>CM022301.1:159174474-160424474 GCA_011799875.1 Thinopyrum elongatum
AGACTTAAAATTGGGAAAAGGCTAGACTTTTATTTGGTCAAGTAGTCTAATCACACCCCTCTAGACATACTTTCGATCCTACACCAACACACTACAGGAATCAGCTAATTTGCCGTCTGCCATAGCAGACGGCAAAGAACAAGGCCACCGACGGCAAACCTCTTTGTCGTCTGCCATAGACGGCAAACACTTCCAGCACTGAAAGTCATGGTAATGACCTTGTTTGCCGTCTGCATAAAGAAAGTGGCCGGCAAAGAAGTTTGCCCTCCGCTTTCTCGGCCAAGCTGACGGCAAAGATCATGGATGGCAAAGAATAGTTGTTAGCCCCGTTAGGTGGCTAACGGCAGACTTTGCTGTCTGTCGGCGGACGACAAACTTTGCCGTCAACACTATGATGTAAGCAGACCCGTGTCTAATCGTCACTTCTGCTTAGTCTTTGTCATTTGCCAGGCTAGTCTTTGCCGCCTGCCAGCAGACGGCAGAATGACCAAATGGCCAGACCTGATGCTCCCAGGTTGCATAGGTTACTGCCACGTGGCACCTTTGCCGTACGCCTACCGACGGCAAAGGGCTTTGTCGTCCGCTGGCAGACGGCAAAGTGCCTGTATTGCCACTGTTTTGTTTTTTTGCTGTTATTTCCCTACATTTTCAAAGCAGTCCATCAATGCATAGGCCATGTATCCAACATCTAGCAGTCCATCAATGCAAGAGAACACATAGGGTATTAAAAGATCCAATACATACATAGTTTCATGGAGTTCATCCATATATACATACATAGTTTCAAATTATTCATCAAGACAAATCAAAACAAAAACTAAACACTAGCAGTCCATCAATGCTAGCTTCCATGAAGTGAATCAAACCTGCAAAAATGGGAGTAAGAAAGTTAGAAGAAGAAGAAGAAGACTACAGAAGAAGAAGGAAGAAGAATAAGAAGAAAGAAGAAGAATAAGAATAAGAAGAAGGAGAAAAAGAAAGAAGAGAAAAAGGAAGATTAAGAGATATTCTTCTTCTTCTCTCTTTTTCTATTTCTTCTCTCTCTATCTTTTTATCCTTTCTTCTCATTCTTCTTTACTATTTTTCTCTTCTCTCTATAATTTTTCCCTCCTTTTCTCTTCTTATTCCTTATTTGTGTCATTTTAGAGCTAACTTAGGTAATTATGCCGTTTTAGAGCTAACTAGCTTATTATGTCATTTTGGGGAAAATAAGGAAGTATAGGTCATTATTGAGCTAACTTAGGTAATTATGCCATTTTTGAGCTAACTAATCTATTATGTCAATTTGGAGGAAAATAAGGTAAGTATAGGTCATTTTTGTGCTAACCTAGGTAATTATGCCATTTTTGAGCTAACTAAGCTTATTATTTCAATTTGGAGGAAAATAAGGTAAGTATAGGTCATTTTTGTGCTAACTTAGGTAATTATGCCATTTTGAGCTAACTTAGGTACGTATAGGTCATTATTGAGCTTACTAAGCTTATTATGTCATTTTGGAGGAAAATAAGCTAAGTATATAACATTTATGAGCTAACCAAGGTTATTATGACATTTTTGACCTAACTATGCTAATTATGTCATAAATGAACTAAATAAGCTAATTATGTCATTTTGGAGGATAATTAGCTAAGTATGTCTTTTTTGGGGAAAATAAGCTAAGTATGTGGCACATTAGGGCTAACTAGCATGTACGAAGCTAAGTATGCATTTGTTAAGCAATACACTAGAGAAAACTTACCGTCGTCGTCATCATGGAGGTCAAGCACCGGGGTTGCTCTGGCCGTCACCTGGAGAAGGTTTCCATGGAGAAGGGGTGTGCGATGCGGCTCGGGAGTTATGTCGCACCAAAGATCATTTGCAATGTCTCGTTAGCATGATGACACTCAAATATTAAGACTAGTAACTAATGACCATTCAAATGAAACTCACTGTTCTCATCATAGTAATGACTGGCATCGGCGGAGGGGTCTGACCGGTCTTCTCGCACACAGACTGCACATTTGGTTTTGACGAGTCAGTCATATTAGTTAGTAATGAAATGAACATTACATGCATGATTTGGCTAATATGCAGAAGAAACTTACCATGAGCTCATACATGGCCTGGTGAGCCACCTCATTCCGTGCCCTCTCCTCCTCCAACAACCTAGCTGTCTTCTCCTCCTCCTGTAGTTCCTTATCCGCCGCCACCCGGTCCCTCTCCTCCAGAAGTGCCTGGGTTGTCGCTCTCTCTTTCTGAAGAGCAGCCTACAACACCACTCCTCGTTAGCATTGTAATCATGGATGGCCGCACACACAATGTAATGGAGGAAAGATATATGAGTCCATATAACTAACCTCGATGACGAGATCGACTGGTCGTGGACGAGTCCTTATCTCAGGACAGGAGCTTGTTTGGCACGCCTTGATCTCTGGGAGAGTGAGAGGACAACGTATCAGTCCATCTCTGATGGCTATCGAGCCATGGGGCCTCCCACCACCAGATATCATCAGCAGCTCTGGATGAATAGGAAGCTGGCTCGGGTTATAGTCCTCCCCTTTCCTCGCCTTCGCCTCCTCGTTGTACCTCACGAGCTTGTGGTGGGAGGAGATGTTGGTTAACTTTTCTGGATGAGCGAGGTCAGACTCAGAGAATGACTTGGCCTTCTTGTACGAGGCATTATGGGCCATGGCATAGAGGTCTATAGGATCGAAAGTATGTCTAGAGGGGGGGTGATTAGACTACTTGACCAAATAAAAATCTAGCCTTTTCCCAATTTTAAGTATTGGCAGATTTTAGCAACTTAGCACAAGTCAAGCAATCAACCTACACATGCAATTCTAAGAGTATAGGAGCGGAACGTACATCATTGCATATGAAGGTAAAGGGGAGGAGTTTGGAGGAAGCAAACGCAATGTAGACACGGAGATTTTTGGCGTGGTTCCGATAGGTGGTGCTATCGTACATCCACGTTGATGGAGACTTCAACCCAAGAAGGGTAACGGTTGCGCGAGTCCACGAAGGGCTCCACCCACGAAGGGTCCACGAAGAAGCAACCTTGTCTATCCCACCATGGCCATCGCCCACGAAGGACTTGCCTCACTAGGGTAGATCTTCACGAAATAGGCGATCTCCTTGCCCGTACAAACTCCTTGGTTCAACTCCACAATCTTGACGGAGGCTCCCAAGTAACACCTAACCAATCTAGGAGACACCAGTATCCAAAAGGTAATAGATGGTGTGTTGATGATGAACTCCTTGCTCTTGTGCTTCAAATGATAGTCTCCCAACACTCAACTCTCTCTCACAGATTTGGATTTGGTGGAAAGATGATTTGAGTGGAAAGCAACTTGGGGAAGGCTAGAGATCAAGATTCTTGTGGTTGGATTGGAATATCTTGGTCTCAACACATGAGTAGGTGGTTCTCTCTCAGAAAATGAATGCTGGAAGTGTAGGCACATTCTGATGGCTCTCCTCACGAATGGAGGAAGGGTGGAGGGGTATATATAGCCTCCACACAAAATCTAACCGTTACACACAATTTACCAAACTCGGTGGGACCGAATAGTGAAACTCGGTCAGACCGATTTAGTTCAAAAATGTGAACATTAGAATTTTTGGTGGGACCGACATGTCAACTCGGTGAGACCGATTTCATTAGGGTTAGGGCATAACGTAATCTCGGTGAGACCGATCACATGAACTCGGTGAGACCGATTTCTGTAATAGGCAAACAGAGAGTTGGTCAGGCAAACTCGGTGGGACCGATCGCTCATTTCGGTGAGACCGAAACGTTACGAAGAGGAAACAGAGAGTTTGCATTGCAAACTCGGTGGGACCGATCGCTCATCTCGGTTAGACCAAAACATTACGATGGGAAACAAAGAGTTAGCAATCCCATCTCAGTGAGACCGAGATCCCTATCAGTGAGACCGAACTGATTAGGGTTTCTGGAAGTGGCTATGTCAAATGAACTCAGTGGCGCCGGATAGATCAAATTAGTGGGGCCGAGTTTGACTTTTGGTTTGGGACATATGTGCATATGAGAAAGTGGTTGAGGGTTTTGGAGCATATCACTAAGCATTTTGAGCAAGCAAGCCATTAAGCAACATCTCATCCCCTTTTAATAGTATTGGCTTTCCTATGGACTCAATGTGATCTTAGATCACTAAAATGAAAAGAGTAGAGTCTTGAGCTTGAGCCAATATATGTCCTTAGCATTTTGAGGGGTCCACATCTCTAGTCCATGCCATGCCAATCATTGAACTTTCTGAAATGGTCATCTTGAAAGAGTATTAGTTCAATGAGCTATATGTTGTTAAGAATTACCAAAACCACCCAGGGATTAGTTGCACTTTCAATCTCCCCCTTTTTTGTAATTGATGACAACATATAGATCAAAGCTTCGACACATGATAATAAGAATGAAGTATATTGTCGCTTTGAGAAGTATGTGATAAGCAAGAGCTCCCCCTAAATTTGTGCATTATTTAAAATTTGCTTTTGAATGCAAATGAACAATCGATTAGGATCATGGGTTACTCTCCCATGTCACATACATCTTGGTGGAGCGCTCAAAATGATGGAATATGAAAATATGCACTCATCACCAAGGCAAAGTGAATGATCATACAAGAGAGATAAATAATGTCATCATCCAAGCACAAACATTAATGTAGGATATGATCAAACACATGACCATAAGTATCTCACACACATAAACATAGAATATCAACCAAGCAAGCACACAAAAAGTAGCAAACAAGTAGCAAAGAGAATGGCAAAAAGAAGCAAGCACTCTCTCTCGAAGCCTATGATCTATACACTTTCTCCCCCTTTGGCAACAAGTTACCAAAAATCTTGAAAATGCATAGTGCTATGCGGCTCTCTAAGCTTGATCTTTGGGAGGCGGTGTATAGAGGACTCCAAGAACAAATGCATCTGTTGAGGTTGTTGGAGCTGGTGGAGTTGCAACCGGAGGGGCAACTGAAGCTGTAGCTGCAGGTGCTGACGCAGTAGCTCTTGTATCTGTCACAGGCACTGCTGCAGATCTCTATGCCCTAGGCAGTCTCTGCAAAGCATCTGTGGTAGCTTTCCCTTTCCTCTCTTTAGCTTCTTCTTGGAGCTGCTCAACAGCTGTTTGCATCTCTGTCACCTTCAAGTCCAGATCATAAAACTTTGTTTCAATGATCCCCTCTAGGCTCTCTTGATTCTGAGTCAGGTAGCCAAACCTTTCTCAATCCTCAAAGTTGCTTGAATGAGATAGCTAAGTTGATCTTGTTTAGACTTGAGAAAAACTTGGGATGCCTCTTCAACACTTGGCATCTTGGCTGCCTTCTCTGCCTTTGCTTCCTACCTCTTCTTCCATTTCAGGCACTGGGGCCTTGTTCTTTTCAGCAGCTGGTATGTTTCTTGTGCTTCTCTTTGGTGCAGACTTAGAAGCTTGAGCAGTAGACTTGGGGGAAGTCTTGGGCTTTGCTGAAGCAGCCCCAGACTTGATGGCATCCCCCATCAACTGTCGGGGCCGGATTTCGGGGACACAATATATCCCAGAAATTAACCCCTCGTGTCATTACCAGCCCAGGATTACTGTTACTGGTGGACACGTCCTTGTTACAGATTATCAAGCTATTACAAGAATTGAATACAAGACCATAAAGGTCCAATGATACAACAATGATGTCTGGTAGTGGATGACAGAATTAACTCGTGGTTCTCCAACGTCGATGGGGCTCCATTCCCACAGGAACAGCTGACCCGGATAATTCCTATCCCGCATGGCTGCTATCCTAGGCTCCGCACGGTCGTCACTGTGGTACTCCTCGTAGAAATCCTGACCTACCAAGTAAATAGCCAGGGACAAGCCTGTGAGTACGTTTGAATGTACTCGCAAACATCAGGAACAAAAGATATACCGAATGCAACAATTAAATTATATGATCATGATGAACCACACTATATGCGTATGCTCATGATGGACTTAAATGCCTACTGACAGGAATTAAATCATGGCATGATAAAATATTTGCATATGCAAACATATGAAATTGTTAGTGATAAACAAGGAAAGTCAAAGGAAACAAAATAAAAGAAATGCCGGTCGGATGTCAAGTGACACCACGGTAGGTCTTGAAGAGAAATGCCAATCGGGTGTCTAAAAGAGAAATCGGACGAGACAGGACCATCTGAGAACTCAGGCGATGCCATGAGAGGTCTTGAAAAGAAATGCCAGTCGGGTGTCAAGTGACACCACGGTCGGACTTGAAGAGAAATGCCAATCGGGTGTCCACAAGAGCAGTGGCGTGATAAACCGCCTGTTAACTCGAGGGACGCCACGAGAGGTCTTGAAAATAAAATTGAGTGCCCGGGGTAGTCTAGCCAGCCCCTGAGACACTCAGGAAAATTAAAATAAGAGAAACATGTTAGTTCACAATAATATGCATAACCATAAAAAAATTCACAGCAATAGTATTCAAATAACCATGACGGCGTTAGTGATGATTACAATATCCTGCAAAAACAGTTCAGGCCCAATTAATTATTTTCCTCCGAAGACCGACACTAAGACCGACACTTGACCAACCCAGACTGTAGCCCTTAACCGCGGACACGGCTATTCGAATAGGTTTAAACTCTGCAGAGAGTGTACTCTTTACCCACAAGTAAAGGATTTCTTTAGTCAGCACCGTGACACTGACTAATTCCCATTACGGTCTTTGGGTTGAAAACACACCTGACCAGCACACACCAGATTAACTTTCCGGATGCCAGGAATCACCCAAAGCATCATTCAAGAAAAACTATAAGACGGAGAGACCAACGTCCTGCATGGGATCACTATTAATACGCGCAGATTCCAAGGGGTGCCCCCCTCTCAGTCACAACTGGAAACACCAATGCCCCCTGACCCAATGACAGGATTTAGTCCGCGGCCGTGGAAACCCTCATCGTGGCCCTCTGTACGGTGTGTGCATGGAAAGGGGTTATCAACTTACTGAACCATACCCTACCTGTGCCAGGAACCTGTGGCAGCACGAAACAAGTATGGGGGTTACTGGAACAAGACTCAATCTACGGTCGACTCAGGAGGCATTAAGTTTCTTGCAACGGTTAGCACAACAAGGTATTCCTTCAACAGCAATCCCAACAGGGCCACAACCCTTGTATGCTCCAACATGCACAACAAACAAGGCATGATCACGCTCCAACGTGATCATCCTCCTGCCGGTAACGGTATTTCACTTATGCCCGCTCCTGCAGATTACTTCAGACCAACACGGGCATGTGACATGCAAAAATAAACATACCCATTCATATTCCATGTTTAATATAGGATAACAAACTAGTCATGGCTCAAACATGCAACTATAGCTATATGCAAATTCTGTTAAAATTCATCCTAACTATGATTCAGATGTTCTAGATAGCAACCACAAAACATTCACCATATCAGGTGTTCAAGATGCTTGCCTTGAGCATGCAGAAATATTGGGTGCACTCCAAAAGTTTAAAAAGTTCCTTCCCTCCATTTTTCCTATTTTAAAGATTATAGCAATTACCACATAATTCAAAAGCAGTACTAAAAGTTGTTTCAAATATTTTCAAATAAATACTAAAATAAACTAGATGAAAAATAAAAAATAACAGAAAAAGAATCAATTCATTTGGAGTCCAGATGATTTACTTAGAGAATTTCTAAGTTGAAAAGAATAAAGAAAAGGACTATTTAATAGGTTCAACAGAGACAAAGCCTAAAAAAATGTTCATCTAGGCTAAAATAATAGAACAATATTTTATAAATATTTAGAAATTTTAATCATTAAATTTGGTTCAGAAACAACTGCTATGGAATCATTTGAGTCATCCTGAAAAAGAAAAAGGAAAAGAAAAGAGCTGCGCCCTGAGCGCCGCTTAACCGCGTGGTGCCACTGGGCTGGGCCCAGCCGTTCGGCTGCGCAGATGGACCGATGACGTCGATGGCGCACTCCGGGAATACGCTTCCCCCGCAAGGTAAACGTGATCACAGGAAGGCGCTGCTGGCGGGACAGAGGTGACTCACCGACAGGTGGGGCCCACCTGTCGGGTTTGTCTTCCACCCTTACGCGCGTCTGGACAGAGCGCACGCCGGCGGCGATTGCCGGCGCTGTGGGGCGTCTCCTGCGACGCTCGGCACATGGATGAGTTCAGGTAGAAGTGCCGCATCCGTGGGAGGTGGAGAGGATCGCCGGGGAGGCTCAAGTTGAGCAGGGCTTCAGCCATGGCGGAGGAGGTCATCGGGTGGAAGAGGGCTTTTTCCCCACGGCCATCTCCGGCAAAATTGGTGACGGGGAAAGATCCGCAGGTTCTCCAGGGGTCTATTGGTGGAATAAAAGAGAAGGGGAGGTACTGGAGAGGTGGAGATCATCGAGGGGGTGGTAGCGGCAGTGGTTGCCGGAGTTGGAGAAGCTGACCATCTCCGGTCGTTTGGCTACCCGTGGTGGTTTACAGAGGAGGGAAGGAGTGATGCTCCTGATCGAGAGCAGCTCGGGCGGGGTTTTATAGCACGGGGAAGGTCGGTTCCTCTCGGGCTTATCCGACCGAAGACGACGGCGGCCATTAATGGAAGATAAGGGCGGTGGCTAGGTTGGTGGTGGACGGCGGGGTTGGTGAGGATGGTGGTGTCCCTCAGTAATAGCGGGGCGAGTTGGTGATTGGGGATTGGGCCAGGTATCCCCGAACGGTGCCGTGCCCGAGCGGCGGATGGCGCGGGTCGGCGGGGTCGGTGGTGGCCGGTGCTAGGGGACGGGGGGAGGTGTCGGCGGGCTACCGGGAGGTCGGAGTGATCCAGAGAAGGACCAGGACAGGGAGGGGAAGCAGCAGAGGAGCCGCAGTGGCCCGGTGTCGGCGCGTGCAATTTGGGCGCTCTGGACGCGCTTTGTGTACGCACACCAGGTGCTCGACGAAATGCCATAGCACCCTAGGGAGGTCCATTGATGATGAATTTTGTCACAGTGCCTTCCCTTGGTCCGATTGAGATGAGGGACAGGTTGGTTTAGTCAGAAGGTCAAGAGGTATTTGTAGTTTAGAAAAGTGTAGTAATTCTGTCATACCCACAACCTGCTTGACAAAATGCTAAGGCAATCTAGGCCTTTATGTTGGCTATGAAAATTGCCAGGGTGAGGTCTCATTAGATGTTAGATATGATGGTAGAATTGGTTTAGCAGAAAGAGATACTTTCCTGTGCAAGTTTTACAAGAATTCATTACTGGACAGAAACTTTAGGAGAATATTTGGTGAACTAAAAAGATTCCAATGGAGCTAAAATTTTGGACTTAAGGGTTTGGTTGGAAGGACTATGAGTGGGAAAAATTTCAGGATTTTTGGAGCAAGGAAAAATAGGGTTGTAGTAGAAACTCAAATACTGGACAGAATTGAAAAGAGATTGTTTCACTCAAATTTTTCAAAAGACCAAGTTAGGTTTTTGCATAAAAGTGATATGTAGGCATCACATGACGCCTCATAATTTTTGTGGGGTTTTAAAAGAATTATTTAAAATAGTTGTAGTGCAACATAAGCATTTAAAGTATAGAAATAGCTATTAAAATAATTGTTTTGGGCAATTTTTATTATGAAAATAACTCTTACTGTTATTAAAATGTAATTTGAAATGATTTGAGAAAACTACCAAAGCCACAATATTATTTCCAAAAATTTCTATATGGAGGGAAGAATTTTGAAAAACAGAAACAGAAAGGGTTCTGAAATTAAATAAAGACCTAGTATAATTCAAAATTTTATTTCTGGCCAAATTTTATTTAGTAAAAACATGATTAAATTTTTGGGGTGTTACATCAACTTCTGAGCTTTGGGTGCTGGTGCAGCATCTTCCTCTTCATCTTCTTCCTCATCAGATTGGATCATCATTGATGGCTTTCCAACAACTCTGGCCATAGTCTTCTTGACCCTTTCCTTTCTCTTCTTGCCCTCACCAGCCTCCTTTGGTTCAAGAGTGAACTCAATGGTTTCCTGAGTTGAGGCTCTGGCTTTGGACATGGGCACTCTCTTGGCAGGAGCTTTCTTGTGCAACACAGGCTTGGTTGCAGCAGCAGCAGCATATTCCTTTTTCAGCACCTTCTTCTTGGAGCTGACTTCCTCCTCAGCAGCAACATAGTCTTCATCTTCAGAATCAGAATTTCTCTTTCTCCTCTGCCTAGTAGCAGCCTTAGGCAGGTTGCTAGGAGTACTTCTGCTGCCATCCTCATAGCTGTCAGAGGGACTAGTGCCCTCACTTAGATTCACTTGCTCCTCAGACTTGTTCTGGCTATCACTCTGATCAGACATTCTGGCACTGTAAACTGAAAGCTGACCCTGTGAATAGTTATAGATGAGATAGAGTGGATGAGCATCACACAGTGCAAAGATTTTGCAAAACAATTGAGTCAAAAATTTAGTTTTAGTTTTCCACAGAAAGCATTTCGGAGCTACCGATTTGTTACACTCGATGCCACCGAAGCAATGTTGGAGTCTGAACTAGTGAGATCGGTCAGACCGAGACAGAGTCCGAGATTGCTAGGGTTTCACTGAGAGTTGAACTTGGTCACACCAATTTGCAACTTTCGGTTAGACCGAAAGTTACAAGTGCAATGGCCTAAGCCAAATCGGTGAGACCGATTTCTACAACTCGGTCGGTCTGAGATGAGTTCGGCGGAAACCTAACCCTAAATTTTCGAATCAAAACTAATCTAAAGGAAGTTTTCGTTGGATAGATTGATCTCATACGTGGTAAGAATCATGGCATTGTCTTTGTGCTAAGAATCGGAGGTAAAGATTGCACAAAGGGTCGAACTCATACCCTAACTTGGCGATGAGCTCACTACGGCGGCAACGACGGTGAAGATTTCCATTGACGGCAGCGGAGACCAGTGGCAGGGGGTCGCTGGCGACGAGAGGATGATCCGGAGACCTGAGTAGGCAGAGCAGGACATGCGCGTGCAAAAAGGTTTCAGAGAAATTTCCAAAATTTGACCCGTCGGTATATATATCCTGACCCTGTCGGTGTGACCGAGTGGAACAACTCGGTGGCACCGAGATGCAGAATCGCAAGCGGTTACTGCAACTCGGTGTGACCAAATGGTTCTAATCGGTTGCACCGAGATTGAAAACCTAGATCAACTCAGTGAACTCAGTATGACCGAAAAGGATGAATCGGCCAGACCGAAATGCACAAAGAGGTTTTGGAAGTTTAAGTCTATGACGAATCGATGACTCTGAGTGCTCCTCACCCAGAGGGTTTGAATCTGACTTGTTCAAACTTTGTCATGTAGCATGAATAGAGTTTGAGACGAGAAAAGCATAGATAGCTAAAGGAGGTTCTTAGGCATTCTTGTCCATCCATTTGGCAAAAGAAATAGATCAAACAATCAAAACAACAAATGGATGTCCTCGAATGAGAAAAAATATGCAACCAACATGCTCACAAAATAAAATGGCAAATGAAATATGTGACAAATCATGCACAAACACTCTAGCATATATCAAGCAATTGGCGATAACTAGATCATCTATATATGAGTATATTGACTTAGGAGTCAAATGAGAACATTTGATCATAGGTCATACTCATCGTTTAATCACAAGTGGGGTTACCACTTTTACATAAAGCATTGTTGTGTTCACACCATTAGAGTTGCTTTAGCTCAATTCTTAGAGTAAAGCTCCCCCTAGATGTGATATCCCCCCTAAGAGGGATGAACTAACCTTGGGTTTTGTCGATGATGACTTCATGTAGAAGTTGAAGATGTGGATGCTCAATTTTGATGTAGATCATTTGGAGCAATCCATTGGAGTGAGTTGCACTTTCAATACCTACATGGGTTAGTTCCATAAGGAACAAACAAGGATATCCATAGACATGGAGTGAAGTACACACAAGATGATGTCCATGAAAGCATTAGGTTACCTTGTCCCTTGTCTTACCAACAAGAGGGTTTGTGACTCCTTGAACTAGTGCAAGATGTGGAAGATGATTGCACTTGTTCTTGCCAAAATGATATGAGTGAAATATGTTGGCGGAGTCACCCTCAATAATTCTCTAGTTCTTCTTCTTCGGGATCCACACCATCTTGATGGGAATCCTTGGGGTTGTAGATGAACTTGATGAAGTAGAACTTGATGTAGTCTTGGGAACCCACTTGACCAAGGCCTTAGGAGCTTCTTCAAATGCATCAATCTCCTCTTGAAGCTTGTCCTTGCCTTTTTGCTTGAGGTCTTGTGGTGGAAGATCATCTTGAGCTTGTGTCCCCTCGAAGGAAGTAGGATCATACTTCTCTTGTTGAGGAACAAACTTCGTCTTGGGGTATTGATCTTCTTCCCACTCAACTCCATTGGCATTGAACTTGCGTTCAAAACCAACACCTTGATTCTTCCGGTGCCTTCCTTGCTTGCGTACAATTTCCTCAAATTGCTTACTTCCGACAAGGCTCTTGTAAACACCTTTCTCTATAATTCCCTTCAATAAGCTATTTTCTTTCTCAAGTGTAACTTGGCTAAGAGAATCATTAGTGGAATCAAGAGAACTACTAGAAGCAACAATATTGGATTTAGCATGATTATTGTTACTACTAGAAGAAGAATCTTTCTTACTCTTGTTGCTAGATTTTACTTGTGGCATGTAAGTAGACAAGAGTAAACGCTTGGCAATGTAAGAAGAACTTTTCTTACGAAGATCATCATTGATTGCTTTTAAGAACCCATGCTCTTGCTCTAGGTTGAGCTTTTCAAAGTGTAGTTTCTCATGAGTCTTTAAAAGCTCTCGATGATCTTCTAAGGTAGTTTCATGAGCTAACTTAAGAGTGTTTAGTTCTTTAGTTAGACGCTCAATCTCCTTCTTATCATCATCATTCGTTTTATCTTGTTTAGCATGATTAATAGCAAGTTCATCATAGTTTTCATCACTAGAGTTGTCAACAAGTAAATCATCATCACCTAGCAAATCATCTTCATCACTATTGAAATCAACATACTCGGGGTGTGATACCTTTGGGCCTTTAGCCATGAAGCATCTTCCAATTCCTTCATTTGGTGAGTCAAATATGTCATAGGAGTTGGTTGACACAAGTGCTAGACTGGCAACACCTTCATCTTGAGTATATTCGGAGTCGGAGTGATAACTTCTCTCGGAGTGGTGGTCGGAGTCGGAGCCGGATACCCATTCACCAACATGAGCTTGATGTCTTCGTTTTTTATAGCTCCTTGATGACTTGTCCTTCCTTTCCAAATCCTTGCTTATGTGAGAGGTTCTTCGTTCATAACGATCATCCCTACTCCTTCTCTCCCTTGGAGGTGATTCTTCTCTTTTGCTTCTTCTTTTAGGTGAGTCTTCTCTTCTTTTGTAGGGAGCCATACACTCATTGGAGTAGTGTCTGGGTCTTCCACAATTGTAGCAATTACGCTCACGACTAGAAGATCTTTTGTCATTGTAGGACCTTGACTTGGAACTTCCTTCATTGCTTCTACTCTTGTAGAACTTGTTGAAGTTCTTCACCATTAGGCTCAATTCCTCATTGAAGGCTTGTTTTTCACTTGATGATGTAGGAGCATCACATGAGGCTTTGTATGCACCACTAGACTTGTTGTGAAGCTCTTCTTTATCCTTGAGTGACATCTCATGAGCAACAATTCTTCCAATGACTTCAGTTGGCTTGAGATCTTTGTAATTTGGCATCATTTGGATCAATGTGCACACGGTGTCATATTTTCCATCCAAGGCTTTTCGTATCTTCTTGATGATGAATCTATCGGTCATCTCTTCACTTCCTAAGCCGGCAATCTCATTTGTGATGAGAGCAAGCCTAGAGTACATTTCAGCGACACCTTCACCATCCTTCATTTTGAACTTGTCCAGCTGACTTTGAAGCACATCCAATTTGGATTCCTTGACGGAGTCGGTACCTTCATGCATATCAATCAAAGTATCCCAAATTTCCTTTGCATTCTCAAGACGACTGATTTTGTTGAATTCTTCGGGGCACAATCCGTTGAAGAGGATATCGCAAGCTTGAGCATTGTATTGCAACATCTTCAATTCTTCCGCGGTAGCTTCACGATTTGGTTCTCTCCCATCGAAGAATTCACCTTTCAAGCCAATACACACAATAGCCCAAACAGCGGGGTTATGTCCAAGAATGTGCATTTTCATCTTATGCTTCCAACCAGCAAAATTAGTACCATCAAAGTAAAGACCTCTACGGTGGTAATTTCCCTCGCTAGACGCCATACTCTCCTAGGTTGTGAAACCAAGGCTATGATCACCAAAGCTATGGAAATCAAGGCAAATGGAGACCAAATCTCTGATACCACTTGTAGGATCGAAAGTATGTCTAGAGGGGGGTGATTAGACTACTTGACCAAATAAAAATCTAGCCTTTTCCCAATTTTAAGTCTTGGCAGATTTTAGCAACTTAGCACAAGTCAGGCAATCAACCTACACATGCAATTCTAAGAGTATAGCAGTGGAATGTAAATCATTGCATATGAAGGTAAAGGGGAGGAGTTTGGAGGGAGCAAACGCAATGTAGACACGAAGATTTTTGGCGTGGTTCCGATAGGTGGTGCTATCGTACATCCACATTGATGGAGACTTCAACCCACGAAGGGTAACGGTTGCGCGAGTCCACGGAGGGCTCCATCCACGAAGGGTCCACGAAGAAGCAACCTTGTCTATCTCACCATGGCCATCGCCCACGAAGGACTTGCCTCACTTGGGTAGATCTTCATGAAGTAGGCGATCTCCTTGCCCGTACAAACTCCTTGGTTCAACTCCACAATCTTGACGGAGGCTCCCAAGTAACACCTAACCAATCTAGGAGACACCACTCTCCAAAAGGTAATAGATGGTGTGTTGATGATGAACTCCTTGCTCTTGTGCTTCAAATGATAGTCTCCCCAACACTCAACTCTCTCTCACAGATTTGGATTTGGTGGAAAGATGATTTGAGTGGAAAGCAACTTGGGGAAGGCTAAAGATCAAGATTCTTGTGGTTGGATTGGAATATCTTGGTCTCAACACATGAGTAGGTGGTTCTCTCTCAGAAAATGAATGCTGGAAGTGTAGGCACATTCTGATGGCTCTCCTCACGAATGGAGGAAGGGTGGAGGGGTATATATACCCTCCACACAAAATCTAACCGTTACACACAATTTACCAAACTCGGTGGGAACGAATAGTGAAACTCGGTCAGACCGATTTAGTTCAAAAATGTGAATGTTAGGATTTTCGGTGGGACCGACATGTCAACTCGGTGAGACCGATTTCATTAGGGTTAGGGCATAACGTAATCTCGGTGAGACCAATCACACTAACTCGGTGAGACCGATTTCTGTAATAGGCAAACAGAGAGTTGGTCAGGCAAACTCGATGGGACCGGTCGCTCATTTCGGTGAGACCGAAACGTTACGAAGAGGAAACAGAGAGTTTGCATTGCAAACTCGGTGGGACCGATCGCTCATCTCGGTTAGACCGAAACGTTACGAAGGGAAACAGAGAGTTAGCAATCCCATCCCGGTGAGACCGAGATCCCTATCATTGAGACCGAACTGATTAGGGTTTCTGGTAGTGGCTATGTCAAATGAACTCAGTGGCGACGGATAGATCAAATCAGTGGGGCCAAGTTTGACTTTTGGTTTGGGACATATGTGGATATGAGAAAGTGGTTGTGGGTTTTGGAGCATATCAATAAGCATTTTGAGCAAGCAAGCATTAAGCAACACCTCATTCCCTTTTAATAGTATTGGCTTTCCTATGGACTCAATGTGATCTTGGATCACTAAAATGAAAAGAGTAGAGTCTTGAGCTTGAGCCAATATATGTCCTTAGCATTTTGAGGGGTCCACATCTCTAGTCCATGCCACGCCAATCATTGAACTTTCTGAAATGATCATCTTGAAAGAGTATTAGTTCAATGAGCTATATGTTGTTAAGAATTACCAAAACCACCCAGGGATTAGTTGCACTTTCAAGGTCATACACCTCTGGCACCTCCGTGTTATTGTGTTGCGCCTAAAAGAGAGGATAAAGTATTAGTAAAGGGCTCAAGCTAGCATGAAGAATGAATTGCATGAATCATGAAGCAAACCACATATCCAGTTCCGCTCGAACTGATATAAGTTGGCGCTGCCTTGATGGTGTGGCACACCAACCATTTGGGTACGTCGGTCCTTGGCATTGTCGTGGATGGCTCGCCAGTGGTCTGTGCACCACTCATCCACCAACGCCTCCCAACAATCCATCTTATCCACACACCATCTCGGGGGCACCTAAGTTAGTAAAGAGAAATTTGAGCGCTACGCCTATGAATCAAATCAAGGAAACTAAGTACAAGGCCTTAATAATAGGTAATTACCTTCATGTACTGATGCTTCTTCAAAAACTTTCCCCGGCATGACGGCTTGTCCTTTTTAATACCACGCCTGGCGTAGTAGTCTGGAACAGCCTGCGGCCGAGCCTCGTGCCGTAAGTTTTGTAATAGGAGCTTGCACTCGGTATTGATAACCTTTGCCGCGTCCTCCTCGTATCCCTCCTCACACCTGTAGAAGGTCTGCAATCAAATGAGACAACACTGATTAGTACAATAACTAGCTATTGTTAGTTTGTAGTTGTGTAAAGGAGAAATTACCCAAAAGCTTCTGATCACCATCTCGGCCCTCGTGTGGCATAAGACACCATCGATCATCTCCTCCGGCGGGGCCTGGGCAGCCAAGTAGTGCTCCCAGCTCAATCCTAGCTATGGAAGCTGACCCTCACCGGGCAATGTGACAAACCCCGGGAAATTTTGCCGGCAAAGCACACCAAGGACGGTGTTGGGCCTGCGGACCTCACTGGCGTGTACCCAACCCCTGCAGTACGACAAGGCCAACACATTAGATATTTGAAGAAATGTGAAGGCAAAAGGTACAAAAAGAGTAAATGCACTTACTTCTCCCCATCGGGCCTAATCACCGGCCTCTACTCACGGGTCGTCGGTAGGGGCGGGAGCCGTGTACCACCACGCTAGTACATAGTGACATCAGCAGCCACCTCACCCTCACTATTAGTAAACTGATCCCCGCCACCATCAGCATGGCCACTCGGCCCCTTAGGCGGATCCGGCCAGGTACCCCATCCGGACATCTCCTGGTACGTAGCCTCGTGGGCCGAAGCCTCTAGGACCGGAGTCTTGTGGGCCGAAGGCCCATCAACCCGAGGCTCGTGGTCTGAAGTCCCTGTAGCCTCCACCTCAAACGGGTCCACCCTAGCAGTCCTGTGCTCAGGTGAATGAGCTGGGGGTGGCGGCGAGGAAGGCGTAGGAGGCTGCCTACCTCTCCCACGGCCACGTCCTGATCTACCTCCTCTCTTCTTCCCTCCCCGACCTCCTCTCCCGGTGGGTAACAACACCAACAAAGAAGCACTCGCCGGTGTCCCCATACTGTCTAACAACACTCTCCGGAGATGTTGGGGTGGAATGGAAGTACCCCTCCCACGGGCTGCCGACAAAGAAGTACCCGCGGAGCGCTCTGGACCCGCGCCCACCATCTTTCAACACCTGCCATGACAAAGAGTAAACAAAATTAGTACAACATAAAAAAATTGAATACCTGACATGAATAATAATATGTATATAATTTAAGTTGGGATGCATACAAACTAATAGTAGTCTGGATCGTCTATATATGCTTCGGGATCAATAGATGCATCATCGTCATCACTATCATGCATGTCGTCATGAATGACGTGCTCATCGGGTTCAGCGGCATCAACATGTGGAAGGCCTTTCTATAATCGGTCAAGCATTGACAGGTCATCTGCAGCAGTAACCTCTTCTTGTTCCGGCTCAGGGGTGAAGTCAGATTCACTGTCATTGTCTACTTCCATGTTCTAGGGTGAAGTAGAGCGGTTCTTGAAATGTTTTTTGGAAAGACGTGTTTCTTGGAAGAATTCTCCTTCATATGTGTCTGGGTTAATGTGAGGTTCATTATCCTCTTCATTGGGGGGAGGTGGCCTAACACGTGGCGGCACTTCATAAATGACATCCCAACCATTCAGATTTGTATTAGTTTGGCAGGCCCACGGTAGATAGAAAACTTGGGTCGCCTGTTGAGCCGTAATATAGACATCGGGAACATCTAAATGGGTGCTTTGTTTAATTTTGACTAGCCCTATATGTTCATGAGTCCTTCTAGTCTCCTTCGGATGGAACCAATAACATTTGAAGACTATGACGTTCGGTGGTTTTCACCATAGAATAGAAGTTCATAAATTTCTTCAACTCTTCCATAATACTCGGTACCTCCTTCGCCGGTAGCAGAGACACCACAATTTTGTAGATTTTCGGTCGGCCATAGGTAGCTCTTTTCCAAAGGTACGAAAGCGATACCCGTTGATTTCATATTTCTCAAATGAACGGACCATATAGTCAAAACCATTAGCGGCTTCTCTCAATTCGGCTCCCATAGACTCTGAATTAGCCTACAAAAGTATAATACGAAAGGATTGTTGCATTAGCCGCAAATTAGACCAAGTAATGAAATGGTCTGTTAATGGTAATTATCATTTGTTTGAACCAAGAGATGAAACCGGGATAGCCGCCTCCATGCTTTGCCAGAAGCTCATACTCTTCAATGGAATCCTTTTGGATTACCGCTCCATCCGAGAATTTGGCGATGTACCGACTGTATCAAATATCCGGGAATAAGAGCAGTTCAAAGGAATTAGAAGTTTCGAAACAATGTACCGAGAACTTACTCGATGTACGGCCACACTTCTGTTAGGTTGTTGAAGATATACAATGAAATGGTCTGCCATTCTTCGACATCCAACACTATTGGTTTCGAAGCACCGGCTGGTGCGAGCTTCCCTTTGAATAGGCTGAGGTTGGATCCACCTTTTTTAGGGTCGCCAGCATTGTACCGAGGCTTTGGATTAGCAAATGACAATTTTGGCTTCATGGTGTGCTGTCACGAAGTTTGCCGCCTCCTCAGTAATGAATGCCTCGGCCATCGATGCTTCAATTCTATGTTTATTTTTACATTTTGCTCGAAGCGTCTTCTGCATCCTCTCAGTTGCCTAGCACCAACGATTTTGCACGCCCCCCTCCAATCTTGCCCCAGTCGGGAGATGTAAAATCAAATGCTGCATTGGATTAAAGAAGCCCGATGGAAAGATCTTCTCTAACTTACAGAGCAACTCCTTCGCCAAGTTTGCCATGTCATCTATCACGGAAGGCGATAGTTCTTTCGCACAAAGAACACAGAAGAAATAGCTCAACTCTGCTAGTACTAGCCATTCATCCTCAGGGATAAAGCGACGCAACATCACCGGCATTACCCGCTCAAGCCATATGTGCCAATCATGACTCTTGAGACCAAATATTTTCAAATTTTCAAGACTCACTCCCCTCTTTAGATTCGCTGCATACCCATCGGGGAACATCAACTGCATTTTCACCCAGAAGATAATTTCCCTCATAGCTAGCCTTCCAAGATTGAACCAGGCCTTTAGCTTCGTCTAGTTCTGCTTTCCTTTCGGTTGTCACATGTTTTGTAACGGTCTATCACATAGAGTCTGTAGATTGATTCTAGCCTTAGTATTATCCTTTGACTTCCCATCTATGCCGAACAATGTACCAAAAAGGGCCTCGTCGATATTCTTTTTAGTGTACATCACGTCGATGTTGTGTGGAAGAAGGAGGTCTTTGAAGTAAGGCAGATCCCACAAGCATGTCTTGTGAGTCCAGGCGTGTTCTGAATTATACCCCTTGAAATACCCTGGATGCTCTGGATCAGGCTCGAGAGCGTTTAACTGATCTAGGATCTGTTGGCCAGTCAACGCAGGTGGTGCAGAGTTTTTGACAACTCTACCTTTGGTGAAGTTCTTCTTGTCTTTTCTGAACTTATGGCGAGGATCCAGGAACTGTCTATGCAAGTCGAAGCAAGAATACTTGCGACCCTCCTGCAACCAATGAATATGAAGAGCTGCCTTGCATGTGGGGCACGGGAACCTTCCATGCGTACACCAGCCAATGAATAGCGCATACGTCGGCAAGTCATGCATCGAGTACATGTACCAGACATGCATTATGAAGTTTTGTTTGCTAGCGGCATCGTATCTCTTGAACCCATTATCCCAAGGTTCTTGCAATTCATCCTTAAGTGGATGCATGTACACATTCATATTCTTCCCCGGATAGTTGGGCCCTGGAATTATCAATGTCGGGAAAATGTTCTTTCTTTGCATAATCTGTCCGGGGGGGAGATTGAGTGGAATGACAAATACAGGCCAACAACTGTATTGGGTTGCCCTCATACCAAAAGGATTGAACCCATGCATGCCGATGCAGACTCAAGGATGCCTTGGATCTGCTGCTTTTTGCTCATGTAATGCATCGAAGTGCTTCCACGCAGAACCATCCGATGTGTGTACCAACATCTGATTCCCATCTGCATCAAGTTCGGTTCTTTTGCCCATTTTGTGCCATGTCATCTATCTGGCCATCTCTTCGACCATGAAAAGACGTTGAAGTCTTGGTACGATTGGCAGATACCGAAGAACATTAACGGGGATGTTGGTCTGCCTCTTCTCACCCAAACCGTTGTCTACCACAACATACCTGGAAGAGTAGAAAATGGGACAATAGTTCAAGTCCGTATATTCAAGCATAAATAAGGCACATCCTTTCTCACAGGCATCTATCTTCTCATAGGGCATCTTAAGTGCACAGAGGATTTTGTACGACTGGTACAGGTTTGCAGGCATTACATGGCCTTTGGGTAGAAAGAGTCCAAATACTGTCATCATCGCGTCGTAGCATTCTCTGCCCAAGTTGAATTGAGCCTTCAAAGCCATTACTTGTGCGATGGCATCCAGCTGACAAAGCTCAGTGTGCTCGTGGAGAGGACGTTTTGAAGACTCCAACGTTTCATTGAAGGCCTTTGCAGATTCCTCCATCTCATCGTCTGAATCCCGAGCATCATCAAAGTCTTGCACCATGTCTTCAATCCCGGTACCATGCTCGTCGGTGCGACGACGAACCACCTCAACTCTGGTATGTTGGGCATACTCTCCATGAAATGTCCACACCGTATAATCGGGCGTAAAACCCCACTTCTGCAGGTGTTTACCCATTTCATCCTCTTTCCTATGAGAAAAGTTGTCGCACCTAACACAGGGGCACCAGGTTTTTCTCTGGCCATTTGCAAATGCGGCTTTCACAAAGCCCTTGGTTTTTGTTAACCATTCATTGGTCATGTCTTCCTGACTAGTGTGACCGGTGTACATCCATGAACAATCACTCATCTTGCCTAGCTACTAAACACACAAGAAATATATATATAATTCAGCATATATATTCATCAGTTAATCAACTTTCTTAATTTTATTACGTCCATGCAACCTACATGCTAATAGATAAAGATAGGTCCTAATCCCACCCGAGTATGTGTAGATTGGGTTTGTTTTCCCATGCTCTGCTTCGGATCCGACACAGAATTTCGGCATCACCTCCCTACTGTTCTCCTGATACATGTCTCGGCATTAAATAGAGAGGATGTGTACCCGGAGAACAACAAGAAGGCACTGACGAAATTCTGCATTGGATCGGAGCTGAGCATGGGAAAACAAACCCAATCTACACATACTCGGGCTGTCCATGGATAACGTGGACAATTCGAAAGGATGGCAGTTATAAATATGCAAAGACATGCATATTTATAGATGCCGCCCTTTCGAACGGGAGACGGCTAGGTTACGAGACTTGAAATGAAAGTAAAATCTAGTGGCATCGGCACAATGACTAGAACAGAGCAAATAGGGGAGGGGAGGAGATGACAGTCGAGCTCACCCCTAGACCGTAGAGGCGATAGTCGAACGAGGACGGCAATGGCAACGGGATCGACGGTGCTCTTGGAGGTGAAGAGAAGATCCCTGCACATGAAAAGCACCAGCACGACCAACATAAGCTCCTGGAGGTGACATTCCCCTCTATGCCGCACTTGTTCTCCAGCCAACAAAGGAGTTCACTTTAGGAAATGCAGGATTTTCTCTTTTTTGTGTAGCTCTCACCACATTGTATTTTATTGTCAGATCTTATACACATGTTGAATACATCCATATGAATATGTAGAATTTTTTTTAGAATTTTTTGAAACTCTAAAATGTCATTATCTAATTTTTCAAAACATAATAATTATTATAATTTTCTTTCATAGAAAGCATCATCGCTCTGGTTAAATCGATTATCCATATCTTTCATGAGAACATAATCAATCATCAATATTACATTAGAAGGAGGAAATTATGATGGGGAAACTCATCGCTTCGGGTTATAGGTGGACAATATGACTACCATATGTGATATTGGGCTGGTGGTGAAATGGTAACATGTATGGATCACTACAAGCATGCGAGGATTTATTTCCCTGGTTATAGGTTGTAATTTATAATGGTGAAATGACAAGGTTTTTTCTGTCAGACACACGGGCATGGTCCTAGTACAAATTTAAAGGAGGAGGGCTCACCTTGGATTGTCAAGGACGCCGCGGTGGTGGAGGAGGGTCGGCGCAGGGAGGAAGGCCGGCGCGGGGCGGGTCGGGGATGGCGCGGGGAGGACGCCGCGGTGGTGGACGAGGGCCGCGTGGAGGAGGGCGGCGCTGCGGCCTGGCTCCGGCGGTGGGGCATCGCATCCTGGATCCGTCGCGGGGCTCGCCGCGGCCTAGATCCGGCCCGGGCTCCTGCTGGGAGGTGGTCGGGGGAGGGGCGGGCGTAGGGGCCGGGGGGCGGGGCGGGCGCAGGGTCCGGCGGTGGGTCTGGCTGGCGGCGGTGCTGGGCGGCGTCAGGAACGACGGGGCTAGGGCGGTGGGTGGGTGAGGTGGGGGAGAGAGAGAGGGGGGAGGGCGGGAGAGAGAGGGGGCACGGCTGTTAGATATGCATCTTCTTTGACGTCTGCTAGCAGACGACAAAGAGCACTAAAGCAGACGGCAAAGAGCTAGAGGACGGCATCCAGCCCGTCCATTTAACCTAGCCAGCTCCACGGTCCAGTGGGGCCCAGCTGGGCTCTGTACCATCTGCCTTTAGGCCCTTTGCCGTCTGCTGGCAGATGACAAAGAATGCACTGATGGCAAACTATATCTTTGCCATGAGTCCGTTCTTTGTCATCTGCTTTTTGGAAGCGGGCGGCAAACACCTTTTGTGTCATCCGCTAGCAGACGGCAAATAACTGGCTAATAGCAAATTCTTTGATTCCAGTAGTGACAGTAATTTGTTTACCCACCGTATGCTATTTTCTTGAGAGAAGCCTCTAGTGAAATCTACGGCCCCCGGGTCTATTTCCTATCATATTATTTTCAGATCTATTAATCCAAAAATCCAAAAATACCTTGCTGCACTTTTTCTTTATTTATTTTATTTTGTGCTTTTGTTAGATCTATTCAACCAATCTCATACAATTTAATCTATCTCAATACCGAGGAGGGATTGACAACCCCTCTTACGCGTTGGGTTGCAAGTATTTGTTATTTGTGTGCAGGTACTGTTTACAAAGTTTGGGTGGCTCCTCCTACTGGATTGATAACCTTGGTTTCATAACTGAGGGAAATACTAATCGTTGCTGTGCTGCATCATCCTCTCCTCTTCGGGGAAATACCAACGCAGATACAAGCAATCAGGTACATGTCAATTTCTTGGTAGATCTCTCGTGTCTTGGTCTTCCAAGAAACAAAATTCGGTATCTCTATCCACCACCGAAGCGGAATATATTGTTGCAGGGTCATGTTGTGCTCAATTACTATGGATGACACAAACTCTTAAAGATTATGGGATACATGTGAAACATGTGCCATTGCTATGTGACAATGAAAGTGCTATTAAGATTGCATACAATCCCTTGCAACATTCTCGAACAAAGAATATTGAGGTTCGTCACCATTTCATTCGAGATCATGTTGCTAAAGGTGACATTAACCTCAAGCATGTTCGTACCAACAAACAGTTTGGCGGATATCTTCACTAAGCATCTTGACGAAAAGATATTTTGTCACGTGACAAGTGAGTTGAATGTCATTGATGCTTCCAATGTGAACTAGACACTCACTTGGATGCATGCAAGGGCATGAGCTATTGTGACTAATCCTTGATATCTCTCTTATGATGATCACTTCATATCTTGGATACATTGCTCCCTTGTATTGCATCTAACCCTTGTAGGCACTTGGATATGTACTCTTTCATAAAGGTTGCTCTCAACATTCATATCTTGAGCAAGGAAGATTGAACCAAGTAGCTATACCTTTGGTGTGCCCAAGGAACAAGACAACTCAAACATATCCTTTGACATTATATGACTCTATGCTTCACTCTTGTCAACTTGGATACATATGTTGTTCCTTGCAAAACTAACTCATGTAGGAAGATGAACTACAAATGAAAGGATTGCTCCAATTTCCACTTAATGAGCATCCACCTCCAGTTCAACTACATGATGGACATTCACATCAAACCCAATGTAAGTTCTCACATCTTAGAGAAGCTTTACTCAAAGACATGAGTCAAAGCAACTCCACAAGATGTGAATACATTGAAACGATTAAATGAGAAATGACAACCCCATTTTGAGCTTAACGATGAGTATGACCTATGATCAAGTGATCTCACTTGACTCCTAAGTCAATATACTCTAACATAGGTGACCTAGTCGCCAACCCCCCTTCTAGATGAAGTTCTCTAGTGTTTCCTTGGTTTGTCTTCCTCTTGCTAGAGTGTTTCCTTTTAAACAAAAAAATTCATCTAGACTTCTTTCTTTCTATGTTATTTTTCTTTAGTTAGTTTCTTGTCAATTCATTGCAAACTTTATTCAAATTCCCTGAAAATCCTTGTGAGATCTCTACTGCAAGTGAGCTGAGTTGACAAATATTTCTTTCTACGTTGAACTCGGTCTCTCCGACCTAAACTACATTGGTCACACCAAAGTGCATCTGAACCTGCACACAAATCATCGGTACAACCAAAAAGGACTAACTCAGAATAGACGATGTGCTCTATCCATGATCTTCCCATTTCAGAGTCATCGATCGAAACCAGTCAGAGTCACCGATTTCACTGCTGAAAAACTATGTTGTCAAATTTTTTTTATCTGTTGCTAGCTTGACTCAATGATTCTTTCCCTCTGTCTGCATCTAAAATTACATCATGCCTAGTTGTGCCTCTCCAGGACCACACCCACCCGACTCATAACCTTGAAGTCAACCCTTCATGGAAATTGATGTCAAAGGGGGAGATAGAAGATGCAAATCAAAGCTTATTTCAAATCTCTTCCATATCAAAATGCATATCCTAAGGAAGAGCGACGCATCTCTAAAAGAGGAGAGAACCTACATGTTTTGAAGAGGGGAGAAACATGTTGATAATTCAAGTTGAGTCTTTGCTCTCTCAGCTTGATAAGTAAAGTTTGCTCTGATTCCAGTCTTGCTCTGATTTTATCTCACCCTACCTACTCCCATTATCCAATGATAGATTCAGGGGGAGAGGAAGTTCAAGCTTAGGGGAGAAAAATCCTTGAAACTTTATTGCAAATCTTGTTTAATCCTTTTGGGGGCATGTCTGGATCTAAACAAGCACTCACCCAGTAATACTTATCTCATACATGTCATCCTAATCTTGGTACTCTTGTGGATCTTGTGGCTCCTTTCTTGTTGAAATTTTCTTGTGTTATCTAACCTTGTTTTCTCAAGCTTATTTCTTCAAGAACCAGTTCAAAGACCTCAAGGTAAGTATATGCATCTCACTCATGTGCATGATGATCTCTTGCTTTTTGCACATATTGTTTGCAACAAAGAATCATGGACATGAAGGTACCTCTTTCATCATGTTGCTCTGATGCATATAGCCAAGATACATGTCACCCATTAGTCATTCCTTCCTGTTGTGCACTCATACTTCATAAGCTACTATCACTTACATGGTTGCTAATACATCAAGTTTGCATCATGTTTTCATATCGATATTTATTGCATTATGGACTGTTATTTCACTTTATAATACAATTTTTATGCCTTTTCTCTCTTATTTTGCATGTTTCACATGAAGAAGGAGATTACTAGCAGCTAGAATTCTGGATCGGAAAGGGCTATATCAGAGACACCTTTTCTTCACAACTCCAAATGAGCTGAAAATTGATGGAGAATTATTCTGGAATATATAAAAATTATTGGCGAAAGAATTACCAGAGGGGGACCCACCAGGCAGCCATAAGCCTGGGGGGCGCCCTACCCCCCTGTGTGCCCCCCAAGCTTGTGAGGCCCCTGGCAGGCCTCTGAAGTCCATCTTCTGCTATATGATGCCATTTGACCTAGAAAAAAATCAGAAGAAAGGTTCCGGGATGAAGCGTCGCCGTCTCGAGGCGGAACCTAGGCAGGAGCACTTTTGCTCTCCGACAAAGCGATTCTGCCTGGGAAACTTCCCTCCGGGAGTGGGAAATCGAAGCCATCGTCATCACCAACGATCCTCTCATCGTGGGAGGACCAATCTTCATCAACATCTTCACCAACACCATCTCATCTCAAACCCTAGTTCATCTCTTGTATTCAATGTTTGTCTCAAAACCTCAGATTGGTACCTATGGGTTGCTAGTAGTGTTCATTACATCTTGTAGTTGATGCTAGTTGGTTTATTTGGTGGAAGATTATATGTTCAGATCCTTAATGATATTCAGTACCCCTCTTATCTTGAGCATGAATATGATTTGTAAGTAGTTACTTTTGTTCTTGAGGACATGGGAGAAGTCTTGTCATAAGTAATCATGTGAATTTGGTATTTGTTCGATATTTTGATGATATGTATGTTGTGATTCCCTTAGTGGTGTCATGTGAACGTCGACTACATGACAGATCACCATCTTTGGGCCTATGGGAAGGCATTGTGGAGTACTCCCTCCGTCCAACAAAACTTGCCTCCGCTGACATTTTGCAAAAACCCCCTTTCCTTTCCTCTGACAAACATGAAGCTCCCCTGCTCGTCTCCCTCTCGTCGAAGCCCCTTGCTCAGCTCCCCCACGCCAGAGCTCCCTTCCTCTGCTCCCCCGCACAGCTCCCCCGCGCCAGAGCTCCCTCTCCCCATGCCGCCGCCGCATTGCTTCCCCCCTCCTCGTTCTTCTCATTGTTCCCCATGGCGAATCATGCCGAGGAGAAGGAAGGCTTGATTTTTCTTGATTTGCTATCTGACAGTGTCCTTCCACGAGGGAGGCGAGCCAGAGCTGCCACTGCGCATCGTCGACCACCTCCTCGCTGGCTGGATGCCATCGACCAGGAAGTCAGTCTTCTCGAAGCGCGCGCCGCCGTGTGGGTCGCTGAGACATCGAGGCTGAGGTGGAGCTCTAGGCCATCGTGGCCGCGTACACCGCCGAGTCCAGCAAGCGTCGTAGCCTCCCCGACTGGTCCAAGACCCCCGCCCCCGTCTACCCACGGCCGAACCCTGCCCCCTTTACCCCCACTTGCCAAGGTGCGCCCCCCTCTTCTTGCCTCCCGCTTTCCCCTTCATGTAGTCCAAAATGCTTCTTTTTAGTATAGTAGCTATCAAATTTAGTCTATCTTGAAGCTTGGGAGCTTCTTTAGCAAGTTCACTGCAAAATGGAGTACAAGATCACTGAAAAAAGTGTATGTTCTGCAGTCATTGAATTTTCTGGAGTGCATGTTTACTGGATTTTTTGAATTTGCTTCGTTTCGGAGCAGAGAATCCACAGCCAGTGCAGCAATCCACTACGACAAGGAATGTGATATGGGGTTTCACAGCAGCGGGAATATTGTGTTCATTTTAAGAGTAGAGGATGTTGTTCTCCAGACTGTGAGTGGTGCTTCATTTGTAGTACATATTAGTTTTTTTGTTTATTTCCAGAGCAGCATCAAGAATGTTGTTCTCCAGACTGGGAGTGGTGCTTCATTTGCAGCACAAATTAGTTTTTTTGTTCATTTTCAGAGCAGCATCAAGAATGTTGTTCTCCATACTGGGAGTGGTGCTTCATTTGAAGCACATACTAGTGTTGTTTTGTTCATTTTCAGAGAAACAACAAGAATGTTTTTCTCTAGACTGGGAGTGGTGCTTCATTGCAGCACAGACTAGTGGTTTTATTGTTCATATTCAGAGCAGGAACGTTTGTTCTCCAGACTGGGATGTGTTTTTTGTTTTCTTTTTTCTAGTCATGGGCTTGATTCTATGCAATTTGGGAGTGATGTTTCATTACAGAATAGGCTAGTGGTTTTTGTTCATTTTCTAGGACTCCTTTTGTCAAAAATGAGGCTCCTTATTACACTCATGGTGTGCTAGATAATGTGATAATGATTTGACAGTTTGGAGGCAGATGGAGTAAAATTTAGACAGATTGGAGACAGATGGATAAAAAAACAAGACTGTTAAGAAGAAGCAAGACTACTAAGAAGAAGAATTCTGCACTAGAGTAGGTAAATTTGGTGAAGTTTCCAAAATAATTCTGCAGTTCTTACTTGAGGCCTGCCAAATTTTGTATTATAGTGTTGCCTAGAGCTAATGCCTGAGCTTAAAAGTCTGTTCAGGAACACCTTTTATATGAAACCAATCTTCTTCCCTTTAAAAAGTATGTTCCTTACAGATTATTAAAAGATGCTTAAGTGACTTCTCAAAGATTAAAAGTACTCCTTGTTCATTTTGGTAACTAGAGGAACATGATGGCCATTCCTTATAGAAACATGACACAACAAATTCAGTTTACACTATTAGTTTGACAAAAAATGATCAAACTGAAAATTCAGTTAGAATGGTGTACGCATTGTTAATCTTTGGGGATAATTGTGGATGCTGTGAAGTGATTTAGATGTCTACTTTACTGTGCATACTGGCATCAAATAATTCCAACTTAATGCAGTAGAAAATTGGTAACTCCTGTAGGTTGGTAACTCCTACACATTCAATCAACTCCTGTAGATTGGATTCAGTACAAAATTCAGTTAACTCTTATAGAAAAGAGAGATTCCAACTTAATCAATTTAATTTAGTAGAAAATTTGTAACTTCAGCAGAAGAAGCACCAATCAACTCTTGTACTGCTCTGCTCCCTGCTTGCGTTTTAGGCTTCCCGGTGACATTTTCATTCAGAGGAGGTTGCATTGCTCTGCTCCCTGCTTGCTTTTTAGGCTTTCCAGAATTAGAGGAAGTTGGTTGGTGGAGCATTTTCATGAATAAGCAAAGAACACGTCTGTCCACACACAACATCGATCGATAGGGTGCAATAATTTAGGGTTTGGATTTATCAACTTCCTTTAGCATAGTGCACACCTGTTTATTTCCACTCTAGTGGCCTAATTATAGTGGAACTTTGGTTGGTTAGTGCTCTTCTATTTCTTCTGACTAATCTTAGTTTGACAGACCTGATTTGTGCTCATTTCCAGTGGCCTTCACATTCCAGAGGGACAAAAGAGCAGTCTACCTGACAAGGACATGGCATAAGTTGCACACAAATACTGTGAGCTATCTCATTTTAACCGCATATTGCTTCAAGTAATTAACACAACCACAATTTTATAACTTGCCTATAGCCATGTCCTACCTACTGGAGTAATTATTCATTGAAATGATTAATTGACATAGGTAATTGATAGAATCTGGAGTAATTGATTGTTTCCAAAATCTGGAGTAATCTTCTCAAGGTACATGACCAGTTGTGCTTGACTAAAAAATTTGAAAGGAAAATTTTGACACAAAATTTTGACTGGAGTAACACAGGCATAATAGTAGAAATTACAAATGTAGATTGCTCTGTCCAACAAAGTTCCTAGCAGTCCAACAATGTTTCTGAATCTAAACATTTTTAGTTAACAGAACCTACACCTAAACGTGTTCAGTTAACAGAACCTGAACTTTTAAAACTTCCCTCTCCCTTTCTAGTGAATGCGGATGTTTCACACTATTGTGAAGGTGTAGCACAGCCAATTCAATTACCACTGCACATTTCTACTTCAATTTCTACTACAAATTCACATTTTCAATAGCAGAGGCGAGGTAGAGAACTCAGACGGCGAGGAGGAGCAGTAGCATCAGACGGTGAGGAGGAGCAGTAGCAGATAGCGAGGACTCGTGTCGGCGTGGAGCCAACGATCTATGGGGCAAGGTGCCCCTTTGCTGGATCAGCGAGGGCTGGCGATCGATGCAAAGAGCAAACACAATGAGGAGCGCATGATTTTACACAGGTTTGGGCCGCCCTGAGGCGTAAAACCGTACTCCTGCCTTTGGGTGTATTGGTGGTGTTTGAGCACAAGTACACGGAGTGCTCTCCCCCGGCCAGCGGTGAGAAGAGAGTAGCTACACGAATGCCAATGCGAGAGGGTTGCAAAGATTTGAACCCCTTCTAATGTTGCCCTGGCCCTCCTTTTATAGCTTAAGGGGTCACCACAATGGTAAAAAGGTCATTACAGGGGTGATTTAGACTGATGCAGAGCTATCATACCTAACTCTGGCAGTTAGGACAAAACGCATTAAATGTGCTGCTAGGTGTCATGTGGAGAGGTAGCCCCGGCAAGGTTGTCGCGCCGCTTATCCAGCTACCTCCTATTAGCGTGACACGCCATCAAGACGGTGTCAATAAAGGTGATTTGCTCCTCTAGTAAGCTGACACACACGGGTTATGTCCACCTAAGCTCCTACGGGCTCGACACCTCACTAATCAGTGGCCAGCTGGTCAGGCAGGCAGAGCGCTGGTGTTGGCGGGAAACCCATGCCCGAAAGGCTTGCCGGGGCTTCACTTGCCGGCTCGTTCCTGCTGGAGTTGGTTGCTCCTGTTATGAAACTTGTGTCTTGTTCCAATGCTTGGTCTTCTTAATTCTCTCCTTGATCTTGCGAAGAGTGGCTTCTCTGGCTTAGTTGTGTATGAGACTTGGCACTTGACACAAGAATTTGCAGCGCGCCTGTGCATAAGTCAGGGCGGCAAATACTCATGGTTGCTACACCGACAGGAGCCCCCGGGTCTGGTCCATATGTGCCGCCAGGCGTCGTTGGGGTAGGCCCAACTAATGCATAGGCGCACCCATCGATCTTGCCGGGAGCGATGCCGTGTCTTTGAAATCTTCTTTGTCTCTTCATTAATCTGGACCTGGGTCAGCCCCCAATCTCATCCTGATATCTCTGGCGCTCAAACAACGTGCGCTGTTCACGTCAAAAACCAGGGGTGCCTGTCGGAGTAAATGAGCACGGGTAGCCTCATCAGCTCCCCTGGGTATTTCAAGACATCGGGGCAGGCTGCGCCCCTCGACACCAAAGACAAAGGACCGCCTTCTTGGGGCCGGCTAGTCCAAGCGCCCGGTTGCCAGGAGGCGGCGGAATCCAGAAGACGGCCATGAAGTGGGCCGACTCCTAGCAGGCGGCCCCTCGCGCCCTCAAAGTTAGTACCCTCATAAACACGACGAGACGGGGCGTGGCTACAGTACAAGCCTGCCACCCCCGAATCCATGGGAGAGCATGGCCACAATGCAGCGCACCAAGCGGACATCCCACACCCGGCGCGGCACTGTTGCCATGCCGCTCATGACATCACCCATGGCAGAGGAAGCCATACTCCCACGATGGGCTGTCGGTACGGCTCGCAGGCGGCGGGCCCTACCTGTCCGTGAAGAGGCCAGAAGGCGGCGAGCCCTGACCAGTCGGCTCAGGGGGAGGCCGGCTCCTAGCAGGCGGCCCTCTCCTTTCCTTGAAGTTTGTGCGCCATTAACCAGAAGAGACGGGGAGTGGCTACAGTGAAACGCCCGCCAGGCGGCAGGACTGTAGCCACGCTCTCCCCGACCAAGCATGCATCATCAGTGGCACGGCTACAGTGCTACGCAGCCGACAGGACCCACAAGCGGCGGGCCCGGCTTGTCGGCCGAGTACAAGACAGCCGAGGGGACCCACCAGGCGGCGGGCCCCTACAGTCGGCGGAGAGGCCGGCGACCAGAGACACTGATGGCCGGGTCCTACGCCCGGCCGGATTACCATTGTACCCCTAGGGGGTAGGCCTATACAAACCCCCCAGGTCACCCCATGCAAGGGGTTGGGACCTTAGTAGAGAGGAGAGAGCCTTCTTCAACACACACACACACACATAGAGAGTGGAGTAGAGCTAGCCTTGCCCTCCTTCCTCCTCTAGCAGAACAGCTCAAGGAGCAAGCTTGTAGCCACTTGTTGAGGTAGTGATCATGCGGAGACCCCGCAGAGCAGGACTAGGGGTGTTATCTCCTAGGAGAGCCCCGAACCTGGGAAAGATTCGCAGGCGTACGCGGTCTCGCTCACTCCCGCTTCTAGAGCCCGGTGACGTACTTTTGTCCCCATCCATGATAAGCCACCCCTTGGCATATGTCGTCCGATATCCCCGACATTTGGCGCCCACCGTGGGGCTAGGTGCACCGTCGTCCGGAAACACGTTCTAGATGGGAACTCTCTTCCTTCCTGGCGAGCGCAGCCAGCCCGGCACGCCTGACGGCGTTTGTGCTGACACGCTGCGCGGCATGGAAGTTGCTTGTGCCGCAAGCAGCTTCGCTAATCTCATCGGCGGGATCCGCCTCTCCGATGAGCTCGCACTCGTCGCGGGCGCGGCCAGCCCCGAGAGCTGCCTCGTCGACTCCCTCGGCAAGCTTCACATCGCCAACGAGCTGGTCTCCGACCTGGAGTCCGTTGGCTCCACCGACCCGTCCGTCGACACGGTCATCGACGCCGACGTCGCGCTTTCTGATGCCTTCCCCGGTGACGTGGTGATCTTCGACGACCCGCTCCCTGCTGCAGACAGCAGTGCCAGCACCAGCACCGTCACCGGGGTGCTGGTCATCAGCCACGACGGAGCATCCGACCAGGTCGGCCGAGACCCATTGCAGGCGGCAATGCGGGACCTGTCCGCACCCGTAACGCCTGGTGCGAACGGCGAAATGCTGGAAGCGTGCCGTATCGCACTCCTCGACAGCGCCAACAAGTTGGCGGCCATGAGACGCCTCACCGAGCACTACCACCGCGAGATCGACCGTGCCGTCTGTGGCACACCGGCTGCTGGCGAACCCAGCCGCACGGGCACGGTCCGGCAGCGCGGCGCGGCCATCGCCAGCATTTTGGGAGCCGACCGCCCAGTCTATGCTACGCCAATGGAGAACTTACGCGCCGCCGAGGCGGCGGTGGACGAGCTGGACCGCCTGGAGGGCGACGAGCATCTCTGCATGACGGAGCGCGTCCAGCAGCTCATCAACGCGGCTGCCGCACAGCAAGAAGCTGGCCGCCGCGTGGTGGAACCCGGCTTACAGGCCGGGAACCTTCCCCCTCGCCGAGAGCACGGCGCGACCTCCCAGACGCCGACAGGCGGCGCCCGCGACCGAGGAGATCAAGAACCGGTTGTTAGCCGCAGCCGCACCCGCATCTCCATCGAGTGCGACCAAGACGGCCACCCACGAGTAGTGGAACGGCGGGACGGTCGTCCGCCTCCCCCGCGCAGGGAGAGGCGCGCCTCCCCGCCGCCTTTTGAGCATCCAACTCTCGGAGGCCGGCTGGGCCCCCGTGAAGGAGTCGGAGAGAACGACGCTCGCCACCGGATCAACCGCTTGGCTCGATCCCTGGCGTTAGAAGAAGAAGATGCGATCGGCCCGCCTTGTTTCGACCCCCGCATTCGCGACGAGCCCTTCCCCAAAGGGTTCTCGCTCCCTCGGGACACCCCCGAGTACAACGGCTCTGTGAAGCCAGAAGACTGGCTGGTGGACTACTCCACAGCTGTCAGCATAGCAAACAGCAACAAGCGCGTTGCCGTAAAGTATGTTCCGCTCATGCTCCAGGGCACGGCCCGGACATGGCTGAACAGTCTCATGCCCTACAGCATCAACAGCTGGCTAGACTTCACTGAAATTTTCATCCGCAACTTCACCAGCACCTACAAGCGGCCGCCCAAACCTCGCCAGCTCTCTCTGTGCGTCCAAGGCCCGACTGAGTCTACCCGCGACTACTTGATGCGGTGGGCTGAACTGTGCAACTCCTGCGAAGGGGTGCATGAGGTGCAAGCCATAGAATACTTCACTGCCGGGTGCCGAGAGGGCACCCTACTCAAGCACCAACTCCTCTGTGACAAGCCGGCCATGCTCAACGAGCTGCTAATCCTAGCGGACAAGTACGCCACTGCTGACTCCTCCATGAAGTCGGAGCTCCGAGTGGACGCATCAGGAAAGATGCTCCCTCCGGCCCCTCAAACGCCGGCTGGTGATTCCAGTCGGCGCCAACAGTCAAACGACAACAAGCGCAAGGCCCAGCAGCCGGCTACCAACAGCCGGCAGGTGGCGACAGTCGAAGACCAGCAGCCAGAAGAGTAACCCGGCCCCAAGCGCCAGAAGGGCGGCAAGCCTGCCTGGTTGCCCGCCTTCTCGTTTGAACAGACCCTTGACGCTCCCTGCAAGTTCCACAGCGGCGTGAAGCCATCCAACCACACAACTCGGAAGTGCCACTGGCTTGCCCGCATCGCCAAGGGCGAAGGACTGCCTCCCCTGCCTGCTGGCCCGCCGCCTCAACCTCCCCAGCAGCCGGCGGTTCGGCCAGTCGGCGTGATCCAAGATGAGTTTCCCGAAGAGCACGGAGCTTACGTCGTCTTCACCAGCGTGGCTGACGACAGGCACAGCCGGCGTCAGCAGCAACGGGAGGTGAATGCTATCGCCTCTGAAGCCCCAGAGTTCATGCACTGGTCCGAGAAGCCGATCAGCTGGAGCCGAGCTGACCACCCGGAGGTGATGCCTTCTCCGGGTTCCTATGCCCTGGTGTTGGATGCCACCTTTGCAACAGAGAGGCGAGCTGCTCGTTTCTCCTGGATTCTGATAGACGGCGCTAGCAGCATCAACATCCTCTACCGCGACACCATGGAGAAGTTGTGCATCAAAGAGAAACACCTCCAGCCCAGCCGGACTGTCTTCCATGGCATCGTGCCTGGCCTTTCCTGCTCACCAATCGGCAAGATCAAGATAGATGCCCTCTTCGGAGACAAGAATCACTTCCGCCGAGAGCCAATCTGGTTCGAGGTGGTTCGCCTTGAGAGCCCCTACCACGCGTTGCTTGGCCGGCCTGCCCTGGCCAAGTTCATGGCGGTTCCCCACTACGCCAACCTCAAGATGAAGATGCTGGGTACCAAGGGCATTATCACTGTAGCCGGCGACTACCAGAAGTCTGCCGAGTGTGCTGCAGCCAGCAGAAGGCTGGCCGATTCCCTTGTGATTGCTGCCGAGAAGCGGCTCCTTGACCGGGTTGTGGCCATGGCCGGCAAGCAGCCGGACCTGTCGCCAGATCCCAAGGAGTCAGAAGCTCAGGGCTCTTTCCAGCCGGCCAAAGAAACCAAGAAGATACCCTTGGACCCAGAGCACCCGGAGAAGTTCGCTGTCATAGGAGCTCACCTTGATAGCAAATAGGAAAGCGAGCTCGTCGATTTCCTCCATGAGAATCGCGACATCTTCGCATGGTCTCCAAAGGACATGCTAGGTGTTCCGACGGATTTCGCCGAGCACAAGCTACATGTCCGAGCAGATGCAAAACAAGTCAAGCAACCCCTCCGCCGCCTGTCGGAGGAGAAGAGAAGAATTGTTGGTGAAGAGATAGCCCGGCTTCTAGTAGTTGGCTTCATTATGGAAGTGTTCTTTCCAGAGTGGCTTGCCAACCCAGACCATGTACTGAAGAAGAACAACAAATGGTGCATGTGTATTGACTATACCAGCCTCAACAAAGCTTGCCCTAAAGATCCGTTTGCCTTGCCTCGGATTGACCAAGTGATAGACTCCACAGCCGGATGCGAGCTGCTGAGTTTTTTGGATGCCTACTCAGGGTACCACCAGATCAAGTTGAGCCCGGCCGACCGCCTGAAAACTGCCTTCATCACACCATTCGGAGCCTTCTGCTACCTGACCATGACATTCGGCTTGAGAAATGCCGGTGCCACGTTCCAGCGTTGCATGCAGAAGTGCCTCCTCAAGCAACTCGGCAGAAATGCCCACGTCTATGTAGACGATATTGTGGTGAAGACGGAGAAGCGCGGTACCCTCGTGGAAGATCTCAAGGAAACTTTTGATAATCTGCGCCGTTTTCAAATCAAGCTCAACCCAGAGAAGTGTGTCTTTGGAGTACCAGCCGGCCAGCTCCTCGGTTTCCTTGTCTCAGAGCGTGGCATAGAGTGCAACCCTGTCAAGATCAAGGCCATCGAGAGGATGGAGAGGCCCACCCGACTGCGAGACATTCAGAAGTTCACCGGCTGCTTGGCATCCATCAGCCGCTTCATCAGTCGGCTGGGCGAGAAGGCTCTTCCCCTGTACCAGTTGATGAAGAAAACCACTCATTTCGAGTGGAATGACAAGGCGGACGAGGCTTTCCTCCAGCTTAAGAAGATGTTGACCACGCCACCCGTTCTGGCCGCTCCGGCTGCCAAGGAGCCCATGCTTCTTTACATCACCGCCACCAGCCGGGTGGTCAGCACAATCATGGTGGTAGAGCACCAAGAAGACGGCAAGGCACAGCCGGTCCAGAGGCCCGTGTACTACTTGAGTGAGGTGTTGTCAGCCTCCAAGCAGAACTACCCCCACTACCAAAAGATATGCTATGGCGTGCACTTTGCCGCCAAGAAGCTCAAGCCATACTTTCAAGAGCACCCCATCACGGTTGTCTGCACCGCCCCGCTTGCGAAGATCATAGGCAGCAGAGACGCGTCTGGCCGGGTGGCCAAGTGGGCCATCGAGCTGGCCCCCTACACCATCTTCTACCAACCTCGCACCGCCATCAAGACCCAAGCACTGGCCGACTTCCTCGTCGACTGGGCTGAGACCCAGTACATGCCGCCAGCCCCAGACTCCACTCATTGGCGGATGCACTTTGATGGCTCGAAGATGCACACCGGTTTGGGAGCCGGCATCATCCTCACCTCTCCCGAAGGCGACAAGCTTAGATACACGTTGCAAATCCATTTTGCCACATCCAACAACGTGGCCGAGTACGACGCACTAGTACACGAACTCCGGCAGGCCAAGGAGATTGGCATCCGCCAGATTCTGTGCTACGGCGACTCGGACTTGGTGGTCCAACAGTCGTCTGGCGACTGGGACGCCAAGGATGCAAACATGGCGAGCTACCGCTCCCTCGTCCAGCAGATCAGCGGATATTTTGACGGGTGCGAGTTCCTTCACGTGCCACGGGCCGACAACGAGCAAGCAGATGCCCTGGCGCGGATCGGCTCCACCCGGCAGGCCATACCAGCCGGCGTGTCCCTTCAGTGCCTCCGCAAGCTGTCTATTAAGCCTTCCCCGGAATCAGAATCCATCTTCGTGCCGGCTGCCCCCGAAGCAGTCGGATCCGACTTGGGGGCTGTGGCAGCCGGCCCGGGGATTTCGGCAGGCGGCATAGGGACTGCAGCAGTCGCGCCCGGCCCGGGGACTTTGCAACCCGGCTCGAGGGCTGCAGCAGCTGTCCCGGGGACTTCACCAAGCGGCTCGGGGACTGCAGCAGTCGCACCCGGCCCGGGGACTCCACAACCTGGCCCGGTCACTGCAGCAGTCGGTCTGGGGACTTCAACAACGCAGTAAGACGCGGTCGACTCCACCCCACCACCTCCCAACCCAACCGCCCTAGTTGCAGTGGCCGTAATGACAGTGGATGAAGTCGAAGCACCATCATGGGCGCAGCCCATCCTCAACTTTCTGGTGAGTGGAGAGCTACCAGCTGATGAGATCTTGGCCCGGCAGGTGCAACGCCGGGCAGGAGCTTACACGATAGTAAACAGAGAGCTTGTCAGGTGTAGCGTGACCGATGTCTTCCAACACTGCGTTGAACCAGAGAAAGGCAAGGCAATCCTCAGAGACATACACCAAGGCGAGTGCGGCCACCATGCGGCCTCCAGATCCCTTGTCGCCAAAGCTTTCCGCCATGGTTTCTTCTAGCCGACTGCTTTGGAGGACGCCAAGGATCTGGTCAAGAAATGCAAGGGGTGCCAGAAATTCAGCTCCAAGCAACATCTGCCGGCTTCTACACTCAAGACCATCCCCCTTACCTGGCCTTTTGTCGTCTAGGGGCTGGACATGGTGGGCCCATTCAAGACAGCACGCGGCGGCATGACCCATCTCCTCATCGCCATCGACAAATTCACCAAGTGGATTAAAGCAAAGCCAATCAAGAAACTGAATGGTCCGACTGCTGTGACCTTCATCGCAGATATCACCATCCGGTACGGTGTACCACACAGCATCATCACTGACAATGGCACTAACTTTGCCAAAGGCGCCTTGGCCCGTTTCTACGCGACGCAGGGCATCCAACTGGACTTAGCGTCCGTTGCCCATCCGCAATCAAACGGCCAAATCGAGCGAGCAAATGGCCTCATCTTATCCGGCATCAAGCCCCGACTGGTCGAGCCACTGGAGCGCTCGGCCGGCTGCTAGATCGACGAGCTGTCGGCCGTCCTCTGGAACCTCCGCACCACCCCGAACAAATCAACCGGCTTCACTCCCTTCTTCCTCGTGTACGGGGGCGAGGCCGTCATCCCAACTGACATCGAGTTTGACTCACCTCGCGTCACCATGTACACGGAGGCGGAGGCGAAGGAAGCACGTGAAGACGACGTCGATCTGCTGGAAGAGGGCCAGCTGTTAGCACTCAGCCGGTCCGCCATCTACCAGCAGAGCCTGCGCCGCTACCACAGTCGGAAGGTCAAGCAACGATCCTTCCAAGAGGGAGACTTTGTGCTCCGGCTGATCCAGGGAACAGCCGGCCAGCACAAGCTCTCGGTCGCTTGGGAAGGCCCCTTCATCATCAGCAAAGCCTTGGGCAACGACTCCTATTACCTGATCGACGCGCAGAAGCCCAGGGCGCGCAAGAGGGATGATTCCGGCAAGGAAACAGAGCGCCCCTGGAATGCAAATCTCCTCCGAAGATTTTACAGTTAATGCAGTATGTACCACGCTACCTTTTGTATTAAGCGCAAAGACACCAGGTCCCTCGAGGAGCACTCGGGGGCTACCTTTCTTATCTATATGATAAGTTTCATGCCTGTGAATGAGTTATTTCATTCCTCCGCCCGGCACCGGGTCAGACCAGTCGGCCCGAGGGCTTGCCGCCTTGTACTATGTCAGCGCTACCTGCAGTCGGACAAGTAGTGTGCCGGCAGCTAAGCCCTCTCTTGCCATAAGCCGCAGCTCGCAGAGCGACTATTTGGCTGGCAAGAGTCAAAGGCTGGAAATGGTGCCCACATGAAAAATGGCTAAGGACGAAAGCACTCACATAGGCCAAGCCGGCTCCTCGCCTAGCCGTCCGGTTGCTGAGAAGCCGGCCGGCTGGCTTCTCACTTAACTTGCTACGTTCCAAGCGGCCGAAGTACTTGCCTTCCCAAAATGGCCAAGTACCTTACCCAGCCAACAGACCGAAGAGCGGCTGCCTGGCCGGCAAGGTGGCAGCTAAGGGAAGGTGGCAAAGGAAAAAGCCAAAAGAACAGAAAGCAAGACAAGTCGGAGCTTGGCAAAGCACAACTTGTGCAAAAATTAAATTACATAGCAAGAGGCCCTCGGCCAACATTCAACAAAGTTTGAATACACCCCAGTGGGTGGAACTGCGCAAATTTAACAAGTTCGTTCTAGAGACCACAAAAGCAGGAAACGATAAGATAAAGTTGGCAGCCTAGGCCAGAGGAGCAGCAGGCGGGTCCGGCAGGTTGGTGGAGTCGGCGCCGCCGGCTGGTGGAGTGGCCGTCTGGCGAGTCTCGGCTTGGTCGCCATCAGCAGCAGTCGGTACACTCGCACACGGCTCGTTGCTCGAGGCCCGATCGAGCTGAGGCTGGCCGTCTGCTCCGCCCTCCGGTGCGTCGTCTTCACCATCCTCGTCTTCCTCGTCCTCGCCTTCATCACTGGAGGCGATTTCTTCCGCCGAGTCCACGCCGTCATCCGGGTTCAGCCCGAACCAGTCCGGCGGCACCTCGGCACCCTCCTCGTCCAGCTCGGGGAGGAAGACACCGGTCTTGGTGTACTCGGCGATCGCCGCTGCACATTGAGTGAGCGCAGGCCCCACCGCCACCAACTCTTCCCTGGCCTCCTGCCGGAACATGGCCAACTGGGCTAGGTTCAGCCCAGGATACCACGCCTTGACGAACTCCAAGGCCCTTCGGGCGCCTGCCCGAGCGGAGGAGCCCTTCCAAGCCTCAAAGCGGCCGATCGCCACCTCTAACCAGTCGGCGGTCCGACTGGGGGTGCGCGGAGCTTGGACGCTTGGCCAGAGGGTGGAAACCAGCAGGGACCCGGCACGCTGAAGGCGGCGGAGCAGATAGTGAATCGGCTGCAGGCGCGTCCTGACGGCCAGGAGCTGCTCGTTCAAGTTTCGAGGCACGTCGGCGGGACCTCCACTCCTTCCCTCCTACGCTGGTCACGCCACGCCTCGATGGCCTGGCTGACGACGACGGCATGTCCAGGAAAGAAGTCTACGCAAAGAAAAAACAAAGGTCAGAAGTCGGAAGCCGACTCTCGATGCAGTCAGCAGCTATTCCAAAGAAAGAAGTTTACCATCGATCATATCCTCAATCTCGCCGTAGCCAGCGGCGAGGATCGCCTCCTTCATGACCAACTTCGAGCGCTCGGTCTCAAACTCGGCCTGGAGGGCACCTTCCGCCTCCTTGAGTTTCTGGAGCTCCGCCTTGTGCTGGTCCGCCTGGTCCGCCAACTTCTTGGCCAGACGGTCACGCTCCTGGGCCGCCTTGCTGCGCTCCTCCTCCTTGGCGTGCAGCTCAGTCTAGACTTCGCCCAGCCGCTGCTGCAGTGTGGAGTTGGCTCTTGCAAAATTGAGAAAGAGAAGACAATCAACAAAGTTGACCAAAAAGAAAAGTGGTTGCCGGAAGATCCGGCCCGACTGCTCAGCAGTCGGCCCAAATCTCGGGGGCTACACCCAGCGGGTGCGCTGATGCGCCCCCGCGAGGAAGAAGACGGAATGCTTACTCCGGCTCTTGGTCAGGTCGGCGGTCCGCTTAGCCAGCTCCTGGACCTGGGAGTTGAAGGCGGCTGCCCGGATGTTGTGGTAGTCCAGCAACGAAGACAAAAGAAGAGAAAACAAGTTAGCACTCGGAACTTACCTTAAAGTTCCGAGCCGCCTACTCAGCAGCTGGCCCGGAACTCGGGGGCTACACCCAGTGGGTGCGCTGGCGCGCCCCCACGGAAGATTGCAAGAATAAAAAAACAAAGCAAAGAAGTGTACCCAAACGGCCGTTCGCGTCGCCAAGAATGTCTTCGTATACTGCTGGAGGGCGGTGCCTTGGGCCTGGAGCTGGGCCTGAACGTCCTGCACGGCCTTGTTCAGCACGCCCGTCCCGCCCCCAGGCGTCCATTCTGGTGGGGCGGCACAGGTGGCCTCTGCATCTGGGGCCGACGAGCTTGCGGCCCCGATCTCCTGCGCTCGTGGCGCCGAGGCCGCCTTCGCCGCACGCCGGCGCCCCGGAGGACGGACCACAGGGGTTGCCCCCACCGCCAGCTCGCCTCTGACCGGCGGTGCCGGTGGCACGTCAGACCAACTGCCTCGGGCCTCGGCAGTCGGCGCTTGCGGGGGTACCTCCACCCTCGGGACGCTGGCGTCGCCTCCTCTCCTCTCCACGACCGGCTGATCGTTGCCGGCTCCTCCAGTCGGCGCCGGGTTCTCTAGCGCTGGTGGCACTGCGCGTAGCGGGATGACGAGTTGCGGAGTCCGGCCGTGTGTAGCCTCTTCCACTTGCACCTTGGCGTCCGCGTCCGCTTGGGCCTTGGCTGCGGTGCCCGCCTGGGCCTCGGCTGCGGTGTCCGCCTGGACCTGGCCTGCGGCGTCCGCCTGGACCTTGGTCGCAACGTCGGCTTGGGCCTTGGCCGCCGCCTCCGTGTCCGCCTGCGCCGCCTCGGCCGCCTCCACCTTCTGCCGCTCCACCTCCTCCCGCTCCTCGCGCGCCTCCCGCGCGTTCCTCTCCGTCGCCTCCTGGAGGTCGGCGAGCGGGTCCACGCGGCGGGTGTTGGCGGAGCCTTCCGCCGCCCCGATCACTGAAGCAGCGGTGGACCGCTCAAGAGAGAGCGGGGCCCTATTTGAGCAAGACAAGGGGAAACTCAGAAAGAGTTTGCAAGAAAGAAGAAAAGAAAATGCAAGAGAAACCAAGCACTTACGCGGACACCAGCGGAGGCTGCTTCGGGGTCTTCTGGAACTAGGCCACCATCGCGGCGGCCTCCTGCCGCTTGGTCACGGCGGCCGTGTTCTTGGACTTCTTCGGCCGGTTGCCGCACAGCAACGAGCCGGCTCGGCGCTTTGGTGCGCCGCCTGGTCCAGTCGGCGCGGCTGAAGAACTCGCGCCCGCCTTGTCGGAGCCATGCGTGCGGCACGGCTCGTTCTCCTTCTCGTCGTCATCCGGCCAGGCCTCGAGGCCTCCTCCTCCTCCGGAGCCGCCTGCTCCACCGCCGCCACCTGTGGCGTCGTCCTCCTCCATGGCGGCCGCCCCCAAGTCGGGGTCCTCCACATCACTCCTCGTTCGGTCCGGCATGTACCGCTGCCCTGGATCTAGAGCGCCGGTGACCGACTGGGCCAGGAGGACCTGCACCATGGCCGACTGGTCAGACGGCAAAACAAGAACTCGGACCAGCAAAAGAGAAAAAGAATTGCAAGACTCACCGCAAGCGGCGGATGTGTGCGGTCGTACGGCCGCTTGCCGAACCGCCAATCCATCTCCGATAGCTTGCAGTTGGAGAAGTAGTTGACTAGCCGGGCCACCTCCACATCCGGCAGCTCCCATGTGCACATCCGGGACGGGTCCTGGTGCCCGCTCATGCAGCTGATGATGTGAGGCCGGGCTTGGAGGGGAAGCACTCGGCGCGTCACGAAGGCGGCCAGCAGGTCCAAGCCCTTCAGGCCCTCCGACTCCGTCATCGCCTGAAGTTGGGCGAGGGCGGCGGAGGAGGCGGCTGATAGGGAGCTCGGCTTGTACTGCCAGTTGGCGCGCGGCTCGGCTGGCGGGCTGGCTACGTAAGCCGGCAAGTTGATGTAGTCGCTCGTCGGGTGGATGTTCTTGACGTAGAAACAGGATTTCTGCCACAGCTTGGCCGACTGCAGCAGGGAGATGGGCGGGAAGCGGTTCCCGGTGCCCGGACGCCGCACCGCCACGCAGGCTCCGCATTTAGCCGCCTGGCCCTTGGTGCCGGTGTCGAGTTTGAGATAAAAGAACTCCCCCCAGAGCTCAAGGGTGGGGAGAGTGCCGAGGTATCCTTCGCACATGGTGACGAAGGCGGCCAGTAGCACCACCGTGTTTGGCATGAGGTGGTGCGGCTGGACTCGGTAGAAATCAAGGAAGGCCGAAGCCGCGAAGAAATGGGACCGGAAGACGACGCGTTCATTGCCCTCCGGCACCGGCGAGATTTCTGCCTCGGGGGGGGGGGACACGTACGCGCACGTTCGTCTCCCGGGGCAGCCGCCGTGTTTGACGAAGGAAGGAGGGGTGATCCTCATGGACGTTGGAACTGTCCCAGTCGCCGGCCCGTGAGCGCGCCATGGGCGAAGGAGCTCATCGTAGGCGCGGCGCGGTGACGAGCGGGCGAAGCCGCGGCGGAGCAAGGAAGCTGCAGCGAGAAGAAGCTCGATGACGATGGGCTGCGGCAGCGCTTCGGCAAGAGGAAGAGGCGCTGCAGCGGCGGAGAGGAAGAAGAATGGCGAGGGGAGAGGAGGGCGCGCGTGCGTCTGCCACCCCCCTCCTCCCCCTACTTATAGCCCCAGGCGGCGGAGCCGAGGGGGCGAGAGCGTGGGGGATCGTGGGATTAACTGCGCCCACTCCCCCACGATCCCACGATTACGGCGCCAGTAAAGGCGTGTATTGATTATCGCAGAAGCCCAACCGTCTACCTCGGCCGCAGCGGATCCGCGCGCGTGCCGAGGCACTGTAGTGGCAGGCCCCGGCCTACAGCGATGTCCCGTCGCGCGTGTGGGCTGGCAGGTCGGCTTGGCCTGCTGACGCCGCGTGAATGGCGGGCACGGGCGGCGAGCCTGACATCTGGCTAGCATGCCACCTGGCCCCCACCGCAGCGTTTCGAAATCTCCAGGCAAACTGCCTGGTCATGGCCGACTCCTACCAGTCGGCACTTCGGAAGACGGACAAAGCAGAACGCCAGACAACCCGGAGAAGGAAGCTGCTGGGGCTTCTTGTCCCTTCAGCCGCAGCGCCCCACCAGCTTCGGGGACTACTGTCGAAGTAAATGACCACGGGTAGCCTCATCAGCTCCCCTGGGTATTTCAAGACATCGGGGTAGGCTGCGCCCCTCAACACCAAAGACAAAGGACCGCCTTCTTGGGGCAGGCTGGTCCAAGCGGTCCGTTGCCAGGAGGCGGCGGAATCCAGAAGACGGCCATGAAGTGGGCCGACTCCTAGCAGGCGGCTTCCTGGGAAGCCGGATCCTAGTAGGTGGCCCCTCGCGCCCTCAAAGTTAGCACCCTCATAAACACGACAAGACGGGGCATGACTACAGTACAAGCCTACCACCCCCGAATCCAGGGGAAAACGTGGCCACAGTGCAGCGCACCAAGCGGACATCCCATGCCCGGCGCGACACTATTGCCATGCCGCTCATGACATCACCCATGGTAGAGGAAGCCATACTCCCACGACGGGCTATCGGTACGGCCCGCAGGTGGCGGGCCCTACCTGTCCGTGAAGAGGCCAGAAGGCGGCGAGCCCTGACCAGTCGGCTCAGGGGGAGGCCGGCTCCTAGCAGGCGGCCCTCTCCTTTCCTTGAAGTTTGTGTGCCATTAACCAGAAGAGACGGGGAGTGGCTACAGTGAAACGCCCGCCAGGCGGCAGGACTGTAGCCACGCTCTCCCTGACCAAGCATGCATCATCAGTGGCACGGCTACAGTGCTACGCAGCCGACAGGACCCACAAGCGGCAGGCCCGGCTTGTCGGCCGAGTACAAGACAGCCGAGGGGACCCACCAGGCGGCGGGCCCCTGCAGTAGGCGGAGAGGCCGGCGAGCAGAGACACTGACGGCCGGGTCCTACGCCCGGCCGGATTACCATTGTACCCCTGGGGGGTAGGCCTATATAAACCCCCCAGATCACCCCATGCAAGGGGTTGGGACCTTGGTAGAGAGGAGAGAGCCTTCTTCAACACACACACACACACATAGAGAGTGGAGTAGAGCTAGCCTTGCCCTCCTTCCTCCTCTAGCAGAACAGCTCAAGGAGCAAGCTTGTAGCTACTTGTTGAGGTAGTGATCATGCGGAGACCCCACAGAGCAGGACTAGGGGTGTTATCTCCTAGGAGAGCCCCGAACCTGGGTAAGATTCGTAGGCGTACGCGGTCTCGCTCACTCCCGCTTCTAGAGCCCGGCGACGTACTTTTGTCCCCATCCATGATAAGCCACCCCCTGGCATATGTCGCCTGATATCCCCGATAGTGCCCGCGCGTGAGTCGGGGTAACTGCCATTTTACCTTTAGTTCACCCACCACCCCTGCCATTTCCGCCACGCGCACCGCATGCATTGCGCGAGGTTGGTGGTGGACGAGCGGGGCTCCCCCTTTGGCAGAAGACGCAGCGCCTCAGATTGGTGTAGTAGGACGGTTGATGAAGTAAGACGCCGTCCGAGGATGTAGAGATCCGGATTGGCGGAGCGGGCAATTGCTCCTGAGTAGTGGAGAGCCAGCCTCCCTCGCCTCCGCTATAAAAGGAGGTGTGCGAGGGTAGCGATGCTCATCCACGTTCTCCTCCTCCTCCTTTCTTGCTTCTGTCTTCTGTCATGGCGAGAGGAAGAGGCCTGGCTCGTGCTTCGGCCAAAGCATGAGAGCCTCTCCTCGACACCATACCTCGACTTCAGCCGCAGTCGTAGAGCCTGATTCCAGTGCATGAGGCGGAGCCACGGGACAAGGTCGAGGTCGACGCGGCACCCGTGGTCGAGGCGAACGGGGCGGCGTGCACGTTGTTTCTCCTCCAGCTGCCCCACCACTGGCGGAAGGCAATACGGGGCACACGACGCTCGAGTTCATCGTCAAGTTGCGCGGTCCTTCCCGTAGCCGCCTTCAGCTTCCCCGTCCTTTCGCCAGGGTGATGGAGGTCGACCAGCCGCTTGGGCTGCGGCTACGCATGAGCGGCTGCTACAATGGCGCAGTGTGGGTGAATGTTGGGTTCCCCGCACCCTGCGTCATGCTCCTTAGGCATGGGTGGAAAACCTTCGCCCGAGCCCACTATCTTGCGGAGGGGCATGTCCTTCGCTTCAAGTTGGTGGAGTCTGACATGCTCTCCATCAAGGTTTTCGGGCATTCGGGCGCTCGCCTTGGGTGCTGCGTAGAAAGCTCGAGCGATGACGAAAGCTCCTCCTGGAGCGACAATGACGAGGAGGACACCGATGGCGAAGACGGCGGCAGCGGGCATCCGGTCGTCAAGTCCAAAGATAATTACTCGGACTCTGGCTGAACACCGGCATCACCGTCATCACCAGCTAGGCACCGGCGGCACCATCATCTACAGATGGCCCGAGCAGAGTGATTTCCCAGGGGTGCTTCTTCTAGATGCCACCGCCACCTCCAGCTGGACCCCGGCAGGCTCGTGGACTCTGGCTTCATCTTCCCTGCGCGTGGGGGGGGGGGGGGGGTTGCTCCGCCTAGCCACTCTCTCCGTCCTGGCTTCACCTTCCCTCCCGGGGAGGCGCTCTCCCGATCTTGTCTGGCTGCGTCCCTCTTGTCCTCGTGGGGGTGACCAGGGCATCGCCTAGGCGCTTCTTTTGCCCTTTTGCCCTCGAGATAAACCCTAGGAAGGGAGGGACAAGAAAGGCATTATGGAGCACTTTTTTTTAGTCAAAAAAGTAGGCATTTACCATATTTGAATCAGATTTAAGTATTTCCTCATCTATGTTAGCACTTGTATGATTTCTACATGTTTGTTTCACGCAACTAAAGGAAAAAATCTACCGGAAACCTGAGCATGCCTTTTCCATTTTGAAGGTCCCGCCCTCGGCACTCTTTTGCAAGCAAGGTTTCCGAAAAGTCTCTTGGCGGCCTCCAATCCAGCTACTACTAATCTTCATCGAGTAGACCCGAAGCAAGTTAGGAGCGTGAGTAGGGGCCGGTTCCTTGTCGGTCTTTTTCAAATGCGGCTGCTACTTATCCTGTCGAGTGGACTCGAGGCAAGGACAGGAGCGCGAATGATAGACGCGGCAAGGTTTCCTCGCATCCAAGTTTCTCATACGCAGGCATAACATGGAATGACGGGAAATTTTTAAATGAAACAAACTTATCTTTCTTTGATGTACTTCTTATCAGTTAGATTAGGAAGAGCTATCGTAGGACCAAACAAACGAGCCCGTCTCCATCTCCATCTTTCCCCGGGAAAGATGCTCGCGAGGGATCCTTTTGCTTTTATCAGAAAAAGAAAAGAGAGAGAAGATAGCATGAAGCCTTCAACAGCATGTTAGTCATTCTATCTAAAACCAGTGTAATCAGATCAAAATCATGCTTAAGCAAGTAAGAAAACATGCATGCAAGTTTTTGGAAAACACTTGGTTTTATTCAGCTGTGCACAGGGTCTTCGCCTCGCTTTGTACACAGGGTTACAATTCTTGGAGACTATGCTTGGCAAGGCCCAGCAACCGCGCCTTATGGGTAGAACTTGCGAAGATGCTCAACATTCCGTGAGTTTTGCACACGAATGCCATCTTCGGTCTCCAGATGGACTGCGCCAGGTCTGGTGACTCGTACTACCTGATAAGGGCCTTCCCACTTTGGCATCAACTTGTTTGTACCCTTGGCAGGCTGAACACGCCGAAGGACAAGGTCGCCTTCCTCAAGGCTCCGGGCATGAACCTTGTGGCTATGATAGCGGCGCAAAGCTTGTTGGTAGCGTGCAGCATGCACAGTAGCCCGGAGATGATCTTCCTCGAGGAGCACAGCATCGTCATGCCGCAGCTATTGTTGCACTACTTCATCGTAGGTAAGTACTTGAGGTGACCCGTATATGAGTTCTGTGGGGAGCACCGCTTCTACACCATAGACTAGGGAGAAGGGTGCCTGACCAGTGGCTCGATTTGGTGTCGTCCTGAGTGACCAAAGAACCACCGGCAATTCATCAATCCAACGCCTCCCGCACTTATGCAGCCTATTAAAGTTCTTTTCTTGAGCCCACGCAATACTTCAGCATTTGTTTTTTTTGCTTGCCCGTTGCTCCTTGCGTGGGCTATGGATGCAAAGCATACCTTGCTCCCAAGGCTCTGAGTATATTGCATGAAAGTGTGGCTCGTGAATTGTGTGCTGTTTTTAGTGATGACCCTGTTTGGGACCCCAAACCGGCAAACCAATCCTTTGAAGAACTTGACGGCTGATTGTGTTGTTACCTTTCTCACTGGCTCCACTTCAGGCCACTTTGTGAACTTGTCGATGGCGACGTACAAGAACTCAAGGCCCCCGGTAGCACGGGAGAAGGGGCCCAAAATGTCGAGCCCCCAGACCAAAAAGGGCCAGGATAGAGGAATTGTCTAGAGGCCTTGCCCCGATTGATGTATGCTCTTTGAATGGAACTGGCATGCTTCACATCTTGTTACTAGCTCAGTTTCATCCTGGAGGGCAGTGGGCCAATAAAATCCTTGCCAGAAAGCCTTCCCGACAAGGGTTCTTGCTCCTATATGGGATCCACATACACCCGCATGTATTTTTGCCAACAACTTCTATACATCATCCCGGGTTATGCACTTCAATTTCACTCCTTTGGGTCGCTTTCTACATAGGATGTTGTCCACAAACTGGTACATACTTGACTGACGGGCTACTTTCTCAGCTTGCTCATGTTCTTCGGGAAGTTCTCCTATTTGGAGAAACTGGACTATCTGTGCCGCCCATGTCGGAGCCTGGGGCTCAACGACAAGGACTAAAGGCATCTCTTCAACTATGGGAGCGCTGGTCTCATCGGTAAGAATCTGGAGTTCTGCGTGAGATTGCTGCTCACCAGAAGCTGTATCGATGTTCCCGGCAGCTGCCTTGCCGGTGGCTTCTGGGAGCTCTGCCGGAAAGTAGTTTCCGGTACTTATCTTCCTCCGCTTCTTGGCTCTTGTTGACGGGGTAACTGTGGGTCGAGTCAAGTGGAGCACAAAAGTACCTGGTTGCATAGGTAGCTTTTAGGTAGCACACTTTGACAGCTAATTAGGAACACTATTTTTCGCACGAGGGACGTGCTCTGTTTGCAGGCCGTCAAAGTGTTCTTCCAATTTTCTCACTTCATCCACGTACGCTTCCATAAATGGGCTCTGGTAGTCCTTGTTCACTTGCTTCACTACAAGCTGTTAATCTCCTCGGACGATCAGCTTCTTGATTCCCAACTCTACCGCAATTCTGAGGCCGGCAAGCAGTCCCTCATACTCAGCAGTATTGTTGGTAGCCTCCTCCCAGGGGAAATGCATTTGAACCACGTACTTGAGATGCTCTCCGATGGGTGCGATAAGCAGCACTCTGACACCAACGCCTTGCAGTGAGAAAGCACCATCAAAGTACATGATCCCGTTCTTCTTGGTTTCCTTCCCGAGGAGTGCCGACTCCTGGACCTCCTCATCTAGAGTTGGTATCCATTGTGCAATGAATTCAGCCAGTGCTCTGCTCTGGATGGTTGATGTGCTCTTAAATTTGAGTGCAAAGCTTGACAACTCCAAAGCCCATTTCCACTATCCTGCCGGTTGCCTCTGGATTCCTTAGAATGTGTTGCAACAGAAAGCGGGTGACCACTGTAATCTCATGTGCTTGAAAGTAGTGACATGGCTTCCTCGAGGCCATGAGTAGGCTGAAGAGCAATTTCTACATGCCCGAATACCTTGATCTAGCCCCCTGCAGGAGGGAACTAACAAAGTAGACTGGTCGCTGCACCACTTTCTTCTTCGAAGTAGCTTGTTCCTCAGCTGTTTCCCTTTGTACTATTTTCTCCTTCCCGGCACCTGGCCTTGCCGGGGAAACTTCTGCTTTGTCGACGGGGGGCCTTGTCATGGTTGCTTCCTCATCATTAGCTTCTCTCTGCGCAACTAGCGTGGCACTGAACACTTGATTTGTTGCCGCTAAATATAGGAACAACGGTTCTTGTGGTTTAGGCGCGACAAGAGTTGGCGCAGAGAACAAGCATCTTTTCAGGTCTTCCGCTTCTGGAGTCCATTTTACCGGACCTGCTGATGTCGCTTGAACTACGTCGGTATTTTCCCAAAGAGAAAGAGATGATGCAGCACAGCTACGGTAGGTATTTCCCTCAGTTATGAAACCAAGGTATCAATCCAGTAGGAGAACCAAGCAACACTATGTAAACATTACCTGCACACAAAGAACAAATACTTACAACCCGACGCTTATGAGGGGTTGTCAATCCCTCTACGGGTAATGGCGCCAGAAATTGTCAAGTTGATGGGATAAAAATTGTGTAGATTGGATAAATAGATCTCGATAAAACGCGAAATAAAATAAGTAACAGAAAAGTGCAGCAAGGTATTTTTGGGTTTTTGGAATAATAGATCTGAAAACAAAAGCAAATAAAAATAGATCTCAAAGCAAATATGATAAAGAGTAGACCCGGGGGCCGTAGATTTCACTAGTGGCTTCTCTCAAGAAAATGGCACACAGTGGGTAAACAAATTACTGTTGGGCAATTGATAGAAGATCGAATAATTATGACGATATCCAAGGCAATGATCAATATATAGGTATCACATCCAAGATTAGTAGACCGACTCCTTCTTGCATCTACTACTATTACTCCACACATCGACCGCTATCCAGCATGCATCTAGTGTATTAAGTTCATGGAGAAACGGAGTAATGAACGATGACATGATGTAGACGAGATCTATTCATGTAGGAATAGCCCCATCTTGTCATCCTTAATAGCAACGATACATGCGTGTCTTGCTGCCCCTTCTGGCACTGGGAAAGAACATCGCATGGTCGAACCCATCACAAAGCACCTCTTCCCATGGCAAGAAAAATCAATCTAGTTGGCCTAACTAAACCAAAGATTCGTAGAAGAAATACGAGGCTATAAATAATCATGCATATAAGACATCAAAAGAAGACTCAAATAATATTCATGGATATAGATCTGATCATAAACTCAAAGTTCATCGGATCCCAACAAATACACCGCAAAAAAGAGTTACGTCAAATAGATCTCCAAGAGACCATTGTATTGAGAATCAAAAGAGAGAGAGGAAGCCATCTAGCTACTGCCTACGGATCCGTAGGTCTATGATGAACTACTCACACATCATCGGAGAGGCACCAATGAGGATGATGAACCCCTCCGTGATGGTGTCTAGATTGGATCTCGTGGTTCTGGAACTTGCGGCGGCTGGAATTGTTTTTGTCGACTCCCCCAGGGTTTCTGGAATATTTGGGGATTTATATGGCGAAGAGGCGATGCAGGAGGCCACCGACGGGGGTACAACCCCCTTGGCGCGCCCTGGTGGGTTGTGCCCACCTTGGGCCTCGCCTCTGGTACTTCTTTGGCCCATCTTGTGTCTTCTGGTCCAAAAAAGTTCTCCAAAAAGTTTCACTGTGTTTGGACTCCGTTTGGTACTGATATTCTGCGAAGTAAAAAACAAGCAAAAAACAGCAACTGGAACTGGGCACTATGTCAATAGGTTAGTCCCAAAAAATGATATAAAGTTGCGATAAAATGATTGTAAAACATCCAAGAATGATAATATAACAGCATGGAACAAGTAGAAATTATAGATACGTTGGAAACGTATCAGCACCCCCAAGCTTAATTCCTACTCGTCCTTCAGTAGGTAAATGATAAAAAACAGAATTTTTGATGTGGAATGCTGCCTAACATGTTCATCACATATTCTTTTCTTTTGTAGCATGGACATTGGGACTTTTATATGGTTCAAAGCAATAGTCTAGTTTTGACATGAAGATTTCAATACTCAAGCATATCAACAAGCAACCATGTCTTTCAAAATATCAACACTAAAGAAAGTTATCCCTAGCCCATCATGCTCAATCATTGATCCATTCATGAAACACACTCGCATATTAGCTACATCCAATGCTCAAGTACGATCATAGTGCCCCTTAGTTGGTGCTTTATAAGAGAAGATGGAGACTCAAATAAAAATAAAAATTGCATAAAGTAAATGGATAGGCCCTTCATAGAGGGAAATAGGGATTTGTAGAGGTGCCAGAGCTCAAAGCTTAAATTGAGAGATAATTTTTTTTGAGAGGCATACTTTTCCCGTCAACGAAAACGACCGAGTAATTCCCAGCACTTTCCATGCTAGATATATCATAGGCGGTTCCCAAACAGAAAATAAAGTTTATTCCTTTTTCCACCATTCTTTCACATTCCATAGCTAGCCGTATCCACGGGTACCGTCCATACCAACACTTTCCAAGGAATATTTGACAACATAAAGTTAATTTCTTTTTCATTTCGGGACTGGGCATCCCAATTACCGCCGCACTCTTGTGCAATGACAAGTGAATAAACACTCATCTTGAGAATAATACATCTAGCATCGAAAATATTGGCCACCCCCTGCCGCTTCATGAGCGGTACGGGCACACAAAAAGGATTTATTTTGAAAATTAGAGATGGCACATACAAATTTGCTTAGAACGGCATGGAAATACCGCATATAGTATTTCTACTTATAGGTATGGTGGACTCATATGGCAAAACCGGGTTTAAAGATGTTGGATGCACAAGTAGTATTTCTACTTAGTACAAGTGGAGGCTAGCAAAAAGATTGAGAAGCAACCAACCAAGAAACGAAAAATCACATAAGCGAGCATTAAGCATAACTAACACCGAATAATGCACCACAAGTAGGATATAATTTCATTGCATAACTATTGACTTTCGTGCTTGCATAGGGACACAAACCTTAACACCAATATTCTTATTAAAGCATAATTACTCACCAACATGACTCACATATCACTATCATCATATCTCAAAACTATTACGAAGAATCAAGTTTATTTTCTCCAATGATCTTCATGAAAGTTTTTATTATATCCCTCTTGAATATCTATCACTTTGGGACTAGTTTCATATATTGCAATTGCTTTTGACAAGCTCAAATAAATCTAAGTGAAGAACATGAGCATAAAATTTTTCGTCTCTCAAAATAATTTAAGTGAAGCATGAGAGAATTTCTTCAAAATTTTACTAACTCTCAAATTAATATAAGTGAAGCATGAGAGAATTTCTTCAAAAATATTAAAGCACACCGTGCTCAAAAAGATATAAGTGAAGCACTAGAGCAATTCCATAGCTAAAAAAAATTAAGTGAAGCATATAGAGCAATTCTAACAAATCATAGCATAATTTTGGCTCTCTCAAATAGGTGTGTCAGCAAGGATACTTGTGATAAACTAAAAAGAAAAACAAGCAAAGACTCATATAATACAAGACGCTCCAAGCAAAACTCATGATATGTGATGAATAAAAATATAGCTCCAAGTAAAATACCGATGGTCGTTAGAAGAAAGAGGGGATGCCTTCCGCGGCATTCCCAAGCTTAGTTGCTTGGTTCTCCTTGAATATTAACTTGTAGTGCCATGGGGCATCCCCAAGATTAGGCTCTTTTCACTCATTATTCCTTCATCCATCGCGATCTCACCCAAAACTTGAAAACTTCAATCACACAAAACTTAACAAAACCTTCGTGAGATCCGTTAGTATAAGAAAACCAATATTTACTTTAGGTACTGTTGCAAACCCATTCAAATTTTGTTATTGCATTATATCTACTGTATTCTAACTTTACCATCGCTTATACCCCCGATACAATCCATAGATTCATCAAAATAAGCACACAATGCAAAAAAAAAAAAGAATCTGTCAAAAACAGAACAGTCTGTAAATATGCGAATTGCTATCATACTTTTGTAACTCAAAAAATTATGAAAAATTAAAACAGCATAGGTAATTTGTATATAAATCTTGTGTAAAAAATTCAGAATTGTTCATCGCATCTGTGATATTAAACAATTCCATTACTGGACACAAAAGTTTCTGTTTTTCAACAGGATTAAATCAACTATCACCAAAGCTATCCCAAAGGCTTTACTTGGAACAAACACTAATTAAAACATAAAAAACACAATGATAACAGAGGCATAATTGTGCAAACACTCAAGAACAGAAATAAAAAGGCAAAAATAAATTTTATTCATTGGGTTGCCTCCCAACAAGCGCTATCGTTTTATGCCCCTAGCTAGGCATAATGCATATATTCAAGTATTGTCATTTTTCTTCTTATTTTCCGTAGATGTGTTCTTGTCAGGAGGTTTTGCAAAAATAACTTGAAACACATTATCCATATAAAATTTAGCATTATCAAGTTGCCCATCTACGTATCCCCTTTGATTTCCGGCAACAATCCAAGAATATTGTTGATTAACATCATTGAAAACTTGTTGGATTATATCTAAAATGGGGATTTCCTTTTTAAGATTCTCATAATTTTTTTGGTTATTTCCAAGCAAATGTCTCAACATATAATCACTATTATAAAGGATCTCATTTATCACCGGTTTTTCACGGCTCATACCCTAAAAATAAAAAAATTCCTAGCTTCTCGTACTATGTAGTCAAATTCATTCATAAGAATAAGGGTAGCTAACTTTTTTTGCTTTAGGATCCTTTATAACGGATAGCTCATAAAAAAATCTCTGCAAGGTAGGGAGGGTACGGATAGATCTATTTTCAAGTTTCAGAACTAGTGCTGAAATAGCTTCCGCATAAGATTTAGTTCTTTTAAGTATAGGAGTATCATCAAGAGTCAAATTTCCAACACTATTGAAAAATTCTTGGATATGTTCTTTTCCCATAATGTTCCCTTGCCCCAAAACAAAAGTTTTAGCATCCACATTGCCAGATCGTCCAATTTTAGGAGTTAGGCCATCATCTGTTTCTGCCATACCAAAGTCACTCATGGTGACAAGTTCAAGCAAATAAGAGATCTGACTAGAAAACGGCGAACGAAAAAGTGTGCGAATAAAACGGCAAATGTTTGTGAAGTGGGGGAGATGAAAATGAGAGGCAAGTGGCAAATAATGTAAATTGCAAGGAGATGAGGTTTGTGATTAGGAACCTAATAGATGTTGATGATGTGTCCCCGGCAACGGCGCCAGAAATTCCTTTTGATGTCGCTTGAACTACGTCGGTATTTCCCCAAAGAGGAAGGGATGATGCAGCACAACTACGGTAGGTATTTCCCTCAGTTCTGAAACTAATGTATCAATCCAGTAGGAGAACCAAGCAACACTATGTAAACGGTACCTGCACACAAAGAACAAATACTTGCAACCCGATGCTTATGAGGGGTTGTCAATCCCTCTACGGGTAACGGCGCTAGAAATTGTCAAGTTGACGGGATAACAATTGTGTAGATTGGATAAATAGATCTCGATAAAACATGAAATAAAATAAGTAACAGAAAAGTGCAGCAAGGTATTTTTGGGTTTTTGGAATAATAGATCTGAAAATAAAAGCAAATAAAAATATATCTCAAAGCAAATATGATAAAGAATAGACCCGGGGCCGTAGATTTGACTAGTGGCTTCTCTCAAGAAAATAGCACAGGGCGGGTAAACAAATTATGGTTGGGCAATTGCTAGAAGATCGAATAATTATGACGATATCCAAGGCAATGATCAATATATAAGCATCACGTCCAAGATTAGTAGACCGACTCCTGCCTGCATCTACTACTATTACTCCACACATCGACCGCTATCCAGCATGCATCTAGTGTATTAAGTTCATGGAGAAATGAAGTAATGCAATAAGAATGATGACATGATGTAGACAAGATCTATTCATCTAGGAATAGCCCCCATCTTGTTATCCTTAATAGCAACGATACATGCGTGTCTTGATGCCCCTTCTGTCACTAGGACAGAACACCGCACGATCGAACCCATCACAAAGCACCTCTTCCCATGGCAAGAAAAAATGATCTAGTTGGCCTAACTAAACCAAAGATTCGAAGAAGAAATATGAGGCAATAAATAATGATGCATATAAGAGATCAAAAGAAGACTCAAATAATATTCATGGATATAGATCTGATCATAAACTCAAAGTTCATCGGATCCCAACAAACACACCGCAAAAAAGAGTTACATCAAATAGATCTCCAAGAGACCATTGTATTGAGAATCAAAAGAGAGAGAGGAAGACATCTAGCTACTGCCTATGGACCCGTAGGTCTATGATGAATTACTCACACATCATCGGAGAGGCACCAATGAGGATGATGAACGCCTCCGTGATGGTGTCTAGATTGGATCTCTTGGTTCTGGAACTTGCGGCGGCTGGAATTGTTTTTTGTCGACTCCCCCAGGGTTTCTGGAATATTTGGGGATTTATAGGGTGAAGAGACAGTGCGGGAGGCCACCGAGGGGGGCACAACCCCCCTGGGCATGCCTGGGCTCCTGGGCGCACCCTGTTGGGTTGTGCCCACCACGGGCCTCCCCTCTGGTACTTCTTTAGCCCATCTTGTGTCTTCTGGTCCAAAAAAATTCTCCAAAACGTTTCACTGCGTTTGGACTCCGTTTGGTACTGATATTCTGCGAAGTAAAAAACAAGCAAAAAACAGCAACTGGCACTGGGCACTATGTCAATAGGTTAGTCCCAAAAAATGATATAAATTTGCCATAAAATGATTATAAAACATCCAAGAGTGATAATATAATAGCATGGAACAAGCAAAAATATACGTTGGAGACGTATCACCTGCCTTTTTCAACATCTTGAAAAACGGCAAGGCGCGCTCAGCAGACCTTGGAATGAACCTGCTCAAAGCTGCAACACAACCGACAAGACACCTCACATCCTTGACGGTCTTGGGTGCTTGGATCTGCTCGATGGCCTTAATCTTGTCGGGGTTCACCTCGAGCCCACGCTGTGATATTAAGAATCTAAAGAGCTTTCCGGAGGGGACACCAAACACACACTTCTCGGGGTTGAGCTTCATGTTGATCTTTCGCAAGTTGGCGAATGTTTCCTCCAAATCTTGGATCAAAGTGGACTTGTCTTTGGTCTTCACTGCGATATCATCCATGTAGGCTTCTATGTTTCTGTGCAACTGTGGCTCAAAACCGATCTGAACTGTTCTCGCAAATGTTGAACCCGCACTCTTTATTTCGAAGGGCATCCATACGAAGCAGTACGTGCCACATGGAGTAATGAATGCAGTTTTCTCTTGATCTTCCTTGGACATGAATATCATGTGATATCCAGAGTAGGCGTCAAGAAACGAGAGCAGATCACACCCGACAGTGGAGTCCACAATCTGGTCGATGCGCGGCAAGGGGAAAGGATCCTTTGGGCATGCCTTGTTGAGATCGGTGTAATCAATACAAAGTCTCCATTTCCCATTTGCCTTGCGCACGATGACCGGATTCGCTAACCAGGTTGGATGTAGCACTCCTCTAACCAGGCCAGCTCCCTCGAGTTTCTTGATTTCTTCTGCTATAAATTGATGCCGTTCCAAAGCTTGCTTCCTGACCTTTTGCTTGACAGGCCGAGCATGAGGACAGACAGCAAGGTGGTGCTCAATTACCTCCCTGGGAACACCGGGGATGTCAGATGGTTGCCATGCAAACACATCTACATTCGCCCGCGGGAAGGTAATGAGCGCGCTTTCCTATTTGCTGTCTAGGGTGGCACTGATGGTGAAAGTACCATCAGTACCATCCTCTCTTGCTAGCACTTTCTTTGTTGCAGGTGGAGTGGCCTTGGATCTCTTGCCGGTAGAGCTTTCCGGTAAGTCCTCAACGGGCGCACAGCACTCCAAAGAGGTGCGCTTCCCGAAAGGCTCACAGGATGTCTTGCCAGGATTTTTGCAACTTTTCGCCTTGGCGGGAGCTGTTGTTTTACCATTTTCTGCTGCGACTGCGTCTCTGTAGAGCTTGTCCATACAGATGATTGCATCTTTCTGATCTGAGTTAATGGAGATGACACCCATGGGCCCTGGCATCTTTAATGTATTATAGACGTAGTGGGACGCCGCCACAAACTTGGCCAAGGCAGGGCGTCCGAGGATTCCATTGAACGGAGAGGGGATATTAACCACATCAAACACTATCTTCTTAGTTCAGTAGTTTAGGTCTCCGCCAAACATCACCGGCAGCGTAATCTTTCCCTTTGTCTGGCTTCTTCCCGGGTTAATTCCTTGGAATGTCCCCGTTTTCTTGAGCTCTTCCTCAGGTATTTGCAACCTCTCGATCACCTCAGGGGAGATCAAGTTCAAGCCAGCCCCACCGTCAACTAACATTTTCGTGACCTTGAGGTTGTGAATTGTTGGTGAGACCAACAACGGCAAACACCCGACCGCTGTCATGCGATCAGGGTGGTCCTCGGCATAGAAAATGATAGGCGTGTGGGACCATTTGAGGGGCTTTCGTGCATTTGTTGTTGGTTCTGCCGCAATGACTTCCCTTGCGCACTGCTTGAGCTGGCGGTGGGAGGAGTGCAAAGATGCACCTCCGTGAATGCACATGGTTTCTGTTGCCTTCTGGAATTCTTGTTAGCTAGACTCATCATCCTCATCTTCACTTTCTTCATCTTCTTCTTTCTTTTCTCTGCCCCTGGCGGGCTTTCCTTTCTTCTGACCAGCATTGCCGCGGCTTCCACCTTGTCCACCGTGGCCCTTCTTGTCGGATCCACCAGTACCTTTCTGACCTTTCTCCTTATCCTGCTTCTCGTACTCTGCTTTCTGCTTCTCAACCAATTGCTCGACTTGGCGGCACTCTTGGAGGTCATGGTCCTTGGTATGATGAATCTTGCAGTACGACCCGTTAGACTTGCCAATCTTCTCCCCCACAGCAGCAACCTGGCAATCAGTGCATGAAGCTTCTTCCTTGCCGGTACTCTCCATTTTGGGTTTCTTGGCGGGGCTGGAGTTGCCAGACCCTTCCACTGCCATAACTGCCTTGCCTCTACGCTTTCTGTTATGCCTCTGATTCTTCTTCCCTGGGGTGGTTGCGTCGTCATCGTCAGAATCAACCTCAATGGCGTCTTCCTCCCTAGGAAGCCTTCTCCCTTCTTCAGCGTGCGCACATTTGTCCGCCAACGTGTAAAGTTCGTTGATGGTCTTCGGCAAGCGGACATGCATCTTCTCCCGCATCTTGCGGTTGCGCACATTCGTGTGGAATGCAACAACTATGGCCGTGGGGTGGATATCTGGTATGCTGCGATGCACACAGCTGAATCTCTGGATGTACTTGCGCAGGCTTTCTCCTTCTTTCTGTGGGATCACTTACAGGTCGCTGGGTAACCCTGGACCTTTCTACCCTCCGGTAAAAGCACGAACAAACTCATTGCAAAGATTTGACCACGAGGAAATGGAGTTCTCCGCAAGTTCATCAGCCAAGATCTCGCGTTGGGCTTGAGTACCAACAGAAAATAGTTGGCTAGGATCTTTTCGTCTCTTCCCCCAGCAGCTTGCACAGCAATCGTATAGATGCCCAAGAACTCTGCCGGGTTTTGATTGCCGTCGTACTTTTCCGGGACTTCAGGCTTGAACGTGCGGATAGACAGCCAGCGAACTTGCCGCAGCTCTCGTGTGAAGGCGGGGCACCCAACCTCGTAAGGTAGGTACCTGCCAACAATGGGTGCTAGCTCATCAATGACTGGGCTGTTGCGTTCGTCTGATTGGCAGCGTGCCTCCTGGCGCCACTGGATAGTGGTACGAGTGTCCTCCGCTCGTCTTTCCAGCAACACTTGCCTCTGATCCCGCCGCATCTGTGGATCTGAGGAAGCCATGGTCGCGTCGTCAGGCTGCATGTCCTGCTAGTTCTGTTGCGAAGGCTGAGGTTGCCGTCGAGATTGATGTTGGGGAGGGGACTATACCGTGGGTGCAGCTCCCGCCCCTCGACCCTCAGCTTGTGCCACAGGCGCAGCTGGCGGACGCCGTGAGGGCTCTGCCAACTCGGACCTGTTAGCATTGGCAAACTGGATCAAACTCCGAATGGTAGCCCTCCACTCGTCCTTCTTGTCAACCAATGGAGGGAAATCCAGTAGCATCTGCGCCCGCACCATTGCCTCCGTTGCCGTTTGGGGCATGTTTGAGCGTGAGGAACGCAACATCGCTCGACTCCTGGCAGAGCCAGTAGGAGCAGCGTTGCGGTCTCGTTGTCGAATTGTGAGGGCAACAGTAGACTGGCACGGTGGGAGTGGCGCCTGGAGATCTTGAACTTGATCAACTAGCGACTTGCCATGCGGGCACTGTTGTGGAGGCACAACAGCACCGCTCGGCGTCTTGTCGCGTCCATCTTGCTACAGGCGTGGTACGTGCCTCGATGTCGTCTCCCCTGCAGCTGCTGGGGTTGGTGCAATAGGAGGATCTCGGCTTGTGCCGGACCAGGCGGCGTTGCTCCGGTGGTTGCGCTCGCCCTGGCGTGGGGGAAGTGGGAGTTGCACGTCTACACCACCGGCACCATTGTCATGGTCGTCGCGAGAGGGTCGTGGGAGCTGACCGGCTCTGGCGCCTCTATTGTCTGCTCCCGTAGCGGTGGGCGCGGCGACAACACCTCCTGTGCTGGGCGCGCTCCCCGTGGCTTCTGCATAGTCCGCTCGAGTGGTGCTGCCTGCGCCATCCATAGGCGAATGCCATGGGAGTCTGGACTAGGATGGTTTCGTCGTCATGGAGCCCTTGTTCTTGGGCGCCATGGGTGATGAAGAAGACACAGAACTTCACGTAGCCAACGCGCTACTCGCTGCTTTGATTCACGCTAATGCAGATCCCCCTACCTGGCGCGCCAAAGATGTCGGCGTGGAGCCGGTGATCTATGGGGCAAGGTGCCCCTTTGGTGGTTCGGCGAGGGCTGGCGATTGACGCAAAGAGCAAACACAACAAGGGGCGCACGATTTTACCCAGGTTCGGGCCACCCTGAGGTGTAAAACCCTACTCCTGCCTTTGGGTGTATTGGTGGTGTTTGAGCACAAGTACACGGAGCGCTCTCCCCTGGCAAGTGGTGAGAAGAGATCAGCTACACGAATGCCTATGCGAGAGGGTTGCAAAGATTTGAAACCCTTCTAATGTTGCCCTAGCCCTCCTTTTATAGCTTAAGGGGTCACCGCAGTGGCAAAAAGGTCATTACAGGGGTGATTTAGACTGATGCAGAGCTATCATACCTAACTCTGGCAGTTAGGACAAAACACATTAAATGCGCTGCTAGGTGTCATGTGGAGGGTTAGCCCCGCAAGGTTCCCGCGTCGCTTATCCAGCTACCTCCTATTAGTGTGACACGCCATCAAGATGGGTGCCAATAAAGGTGATTTGCTCCTCCAGTAAGCTGACACACACGGGTTATGTCCACCTAAGCACCTGCAGGCTCGACACCTCACTAATCAGCGGCCAGCTGGTCAGGGAGCCAGAGCGCTGGTGTTGGCGGGAAACCCATGCCCGAAAGGCTTGCCGGGGCTTGACTTGCCGGCTCGTTCCTCCTGGAGTTGGTTGCTCCTGTTATGAAACTTGTGTCTTGTTCCAACGCTTGGTCTTCTTAATGCTCTCATTGATCTCGTGAAGAGCGGCTTCTCCGGCTTAGTTGTGTATGAGACTTGTCACTTGGCACAAGAATTTGTAGCGCGACTATGCATAAGTCAGGGCGGCAAATACTCATGTTTTCTGCACTGACAACTCGATCGGGGGTGTCGGCGTCGCCCAGCAGCAGCCTCATCAGAGGCTGGAGGGGATTGTCGGTGTCAAAACCAGTAGATCTTGGGTAGGGGGTCCCGAGCTATGGATCTAGGATCGATGGGGAACAAGGGACGATGAGCACGGTATTTACCCAGGTTCGGGCCCTCTCGAAGACGTAAAACCCTACGTCATGCTTGATTGTATTTGATGTATGATATGGTTACAGAGTTGATCTACCTCGAGATCAGGCGAGTTAAACCCTAAGGCAATGAGGTGATGAATGTAGCTCTAGCCCTAGAGACTAAAACCCTCCAGTTTATATAGGTACCGGTAGGGTTAGGGTTACACGCGATGTGTTACAAAGAGAGGAAGATCCTGTCTAATCTTGGCTTGGAGGGCACACCACGACTGTGAAGATCTTCTGCCCAATCACGAGTCCGCACTCTATCTCAGCCCCATAGTGGCCCATCAGTCTGGCCCATAGCAAGAGGGTCGACAGTCCAAGGACCCCTTAGTCCAGGACTCCCTCAATAGCCCCTAAAATAGCCTCCAACGCTGGGGATTATCTTCTGGCGAGCTCCAAATCTTCGGCTTGCGAGGTGAGTTCTCTACCTTGACTCATGCCGTTCGGAAAAGTGCATCATAGCCGAAAACTATTCGGATCGATATCAGAGGTTTGTCACTTAGTATAGTTCGGACCAAGGCTGTATCCATGCCCGACTAGTTTGACAATCCGGATTCTCAGGTCCACCCCAAAACATAGTGGGCCCCTAAGAGCTTAATGCCTACCTTGGGGCGAGGGTCAACTTTGACCGTCGCGCACCTTTTTAGAAGGCACGCGACCCAACGCCGCCTTCTATAAAGCCATCCTTTCAACTTTAAGGTGAAATGCTTATTTATATATCCAAAGTTATGAGGGGTCGGTTAACCCATCCCCTTCGCAAAAAATAGCGTCAAAGAAATCCTCGGGTGCAATGGCCGATATTCCCAGTTCATCCTCGCGTCCCCATGGCCCTCTCCTCGATGATTGGGCGAGCTATTCAGTTTCGCGCCTCCAGCTGAGCCGCCTGCACACGCAGGGCTATCTTCCCGTGGCGGATCTCATTTCCGTCCACGCTGGATTAATCTCCGTTGATGGTCAAGCACTCGCCGAGAGCTCACCTGCTCCCAGCAAGGGGGAGAGGGTATGCTTTGTGCCCTTCCTTCTAAGAGGCCTTGGTTTCCCCATTCACCCCTTCCTTTGGGGTCTATTAGAGTTCTATGGGATCCAGCTCCACAACCTCACCCCAGGGTCTATACTGCACATCTATGGTTTCGTGGCCCTCTGCGAGATTTTCCTTAGCTGCGAAGCCCATTTTGATTTATGAAGGAAATACTTCTGCCTCGTCCCTTGTACCCATGAGGGGTCAATCTTTGAAGTGGGAGGAGCGAACATGTGGCGGATAGCCGGGACGGGTTACCCTATTGGGACCCCATGAAAGGATCCCAAAGGATGGACCTCGGAATGGTTTTACATTGAAGATGTTCTCCTCTCAGACCTAGTTCGGAGAGGGTTTCCCGAATTCTCAAGCGCCCCACTGAAGAAGCGGCTCAATTGGCGACCCAAGAGTCCCTCCCAACCAGACAACGCCGAAGTGCACTGTCTGGCCACCAAGGTTCGGCTGCTGGCCCATAGCAAACTGACCATGATTGAGGTGATGGCCGTTGCCATATCCTGGTGCGTAGAGTCCCTTCAGCTGAGGGGCATCCTTTATGGTGCTACAAAGGGACCAGCGACGGGACCTGCTATAAGCGACAAGGGCCGGACAATAAAGCCGCTATGGCCAAGATTTTAGCCGAACTCTTTAAAGGAGAGGAGGAAGGCTTTGCTCAATTGAGTATCCGGGAGGGTTACTCCGGTTATAATCCAGTAGATTGGGTAAGCTTCAATTCTCTGTCCATAATTCGGGCATTATGTCCGAACACCGGTTAACTGTACTTTGTACCTTCACAGAGTTGGAGGCGTGATGTCGAGTCCATCCACTGTCCTTCCCCTCAACCGGAGAATTATTCCCGTGATGATGACCCGGGCTATCATGACGATCCGGAGACGTCGATTGATTTCAAAGACAGGGTCTTTTACCAAGAAAGCCTTGACGGCACCAAAGTTGTCGTGATGGCTGATCATCCAGGGGCCCTTCCTTCCTCCACTGTAAGTGAATAGAGGACCTCTTCCCGAACTGAACGACCTTCTTGCACCGTCCCGCACACTCTAACTTCTACTCCCAAGGGTCGCCAAACTACACGGCAAACAACTGTGGGAGGAGCACGGAAAACGCCGGCCCCGGCCCCTACCAGGGCTCTCAAGAGGAAGGCTTCTGCTGGAGCAGAAGCAACCGCCCCCTCAACTCAGAGGTAACATGCTCTGGGATGAGGAGAGGGTTTGACCTTAATATCTTTTGTCTGGTGTTCCGTTAACTTAGCAGGAGAAGAGTTCCGTCACGCCAGTCCGAGGACTGCCCGAGCGCGCCGAGGCGTGATTCCAACCTTGTGCCTTCAGCGCAAGCTGGGGGCCCTGCCGAATACACAACTGCTAGCGCCCATCCAGAGGATCCCAACGATGTTTCGGTGGCCAACTCCGAGGTCAAGAGTGTAATGAACCACCACCGTCGGAGAGAATCCTTGCGCCACGCTGCTTTTACCGATCAGGAGTTTAATGCGTTTCATTCGGTGGACGCATATCTTGGAGCGGCCCGAACCGGGCTTGAAGGGATCACTGGTCTTTTTTCTTCCAGAATGCAGGTGCGAGATAGCTTAAAAGTGTTTTATAGTTCCTAACATAGCAACCCCCAAGCCTTAATTTGGGCGGGATGGCCGAGTTAAGGATTCTTGTACCATCTTGAGTGTGCAGACTGCGAGGGAACATAACAGCAAGTTGTTCGAAGACCTCAAGCTGAGCCGAACACAATTAGCCGACGTTAAGGCCGAACTAGAAGCGGCTAAAAGGGCAACCAGAGACAATCCTGGTAAGTGGAAAGGCTTTAAAGTTCTAAAAACTGCATGACGCTTCCAGTATACTAATGCCGCACTGTCCCCGCAGCCGCCGAAGTGATGAATCAAATGCGGAGGGAACTAGAGGCTGGCAAGAGAGTACTTACGCGAAGTCAGGAAGAGAAGAATGAGCTCAAGGCAGAAAATCAATGGAAAACCGAAGAAATTGGGAGTTTAAAATCTCAGTTGGTGCAAGCCTTGGAGGAGAACCAGAAGCTGAAAGGTGGCATATTCGGTAAGGCACGAATTCGTTATTACCTGTGTCACAGATGAAGAATTATTTTGAAACATGTTGCCCCTGTTTGCTACGTCTCCTGACAGGACGGCCAAAAGAGGAGGTCGATTCCTTTAGTGGGAATCTTTTAAAGGAACTGACCAAGGCGCATGAGATAGCCCAGAAAGCCATGAAAAGCATGGTTAAAGCGTTATGGCCATTGGAAGTGCCAGCGGAGAGCATGGCTAAGCTGGCTAGCTGCTTTAAAGGGGTGAGGTGACACTTTGAATTGTGGAAGATATCGGCCTGCCAGGAAGGAGCGCGCGAGGCCTGGGCAATGGTGAAGACCCGGTTTACCAAAGTCGAGCCCGAACATATGGCCCGGGTGGGACCCATGGGGCCGGACGGGTAGGAAATACCGCTTAGCTTAGTGTATGACCAAGTGATGCCCGCAGCTCGGTACTCCCAGAAGGATTGTACCTAGGACAGCTTGATAGATGGGTTGATAAAGAGTAGAGTGTGTGATTCTATGTATCCATGTACTTTACATCGCGCAATTCTCAAACCGTAGAAAAACGTTGTCTTAACCGGCCATCGGCTTCCGCCTCCCTGACCAGTGATCGGGGAGTGTTCCATACTATATGCCCTGACGAACAGGGGATAATTCCGGTAACAAGGCAATCCGGCCATTTGGTACGAACAGAAAAACACGCGCGGCGAGTAATGTTATATTACTGTGTAACATAAGAAACATCTTCCGAAGAAAATAGTTCCTCCAAGGCTTCCTTTCTTCGGGTAGGGTATGTTGACCATAAGCCGTGAGTTCGGGAGCCGATGACACACGGATGTTAGTGGTTTTGGGGAACCATGAACAGTTATATGGCGGCTAGCACCTGTATATTTGCACTTCCCTGAAGGCCGGCCCATTATTTTCTGTAAGAATGCTAGCTTTCGGCTTCACCCGTCTGAGGTATGTATCCGGATTACATGGGCGTAGCAATCGCAGAGGTGCTCCCTTTACTCCCTAGCCGAACAATCGGGAATGCAGGGGTAAACAAAGGAGCCAGGCAACCCAGCGTGGCAAAGGACTTAAGTCAAATAGGTGCATATAATGGCTTGACATATACGGGGAGGAGATATATGCAAAAAACAAAAATGAGGTTGTAAGAGGAGCCCCCAGGTAAAGCTGGGTAGTACATCCGAAGATGTGTACAATGGTGACCTGTCGTGTTACGGTTTATCCGAACTGTCAGTCGGGGAAGCTAAAATCCCAGAATTTAAAACAAAGTGAAAAAGATGAAGACAGGCCGAGGGAGTGTTGATGACGAAGTCGGGTTATGCGTAGAAATGCCAAAGTCGAGTGGCGTTCCATGGGTTCGGTTCGAGGCCCCGATCCGATGGTCTGTGGAGGCGATATGCCCCCCCTGCAAGTACTTCATCTATAATGAAGGGACCCTCCTACTTTGGTGAAAGATTGTGCTTCTATTTCTCCGGGAGGCGCAGGACGAGCTATCCCACATTGTATGTCTTTGCCTGAACTTCTCGATTTTGGTAACGCCGTGCTTGTTGCTGATAGAATGCGGAGAGTGCCCGAGCGATGTCGCGCTCTCCTTCTAGTGCATCGAGGTCATCTTGCCGATCTAGCTCGGACTCCTTCTCTTCGTACATACGTATCCTGGGTGAGTCATGGATCAAGTCACATGGGAGGACTGATTCAGCACCGTACACCATAAAGAACGGGGTGTATCCTGTCGACCGATTAGGAGTAGTGCGCAGCCCCCATAGCATGGAGTCCAGCTCCTCTACCCAGTGACAATCTGATTCCTCGAGGGAGCGGACTAAGCAAGGTTTTATGCCACTCATAATTAATCTGTTTGCTCGTTCCACCTACCCGTTAGTTTGCGGGTGGTATACCGAAGCGTACTCGAGCTTTATGCCCATCTTAGCACACCAATCTTTGACCTCTTGGGCGGTGAAATTAGACCCATTATCGGTGATTATGCTGTGGGGGACACCATAACAGTGTACAACACTGGATATGAAGTCAACAATAGGTCGGGATTCTGCAGAGGTTACCGGCCATGCTTCGATCCACTTGGTGAATTTATCCACCATGACTAGTAGGTATTTCTTTTTCTTGGTCCCCCTTTAAGTGGTCCAACTATGTCAAGCCCCCAGACAGCGAATAGCCATGCTATGGGTATAGTCCGAAGAGCTGTGGGAGGCATGTGGCTTTGATTTGTGAATAGCTGGCACCCAACGCAATGTTGGACCAGGGTGCGTATGTCCTCGCGAGATGTGGGCCAGAAGAATCCTGCTCGAAAGGCTTTGCTAACTAGGGCCTGTGCTGCTGCGTGGTGACCACCCATGTCGGCATGTAACTCGGCGAGGAGCTGCTGCCCCTCCTCTTTGGAGATGCACCTTTGAAGCACCCCCGTAGTGCTCTTTTTATAGGGTTCACCCTCATGGACTTTGTATGCTTTAGAGCGTCGTACTATGTGTCGCGCCTCTGTTTGATCATCAGGGAGCTCTTGTCGCAAGAGGTAGGCGAGCAGTGGTTCGGTCCAAGGGGCAATTATGGCCATGATTTCATGGGCCGAGGTTGTTTCTTCAACTGTGGAGCCTCTGATGATATGATCATCTGGTTCGATTTCCAGTGGGGCAATCTGGACAGGCTCATTTGTTGAGGCACCGTTGTCCCCGTTCTGCGATACTACGGATGGCTTGAATAGCCTTTCTAGGAAGGTGTTTTTAGGTACTGGGTCTCACTTGGCACCCATGCAGGCAAGAACATCCACGGCCTGATTACTGTCTCTAGAGACATGATGGAATTCTAGACCCTTGAATCAGGCTGACATTCTGAGGGCGGCGTTTTGATATGCCGCCATTTTTGGATCTTTGGCATCGAATTCGCCATTGACCTGTGAGATTGCGAGGTTCGAGTCTCCTCGCACCTCCAGCCGCCGGACACCCATCGATGTTGCCATCTAAAGACCATGCAATAGTGCCTCGTATTCAGCTGCATTATTGGAGTCTGTGTACATGATTTGTAAAACATACCGGATACTATCACCTGTGGGGGATATTAGGATTACCCAGCCCCCAGTCCGGCCAGCATCTTGGAGCCATCAAAGTACATTGTCCAGTGTGCGTATGTGCCGTATTCCTTGGGGAGTTCGGCTTTTGTCCATTCGGATAAAATATCAACCAACACCTGAGATTTAATAGCTCGGCGTGGTTTATATACGATCTCGAAGGGAAGGAGCTCTATGGCCCATTTTGCAATGCGGCCCGTGGCGTCCCTATTGTTGATTATATCGTTGAGGGGTACCTCGGATACTACTGTTACCAAACACTCTTGAAAGTAGTGTCGCAGTTTCCGGGACGCCATGAAGACCGTGTATGCTATTTTTTGATAGTGAGGATATTGGGACTTCCATGATGTGAGGACCTCTGACACATAGTAGACTGGCTTTTGGACCCAAAACTTTGTGTCCCTCTGATTCCCGTTCTATGACGAGCGCCACACTTACCACCTGGTTGGTGGCTGAGTTGTATAGCAGCATAGGTTCGCCGACACCTGGTGCGGCTCGGATGGGATTGCTTGCCAGGAGTGTTTTGATTTCTTCTAGTGCAGCGGTCGCCTCGTCTGCCCACTCAAAGTTTTTTGTTTTCTAAAGTAGCTTGTAGAGAGGCAGTGCCTTCTCACCGAGCTGGGAGATGAAATGACTTAGGGCTGCCTCACAGCCTGCTAGATTTTGTAAGTGTTTGAGCTCTGTTGGTATTGCAAGCTAGGACAGGGCCTTGATTTTAGCCGGACTATTCCCTGATGGGAGATGATGAATCCAAGCAACTTGCCGGCAGGGACCCCGAACACACATTTGTCCAGGTTGAGCCGTATGTCATAGGCCCGTAGGTTTTTGAAGGTCAAGCGGAGATCATCCACGAGTTGATCGACTTTTTTGGTTTTAATGACAACGTCATCTACATATGCCTTGACCGTTTTGCCGATTTGATTTTCCAGGCATGTTTGAATCATGCGTTGGTATGTGGCTCCTGCGTTCTTTAACTCGAAAGGCATCATGTTGAAGCAGAATGGCCCGTAGGGGGTGATGAACGTGGTTGCAGCCTGGTCGGACTCCTTCATCTTTATTTGATGATATCCAGAGTATGCGTCGAGAAAGCATAGTGAATCATGTCCGGCTGTGGCGTCAATGATCTGGTCTATTCGAGGTAGAGGGAAGGGGTCCTTGGGACATGCCTTGTTCAGGTCCTTGAAGTCGACGCAGAGCCACCATGACTTGTCCTTCTTGGGTACCATGACCAGATTTGCCAGCCACTCCGGATGCTTTATTTCACGGATGAATCCGGCCTCTAGTAGTTTTGCCAACTCTTCGCCCATAGCCTGTCATTTGGGTTCGGAGAAGCGGCATAGTGTCTGTTTGACTGGCTTGAAGCCTTTGATGATATTCAGGCTGTGCTCTGCCAGCCTCCGTGGGATGCCCGACATATCGAAAGGATGCCAGGCGAATATGTCCCAGTTTTCGCGTAAAAACACGTGCAACGCTTCATCAACTGCGGGATCCAGCTGTGCTTCGATGGACGCCGTTTTATTCGGGTCTGTCGGGTGTACTTGGAATTTTACTATCTCATCGGCTGGTTTGAATGACGTGGATTTTGGCCTTTTACTGAGGACCACGTCGTCCCTGTTGACTGTGGTGCGGAGTGTTGTTAACTCTTTGGCTGCTAGAGCTTCGGATAGTGCCACGAGGGCAAGCGATGCGGTCTTATTTTCTGCTCGGAGGGCTGTGTTTGGATCGCTGGTGAGCGAGATCACGCCATTAGGCCCTAGCATTTTGAGCTTCTTGTATCCATAGTGTGGTACGGCTTGAATTGTGCAAATCCCTCACGTCCCAAGAGGGCATGGTATCCACTGTGGAAGGGCACGACGTGAAACAACAAGGGTTAGGATCTGTAGTTATCGGGAGTTCCGAATACTACGTCCAAGGTTATGCATTCGGAGCAACGCGCCTCTTTGCCGGGTATAATTCTCCGGAATGTGGTATGACTGTGCGCGATCCGGGACCTGTTGAGTTGCATCTTATCGAGCGTGTCCTCATAGATGAGATTTAGGCCGCTGCCCCTGTCCATTAGCACTTTGGTTAGCTTGAAGCCGTCGATAATGGGGTCGAGGACTAGTGCTGCGGGCGTGTGGGCGGGGCAGGATATTGGCTCGTCCTTCTGATCGAAGGTGATAGGTACATCCGCCCATGGCTGTGTGGCTATCACCTGGTAGACATCGCCGAGCTCTCGAAGAGCCCTTTTCCTTTGATTGTTGGAAGAGAAAGTCTCGTAGACTGTCAGGATGTCATCGTGAGGTGGCGTTGTTGATTGCCTATCGGGGGGTGTGAGGCTGAGAATGTGTTCACCACTCTTGGCAACCTGCCTTACCACCCAGCAAGCTCGAAGCCTGTGAGTCGGATTTGCGTTAAGCAGGGCCAAATGTATAGGGCACGGTTTATCTAGCAATTCATCCAGAACCGTTCTGGGTTTGTTTCTTTTTTGGACGGGATTGTGTTCGGGCGAAACTAACACGTGCACCTATTTTGCTTGGGCCTTGCTGGGCCTAGGGCCGGGGATTGACTCCCTACGCATTTGTTGTAGCCTCCAGGTGCTTTCCAATGCGCAGTATTTGCGTACCATGTCCGATAATTCGGCGAAATTTTGCACGCGGCGGCGGGCGAGGGCATTTAAGATCCCTACGTCCCGGCAATTGAGTCGGAAGGCTTCAATTATTTCTTTATCGCGGTAGTCAATTATCTCATTTTTTACCAGGAGAAATCTGGCCCAGTAATGATGGACTATTTCTTCGGGCTGCTGCTTGACGTACATCAGGTCCCATACGTTCGGTCTTCCCGCACCCGGACAGTATTTGACGTGGGAGGTGCCTGGGAACTTTTTTAGAGTCCCGTCTTCTGCGCGTCCGGGGCGTCAACAGCGGCGAGCCTTGCCTGGGCTATGTCCGGCTCTATTAGCGTAGCATTCGGACGTACGCCGACGTGTGGTCGGGCCGACTCAGGGTCAGATCCGGTGTCGTAGGGTAGGTCCGAACTCTTATCTTGACGGGTATCCGTCTCCGGGCTAGAGACTTGGGTGTATACTGTTACAAGCTTCGGAGATCGTGATCCCTCCGTCCTCTCTTTAATGGTAGCAACGAGGTGGGTGATGGGGGATGTGGATCTCTCTATTATCAGGTTTAAGCCCGATCTGGTCGTAGGCCGTTGGCCTACTAACGGACATTCCCATGGCTCAGAATTGATCCGACAGGTTGCCTACCGAAGGGGTCTCACCGGGGTCAAGCCTCCTGGATGTTCGATGGGATATTCTTTGGATATTTCAACGGGATCTGGCTTTAAGGCCAGGTTCCGGACTGAGTCAGCTTGCTTTACATCCATCGAATCCAAGATCAAGGTGTCGGGCTCAGCGGGTTCTTCGGAAGCGGGGCTTCGCCGAGGGCCGGCACCGGACTCCAAGTTCCGGTGGCTAGCTTCGTGATGGGCGGTGATATTTTCAACCGGGCTCAAGCGACCGGTGGGGTCGGCACGAAAAGTGATGCTGCCGAACGTGAAGATCTGGCCGGGGACGAAGATGTCCCAGGCACTGGGAGGGTTTCCAACAAACAATCGGGCCATCGATCCTTCGGTGATCCGCAGCGGAACTCTCAATGAAAGCACCAATGTCGTTGTCAAAACCGGCGGATCTCGGGTAGGGGGTCCCGAGCTGTGGATCTAGGATCGATGGGGAACAAGGGATGATGAACACGGTATTTACCCAGGTTCGGGCCCTCTCGAAGAGGTAAAGCCCTACATCCTGCTTGATTGTATTTGATGTATGATATGGTTACAGAGTTGATCTACCACGAGATCAGGCGAGTTAAACCCTAAGGCAATGAGGTGATGAATGTAGCTCTAGCCCTAAAGACTAAAACCCTCCGGTTTATATATGTATCGGTAGGGTTAGGGTTACACGCGATGGTGTAGGATTGAAAGTAGGTCTAGAGGGGGGGGGGGTGATTAGACTAGACCAAATAAAAATCTAGCCTTTTCCCAATTTTATGTCTTGGCAGATTTTAGCAACATAGCACAAGTCAAGCAATCAACCTACACATGCAATTCTAAGAGTGAAGCAGCAGAAAGTAAAACATTGCATATGAAGGTAAAGGGAAGGGTTTGGAGAAGGCAAACGCAATGTAGACACGAAGATTTTTGGCGTGGTTCCGATAGGTGGTGCTATCGTACGTCCACGTTGATGGAGACTTCAACCCATGAAGGGTAACGGTTGCACGAGTCCACGGAGGGCTCCACCCACAAAGGGTCCACGAAGAAGCAACCTTGTCTATCCCACCATGGCCATCACCCACGAAGGACTTGCCTCACTCGGGTAGATCTTCACGAAGTAGGCGATCTCCTTGCCCTTACAAACTCCTTAGTTCAACTCCACAATCTTGTCGGAGGCTCCCAAGTGACACCTAACCAATCTAGGAGACACCACTCTCCAAAAGGTAATAAATGGTGTGTTGATGATGAACTCCTTGCTCTTGTGCTTCAAATGATAGTCTCCCCAACACTCAACTCTCTCTCATAGATTTGGCTATGGTGGAAAGATGATTTGAGTGGAAAGCAACTTGGGGAAGGCTAGAGATCAAGATTCTTGTGGTTGGATTGGAATGTCTTGGTCTCAACACATGAGTAGGTGGTTCTCTCTCAGAAAATGAGTAGTGGAAGTGTAGGCACGTTCTGATGGCTCTCTCTTGAATAGAGAAGGGGGTGGAGGGGTATATATAGCCTCCACACAAAATCTAACCGTTACACACATTTGACCCAACTCGGTCAGACCGAATAGAAGAACTCGGTGAGACCGATCCAGTTCAAAATGTGAACATTAGGATTTTCGGTGGGACCGATGCGCTAGGGTTAGGGCAAAACCTCATCTCGGTGTCACCGACTGCATGAACTCGGTGAGACCGATTTCAGCAATGAGCAAACAGAGAGTTGGTCAGGCAAACTCGGTGGGACCGATCGCTCCTTTCGATGATACCGAAACATTACGAAAGGTAAACAAAGAGTTTGCATTGCGAACTCGGTGGGACCAATCGCTCATTTCGGTGAGACCAAAATGTTACGAAGGGAAACAGAGAGTTTGCAATCCCATCTCGGTGAGATCGAAATCCCTATCGGTGAGACTGAACTGATTAGGGTTTCTGGCTATGGCTATGTCAAAAGAACTCGGTGGCGCCGGATAGATCAAATCGGTGGGGCCGAGTTTGACTTTAGGTTTAGGACATATATGGAATTGAGAAAGTAGTTGAGGGCTTTGGAGCATATCACTAAGCATTTTGAGCAAGTAGACCATTAAGCAACACCTGATGCCCTTTTAATAGTATTGGCTTTTCCTATGGACTCAATGTGATCTTGGATCACTAAAATAGAAATGAAGAGTCTTGAGCTTTTGCCAATATTTGTCCTTAGCATTTTGAGGGGTCCACATCTCTAGTCCATGTGCCATTGCCAATCATTGAACTTTCTGAAATAATCAACTTGAATGGATATTAGTTCAATGAGCTATATGTTGTTATGAATTACCAAAACCACCCAGGGATTAGTTGCACTTTCAATCTCCCCCTTTTTGGTAATTGATGACAACATATAGATCTTTGACAAATGATAATATGAATGAAATATATCATCGCTTTGAGAAGTATGTGATAAGCAAGAGCTCCCACTAAATTTGTGCATTATTTAAAATTTACTTTTGAATGCAAATGCACAGTCGATTAGGATCATGGGTTACTCTTCCATGTCACATACATCTTGGTGGAGCGCACAAAATGATAGCATATAAATAGCATGCACTCATCACCAAGGCAAACATGATTGATCATACACTAGTAATAAGATATCATCATTCAAGCACACATTAAAGCATAATATGATCAATCACATGATCATAAGAGTTTGAGATACTCTTATCTCACACACAAGCATAAATATTGTAGCAAACAAATGAGCAAATAACAAGTAGCAAGAGAGGCAAACAAAAGCAAAACACTCTCTCTCGAAGCCTATGATCTATACACTTTCTCCCCCTTTGGCAACAAGTTACCAAAAAGCTTGAAAATGCATAGTGCTATGCGGCACTCTAAGCACGATCTCCGGGAGCTCCGGTGTGCGAAGATGGCGTGGAGAGGACAGCATCTGCAAAAGCTTTCGATGATGACTGAGGAACTGGAGGAGTTGCAACTGGAGGGGCAACTGGGGCAGTGGCTGCACGTGCTGAAGTGGTGGCCTTGTGTCACTGACTGACACAGCTACAGACCTGTTGGCTCTAGGCACTCTCTGAAATGCCTCTGTGGTAGCTCTTCCTCTCTTGCCCTCTGCTTCTTCTTGAAGTTGCTCAACTGTGGTCTGAATTTCTGTGACCTTCAAGTCTAGATCATAAATTTTTGTTTCAATGATTCTCTCAAGACTTTCTTGATTTTGAGTCAGGGTAGCTAGTCCTTTCTCAATTCTCATAGTGGCCTCAAGCAGATAGATGAGCTGATCCTGCTTAGTCTTGAGATTTACAGCTGAGACATCTGGAATCTTGGAAGTCTTTGCTGCCTTTGCTTTTTCTCTCTTCTCCTAAGCCTCCACAGATATAGGATGTGATGCATCCATGACAACAACATTTTCCTCAAAGTCTGGCCTCAGGGGAAGGTGCTCTCTGTCTAGCAGATATGTGCTTGTGCCCATCTTGGAGTTGATGAGCATCTGAATGTGTGGGGCATATACACATGACCTCTTCTGATCTGCTGCAGTCCTCTTAATTGTTTCAACAATCAAGGTCATCACCTTGAACTTCTCTGGCACATCAAACATATGTAACAAGTTGATTGAGTGCCCTCTGATCATCCTGTCATCTCCTGATTTGGGCAACAAAGTATGCCTCAGTATAGTGTTGATTGTAGGCAGCCCTGACAGCAGATAGTAAATGGACCCAAACTTGTGAGTCCCCAATGCAGCATCTAGAATTTCCTTGTACATGTGAGCCATGGAGTTATGATCTTTCCTGGGCTTTGCATAGACATCTATGTCATGCTCTGCTTCTTCAGGGGCATTGATCAGCTTGGCCCACTCAGCAATTGAAGATTGGTACCTAGTACCCTCAGTCATCCAGACTATCTTGCCATCTGGGTAAAAATGTGGAGTGGAATAAAATTGCATCACCATCTCATCATTCCATTTAGTCAATCTCTGACCAACAAAAGTGTCAACTCCATTCATTCTAAAGCTCTCATGAACTCAAGGGAAGTAATCTTCATTGTCATCAATGAACTTCCAGTCGACCCATCTCATGTCACTTACTATGTGCTTCTTGTCCCAAAGAACTGTCTCATAGAAGTCTTGCTGCTCCTTGGTGTGAAACCTGTAATCCACAGCAGTCCTTCTCCTTGTAGCATAGGGGTCTGTCTGCCTCCATAGTCTGAGACCTGCATCTTTTCTCACTTTCATGTTCTCTGCTATTGGATGTGTGTCATCATGATCTGGAATTTTTTGTTTTAGCTTCCTGAGCACTTGCTGCTCCTCATCTTCTTGAGCTTCAGGCACTGGGGCCTTGTTCTTCTCTGCAGCTGAGATATTTCTTGTGCTTCTCTTGGGTGCTGTTGGCTTTGGAGCTTGAGCTTGTGAAGATTGCTTGGGAGCTGTCTTGGGCTTGGATGGAGCAGCCCCAGACTTAATAGCATCTCCCATCAATTTCTGAGATTTCTGAGCTGGTGCAGCATCTTCTTCTTCCTCATCATCTTCATCTGGATCTCTCATCATTGATGATCTGCCAATCACTCTGGCCATGGTCTTCTTGACCCTTTCTTTCCTATTCTTGCCTCCAGCAACCTCTTCTTCTCTTGGTTCAAGAGTGAACTCCATGGTTTCCTGAGTTGAGGGTCTGGCTTTGGACATGGGCACTCTCTTGGCAGGAACTTTCTTCTTCATTCCAGGCTTGATGGCAGCAGCAGCAGCATACTCCTTCTTGACTACCTTCTTCTTTGAGGTGACCTCCTCATCAACCACAAAGTCTTCATCTTCAGAATCTGAGGTTCTCTTCTTCCTTTGGCTAGTTGCAGCCTTAGGCAAGTTGCTTGGGGTGCTTCTACTACCCTCATCATAGCTGCTATTGGAGGGACTAGTGCCCTCACTGAGATTTGCTTGCTCCTCTGACCTGTTCTGGCTGTCACTATTGTCTAACATCTCTGACACTGAAAGCTGACCCTGTGAATAGATAGGTTGATATAGAGTGGATAAGCATCACAAAGTACAGCCATTTTGCAAAACAAATGAGTCAAAAACTTAGTCTTAGTTTTCTACAGAAAGCATTTCAGAGCTACCGATATTACAAACTCGGTGACACCGAAGCAGCTTTAGAGTCTAAACATGTGAAATCAGTCAGACCGAGACACAGTTCGGTGACTCCGAGATGCTAGGGTTTCACAGAGAAACGAACTCGGTCACACCGATTGGTATGTTTTGGTCAGACCAAAAAATACTTGTGCTATGGCCTGAGCCAAATCGGTGAGACCGAAATCCTAATATCGGTCGGTCCGAGATGAGTTCGGCTGTCGGGGTACGACACCTATGGGATCCCGAGAGACCCCTTTACGATTCGGCGGGGGGAGAGGTATACACAAAGAGCAGAACTAGTGATCGACGCGGGAGGTTTTTACCCAGGTTCGGGCCGCTGATCAGCGTAAAACCCTACTCCTGCTTTGTGTTCTTATTGATGTTCTTGAGCCCAGCCTTCAGGAGCGCTCGCAATGAACAGTACGTTCAAAGAGCAGCTACGCATGTAGAATGGGCCAGAAGTCCTCCTCCTCTGTAGCAGTTGCCTTGGGCCTCCTTTTATATGCTCAAAGGGGTCTCCACAGTGGCAAAATGTACATACATTGAGGTGTAAAGTAGCTACTGGGTATCATACCTAACCCCTGATGGATTAGGACAAGCGCATTTAATGCACCGTGAGGTGTCCGTTTAGGTGTCCTCACTTTCTTGGGGATGGAAAAAGGGGCCATCCCATCAGCACCGCTCAAGCTCTCCTCCACTGGCATGCCGCCACGCACCCAGGGAAGGAGCCAGAATGTCAGACTTGTTACTATGCCGAAGCGGTGGCACTGTGGCGGAATCTCGCCAGGCGCCGATCCTTGCCGGGCACCAAACCTTGCCGGGCGCCAGGCCTTGCCGAGAACCAAATCTTGCCGGGCGCCGAGCCTTGCCGGGCTCCACGGCCATCCCGGCAAGGATCTTGCCGGGGAAGATGGCCTTCAATTTCCAGCTTTGCTTATTTGCTGATTCTCAGATCTCTGACTTGATGATTTCCTTGATGACTTGAATCGACCTCGAGCTGATCCCGGCAAGCCTTGCCACGAGGACGGCTACAACTGCCCGTGCACAAGTAAGGGGTACTAGTGGCCCAATACTTAGTACACCGACAGGAGCCCCCGGGCCTGGGCCATACACGAGTGCGAGGCGTTGTTGGGCTAGGCCCAAACAGTGCACGGGCACGCGTGGCAGGGAATTAACTGCTCGTAAAGATCTTGTTTTACTGTGCCCCCACTACGCGCACGGAGCGCGCGATGTGGGAAGTATGCCAAAAAGGCTGCAAACTGTTCCGCGCCCATAGAGGCGCATTCATATTGGGGGATAAACAAGGTGGCCCCGCTCCTTCCCCATAAAAAGGAGAAGTCGTGGAGGCCCAAACCTATTCACCCCCCTCTTCTTCCCAATCTGGCCATCGCCATCGCCTTCCTCTGCTCGAGCTCAGAGCGAAACCTTTCTTCTCTTCTGCTCGCTGCTCCCGCGCTCGTTCCATCCTCCGGCTTCCATTTCCACAGTCGCCATGCCGCCCAAGGCCAGCAAAGGCAAGGGCACGGACAAGGAGGCGAAGGCTGAAGTTCCGGAGAGCGAACCGGTGAAGATGCGGAAGAGGCTCGTCGTCTTCCCTCCGACGCTCGACGCCGAAACTTTGAAGGGACAAAACCAATGCATGTGGGCGAAGGGAACGCAAGCTCACCCCGCCACACGCGTAATCCCAGGTGCTAGTTCCAAAGGCGGATCGGACAGATACCCCTTCTTCACTGCGTACTTTTATTGCGGGCTCTGTCCACCTTTTTCCGATTTCTTCAACGACATCATGTATACATACGGCTTCCGCCTTCTTGATTTCACGCCGAATGCCGTATTTTGCATGTCGATCTTTGCCCACCTTTGTGAAAATTTCGCTGGCGTGATCCCCAATTCTGCTCTTTTCCGCCACTATTTCTATCCTTGAATACAAAAAGGAGAGGCTCTCTCTGGATCTATTGCTTGGATTCCAAGGGCCTGGAACAAAGAGATATACCCGGATGGAGTTTACCGCGAAAAGTGGGACGAGTGGCGGGCCGAATGGTGCTGGATCTAGGAAGCAGATCCTCATCCTTTTTGTCATCCTCGACGACAGAAGGTGGTCCGCGGCAAGGATTGGGGCGATCTCGCCGCAGAAGACGAGAAGCTCACAATCGCCACTACCAGGATCCTCAGCTTGAAGGCTGCCGGGCTGACAATGGAGATGATCGGCTTCGACTTCCTCCGCCGCCGCATCGCCCCTCTGCAGAATAGGGGGAGGCCAGCCTGGGAGTATAAGAACACAGCGGATGTCATGAGGCTGCGCCCCGGGCTGAACAATAACCTGACTGCTATGTAGCTTGGCGCTCTCCGCCAAAAGATATTCCAGCGCGAAGACAAGCACCGGCTGCCGGCAAGGATCGTCCCCTTGTGCAACAACTCTGCATTGGGGTCGATCATTGCCTTCTTGCCGATGTTCAACGCCCACGGCCTTGACCCGACCTGGGTCGAGCCAAGCGAGGAAGAAGCGCAGAAATTCTTCGATAATCTGATGGAGAAGCCTGTCCGGCAAGAGTCAGATCTTATTCGCGCCACCACAGATCAGGAGGTAGCATACATCGCTACCAGAGTGGAGGAAGCGAATCTTGCCACGGAGGCCGGCAGCGTTGGCTTCACCGAGTGGGAAGCCAGCGATGCAGAGGTGGTAGTGGAGGCAAAACCTGCCGAGGAGAGCAAGGTTGCCGGGGAAGAAGGCAGCGCAGTCGCTGAAAACTCATCCGGCGAAGACACGGCCGAAGAGGAGATGCGAGAAGAGCCCTCGCCCCCGAAGAAGACAAAGCGTGTCCTTCGGAAAGCCGCATCAGGCGTCCCGGCAAGCCAGCCTACATCGAGCGGCGAATCCCCCGGCAAGAAAGTGGCCGGCAAGACCGGACCGCGGCAGGGGGCCCGTCAACAGCCCGCGCGGCGCGCGAGACCCACACCAGCGACCACCGCCGGAGCGGCAGGAGGGTCTCGTACAACCGTGCCAGAGGCTGCCCCGGCGCCTGCCACAGCCAAGCGGCCCAGGACCCCTCCTCTGCCTCCCCACTCAGACATCGCAACGGAGGTCGACTTCGACATCTCCGACTTCAGTCCGGAGCGAGAGGAAGAAGAGTGAGTGCCTGTCACAACTCCACCTTCCAATCTGCGTCAGTCTTACTGACTTACTTGTATTGTTTCTACAGTGACACAGAAACCTTGCTGGAGAGGATGGCGAAGAGGTCAAGGACTTCTACGGGCGACGAGCCCCCGGCAGGCTCCACTAGCGTGCCAGAGACCGTCATTGTGAGCCCGGAGCCTAGTCCTCAATGCAGCCCCCAGCGTAAGTTCATTGTCCCTTTTTCTGTTGGCTGGTGCCGAGGCTTTCATTCTTGTCGCTGATATCTTTGGGTTTGCAGGAGAAGAACGGCAACAAGGAGAAGATTGCCCCATTGTGCCTCCTTCATCGACCGCTCCGCCCACAAGCACATCCCCGGCAAGAGATCCTGCCGACGAGCCCGTCCGGATTGAGGAGGAGCCGACAAGCACGGACTCCGGCAACCCACCCCCGGCAACCGGAGTTGCCGGGAGAGGCGAAGCCACCTCTCGACAGCCCGACGCAGGTACTCGATCGCCTCAGAGTGCTAGTTATTCTTTCCCCCCCTACTTCTTTATCTTTGGTCACTTCAAAATCTAAAAACTCGATCTTATTCTGACCTCCTCCTTCACCCTTCAGAGTTCTCTGCGATGGAACATATGGACGTCGACGTCGTCATCGAGGAGACCGCCAGGGATGCTGCTGCCGAAGCGGACAGGATCACTGCCAGCGAGGCCACCAAGGATGATGTTGCCGGGGCTGGTGATGCTCTTGACGGGGAGGCCGCCAAGACAGCACAAAAGAAAATCGCGGAAGAACCTGCTGAAGAGGGTGACAGGGAGGCTGGGGACCATACTGACGACATTCCTGCCGCAGGAGCGCCAGGCGCTGCATCGGCCACGGAGCCCCCTGTCACTGGTGAGGCGGCCACTGAAGACCAGCCATCAACATCTGACGAGCCCTCATCCAGCAAGTATCTCAAGGTTGGCAAAAACCTATTCATCAACTTGCCAGGGACGGCAAGCACCGAGGCACTAGCCGAAGGAGAAATTTTCGAGGAAATTATTGCCGCTGCCAGGCTTGAAGTCGTTAACAATCCCAGCGCTAGCAGTGGCAAGTCTGAAGAGGATCAGCTCCTTCAGGCCATGGGCGAAAACTTCTGCAAACTCCAGGCTCTCCATCGTGCCCGAAAAGAGAAGGCGGACTCCAGAATGGCAGTTGTCGAGGCAGCCGAAGCGGATTTTCAAAGGCGCGTCGCACAAATGCAAATCTGGCACGCCGAGGCCCTTCAAGAGCTGGTTGCCGGTCGAGAACAAGTGAGCCAGCAATGGAATGAGGTCCTCCTGAAGCAATCAGACATGGAGAAGGCACATGATGAAGCTGTTCAAAGGATCGCTGCCGAAGATGCTCTCCTGACGGGGCGCCGCGTTGCTCTTGACGCTTTTGAAGAAGATCTCACCGCACGTGAGCAAGCGCTCGCCGCCAAGCTTCGTAGCAAGGATGAAGACATTGAAAATCTTGTCGCGCGGCGGACCCAGGAGCTGGAGCAGAAGCACAAGGAGGCGCTCGAAGCTCTAACTGCAAGTCACGCCGGCAAGCTCAAGGAGGCCGTCGATGCTGCCAAAGTTGCAGAGGCCGCCAAGAACGAGCTGAGCGACAAAGTGAAGAGGCTGGAGACAGATCTCGACGAGCATGGCAAGGAGCTCTCGACGCTCAAGGGGGATAGGGAAAAAACCCTCCACTCCTTGGCGGAGATGCAAGTCGCCCTGTCTGACAAGACCAAGCAGCTCTCCTCTGCGGCTGATGATATTGCGGTTCTGGAGCTGAAGCTGACCACGCTGCAGAAATCTCTCGAGGCCGGCAGGGCCCGTGAGAAGGCTCTACTCAAGGATCTCCAAGGAGAGAGGAACCTTCTCAAGAGCGCCGCCGCTGCCCAAAACGAGTACGAGAAGGGAGTGGAGATCTGGACTGGTCGTCTCATTGCTGCCGCGGAGAAGCTTACCGCAGAACTGTCAACCATGGGCTTGTCGAACTTCAGATATTCTTCCGAGGAAAGAATATCCCCGAGCGCCAGATTGACGATGTTCTTTGAAAGCATCATCAACGTGTTGAGGGCGCTCCAGTCTAGCCGGGCGATCCAACTGGCGAACGAGACTCGCCGGCTTTGCCGGGCCGTCCTTCGCAAGGTGCTCCTCAAGGTGGTGCACAGCAATCCCGGCATCGACCTCTCCAGCGCACTCGGCCACCTGCCAAAGGATGCAAATGTTGAGGTGCTTGAGAAGTGCATCGCGCCAATCCTTGAGAAGGTGGACTCCATCAAAAGGATCGAAGGCCAGCGCAGGGATTGAGTGCTCCTCTTTTATTCTTGCCGCCATCATCTCATGTAAAAGGCAGTTAAGTCTCAAGTTAGGACTGCGGCAACTCATGGATGTAATATAATTTAACTATGTTTAGGCTCATGCTAGCTACTTTCCTTGTCTGATTCCTTTATGTATGGAGTTCATCCTACGCTTACTGAAAAACTTGCCAGCGCGCAACCTGCCGCGAGCGCTGGGTGCGGGACTTCAGCAGCCTGCCGGAGGCGCAGTGGCCGGCAAGACTCCTTGGCGTTCTCAGTGCAGCCACTTAAATCGTTGAGCGGACTCGAAACAAAATAAGGGCGCAACTGATTACAACAAGGGTTCCTTCGCGTGCAGATTTTCCATACAAGGGTCGGAATCGTCCAAGGAACTTGGTACTAAAAGAAAAAAAACTTGCTCTAAGCTTTTAGGACTTAGCTTTCTGGCTTTGTTCTTCCTCCGGCAAGCATACGATTCCGAACGTCACCAACTGGTATTCATGTCCATCCCCCCCCGGCAAATGTGCACGCGAGGAATCCTTCTGTCTTTAAGAAAAAGAAAGAAGAGAAAATAAAGAGATGAAACCTTGGCGGTTCGTTAGAACTTACCAGGATCAGGTGTCATACAACATCTTAGACAAACATGCATATATGAATGTGAACATGAGAATCAATAAGGAAATGTACAAGACTTAAATTTATTCATCTGTGCTCAGGGTCTGCGCCTGGCTTTGTACAAAGGATCACATGCCTTGCCGGCAAGACTTGTACAAAAAGGTGGTTGCCGGGAGCCCCCGGCAACTGCGCCTTATGGATAGAACTTGCGAAGATGTTCGATATTCCAGGAATTACTCACTGGAACGCCATCTTCGGTCTCCAGGTGGACAGCGCCAGGCCTGGTGACTCGTACTACCCGATAAGGGCCTTCCCACTTTGGCGTCAACTTGTTTGAATTCTTGGCGGACTGAATCCGTCGAAGAACAAGGTCGCCTTCCTCAAGGCTTCGGGCATGAACTTTGCGGCTATGATAGCGGCACAAAGCTTGCTGGTAGCGTGCAGCTCGCGCAGCAGCCTGAAGACAATTCTCCTCAAGGAGCACAGCGTCATCTTGCCGCAGTTGCTCTTGCTCGAGCTCATCATAAGCGAGCACTCGAGGAGATCCGTATATGAGTTCCGTGGGGAGAACTGCTTCCGCTCCATACACCAGAGCGAAGGGCGTCTGGCCAGTGGCTCGATTTGGTGTCGTTCTGATTGACCAAAGAACTGCCGGCAACTCATCAATCCAGCGTCTTCCGCACTTTTTCAGTCTGTCAAAAGTTCTGGTCCTGAGACCGCGCAGCACTTCAGCATTGGCCCTCTCCGCTTGGCCGTTGCTTCTCGGGTGAGCAACAGAGGCAAAACAAATCTTGCCGCCAAGGTCTTGGACGTACTGCATGAAGGTGCGACTTGTGAACTGCGTGCCATTGTCGGTGATGATCCTGTTAGGCACACCGAAACGGCAAACAATTCCTTTGAAGAACTTGACAGCCGACTGCGCTGTCACCTTCCTCACTGCTTCCACCTCCGGCCACTTTGTGAACTTGCCGATAGCGACGTACAAGTACTCAAAGCCCCCGGTAGCACGGGGAAAGGGGCCCAGTATGTCGAGCCCCCAGACCGAAAATGGCCAGGAGAGAGGGATTGTTTGAAGAGTTTGAGCTGGCTGATGTAATTTCTTCGAATGAAACTGGCACGCTTCACACCTGGTTACTAGTGCAGTCGCATCCTGGAGGGCGGTAGGCCAAAAGAAACCTTGCCGGAATGCTTTCCCGGCAAGCGCTCTTGACCCTATGTGAGAGCCACACATGCCCCCATGTATCTCTGCCAACAGCTCTAGTCCATCCTCCCGAGGAATGCACTTCAATTTCACACCGTTTGGTCTCTTTCTGTACAGGACGTCATCGATGAACTTGTACATAACAGACCGACGGGCTACTCTCTCCGCTTCTTCTTGTTCCTCAGGGAGTTCACCTGTCTGAAGGAAGTGGACAATGTGCTGCGCCCATGCTGGAGCCTGAGGCTCGACAACTAGGACTAAAGGCATCTCATCCGCCGGGGAAACATTTGTCTCGACAGCAAGGGCCTGAGGCCCTGCCGGAGCCTGTTGTTCCCCGGCAAGCGTGTCGATCCCGGCAACTTCCTTGCCGGCGGCTCCGGGGAGCTCTGCCAGGAAGTACTGGCCAGAGTTCAACTTTCTTCTCTTTTCATGCCGCATTGATGGTGCCACGGATGGTTGAGTCAATTGGAGCACAAAAGTTCCTGGTTCCACAGGCAACTTGAGGGCAGCACGCTTTGACAGGTCGTCAGCAACGCTGTTCTCGGCACGAGGGACATGCTCCATTTGGAGACCGTCAAAGCGCTCTTCCAATTTCCTCACTTCATCTACGTAGGCTTGCATCAACGGACTTTGATAGTTCTTGATGACCTGCCTGACGACAAGCTGTGAATCACCTTTGATAGTGAGCTTTTTGATACCAAGGTCTGCCGCGATCCTAAGACCGGCAAGCAAACCTTCGTACTCTGCAGTGTTGTTGGTTGAACTCTCCCGGCGAAAATGCATTTGGACTACATACTTGAGGTGCTCTCCGGTGGGTGCGACAAGCAGCACACCAGCACCGGCGCCTTGCAGCGAAAAAGCCCCATCAAAGTACATAACCCATTGCTGATCGGTTTCCTTGCCGGGGAGACTTGTTTCTTGAACTTCTTCGTCTGGCGTCGGGGTCCATTCTGCAATGAACTCCATCAAGGCCCTGCTCTGAATTGTGGAAGTGCTTTCAAACTTAAGACCAAAGCTGGACAGCTCCAACGCCCACTCCACGATCCTGCCGGTTGCCTCCGGATTTTGCAAAATCCGTTGCAATAGAAAGCGAGTGACAATGGTGATCTCATGTGCTTGAAAATAATGGCGCAGCTTTCTTGAGGCCATAAGGAGACCGAAAAGCAACTTCTGCACACCAGAATACCTTGATCTAGCTCCCTGCAAGAGGGAGCTAACAAAATAAACTGGGCGCTGCACCACCTTTTTCTTCTGCACAAGTTCTTCTGTTTGCGCAGATCCTGTCTTGCCGGGATCAACCCTTGTCGGGGAAGATCTTGCCGCGTCATCTGGCGGTCCTGCCGCTGATGTTGCCTGCTCATCAGCTTCCCTCTGCGCCACCAGCGCAGCACTAACCACTTGATTTTTCACCGCCAGATACAACATCAACGGTTCTTGTGGTTTAGGTGCGACTAGCGTCGGCGGAGAAGAAAGGTATTTCTTCAAATCTTGCAGCGCCGCCTCCGCTTCCGGAGTCCATTTCATTGGACCTGCCTTCTTCAAAATTTTGAAGAAGGGCAGGGCGCGCTCAGCAGATTTGGAAATAAACCTGCTTAGAGCAGCAACACAGCCGGCAAGACGACGCACATCCTTGACGCGTCTCGGCGCTTCAATTTGCTCAATGGCTTTGATCTTGTCGGGGTTAGCTTCGATCCCCCGGCAAGATACAAAGAATCCGAGGAGCTTGCCGGAAGGAACACCGAACACGCACTTCTCAGGATTGAGCTTCAAGTTGATCTTGCGCAAGTTCGCAAATGTTTCTTCTAAGTCTTGAATGAGCGTTGCTTTATCCTTAGTTTTGACCACTATGTCGTCCATATATGCCTCCATATTTCTATGGAGTTGTGGCTCAAAACCAATCTGGATTGCTCTGGCGAATGTTGAACCAGCACTTTTCAACCCGAAAGGCATCCGTATAAAACAATACGTACCACACGGGGTGATAAAGGTGGTCTTCTCTTCATCTTCCTTTGCCATAAAAATCTGATGATACCCTGAATAGGCATCAAGGAAGGACAGGAGATCACAACCAACAGTGGCATCCACAATCTGGTCGATGCGCGGCAAGGGAAAAGGATCTTTTGGACAAGCTTTATTGATATCTGTATAATCGATACAAAGCCTCCATTTCCCGTTCGCTTTCCGCACTACAACCGGATTGGCCAACCAGGTTGGATGAAGCACTCCTTTGACCAGTCCTGCCGCCTCCAGCTTCTTAATTTCTTCGGCAATGAATTCTTGCCGCTCCAAAGCCTGTTTCCTCACCCTTTGCTTGATGGGCTGCGCATGAGGACAGACAGCAAGGTGGTGCTCAATTACTTTCCTGGGAACGCCGGGGATGTCACACGGTTGCCATGCAAACACGTCGACATTCGCCCGCAGGAAAGCAACGAGTGCGCTTTCCTATTTGTCATCTAGGGTGGAACTTATGGTGAAAGTTCCCCCCGTCCCGTCCTCCCTGGCAGGCACCTTCTTGGTTTCCAGCGGGGCAGCCTTGGACTTCTTGTTCTTGCCGGTGGAACTCTCTGGCATGTCCTCGACGGAAGCGCAGCACTCCGAAGAGGCGCGCTTGCCGGAGTTGGCGCCAAGGTTCCTGCCGGTCTTCTTCTTCCCCCCGGGAGTTCTAGCGGCAGGAGCAGATGCCTTGATGGCAGGTGCTGCAACTGCTTCCCAGTAAAGTTGGTCGGCACAGATGAGCGCATCCTTCTTATCGGAATGGATAGTGATGACGCTCAACGGCCCAGGCATCTTCAAGACGTTGTACGTGTAGTGTGATGCCGCCATAAACTTAGCCAGCGCTGGCCGACCAAGGATCCCATTATATGACATGGGGATCTTGGCGACATCAAACACCACCTTTTCGGTCCTGAAGTTAAGCTCGCTCCCAAATGTTACCGGCAGCGTGATCTTGCCCTTAGGCTGGGTTCTTCCCGGGTTGACCCCTTGAAACGTACCCGTTTCCTCGAGGTCTTCGTCGGGAATCTGAAGCTTTGTGAGCACATCTGGTGAGATTAAGTTTAGGCCGGCCCCGCCGTCAACTAACATCTTCGTCATCTTGAGGTTGCGAATTGTCGGGGAAACCAACAATGGCAAACACCCGACCGCAGTTGTGTGATCAGGGTGATCCTCGGCGTCAAAGATGATAGGCGTGCTGGACCACTTCAGAGGCCTACATGCATCGGGGGATGGCTCTGCCGCATTAACCTCCCGCACCCACTGTTTAAGTTAGCGGTGGGAAGAATGCAGCGAGGCACCCCCATCAATGCACATAGCCTCCGTAGCCTTCTGGAATTCCTGCTCACTGGATTCGTCATCTTCTTCATCATCATCTCCTTCTTTATCTCGGCCCCGAGCGGGCCGATCCTTCTGCTGCTTGGCCTTGCCGCGGCGACCTCCTCGGCCACCGCGTTTCTTGCCGGACCCCTCAGCACCATCTTGGGCCTTCTCCTTATCTCGCCTCTAGTATTCGGCCTTCTGCTTCTCGGCAAGCTGCTCAACTTGCCGGCAGTTCTGGAGATCGTGGCCCTTAGTGCGATGGATCTTGCAGTACTGCTTGCCGGAGTTCTCTGACTTGTCGGCAGCCGCCAAGGCCTGACAGGAAGGGCACCCGGCAAGATCCTTGCCGGGGTCGCCAACCTTGGCCTTCTTGGCGGCGCCAGGGTTGCCGGATTCCTCGACGGCAAGCACGGCCTTGCCTCCGCGCTTCCTGTTCCGCCGCCGGCCTTTCCTTGATGGAGCCGCGGCATCTTCTTCTTCTGAGTCGCCTGTCGCACCAACAGCTTCACCGGGGAGTTTCCTCCCCTCTTCAGCTCGAGCACACTTGTCGGCCAAAGTGTAAAGCTCGGCAATACTCCTGACTTTGTTCATTGCCAGCTCTTCCCACATCCTGCGGTTACGCACGTTCTGATGGAACGCGCTAATGACAGCAGCAGGATGAACGTCAGGAATATTGTATTGCACCCGGCTGAATCTCTGCATAAACTTGCGCAGGGACTCGCCCTCCCTCTGAGGGATGATGTGCAAATCACTTTCTTGGTCAGGAGCTTGGTGGCCTCCAACAAAGGCACCAACAAACTGATGGCACAGATCTGACCAGCAAGAAATAGAATCCAACGGCAGATGCATCAACCACGACCTGACGTTGGGTTTGAGCACCAACGGGAAGTAGTTGGCAAGTATCTTGTCATCTTGGCCCCCGGCAGCCTGCACCGCAATGGTGTAGATGCTCAGGAACTCCGAGGGATGAGTCTTGCCGTCGTATTTCTCCGGGACCTCTGGCTTGAAGGTTCGGAGATTGGGCCATTGGACTTGCCGCAGCTCACGGGTAAACTCCGGAGGTCCTACCTCGTAAGGCAAGTCTCCTACGTTCCCTGGCGCAGGCTCGTCGACAACCGGCCCCGCGTGCTTATCAGACTGATAGCGCGCTTCCCGCCGCCGCTCGATGGTTGTTCGAGCGTCTTCCTTGCCTCTTTCCTGGAGAACCATACGCTGATCACGGCGCATCCGTGGATCGGACGACGCCGTGGAAACTTCCTCATGGCGGTCGACTTGCTGAGTCGTCGGCCGCCGCTGATGTCGCGGAGGAGAGTGCACTGTAGTTGCACCACCTCCGGTTTTCTCTGCACCGGCTCGCATCAGATCGATGGGCCTCCGCTGAGAGGGCCCTGCCTCTTGTGGTCCATCCTTGTTAGCGAAGCCGATAAGGCTCTGGATAGTAGCTCGCCACTCCTCCATCTTCTCCGGGGCGGGAGGAAAATAGAGGAGCAGCTGTGCACGTGCCAAGGCTTCCGCTGGCGTAGGTGGTGGCGACAGGTGCGAGGTGCGTGAGGTGCTCTGACTCCTAACCAAGTTAGAAGGAGCACCGCCACGGTCACGCGACGGCGCACCACCTTCGCCGGCAGCTCGGTGTGCATGCTGGTCCCGCGCATCTTGGGATCTATGCGCAGAAACCTTTTCGTGGGGACTCCCCGAACCACCAGCGGCATGATGTCGCTCATCTCGCACGACCTGGGCAGGTTGCGAGGCTCGCGCCGGCGCGGGAGCTCCAGTAGGCGCTCTTCGATCCCTAGAATTTGTTGTGCCACCCGTAGGCAACACAACACCATCTCTAGATCCAGCGGCGCGCAAGTTACCACTGCCACTGCGAACGATACCGCTCGCTTGGCTTGGGTCACCAGAACACCGCGGGGGTTCTAGTCCTCTTCCTTCTGCACCCACACCATCGCCTGTCCGGGAAGGCGCGGGCAAAACGGACCCGGATGGTTGTGCTGTCGCAGCGTTCTTCTTCTTGGGCGGCATGATGATGAAGATGATGAAGGAACTAGGGCGTCGACCACCAGATCAGGTTCACGCAAACTTCAATCCCCATACCTGGCGCGCCAAAGATGTCAGGGTACGACACCTATGGGATCCCGAGAGACCTCTTTACAATTCGGCGCGGGGAGAGGTATACGCAAAGAGCAGAACCAGTGATCGACGCGGGAGGTTTTTACCTAGGTTCGGGCCGCTGATCAGCGTAAAACCCTACTCCTGCTTTGTGTTCTTATTGATGTTCTTGAGCCCAGCCTTCAGGAGCGCTCGCAATGAACAGTACGTTCAAAGAGCAGCTACGCATGCAGAATGGGCCAGAAGTCCTCCTCCTCTGTAGCAGTTGCCTTGGGCCTCCTTTTATATGCTCAAAGGGGTCTCCACAGTGGCAAAATGTACATACATTGAGGTGTAAAGTAGCTACAGGGTATCATACCTAACCCCTGACGGATTAGGACAAGCGCATTTAATGCATCGTGAGGTGTCCGTTTAGGTGTCCTCACTTTCTTGGGGATGGAAAAAGGGGCCATCCCATCAGCACCGCTCAAGCTCTCCTCCACTGGCATGCCGCCACGCACCCTGGGAAGGAGCCAGAATGTCAGACTTGTTACTGTGCCGAAGCGGTGGCACAGTGGCGGAATCTCGCCAGGCGCCGATCCTTGCCGGGCGCCAGGCCTTGCCGAGAAGCAAATCTTGCCGGGCGCCGAGCCTTGTCGGGCTCCACGGCCATCCCGGCAAGGATCTTGCCGGGGAAGCTGGCCTTCGATTTCCAGCTTTGCTTATTTGCTGATTCTCAGATCTCTGACTTGATGATTTCCTTGATGACTTGAATCGACCTCGAGCTGATCCCGGCAAGCCTTGCCGCGAGGACGGCTACAACTGCCCGTGCACAAGTAAGGGGTACAGTGGCCCAATACTTAGTACACCGACATCGGCGGAAACCTAAACATAAATTTTTGCATCAAATCTAATCTAATGGAGTTTTCAGTGGATAGAGTTGTCTCAAAACATGGAAATAATATAGGCATTGATCTTTGTGCTCGGAATCGGAGTGGGGAAGCCACAAAGGGACGAGTTCATACCTAACTTGGTGATGAACTCGCTACGACGACAATGGCGATGAAGATTCCCGTTGACAGCGGTGAAAACCAGCGGTAGGAGGACGTTGGCGACGAGGAGACGATCCGGAGACCTCGACTCGGCAGAGCTGGACAGGCGCGGGCAAAGCGTTTGAAGGAATTTCCAAATTTTCAGCCCGTCGGAATATATGTCCAGTCACTGTTGGTGTGACCGAGTGGAACGACTTGGTGGCACCGAGATGCAGAATCGCAAGCGGTTGCTGCAACTCGGTGTGACCGAAAGGTTCAAATCAGTTGCACCGAGATTAAAACTTAGATCAACTTAATGAACTCGGTGTGACCGAATGGGATGGATCGGTCAGACCGAAATGCACTAAGAAGTTTTGGAAGTTAAGTCTATGACGAATCAGTGGCTCCGAGTGCTCCTCACTCAGAGGGTCCGAATATGACTTGATCAAACTTTGTGATGTAGCATGAATAGAGTTTGAGACAAGAAAAGCATAGATAGCTAGAGGGAGTACTTAGGCATTATTGTCCATCCATTTGGCAGAAAGAAGAAAAGCCAATCAATCAAAACAACAAATGGATGTCCTCGAATGGAGAAAAATTATGCATCCAACATGCTCACACAATAAGATAGCAAATGAAATATGTGTCAAAGCATGCACAAACACTCTAGCATCTATCAAGCAATTGGCGATGACTAGGTCATCTATATATGAGTATATTGACTTAGGAGTCAAATGAGAACATTTGATCATAGGTCATACTCATCGTTTAAGCACAAGTGGGGTTACCACTTTTACATAAAGCATTGTTGTGTTCACACCATTAGAGTTGCTTTAGCTCAATTCTTAGAGTAAAGCTCCCCCTAGATGTGATATCCCCCCTAAGAGGGATGAACTAACCTTGGGTTTTGTCGATGATGACTTCATGTAGATGTTGAAGATGTGGATGCTCAATGTTGATGTAGATCATTTGGAGCAATCCATTGGAGTGAGTTGCACTTTCAATACCTACATGGGTTAGTCCCACAAGGAACACACAAAGATATCCATAGACATAGAGTGAAATACACATATGATGTTGTCCATGAAAGCATTATGTTACCTTGTCCCTTGTCTTACCAACAAGAGGGTTTGTGACTCCTTGAACTAGTGCAAGATATGGAAGTTGATTGCACTTGTCTTGCCAAAATGAATTTGAGTGAAGTATGTTGGCGGAGTCACCCTCAAGAACTCTCTAGTTCTTCTTCTTTGGGATCCACATCATCTTGATGGGAATCCTTGGAGTTGTAGTCGTATTTGATGAAGTAGAACTTGATGTAGTCTGGGAACCCACTTGACCAAGGCCTTAGGAGCTTCTTCATATGCATCAATCTCCTCTTGAAGCTTATCCTTGCCTTTTAGCTTGTGGTCTTGTGGTGAAAGATCATCTTGAGCTTGTGTTCCCTTGAAAGAAGTGGGGTCATACTTCTCTTGTTGAGGAACAAATTTTGTCTTGGGGTATTGATCTTCTTCCCACTCAACTCCATTGGCATTGAACTTGCGTTCAAAACCAACACCTTGATTCTTCCGATGCCTTCCTTGCTTGCGTACAATTTCCTCAAATTGCTTACTTCTGGCAAGGCTCTTGTAAACACCTTTCTCTATAATTCCCTTCAATAAGCTATTTTCTTGCTCAAGTGTAACTTGGCTAAGAGAATCATTAGTGGAATCAAGAGAACTACTAGAAGCAACAATATTGGATTTAACATGACTATTGTTACTACTAGAAGAAGAATCTTTCTTGCTCTTGTTGCCAGATTTTACTTGTGGCATGTAAGTAGACAAGAGTAAACGCTTGCCAATGTAAGAAGAACTTTTCTTACGAAGATCATCATTGATTGCTTTTAAGAACCCATGCTCTTGCTCTAGATTGAGCTTTTCAAAGCGTAGCTTCTCATGAGTCTTTAAAAGCTCTCGATGATCCTCTAAGGTAGTTTCATGAGCTAACTTAAGAGTGTTTAATTCTTTAGTTAGACGCTCAATCTCCTTCTTATCATTGTCATTCGTTTCATCTTGATTAGCATGATTAACAACAATTTCATCATAGTTTTCATCACTAGAGTTGTCAACAAGTAAATCATCATCACCTAGCAAATCATCATCATCACTATTGAAATAAACATACTCAGGGTGTGGTACCTTGGGGCCTTTAGACATGAAGCATCTTCCAATCCCTTCATTTGGTGAGTCAAATATGTCGTAGGAGTTGGATGACACAAGTGCAAGACCGGCAACACCTTCATCTTGAGTATGTTCGGAGTCGGAGTGATAACTTCCCTCGGAGTGGTGTTCGGAGTCGGAACCGGATACCCATTCACCAACATGAGCTTGATGTCTTTGTCTTGTGTAGCTCTTTGATGGCTTGTCCTTCCTTTCCGAATCCTTGCTTCTGCGAGAGGGTCTTCGTTCATAACGATCATCTCTACTCCTTCTCTCTCTTGGAGTTGATTCCTCTCTTTTACTCCTCCTTTTAGGTGAGTCTTCTCTTCTTTTGTAGGGAGCCGTACACTCATTGGAGTAGTGTCCGGGTCTTCCACAATTGTAGCAATTTCGTTCACGACTAGAAGATCTCTTGTCATAGTAGGACCTCGACTTGGAACTTCTCTCTTTGCTTCTACTCTTGTAGAACTTGTTGAAGTTCTTCACCATTAGGCTCAATTCTTCATTGAAGGCTTGTTTCTCACTTGATGTTGTAGGAGCATCAGATGAAGCTTTGTAAGCACCACTAGACTTGTTGTGAAGCTCTTCTTTATCCTTGAGTGACATCTCATGAGCAATAATTCTACCAATGACTTCCGTTGCCTTGAGATCTTTGTAATTGGGCATAATTTGGATCAAAGTGCACACGGTATCATATTTTCCATCCAAGGCTCTTAGGATCTTCTTGATGATGAATCTGTCGGTCATCTCTTCACTTCCTAAGCCGGCAATCTCATTTGTGATGAGAGCAAGCGTAGAATACATTTCAGCGACTCCTTCACCATCCTTCATTCTGAACTTGTCAAGTTGACTTTGAAGCACATCCAATTTGGATTCCTTGACGGACTCGGTACCTTCGTGCATATCAACCAAAGTATCCCAAATTTCCTTTGCATTCTCAAGAAGGCTGATTTTGTTGAATTCTTCGGGGCACAATCCGTTGAAGAGGATATCGCAAGCTTGAGCGTTGTATTGCAACATCTTCAATTCTTCCACGGTTGCTTAACGATTCGGTTCTCTTCCATCTTCGAAGAATTCACCGTGCAAACCAATACATACAATAGCCCAAATGGTGGGGTTATGTCCAAGAATATGTATTTTCATCTTATGCTTCCAACTAGCAAAATTTGTACCATCAAAGTAAGGACCTCTACGGTGGTAATTTCCCTCGCTAGACGCCATACTCTCCTAGGTTGGGAAACCAAGGCTATGATCACCAAAGCTATGGAAATCAAGGCAAATGGAGACCAAAGCTTTGATACCACTTCTAGGATCGAAAGTAGGTCTAGAGGGGGGATGATTAGACTACTTGACCAAATAAAAATGTAGCCTTTTCCCAATTTATGTCTTGGCAGATTTTAGCAACTTAGCACAAGTCAAGCAATCAACCTACACATGCAATTCTAAGAGTGTAGCAGCGGAAAGTAAAACATTGCATCTGAAGGTAAAGGGAAGGGTTTGGAGAAGGCAAACGCAATGTAGACACGAAGATTTTTGGCGTGGTTCCGATAGGTGGTGCTATCGTACGTCCATGTTGATGGAGACTTCAACCCACGAAGGGTAACGGTTGCGCGAGTCCACGGAGGGCTCCACCCACGAAGGGTCCATGAAGAAGCAACCTTGTCTATCCCACCATGGCCATCGCCCAAGAAGGACTTGCCTCACTCAGGTAGATCTTCATGAAGTAGGCGATCTCCTTGCCCTTACAAACTCCTTGGTTCAACTCCACAATCTTGTCGGAGGCTCCCAAGTGACACCTAACCAATCTAGGAGACATCACTCTCCAAAAGGTAATAAATGGTGTGTTGATGATGAACTCCTTGCTCTTGTGCTTCAAATGATAGTCTCCCCAACACTCAACTCTCTCTCACAGATTTGGCTATGGTGGAAAGATGATTTGAGTGGAAAGCAACTTGGGGAAGGCTAGAGATCAAGATTCTTGTGGTTGAATTGGAATATCTTGGTCTCAACACATGAGTAGGTGGTTCTCTCTCAGAAAATGAGTAGTGGAAGTGTAGGCACGTTCTGATGTCTCTCTCTTGAATAGAGAAGGGGGTGGAGGGGTATATATAGCCTCCACACAAAATCTAACCGTTACACACATTTGACCCAACTCGATCAGACCGAATAGAAGAACTCGGTGAGACCGATCCAGTTCAAAATGTGAATGTTAGCATTTTCGGTGGGACCGACATGATCAACTCGGTGGGACTGATGCGCTAGGGTTAGGGCAAAACCTCATCTCGGTGTGACCGATTGCATGAACTCGGTGAGACCGATTTCAGCAATGAGCAAATAGAGAGTTGGTCAGGCAAACTCGGTGGGACCGATCGCTCCTTTCGGTGATACCGAAACATTACGAAAGTTAAACAGGGAGTTTGCATTGCGAACTCAGTGGGACCGATCGCTCATTTCGGTGAGACCGAAATGTTACGAAGGGAAACAGAGAGTTTGCAATCCCATCTCGGTGAGACCGAAAACCCTATCGGTGAGACCGAGCTGATTAGGGTTTCTGGCTATGGCTATGTCAAAAGAACTAGGTGGCGCCGGATAGATCAAATCGGTGGGGCCGAGTTTGACTTTAGGTTTAGGACATATATGGAATTGAGAAAGTAGTTGAGGGCTTTGGAGCATATCACTAAGCATTTTGAGCAAGTAGACCATTAAGCAACACCTCATCCCCTTTTAATAGTATTGGCTTTTCCTATGGACTCAATGTGATCTTGGATCACTAAAATAGAAATGAAGAGTCTTGAGCTTTTGCCAATATTTGTCCTTAGCATTTTGAGGGGTCCACATCTCTAGTCCATGTGCCATTGCCAATCATTGAACTTTCTAAAATAATCAACTTGAATGGATATTAGTTCAATGGGCTATATGTTGTTATGAATTACCAAAACCACCCAGGGATTAGTTGCACTTTCAGATGGGTTACAAAGAGAGGAAGATCCTGTCTAATCTTGGCTTGGAGGGCACACCACGACTCCGAAGATCTTCTGTCCAATCACGAGTTCGCACTCTATCTCAGCCCCATAGCGGCCCATCAGTCCGGCCCATAGCCAGAGCGTCGATAGTCCTTGGACCCCTTAGTCCAGGACTCCCTCAGGGATCGCGGCGACCGCAGAAGGAAGCGGCGGCTGGTGACTTGCCCAAATCCCACACCGGCGGCCGCGGGCGCGAGGAAGCAGGCAGTGGGTGAGGTCGCAGGCCACACCGGCTGGGACGTGAGCAGGGCGACGAGGGAGGCGCGCTTCCAGTTGGTCACCGCGGAGGAGCAGGCAGCGTGGGTGGGCAGGGGTGCCACAGATTGGCAGCGGCGGTGCAGGTGGGCGGCGGAGCAGTGGCGGCGCACGTGGGCAGCAGCAGGCTGGGCTCTACGGTAGCTGCCGACGGCGCGCTGGGCTAGCTACTGTCGGGGGCAACCGGGGGAGGAGCAAGAAGCAAAGGGGTAATTAGCAGGAGATTTAAAATTGTAAGTTTTTTTTTTGCAAAAATCACAATGAACTACGCCGGTGACAAGTTTTCTCGGACGGAAGGAGTAGTTATTAGATGATGGGTTGCTAGAGTGACAAAATCTTAAACCCTAGCTTACGCGATATTCCGTAAGGGGCTGATTTGGATCCATATGTTTCATGCTATGGTTAGATTTATCTTAATTCTTCTTTCGTATTTGCGGATGCTTGTGAGAGGGGGTAATCATAAGTGGGAGGCTTGTTCAAGTAAAAACAACACCGGTCCGCCCACATATCAAATTATCAAAGTAGCGAACGCGAATCAAACAAACATGATGAAAGTCACTAGATGAAATCTCGTGTGTCCTCAAGAACGCTTTGCTTATTATAAGAGACCATTCTGGCATGTCCTTTGCTACAAAAATGATTGTTCTACCTTGCTGCACCTCTCGTTACTACTTGGTTCTCATTACAAATTACCTTGCTACCAAACTATCTGTTACTGATAATTTCAGTGCTTGCAGACAATACCTTGCTGAAAACCGCTTGTCATTTCCTTCTGATCCTCGTTGGGTTCGACACTCTTACTTATCAAAAGAACTATGATAGATCCCCTATACTTGTGGATCATCAAGACTCTTTTCTGGTGCTGTTGCTAGGAAGTGAATCATCTTTTTTGAGTGGAATTTGGTAAGGAAACATTTATATCACGTGCTAAAATTTACTATTGCTTGTCATTATGGAAAACAATCCTTTGAGGGGTTTGTTCGGTGTCGTGGATTTAACACGGCAGATGCCCTTGTGAAAGGACTTAGGTGTGGAGCCATCGCAATGTAGGTTAACTCGAAGGGGTTGAATGGGACAAAGGACACAAAGGTTTACCCAAGTTCGGCCCCTCACAACGAGGTAAAAGCCTACTCCTGCTTTTGTTGACTATAACTTGAATATCGATTACAAGGGAGCGGAATTGCTTGACCTAGCTCTCGATCAATTGTTTCTTAACTTAACCTACCACTGGGTCTCACCTTTATATACACAGGTCGAGGATCGAGGCTTAGAAGAGTCCAAGCCAGATCACACAACGTGACCAACTCGGTTTCTAAGTCACCTTGCCTTACTAGGCAAGTCACCATCTGGCGGCTCACACCTCCGGACCTTGGGCCTTCAACAGGCCTGCCTCATAGGCCGCCAATAGTCCTCATGTCTCCTCAGGCCCATCAAAGCCTTTCATCATTGAGTCGCCAATAGTGTGACCCGGCCCCTCCTAGGCGGGTCATACCGCGGGGTTATATCCCCAACATTAGGCCCCAGATTGATTTGAACTTGTTCATGTCAATCTTCACTTCTTCCGGTTGGCGAATATTCTTTCCAATGCTTAGCTTTGAACAAATTATTATAACGCGTCGTGACGTCACGCGGAATAAATCCAGAAAAAACATATGACATCACAGCGGATCTTTTTGCATTAAAGGGTCGTCCGAGAATCGAGGCGCCTCCAGCATTCAGATAATCATGACGTCTCCTCGATTTCCATGCCTCCATTTTACTGTTCACTTTTCCCCTTATAAATAGGCACGGGGGGGGGGCTCCTTTTTCACTTTTACCCCCTTCGCCTCCACTTCTTCTTCTTCTTCGCGACCTCCTCTATGCAAGCGCTTCGCCGCTCCGACCGTTCTTCGCTATCGACTCCGACAAAAGCCGCTGCATTAACCTGACTGTACCAGAGAATGGCGGCGCACTCCCACTTTTCATCAACACTTCCAGGTACTCCTTTTTCCCCTTCTCAGATCCATATTAACTCAATCCTACTCATAGGGTTCATCAGAGTTCTTCGCAGTTCGACCTAGTTCATCCATCTGTTACTTAGAACATGTAGTCCAATCCAAAACTAAGAAGAAAACAACATGGCAGCAGTTTTTAGCCATTTACTCATATCCAGAATAGATCCCCTCTTCCGATAAATCAATACTTAGTTCTCCAGTTCTTCCACTGTCATGCTTTAGGTTTAGCATTTATTCTTCACTTTTTGAGTTGCCGTAGATCCAAATTTGTGGGCGTATTCTGTGAAACTTGTTCATCCCATACTTAGCAAAATTCTGCCAACCCCAGATCCGTAGACAATTGTCGTGCTAAGGTTACTTGGGCGGCCTAAATAGTAAACTCTGTCATCTGTCATTCCCTGGCCGGCTTAGCAGATATATTCTGACTTGCCATACTTTAACTTTTAACCCAAGAATCGCCGCTCCCCCCTCACCAGGGCGGCTTATAATTCCTTCATACTCTCATTATAAGGATTTATCCCTTATGCAGAACAACCTCACTGCCACTGATTTATCCTTGCAAATACTTAAGCGGTTTATCACTTTAATTTTAACCCGCCATACCTTAAATTTTCAGACATCTGCTTTTTAACCCGCCAACAATGACCAAGACTCCCACTTCTTGCGACTGGGTCGCCTCCCAAGTCTCCGAACTCTTATTACAGGAGTATGTAGACATTGGGATTTTACCATCCAAAGAGGTCATACACTGGCGGGCCCCTGGTTCTGAAACAACTCCAGAACCCTAAGAGGGCGAAATCATGATCTTTGTAGACCACCTTCTCCGTGGCTTTTCCCCGCCCGGGTCAAAGTTTTTCCGTGATGCTCTGAATTTTACCAACTTCATCCTCAAGACATTGGCCCCAACTCCATCTCCAACTTGTGCAATTTCAAGTATTCTGCGAAGTGTACCTTGGAGAGGAGCCTGCTGTTGACCTCTTCAGAGAGTATTTTTATCTCAATCGTCAAACTGAGATGACTTATGGACCCATCTTGGAACTTGAAGGAATTTCTATTCGGTGGCGGAGAGACAAAATTTTTCCTGAAGCCAAGCTGCCTAGTCACCCCAAGGATTGGAATTTCACTTGGTTCTATTGCAGAGATACTTCTCCGGCCGACGAAAATCATTTACCGGGTTATCGCCCCTTCCAGCTCAACACCCACAGCAAACTTCCAGACTGGTTAACCCCCGCAGAGCGCATTAAATATGCCCCCACCTTCTAAAAAATAAGGGCATTGGTAGCCAACGGCTTAACTGCAGTTGATCCAACCCGCTGCTGGGTTGCTTGGAGGATAATACCTTTGAGCCGGCGCAGCGGCTTAATGTGCGAATATAATGGAGATACCAAAGATCCGCAGCGTTTTAATCAGACATCCTTGAGTGGTAAGGATGTCACCGATGTAGTCAAATCACTGCTCAGGGAGCCCATGGACAACTACCGCAAAGTGGGACTGAACCCTTTCTACAAACTCAATCCACCTCCGGCTGTAAGTATTTTACACCATCTTTCCTTTTGCTTGTTTTTACTTCTTGTATAGCATATTCCTTACTTTTCCTGTCTATATTTAAACAGGCCAACTCCCCCTTTTTGGAAGAAAAAACTGCATGCTGCCGCCCCAACCAAGAAGCCCAAGACAAACCCTCGAGGTCCAGGTCGTCCCAAGAAGCCATCCGCTGAAGAGCTGCTCAAGCTTGATGACAAGTCAGAGGTAGAACTTGACTCCCTTGGTCATCTTTTTATGCAACTTATTGACACCAACTCTTCTCAGGACAATGTGGAAACAAGTCAAGCTGACGCAACGAAGGTAATCCCTGTCTCCTTCGACTCAGAACCCTTGGCAAGACAGAAAACTCAGCGGGTCATCCGGAAGGTGAAATTTTCTCATCCTCTTGCTTACTTGGATCCCAACTTTCTTTTGAAGAAACAGCAACACGAAGCAAGGCGCCCGACCCGGAGTAGCAGTTCTCACGACCTTATCTCCGGTTTACCGAATATGTTTGTTCCTCGCAAGCGTCAACATGAGGTGCCACATGATCCAGACTCTCTTTATCCATTAGCCGCTTCATACGTCAGCCTCTTAATCCTTCTAACTCAAATTATCAGAAGACACCTCTGTCGTCTGGCGACTCTTCCGGAACCCAGATGCCCGTCTTCAAAGTTGCTCAAGGGTAAGTGTTCTATTTGTTTATCAATGACATGTAATGACATACTCATATACTTTGTATCTGTGTTGCAGAGGTGTTGCCAAAGCAAGCAAGAAACAAAAGCTGGGCGGGTCTTCGAAAGATCCCAAAATCGGTGACCCGGAGAAACAAACAACAAAAATTTCTGAGACCCTTAGTCAAGACCTTGAAGAGCCTGTTAACGACCCGCCACCATCAATTGACGCCACCGTCCCTGAACAGATGGATACTGAACTTAACCCGTCAGCAAGCCATGACCCACCGAGCCCTAAGCCGCCGACTTCGAAGCCAGCTGAAGAGATCCCTCTTGAGAAGGACTCTCATGACGTGACCATCACTGGGACAGCTTACACTGCACTAGGGGCTTCCACTGTGCTAGCCAAGCATGGAACCAAGGAAGAATCTCCTTCCTTGGACAAAGGCAAGGCAAAGCTGGATCTGGAAACTTATGCTGCCCTCAGTGCAAGTGATATCCAAGCCGGTTATCTCAACCGCCTTCATACTAGCCGTGATCTGGAAGCCGGCTTAGTGAACCTTATGAAGGAACGCTATGAGGTATATTGCTAACCCCTTTCCATATGCATTTATATAGCCACCAAGTCTAGAGTATAGGAAAATATTGAGTATGCTGTAGACTTGATGAAAATGTCCAAACTGTAGCCTCTTAGGGCTGGCTTATCTTATCAAGATGAGCCGGGTCTTCAAATACCAATCTTGAATGAACCTTGTACAGCTTTTCAACCATTAATTTACAGTAACAAGATGAGTCATATTGATAATTAGCTCTAAGATCCAAACATGTAGACCCCAAGGGTCGGCTTAACTTAACAAAGTGAGTCGAGACTTATAATTACTTCAGAAATCCAAACGTGTAGCCCCCAAGGGCCGGCTTAACTTAACAAAGTGAGCCGGGTCATAATGAAATTGAAATGACCTACATTAGCCCCCAAGTGCCAAGTGTATTGCTTGCAATGTGCTTGGAACTTGATTAACCATATCTTGACCAACTTGCTCCTTATACTATAACCATTGCCTTATTTATTTCAGGCAGAATTGAATATGAACGAATCGCAAGTTGGCGATTTAAGAAAAAACTTAAAGCTGCATCAGACCGAAACCTCAAGGGCCAAGTCAGATCTAAAGGCCTCATTAGAGGAAATTGAGAAGCTTAAAGCAGGTTTTGATGCTGAGAGAGCCACCTGGGAGACTGACAAGGCTGCTCTAAAAAAGAAGGCCGAAGACGCTTAAGCTGCGCTTAAGCCGGTAACTGAAGAGTTATCCAGTTTAAAACAACACATCTCTCAAATGACAGCCGCTGTCTTCGGTAAGTGTAATATTCATTCAAAGTTCTGTAACCCGCCTGGCATTTCACATATGTATTGCTAACTCACCGTCGGCTCTTGTATGACTTCTTAACAGGCCCAGGAGTGCAAGTCTTGGCCAGGACATGGTATTGAAGCTGAAGGCGATTTATTTGCTGACAAAGCAATTATATAGTGGCACTCTCTGCAGTCTTGTGTCTTTGGGATGGAACAGAAAACCGCCGAGTCAAATTAAGACTGTTCTGGATCATCTGTCAACGTTCCCAAGCCAGATTGAGGAAATGAAATTATCAGCCGCCCAAGCCGGAGGCATCATTGCTCTTGGCCGGGCCAAAGCATGGCAATCTGAGCTTGACACGGAGGAAATAGCCACCAGGTGTCTGGAATTCAAAGATGACCAGTCAGCTTTTGAAGAAAAGGACTTCAATCAATGTGTCCGAGAGATGCGGCCCGTAGCTTGCAAGCTCATAGAAGAGCTAAACTTAAACAAGTATACACCGGCTTATGACAATAACAACCAGAAGATTAAACTGCCAACCCATGATGTTGTCAATCTCATTCCTCCTCGGCTTAAGCATATCTTCGCCCCTGATGTTGATCATTCCATTATACTAAATGACGAAGCCACTTTCCAAGCTTTAACCGGCATCGATTGGACAACGGCTGATCTTCAGATGATCGACGAGGAAGAGCCGGCATGGGATGACCCGGAGTCGTCAAAGCATCCAGAAGAAGATTGATCAGATAAATGCTGAGCCAAGTGGCTCTCAGACCGGGTCATGGGGATACAACCCCAAAAAACACTTGATTCACAAATTTTTGGGCAGAGTTGAAGCCTTGTAATAGGGTAGTCGAAAACTTTGAGCCACCGTGTCATGCCTTCGTGCATGTTTTATCTTGACTTTTGTTCCAACAGTTGACTTTTGTGGCCTACTTCATTTGACCAGATGTGTGAACCGCCTGACGACCATATTCAGCACCTGTGGTCTTATATATTTTGCAAAAGACAAATCATCATATATACTGGCGACTCAAAGCCAGAAACCATGGCGGGTTACTAAACCCGAATACTCCTAGTCTCATAGCCACAGCTATTGTAAGTTATTCATGCTGGCGACTTAAAGTCCAAAACCAGGGCGGGTGAGAACCCAAAGACCGTAGTCTCATAACTACAACTCTTTGAAATGAAAACATACTGGTGACTTAAAGTCCAAAACTAGGGCGGGTTACAACCCAAAAATACTCAAACATGAGAATCATAACCCGGAGCCTCACGACCTAGGTAATCAAAATTTGCACAAAAGCAAAATCTTAAAAAATATCAAAAAGAATAAAAAAAGAGAGATACAACAAAACTCAAATCTTTGCTAGGCCATCTTCAAAGACATGATCAAACAAGTTGGCTCACAGGCCTTGTGCTTTCAAGGCCGCACAGCCGTTGAGTTTATCCTAGCTCACTGTAAGCCGGCTCTCACGTGACACAAGCCACCGTTTTAACCTTAACAAGTTCAGGGTCTTAAAAAAGATTAACTGTTAAGAGTTCGGCGGGTCACCTGGCGGAGTAGCAAGTTGCAAACAGGCAGGATAACTCATAATTTGGCATTTCATGCCTGGTCAAGAGGGTATGAAAGCTAAACCCGGTGGGTTGGAAGCCCCCAAGTGACCTTATGACCAATTAATAAAGACTCAGATACACAGAAATGAAACGACAGAGGCCCTGAATTTTTCAGGGATGCCGGCTTTATTATATTGATCATAAAAGATATATACACTGACAAATGTATGTACAAAGACAAGAGCCAGTGGCTCAGGTGTAGTAAGGCCGAAGATGAGCAATATTCCATGGCCGGCGGGTCTCCTTCTCTGACTTGCGTGAATCCTTGTGTTCTCGTATATAAATGAGGTAATAAGACCCTTTATTCAGGTTTTTGCTGACCATAAAGGGCCCTTCCCAAGGTGGTGATAACCTATGCATATCAGTCTGATCTTGAATCAGCCGGAGTACTAAGTCGCCCTCTTGAAATGCCCGAGTCTTAACTCTGCGGCTATGATAGCGACGCAAGTCTTGTTGATATATCGCTGAACGAGCCGTCGCAAGGTCATGCTCCTCATCGAAAGCGTCGAGTGTGTTTTGACATGCTATCTCGTTATCAGCTTCAACATAAGCCGCCACACGGGGCGAGTCATGACGGATATCACTTGGAAGAACCGCCTCTGCACCATAGACCATGAAGAAAGGCGTATAGCATGTTGACCTATTGGGGGTGGTATTGACACTCCAGAGCACTGAAGGTAACTCCTCAACCCAACAACCCGGCGTTCGTTTCAAAGGAACCATAAGCTGGGGCTTGATTCCTCTAAAAATTTCTTGGTTAGCCCTCTCAGCTTGACCATTAGATTGTGGATGAGCCACAGAAGAAACATCAAGACGAATGTGCTCTCGTTGACAGAACTCCTTCATAGCACCCTTAGACAAATTAGTGCCATTATCAGTGATGATACTATGAGGGTAACCAAAACGGAAGATCAGTTTTTTAACAAACTGAACTGTGGTTGCTGCATCACACTTGCTAACCGGCTCGGCTTCAACCCACTTGGTAAATTTGTCAACCGCCACCAAGAGGTGGGGTTTCTTATCCTTAGACCTCTTGAAAGGTCCAACCATATCAAGCCCCCAGACTGCAAATGGTCAAGTAATTGGAATCATCCTCAACTCTTGAGCCGGCACATGAGCTCGTCGAGAAAATTTCTGACATCCATCACACTTACTGACGATATCTTTCCACATCAGCATGAGCCGTCAACCAATAAAACCTATGATGAAAGGCTTTAGCCACTAAATATTTAGAGCCGGCATGATGACCACAATCCCCTTCATGGATCTCTCTTAAAATCTCACGGCCCTCTTCAGGAGAAACACAACGTTCGAACACGCCTGTCACACTGCATCGGTGTAACTCGCCATTGACAATAGTCATAGACCTAGACCTCCTGGTGATTTGTCTTGCCAAAGTTTCATCCTCGGGTAACTCGCCCTGGGTCATATAAGCCAAGTAGGGAAGCATCCAATTAGGAATAGCATGGAGAGCCGCCACCAACCGCGCCTCCAGGTCAGGGACAGCAAGATCTTCTTCAGATGGCAACTTGACCGAAGGGTAATGCAAGACGTCAAGAAACACGTTAGGAGGCACCGGCTTACGTTGAGACCCAAGCCGGCTCACGGCATTAGCCGCCTCATTCTTCCTTCGGTCAAGATGCTCCACCTGGTAGCCCTTGAAGTGACCAGCAATATTGTCAACCGCCCGGCGATAAGCCGCCATGAGCGGGTCTTTGGAATCCCATGTGCCTGAGACTTGTTGAGCCACCAGGTCTGAATCGCCAAAACACCTGACCCGACTTAAATTCATCTCCTTGGCCATACGAAGGCCGTGGAGTAAAGCCTCATATTCGGCTGCATTGTTAGTACAAGGAAACATTAGCCTTAAAACATAACAAAAAATTTCACCTCGTGGGGAAGTCAAAATAATTCCAGCCCCCGAACCTTCCAACTTCCTGGACACATCAAAATGAATCGTCCAATATGTGTTATCAGGCTTCTCCTCAGGCATCTGCAACTCTGTCCAGTCATTGATGAAATCCACCAGAGCCTGAGATTTGATAGCTGTTCTTGGCACATATTTCAAACCATGAGGTCCAAGTTCTATTGCCCACTTAGCAACCCGGCATGTGGCCTCTCTATTCTGAATAATGTCTCCTAAGGGAGCAGAGCTGACCACAGTAATAGGATGACCAAGAAAATAATGCTTCAGCTTGTGACTCGCCATGAACACCCCATATACCAGTTTCTGCCAATGTGGATATCATTGCTTGGACTCAATCAATACCTCACTGACATAATAAGCCGGCCTCTGGAATAGGTACTCCTTACCCGCCTCCTTGCACTCCACTACAATCACCACACTGACAGGCTTACTATTAGCCGCCACATACAGGAGCAAAGGTTCATTCTCAATGGGGGCCGCAAGGACGGGCGGCTCAGCTAATTGCTTTTTGAGCGACTCAAACGCCTTATCAGCAGCATCACTCCAGACAAAATGATCTGTCTTCTTCATCATCTAGTATAAAGGAATCGCCTTCTCTCCCAGGCGGCTTATGAACCGGCTTAGAGCCGCAACGTGACCCCCCAAGCGCTGGACATCATTGACACACGCCGGCTTAGCCAATGAAGTGATAGCCTTGATCTTCTCCGGGTTAGCTTCAATACCCCTCTCTGAGAACAGAAAACCCAAGAGCTTGCCTGTAGGCACACCAAAAACACACTTGGCCGGGTTAAGCATCATCTTATAGACCCGGAGATTGTCAAAAGTCTCCCTTAGATCATCCAGGAGAGTCTCCTTCTTTCTGGATTTGACCACAATATCATCTACATAAGCATGCACATTACGCCCAATCTGACTGTGAAAACAATTCTGAACACGGCGTTGATAAGTCGTCTGAGCACTCTTAAGCCCAAAAGGCATAGAAACATAACAGAAGGCTCTAAAAGGGGTGATAAAAGACATCTTCTCTTGGTCCTTAACTGCCATCTTGATGTGATGATAACCAGAATAAGCATCCAGGAAACATAAACTCTCACAACCCGCCGTGGCATCAATAATCGGATCAATACGAGGGAGAGCAAATGGATCAGCTGGACAAGCTTTGTTAAGATCTGTGTAGTCAACACACATACGTCAAGTGCCATTCTTCTTAAGCACCAGCACCGGGTTAGCCAACCACTCAGGGTGAAAGACTTCCACAATAAACCTGGCTGCCAAGAGCCGGGCCACCTCTTCTCAAATGGCCTTACATCGTTCTTCATTGAAACGACGAAGAAACTGCTTGACCGGCTTAAATTTAGGATCCACATTAAGAGTGTGCTCAGCGAATTCTCTCGGTACACCAAGCATGTCAGAAGGTTTCCATGCAAAGATGTCCCGATTCTCACGGATGAACTCAATGAGCGCGCTTTCCTACTTAGGATCCATGTTAGCCCCCACTGTGAACTGTTGAGATGAGTTGCCAGGGACAAAGTCAACCTGCTTAGTATCATCAGCCGACTTAAACTTCAACAAAGGGTTTTCCTCAGTGGTGGGCTTCTTCAAAGGGGTCGTATCAACCGGGTCAACATTATCCTTATAAAATTTAAGCTCCTCCATGGCGCAAGCCGACTCAGCATACGCAGCATCTCCTTCCTCACATTCCAATGCAATTTTTCGATCACCATGGACCGTAATAGTGCCCTTATGCCCTGGCATTTTAAGCTATAAATAAACATAACCAGGTCGGGCCATAAATTTGGCATAAGCCGGCCGTCCAAAAAGGCATGATAAGGTCTCTTGATCTTAACCACTTCAAACCTTAACATCTTTGCTCTGAAGTCATAATCATCGCCAAAAGCTACTTCTAGGGCAATTTTTCCAACAAGATATGCTGACTTACCGGGTACCACGCCATGAAAAACTGTAGAAGATGGCTTAAGCTCCTTATCATTTAAGTTCATCCGGCGTAAGGTATCATAGTAAAGGATATTGATACTGCTGCCACCGTCCATAAGCACTTTAGTGAATTTATAACCCCCAACCTGAGGGGCTACCACCAACGCTAGTTGACCCGGATTGTCAACCTGGGGCAGGTGATCCTCTCGACTCCATGTGATTGGTTGCTCTGACCATCTCAAGTATTGAGGTACCGCCGGCTCAAATGCACTGACCGCGCGCTTATGAACCTTCTGATATCGTTTGCAAAGACTTGTGCTGAAAACATGATACTGGCCACTATTAAGCTGCTTTGGGTTACTCTGGTATCTTGACTGATGCTGCTGGTTACCTTGAACAGACTGTTGGTTATAACCACCCTGGTTACCTTGTCCTTGATACCCAGAAGTTGAGCCGCCACCACCAAAGCCGGGGCCCTGTGAGCCGGATCCTGACCCGCCAGGCGGGCCATTATTGTTGCCATGATTCTAGTTGAAGTTGGAATTCCTGTACTCTCGCATTATGAAACAGTCCTTCCAAGCATGAGTCGTCGGTTTATTGGGCAGGCTATGTTTTGGGCAAGGATCATTAATCATCGCCTCAATATTAAAGTTCTTCCCTCCAAAGGCCGGCTTACCATTGCCATTACGGCGCTGGTTTTTATATCCGGTGTTGGTGTTAGCTACAAGATCTGACCCGCCATCGGGCTGTCTGCGCTTACCACTGTTACCCTGGTTGTTACCATTATGCCCTGTCGCGTTCTGCTGCTGACCCTTACCATTGACACCCTTCTTTCCCTTGTTGGATTTTTCATCATCAGATCCAGGATGTTTGGTGGTATCAGAGTCAACATACTTAATGAGAGCCACCATGAGCTCTCCCATGTCATTACAATGACGCTTAAGCCGCCCAAGCTTCTGCTTAAGGGGGATAAAATGACAGTTCTTCTCCAAGACCAGATCCGCCTGACCCGCCGCAATACTGTCTGAGGAGTGCATAATAGCTGAGACCCGCCGGACCCAATGATGAGCCGACTCATCCTCACACTGCACACAGTTATCAAGATCAATAATCGTTAAAGGCTGCTTGCATGTTCCTTTAAAATTCTTAATGAACCGTGCTTTCAACTCTACCCAAGAATTGATGGAGTTGGCGGGTAATCCTTTTAACCAGGTCCGAGCTGGCCCATCCAACATCATAGTAAAGTACTTAGCACACACAGCATCATTGACATCCAGCATCTCCATGGCTAACTCATAACTCTCAATCCAGGCCTCAGGGGGAGATCAGCTGTATAGTTAGCCACCTTGCGAGAACACTTAAAATCCTTAGGCAAGCGTTCATTACGTAAAGCTGGTACTAAACAAGGCACTCCAACAGATTTGGAAATTATACCAACCCCTACTGATGTCGAAGGGGTCACCGGAGGCTGCTGATAAGCCCCTAGCTGAGCCGTTGCTGCGGCCTCCGCCTCTCGACGTGCTCTGGCATCATCCACAATCGCCTGAGCATGAGTAAGGGGCGGATTATTCCCACGGGGCGGGTCATCTTGATTTGGCCGACGTCGTCGCTCGCTACTAGAAACCACCGGTGACTCAATGCGCCGGCTGTAATTGCGGCTTGGGAGGGGCGTCGAATGCACCCTCTCACGACTATGTGTATATTTCCTCCTGCTGTGCAACCGCTGTTTGCAAGAGCTCAATTGCGTTCCGCGCCTCAGCCGCAAAAGGTGTCTCATCCGTGATAGGGATTGCATTGAGCCGGGTAGCCGCTACTATCATGTTATCCACCGGGTTGGAATAATGACCAGATGGGGTGGAGAAACACCGGGGCGGGGTTCGATCCCTACGGGGCAGGTCTGGCAATCGGGACTGAGCCGCCGCCCCGTTTTCTAGGACTTCAGCTGCCCAGGCTATGCCTGGCAGGTTACTTGGCCCCGCACCAGGCGTGTTAAAGAGATTCCGCGCCTCATACTTTGCAGGCAGGCGGGTTTGATGCCTCCTTTGAAGAACTGCATTAGAGGCGTTTTGATCCAAACTTAATCGAAAAGCCTCCGCCATGATACGTTGTGACTCAGCATCCATCTTTGCAAGTTCCTCTGCCATCCTGATGTTCTCTACATTAAAATCCTCTTTGGCTTTGGCCACCTCATCCCGCACCTTTGCAACTTCCACATTATGCTGTGCTTGATTCGCCGCAGTAACCTCTGTGGCTAACAGAGCCGTCAAGGTGCCCAAGAGCTCAGATAAAACTTGAGCCGGTGGCCAAACTGAGCCACTCGCCCCAGCTGTCGCAGCAGCAGTTGAACCGGATGTCATAGCAGCAGTCGTGGTTGCGTACTAGCCATAAAAATAGCAGCCCTGCTCGACGAATCATAAGGGTCCGGAATATTGTCGCCATCGGAATAGCCCCCAAGCCCGCCATCCTGAAGCTGATAGATTGACTCGGTTTCTCCGGTCGAGGAGTCATCACCTGAATAGACGGCCGTCTCTCCACCAGATGCAGAACCTTCCTCAAGATCCGCCCCATGAACAAAGCCAATAAAGATGTGCTTCTGGCTGGGTTGAACCCAGGCGGGTCGCGCGCTGAGTCGCCTCGATGATGTCGGTGCAGGTGTCCGGCTCAGGCTCTGACTCGCCAATCTTGCCGATGAAGACGTGAATTCCGCCAAAGGGGACCCGGTACTCGTACTTGATTGAGTCGGCCTCAGGGCCCCAGCCAGCGTCGTCAATGTAGAGCTTGTCGCGGCAACTCTTAGTCATCCGGCCCATGGCTTATCCTTCGATCCCTGAGAACTTGCCCTTCAAGAACTCAAAACCACCATGCTCTGGCCCCACGGTGGGCGCCAACTATCATGGATTTAACACAACAGATGCCCTTGTGAAAGGACTTAGGTGTGGAGCCATCGCAACATAGGTTAGCTCAAAGGGGTTGAACGGGACAAAGGACACAAAGGTTTACCCAGGTTCGGCCCCTCACAACGAGGTAAAAGCCTACTCCTTCTTTTGTTGACTATAACTTGAATATCGATTACAAGGGAGCGGAATCGCTTGACCTAGCTCTCGATCAATTGTTTCTTAACTTAACCCGCTGCCGGGTCTCGCCTTTATATACACAGGTCGAGGCCTGAGGCTTACAAGAGTCCAAGCCGGATCAAACAACGTGACCAACTCGGTTTCTAAGTCACCTTGCCTTACTAGGCAAGTCACCATCTGGCGGCTCACACCTCCGGACCTTGGGACTTCAACAGGCCTGCCTCATAGGCCACCACTAGTCTTCACGTCTCCTCAGGCCCATCGAAGCCTTTCATCATTGAGTCGCCAATAGTGTGACCCGGCCCCTCCGAGGCGGGTCATACCATGGGGTTATATCCCCAACATTCGGGGTATCTTAACATCGACCGGAAGCACAAAGAGTTGCTCCGCAACCTACTGCACCTACTGAAAATACTTAGTTTGAGATTCCTTGGGGTATGATAGAGAAACTGCTAGCTAATCCTTATGGAGGAGATGGAACAATACATCCTGATGTGCACCTAATCTATGTGGATGAAGTTTGTGGATTATTTAAGCTTGCAGGTTTATCTGAAGATGGAGTTAAGAAGAAGGTTTTCCCTTTATCTTTGGGGGGAAAGGCATTGACATGGTTGATACGTCTCCGTCGTATCTACTTTTCCTAACGCTTTTCCTCTTGTTTTGGACTCTAATTTGCATGATTTGAATGAAACTAACCCGGACTGACGCTGTTTTCAGCAGAACTACCATGGTGTTGTTTTTGTGCAGAAATAAAAGTTCTCGGATAGGAACGAAACTTCGCGATACGAAATAAAAGTCCTCTTTTCACAATAAGCTTTATGATCTTTTGTGCAGAAATAAAAGAGGTTATTTGATATTAGTTCTCTAGATGAATGGAGGACACAAGCTTATGAAAATGCTAAGTTATTTAAGGAAAAAGTTAAAAGATTACATGATAGAAGAATCCAAAAATGGGAATTTAAAATAGGAGATCAAGTTTTATTATACAACTCTCGTTTAAGATTCTTTGCAGGAAAACTTATCTCTTAATGGAAGGACCATATATCGTTGAAGTTTATCATTCCGGAGCTATTAAGATAAACAACGCCGAAGGCACTAATCCGAAGGTGGTTAATGGGAAAAGAATTAAACATTATATCTCAGGTACACCCATTAATGTTGAAACCAATATTATCCAAACTATGACACCTGAAGAGCACATAAGGGAAACCTTCCGGAACTCTCCAGAACCCTGAAAAAGGGGTAGGTACATGGTACGGTAAGTAAACCGACTCCAAAAGTTCCATAAAAGTACTTCTGTCCGTTTTGGAATGTTTAAACAATTAGGAAAATAATAAACAGTCCGAAAAGTGCACGAGGGAGCGACAAGCCCGAGGGGCGCGCCCTACCCCCTGGGCGCACCTCCCGGGCTTGTGGCCCCCTCGTGGACATTCCTGACTCCGTTTTTCTTCCATGTTACTTGTCCTACATGAAAAAAATCATTATATATACTCGTGGACGTTTTGACCCCCGTATTGCAGAAACCTCCTATATTCTTGTTTCGTGTTGTTTTTTGCCAGATTCCAAAGCCAGGCACGATGCTTGGTTGATGCAGATGGAACTCAGGAGGGAGAAGGCCGAGGAAGTCACCATGGAAGAAAACAAAGGAGATTCGCTTGAGGTCCACCCTCCGGCTTCGGAGAGGGGCACTCTGGCTGGCATCTCCACCACCCCATCCTCATCAAGCAATGTAGACTACAAGCAACCACGAAGGCCAAAAGTTACAAGAAGGACTTCCTCCTAGGAAGCCCTTACACAGGTTGCATCGGAATAATTTTCATAATTTGGTTCATAATTATGGAGTTGAGAATACTCCTCGTACGCACATACCGTCCAATTGGGACATATCTCGCCCAAGAGAAAGTGATGCAGGAAAAAGCTCTTGGTGGCCGGAAAATAAGCATATTATGGCCGAGGTTTAGAAGAATACTAAGATGATATGCCATGTGCTCTAAGAGATTCAGAGTTTGAGGGATATCCTCCTGGACAAGCCGGAGGACAAGCCTACTACTTCATCATCACCACCATCACCAAAGAAGGAGACTTGAGTACATGGGTATGGGCACTCCCCTTGGCTTGTACCAGGCTTGGGGGAGGTGCCCCGGTATTGTATCACCACCACGTTTATCATCATTATCTATGTTAGTTTGATCATTAGTTATTTCATGATTTAGAAGAGTAAAGTTTTAGTATGATCTATTTTCGAGTGCTTGCTTAGTGATCTATCTATGTAATCGCTTGCGAGATATATAATAAAGAGTAGTTTGAGTTTTGCTTTGCTTTGCTTTCTTGTTTCAATCTTAGCGTTGGAAATAAAAGAATAAAAAGATCATATGCTACTCCCATGGGCAGTAATGACTTCACACAAAAGTATAGTTGATAAAATTTGTTGGAAGTTGACAAGCATAGCATTGGTCATTGGTGCAATCCATGAAAAAGTAGTGAAGGAAGAGAGGTCCCACATATAAATATACAATATTCGACATCATTTATGATTGTGAGCCCCCATCAAATATTCTATATCAATTAGTCGATGTTGGATAAGGAAGACAACATAATGAGTTATGGTTGTCTACATTCACATAGAAGTAATATTGTTATGGATTTTCTAACATGTGGTTCTTGTCCTGGATCTTTTGCTAGCCAAAAAATCATGCTAAGTAGAGATACTACTTGTGCATCCAAAACCCTTAAACCCAGTTTCATGTCATGAGAGTCCGCCATATCTACCTATGGATTGAACAAGATCCTTCAAGTAAGTTGTCATTAGTGCAAAGCAATAAAAATTGCTCATAAGTATGTATGATCTTTTATTGTAAGGGAAAGTAAGCTTTGTACGATCTTGTGATGGTGAAGAAATAAAAGCGACATACTGCATAATAAAGATTGATATCACAAGGGGCAATATAAAGTGAGGTTCCTTTACATTAATAGATTGCACATCCAAAAACAAAAAGCGCATGACAGCCCTTGCTCCCCTCACTACTACAGGATGCTGCTAACACGACACTATGATCAGAGACCCTTTGACGAAATTGTGTGTGATGCATTAATCACAAACGGTGATATAAAAAAACCATCAAAAAAGATGCAAAATGTTTGCGATGAAGGATACATCAAACACGGTTCAGATTTTAGTTGCGTGTGCGATGCGGGGCATACGGTTGATCCATACGAACTGTTTGCGATGAGATAGAACAACAGAAACGAGCAGCCAGATCAAGGTGTGTGCGATATACGGCATACAGTTTGATCCAATGAACCGTTTGCAATGATCGAGTTGAACACAAACGATTCGGCGTAACAAGATGTGCGTGATACCTGGCAAACAGGTCAGTAATCAGAATTGTGTGCGATCATTATAGATAGCCCATATGGTCTTTTTTTTGTGAATTGTGTGCTCATCAGGGCACACAGTTCAAGAAACCAAAATGTGGGCAATACTATAGAAGATCCCTGTCGAATACGTATTACTAACCGTCTGCGATGAGATTCACAGGATAAACAGAGATAACGAATTAATATGAGCGAACGGAAACAGAGATATATACAGTCTGCTTAATTTAGTCCTTGTTGTTGTAGTTGTTGTTGGATGGCCCCGCGACATCGTCTTGGCGAGGACGCTTCTTGCCGCTGACCGTTGACTTTTCATCGCCGCCACCGTCATTGTTGTCGTCGTCGTCCTCCTCCTCGTTCGACCATTCCTCCTCCTCATCATCGTCGTCCTCTTCTTCGTCCTCCGACGGCTCCTCATCCGTCTGGTTGTCATCTGACGACTCCGGAGGCGGCGTCCCTTCCATGATCTGGATATAATCGAGGTCTGGGCTCGACGCCGGACTCATGGAAGATGAGCGGGATGATTCCGATATTGACCTATCATCGGGCGTCAGACTATTGGCCGAACTGTCGTCCTCGCTGTCGCTTGACATGGCTGCGGTCATATAAGAACCGCGAGAAAGCGAGATTGCAGAGTGTGTGCAAGTGTGTAGTGTGGCCTGCCGGGGACGATGAAGATGGTGGACACTAAAGCGGGGTATGCAGAGAAGGGGAATGCCAATTGAAGCGGGGGTTGACGTATTATCTAACCGCTGATATAATCAACCGCAATTATTTGTACCCAGTCGCTCCAAATTCCCGGGGTTGTGCAGTTCTCAATGTGATAATTAATTACGCACAGGCGTTGGAGCGTCCAAATATGAAACAAGCATTTTTTGTAGTACTTCTACTCCCTCCGTACCGGCGACTTAGGTGGGGGAAAACGAGAGAACTTGATGATTATTTGGTAATCAATACCATTGCGTGCAGAGAATCGACCATTGCATGCATGTTATGCTAAGTAGTCTGAAGTCATTGAATGCATAACAACCCGCAGGACTCCTATTGGCTGATTTCTTTTTTCAGGACAAAAACAAGGAACGAGTTTTGGGATTATGCACCGGTACCGGTATGAACGGAGTAGGATAGTTGGCAAGCAATACATTGAGCTCTTCTTATTGATGAAGCCAATAATAATCAAACTACAAAGGAAAAGGAAAAAAGACAAAGGAAAATATCTGCACAAATCTTCGCGTAACATCAATGGCATAGGACCTAGATGTGCATTACTTAGAGCACATCTAGATGTGCTTTAGCAATACTGTCAAACAAAACCCCTAATCATCATTGCAAACAGCGCATAGAACATGGCTAATGCAACAACCACAACTACACATGCTAGTTCCTTCTTGTCTCTTGCTTTCATCTGTTGCCTGTGATTGATTCTTTCTTGCTTCATCGTACTGATTGTACATTCCAGATCAGCCAGTTTCTTCTTCAGCTTTACGTTATCTTTTGCGAGCTTGGTGATAACACTGCGAGCCCTGCCATGCCATTCTTCATCCAGCCAGTTAACAAAGGCACAAGCCTCATATCCCTGCCAATGTTAAATAGTATTTAGGATGAGCAGTGGCATTAACTCAAGTAAAATGATGAACTTAGCACTAACCTCTAAGGGGCAACTGAGAAACCGTCTGCTGACGGTGTTTTGGACTAGGGGGTACTCACCACGTCGTCTCCCGACTAGCTGGATCGGGCCGAGGACCCCCATGGCGGTTCTCTCATGGGCCACTTCGGTCAGCCCATGCTGCATACAAGGAAGATTCCACAAGACTTGGTGATCAAGACGAGGACTCCTCTCCACCAACATAGCCGACTAGGACTCTTGTTAACCTAGGTCTCCGATACATTATATAAGCCGAGGCTAGGCTAGTCGACAGATCATTATGACATCTCGTAGATGCTAGATCATTATGACATCCATCATCATACCCCTAGGGTTTAGACCACAACATATGATCTCGAGGTACATCAACTCTGTACTTGATACTCCATTAATATAAACAAGAGCAGGACGTAGGGTTTTAACTACATCAAGAGGGCCCGAACCTGGGTAAAACATTGTGTCCCTCATTCCTCTTACGATTGATCCAAGAATCCACAGCTCAGGACCCCCTACCCCGAGGTCTGCCGGTTTTGACATCGACAATGGTGCTTTCATTGAGAGTTCTGCTGTGTGATCGGCAAAGGATTAATGTCTCACCTGCAGATCAACTGTGATGTCGGCATCTTTGTCGCCGGCTCGACCGAGGATTGTGTCCTGCCTCTGAGCGTCATGTTCGGGCGAGGGCTTTCATCAACAACAACTCCGATCTCTATCATGATCATGGAGGAATCATCCATGGAGCTCGGAGGCTCAACGTCAACATTGCCCTCGGGCGACCGTGCTGTTTTTCCGGACAACAAACTTGTATCCGCTTCCACCGCCTCCTCGAGCATCGCTTTGACAATTCCTTTGGTTGAATTGTGCGGAATTGAGTCTACAACAACCCTGTAAAATTTCGTCGCGTTCCGATGGAGCAATCCCCGCCGATCTCCGATATACCGGAGCAATGTCGAATCTGGACGGGAATCCGGACGAGTTTGGAGCGTGGTGTTCAGCATCTACCTCGGACATCCTTCCGAAGATCCAACCGTTGATCAGATGTGGAATTCCTATATCTACCACCCCTCAAAATTTTAGCTCGATCCAACCGTTCAAACTCTGAGAAACCTCCGATGAGTGCATCAATTTTCAGATATGTTTTCTGCACGAGAACGAATCCGACCCGGGTTCATCTTTTTTATGAATGGGATTTCGGGCATCCTTTTTGAAGGAAGTTTTGTATGGGGTATTGTGTTTTATTCTCAAACACATCCCACTAATTTTAAATCCTTTTCCAATATAATCGTCACCGTCGCGCCGGTGTCAAACCAGCACGACAACGTTGCTGCACGGCGGTCGACCTGCGCCAGACTGGTCGTCGCTTCATCGAGCCGAGCCCAACCTTATCAGATCATCATCTCGGCAAGCCGAATAAGAGTTCGGCATCGTGAAGGCTAAATCATCATCAACATCATCGCCACACGTATTACACGGACCAGGCACACCGGCATCACCACACGGTCACTTCATCAGGCCGGCATCGACCGTGTCAAAAGATCCGACCTGCGTCGGCATCACCGCGCCATTGCTTCTTCAGGCCGATGTCCACCATGCCGACCTACTTTGACACTCCGGCTGGCATGGGTCTTTGGCATCACCAGCCGACCTGCTCCAGCACCTCGGCTAGACCGGGGGCTTCGTCATCTCTTCGTCAACCTACTGCGGGGACTTCAGCGTCACCAGCCGACCAGCTTCATCACCTCGGTTGGATCGGGGGCTCTGCCTCGCCGCATCGATCATGCCGCGTTGCTACTTCGTCAAGCCGAGCTCCTCGCCCGAACACCTCGGACTTGGGAGCTGAGACCTTGGCCAGGCCGAGGACTACGTCTTCGTCCCGTCACAAGCTCGGACCAGGTCATCAACACCGAGCACATTAACCAGCTAAGTTGCTTTCATGCTCAACTTTTTCAATCCTTAATTTTTGTTCGGTTCGACCAAGCACTATAGTTGTGTTTAAAAAAGAGTTGTTTGTTAAAAGCATTGTTTGTTAAAAACACTTCTTGTCATAGGTTAACTGGGGGCTCTTAAATCTATACGAGCCATTTTATAATGAATGTTTTTCTTCTCAGTCGTTGCAAAGTCTTTTTCTACCACTCCTTTTTTGACTCGAGTGTATGGTCAATAGCCGGATAGCCTGGCTTTTCTCTAAAGCCGCTTGAGTTTAGTTCGCTAAACTGGCCTTGGAGAAGCACTCCATCTTCGGGATAAGGAGGTTGAAGCCGAAGACTGACCTACTTGAAGTTTAGAGATCGGATGTGTCGTGTTCAAGCACGACAGAAGCACAAAAAAAATTTAAGACCAATTTCGGATTGGCACAAAAAATTTGTTTTAGTTCGGACGTAAAGATTTTACTAAAGTTTTTTGGTTTTCCAAGCTTATGGCACTTTTAACCTATTTGTGTATTTCCAGCATAAGTAGCACAGTACAATGCCGGACACCTTTAAAGCTTCGGCAATATCAACGTGAATTATAACTAGAGACGAACCCACCAAAAGCCAAGGTACTCCATGGACTCCTCGGCAAAACATTCTCGGATATTGCATTATATGCATCAATTTCGAATTGTGTCTTCGGTCAATAGTTGGGTTGCCCGGCTCCCGTGCTTGCCTCCTACATTCCGCTTTGTTCGGCTAGGTGTGCAAAGGGAGAACCACTTCAATTGTGCTTCCAGCTCGAATGGTTAAGCACCTCAATGGAGAAAGCCGAAAACTGACTATCACAATGGTTCTAAACTGGTCAGCGATCTGATGACGGTGTCAAACTATAGATCGATAGCGATTACCCCGTGTTAGATGATGGGCCTTTCATAACATTGGCCAAGTGTTAATGGCTAGACTTCAGTCAGTTCCGAACACTAACCGGGGGCTAGTAACTGGCCTCCCAACATTAAGCTCCTATTACTAAGTGAAAGTTATAAAGCCTAGATATCTGATTGCCTTGTTTCTGCTAACACAACCGCCTCCGGGCACCGAGATGTTGACTAAGGGTTGTCTTGTTAGTACGAAAACACCCTGCGTAGCATCTACAAAGGGGTAGCAGCAGACGATGGTCCACTTTCAGATTATAACGGTCGCAATGGAGTCAAAATAAAAATATATATCATCAGCATTTGTATTCAATATACGAGCGCTGCCTTCCATAATTATCGTTATAAAGCCATAAATATGCATCAATTAGACTTCAAATTTTGGCTAAGCTGGGTTGCCAGGCTCCTGTGCTTACCCCTATGTTCCCGATTGTTCGGCTAGGTGGTAAAGGGAGCACCTCTGTGATTGTTACTACCGGGTCATCCAGGTTAGTACCTCAGACTGGGTGAAGCCGAAAGCTAGCCATCTTAAAAGATATAATTGGTCGGCAACGACAAAAGTGAAAATTTCGGTTCATTAGACCATAGAGTTCGGGAACTTTCCCCAAACTAAATCCTCAATATTTTCCTCCCACATTGACCGGAGGTGGGGTTTCATGATCATGGTCAGCATGACAACCCACGAAAAGGAACCGATAGTCAGACTATTTTCTTTGGAAGATGTTTCTTACATTAATAATAATATAACATATCTCTTCGTGTACCTTTGTTTATAAAACCATATCGCCGGATTGCCTTGTTTGCCGTAAATCTTTGCCATCATAAAGGCTTTATAAAGTAGGACAAACACTCCTCGGCTGCTGGCCGAGGAGGTTGAAGCCGATGGTCGGTCAACAAAGTTTTGTACAACGCGGATCCGAGCATTAATGATGTAAAGTACTTGGATACATAGAATCATTACACATAAATTGTGATTAAAGTCAATTTACTCCGGATATTGATCCTTAATTCGGCCACCCTTGCCCAAATTACGGCTCAGGGGCTACTGGCTTTGCGCTTCTCACTTAAAAGCCATTAACGGGGAACATTGATCCCCTGATTTGGTGTTGCCACCCGACCAATGGCTCGGGGGCTACTGCATTGCCTATTCAATGCAGAAAATTCAAAGTGCTTAGTGTTCGGCTTGACCGAGCTATGGGCAAACGCGTCTTCAGACAACAATAGGTACCATCTGGGAATTATCCGGCATCAAGCTAATATATCATGGCGACTTCTCGAAACCCTCTCTCAAGGGCCCGTCCGCCGATCAATATCTCCTCTAATATATTACACTGCGTTTCTATTACTACGTATGCTGCCGAGCTAGGAGTTGATCCTTAGGCCGATTTCACGAATCGACCTGAGTCTCAGGGGCTACTGGGATCAGCGGTTTCATGTTTTCCTTCTGGTGCATCTCGGATTTTAGGCTGACACACACCTTGAGGGCTACTGGCTATACATCTCGTCAGCAAATAAATTGCACCAATCAGAAATAAAATATATCCACAAAAAATCAGCCCACGCCCGAGGTAGTGCACCACCTCGGATGCAGTCCGGCATAAAGCTCGGATACGAGTGGCTGGCTCTATAGAGGGCATTTCCGGCATTAAGCTCAGCTGAACTCCTTCAACTTTTTGAACCAAGGTGATCTATGACACCTCAGATACAGTCCGGCGTTGGAGCTCGGATGCAGACCAGTGTTGGAGCTCGGATACAGTCCGGCATTGGAGCTCGGATACAGTCCGGCGTTGGAGCTAGGGTGCAGTTCGGCGTTGGAGCTTGGATGCAGCCCGACGTTGGAGCTTGGATGCAGTCCGGCGTTGGAGCTCGGATGCAAGAGGACGCCGTCGCTCGGGAAACACTTCAAACCCGAGGTGTGGCGTAAAAATAAAAAGGCATTGATAGAGGCCGAAAACTTGAGAGGGCTCCTTGGATGCTCGACGGGTGAACTCTTCGGATTTAGCTTGGCAATCCTCAAGAAGGAAGATGGGAAGATTTGTTGAACCGGTTTTCAAGACCGATGGCCGAAGGCGAAGAACAGTTTGGAAGAACCGAGGAGCGTCCCCAACTTGATGACCAGTTCAGGGGGCTACTGACGGTGTCCTGGACTAGGGGGTACTCACAACATCATCTCCCGACTAGCTGGATCGGGCCGATGACCCCCATGGCGGTTCTCTCATGGGCCACTTCGGGCAGCCCATGCCGCATACAAGGAAGATTCCACAATACTTGGTGATCAAGACGAGGACTCCTCTCCACCAACATAGCCGACTAGGACTCTTGTTAACATAGGTCTCCAGTACATTATATAAGCCGAGGCTAGGCTAGTCGATAGATCATTACGACATCTCATAGATGCTAGATCATTATGACATCCATCATCATACCCCTAGGGTTTAGACCACAACATATGATCTCGAGGTAGATCAACTCTGTACTTGATACTCCATTAATATAAACAAGAGCAGGACGTAGGGTTTTACCTCCATCAAGAGGGCCCGAACCTGGGTAAAACATCATGTCCCTCGTTCCTGTTACCATTGATCCGAGAATCCACAGCTCGGGACCCCCTACACCGACACCTGCCAATGTCGAATCCCTCCGTGCATACACGTCGAGCGGGAGTGTGTGCCCGTGCACACAACTCGGCTTTTGGTACTTCTTGGTGGCGCGAAACTCGGAGTCAAACTCGTGTTGCGGGTGTATGGATTCATGCTCCGGATCCGGCGGCAGATCGCTTTCCTGGGGAGTCTGGATTCAGCAGGGAGCTACTTTGGACATGCTAAAAAAGATCAGGATAGATTGGAACCTGACAGGACGATTCAGATCCATAGTACACTTGCCTTCTGATGACCTTAGGCAAGTGCTCGGCGGCGACTGCCGTCGTGGCAGCGCTGCCGAGAGCGGCGATACGAGCAGGAGCGGTCGCACCGAAACCATCAGCACCACTCGTCCGCATTCCCCCAATGTCAGCACCATGTGAGGGAATTTGGAGGCTATTTAGGGATTTGGGGAAAATGGGGAAACTGTGGGGATAAGATAACGGTCGGGAACTACTTATGGCACTATATGTTGTATACGGCACTCTGTTTATACAGGTTGTTTGTGTTAGGTATTACAACTTCACACACGATTTCCGCACCAAACCGTGTGAGAAGACAACGTAGGTAAGACACGGTTGCCGTGACATAACCATATGTGATGTACGACCCTGTACATATAATTGAGTTACAGTGATACCGTGTAAACAGCCGCTCTGCGTATATCCGTCAAAAAATAAAATAGTCGCTCTGCAGATAGAGATGGCACCGGCACCGGCGGTGGCCTAGGCAGCGGCTACCGGATAAGAGGTCAATCCTCGGTCGGTGGGCGGTGGCGGCGTCATAGGAGGTCAATCCTCGGTCTGCGGTGGGAGATAGGAGGAGTTCAACCATCGAGGTCGGCAGCGGCGTGAGTGGAGCACATCCATCGCGGTCGATGGCGGGATAGCGGAGGTCGAACTTCATGCGACAGCTGCACTAAGCTTTGCTCCTCGACCCTGCTGTCTCGGTGTGCCGCCGAATCACGCTTCTCTATCTGCTGGGTGGAGGTCGCTGCACGGCTAATTAATTAAGGTATTCTTTTCGTGAGTGGCTTAGTTAAGGTATTCAATTCCTAAGGGTAGTGTTGTAGTACTCTGCATGTAAATTGACTGCCCATTAATTTTTGTGATTGCATGTCTGGATAACAATATGCAGCGCCCTCAGTAATTATGAAAATAAAACCTTGTGATTTACGCACGCATCTTTAGGCATCAGTTAATCCGTGTATTAATGTTGTTGTTTTGTTTTTAATTACCCTCCGTGTGGTGCAGATGGAACGATCTGAATGGATGATGAATTGGAGAAGCTCATATTTTATAAGTGGCGTGGAGGAGTTCATGAATTTGGCTGAAAGTACAAACAAGAGAATTGGTGATGAGGATTACATCCTGTGTCCATGTACTCATTGTGCCAATACAGAGTGTCATGTAGTTGCAGATGTCGAGTGGCACTTACTCTCTCGGGGATTCATGGATGGATATACATGTTGGACCAGACACGGTGAAGATCAGGTCATGGATGAATATACCTAGGGCTACGAGATGCCAAACCCCGTTCAGTGTCACATGGATGTTGAATCTAACATCAGGGCAGAGGCGTCAAGCTACCAATGGAACACCGGAAAGCCAAAATGCCCACTAGAAAACCAAGACGGCGACGTAGACGACGACGATCTTGATATGCCAGATTTTGCTACTATGATTGCAGATTTCAAGGGCCCCAAAAAGGATATGATTGGGTACAAGGATCTGCCAACCATTGATGCGGACTCCAAGAAAGAATTGTATCCAGGTTGCAAAAAGAAATATTCCAAGTTGAGAGCCACCCTGGCACTTCTCAGATTTAAAGCGGCGAATGGTCTATCAAACAAGGGCTTCACAGAGTTGTTAGGTCTTTTCAAAGAAATTCTTCTAGAAGATAATGTGCTCCCCAGAAGCACGAACGAAGGGAAGAAAATTGTTAGCCCATTGGAAATTGAAGTATAGAAGATACACGCTTGTGTGAATGGTTGTATATTGTACCGTGGTGAGTACAAAGATTTGCGTGCCTTTCCCACATGCAAGCATGCATGATACAAGTGCAGGAGAGCAAAGGACAAGTACAAATTGGATGATGAGATCAAGACAGGAATCCTGTTCAAGGTTTTTTGGTACTTACCTTTAATTCCAAGGTTGAGGCATTTGTTTGCAAACCCTAGAGAGGCAAAGAGTTTGCGGTGGCATCATGATGAGCGAACTGCGGATAAATATATGAGGCACCCGAAAGATGGGGCTCAGTGGGAATTAATCGACAACAAGTTTGAAGACTTTTCCAAGGATCCTAGAAGTATAAGGCTCGGGGAGTGTACTGACGGGATGAATCCTTTTGGCGATATGAGCACTAATCACAGCACATGGCCAGTGCTTCTGTGCATATATAACCTAGCTCCTTGGTTGTGTATGAAGAAAAAATACATTATGATGTCAATGATTATCCAAGGCCTGAATTAACCTAGAAATGACATCGACATTTACTTTCAGCTACTGGTAGAAGAACTGTTGACAGTGTGGGTAGATGCGCCTGCTGTAAAATTTTATGATGCTTACAAAAAGGAGATTTTTGATCTACATGCGATGCTGTTGCACACTGATGACCCACAAGTATAGGGGATCAATCGTAGTCCTTTTGATAAGTAAGAGTGTCGAACCCAACGAGGAGCAGAATGAAATGACAAGCGGTTTTCAGCAAGGTAATGTCTGCAAGCACTGAAATTATAAGTAACGAGTAGTTTGGTAGCAAGATAATTTGTAACAAGCAAGTAACGGTAATGGTAACAAAAGTGCAGCAAGGTAGCCCAATCCTTTTAAGGCAAAGGACAGGCCAAAATGGTCTCTTATGATAAGCAAAGCGTTCTTAAGGGTACACGGGAATTTCATCTAGTCACATTCATCATGTTGGTTTGATTTGTGTTCGCTAATTTGATAATTTGATATGTGGGTGGACCGGTGCTTAGGTGCTGTTCTTACTTGAACAAACCTCCTACTTATGATTAACCCCCTCGCAAGCATCCGCAACTACGAGAAAAGTATTAAGAATAAATCTAACCATAGCATTAAACTTTTGGATCCAAATTAGTCCCTTACGGAATCGCGCATAAACTAGGGTTTAAGCTTCTATCACTCTCGCAACCCATCATCTAATAACTACTCCACAATGCATTCTCTTAGGCCCAAAATATGGTGAAGTGCCATGTAGTCGACGTTCACATGACACCACTAAGGGAATCACAACATACATATCATCAAAATATCAAACACATATCAAGTTCACATGATTACTTGCAACAAGATTTCTCCTGTGACCTCAAGAACAAAAGTAACTACTCACTAATGATAATCATGCTCAAGATCAGAGGAGTATTAAATAGCATAATGGATCTGAACATATAATCTTCCACCAAATAAACCATATAGTAATCAACTACAAGATATAATCAACACTACTAGTCACCCACAAGTACCAATCTATAGTTCCGGTACAAAGATTGAACACAAGAGATGAACTAGGGTTTGAGAGGAGATGGTGCTGTTGAAGATGTTGATGGAGATTGCCCTCCCCAAGATGGGAGAGTTGTTGGTGATGATGATGACGATGATTTCCCCCTCCGGGAGGGAAGTTCCCCCGGCGGAATCGCTCGGCCGGAGGGCAAAAGTGCTCCTGCCCAAGTTCCGCCTCGAGACGGCGGTGCTTCGTCCCGAAAGTCCTCTCCTTTTTTTTTTTCTAGGTCAAAATGACTTATATACCAAAAGAGGGGCACCGGAGGTGGCCCGAGGAGGGCACAACCCACCAGGGCGCGCCTGGGCTTCCTGGCACGCCCAGGTGGGTTGTGCCCACCTGGTGGGGCCCCTCTGGTACTTATTGGCTCCAATAATTCTTATATATTCCATAAAAATTCCTCATGAAGTTTCAGCTCATTTGGAGTTGTGCAGAATAGGTAGCCTGACGTAGCTTTTTCATGTCCAGATTTTCAGCTGCCAGAATTCTCCCTCTTTGTGTGAACCTTGCATATTATGAGAGAAAAGGGATTAGAATTACTCCAAAAAGCATTATTATGCATAAAAACATCATAAATAACAGTAGGAAAACATGATGCAAAATGGACGTATCAACTCCCCCAAGCTTAGACCTCGCTTGTCCTCAAGCGAAAACCAAAATCGAAAAACATGTCCACATGCTTAGAGAGAGAGGTGTCGATAAAAACAAAATACGGACATAGAAGCATCATGTATATTATTATAACAGCAACCAACTTTAATATAGAACTTTATCATAGAACTTTTATCATACAACTTCTCATGAACAAGTAACAATTCATCACAACATCGAAGTATAAAGCAAAAAACTCTATTGAAAATCAACAAACTATGTTCTCAGTCAACTTTGCAACTACAATTCATCATCTTTTCAGGAAGGGTCACGTATCGGAGCCTTTTTGGCAAGTCCACATACTCAACCATCATATAGTCTTCTATGATTGCTAACACTCACCACATACACATGAGCAAAACGTTTCAACCGGACACATAGAAAGATAGGGGCTTAAAGTTTTGCCTCCCAACATACTCACCTCGAGGGTGATGTCAACAATAATAACTCATGCTACTCATATCCAACTGGATATATGTGCCTAGATCTTTCCTCACCACATGATGCTTGCCAAAAGAGAAAATAAAAAGGAATAGAGAGAAGAACTTTGACTCTTGCATAAAAGTAAATACATAAAAGTAAAAGATAGGCCCTTCGCAGAGGGAAGCAGAGGTTGCCATGCGCTTATTTGTTTGTATGCTCAATCTCTTAGTGCAAAAGAACATCACGTTATATTGCCCCTTGTGATAGCAACCTTTATTATGCAGTCTGTCGCTTTTATTCTTTGCCATCACAAGTTCGTATAATGCTCAATTTTCTCTTACACTAAATGATCCAACACTTTTAGAAGCAATTTTTATTGCCCTTTTTGCACCGATGAAAACTTACTTGAAGGATCTTACTCAATCCATAGGTAGGTATGGTGGACTCTCAAAACAAGATTTAGGTTTAATGGTTTTGGATGCACAAGTAGTATCTCTACTTAATACGGATTTTTTGGCTAGCAAAGATGGGGGCAAGCACCACATGTTAAAGGATATATGACAATATAACTTCTATGTGAATATGAACAAACATAAATCATCATGTTGTCTTCCTTGTCCAACATCAACAATTTTGGCATATAATATTTTGATGGGGGCTCACAATCACAAAAGATGTCCAGGATAGTGTATTTGCATGTGAATCTTCTCTTCCCTTATTAATTCTTTCATGAATTGCATCATTGACCAATGCTATGTTTGTCAATCTCCAATAAAAGTTTCTACTTATACTCTTCCTTATGTGATGTCATTACTTACCATAAAATTAGCATATGATCTTTTCATTTATTTCCTTTCTTTTTATTGAACATGAAAGTAAAGAAAACAAAACTCAAACTAGACTTTATTATATATATCTTGCACACGATTACAAAGATAGATCACTAAGCAAACACTTGAAAAGAAAGGATCGAACTAAACTTTTATTCATCTAAAGCAAAAGATAACTATGGATCGAACTAAGATAAGTGAAGGCAAAAGATAGTGGAGGTGATACGATACCGAGGCACCTCCCCCAAGCTTGGTGCAAGCCAAGGGGAGTGCCCATACCCGATACTCAATTTTCCTTTGGTGGTGAAGAGGGAGGTAGTGGTGATGAAGTAGTGGCAATCTTATCCTCGGGTTTCCATGGCAAGGGCTCACCATCATAAGAGGAGGAGTGAGTCTCACGGGTCCTGCAACTGGCAGCCAAACTCATACCTTTAAACCTCGCCTCATATTCAAAAACTTGGTTTTGGAGATCATAAATCTTGCTTTGGAGGAAGTTGATTTGCTCGTTGAAGGTGAAGATGATGTCCTTCATGGACTTGCCATCCACCTTGAGATCACGGGTGCAGTCCGCGATCATGAGGTGATTGGCATTGAGTCCATGTTCTACCATCCCCTTGCACCGGAAGACTTCCTACTCCATAGCTTCAAGCCTAGCCTCCACGGATCCCGTCCCCTTGGGGCCTTTCACATCATGGATATGCAGCACCCCCTCATGCATCTGGATAGCCTGAGGGTGCTGCATCACCTCCCGCAAATATAGGTTGATGACGTTCTCGAAGAACTTGTCCTTGGAGGAGCTTGAAGCGGCCATGGTGGATTGGATCTGTCAAAAAACAGCAAGGAAAAGAAAACAGAAGATTTCTCCGTGATACGGTGGTCAATAGGTTCGGGGGGTATATAAAGATTTTTTATCTTGGGAAACAAGCAAACGGAAGAAAAACGGAGTCCGGAATGTACCCGAGGTGGGCACAACCCACCTGGGCGCGCCTGGCACCTGGCATGCCAGGTGCGCCCTGGTGTCTTGTGCCCACCAAGGTCACCTTCCTGGTAGTTTCTTATTTTCTTAATTTTTTAAATATTCCAAAACTGACAAAAAATATTTTTGCAGATTTTTCGGAGTCCGTTTACTTACCGTATCACATACCTCCTCTTTTTCAGTTCTTCTGGAGTGTTCCGGAAGGTTTCCTTTATGTGTTCTTCCGGTGTCATAGTTTGGATAATATTGCTTTCAACATTAATGGGCGTACCTGAGATATAATGTTTTATTCATTGCCCATTAACAACCTTCGGGTTAGTACTTTCGGCATTATTTATCTTGATGGCTCCGGATCGATAAACCTCCTCGATAACATAAGGTCCTTCCCATTTAGAGAGAAGTTTTCCTGCAAAGAATCTGAAACGAGAGTTGTACAAAAGAACATATTCTCCAACTTTGAACTCACACTTTTGGATTCTTTTGGCATGCCATCTTTTAACTTTTTCTTTAAATAACTTGGCATTTTCATAAGCTTGGGTTCTCCATTCATCTAGAGAGCTAATATCAAATAACCTCTTTTCACCGACAAGTTTGAAATCATAGTTGAGTTCTTTAATTGCTCAATATGCTTTATGTTCTAACTCAAGAGGCAAATGACAAGCTTTTCCATAAACCATTTTATACGGAGACATACCCATAGGATTTTTATATGCTGTTCTATAAGCCCAAAGTGCATCATCTAACTTCTTAGACCAATTCTTTCGGGACCTATTGATAGTTTTTTGTAATATTAATTTTATTTCTCTATTGCTAAGTTCAACTTGACCACTAGACTGAGGATGATAAGGTGATGCAATTCTATGGTTAACATCATATTTAGCAAGCATTTTACGAAAAGCACCATGAATAAAATGTGAACCACCATCAGTCATTAAATATATAGGGACTCCAAACCTTGGGAAAATGACTTCCTTAAGCATTTTCATAGAGGTGTTGTGATCAGCACTACTTGTTGGAATAGCTTCTACCCACTTAGTAACATAATCAACAGCAACCAAAATATGTGTATACCCATTAGAGAATGGAAAAGGTCCCATGTAATCAAATCCCCAAACATCAAATGGTTCAACAGCAAGAGAATAATTCATAGGCATTTCCTGACGCTTACCAATATTACCAATTCTTTAACATTAATCACAAGATAAAACAAACTTATGGGCATCCTTGAAGAGAGTAGGCCAATAAAAACCAGATTGCAATACCTTGTGAGCAATTCTATCTCCCGCATGATGTCATCCATAAGCTTCGGAGTGACATTTCCGTAGGATTTGTCCCTGTTCATGCTCAGGTACACAACGTCTAATAATACCATCTACTCCTTCTTTATAAAGATGTGGGTCATCCCAAAAATAATGTCTTAAATCATAAAAGAATTTCTTCTTTTGTTGGTATGTGAAGCTAGGTGGTATATATTTAGCAACAATATAATTGGCATAGTCAGCATACCAAGGAGTGTTATGAGAAACATTTATTGCAGCTAATTGTTCATCAGGGAAACTATCATTAATAGGTTGTGGGTCATCAAGAATATTTTCTAACCTAGACAAGTTCTCAGCCACGGGGTTCTCAGCTCCCTTTCTATCAGTGATATGTAAATCAAAGTCTTGTAGCAAAAGAACCCACCTAATGAGTCTAGGTTTAGCATCCTTCTTTTCCATAAGATATTTTATAGCAGCATGATCGGTGTGAACAGTCACTTTAGAATCAATAATGTAAGATCTAAATTTATCACAAGCTAACACAACTACTAAAATTTCTTTTTCAGTAGTAGCATAATTTTGTTGAGCACTGTCCAAAGTTTTACTAGCATAATGAATAACATTTAATTTTTTATCGACTCTTTGTCCTAGAATAGCACCAATAGCATAATCACTAGCATCACACATAATTTCAAAAGGCAAGTTCCAATCAGGTGGTTGAACAATAGGTGCAGAAATCAAGGCTTTCTTAAGTGTTTCAAAGGCTTCTACACAATCATCATCAAAAACAAATGGAACATCCTTTTGTAAAAGATCTATAAGAGGCCTAGAAATTTTAGAGAAGTCTTTAATAAACCTCCTATAGAAACTAGCATGACCGAGGAAACTACGAATACCTTTGATATCTTTAGGGCATGGCATTTTCTCAATTGCATCAACTTTAGCTTTATCCACCTCAATACCTCATTCAGAAATTTTATGTCCCAAGACAATACCTTCATTAACCATAAAGTGGCACTTTTCCCAATTCAAGAAGATATTAGTTTGCTCACATCTCTGCAAAACTCGATCAAGGTTGCTCAAGCAATCATCAAAAGAAGTTCCGTATACGAAAAAATCATCCATGAAAACCTCAACAATTTTTTCACAAAAGTCAGAGAATATAGCATTCATACATCTTTGAAAGGTAGTAGGTGCATTGCATAAACCAAAATGCATACGTCTATAAGCATAAGTTCCAAAAGGGCAAGTAAAGGTGGTTTTCTCTTGATCAGGTTGGGAGATAGGTATTTGAGAAAAACCGGAATATCCATCAAGAAAGCAAAAATGTGTGTGCTTTGATAGTCTTTCTAACATTTCATCAATAAAATGTAGAGGGTAATGATCTTTTCTAGTAGCTTTATTTAGTTTTCTAAAATCAATTACCATTCTGTAGCCAGTGACAATTCTTTGTGGAATAAGTTCATTCTTATCATTAGGAACAATGATAATACCTCCCTTAATAGGGACACAGTGAATGGGACTTACCCATCTACTATCAGCTATGGGATAGATTATACCTGCTTCCAGAAGCTTCAGTATTTCTGTTCTTACCACTTCTTTCATTTTAGGATTTAAACGTCGTTGGTGATCAACAACGGGTTTAGTATCAGGCTCCATATTAATTTTATGCTGACAGAGAGTGGGACTAATGCCCTTTAAATCATCAAGAGTATATCCAATGGCAGCTCGGTGCTTCTTCAGAACCTTCAATAATCTTTCTTCTTCATGTTCTAAAAGGTTAGCACTAATAATAATAGGATAAATCTTTTTCTCATCAAGATAAGCATATTTCAAAGTGTCTGGCAATTGTTTTAATTCAAACACAGGATCACCTTTAGGTGGAGGAGGACCTCCCAGAGTTTCAATAGGCAAATTGTGTTTAAGCAGAGGATGTTGTTCAAAGAAAATCTTATCTATTTCATTTCTTTCATGCAGATGCATATCATTTTTGTGGTCTAGCAAATATTGTTCTAGTGGATCGGTAGGAGGCACAGCAATAGAAGCAAGACTAATTATTTCATCCTTACTAGGCAATTCTTCTTTGCTTCCTACTAAACTTAGAAAAATTAAACTCATGGGACTCATCACCAAAACTAACACCGACGATTTGCTTCTCGCAATCTATTTTAGCATTAACGGTGTTCAAGAAAGGTCTACCAAAGATAATGGGACAAAAGTCATCTTGTGGGGAACCAAGAACAAGAAAATCAGTACGGTATTTTATTTTCCCACACAAGAGTTCAACATCGCTAACAATCCCAAGTGGTGTGATGATGTCCCTATTAGCAAGTTTAATAGTAACATCTATGTCTTCTATTTCAGCGGGTGCTATATCATTCATAATTTCTTGATATAAGGTAAAAGGAATGGCACTCACGCTAGCACCTATGTTGCATAAACCATGATAACAGTGATCTCCTTTTTTAACTGAGACAACAGGCATGCCAACCACGGGTCTATGTTAATCTTTTTCATCGGGTTTGGCAATTCTAGCAACTTCATCACAGAAGTAAATAACATGCCCATCTATATTTTCAACCAAGATATCTTTAACCATAGCAACACTAGGTTCTACTTTGATTTGTTCAGCAGGTTTGGAAGTTCTAATATAACTTTTGTTGACCACAGTTGAGACTTTAGCATGTTCCTTTATCCTAATAGGGAAAGGTGGTTTTTCAATATAAGCAGTATGCACAACTGGATCAACATTGTAAATAATAGTTTCATCTTTAGCTATTACCGGTTCTTTAATTTCTTCTTTAATAGGTGGGTGATATTTAAACCACTTCTCCTTAGGGAGATCAACATGAGTAGCAAATGATTCACAAAAGGAGGCTACTATCTCAGAGTCAAGTCCATATTTAGTGCTAAACTTTTGAACAACATCGGTATTCATAAAAGATTTAACACAATCATACTTGAGCTTAATACCTGACTCTTTACCTTCGTCGAGTTCCCAATCTTCAGAGTTACATTTAATTCTTTCTAAAAGATCCCACCTGAAGTCAATAGTCTTCTTCATAAAGGAACCAGTACAAGAAGTATCAAGCATGGATCGATCATCATGAGAAAGCCGAGCATAAAAATTCTGAATAATAATTTCTCTTGAGAGCTCATGATTGGGGCATGAATATAACATTGACTTAAGCCTCCCCCAAGCTAGAGCGATACTTTCTCCTTCACGAGGCCAAAAATTATATATATAATTCTGATCACGATGAACTAGATGCATAGGATAATTTTTTTGGTATAATTCCAATTTCAATCGATTCCAATTCCAAGATCCAATATCATCGCATAGCCTATACCATGCCAATGCTTTTACCTTCAAAGATAAAGGGAAAACCTTCTTCTTAGCTTCATCTCTAGGTAAACCTGCAAGCTTAAATAATCCACAAATTTTATCCACATATATCAAGTGCATATCAGGATGTTCAGTTCCATCTCCTGCATAAGGATTAGCTAGCAGTTGTTCTATCATACCCGAAGGAATTTCATAACCAATATTTTCAGTAGGTGTAGTAGGTTAAGGGGTAACTAATTGTGGTTCCGGTCGAGGTGAAGATACCCCGAACAAACCCCTCAAAGGATTGTTTTCCATAGTAACAAGTAACAATAAATTTCAGCACGTAGCAATAATTTTTCCTTAACGATTTCCACTTACCAAGACCTCTTCACTCCCCGGCAACGGCGCCAGAAAAGAGCCTTGATGACCCACAAGTATAGGGGATCAATCATAGTCCTTTCGATAAGTAAGAGTGTCGAACCCAACGAGGAGCAGAAGGAAATGACAAGCGGTATTCAGCAAGGTAATGTCTGCAAGCACTGAAATTATAAGTAACGAGTAGTTTGGTAGCAAGATAATTTGTAACGAGCAAGCAACGGTAATGGTAACAAAAGTGCAGCAAGGTAGCCCAATCCTTTTGAGGCAAAGGACAGGCCAAAATAGTCTCTTATGATATGCAAAGCGTTCTTGAGGGTGCACAGGAATTTCATCTAGTCACTTTCATCATGTTGGTTTGATTTGTGTTCGCTACTTTGATAATTTGTTATGTCGGTGGACCGGTGCTTAGGTGTTGTTCTTACTTGAACAAACCTCCTACTTATGATTAACCCCCACGCAAGCATCCGCAACTACGAGAAAAGTATTAAGAATAAATCTAACCATAGCATTAAACTTTTGGATCCAAATCAGTCCCTTACGGAATAGTGCATAAACTAGGGTTTAAACTTCTGTCACTCTCGCAACCCATCATCTAATGACTACTCCACAATGCATTCCCTTAGGCCCAAAATATGGTGAAGTGCCATGTAGTCGACGTTCACATGACACCACTAAGGGAATCACAACATACATATCATCAAAATATCGAACACATATCAAGTTCACATGATTACTTGCAACAAGATTTCTCCTGTGACCGCAAGAACAAAAGTAACTACTCACTAATGATAATCATGCTCAAGATCAGAGGAGTATTAAATAGCATAATGGATCTGAACATATAATCTTCCACCAAATAAACCATATAGTAATCAACTACAAGATGTAATCAACACTACTAGTGACCCACAAGTACCAATCTATAGTTCCGGTACAAAGGTTGAACACAAGAGATGAACTAGGGTTTGGGAGGAGATGGTGCTGTTGAAGATGTTGATGGAGCACTACTGGAATCAGGATCTTTGCCGTCAGCCAGCTCTTTGCCGTCAGCCAGCTGACGGCAAAGAATGTCTTTGCCATCAGCTTACAGAAAACTGACGGCAAAGAAAGAGCTGACGGCAAAGATCATGTTTGCCGTCAGCCATCTCTTTGCCGTCTACTAGCAGACGGCATAGAAGCTTTGCCGTCTGCTAGCAGACGGCAAAGAGGGAGGGTGGCCTACTAATGAGAACCACCTAAAGGCCACTTTCTTTTGCCGTCTGCTAGCGGACGGCAAAGCTTCTTTGCCGTCTGCTAGAAGACGGCAAAGAGAATAGCCAACCTAACAGCCATTTCCCCTGGCCCCACCCCACTAGCTACGTTCTTTGCCGTCTGCTAGCAGACGGCAAAGAAATTAAACCTAACTAAAAAACTGTCGCGGCCCCGCGCCCCACCCCTCTCTCTCTCCCCTCTCTCTCTCCCTCACCTCACCCGCGCCGCCCCCGTGCCCGCCGTCCTCGTGCCCGCCGCCCCCGCTGCCGACCCCCACCGCCCCCGACGCCCCCCGACCCCCCGCCGCCCGACCACAACCGCCCCGACACCCCCGATCCCCGCCGCCCCCGCCCAAACGCTCAGGCCGCCCGCAGCCCGGCACCCCCGCCTATCGCCGCTCGCCCCCCGCCGCCGTCGCCGCTCCGCCCCTTGGTGAGCTTTCTTCCCTTTTTTTCTTTTTTTTTTTTGCTGTTTTTCTGATTTAGGTTAATTAGTTAGTTAGTTTTTTTTAGGTTAATAGTAGTTGTTTTACCCTACTGTACATAGGTTAATTATTTAGTTAGTTATTTTTTAGGTTAATTACTTACTTAGTTAGTTAGTAATTAGTTAGTAGGTGGTGTTTTACCCTACTGTACATAGTCAAAAAAGGAGATTTAGGTTAAATTAGATTTTAGTTGATTTTAGGTTAATAGATTTTAGTTGATTTTAGGTTAATAGATTTTAGTTGATTTTAGGTTCGTAGATTTTAGTTGATTTTAGGTTAATAGATTTTAGTTGATTTTAGGTTAGTAGATTTTAGTTGGTTTAGGTTAATTAGTTGATTTAGGTTGATTAGTTGAAGAAGAAAAAGAAGACACGAGGAAGAAGGAAAATAAGGAAAATGAAGAAGAAAAAGAAGACAAGAGGAAGAAGGAAAAGAAGGAAGAAGAAGAAAAAGAAGTAGAAGTGGAGATGATGAAAAAATAAGTAGAAGTAGAAGATGAAAAAAAGAAGTAGGAAAAGTAGAAAAAGAGGGTCGCGCGAGGGAAAAGAGGGTCGCCAAGTGGTCGAGGGCTCGAGGATCTAGGGGAAAGGGAGTCGAGGGTCTAGGAGTCGAGGATCGAGGTGTCGAGGGGTCGAGGATCGAGGGGAAAAGGAGAGGAGGGTCTAGGGGTCGAGGATCGAGGTGTCGAGGGGTCGAGGGTCGAGGGGTCGAGGATCGAGGGGAAAAGGAGTCGAGGGTCTAGGGGTCGAGGATCGAGGTGTCGTGGGGTCGAGGGTCGAGGGGAAAAGGGGTCGAGGGTCGCAACCCCAACCCCCTGACCCCGACACCCCGACCCCGACACGACACCCCGACCCCGCCTCGACACCCCGACACCGCGACTCCGACACAGCACCCCGACCCCGACACAGCACCTCGACACGACACCACCGACACCCCGACCCCCGACACGACACCCCGACACCCCGACACGGCACCCGCGACCCCGACACAGCACCCCAACCCCGACACGACACCCCCGACACCCCGACCCCCGACACCTCCCGAAAAAGGTGCTCTTCGGCCTTCCAGAGGCCGACGGGATCATATATTTGTGAATTATGAGTTAGGTCAGGTATTCAATTATTATTATGTACATATATATATATATATTATTAATTAGTTCATGTTATTAGGTATTCAATTTTTTATTATGTTCATGATGATAATACACACTTAAATATTTTATTATGTTTATGTTGTACTAATTTCGTTTACTCTTTGTCATTGCAGGTGTTGACAGATGGTGGGCGCGGGTCAAGAGCGCTCCGAGCCTCCTTCCTCGGCGCGTGCTGGGCGGGGTGCTATTATTCCACCCTAGCACCTCCGGAGAGCGCTGGTAGATAGCATGCAGACACCGGTGGGCGCTTCTTCTTCGGCCGGGAGAGGTCAGGGGAAGACGAAGAGGGCTGCTAGAGGTGGAAGGCTGTTGTGCCTTCCTCGCCGCCACCCCCAGCTGATTCTCCGGACCACCGGAGTGCTCCGTCTCAGGTGGACCCGTCTCGGACTCCGGTCCATGAGCCTCGGGCCGACGAGCCTCGGGTCGCTGAGCCTTCGTCCGATGAGACTCGGGTCCCAGAGTCTTCATCCCAGGATACTCCAGTCCCAGAGTCTTCGTCCCACGTGACTCCGGAGGCTAGTGGCCATGCTGATGGTGGCGAGGACACCTTTTCTGACGATAACTATAGCGACGGCGAGCTGGTTGAGGGGGGCAAGAAGGTCTACCAGCGTGGTGGTACAAAGCTCCCGTCCGTGCCGCCGACCCGCGATCAGAGGTGGTTGATTGAGCCTAACGGGGAGAAGTAAGTGCATTTACTCTTTTTTAACCTTTTGCCTTCATGTTTCTTCAAATTAATATCTAATGTGTTGGCCTTGTCATACTGCAGGGGTTGGAAACACGCCCCTGGTGTTCGCAGGCCCAACCAGGTCCTTTGTCTGCTTTGCCGGCACCACTTCCCGAGGTGGGTGACGTTGCCCGGTGAGGGTGAGGTTCCACAGCTAGCAATGAGCTGGGAGCTGTACGTGGCTGCCACGGCCCCGCCGGAGGAGAGGGTCGACGGTGTCTTGTGCGAGATGGTGGCCGACATTGTGAGGCGGCGGTTTTGGGTAATTTCTCCTTTACAGAATTAAAAATCAATAGTACCTAGTGATTGTACTAATCAGTGTTGTCTTGTTCAATTGCAGACCTTCTACAGGTGTCTTGAGGAACTGTTGGGAGGCATTGGTGGATGAGTGGTGCTCTCCCCAATGGCTAGCCGTCCACAACAAGGCCAGGGATAAGCATGCCCAAATGCAAGGTGTGCCACACCATCAAGGGAGCTCCAACCTGTTTGAGTACGGGGATCACTGGGTATGTGGTTTGCTTCACGATTCATGCAATTTCATTCTTCATGCTAGCTTGAGCCCTTAACTAATATGTTGTTCCTCTCTTTTAGGCGTGACACAACAAGAAGGACATGCCACCGCTGTACGACCTCTATGCCATGGCCCATACTGCCCCGTACAAGAAGGCCAAGACATTCTCTGAGGATGACCTCAATCATCCAGAGAGCTTCACCAACATCTCCTCCCACAACAAGCTCATGAGGTACAGAGACGTTCGGAAGACGAGGAAAGGGGAGGACTTCAACCCGAGCCAGAGTCCTTTTGACCCAGAGATCGTGATGCTATCTGGTGGCGGGAGGTACCATGGCTCGGTAGCCATTGGGGATGGACTCATACGTTGTACCAAAACTCTCCCGGAGATCAAGAAGCGCCAGACGAGCTCCGATCCTGAGATACCGCCTCGTCCACAGCCAATGGAGCTTGCCATTGAGGCTAGGGCCCAGGAGCTTCTGGCAGAGGCAAACAGGCAGACTAAGCAGAGGGAGAGGGAGTTGGAGCAAAGGACGGCTAGTATGTTGGAGGCGGAGAGGAACCGGAACGACGCGTCTCACCGGGCCCTATACGAGCTCCTCGTGGTAAGTTTCTCCTACATATTAGCCAAATCATGCACGTAATGTTTGTGTCATTACTAACTAATATGACTGACTCGTGAAAACAAAATGTGCAGTCCGTGTGCGAGAAAAACGGTCAGACCCCTCCGCCGATGCCCCAGATTGGTATAGCGGACACGGTGAGTTTCATTTGAATGGTCATTAGTTACTAGTATTCACATTTCAGTTGCATCATGCTAACGAGACATTGCAAATGATCTTTGGTGCAGCATGCCTCCCGACAAGCATCGACTGATCCTTCTCCGTCTCGCACTGGCGCAAACCCGACCGGTCCTTCACCTTCGTGATGATGGTAAGTTTTCCCAAGTGTTTTGCTTAACAAATGCATACTTAGCTTAAGAAATGACCTACTTAGCTCCAAAATGACCTATACTTAGCTTATTTTCCTCGAAAATGACATAATAACCTTACTTAGCTCCAAAATGACATATTTTACCTAGGATAGATATAAAATGACCTATACTTAGCATTTTTTCCTCCAAAATGACTTCATATGCTTAGTTAGCTAAAAAATGGCATAACTACCCAGGATAGCTCAATAATGATCTATAATTAGCTTAGCTAGTTCATTTATGACATAATTAGCTCACTCAGGTAAAAAATGGCATAATAACCTTGGTTTAGCTCCAAAATGACATAGACTTAGCTTATTTTCCTCCAAAATGACAAAATAACCTTGCCTACCTCCAAAATGACCGATTTTAACTAGGATAGCTCTAAAATGACCTACACTTGCCATTTTGTCCTCCAAAATGAATAAATATGCTTAGTTAGCTCAAAAATGGCATAACTACCTAGGCTAGCTAAAAAATGACCTATACTTAGGTTCTTCAGTTCATTTATGACATACTTAGCATACTTAGGTAAAAAATGGCATGATAATCTTGGTTACCACCAAAATGACATAGACTTAGCTTATTTTCGTCGAAAATGACATAATAACCTTACTAAGCTCCAAAATGACCTATTTACCTAGCTTAGCTCTAAAATGACCTACACTTAGCATTTTTACCTAGCTTAGCTAAAAAATGGCATTTTTACCTACCTTAGTTAGAAGAAGAAGATAAAGAAGAGGAGAGGAGAAAAAGAAAGAGAAGAAAAATTCTTCTTCTTCTAACTACCTTGGATTCTGGATTCGGCTGCTGCATCTTTGTTGATGGTTTTTGTGCAGATTTTGCTTGGTGTGCCATGTTATAGCTAGGCTGCAGTGGATTTGATATGACCATGTAGTGATCATTTATGCCTAGTGTCACATATATTTCATAGTCTGATTTGGACATGGCACAGTGCTAATGGTGTTTTACGTGATTCAACATCACCATTGATTTGTAGCGTTTCATAGAGTTAAATGTGCTTTGATGCTGCTACTGAACACTTGATTAACATGTTCCTGCATCTTTACTGTCAACAATTTGTGCCTGACTTGCCTTGAACTATGCATTAGAACTACTATCGAGTAGAGTACTGCAAGTTTGTGTTTAGCTATTTACCGTTGCATGTACCTGTGCTTCAAATTTGTGACTGCTATCAATTATACAATTTGAACACTTCTACCATTTCCAAGTACACACAATGTATATTAGTGTGTCATATGTTTCGTTTGGTTTATATGGTGCTGATGATCTTTCTCACCCTGTGTCTACCTACCTGCAGGTCAACGGGTCTCTGGCTCGCAGGGCCATCAAGGACCTGATGGAGAGGGGGCTCATCAGGATGGTGTCAATCCACTCCAGCCAGCAGATCTTCACCAGGGCGACAAACACCTGATTTATCATTATCATGTGTTCTATGGCTGTTTTCTAGTCCAGTAGACTGAGGTGTTGCTGTTATATTGAAGTTCAGTATATTCATGGAGGCACTCTGTGCCGCCAGTAATGTTGAATTGCTTTTGAGTTTTGGCACACTTTAAGACGTTTTGTCAGCGCAATGAAATCTACCTTATATGTTGGATATGTTGTTGGAAACTTATTGTTGGTATGCTTGTTGAAATTATTTTCAAATGTGTGTATATATATCTGTGAAATTCTGTGAAATTGAATGAATTTAAGAAATAACAATGGATGTACAGGCTCTTTGCCGTCAGCCAGCAGACGGCAAAGCTGCCATGTGGCAGCTACCTGTGCAACCTGGGGTGCACTGGGCTAGCCTATTTGGCCGCTTTGCCGTCTACTGGCAAACAGCAAAGACCTTTGCATCTTTGCCGTCTGCCAGCAGACAGCATAGCATGCCATGTGGCAGCTACCTGGGGGGGTATCTGGGCTGGCCTATTTGGGCACTTTGCCATCTGCTGGCAGACGGCAAAGATGCAAAGGTCTTTGCCGTCTGCCAGCAGACGGCAAAGCACGCCGTTAACCCCATAATGGACCTAAGCTGCCACGTGTGCCATCCAGGCCCTTTGCCGTCTACTGGCAAACGACAAAGGACTTTGCATCTTTGCCGTCTGCCAGCAGACAGCAAAGAACCCTTTGTCGTAGCTTGTTCAGCTGGATGTGTTGCCGTCTGCTGGCTGACGGCAAAGGCCTTTGCCGTCCGCCAGGCATGCCTTTGCCGTCTGCCATGGCAGACGGCAAAGTTCCTGATTCCTATAGTGGAGATTGCCCTCCACAAGATGGGAGAGCTGTTGGTGATGATGATGACGATGATTTCCCCCTTCGGGAGGGAAGTTCCCTCGGCGGAATCGCTCCGCCGGAGGGCAAAAGTGCTCCTGCCCAAGTTCCGCCTCGAGACGGTGGCGCTTAGTCCCGAAAGTCCTCTCCTTATTTTTTTCTAGGTCAAACTGACTTATATACCAGAAGAGGGGCACCGGAGGTGGGCCGAGGAGGTCACAACCCACCAGGGCATGCCTGGGCTCCCTGGCGTGCCCAGGTGGGTTGTGCCCATCTGGTGGGCCCTCTCTGGTACTTATTGGCTCCAATAATTCTTATATATTCCATAAAAATTCCTCGTGAAGTTTCAGCTCATTTGGAGTTGTGCAGAATAGGTAGCCTGACGTAGCTTTTTCAGGTCCAGATTTCCAGCTGCCGAAATTCTCCCTCTTTGTGTGAACCTTGCATATTATGAGAGAAAAGGCATTAGAATTACTCCAAAAAGCATTATTATGCATAAAAACATCATAGATAGCAGTAGGAAAACATGATGCAAAATGGACGTATCACACACCATTCAAGATATGTCGGCATTAGGCAACACATTGGGGCAGAAAACAAAGGGAGATGTAGGGTGTGTCACATGAATGGATAGGATAGCTAGCAAATTTCTTCCCAACTCGTGCAAAACCGTGTATTTGCGTCATCGTAGGTTCTTACGGAGAAATCACCCATACCGAAAGATGAAAGCTGAATTTGATGGTACGGTAGAGGTAGATGTGGGCCCAAGACCCTATGCTGGGAAGGTGGTCCACAACATGGCTAAACAAATTAATGTTGTGCTTGGCAAGAATCACGCTTTGACGGTGAAACAAACACCCAAGGGTCAAGTGTTTAAGAAGAAATCGGTGTTCTGGAAATTACCTTACTGGGAGATTCTACGTGTACGTCACTGCATCGATGTCATGCACGTAGAGAAGAACATATGTGAAAGCATCCTTGGTACTCTGCTCAAGATTAAAGGTAAAACAAAGGATGGTGACGGTGCACGGCTCGATATGCTTGCTGATCAATCAAAACGCAAGAGTGAAGAAGAAGATGATAACAAATTCATCCATGCTCGCCAGAGTTACAATTTCAGTACAAAAGAAGCAACACAGTTCTTCACCTATTGGTTGTCAGTTAAGACACCCTCTTCCTACTCCACAAACATCAGAAGTCTCGTGGATGTGAGCTCAGGTAAAATGAAGTTGGGACACATGAAGTCACATGATTGCCATGTAATGTTGACACAAATCCTCCCAGTGGCCATCAGGAATCTGATGGACAAAGATATAAGAAACACACTCATTGAGCTCTATGATTTCTTCAACCAACTATGGCAGAAAGTTGTAGATCCTGAAGAGTTGGATCATATGCAAGAGGATATTGCAATAATATTGTCCAACCTAGAGATGTTTTTCCCACCGTCATTCTTTGATATCATGGTCCATCTCACCTTGCACCTTGTTGACGAGATAAAGTATTGGGGTCCTGTGTTTCTTCGCAACATGTATCCCTTCGAGTGGTTCATGGGAATACTGAAGCGCTATTGTCGAAACCGAAACCATCCAGAGGCAAGCATCCTACAAGGTTATACCGCAGAGGAGGTGGTTGAGTTTTGCACCGAATACATGAAACAAAGACCTATAGGTTTTCCCCTCTCTCGCCACGAGGGAAGGCTGAAAGGTAAGCCGGTCCTTGCTGGCACACAAAAGGCTCCACCCGGAGAATTGGCAGAGAAAGCCCATTTAACGGTACTGCTTAACAGCCCAGTTCTCAGCGCTTATGCCGAAGAACACTTGGTGAAGATACGCCAAAGCTTCTTACCAATGGTGTATCCATTAGATGCGGAGATGAAGGAGCACACTAAGAACTACGCCGAATGGCTAAAGAATCGTTTGGCACAAGGATCCATTGATGACATTGCTACGTGGTTGGCACAAAAGCCATCACCTAAGGTGCTGACGTACCAAGCATATGACATAAATGGCTACACGTTCTACACTGAGGAACGTGATGAGAAGACCTCATATTAGAACAGCTCTGTTCGAATAGAATGCATGACTGTAGATGAAGCTGATAAAAGGGTATACTATGGAACCATCAAAGAGATTTGGGAGCTTAACTATGTGAAAGTTAAGGTGGCATTATTCAGGTGCACTTGGATCCCTCTTAGTCAGGTAAAGGTTGATGATTATAGGAAGACATGTTTTAACAAGACAACGATGGCATATCACGCGGACCCGTTGATTCTTGCCAGCGATGCTACCCAGATTTTCTATGCGGAAGACCCCTTGCATAAGAACTGCCATGTAGTGATGCATGGGAAGAGGAGGGTACTAGGTGTCGAGGATGTTGCCGATGAGGACGAGTACGATGAATTTGCTGAGTTACCAGCCAAGGGATCACACACCCCTCTAACAGAGAAGCGTAAAATCATCAAAAAACCCAAGTTCATTCGTGGTCAACATAATGATCCTAGTTCCCCCATGTACATGGGAATGAAGCCGTAAGACTAGTTTTTATGCCTACCTGCAACTTAATTCGTTCAATTTAGAACTGGCGCGTGTACTAAATTTGTGAGTTATGCCTGGTTTTTTGTTGATGTAAGAACCGTTAATATGTTGACCTTGATATGCTATCAGCTCAGGCAATGAATATGAACTGTTTATTATTATTATTATACCATAGAGGTAGCACACTCAATTGATCTCACTCCAGTATGTATGAACTGAAGATATGCAATCTGGTTTGCGAATAGCACATGGTTCGTTCATAAAAGCCGTGTACCGACCAAACCGCGCGCGCGATCTGAGTCATGCGTTCTGATTGGCCAGAACCCAAACCCCACGGATCGTACGTCTGCACCGTTGGATGCTCCCAGATCGAACGACAATCCTCATCCCTTTCGACAGCAAATGCAGTTCCGGGTGTAATTTTATTTATATGCACAAAATGCAAGTTAAATTCAAAAAATGTCTTAAATATAGCAAACGATACCTGAAATGCGCCAGAAAACCAAACTCGTGGTATTAATGGTGATTGCGTACCGTCGAAATTTTTATGAGGCCAAACGATGAAGTCACTGGCCACTGGAGTTTGAATTGACACGTCTCCTTTTGGAAACCATGACCCACATGTAGTTGTAGTAGGGTTTTGACTTTATATGCAGTAAATGCAAGGTAAGTGCAAAAAATGACTTAAATATAGCAGACGAGACCTGAAATGGGCCAGAAAATCAAACCAATGGTATATCCGTGATTGTTTACCGTGATTTTTTTTTCCGAGGAGGAATGATGTAGTCACCGATGATTTGGAGTCTGAAGTGCCCCGTCTCCTTTTGGAAACCATGATCCTTCTTGTGAGATGCTCCGGTTTGGAAGGAGCGATCATCAAAACTTGTGCCAAACTTTACCAATTTTTTTCCATGGGGTCGCGAGAGCACGCCACGGGCACACACCGATTTTGATGATGTCCGGACTGCATCTGAATTTCCTATAATTAAAATACCAACTAGGCCTACGCCGGTGGCTGCACCTCGTGGCCGAAATGTTTGAAACTTCTCCCCGCTTCTCGGACAAATGGATGAAAACTCGCAAAGTGACGCACAAATGATTTGTACACCTTCTTTGCTAACTAACACGTACATGTAGTTTGACGTATGCGAGAACTACGTCGGTATTTCCCCAAAGAGGAAGGGATGATGCAGCACAGCGATCGTAGGTATTTCCCTCAGTGATGAGACCAAGATTATCGAACCAGTAGGAGAACCATGCAACACTACGTGAATGGCACCTGCACACAAATAACAAATACTCGCAACCCGACGTATTAAAGGGGTTGTCAATCCCTTTCGGGCAACGGTGCCAGAAATGGCTAGTGACGGGAGAAAGTTGTAATAGATTGGATAAATAGATCTCGAATAAATGCAAAATAAAATAAAGTCCAACAAGGTTTTTTTGGGTTTTTGGAAATATAGATCTGAAAACAAAAGCAAATAAAAATAGATCGCAAAGGCAAATATATTAAAGAAGAGACCCGGGGGCCGTAGGTTTCACTAGTGGCTTCTCTCGAGAAAAATAGCAAACGGTGGGAAAACAATTACTGTTGGGCAATTGATAGAACTTCAAATACTCATGACGATATCCAGGCAATGATCATTATATAGGCATCACGTCCAAGATTAGTAGACCAACTCCTGCCTGCATCTACTACTATTACTCCACACATCGACCGCTATCCAGCATGCATCTAGTGTATTAAGTTCATGGAGAAATGGAGTAATGCAATAAGAATGATGACATGATGTAGACAAGATCTATTTATGTAGAAATAGACCCCATCTTGTTATCCTTAATAGCAATGATACATACATGTCGTTTCCCTTTCTGTCACTGGGATCAAGCAGCATAAGATCGAACCCATTACAAAGCACCTCTTCCCATTGCAAGATAAATAGATCAAGTTGACCAAACAAAACCCAAATATCAGAGAAGAAATACGAGGCTATAAGAAAGCATGCATATAAGAGATCAAAGAAGACTCAAATAACTTTCATGGATAAAAACATAGATCTGATCATAAACTCAAAGTTCATCGGATCCCAACAAACACACCACAAAAAAGAGTTACATCATATGGATCTCCAAGAGTCCATTGTTTTGAGAATCAAACAAGAGAGAGAAAGCCATCTAGCTACTAACTACGGACCCATAGATCTACAAAGAACTACTCACGCATCATCGGAGAGGCACCAATGGACATGAAGAACCCCTTCGAGATGTTGTCTAGATTGGATCTGGTGTTTCTGGAACTTATGGCGGCTGGAATTGATTTTCATCGACTCCCTTAGGGTTTCCGGAATATTGGGGTATTTATAGAGCAAAGAGGCGGTGTGGGAGGCCACCGAGGTGGGTACAACCCACCTGGGCGTGCCTGGGCCTCCAGGCGCGCCCTGGTGGGTTGTGCTCCCCTCGGAGCACCGCCACAGGTGCTTCTCCGGCCCACTGGATGTCTTCTGGTCCAAAAAAATCCACAAAATGTTTCGCTGCGTTTGGACTCCATTTGGTATTGATTCCTATGATGTAAAAAACAAGCAGAAAACTGCAACTGGCACTGGGCACTATGTCAATAGGTTAGTACCAAAAAATGATATAAAATGACTATAAAATGATTGTAAAACATCGAAGAATGATAATATAACAGCATGGAACAATCAAAAATTATAGATACGTTGGAGACGTATCAGCATCCCCAAGCTTAATTCCTGCTCGTCCTCGAGTAGGTAAATGATAAAAACAGAATTTTTGATGTGGAATGCTGCCAAACATGTTCATCACATATGCTTTTCTTTATAGCATGGACATTTGGACTTTTATATGGTTCAAAGCAATAGTCTAGTTTTGACATGATAACTTAAATACTCAAGCATATCAACAAGCAACCATGTCTTTCAAAATATCAACGCTAAAATAAGTTATCCCTAGCCCATTATGCTTAATCATTGATCCATTCATGAAACACACTCGCATATTAGCTACACCCAATGCTCAAGTACGATCATAGTGCCCCTTAGTTGGTGCTTTATAAGAGAAGATGGTGACTCAAAATAAAAATTGCATAAAGTAAAAGAAAGGCCCTTCGCGGAGGGAAGTAGGGATTTGTAGAGGTGCCAGAGCTCAAAGCTAAAATTGAGAGATAAAAACATTTTGGGAGGTATACTTTTCCCACCAACGAAAATGACTTAGAGTTCCCCACACTTTCCATGCTAGATATATCATAGGCGGTTCCCAAACAAAAAATAAAGTTTATTCCTTTTTCCACCATTTCTTTCACTTTCCATGGCTAGCCGTATCCACGAGTGCCCTCCATACCAACACTTTCCAAGGAATTTATTATTTGACAACATAAAGTAAATTCATTTATTCATTTTGGGGCTGGGCATCCCTAATACCGTTGCCTTACTCTCGTGCAATGACAAGTGAATAAACACTCATCGTGAGAATAACACATCTAGCATGGAAAATATCGGCCACCCCTCACCGCCTCGCAAGCGGTACGAGCACACAGAAGAGAAATTTATTTTGAAAATTAGAGATGGCACATGCAAATTTGCTTAGAATGGCAAAAGAATACCGCATATAGGTAGATATAGTGGACTCATATGGCAAAACTGGTTTAAAGGGTTTTGGATGCACAAGTAGTGATCATACTTAGTGCAAAATGAAGGCTACCAAAAGATTGAGAAGCGACCAACCAAGAAACGAAAAATCTCATAAGCGAGCATTAAGCATAATTAACACCAAATAATGCACCACAAGTTGGATATAATTTCATTGCATAACTATTGACTTTCGTGCATGCATAGGGACTCACAAACCTTAACACCAATATTCTTACTAAAGCACAATTACTCATCAACATAACTCACATATCACATCATCATAACTCAAAAGTATTACAAGTTATCAAGTTTATTATGTCCAATGATCTTCATGAAAGTTTTTATTATATCCTTCTTGGATATCTATCACTTTGGGACTAATTTTCATGTGTTGCTTTTGATAAGCTCAAACAAATATAAGTGAAGAACATGAGCATAATATTTCTTTCTCTCAAATTAATTTAAGTGAAGCAAGAGATAATTTCTTAAAAATTTACTAACTCCCAAATAAATATAAGTGAAGCATGAGAGAATTTCTACAAAAATAATAAAGCACATCGTGCTCAAAAAGATATAAGTGAAGCACTAGAGCAATTCCATAGCTCATAAAGATTTAAGTGAAGCATAGAGAGCAATTCTAACAAGTCATGGCATAATTTTGGCTCTCTCAAATAGGTGTGTCCAGCAAGGATTCAAGACTTAAAACAAAAATCAAAATAAGCAAAGACTCATATCATACAAGACGCTCCAAGCAAAACTCATAGTATGTGACGAATAAAAATATAGCTCCAAGTAAAATACCGATGGTCGTTAGAAGAAAGAGGGGATGCCACTCGGGCATCCCCAAGCTTAGTTTCTTGCTTCTCTTTGGATAATATCTTGGGATGCCATTGGCATCCCCAAGCTTAGGCTCTTCTTACTCCTTATTCCTTCATCCATCGTAAAATCACCCAAAACTTGAAAACTTCAATCACACAAAACTCAACAAAACCTTTGTGAGATCCGTTAGTATAAGAAAACAAATCACTACTATAACTACTGTAGAAAACCAATTCATATTTTATTCTTGCATTATATCTACTGTATTCCAACTTTTATATGGCAAAAACTCTTCAAAGAAAACCATAGAATCATTAAAACAAGCACACAATGCAAAGAAAACAGAATCTGTCTAAAACAGAACAGTCTGTAGAAATCTGAATATTTAGAATAATTCTGTAACTCCAAAATTTTTGAAAAACAAGGACAACAGAGTAAATTTGTATATAAATCTTGTGTAAAAAATTCAGAATTTTTCATTGCTTCTGTAATTCTAAACAATTATTTTTCTGGACGCAAAATTTTCTGTTTTCCAACAAGATCAAATCAATTATCACCCAACATAATCCTAAAGGCTTTACTTGGCACAAACACTAATTTAAACCACAAAAACACATCTAACCAGAGGCATAATTGGGTATTTTATTTAAAACAGCAACAAAACCAGAAAGCAAAAGGATACAAGTTGGGTTGCCTCCCAACGAGCGCTATCGATTTACGCCCCTAGCTAGGCATTGATAATTTTGATGATGCTCTCATGAAAGACAAGAATTGAAATACAAAGAGAGCATCATAATACATGTGACAAACACATTTAAGTCTAACATACTTCTGATGCATAGGGATTTTATAAGCAAACAAATTATCAAGACAAGAAATATCTAGCATATGCATGGAAGAAAACGATAGCAATCTCAACATGAAGAGAGGTAATTTAGTAACATAAAAATTTCTACAACCATATTTCCCTCTCTCATAATAATTACATGTGGGATCATAATCAAATTCAACAATATAGCTATCACATAAAAAATTCTCTTCATGATCCATATTCATGCAAAGTTGACACTCTTCCAAAATAGTGGGATTATCATCAAATAAAGTCATGACCTCTCCAAGCCCACTTTTATCAAAAATTTCACAAGACTGAACACTCTCCAAATATGTGGTATTATTTTTACCTAAAGTTGACACTCTTCCAAACCCACTTTCAATATTATTGCAAACATTATTATCAATAACATATTCATCATGAGGCTTAAATAAATTTTCAAGATCATAAGAAGAATCACCCCAATCATGATCATTGCAATAAGTAGTGGACATATCAAAATTAGCATCCCCAAGCTTGGGGTTTTGCGTATTATTAGCACAATTGACATTAATAGAATTTATAATAACATCATTGCAATCATGCTTTTCATTCAAGGAGCTATCATGAACCACTTTATAAATTCCTTCGTTTAACACTTCATCACAATTTTCACATTCATAAATCTCAAGCAAAACTTCATAAAGATAATCTAGTGAACTCAATTCACTAGCAATTGGTTCATCATAATGGGGTCTTTTGAAAAGATTAGCAAGTGGATGAGGATCCATAACAATAGATTTTATCAAGTGAAGATGCAAGCAAATAGAAGGCACATGGCAACACAAGCAAACATGAGATCTGACGAGAAAAACGGCGAACGAAAAAGAGGGCGAATAAAACGACAAATTTTTGTGAAGTGAGGGAGATGAAAACGAGAGGCAAATGGCAAATAATGTAAATTGTGAGGAGATGAGATTTGCGATTAGGAACCTGGTAGATGTTGATGATGTCTCCCCGGCAACGGCGCCAGAAATTCCTTTTGATGTATGTTAGAACTACATCGGTATTTCCCCAAAGAGGAAGGGATGATGCAGCAGAGCGACGGTAGGTATTTACCTCAGTGATGAGACCAAGGTTATCGAACCAGTAGGAGAACCACACAACACTACGTGAACGACAACTGCACACAAATAACAAATACTCGCAACCCGACGTATTAAAGGGGTTGTCAATCCCTTTCGAGCAACGGCGCTAGAAAATGGCTAGTGACGGGAGAAAGCTGTAATAGATTGGATAAATAGATCTCGAATAAATGCAAAATAAAATAAAGTGCAGCAAGGTATTTTTGGGTTTTTGGAAATATAGATCTGAAAACAAAAGCAAATAAAAATAGATCGCAAAGGCAAATATATTAAAGAAGAGACCCGAGGGCCGTAGGTTTCACTAGTGGCTTCTCTCGAGAAAAATAGCAAACGGTGGGAAAACAATTACTGTTGGGCAATTGATAGAACTTCAAATACTCATGATGATATCCAGGCAATGATCATTATATAGGCATCATGTCCAAGATTAGTAGACCGACTCCTTCCTGCATCTACTACTATTACTCCACACATCGACCGCTATCCAGCATGCATCTAGTGTATTAAGTTCATAGAGAAACGGAGTAATGCAATAAGAATGATGACATGATGTAGACTAGATCTATTTATGTAGAAATAGACCCCATCTTGTTATCCTTAATAGCAACGATACATACGTGTCGTTTCCCTTTCTGTCACTGGGATCAAGCACCATAAGATCGAACCCATTACAAAGCACCTCTTCCCATTGCAAGATAAATAGATCAAGTTGGCCAAACAAAACCCAAATATCGGAGAAGAAATACGAGGCTATAAGAAATCATGCATATAAGAGATCAAAGAAGACTCAAATAACTTTCATGGATAAAAACATAGATCTGATCATAAACTCAAAGTTCATCGGATCCCAACAAACACACCGCAAAAAAGAGTTACATCATATGGATATCCAAGAGACCACTGTTTTGAGAATCAAACAAGAGAGAGAAAGCCATCTAGCTACTAACTACGGACCCGTAGGTCTACAAAGAACTACTCACGCATCATCGGAGAGGCACCAATGGACATGATGAACCCCTCCGAGATGGTGTCTAGATTGGATCTGGTGTTTCTGGAACTTGCGGCGTCTGGAATTGATTTTCGTCGACTCCCCTAGGGTTTCTAGAATATTGGGGTATTTATAGAGCAAAGAGGCGGTGCGGGAGGCCACCGAGGTGGGCACAACCCACCTGGGCGCGCCTGGGCCTCCAGACATGCCCTGGTGGGTTGTGCTCCCCTCGGAGCACCCCTAGGTGCTTCTCCGGCCCACTGGATGTCTTCTGGTCCCAAAAAAATCCACAAAAAGTTTCGCTGCATTTGGACTCTGTTTGGTATTGATTTCCTGCGATGTAAAAAACAAGCAGAAAACAGCAACTGTCATTGGGCACTATGCCAATAGGTTAGTACCAAAAAATGATATAAAATGACTGTAAAACATCCAAGAATGATAATACAACAGCATGGAACAATCAAAAATTATAGATACGTTGGAGACGTATCATAGTTGTATTAGGGTTTTGACTTTATATGCACTAAATGCAAGGTAAGTGCAAAAAAATGACTTAAATATAGCAGACGAGACCTGAAATGGGCCAGAAAATCAAACCAAGGGTATATCCATGATTGTTTACCATGATTTTCTTTCGAGGCGGAACGATGTAGTCACTGACGATTTGGAGTCTGAAGTGTCGCGTCTCCTTTTGGAAACTATGATCCTTCTTGTGAGATGCTCTAGTATGGAAGGTGCGAGCACCAAAACTTGTGCCAAACTTTACCAAAATTTTTCCATGCGATCGTGAGAGCACGCCACGGTGACACAATGATTTTCGTTATTTCCGGACTCTATATGCATTTCCTGTAATTAAAATACCAACAAGGCCTACGCCTCTGGCCGCACCCTGCGGCCGAACTGTTTGAAGTTTTTCCCGTTTCTTGGACAATGAATGAAAACTCACAAAGCGACACACAAATGATCTTGCTAACACCCACGTTTAGTTGTGACTATATATATATATATATGCAAAAAATGACTCAAATATAGCAAACAAGATCTCAAACACTACTGGAATCAGAGAATTTGCCATCAGCCAGTTCTTTGCCGTCTGCTAGCTGACAGCAAAGAAGGACTTTGCCGTCTGCTTCCAAAAATGCCATCAGCCAGTTCTTTGCCGTCTGCTAGCAGACGGTAAAGAATCTTTGCCGTCCACTAGTAGATGGCAAAGAGATGGTTGGGGTCCATTTTAGGCCAGCGTTATAACGGCCCACCCCCCACCTCTTTGCCGTCTTCTAGCAGACGGCAAAGAACGTGCCCCATCCTAACTAATAGCCACCCCTCTCTTTCTCTCCCCGGCCCCACATGTCTCTCTCTCTCTCACTCTCTCTCCGCCCACCCGCGCATGCAATGCCACCCGCACCTCACCCGCGCCTGCACCGCCGCCGCCCAGCACCGCCGCTGCCCGAACGCTGCCGCCGCCCCACCACCCCGCCGCCCCGGAGCCCTGCGGCCCCGTCGCTACCATCGCCCCCGTCACCCGGCGCCCCCGGGCCCTGCCGGCCCTGCCGCGGCCGCCCCGCTGCCCTGCCCCAGGCCGCCCCACCCCCTCCTCCACCAGCCACATCCTCCACCAGTCGTCCCCCTTCCGAAGGTGAGCTCTAGCTCCTCTTTTTTTTCTTTTTTTCTGTTTTTTTAGATTTAGATTTAGTTTAGGTTTAGTTTAGTTTAGGCTTAGTTTAGTTTAGATTTTTTTTGTTTTTTTAGGTTTAGATTTAGGTTTAGTTTAGTTTAGGTTAAGAAGAAAGATGAAAAAAATAAGAAGAAGAAGAAGAACCGGGACGAGGTTAGGGGTGCGTCGGCGCCGACGGAACCAGGTCGAGGATCGCGGGTTGCTAAAACTAGGGTCGAGGGTGTGGCAGAGGGTCGAGGGTCGCCGCTCACCGAGGGCATAGATGGTGGAGCCAGTGGGTCCCGCCAGTCCCAATGCCGTCGCCCGGGCCGAGAATCCCCCGGTCCGAGTGCTAACCCGTCGACCGTGTGTCTCCATACCTGAGGGCGCCCGGGGACGAGCGGGTTAGGGGGTTCCTCGGCATCGATGGAACCCTAAATGATGGCTATTTAGGTTAGGGGGTGCCTTGGCGTCGACGAAAGCCTAAATGACATCTATATAGGTTAGGGGTGCCTCGACGTCGACGGAACCCTGAATGACATATATTTCGGTGGCATACTATTGTAAATATTTAGTTAGGTTGTTGGCAAAAACAATAATGCTATGTTACTCATCTTTGGATTTAAATGTGCAGTTGTTTCATCGCTGCGAGGGTCTGGTGTTCGACGAGCTCCGCTCCTGCGTTCGTGGGTGAGCACAAATGACATCTCCTCCTCCCTCCTTAATTATTTGCTCTATTCCGGTCTTCCTGCCGATGAAACTTGCTAGCTATAGGTGTCTTCAATCATCAGTATGCTTGACCAGTATGTGTCTCCCATTCGAAAGGGTTACAGTTATAAATATGCATGCATTTGCATATTTATAACTGTGATTCTTTTGAATTGTCCAACGTTATCCATGGATAGCCCGAGTATGTGTAGATTGAGTTTGTTTTCCCATATGCTCTGCTCCGGATCTGACGCATAAATTTCGTCAGTGCCTCCTTGTTGTTCTCTGGGTACACATCCTCTCTGTTTATTACAGAGACGTGTATCAGGAGAACAGCGGGGAGGTGCTGCCGAAATTTTGCGTCGGATCCAGAGCAGAGCATGGGAAAACGAACCCAATCTACACATACTCGGGTGGGATTAGGACATACTTTTACCTATTAGAGTGTAGGTTGCATGGACGTAATAAAATTGACAAACTAGATTAACTGATGAATATATACATGGTGAATTATATATATATTTCTTGTGTATCCAGTAGCTAGGCAAGATGAGTGATCGTGCATGGATGTACACCGGTCACACTAGTCAGAAAGACATGACCAATGAATGGTTAACAAAAACCAAGGGGTTTGTGAGAGCCGCATTTGCAAATGGCCAGAGGAAAACCTGGTGCCCCTGTGTCTGGTGTGACAATTGGCACAAGAGGACAGAGGATGAAATGGGCAAAGACCTGCAGAAGAGTGGTTTTACGCCCGGTTATACGATGTGGACATTTCATGGTGAGTCTTCCCAACGTGCTAGAGCTGAGGTGGTTCGTCGTCGCACCGACGAGCATGGTACCGGGATGGAAGACATGGTGCAAGACTTTGATGATGCTCGGGATTCGGACGATGAGATGGAGGAATCTACAAAGGCCTTCAATGAAATGTTGGAGTCTTCAAAACGTCCTCTCCACAAGCACACTGAGCTTTGTCAGCTGGATGCCATCTCACAAGTAATGGCTCTAAAGGCTCAATTCAACTTGGGCAGAGAATGCTATGACGCGATGATGACAGTATTTGGTGGGCAGAGAATGCTATGATGCGATGATGACAGTATTTGGATGCTTTCTACCCAAAGGCCATGTAATGCCTGCAAACCTATACCAGTCGGACAAAATCCTCCGTGCACTTAAGAAGCCCTATGAGAAGATACATGCCTGTGAGAAAGGATGTGCCTTATTTAGGCTTGAGTATGCGGACTTGAACTATTCTCCCATTTGCAAGTCTTCCAGGTATGTTGTGGTAGACAACGGTATGGGTGAGAAGACGCAGACCAAAATCCCCGTTAATGTTCTCTGTATATGCCAATCGTACCAAGACTTCAATGACTTTTCATGGTCGAAGAGACGGCCAGACAGATAGCATGGCACAAAATGGGCAAAAGAACCGAACTAGATGAAGATGGGAATCTGATGATGGTACACACATAGGATGGTTCTGCGTGGAAGTGCTTCGATGCATTACATGAGCAAAAAGCGGCAGATCCAAGGTATCCTCGAGTCGCCATCAGCATGGATGGGTTCAACGTGTTTGGTCTGACGGCAACCCAATACAGTTGTTGGCCCGTATTTGTCATTCCACTCAATTTCCCCCCCGGACATATTATGCAAAGAAAGAACATTTTCCTGACGTTGATAATTCCAGGGGCCAACTATCCGGGGAAGAACATGAATGTGTACATGCACCCGCTTAAGGATGAATTGCAAGAAGCTTGGGATAATGGGTTCAAGACATACGATGCCGCTAGCAAACAGAACTTCATAATGCGTGTCTGGTACATGTACTCGATGCATGACTTGCTGGCGTATGCGCTATTCGTTAGCTGGTGTGTGCATGGAAGGTTCCCGTGCCCCACATGCAAGGAAGCTCTTCAGTTTCGTTGGCTGCAGGTGGGTCGCAAATTTTCTTGCTTTGACTTGCATAGACAGTTCCTGGATCCTCACCATAAGTTCAGGAAAGACAAGAAGAACTTCATCAAAGGTAGAGTTGTCAAAAACTCTACACCACCTGCGTTGACAGGCCAAGAGACCATGGATCAGTTAAACGCTCTTGAGCCAGATCGAGAGCGTCCAGGGTATTTCAAGGGGTATAATTCGGAACACGCCTGGATTCACAAAGACATGCTTGTGGGATCTGCCTTACTTCAAAGACCTCCTTTGCCCACACAACATCGATGTGATGCACATTGAAAAGAATATCACCGAGGCCCTTTTTGGTACATTGTTCGGCATAGAGGGGAAGTCAAAGGATAATACTAAGGCTAGAGTCGATCAGGAGGTGCTATGTGATAGACCGTTACAAAACATGCAAGAACTGAAAGGAAAGTAGAATTGGATAAAGCCAAAGGCATGGTTCAATCTTGGAAGGCCAGCAATGAGGGAAATTATCTTGTGGGTGAAAATGCAGTTGATGTTCCCCGATGGATATGCAGTGAATCTAAAGAGGGGAGCGAGTCTTGAAAAATTGAAAATATTTGGTCTCAAGAGTCATGATTGGCACATATGGCTTGAGCGGGTAGTGCCGGTGATGTTGCATGGCTTTATCCCTGAGGATGAATGTCTAGTACTGGCAGAGCTGAGCTATTTCTTCTGTGTTCTTTATGCGAAAGAACTATCGCCTGGCGTGCTAGAAGATATGGAAGAGTTGGCACCAGAGTTGATCAGCAAGTTAGAGAAGATCTTTCCACCGGGCTTCTTTAATCCAATGCAGCATTTGATTTTGCATCTCCCGACCGAGGCAAGATTGGGGGGGCCCATGCAAAATCGTTGGTGCTACGCAACTAATAGGATGCAGAAGACGCTTCGAGCAAAATGTAAAAATAAACGTAGAATTGAAGCATCGATGGCCGAGGCATTCATTACTGAGGAGGCGGCAAACTTTGTGACAACACACTACAAAGCCAGAAATCATCATTTGCATAATCCGAAGCCTCGGTACAATGCTGGCGACCATCAAAAAGGTGGATCTAACCTCAGCCTATTCAAAGGGAAACTCACACCAGCTGGTGATTCGAAACCAATATCATTGGATGTCGAAGAATGGCAGACCATTTCGTTGTATATCTTCAACAACCTTACAGAAGTGCGGCCGTACATCGAGTAAGTTCTCGGTACATTGTTTCGCAACTTCTAATTCCTTTGAACTGCTCCTATTCCCGGATATTTGATACAATCGATACGTTGCCGAATTCTCGGATGGAGTGGTGATCGAAAAGGAATCCATCAAAGAGTATGAGCTTCTGGCAAAGCATGGAGGCGGCTTTCCCGGTTTCATCTCCTTGTTCAAACAAACGGTAATTTCAATTAGACCATTCTCATTTCTTCGTCTAATTTGCGGCTAATGCAACAATCCTTTCGTATTAAACTTGTAGGCTAATTCAGAGTCTATGGACGCCGAATTGAGACAGGTCGCTAATGGTTTTGACTATAAGGTCCGTTCATTTGACAAATACGACATCAACGTGTATCGCTTTCGTACCTTTGGCAAAGAGCTATCTATGGCCGACCAAAAGTCTACAAATTGTTGTATCTCCGCTATCGGCGAAGGAGGTACCGAGTATTATGGGAGAGTTGAAGCAATTTATGAACTTCTATTCTATGGTGAAAACCCACCGAACGTCGTAGTCTTCAAATGTTATTGGTTCCAGCCGAAGGAGACTACAAGGACTCATGAACATATAGGGCTAGTCAAAATCAAACAAAGCACCCATGTAGATGTTCCCGATGTCTATATTATGGCTCAACAGGCGACCCAAGTTTTCTATCTACCGTGGGCCTGCCAAACTGATCCAAATCTGAATGGTTGGGATGTCGTTTATGAAGTGCCGCCACGTGTTAGACCACCTCCCCCCAATGAAGAGGATTATGAACCTCACATTAACCCAGACACATATGAAGGAAAATTCTTCCAAGAAACACGTCGTTCGAAAAAACATTTCAAGAACCGCTCTACTTCACCCTAGAACATTGAAGTAGACAGCGACAGTGAATCTGACTTCACCCCTGAGCCAGAACAAGAAGAGCCGAAACAAGAAGAGGTTACTGCTATGGATGACCTGTCAATGCTTGACCGATTACATAAAGGTGGCCTTCCACATGTTGATGCCACTGAACCCGATGAGCACGTCATTCATGATAGTGATGATGATGATGATGCATTTATTGATCCCGGAGCATACATAGACGATCAAGATTATTATTAGTTCATGTCAGGTATTCAATTTGTATTATATACATATATATTGTTAGTTCATGTTAGGTATTCAATTTTTTTATGTTGTACTTGATGATGATACACTTAAGTTGTATACATATTATTATTCATGTTGGTATTAATTTTTTTATGTTGTACTAATTTCATTTACTCTGTCATGGCAGGTGTTGAAAGATGGTGGGCGCAGGTCCGGACCTCTCCGAGGCTCCTTCTTCATCAGCGCATGGTGGGAGGGGTACTTCCATTCCACCCAGTCTCTCCAGAGAGCATTGCTCGATAGTATGCAGACATCGGTGGGCGCTTCTTCGTCGGTGTCGTTGCCCACCGGGAGAGGAGGTTGGGGAGGGAAGAAGAGAGAAGGTCGGGGAGGATGTGGTCGTGGGAGAGGTAGGCAGGCTCCTACGCCTTCCTCGCCGCCACCCCCAATTGATTCACCCGAGCACAGGACTGGTAGGGTGGACACGTCTGAGGAGGAGGCTACGCGGACTTCGGTCCACGAGCCTCAGGTCGACGGGCCTTCGGCCCACGAGACTTTGGCCCACAAGACTCTAGACCAGGGTACGTCCCAGGAGATGTCCGGATGGGGTACCTGGCTGGATCCGCCTGAGGGACCGAGTGGCCATGCTGATGGTGGTGGGGATCCGGCTGATAGTGAGGGCGAGGTGGTTGAGGGGGCCACCATCTACCAGCGTGGTTGTACACGGCTCCCGCCCGTGCTGGCGACCCGCGAGGAGAGGTGGTTGATTTTCCCTGATGGGGAGAGGTAAGTGCATTTACTCTTTTTGTACCTTTTGCCTTCATGTTTCTTCAAATATATCTACTGCGTTGGCCTTGTCATACTGCAGGGGTTGGGACCACGCTCCGGATGTCCGCAGGCCCAACACCGTCCTTGGTGTGCTTTGCCGGCAAAACTTCTCGGGGTTTGTCACGTTGCCCGGTGAGGGTCAACTTCCACAGGTAGGATTGAGCTGGGAGCACTACTTGGCTGCCCCAGCCCCGCCTGACAAGATGATCGACGGTGTCTTGTGCCACACGAGGGCAGACATGGTGATCAGAAAGTTTTGGGTAATTTCTCCTTTACACAATTAAAAATTTTCAAATAGCTAGTTGTTGTACTAATCAAATTTGTCTCGTTTGATTGCAGGCCTTCTACAGGTGTGAGGAGGGATACAAGGAGGCTGCGGCACAGGTTATCGATGCCGAGTACAAGCGCTTACTACAAAACTTACGACACGAGGCTCGGGTGTAGACTGTTCGAGACTACTACGCCTCGCGTGGTATTAACAAGACCAAGCCGGCGTGCTGCGAGAAGTTTCTGAACAAGGAGCAGTACATGACGGTAATTACCTATTCTTAAGGCCTTGTACTTAGTTTCCTTGATTTGATTCATAGGCGTAGCGCTCAAGTTTCTCTTTACTAACTTAGGTGCCCTCGAGATGGTGTGCAGATCAGATGGATTGTTGGGAGGTGTTGGTGGATGAGTGGTGGTCAGACCAATGGCTAGCCCTCCACAACAATGCCAAGGACCGGCGTGCCCAAATGGAAGGTGTGCCACACCATCAATGCAGCGCCAATTTATATCAGTTCGGGCGGAACTTGGTATGTGGTTTGCTTCATGATTCATGCAATTCATTCTTCATGCTAGCTTGAGCCCTTTAATTACTAATTTACTCTGTTCCTCTCTTTTAGGCGCGACACAATAAGGAGGAGGTGCCAGAGGTGTACGACCTCTATGCCATGGCCCATACTGCCTCGTACAAGAAGGTCAAGGCATTACCTGCGTCTAACCTTGATCATCCACATAACTTCACCAATATCTCCTCCCACAACAAGCTCGTGAGGTACAGAGATGAGGAAAAGTCGAGGAAAGGGGAGGACTTTAACCTGAGCCAGGGTCCCATTGATCTAGAGCTGGTGATGATATCTGGTTGCGGGAGGTCCCATGGCTTGATAGCCATTGGAGATGGACTTATGCGTTGTTCTCGCACTCTCCTGGAGATCAAGGCGCGCCAGTCGAGCTCTGGTCCTGAGATAAGGCCTCGTCAATGGCCAGTCGAGCTCGCCTTCGAGGTTAGTTATACGGACTCAGCTATCTTTCCTCCATTACGTTGTGTGTGCGGCCATCGATGATTACAATGCTAACAAGGAGCGGTGTTGCAGGCTGCTCTTCAGAGAGAGAGAGATAGAACCCAGGCGCTTCTGGTGGAGAGGGACCGGCAGGCGGCAGAGAAGGAGCAGGAGTTGGAGGAGAGGATGGCTAGGATGTTGAAGGAGGAGAGGGCACGGAATGACATGCAGAACCGGGCCATGTACGAGCTCCTCATGGTAAGTTTCTTCTGCATATTAGCCAAATCATGCATGTAATGTTCGTTTCATTACTAACTAGTATGACTGACTCGTCAAAACCAAATGTGCAGTATGTGTGTGAGAAGACCGGTCAGACCCCTCCGCTGATGCCAGTCATTGCTCCGGGGACCACAGTGAGTTTCATTTGAATGGTCATTAGTTACTAGTCTTAACATTTGAGTGTCATCATGCTAACGAGACATTGCAAATGATCTTTGGTGCAGCGTAACTCCAGACAAGCATCGCACGATCCTTCTCCAGGTGGTACCGGCACGAACAACCCCGGTGCTTCACCTCCGTGATGATGGTAAGTTTTCTCTAGTGTTTTGCTTAACAAATGCATAATGACCTAGATTAGCTTTATTTCCTCTAATATGCTTACCATAATGACCTAGACTTAGCTTATTTTCCTCCAAAATGACATAATAAGCTTACTCAGCTCCAAAATGATCCATTTTACCTAAGTTAGCTCTAAAATGATCTATACTTAGCTTTGTTTCCTCCAAAATGACCTAAGTTAGCTCTAATATGCTAAGTTAGCTCTAATATGCTTAGTTACCTAGGTTTGCTCAATAATGACATACACTTAGCTTACTTATGTCAAAAATGGCATAATTAGCTTACTTAGGTCAAAAATGGCATAACAACCTTGGTAACCTCATAAATGTCATATACTTAGCTTATTTTCCTCCAAAATGACATAATAAGCTTACTTAGCTCCAAAATGATCAATTTTACCTAAGTTAGCTCCAAAATGACCTAAGTTAGCTCTAATATGCTAAGTTAGCTCTAATATGCTTAGTTACCTAGGTTAGCTCAATAATGACCTATACTTAGCTTACTTATGTAAAAAATGGCATAATTTGCTTAGTTAAGTCAAAAATGGCATAATTACCTAGGTTAGCTCAATAATGACCTATACTTAGCTTATTTAGTTCATCTATGATATAAGTAGCTTACTTAGCTCATAAATGGCATGGTAACCTTGGTAAGCTCATAAATGTCATATAGTTAGCTTACTTAGGTCAAAAATGGCATGATAACCTTGGTAAGCTCATAAATTTCATATACTTAGCTCACTTAGCTCAAAAATGGCATGATAACCTTGGCATATACTTCTTCTTCTTCATTTTCTTCTTCTTCTTCTTCTTCTTCTTCTTCTTCTTCTTCTTCTTCTAGTCTTCTTCTTCTAACTTTCTTATTTCCCACTTTGCAGATTTCATTCACTTCACGGAAGCTTGCACTGATGGAGTGCTTGTTTTCCCTTCCTGTTTTGATTTTCTATCGATGAACAATGTGGAACTTGCTATATGGATGAAACTATTGTAATATGTGTGGATGGAACTATGTATGTGGAACTTGCTATGTATGTATGGATGGAACTATGTATGTATGGATGAAACTTATGTGTTGGATATCTCATATGTTTGCTGTGAAACTTTCCCTGTGAAATATATATATATATATATATCATATTTTTGTTGTGAAAATGCTTATAAGAAAAAACAGAATAAAAGAGGCAATGCAGGCTCTTTGCCGTCTGCCACAGATGGCAAAGTGGCCACGTGGCAGCAACCTGTGCAACCTCGGAGCTGACCCATTTGGTCACATTGCCGTCTATGCAGACGGCAAAGAGCGGGGAGGAGTGACGCGTCTGCTGACATCAGATGGCGGACGACAAAGGGGAGGGCATGTTTGCCGTCAGCTAGTAGACGGCAAAGCCTACCGTTAGCCACCTAACGTGGCTAACGTCTATTTTTTGCCGTCCACCTTATTTGTTGTCTACTTCACTAGGAAACTGATGGCAAATGTCTTTGCCGTCCGCTGCGCAAAAATAGATGGCAAAGAAGCTCATTACCGTAACTTACTGTGCCGGGCATGTTTGCTGTCCGCGGCTGACAGCAAAGACCTTTGCCGTCAGCTTTCTGGTCCTTTGCCGTCTACCATGGCAGACGGCAAATCAGCTGATTCATGTAGTGAAATGCACCAGAAAATCGAACCATAGGGTACAATGGTGATTTCTTACCGTGGAAAAAAATTCGAAGCGAAACCATGAACTCATGTTTTCATTCAAACGAAAATATGCTGTTAGTTCATTTAAATGTTTTCAAATAGCACACGGTTCACTCACGAAAGCCATGTGACTATAAACCATGGCCGATGCCCCCCCTGCCGCGCGCGCGATCTGAGTCATGCGTTCTGATTGGCCAGAACCCAAACCCCACGGATCGTACGTCTACACCGTTGGATTCTTCCTGATCGAACGACAATCCTCATCCCTTTTGATAGCACATGCAGTTCCGGTTGTGATTTTATTTATATCCACAAAATGCACGTTAAATTCAAAAAATGTCTTAAATATAGAAAACGATACCTGAAATGCGTTAGAAAATCAAACCCGTGGTATAATGGTGATTGCGTACCGTGAAATTTTTTATGAGGCCAAACGATGAAGTCACCGGCCACTAGAGTTTGAATTGACACGTCTCCTTTTGGATACCATGATCCTTCTTGTGAGATGCGTCGGTTTCCAAGGAGCGATCATCAAAACTTGTGCCAAACTTCACCAATTTGTTTCCACGGGGTCGTGAGAGCACGCCACGGGCACACGCCGATTTTGATGATGTCCGGACTCCATCTGAATTTCTTGTAATTAAAATACCAACTAGGCCTACATCGGTGGCCGCACCTCGCGGCCGAAATGTTTGAAACTTCTCCCTGCTTCTCGGACAATGGATGAAAACTCGCAAAGCGACACACAAATGATTTGTACACCTTCTTTGCTAACTAACACCCAGATGTAGTTGTAGTACGGTTTTGATTTTATATGCACTAAATGCAAGGTAAATGCAAAAGAAATGACTTAAATATAGCAGACGAGATCTGAAATGGGCCACAAAATCAAACCTAGGGTATATACGTGATTGTTTACCGTGAAAAAAAATTCGAGGCGGAACGATGTAGTCACCGACGATTGGAGTCCGAAGTGTCGCGTCTCCTTTTGGAAACTATGACCCTTCTTGTGAGATGCTCCGATTTGGAAGGTGTGAGCATCAAAACTTGTGCCAAAATTTATGAAAAAAATTCCATGGGATCCTGAGAGCACGCCATGGTGACACACCAATTTTCGTTATTTCCGGACTCTATATGCATTTCTTGTAATTAAAATACCAACAAGGCCTACGCCTCTGGCCGCACCCTGCGGCCGAATTGTTTGAAATGTTTTCCCGTTTCTCGGACAATGAATGAAAACTCCCAAAGCGACACACAAATGATCTTGCTAACACCCACGTGTAGTTGCGGCTATAGCAAATGACTCAAATATAGCAAACGATACCTCAAATGCACCAGAAAATCGAACCATAGGGTACAATGGTGATTTCTTACCGTGGAAAAAAATTTGGAGGCGTAACGATGAACTCATGTTTTCATTCAAACGAAAATATGCTGTTAGTTCATGTAAATGTTTTCAAATAGCACAAGGTTCACTCATGAAAGCCGTGTGCCTACCAAATCATGGCCGATGCCCCCTTGCTGCGCGCGTGATCTAAGTCGTGTGTTCTGATTGGCCAGAACCCAAACCCCACGGATCGTACGACTGCACCATTGGATGCTCCCAGATCGAATGGCAATCCTCATCCCTTTCATCAGCACATACAGTTAAGGCTAGGATTTGATTTATATGCCAAAATGCATGGTAAATGCCAAAAATGTCTTAAATATAGCACACGAGACCTGAAATGCGCCAGCAAATCAAACCTGTGGTATAATGGTGATTGCTTACCATGGGAAAATTTAGAGGCGGAACGATGAAATCACATCTTCATTTCAAAATTAGCACGTCTTCATTTCAAATTATGTTGTTTGTGCACACAAGCGCTTAGAGGCAACCGTTTGCATAGGCCTTTCCGCGCGGCGACCGGGGATATTTTTTCACCCTTTTCACCTAGGCCACCAACACCCCCCCCCCACCGCCCACCCGCGTTTCACTCAATTACTCCACCCAATCTCCATCACCAGCTCCCCCTCCCCCAGATCCACAACAGAACACTCTCCGACGCTGGCGTGCTCAACCCGGCCGTGTGCCTGCTCTTCGGCGTCAACCCTACCTCCACTGCCGTTCCCAACACGCGCCTGCCCGCGCCTCGCCATCTTCGTTTGCTCGCCACCCACCCTCGAGCATATCGATCATGTAACCCTCGCCTCTCCTGTGGTCCGTGTTTGCATTAAGAAACCTGTTAGTTACTGCTCTCCATCGCGGTGAGGCATATTTCCTCTCAATCCCTCTTCCTATTTCGTTCCGTATGTTCCCAAATTGGCTATAAAATAACGATGAGCGTATATTTGTTCATTATCTACCTTCCTAACTAGTACACAACTACATATAAGTTGTATTTGTTCCAATAAGTTACTGTCGATTTACAGATCATGGACGCCCGAGTCACACAAACTTAACAAATAAGCTGTACATTTTCTAAATTATTGCATGACATGTTTAAACAGTTTGATACCAGGTTGTTAGCTTTATGCTTATCCTCCTTTCCTGAGTTTCGCATGTGTTCTCTGTAGATGCCGAGTAGCAGCGACAACACTCATGCTTCGGGCAATGTATCTTCATCTGATTCTGACAACCCTAGGTCTTCAGCGGATGGTGAGGGATCAAGTAATCTGGAATGGGATAGAGTTGCAGCAATTACCCTTCCGGTCAGGACACGGAGGAACGCTCCAAGGAAGCCCACACACCAGCCTAAAGGTGTATATGAAGTAACTAAGATCGATTTAAAGTCTTGGGCTCCAACTAAACCAGATAAAGCACGCACGAGGTTCAGGAGTGTGTGTGGATTTGTTGGCAGGGCAAGGCTCAACATTAATCTGCCGGGGTTTTAGAAGGCTGACACAATAACAAGGCAAAGGATAGTCTGGGAGATCATGGATCACTTCAATGTTCCAGAGTAGTGGAGAATGCAGGTGGAACACGCTGCACTGAAGAAGGCTAGGGATGCTTGGAGAAACTAGAAGCACGTGTTGTACAAGAAGTACTTGAGTGAAGGCAAGGACCCAATCCCCGCATACCCCCAAATTACAAAGGCAGACTGGGCAGAATTCAAAAGGGTCAGGGAAACTACAGAGTTTGCTACGAAGAGTGCCAAGCTATCGGAACTTTAGAAGAGGAACACACACACCCACCGTATGGGTGTGGCAGGATACTACGGCATGAAACCGATATGGGACTATGAGGACAAAGAAGCAGTAGCTACGGGTGGGAAACCGGCCTTTAGTGAAATCAGGGGCGAACGTGCTAGAGACTACTTGCGGGCACGTGCAAGGAGGCATGATGACGGAACTTATTACTTTGAAAACTCACATGATGAAAAACTGTATCGCGTGATGTTAAAGACTTCCGAGATCCCTGGAAGGTTCTACAGGAACTCAGGGCCATCTGACATTCTGTCCGATGCTATGGAAACAAGAGAGCCCCCTGGCCGTGCAAGGGGTATAGGTGTTAATGTCCCGCACAAGAGGGCTTTCACACTCAGCAAAGAAGAGAGGCTCAGCATGAAAAAAGGGAGGAGTGAAATGAAGCAGAATGAATTGTATGAAAGGTTGAGGAAGGGCATGTATCCGACTATTTGAAAGGAAATTGAGGAGTCAATGATGATGCAGAAGACTCTAACACTAACACATAGCCAGCAGATGGGAGGGAAGGCGGGCATGGAGGATGCTGGTTATTGCGCGACAACACCGCACAAGAGTAGTTGTGCATCAGCTGACCCCAGCGACACTGAGACTGCAGCTGCTCATGATGATGCTATATCTGATCTATCTGGAATGAAAGACAGACTGAAGGGCGTGCTTACACATTATGAAGGTACATTAAAATGTGCAACAGCCTGGGTTTGCCCACCCTTCTTGGAAGAGGGCCTCTTGTTGGACAATGTGCCATTGAAGTCGGGCTTTGTGAAGTGCTACGTGACTGAAGTAAAGCCTGGATTCATTGAATTTGCCCTGAAGAATGTCCTAGGAGACTTTGATGAGCAAAGGACCTTGGGATAAACACTGTTACATCACATCCAATGGCCACGAAAGAAATAGACTTCATGGATGAGATCCCTGATGCCCCGCCAAGGGCAACCAATGTCGCCCCTCAACCGGTGACGCTCTCCTTGCCATAGCAACTCTCACATGCTTCCCCCAAAGAACCTAATACTCGTAATCCGATGGCTGATGCATCAACATGTGATCAGCTCGCCCGACTTTGTGCCATACATGCCATGGCATTGTCCGCCCCAGATCAGCCAGTGGCAAGGCCTACAACTGCTGAAGACGCACCACCGGTTCAGATGCCGGCCGCTGAAGTAGCAGGGGGAGACCCAGCTACAGCACATGCTCAGTAGACCAACCTGGTGGAACGGACTGCTAAGCAGTCTGATGGTTCGGAACCGCCTGCTACAGAGACTGTAGGTCCAGAACCAACTGCTCATCAGTCCATCGGTCCGCAGCTGAGTGATCAGCATACCAATGCGTCAGCACTTCCAGCTCAGCAAAACAACGCGTTGGCACGGCCTCCGCAACACACCGACAAGTTGGCACCACCTGCGTAGAAACCCGACAGAGCTTCAACGCATGGTCAGCAGTCTGATGCCTCTGCTCCTACAACCCAGCAGTCCGTCACAGCTGCACCGCCAGCTCAGCAGTCCGGCATAGCTAAACCATCTGCTAAGCAGTCCGTCGAAGCTTTACCACCTGCTCGGCAGTCTGCCTTTCAGCCAACCAGACCTTGGACCAGAAGTGCTTCAAATACCAAGAAGGAAGCGACCAAAAAGGCTGCACCCGTGAGGAAGCGCGCCCCGAGAGCGAAGAGGAAAGACAACGATTGCCTCTTACTTAAAGCACTCATCGCCCAGAACCAAATTAATAGCAAGTTGTTCGAATCGGAGAGTAATATTATTTCTGACAGCATGGATGATGAAGAATTAGCTTTGTTGCTTGCTAAAAATAAAGCAAACGTACTTGAAGCACACAATTACGTCCATGGCCAGCCATTTCTTGTTGGCGAATACTTTGATGAGTGCAGCTCCAGTTGCTGGGAGTTACATAAATATTGCATGGATCAAATGTTAGCAGGTTATCATGTTCTGCTAGTCTACTACAACATAGATCATTTACGACACGATGTTGGTTCCATCAGTGTGAGTTTCGAGGACTTACATCTCTTCTTCAACTTCAACAAGCTCGATCCCACTCTTGTTAGATGCCTGATTTTGTAAGTACTTAACAAACTCTGATCAACTTCTCCATACAAGGCTGTAAATGATAAACAGCTAACTGCATTTTATTCCTCTCAGGGGATTGAACGTGCAGATAAGAAAAAGGGAGAGTGTGTATTTCATAGATCCTGCATTAGCAAATGGCACAACATTACATGATAAGGATGAACGGGAGTGGGCCATTAACACGGTCGCCCGTATCTTCGAAAACACGTCCCATTCAGAATCATTTCTCTGGCCATATCATGAATGGTAAGTCAAATAAACAACCATGCATACACTGATTGTTTTTCAAATTTCAACATAATTCATAAGTTCATGGCTTTCTTAATATGTAGCAATCACTGGATATTGGTATTCATTGTTCCAAACAAGAACACAGTTTACTACATGGATTCTCTCAGAGAGTCAACAAACGCTCAGGATCTGACGCATCTTGAGAAATTCATGGATAGGTATTGAATTCTATGATGTTGAAATTAATTTGCATTCATATCTGGTTCAATAATTGATGTTATCAAAATTCATCTTCATTTGCAGTGTGCTTGCATTATGGAAAACTAAACCAGGGAACCTGTTCAAGAGGGAACTACCTCTGCAGCACGAGATCGTTTCTCTGGTACCACACCAAAATCCGTTATTTTCGGAAAATATATCCAATAGTCTGCAAATACCTTTTCTTACGCTAGTCAAATGTTCAAGCTTCTAAATAAACCTCTTTCTATTTCTGTCCAAAGAAAAAATAGATCTAACACCGGTTAGGTTGTTCCTAACAGGATAAATACATGACTAATTCTGTACAAAAAATTTCAGTGTCCTCAGCAACAAGCAGGGACCAACCTTTGTGGATACTATGTTTGCAGACACATGATCTCCATCAGCAAATCTGCTGATAGTTGTGAAGATACTCACGAATTAGTACCAGTAAGTCTATCTTAATTAATATCTTCTACTCCACTCATATGGCACATTCTGATCTTAAAAATACTGCAGCTCAGCTTAGAACTGAGGACCCCTGAACCACTCCCCGCTGGTGAATTGCTGATGGTTCGGAGATTTATCAGCGACCTCTTCCTGAATCACTACATCAATCCCACTGGTGATAATGAAGATTTCAGCATGCCTTCTCCTGAAACATTGAGTAAGAGTTAGCCGCTAAACATATATGCATGGATCCATTATTTTCCATCTGATGAGGTCTTCGTATTTCGTACACTATGATTAGTTATGTAATGCATATATATGTCGACAAATCATTGGAATTTAGCTACCATTTGTTCAATTGCAATTGTTGTGAAATCTGATGAATGTTCTTCTTGTGGACACTATTTGTTCAATTGCATATTGTGGCGAATTTTCTTTTTGCATGCTGATTCAAATGGGATATTTTTGCTTTAACCTGGCAATTGCTCCACACACAGTTCAACTAAATGAGTGTGTGCGATCCACATTGGAAAGCATACGTCAATCGTAGTGGAACCGTCGGTGATACACCGCAGATCGCAGATGATTTGCAGCACTACTACGTGTGCGTAGGGGCTCCGAAACCGTTTGTGATATCACATTATCGCACACGAGAGCTCGGAGTAAACCGTGCCCAATGTAAAATACAATCCCAGTCATAAATTTTTCAGGAAACGTGTGAGATCCCAAACTAAAAGCACACGTCACTCTGACCGCAACCATCGGTGATACACAACAAATCACAAACGGTCTGCAGCCCTTGTATGTGTGCGAAGGAGCTCCTGAACAGTTTGTGATAGAACATTATCGCACACGGTAACTGTTCGGAAACGTGTGCGATGGAGTCTTGCATGGAAGACGAGTTTCGCAGAAAACTCGTGTGCGATGGGGCACATATCGCACACAGTTCATATGTTGGCCCGTGTGCCTTACATACTATTTCCCAAACGGTTCATTACGACACACTGTTTGGTTTCACTGCGTCATTAGAAACGTTTAATCACCGATCCCACATGTGTGAAAGAATTTAGTGTGTGCTGCATCGCATACGATTACATTTGGCAAGGCCTCTGCATCATGGCTCCCTATCCCTGACGGTTTCTGGATCGTGTGGGAAGGACCCCCCCCCTATCGCACACACTCACTTGGCGATGGTTCAAAATGCCATCGCGGAAAGGGGTTAAAAACCATTTGTATAGCACCTCGCTATACCAATGCCTCTACGAAGGGCCTATCTTTTACTTTCATGAATGTACTTTTATGCAAGAGTCAATAGTGTTCATCCCTATTCATCTCTATGTACTCTTTAGTGGCAAGCATCATGTGGTAGATAGATCCAAATATATATATCCAGTTGAATGAAGGTAATCATGAGTTATTATTGTTGACATTACCCTTGAGGTAAATAAGTTGGTAAGCAAAATCATAAGCCCCTATCTTTCTATGTGTCTAACTAAGACTTTTGTTCTATAAATATGCTTTGAGTGTCAGCAATCATAGAAGACTAAATGATGGTTGAGTATGTGAACTTGCTAAACAAAGCTCTTACATAGACTCTTTATGAAAATATGATGGATTGTAATTGTTTCAATGACTGAGGTCATAGTTTATTAGTTTCCAATAAAGTTTAAGCTTCATACTTCAGCTTGTGAATAAATTGTTACTCTAGCATGAGAAGTTTTATGATGATATATTGCTATTATGATAACAAACATGATGCTTCCATGTCCGTATTTTATTTTTATCGACACCTCCCTCTCTAAACATGTGGCCATGATTATCGATATCGGCTTTCGCTTGAGGACAAGCGAGGTCTAAGCTTGGGGGAGTTGATACGTCCATTTTGCGTCATGTTTTCGTATTGATATTTATTGCATTATGGACTATTAATTCACTTTGTAATACAATTCTTATGCCTTTTCTCTCTTATTTTGCAAGTTTCACATGAAGAGGGAGATTCCCGGTAGCTGGAATTCTGGATCGGAAAGGGCTATATTGGAGACACCTTTTCTGGATTTTTTTTTAAAACTATGACCTATTTTATAGCAAATTTGAAAACTATAGGGCCGAGCACAAAAAAATCAAAAATATGACCCCGTCGGCCTGCGGTGGGCCGAAGAGTGGCATGTCGACCTCCTAGCGGCCGAAGAGTGGCCCGTCGGCTTCCCGTTGGCCGAAGAGAGTCAGGGGCAGAAAACGTAATTAATATGGCCTCAAATGAAAAAGTTATCAACATGAAAAATCTTCGTCTCGTCGAAATGGTTGATTTTGATATAAAAATCATCTTAATCTGAGGTCGTATGCAACCTGTAGAGCCAAACAAGGTCAGGGGCAGAAGCTGCAGAGTTACTTCGGACAGACCGAATGGATGTCAGAAAATTTATCACGGGACACCCGGTGCACTCGGTGAGACCGTGTGGAATACAGAAGAGTACACAAGTTGGTCACGTTTACTCGGTGAGACCGAACGAAACCACTCGGAGGCTCCAAATGGATCCGAAAAATTGCCAAAAAAATTTGGATAGAATTTTTAGTCCTTTTATTGTACGGGAAGTCCAGCCGCCTCATAAATCGATGTGGGCATTGTTCGTTTGCACCGGGAAGACACATGCGGGCATTGAAGAAATGTCTCTGTTGCGATGGCAGGAATTGAGACCAAAACTTTCGGCGATGGCGTCATCCACCATGCAAAGTAGAGGCAATGGTCACCTCTCAGGCCCGTCACCGTGTACCCTCGACACCGGGGGTGATGCACACAAAAACGTCACCGTGTACCCTCAACGCCGGGGGTGATGCACCGTAGCTCACGTCGAAGGAGACCCGGCCGGAAGCGCGGTATGCAAGCAGTCTTCCCGGTGCAGACGAACATTTTTTCAGATAAAAAATCCTAACTTTAACTCGGACAGGAATCTTTGGCAATTTTCGGATCCATTCGGAGCCTCCGAGTGGTTTGGTTCACACGGTCTCACCGAGTGCACCGGGTGTCCCGTGACAAATTTTCTGCCATCCATTCGGTCTGTCCGAAGTAACTCTGTAGTTTCTGCCCCTGACATTGTTTTGGCTCCACAGGTTGCATACGACCTCGGATTAAGACGATTTTTAAATCAAAATCAACCGTTTCGGCGAGACAAAGATTTTTCATGATGATAACTTTTTCATTTGAGGCCATCTTAATTATGTTTTGTGCCCCTGACACTCTTCAGCCAACGGGAAGCCGACGGGCCACTCTTCGGCCGCCAGGAGGCCGACGGGCCACTCTTCGGCCCACCGCAGGACGACGGGCCACTCTTCGGCCCACCGCAGGCCGACGGGGTCATATTTCTGATTTTTTTGTGTTCGGCCCTATAGTTTTCAAATTTGCTATAAAATAGGTCATAGTTTAAAAAAAATCCCTTTTCTGCACAACTCCAAATAAGCTAAAAATTGACGGAGAACTATTTTGGAATATATAAAATTATTGGTGAAAGGATTAGCAGAGGTGGACCCACCAGGCAGCCACAAGCCTGGGGCCATGCCCTACCCCCCTGGGCGCGCCCCCCGAGCTTGTGGAGCCCCTGGCAGGCCTCCGAAGCCCATCTTCTGCTATATGATGTCATTTGACCTAGAAAACTCAGAAGAAAGGTTTTGAGACAAAGCGCCACTGTCTCAAGGCGGAACCTGGGGAGGAGCACTTTTGCTCTCCGGCAAGCGATTCCGCCATGGAAACTTCCCTCCGAGATGGGGAAATTGAAGCCATCGTCATCACCAACGATACTCTCATCATGGGAGGACCAATCTTCATCAACATCTTCACCAACACCATATCATCTCGAACCCTAGTTCATCTCTTGTATTCAATCTTTGTCTCAAAACCTCATGTTGGTACTTGTGGGTTGCTAGTAGTGTTGATTACCCCTTGTAGTTGATGCTAGTTTGTTTATTTGGTGGAAGATTATATGCTCAGATCCTTAATGATATTCAATACCCCTCTGATCTTAAGCATGAATATGATTTGTGAGTAGTTACTTTTGTTCTTGGGGACATGGGAGAAGTCTTGTCATAAGTAAACATGTGAATTTGGTATTCGTTCGATATTTTGATGATATGTATGTTGTGATTCCCTTAGTGGTGTCATGTGAACGTCGACTACATGACACTTCACCATCTTTGGGCCTAAGGGAAGGCATTGTGGAGTAGCTATTAGATGATGGGTTGCTAGAGTGACAGAATCTTAAACCCTAGTTTATGCGCTATTCCGTAAGGGGCTGATTTGGATCCATATGTTTCATGCTATGGTTAGATTTATCTTAATTTTTCTTTCATAGTTGCGGATGCTTGCGAGAGGGGGTAATCATAAGTGGGAGGCTTGTTCAAGTAAGAAAAGCACCTAAGCACCGGTCCACCCACATATCAAATTATCAAAGTAGCGAATGTGAATCAAACAAACATGATGAAAGTGACTAGATGAAATTCCCGTGTGTCCTCAAGAACGCTTTGCTTATTATAAGAGACCATTCCTGCCTGTCCTTTGCTACAAAAAGGATTGGGCTACCCTGCTGCACCTTTCATTACTACTTGTTGCTCGTTACAAATTACCTTGCTACCAAACTATTTGTTACCGATAATTTCAATGCTTGTAGACAATACCTTGTTGAAAACCACTTGTCATTTCCTTCTGCTCCTTGTTGGGTTCGACACTCTTACTTATCGAAAGGACTATGATTGATCCCCTATAATTGTGGGTCATCAGTTGCACACTTGTAGGGGGAGCATATGCATGTTACATATCTTTCTCTAAGCTTTAATGTACTATTTGTTATACCCTTACTTGAAGCTTTGATGCATGTTGTCATAAATTACCAAAAAGGGGGAGACTGAAAGCACATTTACTCCCTTGGTGGTTTTGGTAATTAATTTCAACATACATATTGTTGGACTAACACTTTTACCTAGTATATTTTAGACAAGTTCAACAGTGGCATGGCAAGGACATGAGGATGTTGACCCCTTCAAAATGCTAAGGATAAAGATTGACAAAGCTCCAAGACTCTACATTTTTGGTTAAGTGATCCAAGATCACATTGAGTCCATAGGAAAGCAAACTATTAAAAGGGGATGAGGTTTTGATCATGACTCAATTGCTCAAGTGCTTAGTGATATTGCTCCAAAAGCCTCAAATACGTCACCACTTCCATCCTATCCAAAACCCTAAATGTCCATCTCGGTCCCACCAAAAAAATCCCATAAGGACCCACCAAGATGATCCCATACACTGCCATATACCATTGCCCTTCGGTCCCACCGAGTTGGTATGATCGGTCTCACCGAAAAGCCTAACGGTCAAGTCTTTTGCACTAGTCGATCACACCAAGATTTTCATGCAGGTGTCACCGAGTTGGGTCAAAGACTTTTAACGGTTGGGTATTTGGTGCTGCCTATTTATACCCCCTCCACCACCACCTACTCTCTAAGAGAGCCATCAGAACAAAACACAACTTCCACCATTCATTTTCTGAGAAGAGAACCACCTACTCATCTATTGAGATCAAGAGATTCCATTCCAACCCTTTGAACCTTGATTTCTAGCCTTCCCAAGTTGCTTTCCATTCAATCCCCTCTCCTACCAAAGCCAAATCTGTGAGAGAGTGTTTGAGTGTTGGGGAGACTATCATTTGAAGCATAAGAGCAAGGAGTTCATCATCAACAACATTGTCAATTCCCTTTTGGAGAGTGGTGTCTCCTAGATTGGTTAGGTGTCACTTGGGAGCCTCCAAGATTGTGGGGTTGAACCAAGGAGTTTGTAAGGGCAAGGAGATCGCCTACTTCATGAAGATCTACCCAAGTGAGGCAAGTCCTTCGTGGGCGTTGGCCATGATGGAATAGACAAGGTTGCTTCTTCATGGACCCTTCATGGGTGGAGCCCTCCACGAACTCGCGCAACCATTACCATTTGTGGGTTGTAGTCTCCATCAACGTGGACGTACGATAGCACCTCCTATCGGAACCATGCCAAAAATCTTTGTGTTCCATCTCTACCATTTACTTTCCACACAATTGGATGCTTTACTATTTCCATTGCTCTATCTCTAGATATGCATGTGTAGGAAGTCTTGGTGACAAATTAACTAGTGCCAAAATATGCCTAAATTTTAAGAAAAAATAAAAATTGCACCTTTGGTTGGTTAAGAGTCTATTCACCCCTAGACCTATCTTCTCTGATCCTACAGTTGCATAGTCCTTCCCTCATCTTTGGCTCTTCTTCTCCTTGGACAGGACAACATATGTTACCTCGGCCAAAAGAGCCTCAAGTTGAGCAGTTCGAGCCTTCTTAGGCAATGGTGTCAAGAACTTTATCTTCTTCACCCTGGCAAGCCATTTCTGGAAATGGAAGGGTGAGCATGATCATTCTTAATAAGGAAATCAGAAGATAGTGGATATAAACTAACATGAGTAAGACTACTATTACCTTGGTTGGGCCATTTTTGGTGTCGAGGTCGTAGTCTTCCCCTTCTGCGGGGAATTCATTCTGGGACAGCTTGAAAAGCATCGTCCACATCCTGTCCAAATTAGGGTAGAAGAAGTTTCGCACTGTTGCTATGTCCTTGGGCTTATAAAGCCACATCAGACTGGCCCGGAGTTGAAGGGGAAGGATGCAGCGTTGGAGCATAACCTGGATCACATCCACTAGCTTGATATTCTTGTCCTTCATGGATTGGATCCTCTTCTAAAGCATCATCACCTCCTCCGGATTACCCCAATCAAGGCCTTTTTTCGTCCATGAGACGAACCTCTTTGGGGGCCCGGCTGAGAAAGTCGGGATCTCCATCTAGCCTTCAACGGGCAGCTCGGTGATGCAAAACCACTCCCGCTGCCACATTTTAATTGTCTCCACAAAGGTGCCTTCTAGCCAAGTCACCTTCTGGAGCTTGCTGATCATGGCCCCGCCGCAATCGGCTAATTGAGCACCGCTGCTCTTCAGCTTGATGTTGAACGTCTTCAGCCATAAGCTGATGTGCGGCTCAACGCGAAGGAAAGACTTGCAGACGGTGATGAACGCCATGAGGTGCAGGATAGAGTTTGGGGCTAGGTCAAGAAAATCTAGCCGTAGTATAATAGAACCCCTCTCACAAAGGGGTGCGGGGGAACCCCAGGCCTCGGACGAGGTGGGGGGCGAAGATCACCCTCTCCCCTTGCTTGAGAGTGGGGATGAGCTGGTTGGGCTCTGGAGGCCGGCAGGCGGCACTGGTGGGGACGATCTCTGCATTGATGAGACATGACAATGAGAAATCTACCTCGGGCCGCAATCTGACTTATAATAACTAGCTCGCTTAGCGCCATTGGTGGTGACGGTTCGATAAAAGTTGCCAGACAAGAACCACTGTTCACACCTTCATGGTAGGCATTCGAGGCTAAGCTATCTTGGGACTTTGGGTGCCGAAGTATGAACTCTAAAACATGTGGTCAATGGGCAATCCCGGTAGGGGGAAGCTCGATAATTGCCTTGGGTAAAGAGATTTTGGATCTAAATAATAACCCGCTAGAGAAAAAACTTGCATGTCAAGCCGACAACTTCAAGCCGGAAACATTGGTCCAAGGATAGAACTTACGTCCTCGGATTTGAACACAAGTTCAGGGGCTACTGACGGTGTCCAGGACCAAGGGGTGCCAACCTAGTTGGCCCACAGTACCTAGGACGATCTTACGGCCCACCAATTTCTACAAGGAAGGACTCCGGGAGCCTTGAACCCAGACGTGATCAAGACGAACAAAGCCGAAGACTTGGCATGTCCTTCAAGGACTACTCCAACTATCGTCGTGTGTGTTCCCAACTGGCAACCAACCACGTGTAACCCTACATACCATTGGTGCCTATATAAACCGTGGGGTTTAGTCCATAGAGACACAATCACAATTACCAGCCTGAGGGTTTAGAACACAACATACGATCTCGAGGTAGATCATCATGTATTCGATACTCCATCATCAATATAATCAAAAGCAGGACGTAGGGTTTTACCTCTTTTAGAGGGCTTGAACCTGGGTAAACATCGTGTCCCTTGTCTCCTGTTACCCATCGTTCCTATATCCACAGCTCAGGACCCCCTACTCGAGATCTGCTGGTTTTAGTACCAACACCCTTCCTGCAGTCGCAACTTCGGCCTACGCCCGACGACCTCCTCTTCGACTTGTTTTATGATGGCTTTGGATTGCTTGGAATTGGTCGGGGTAAAAACCCTACATCTTATGCTGGTAGCGACGACACCCGCGGGTGCCGCCCCCTTCTTGGAGGCGTTGCCATGGCCATTTTCTGTGCCCCTCTTCGAGCATCAGGGAAACCCTAGGTCCGGGTTTTTGGATCGGACGACGATGATGTCTAGGTGTCGTTCTCCTTCATGAAGGCGTTGTCTTGCTTGCTCGTGGCGTCCTCGATGCTGGCTTCAAAGTTTTGGTCATCTAGTTGTTGGTTGGATTGCTTCTCTGGTCGACGAGTTTAGTCGTTTTTGCCATGGCATTTTTAGATATACACTTTGCCACAACAAATATGGAGCTACCCTGGCAAGAAACTAGTTTTTTTTGCCATGGCAGCAAAAAAACATGAGGATTTAGAGACACGGTGATGGAAAATGCCATGCTGCTAATTAACAAAATGCAATGTTTTGGGAACAATCATGTAGAAACTGCCATGGCAAAAACAATGTAGAAAATGCCATGTTTTCAAGTTTGCCATGACGCCTAATAAAATTTGCCATGGCACTAATTAACAAAATGCCATGTTGTTTTTGAATAATTCCAGGAGACAAAAAAAATCTGGAATGTGCCATGACACTTTGCAAAAATGCCATGGCAGAACGGTATGTCTAAAAATGCCATTGCAATACATAGATCATTTTAGTAATCGTACATGCTTGATTTTCCATGGTATAAACGTTGAAAATGCCATGGTTTCTACAAAAATGCCATGGTATACACATGGCAAAAATTGCCATGGTTCATACATGACTACTCGGGGACACTAGGCCTAAAATGTCTATAGAAGTGCCATGGGGTAAGATAATTTTTTTGAAAATGTCTACAAAGTGAGATGGATTGATCAAATTTGCCACTAGGCCTAAATGTTAACAGCTTCTACCATAGGAGACACTGAAACAAATTCTAGAAAAAAAGTGATACGTCCATTTTGCATCGTGATTTCCTACAATTATTCATCTTGTTTTGAAGTTATATTCCAAATTATGATGGAATTCTAATGTCGTTTCCCTCTTAAAATGCAAGATACATCAAAAGAGGGAGATCACCGATGGCTGGAATTCTGACCTGAAAAAGCTACAACGGAGATAGCAATTCCCTGGAGCTCAAAATGACGTGAAATTACGGAGATTTATTTTTGAATATATATAAAATAAGAGAAAAAATAAGTATTGGAGAGGAGCCTCGATGGGCCCACAAGCCAGGGGGCGTGCCCTGCCCCATGGGCACCCCATGGTGGCTTGTGGGGCCCATAGAGGCCCACTGCTGACATCTTTCTCCTATATGAAGCCATGTACCCTAGGAAAATAAGAAGTCTTTTAGGACCAGCCGCGGCCATCTTGAGGCGGAGCAATTTTACTCTCCGGCTGAACGATTCTTCCAGGGAAACTTCCCTCTAGGAGGGGGAAAATTGAAGCCTTCCTCAGCACCAACACTACTCTCATCGTGGGAGGCTTCATCTTCATCAACATCTTCACCAGCACCATCTCATCTCCAAACTCTAGTTCATCTCTTGCAATCAATCTTTGTATCAAACCTCAGATTGGTACCTGGGGGTGTTAGTAGTGCTGATTGCATCTTGTAGTTGATGCTAGTTGGTTTACTTGGTGGAAGATCCATATGTTCATATTGTTGATTGCATATTTCTACCTACTGAACATGTTCAATATTATAAGTTGTGAGTAGTTCTATTTGTTCTTGAGGACATGGGAGAAGTCTTGTTATTAGTAATCATGTCAAGTTGATCACCATTCAATGTTTTGATGATATGTTGTGTTATTCTTCCTCTAGTGGTGTTGTGTGAACGTCAACTACATGACACTTCACCGTCTTCGGGCCTAGGGGATGGCATTGTGGAATTAGTTTGTATATGATGGGTTGTGGGAGTTACTGAAGCCTAAACCTCAGTTTATGAATTGTTCTGTAAGGGGCTTTTTTGGATCCATATGTTTAATGCTATTGTTAGATTTATCTTAATTAATTCTCTTGTATTTGCGGATGCTTGCATGGAGGGTATGATCATAAGACAATGAACGTAAGTCGATGAATCATGGTGAAGATAACTAGATGATATTCCCATGTGTCCTCAAGAGCATTTTAATCACTATAAGAAGTTTCACCGGCTTGTGATGAGTCCAATTTGTGTGACAATTATGTTAGTTATTTTGTGCCTACATGGTAGGCTTTGTGGAATTCTACCTCGTTCACGCACTACTTTTTGTCGTTATTTTGCAGGTAACGTCTTTTGGAGCAAATATAGTTTTATAGAAGGAATCCCAGGAAATGGTGGTGGAACCATGTTATTTAATGTGATAATCAACTACCATGAAAGAATGAAGCAATGGGGCCAAGGGAGGAATCCCTGCAGTGCCTCCAAAGCCAAAGGCGACCTTCCATACGAGCGCTCCCACTCGTATGGGCAGTCGTATGAGGTGTCAGCTCCACCGCCTAGTCCACCACTTCCATCTCGTTAAATTTTCTCGAGGATCAGAGACACGGAGTGGGATGAAATGCATCTAGAAGGGAGAACCCTCGGAGGCTTCCGGAGGATAACGGATCCAATACACCGCCACCACTACTCCGCATAGAGAGGGCTTCAATATTTGTAATACATTACTATCATCATCATCTCACCCCCATCCATTTGTAATACATTAATTGGAGTGGGTTCAATATTGTGTTACTTGTGTGGAATTATCTTGTACATCATAATTCACTTCACCCCTTTTGTTCCCTTGATGTGTGAGTAGTCCTTATAGTTCTCGGGGATATGGAGGAACCCTAGTATGTAATCCTCAATTGCCTCTCCTTGTGTTAGAAGTGACAATGTTTCGTTCTTCTTCCTTGTGCATGCTAAATATTGCTTGCCACAATAATTTGTTTACTCATAAGATGCCTATTTATAGGAAGTGGGTTGGACTTAAATGTGCTTGATACATGCTTTATGATGCACTTTTTGTGCTTCAATTCTTATCTTTTATGTGAGCATCATTAAAATCTCAAGCCAATCTTAATGGCTATAAAGAAAGAGCTTGTTGGGAGATAACCCAATAGTTGTCATTTTATTTTTGTGTGTCAACATGATTATTACTACTATAGTAATTGTGTTTGTATATTTCCTTTCAATTTATGTGCCAAGTAAAGCCTTTAAGGTGATATGGATGCTTGCTTATTTGATTCTATGCAAAAACATAACCTTTTACGTCGAGTATTTGAATTATGATTCTATACTGGAACGTGATCAACTACTGAAATTTTTACACGGCACTGCTACACAAATTTTCTATGTTGTCTTAATTTTTAAAAAAATTAGAGTTCCATAAGTATGATAAAAAATTAGATCTTTATGTGTTGTTCTGTTTTTCACAGGTTCTGTTTTTATTTCATAATGTGCTTATTTAAAAGTTTCTACAGCTTATATTGGGAGATATAAATGGTAGAAATGATAGAATATAGTAGGTATTATGTGGGAACAGTTTTGAATCCTGTCTTGATAGTACCAAAGTGAGTGATTTATTCTTTATCATACTAACCCATCTCACGAGTTCCATTAAGTTTTATATGGTCGAACTTTTCAAGTTTTGGGTGACATGACGATGGAAAGAGAATAAGGAGCGGCAAGAGCCTAAGATTGGGGTTGCCCAAGGCCCCTCAAGGTAATATTCAAGGAAGACTCAAGCTTGTAAGCTTGGGCATGCCTGATACGTCTCAATCGTATCTACTTTTCCAAACACTTTTGCTCTTGTTTTGGACTCTAATTTGTAGGATTTGAATGGAACTAACCCAGACTGATGCTGTTTTCAGCAGAATTGCCATGGTGTTATTTTTGTGCAGAAACCAAAGTTCTTGGATTGACCTAAAAATTTACGGAGAATTTTTTTGGAATATATAAAAAAAACTGGTGGAAAAAGATACCAGAGGGGGGCCACCCAGGAGCCACAAGCTCAGGGGGCACGCCCACCCCCCAGGGTGCGCCTAGCGAGCTTGTGGGCCCCCTAGATCTCTGGCAACCCTAACTCCGACTCCGTATATACTTATTCACCAAGAAAAAAATCACAGAGAAGGATTCATCGTGTTTTACGATATGGAGCCGCCGCCACCTCCTGTTCTTCATCGGGAGGGCTGATTGGAGTCCGTTCGGGGCTCCGGAGGGTGGAATCAATCACCGTCGTCATCATCAACCTTCCTTCACTGCCAATTTCATGATGCTCACTACCGGGATTGAGTAATTCCTTCGTAGGCTTGCTGGACAGTGATGGGTTGGATGGGATTTATCATGTAATTGAGTTAGTTTTATTAGGGCTTGATCCCTAGTATCCACTATGTTCTGAGATTGATGTTGCTATGACTTTGCTATGCTTAATGCTTGTCACTAGGGCCTAAGTGCCATGATTTCAGATCTGAACCTATTATGTTTTCATGAATATATTTGTGTTCTTGATCCTATCTTGCAAGTTATATGCACCTATTACGAGTTATGATCCGCATACCCCAAGGTGACAATAATTGGGATTCTTTCCGGTGATTACCATAGTTTGAGGAGTTCACGTATTCACTATGTGCTAATGCTTTGTTCTGGTTCTCTATTAAAAGGAGGCCTTAATATCTCTTAGTTTCCTTATGGACCCTGCTGCCACGGGAGGGTAGGACAAAAGATGTCATGCAAGTTCTATTCTATAAGCATGTATGACTATATACGTGCTACATGCCTAAATTACATTGATGAATTGGAGCTAGTTCTGTGTCGCCCTAGGTTATAACTGCTACATGATGAATATTATCCAGCACAATTATCCATCGCTGATCCAATGCCTATGAGCTTTTCACATATTGATCTTTGCTAAGTTACTTTCATCGTTGCTACTGTTACAATCACTACAAAACTGTTACTATTACTATTGCCACTGTTACCGTTACTATCATACAACTTTGCTACTGACCATGTTGCTGCAGATATTACGTCTTTCAGGTGTGGTTGAATTGACAACTCAGCTGCTAATACTTGCGAATATTATATGGCTCCCCTTGTGTCGAATCAATAAATTTGGGTTGAATACTCTACCCTCAAAAATTTGTGCGATCCCCTATACTTGTGGGTTATCAAGACCTTTTTCTGGCGCCGTTGCCGGGGACCATAGCTCTATTTTCTGAGTCACTTGGGATTTATATCTGTTGATCACTATTAAGAATCTGAAAGATACCAGAACCAAGATCGTTCCTGCTACTTCTTGAGCTTGCGTTAGTTTTTCCCTTGAAGAGGAAAGGGTGATGCAGCAAAGTAGAGATAAGTATTTCCCTCAGTTTGAGAACCAAGGTACCAATCCAGTAGGAGGAACACACAAGTCACCAATGGTTGCACCTACACAAACAAACAAATACTTGCACCCAACATGATAAAGGGGTTGTCAATCCCTTCACGGTTACTTGCAAGGATGAGATCTGATAGATATAGGTATAAAAGATAAATAAAAGTGCAAAATAAAGTAAAGGTAAATAAATTGCAGCAATGTATTTTTGGGTTCATAGATCTGAAAATAATATGATAAAAATAGACCCAGGGCCATAGTTTTCACTAGAGGCTTCTCTCTTGAAAGAACGCATATGGTGGGTAAACAAATTACTGTTGAGCAATTGATAGAAAAGCGCAAAGTTATGACCATATCTAAGGCAATGATCATGAATATAGGCATCATGTCCATGACAAGTAGACCGACTCCTGCCTGCATCTACTACTATTACTCCACACATCAACCGCTATCCAGCATGCATCTAGTGTATTAAGTTAACAAGAACGGAGTAATGCCTTAAGCAAGATGACGTGATGTAGGGGGATAGATCCAATCAATATGAATAAACCCCACCTTTTTATCCTTAATGGCAACAATACAAATATGTGCCGTGCTACCACTTCTGTCACTAGGTGAGGACACTGCTATATTGAACCCATTACAAAGCACCTCTACCATTGCAAGAAAAATCAATCTAGTTGGCCAAACCAAATCAGTAGATCGGAGAGAAATACAAAGCTATCTTAATCATGCATAAAAGAGTTCAAAGAAGACTCAAATAATATTCATAGATAATCTGATCATAAATCCACAATTCATCGAATCTCAACAAACGCACCATAAAAGAAGATTACATCGAATAGATCTCCAAGAACATCAAGGAGAACATTGTATTGAAGATCAAAGAGTGAGAAGAAGCCATCTAGCTACTAGCTATGTACCCGTAGGTCTGTGGTAAACTACTCACACATCAATGGAAGGGCAGCAAGGTTGATGTAGAGGCCCTCCGTGATTGAATCCCCCTCCGCAGAGTACCGGAACAGGTCTCCAGATGGGATCTCACGAGGACAGAAACTTGCGGTGGCGGAAAAGTATTTTTGGTGTGCCCTCTGGTATATGGGGAATATTTGGGTATTTATGGAGCAAAGATTAGGGTTAGAGGAGCCACAGGGGGCCCACAAGATCAGGAGGCGCCCCCCCTAGGGCACGGCCTCCGAGCTTGTCGTGGCCTCGTGGCTCTTCTGGCCTCCTCCCGAAGCTTCCTAGGTGTCTTCGGGTCCAAGAAAAATTGTCAAAAAATTTGTTCCATTTGGTATTGATTTTCTATAAAAGACAAAAACATGGAAAAAACAGCAACTGGCGTTGGGTACTAGGTTAATAGGTTAGTCCCAAAAAATGATATAAAATAGCATAATAATGTATATAAAACATCCAAGATGGATAATATAATAGCATCACTACAGGAATCAGGAACTTTGCTGTCTGCCATGGCTCATGGCAAAGGCATGCCTGGCGGACGGCAAAGGCTTTGCCGTCAGCCAGCAGATGGCAACACGTCCAGCTGAACGAACTACGGCAAAGGGCACTTTGCCGTCTGCTGGCGGACGGCAAAGACCTTTGCATCTTTGCCGTCAGCCAGCAGACGGCAAAGTACCCAAATATGCCAGCCCAGATGCCCCCCAGGTAGCTGCCATGTGGCACGCTATGCCGTCTGCTGGCAGACGGCAAAGATGCAAAGGTCTTTGACGTCTGCCAGCAGACGGCAAAGCAACCATATAGGCCAGCCCAGTGCCCCCAGGTTGCACAGGTAGCTGCCACATGGCAGCTTTGCCGTCTGTCGTCTGCTGGCAGACGGCAAAGAGCCTGTATAGCCCCTGTTTTTTCTTAAATTCATTCAATTTCACAGAATTTCATAGATATATATATATATATGTATACACATTTGAAAATACTTTCAACAAGCATAACAACACATATACTTACCAAATCATATCCCTGCCATATGGATATGATCATCCAACACATATACATACCAAATCAAAAGTCCATATGCAACATATATAGCTAGCCAACATATCCAACAACAAGCATACAATGGTTTCATCCATACATACATATATAGGTAGCAAGTTTCACATTGTCCATCCTACAAAATCAAAACAAAAAGGAAGCACAAGGAGAAGAGTAGACTCCATCAACGCAAGCTTTCTCATCTAAAGCAAATTTGCAAATTGGGAAAGAAGAAAGTTAGAAGAAGAAGAAGAAGAAGAAGAAGAAGAAGACTAGAAGAAGAAGACTAGCTAGAAGAAGAAGAAGAAGAAGAATTTTTCTTCTCTTTCTTTTTCTCCTCTCCTCTTCTTTATCTTCTTCTTCTAACTAAGGTAGGTAAAAATGCCATTTTTTAGCTAAGCTAGGTAAAAATGCTAAGTGTAGGTCATTTTAGAGCTAAGCTAGGTAAATAGGTCATTTTGGAGCTTAGTAAGGTTATTATGTCATTTTCGAGGAAAATAAGCTAAGTCTATGTCATTTTGGAGGTAACAAAGATTATCATGCCATTTTTTACCTAAGTATACTAAGTATGTCATAAATGAACTGAAGAAGCTAAGTATAGGTCATTTTTGAGCTAACCTAGGTAGTTATGCCATTTTTGACCTAAGTAAGCTAATTATGTCATAAATGAACTAGGTAAGCTAAGTATAGATCATTATTGAGCTTTCCTAGGTAATTATGCCATTTTTTCATCGGGAGACGCATAGTGGTCACGCATACTGATGATTGAGGACACCTATAGCTAGCAAGTTTCATCGGCATGAAGACCGGAACAGAGCAAATGAAGGGGGGAGGAGGAGATGTCATTTGTGCTCACCCACCAACGCAGGGGCGGAGCTCGTCGAACACTAGACCCTCGCAGCGACGAAAAACCTGCACATTTAAATCGAAAGATAAGTAACATAGCAATATTGTTTTTTCCGTCAACCTAACTAAATATTTATAACAGGACAAGCGGGTTAGGGGGTTCCTCGGCGTCGATGGAACCCTAAATAGCAAGTATCACCGGTGCGAGATACATGTGGCGCCCGGCGTTGAACACTAGATCCACATCCCACAAGTGACGCCGGCGCCAGGCGTCCCGCGCGCAGCAATAGTTCTGGGGGCCGATGACGGTCGAACACCTTGGCGAATTTGTCTGGCAGCCTCTGCAATGAGGATTAAAGCCAAGTTTTGAAACTTCAAACAACCAAACCGACTTGAGTCAGTTTGGGTGTTTCAAGTTTCAACACTTGGCTTTTAATCGTCATCGCAGAGGCTGCAAGACAAATTCGCATAGGTGTTAGACCGCCATTGACCCCAAGAACTGTTGCTGCAGGACGCCGGACGCCGGCGTCACTTGTGGGACGTGGATGTAGTGTTCGACACCGACGGCCACATGTATCTCGCACCGACGATACTTGCTATTTAGGGTTCCATCGACGTCGAGGAACCCCCTAACCAGCTCGTCCCCGGGCGCCCTCTGGTATGCCAACGCACGATCGACGGGTCAGCACTCGGATTGGGGGATTCTCGGTATGGGCGACAGCGTCGGGACCGGCGGGACCCACTGGCTCCACCATCTATCCCCTCGGCGACCGGCGATCCATGACCCTCTTCCTTTTTTCCTTTTTCCTCTTCTTCTACTTATTCTTCTTTTTTTCAACTTTCTTCTTCTAATTATCTAAACCTAAACCTAGCACTAACCTAATCCTACCACTAACCTAAACCTATTAATAACACTTAAACCTAAACAGCAAATAACAGTAGAAAAAAACAAAAAAAAATCACCTTGGCTCCGGCGGTGGTGGAGGAGGCGGCGGGGCGCCAGGGCACCGGGGAACCGGGGCGGGGCAGCGTGGGCGGGGCGCCGCCGGGGCAGCGGGGCGGGGCGCCGGGGCAGTGGGGGTCGAGGGCGGGGGCGGCTCAGGCCCGGGGGCGGCGGCGCGGGTGAGGTGAGGGCCGGGAGAGAAAGAGAGGGGTGGGGCGCGGGCGCCGGCCCATTTTCAATTAGGTCACAGCTCTTTGCCGTCTGCTAGTAGACGGCAAAGAGCCTAGCTAGTGGGGTGGGGCCGGGGAAAAACGGCCATTAAAACGGCCACTTTCTTTGCCGTCTGCTAGCGGACGGCAAAGAAGCTTTGCTGTCCGCTAGCAGACGGCAAAGAAAGTGGCCGTTAGGTCATTCTCATTAGTGGGCCACCCACCCTCTTTGCCGTCTGCTAGCAGACGGCAAAGCTTCTATGCCGTCGGCTAGCAGACAGCAAAGAGCAGGCTGACGGCAAACACCCTCTTTGCCGTCCGCTCTTTCTTTGCCATCAGCTTTCTGTAAGCTGATGGCAAAGACCTTCTTTGTCGTCAGCTAGCAGACGGCAAAGAGCTGGCTGATGGCAAAGATCCTGATTCCAGTAGTGCATGGAACAATCAAAAATTATAAATACGTTGGAGACGTATCAAGCATCCCCAAGCTTAATTCCTGATCATCCTCGAGTAGGTAAATGATAAAAACAGAATTTTTGATGTGGAATGCTACCTAACATGTTTATCATGTAATCTTTCTTATTGTGGCATGAATATTCAGATCCATAAGATTCAAAACAAAAGTTTAGTATTGACATAAAAACAATAATACTTCAAGCATAGTAATAAAGCAATCATGTCTTCTCAAAATATTATGGCTAAAGAAAGTTATCCCTACAAAATCATATAATCTTGTCATGCTCTATCTTCTTAACACAAAGTATTTATCATGCACAACCCCGATGACAAGCCAAGCAATTGTTCATACTTTTGATGTTCTTAAGCTTTTTCAACTCTCACGCAATATATGAGCGTGAGCCATGGATATAGCACTATGGGTGGAATAGAATATGATGGTGGAGGTTGTGTGGAGAAGACAAAAAAGGACAAAGTCTCACATTGACGAGGCTAATTAATGGGCTATGGAGATGCCCATCAATTGATGTCAATGCAAGGAGTAGGGATTGCCATGCAACAGATGCACTAGAGCTATAAGTGTATGAAAGCTCAAAAGAAAACTAAGTGGGTGTGCATCCAACTTGCTTGCTCACGAAGACCTAGGGCCATTGAGGAAGCCCATAATTGGAATATACAAGCCAAGTTCTATAATGAAAAATTCCGACTAGTAATATATGAAAGTGACAAAATAGGAGACTCTCTATCATGAAGAACATGGTACTACTTTGAAGCACAAGTGTGGAAAAGGATAGTAACATTGTCCCTTCTCTCTTTTTCTCTCATTTTTTTTCCTTTTTTTCCTTTTTTTTTATTTTAGGCTCTTTGGCCTCTTTTTTATTTCAAGTCCGGAGTCTCCATCATCCTTTCCTCACATGGGACAATGCTCTAATAATGATGACCATCACACTTTTATCTACTTACAACTCAAGAATTACAACTCGATACTAGAACAAAAATATGACTCTATATGAATGCCTCATGCAATGATCTAGCGTGACATGTATAAAAAATATGAACGGTGGCCAAGCCACAAATACTATGTCAACTATATGATCATGCAAAGCAATATGACAATGATGGTATGTGTCATAATAAAACGGAATGGTGAAAGTTGCATGCCAATATATCTCAGAATGGCTATGGAAATGCCATAATAGGTAGGTATGGTGGCTATTTTGGGGAAGATATAAGGTGGCTTATGTGTGAAAGAGCGTATCATATCACGGGATTTGGATGCACCCGTGAAGTTTGCACCAACTCGCAAGGTGAGAAAGGGCAATGCACGGTACCGAAGAGGCTAGCAATGGTGGAAGGGTGAGAGTGCGTATAATCCATGGACTCAACATTAGTCATAAAGAACTCACATGTGACGCCCCCGGCTTAATCGTGCACTAATCATACACGCAAATGCACACGATCAAGCCTAAGGACTCACTTGAAGATATCACAACACAAATCTAAAACATAAATAAAGTCATACAAGCATTATATTACAAGCCAGGGCCTCAAGGGCTCGAATACATAAGCTTAATTCCAAACAAGCATCAACGGAAGCGTTAGATATCTGAGTACAGACATAAGACAGAGAGATAAGCCTTTAACAAGGCGGGACAAAACAAAAGCTACAATCGAAAGGCGCAGGCCTCCTGCCTGGGACCCTTCGATCCTACACCTGGTCGTCGGTCAGCTCGTAGAAGTAACCACTCTCAAGGTGGTAGTAGTAGTCGTTGGTGGGGCAGCTGTCTCAGGGGCTCCGTCATCTAGTTGCATCAAATGGATATGGGGGAAAAAGAAAGCAAAGCAACCATGAGTACTCATCCGAAGTACTCAGCAAGCAAGGATCTACACTACATATGCAACATTATCAAAGGAAAGCTGTATATGTGGACTGGGCTGCAGAAATGCCAGAATAGAGAGAAGGCCTAGTCCTATCGAAGACTAGCATCTTCATCATCTTCAGCGGTCTTGCAGCATTAGAAGAGTGTAGATCAGCACAATATGAAGTAGTAGCATTAATAAGTCTCAACCTCACCCAGAGATCCTTCCTCGACTCCCCTGCGAGAAAGCAATCCCAGAGCCATACAGTCATCAACCTCGCCCAGAGATCCTTCCTCGACTGCCGGCGAGAAAGCGATCCCGGAGCCACATATCCAGGTATCATCTCAAGTTCTAGTTGTATCGATCGGGATACAACTCCGAGTGTCCGTTACCGTAGGACAGGCTATCGATAGATGTTTTCTTCCCTGCAGGGGTGCACCAACTTACCCACCATGCTCGCTTAACTCCGGCCGGACACACTTTTCTGGGTCATGCCTGGCCTCGGCCAAACGACACACCACAGCCCTACCTAGAGCTCAGCAAAGAGGTCCCCGTCGGTCTACATACTAAGCGCTCAGGGGTCTTGGGCCATCGCCCTGTGCACTCCGGGTCGTTGCGAGCAGGGCGAATCTCGGTACCACCACTACAGGATGGCGCCGGCCCAGTCGTGCCGCAATGCTGAAATGGATGTCTGACAGAGCTTTCGGCTGATACCACGATGCAGAGTGCCCATAACTTTCCCGCGTGATGGTTAGTGCTATCGGGCCAGAGGCCCACTCAGATCAAATATCCAAATCGTTAGTGTTTTGGTGGTTAGGTAACGAGCAGAGACTCACGATCGATGTGACCCCGTCGCCCCGTCTCGAGGACTTGTGGCAAGGGCTAAGAATGCCCGGCCACGCCTCGTATTTATCTCACGGGCACCTTCCAGGTCAACCCGTCTCCACATCACTCGCGGGTACCACACAGGGTCGACCCGCCTTTCCAAGTAACAATTGTAAAGTCCAAGTATCCGTGTTTCCATAACATCAGGGGAATCCGAGGTATCACCCTCGTTGGATTCCTACTCGATGTAACCGTCAAGGTGAACTCGGAGGAATCACCCTCGTTGGGTTCACACCTGAGGTGTTGCACGACAGCGTCGTTATCGGGTGTGGTGAAGGAGGAATCACCCTCGATGACCACGACCAAATAGCTTCTCTACAGAGTTAACATCAGAAGTGCTGTACGAGGTATCACCCTCGGCACTCGATAATAACGCTGCAGTGTCGTACAACTAAGGGGGTGATGTGCGGTGCCGGGGTCTGGTCTTCGATCCTGTTGATCGGGTCTTCTGACATTCCAGCGGGGCAGTTGGGTCAAAGTGGGGTCTCTGATGGGTCTCTACCCAGACTATACTAAGCAGTTTAGGATAAGCAGGTGGGTATCAACAGTAGTTACAATAACAGGCTATGCATAAAAATAGGATAAACAGTAGTAGCAACAATTTCTAATGCAAGCATAAGAGAGAAAGAATAGGCGATATCGGCATGTTCAAAAGGGGGGGTTGCTTGCCTGGAAGCTTTGCGGTAAAGCAATAGTCGTCAACGGTGTCGTCGGGCTCCTGATCTACGTCAGCGTCGGTCTTGGCGTCTATCAAGAGAGAAGGAGGGGGAAGAAACAATAAATTCATGGCAAAAATGCAAACAATATGCATGACATGCCTAATTGATATGCAGAGGTGTTCTACTGCCTAACTAAATGATTTAGTTAATTTAGGAATTTCTTTGGATTTATTTTATTAGAGTTGAGCACTATTCATTTATCAAAATCAGTCTAAAAGTTCCATGTTCAGGTGGTTAGGGGCATCTGACAGCAATACGAAGGGCGTATTCAGATTCATCTCGTCGTTCTGAGCAACTTTCATGTACAAAGTATTTTCATACAAACTACGGTTTATTTTATATGATTTTCTAAAGTTTTAATCAGTTTCTGGATTTATTTATTTATTTTAAAACAACATTATCCAAAACAGTATGGGATGATGTCACCATGACATAGAGGTGATGTCAGCGGTCAACAGTGCAGTTGACTGGGTCAGACCTGACAGGTGGGTCCACTGGGACCCACATGTCAGCCTCTGTAACTAATTAGCAGGGTTCATTTAAACTAAACAACTTAATTAGATGGTGGTCCCTAATAGTCAATGTCTAATTACTGTTTTAATTAACTAATTAATTAATTTATAGATTATCTATTTATCTAAAATCATTTTAAATGGTGGGACCCACATGCCATGGACACGGGGCCGCCCAGTCAGCGTTGACCCTGGTCAATGGGGCCCAGTGGGGCCCGTGGTCAGTGGCACGAGGCGGTGCCCGCGGCTGCCGCGTCAGCGCCGCGTCGGACGGCAACCGGAGTCGCGCCGGCGAGCCCGTACGCGGCAGAGGAACTCCGGCGAGCTCGAGTTCGAGCTACGGTGGTCCAAACCAGGCGTGGCTACCCGCGTTCGAGAGCTAGCGAGGTCGCGCGTCGCGTGGGGCGAGTGGTCGGACTCGAGGGTGCCCGAAACGACGCCAGCGACGATGGTTGGCGGCGGTGCTCTTTGGGCTTCGTCGGAAAAGGCGCGGGAGTGCGCAAGGGGGTCAAATGGGGGCTGGGTGCGTCGCGTAACGTGCTCTGGAGCGCGCCAGTGGCTCGCGCGGGGGCTCGGGAGCACGTACGGCTCGTGGGCGGCAGCAATGGTGGCAGTCGGAGTCCGGCAGCAGCAGCTAGCTAGAGTGTCACAGGGAGCGCAAAGAGGAAGAGAAGATGATGGCGGTGCTCACAGCGTTGACGGGAAGCGCTCGGGGAAGCCGGTGGTGGACGGAGATGACCAAATCGACGGCGGCAGTGGCGGATGGCGCCGGGGAAGAAGAGGTCGAGGCGCTCGTTGTGGGGGCTCCCAGCTCCCCTGGTTTGCACCGAACGGCGTAGCGGACGACGGCGATCCGTTCTGGCACGGCGGCGATGCGACGCGGTGGCGGTGGCCGTGGGATCGAGCGGTGGTCAGCGATGGCAGAGTCGGCCATGGCGGGGAGGGAGAGAGCAGCACGGGGAGAGTGAGAGAGGGGAGGCCAGGGATGCGCAGGGCCTTGCCCTTATCCTCCACGCACGAGCGCAGGCGCGCGCTATCGAGCAAAGAGCGAGGGGCGGCCGGGGGGGAGGGCGCGGGCGTGCGCGTGCAGGAGGCGACAACGAGCGGGGAGGAACAGTGGGAGGTAGGGGATGGCGCCAGGCGGGCTGGGCCTCCCTGTGCCCTCGAGGCCCAGGCACAGTGGGCCTTTTTCTTTTTCTTCCGTTTCTTTTTCTGTTTTCTTTTTAGTTCCTGTTGTGCAAATAGTTAGGCCCCCAATTGACTTTTGAAAAATATGTGACTTAGCTTATTAAATATGGTGCATTATTTGCCACTGCCAGAAAATGGTTTGAAGCCACAGTGATTTCATTTGGATTCTAATTAAATGAATATGGATTAAATATCTCTGTTTTGCTTCTGTTTTAGGCTGTTAGAGTCAATTATCTAATTCCATTAATGTTGGTTATAATTTTATAAATGCCTCTGGATTACTTGCAATATTATGAACATTTTAGTTTTCAAATTTGAACAACCTTTATTTTTACTTTGTATTTGAATTTCAGTTTAAATTGGAATTTGAAAAGAGATATGATCCCAATGATGATTAAGCATTGTTAATCATGGTGACTTGGCACTAACATGTGGAATTACTATAGCTAACCACTGGGGGTGTTACAAATCTCCTCCACTACAAGAAATCCCGTCCCGAGATTTAAGAGGTGGAGTAAGGGGGAAAGGTCGGGTTACGAAATTCTAATGAATCTGCTCGGCCTTGGTTGCTCTTCTCGAAGAGGTCGATCCCCTACCTTGATGTCTTCACTTCTCTGCATCAGGGTGTCTTGACAAAGTTGTCATTCTTCCTTCGTAATCTTCATCGTACTTACGAAAGGATAATGGGTATCTAGGTAATGATGGAATTTTACAAGGGGAAATCAGCTGGGGTTAACTCAAGAGCGAAACACATAAGTATCTCTCGAGTTTTGGAACTCAGGAAAATCATCAAGAGCAGTAAGAGAAGGCATGAGAAGTTTCAAGTGGGCAGGCAATCATTCGATGCCTGAAACAGAGTGTGAAGGGGTTCTGAGCAATGGGAATAAGTATTGCATATGATACCAGAATAGATCATCTCTCGGAAGATGGCTCGTGAATTACATATGAAGCCAAGCATGAGGAATAACTTTGAAAACAGGGGTGTACAGGAGAGTTAGGTTTTGATCCTGTGGAACTGTGGGTTATGGGCCCACCATGTGGGTTAAAAGTAGAAAGGGTGCTGACATCTTGCACGGCCACGATAGCAAGGTATGTTAGAGGCTAGCATGTCAGTCATATTGGCAACAATCGTCGGTACCAAGGGCGAGGGATGAAGAGAACCGCCTTCCTGCTCGTTGAAACGAGGCAGACCTGTAGGCAAAGTTCTCGTCCATCGGTGGTTACCGGAATGTCATCAACAGTAGTGACAGAGTTGCACACCGAGGTGTTTACATAAGAAGGTAATTATCACTGCTCAGTTAAGTCAGGTTACGAGAAAGGTTAAACAAAACAATGGAAAGGAAAATGTGTTTATCAGATTAAACAGAACAACGGAAAGGAAAATGTGGTTAAACACATTTTTCAGGGGTATATCATTCCCAAGGACAAGCAGAGCATGATATACATGACAGGATATAAATTAGAAAACCCTTTAGGTAAGGGGGAGGAAATTTCACGACATTACCCATACAACGGTGCTTGGATAATTGATAAGGAAAACTTAGTTCTGTGCTTCAAATGCTCTGATTGAAAATCTGAGTACCACGGAGATGCTTCGAGATAGCATTGGCCAGGCCTTCAAACAAAGGTCAGACTTTGGATACACAGAGGATCCATCATGAACAACTCATAGAATAAGCCTTACAATCTCAACAAGGAAAAGATGAGGATGCGGCCGAGGGGCTCAGCAGCAATTCATCGAGATTTCCATATACATGGATTTTCTCAATTGGTCACACCAAAGTAAATAATGAATTATGTTCGAGGGGCACATCCAAAATTAAACATTGAATGAAGGTGCACCTGGAAATATGGACCAAGTAGCACGATTGATGTTAGAATGGTGATTCAATAGCCAAAAGACTTGGAATGGAACTATCGACCATTTACCTCAAAGCAATAGGGATGCTAGAAGTTTTGAATTCACACATCATAGTTAAATGGCCGGTATCCCGGTTAGAAACAATAGTGGGACCACGATATGAACGGAGATGGCGATAAGTATTACTATACCAAGAATTCTTAAGAGGTGGTGAAATTCTCACAACCTTCTTGACATAAAAGATGGTAATACTCCCAGGTAGAACATAACATAAGTTGGATTGCAGGGAACTCAAGGTACAACACCTAACATGAACAAGTTTGTGTTGGAAGGAAGGCAATAATGTTCTACCAAGAAGAACAATCATGGTTGGAACCACGATTGCAAGGGATCAATTCACAGATACAAGATGAACTTATACCAAGGGGGAATTATTTATTTTTATTTTTTTACGAGCAGCTTCCATGATAAGTTCTACATCGGTTCCATGGGCATGAACACAAAGGTTCAAGGTCGACCCCCACTTCTCAATGCATAACCTTTCATTCACTTCTCGCTTTTAATGAAGTTGAATTATTCAATATTTATCTGGCGTAACACCAGTAGTGAGTGACCTGTAGAAGTTTCTGGGTTCTCGCAGATGGCAGAAGCTTAGATACAACCCATCGGGACATTTTACAAATCTATACAACCATCAACCAAAGCAAGGAATACGAGTTCGAAAGCAAAGTGTCGAAGTCAAAGCAGATGATATAATTTACCGAAGGTATTTCTATCAGGGAAGAACTCACAAGGTTAGTGAATATGATGGACACTGTCGGATGTAACCCCACAAGGATTTGGCGGTCCACAAGGGATCTGATGTAAGTATCGGTACTCAACCAGAAGGAGAAGAATGCAAAGGCATCAGATTGTAAAAACAATTGAATAATTTGATATTTAAATACAAAGAAATCATGACTTTCAGAATGAACGATCAGAGGCAGAACTCTGATCAAAAGATGAGTAAGTTAATTAGAGCTAGATGGACAACCTATCAAGGTGTAATTTGCCGAGAATCAGCTCATGTCCGGAATGACGTCTGAGCCGGAGGAATGAATTCTAGGAATCGACCAATGATAGGGATTATCCTCATTCATATTGAATCAATAGACTCGGAATGGCAATGACAAAGAATGCTAATGAATATTGCGTGACATATGGATTTAACCATAATGCAGGCAGACAAGACTTTCGGGAGCACTAGGCTGCAGGGGATCTTCGGGAGACCAGATAGCAATTCAATGTGTTCTGGAAGGCACTTGGATAACTGAGGATGGATGAGTCCCGGTTAAGTGAATTTTCTGCAGTGCGAAAGGAGGCTGCAAAGCAGAAGACACAAGGATTCTTGGAACAACAGAGAGTATTAGGGGTAACTTGTAACAACAGGAGCAACTGGGAATGAGTGTACAACGAAAAAGGATGTTATCCATGGGGATTTAACGATGGTCAGGAATTGCAAAGATAGTGGGCAAGGGTCTCGGGAACTTCGAGGAGTATCTTCGGAGTCTTCTGATGAAGCAGGCAACCATCCGGAATGAAGGGGCTCTCCGGGGGAAGTCGTTACGCGAACCTAATGTAGTTAGTAAAATTTTAACCCAAAAGGAAGAGAGATCAGAGTCCCAGAGTATAGACGAGGAATAAAAGATCCTAATACCACCCAATTGGCGACGTGGGCCCGTAAGCCACACAACCATGTTAGTAAAACAGTTTTCCAAAGACTAGACTCAACTTCGGCCAAGGAGTTGGAAAGGGGAATCCTACACGCAGTCGGCTCTGATACCAACCTATGATGCCCCTGGCTTAATCGTGTGCTAATCATACACGCAAATGCACATGATCAAGCCTAAGGACTCGCTTGAAGATATCACAACGCAACTCTAAAACATAAATAAAGGCATACAAGCATTATATTACAAGCCAGGGCCTCGAGGGCTTGAATACATAAGCTTAATGCCAAACAAGCATCAGCAGAAGCGTTAGATATCTGAGTACAGACATAAGACAGAGAGATAAGCCTTTAATAAGGCGGGACAAAACAAAAGCTACGATCGAAAGGCGCAGGCCTCCTGCCTGGGACCCTCCGATCCTACTCCTGGTCGTCGGCCTGCTCATAGAAGTAACCACTCTCGAGGTGGTAGTAGTAGTCGTCGGCGGGGCAGCTGTCTCAGGGGCTCCGTCATCTGGTTGCATCAAATGGATATGGGGGAAAAAGAAAGCAAAGCAACCGTGAGTACTCATCTGAAGTACTCAGCAAGCAAGGATCTACACTACATATGCAACATTATCAAAGGAAAGCTGTATATGTGGACTAGGCTGCAGAAATACCAGAATAGAGAGAAGGCCTAGTCCTATCGAAGACTAGCATCTTCATCATCTTCAGCGGTCTTGCAGCATTAGAAGAGTGTAGATCAGCACAATATGAAGTAGTAGAATTAATAAGTCTCAACCTCACCCAGAGATCCTTCCTCGACTCCTTGCGAGAAAGCAATCCCAGAGCCATACAGTCATCAACCTCGCCCAGAGATCCTTCCTCAACTCCCGGCGAGAAAGCGATCCCGGAGCCACATATCCAGATATAACTATTGGGTATGACCTGCCCAGGAGGGGCCGGGTCATGCCATTGGCGGCTCATAAAGAAGAGGCCCAAGAAGAGATGGCGGTTTACAAAGCAAGCTTACTGAAGGCCCAAGACCCGGGGGAGACGTGAGGCCCGCGGGCGTAAACCACCGTGTATTTAACTTGTATGTTAAGGAAAGTGTAGTCCTGTCACCGAGCCGGACACGTTGTGTATGAGCCGGCTGGGACACTGTAAGCCGTCGGGCATCAGCCTGTGTATATAAAGGGGTGACCCGGCGGCGGGTTAGAGAGAAAAAAGAACAAGTCGAGAACTAGGTTAAGCGGATTCGCTCCCTAGTAATCGAAACCCAAGCAATACAACCAAAAGTAGGAGTAGGCCTTTACCTCGCTGTGAGGGGCTGAACCTGGGTAAATCCTGTGTCCCTTGTCCCGTTTAACCCCTTCAAGCTAACCTCGTAGCGATGGCTCCACACCTAAGTCCTTCCACTAGGACATCTGCCGTGACAATTCCACGACAGTTGGCGCCCACGGTGGGGCCTGCGCACGGTGGTTTCGAGTTCTTGAAGGGCAGCTTCGCAGGGCTCAAGGGATACGCTGTGGGCCGGATGACCAAGAGTCGTCGCGGCAAGCTCTACATCGATGATGCAGGCGGGAGCCCCGAGGCCGGCTCGATTGAGTACGGGTACCGGGTCCCCTTTGGCGGAATCCACGTTTTCATAGGCAAGATCGGCGAACCGGGCCCTGAGCCGGACACCTGCACCGACGTCATTGAGACGGCTCAGCATGCGCGACCCGCCCGGGTTCAACCCGCCGTGAAGCGCGCCTTTGTTGGATTTATCCATGGGGCGGAATTGGAGGAAGGATCTGTATCTGGTGGTGAGATGGCCATCTACTCTGATGTTGAGTCGTCAACCGGCGAGACCAACTCAATCTATCAACTGCAAGACGGTTGGCTTGGGGGCTATTCCGATGGTGACAGTATTCCGGACCCCTATGAGCCGCCGAACAGGGTCGCGATTTTCATGGCCGGTACACAGCCAGCTCTTGGGTCGACAACCGCCGCGGCTATGACCTCTAGTTCAACGGCTGTGGCGGCGGCTGGTGCCAGTGGTTCTGCGCGCCCACCGGCTCAAGTCCTCACAAAATTGCTGGAAGCTTTGGCGACTTTAATGGGGGTGGAGGTAACCCCGGATACTCAGGAGCAGCATAAGATGGATGTGGCGAAGGTGCGAGATGAGATCGCCCAAGCCAAGGAGGAACTGGCGGCTGAAAACACTAGGATGGCCATGGAGCGGGCTGCTTTGGACGCCCAAGCACAACAGATTCAGGCAGACTCCTTCCGGCTCACATTGGATTAGAACGCTTCAAACGAGATCATGAGGAGGAGGCACCAGAGCCGACTACCCCCGGTTTATGAGGCAAGGAACCCCTTCAACACTCCTGGAGCAGGAACCAGTGACCCGCCGGCAGTGAACCGGGTGGTCGAAGCACCTGTAACCAAAACGCCGGTTCAGCCACGCGTGATGGACCCGCCTCGGTTGAATAATACCCCGCCTCAGTATGTTCCGACACCTCCGGGTCATTATTCCAACCCTTTGGATAATATGATTGCTGCGGCAACGCGATTGGCGGCCCTGCCAGTTGAAGGTGAGTCACCAGCTGCGATAGAGACACGGAAGGTTAGAGAGCTTCTTCAGACAACGTTGGATCAGCAGGTGGCTTATTCGTATAGTCGCGAAAGGATTCACTCAACCCCTCGGCCAAGCCGGAGTTATAGCCGACGTATTGAGTCGCCAGCAGTTTCAAGCAGTGAACAACACCATAACCAGCCTCGTGGGCATAACCTAGCGCACGGTGGTGGTGATGCTCAGGCCTTGGTGGATCAAGGCAGGGCGCGTCGGGAGGCTGAGCTGGCGGCTCAGCTAGCGGCTCAACAACAGTCGCCGGTTTATCCATTTGCATCGGTGGAGGCAGGAGTGACCTCCAGAACTTTGGGTGTGCCATGTTTAGTGCCAGCTCTATGCAATGAGCGTTTGCATAAGGATTTCAAGGGCCCTCGTAAGGTGCCTAATTATACAGCGGATCAGCCCCCTGAGGCTTGGATTGAGAGCTATGAGATGGCCATGGAGATGCTAGATGTTAGTGATGCTGCATGTGCCAAGTATTTCACCATGATGTTGGATGGGCCGGCTCGTACTTGGTTGAAGGGGCTCCCTACTAATTCCATTAGATCATGGGCAGAGTTGAAAGCTCGTTTCATACAAAATTTTAAAGACACATGCAAGCAACCTATGTCAATCCTGGATTTGGATTCTTGTGTCCAGGGTGAAGGCGAGTCAACAACACATTGGGTGCGCCGGATCTCAACTATTATACACTCGTCGGACAGTATCAACGCCGGTTCAGCAGTCCTGATGTTGGAGAAGAATTGTCATTTCCTTCCCCTTAAGCAGAAGCTGGGGCGGCTTAAACACCACTGCAACGACATGGGGGAGCTCATGGCGGCTCTCGTCAAGTATACCGACTCTGATAGTACCAAGGACCCCGAGTCTGATGATGAGAAGCCGGGGAAGGAAAAAAAGCAGCAATGCGAAAGGGCAGCAGCATAACCCAGCAGGTCAAGGCGGCAATGGTAAGCGCAAGGCTGATGGCAACTTGGACTTTGTGGCTAACACCAATACGCAGAATAATAATCAGCGTCGCAAGGGAAAACCGACCTGGTTTGGGGGGACAAAATTTAACCTTGAGGCAATGATGAATCAGCCTTGTCCAAAGCATAGTACGCACGAGAAGCCGGCCACTCATCTATGGAAGGATTGCTTCATCATGAAGGAATATAGGAATTCCAATTTTTTCCAGAACAATCATGGCCCGAATGGCGGTTCAGGACCCGGCTCTCATGGGCCTGGCTTTGGTGGTGGCGGTTCAAACTCTGGCTTTCAGGGCCAAGGCAATCAAGGTGGCTTTAATCAGCAATCTGGTCAAGGGAATTAGCAGCAGCAGTCTAGTAATCAGAGTAACCCAAAGCAATTGAATAGTGGACAGTACCATGTTTTCACCACAAGTTTATGTAAGCGGGATCAGAAGCTCCATAAGAGAGCAGTAAACTCGGTTGAGCCGGCGGTACCTCGTTATTTAAAGTGGTCTGAGCAGACCATCGTATGGAGTTGTGAGGATCACCCGCCCCGGGTTGATAATCCAGGTCAGTTGGCATTGGTGGTGGCTCCTCAGGTAGGAGGATATAAGCTTACAAAAGTACTCATGGATGGGGTCAGTAGTATCAATATCCTTTATTATGATACTTTTCGTCGCATGAATCTGTCTGACAAAGATCTTCAGACGTCTTCTACTGTTTTCCATGGGGTGGTGCCTGGTAAGTCGGCATATCCAGTGGGTAAGATAACCCTGGAGGTAGCCTTTGGAGATGACCGTGATTTCAGAGTTGAAAAATTAACATTTGAGGTGGTCAAGATCAAAAGCCCGTATCACGCCTTGTTTGGGCGGCCGGCTTACGCCAAGTTCATGGCACGGCCTTGTTATGTTTATTTACAGCTTAAAATGCCGGGTCATAAAGGCACCATGATGGTGCACAGTGATAGGAAGATTGCTCTGGATTGTGAAGAGGGTGATGTTGCGTATGCTGAGTCGGCCTGTGCCACCAAGGAGTTGAAGTTTTATAAGGATAATGTTGACCCGGCGGATATGACACCTTTGAAGAAGCCAACTACAGAGAATGAACCCCTGTTAAAATTTAAGTCGGCAGATGACACTAAGTTGGTCGATTTTGTTCCTGGTGACTCATCCAAACTGTTCAGTATAAGTGCCAACATGGATCCAAAATAGGAAAGCGCGCTCATCGAGTTCATCCATGAGAACTGGGACATCTTCGCATGGAAACCTTCTGACATGCCAGGTGTACCGAGGGAACTCGGTGAGCACACTCTTAATGTTGATCCAAGATTTAAACCGGTCAAGCAGTTTCTTCGTCATTTCAATGAAGAGAGGCGCAAGGCAATTGGTGAAGAAGTGGCTCGGCTCTTAGCCGCTGGATTCATCATTGAGGTTTTTCATCCTGAGTGGTTAGCTAACCCGGTACTGGTGCTTAAGAAAAACGGCACTTGGCGTATGTGTGTGGATTATACAGACCTTAATAAGGCCTGTCCGGCTGACCCTTTTGCTCTCCCTCGTATTGATCAGATTATTGATGCTACGGCGAGTTGTGAGCGTTTGAGATTTTTGGATGCTTACTCTGGGTATCATCAGATTAAAATGGCAGTTAAGGACCAGGAGAAGACAGATTTCATCACTCCCTTTGGAGCCTTCTGCTATGTGTCTATGCCCTTTGGGCTCAAGAGTGCCCAGGCGACTTACCAACGGTGTGTTCAGAATTGTCTTCATGACCAGATCGGACGCAATGTTCACGCCTATGTGGATGATATTGTTGTGAAATCTAGGAAGAAAGAGACTTTGATAGATGATTTGAAAGAAATCTTTGACAATCTCCGGGTCTACAAAATGATGCTTAACCCGGCCGAATGCGTCTTTGGCGTGCCAGCAGGCAAACTATTGGGTTTCCTGGTTTCTGAGAGAGGCATTGAAGCTAACCCAGAGAAAATCAAGGCTATCACTTCCTTGGCTAAACCGGCATGTATCAATGACGTCCAGCGGTTGGTAGGTCGGATTGCAGCTTTGAGCCAGTTTATCAGCCGGCTGGGAGAAAAGGCTATCCCTTTGTATCAAATGATGAAGAAGACAGATAACTTTGTCTGGAGTGATGCTGCCAATGAGGCGTTTGAGTCGCTTAAGAAACAGCTGGCTGAGCCGCCGGTTCTTGCAGCTCCTATTGAGAAGGAGCCATTACTTTTATATGTGGCTGCAAACAATAGAGCTGTCAGTGTGGCAATTGTGGTTGAAAGGAAAGAGTCACGCAAGGAGTATCCGACTCAAAGGCCGGTTTATTATGTCAGTGAGGTACTCATCGAATCCAAACAGAGATACCCACATTGGCAGAAATTGGTTTACGGTGTGTTCATGGCTAGTCATAAGTTGAAGCAATATTTCCTCGGTCATCCCATCACTGTGGTTAGTTATGCTCCCTTGGGGGATATTATTCAAAACAGAGAAGCCACAGGAAGGATCGCTAAGTGGGCTATTGAGCTTGAACCCCATGGCTTGAAGTATATGCCTCGGACGGCTATAAAATCTCAAGCACTTGTGGATTTCATCAATGACTGGACGGAGCTGCAGATGCCTGAGGATAAGCTGGACAATACATATTGGACCATTCATTTTGATGGGTCCAGGCAGTTGGAAGGCTCGGGGGCTGGAGTTATATTGACTTCCCCACGAGGTGATAAATTCTGTTATGTTTTAAGATTGATGTTCCCTTGTACTAACAATGCAGCTGAGTATGAAGCTTTACTCCATGGTCTTCGGATGGCTAAAGAGATGAATTTAGGGATAATTGTATTTATACCCTTAGTTGTGTCCCCCTCAACCGAATTGCCCCTAGTTTTTTAAAACACGTGGTCTTGCCCAACCCACTTTGTCGTCTTGTGCTTTTGCCCTTTGACCGTCACTTTGAAAACTTCATAACTAATTCATACTAAATCAGAAAAATGCAAATAAGATACCAAAATGTTTGGAAAAACATCACTTGTATGTCAATGTCACTTGCATTCATGACAAAAGTGTTGGTAAGTGCGCATCCGAGTTTTAGCTCTTATCATACCACCATGAACAGGAAAATCTAATTTTTTTTGAAAAATTCAAGAAAAATTTGGTGGCAAAGAATTGCAAATGTTTTAAGTGCTTGCCAAGTTTCATGAGGGAATGACATTCGTGGAAGTCGTGGCAAAAAAAACAATCTATTTTCGAGTGTTCATTGTTTTTTTTGCCACGACTTCCATGAATGTCATTCCCTCATGAAACTTGGAAAGCACTTAAAACATTTGCAATTCTTTGCCACCAAATTTTTCTTGAATTTTTCGATTTTTTTAGATTTTCCTGTTCATGGTGGTATCATAAGAGCTAAAACTCGGATGGGCACTTTCCAACACTTTTGTCATGAATGCAAGTGACATTGACATACAGGTGATGTTTTTTCAAACATTTTGGTATCTTATTTGCATTTTTATGATTTAGTATGAATTAGTTATTAAGTTTTCAAAGTGACGGTCAAACGGTCAAAGGGCAAAAGCACAAGACGACAAAGTGGGTTCGGCAAGACCACGTGTTTTCAAAAACTAGGGGCAATTCGGTTGAGGGGGACACAACTAAGGGTATAAATACAATTATCCCATGAATTTAGGCCGGGTGAGGTGTTTTGGCGACTCAGACTTAGTGGCTCAGCAGGTGTCAGGAACTTGGGATTCAAAGGATCCACTCATGGCGGCTTATTGCCGAGAGGTTGATACTATTGCTGGTCATTTCAAAGGTTATCAAGTGGAGCATGTTGATCGTAGGAAAAATGAAGCTGCTGATGCTTTAAGCCGGCTGGGGTCTCAGCGTAAGCCGGTACCCCCTAATTTTTTCCTCGATGTTTTGCATAATCCATCAGTTAAATTGCCTACGGAGGAAGATCTTGCAGTCCCTGACCCGGAAGCACAGTTGGTGGCAGCTCTCCATGTTATTCCTGATTGGACTGTTCCATATTTGGCTTATATGACCCGGGGTGAGTTACCTGAGGATGAAACCTTGGCCAGGCAAATAACCCAGAGCTCTAAGTCAATGACTATTGTCAATGGGGAGTTGCATAGATGCAGTGTTACAGGGGTGTTTCAACAATGCGTTTCGCCTGAGGAGGGCCGTAAAATTTTAAGGGAGATTCATGAAGGAGATTGCGGTCATCATGCCGGCTCTAAATCTCTGGTTGCTAAAGCTTTTTGTCATGGGTTTTATTGGCTGACGGCTCACGCTGATGCAGAAGATCTGGTCAGTAAATGTGATGGCTGTCAGAAATTTTCCAGACGAGCTCATGTACCGGCTCAAGAATTAAGGATGATTCCAATTACTTGGCCGTTTGCAGTCTGGGGGCTGGATATGATTGGGCCTTTTAAAAGGTCCAAGGACAAAAAGACTCATCTGCTGGTAGCTGTTGACAAGTTTACAAAGTGGGTTGAAGCTGAGCCGGTCAGCAAATGTGATGCAGCAACGGCGGTTCAATTCATCAAGAAGGTGGTCTTTCGTTTTGGATACCCTCATAGTATCATTACTGATAATGGTACTAATCTGTCTAAGGGTGCAATGAAAGAGTTCTGTCAACAAGAGCATATCCGGCTTGATGTGTCATCAGTGGCTCATCCTCAGTCTAACGGTCAAGCGGAAAGAGCCAATCAAGAAATCCTGAGAGGTATCAGACCCCAGCTTATGGTCCCTTTGCAGAGGACGCCGGGCTGTTGGGTAGAGGAATTACCCTCAGTGTTATGGAGCATCAATACCACCCCCAACAGATCTACGGGTTACACGCCTTTCTTCATGGTTTATGGAGCAGAGGCGGTTCTCCCTAGTGACATCCGTCACGACTCGCCCCGTGTGGCGGCTTATGTTGAAGCTGATAATGAAAAAGCACGTCAGGATGCTATTGACCTGTTGGATGAGGAGCGTGACCTGGCGGCGGCTCGTTCGGCGATTTACCAGCAGGATCTGCGCCGTTATCATAGCCGCCGGGTTAAAACCAGGACCTTTCAAGAAGGCGATTTGGTGCTCCGGCTTATCTAGGATCAAACTGATATGCACAAGCTATCCCCACCTTGGGAAGGACCCTTTGTGGTCAGCAAAAATATGAACAATGGGTCATACTACCTTATCGATGTTCGAGACCACAAGGACTCACGCACGTCGGAGGAGGAAACCCGCCGGCCGTGGAATATTGCTCATCTTCGGCCTTATTACACCTGAGCCACCGGCTCTTATGATGTACATACCTTGTCAATGTATATATTATGATGAATATAATAAAGCCGGCATCCCTGAATTCAGGGCCTCTGTCGTTTCATTTATAAAGAATATGAGTCTATTATGACTTCATCTAATCACTTGGGGGCTTCCTACTCATTGAGCATAGCTATGACTACACAGCTGATCCGGCTTATACGCCTAGAATGAAATATTACATGGGGGCTCTGTTAATGGACAGAGCTTTGTTGACCCTTGTAATAGGCTTGGACGCCAGGTGTATTCACCAAAACATCCGGGTTATCCTGCCTTTCTAAGTTTGCCACTCCGCCCAGGTAATCCTGGAATGACTCGCCGTACTCTTGACAGTCAATCTTATAGACCCTGAACTTGTCAAGGTTAAAACGGCGATTGGTCATGTGAGGCCCGGCTTACAAGGTTTGAATGAAGGTTTAACTCAGCGGTAGTGTGGCCCTTGAACAACACTTGATTTTGAGGCTTGGCGGCCTATGAAAGCCTTGGGTTTTAAATTATATTTGATTTTGAACATTTTTTGAGGTTCATCTCTTGTGACATGTTAATACATGATTGAAAAAACCGATGAGGGCTATGTTGCCTTATGGTTTATATATGAACTTATCCGGAGTTTATTAACCCGGCCTGGCTTTGGACTTTAAGTCGCCAGTGTATAATAATTATTTGCTTGAGTGTTGTGCTCTAAGCTTTGGGATGTTAACCCTGGCTGCGATGGCGTGATAAGTCGGCAGTATGAATAAAATTGTACAGGGCGTTGTGTTCTGTCTGGGCTGTTGCCCTTGCTGATATGATAAGACGGTAATGTGCCTAAACATCACAGGTATGATGTTTATTTTCTTTTTATATGAGATTTTGATAAGCCGGCCCTGATCATGAATTGTTTAGTCATTAGTGGTTTTTGTAAAGAGGTGTTGTCACCCACCCTGGGGTAAACTGCCAGGACACATGTTATCTGTTTATGTGCAGGAACAAATGATTAAACTACTTTGCATCGTTGATGGTACTAAGAAGCATAAGTGGCGGATCTTTAAATGATGGATCAGCAGTGTTATGCGAATAAAACACGCACGATGGCGTGACAGAGCGGAATTGTTTAAACTAGCCTATTACAAGGCATCTGAAGGCCCAAAAGGACAAGTGTTTTTCATATGTAGCGTCACAACGCTATGACTAGCACTGGCTCATGAAATTCATATGGTTATTCTTGGAGGGTGGCAGCCTCCGGGTCATCCTACGCTTGATCATCCACAGCTCCTTGATCATCCATTTGCTGGAGGTCAGGCGTAGACCAGTTGATACCGGTAAAAGCTCTAAACACAGCGTCATCATCAATAAGGTGGGATGGATCAATGTCAGGAGCGAAGGTATGCTTACGCGTCGGTGGGATCAGATCCACCTCTGGATGAACTGACGCCTTCATCTTCTTGTTGTCGACATCATAAGCCGCCTGGTATTGAGATAGATTGGTCTCTTCAGCCAGCCGGGTTGCTAATGGATGCATTGCTCTTGCTATTTCTGCAAAGTCATCAGCGCTGAAGGGTGACCTATCCTCCTTTACACTTGGACAGCCATTGACCAAGTCCTCTGGATCAAGATCTGCTTGCCACGCCTTTGCCCAGCTTAAAGCAGTCAAAGCACCAGCTCTGGCAGAGGCTTGTTTCAACTCTCCGATCCTTTGGGGTAGCACTGACAACTTCTCCAATGTTTCCTTGATGAGGGTGGGCGGCTGTTTCTTATGAGTTGCAGCAGCAATGGTCCGTTGGGCACCGGTATATAGCTGTTCTACAAGTGTATAGACAGCCTTAAGCCTGATTCGCATATCTGAGCCCAACTTGATGCTCCGGGAGCCTGTATCAGTAAATTTGTTAATAAGCCGGCAGATGTTTATTGGGATGACAAGAGTCATGTTTACTACTTACCAAAGATGGCTGATGACATGTTATTGATCTGCTGCTTTAAACCGAACAACTCGTCAGTTACCGGTTTAAGTATGGCTTCAACATCTTCTGCTCTCTTCAATAAAGCTGCCTTCTTGGTTTCCCAGCAGTCTTTATCAGCATTAAAGCTTTGCTTAAGCTGCTCAATATTTTCCAAAGCAGTCTTCAGATCTGACTTGGCCTTGGACGTCTCGGATTGCTGAGTTTTAACATTGGCCTTCAGATCATTGAGCTGCGAATCCTTCTGAGTCAGTTCAGCCTGTTCAATGAACAAACAAGGAAGGTATTATGATCATGATTATTTTTGAAGTCCCAAGCACAATACAAGTATTTTCCTTGGCACTTGGGGGCTAATGCCTATTGCTCGTTTTTAAGACAAGTTTATCTACTAACCCGGACAAAATGATATGATCCGGTTTATAAAGACTACATGTTGGGATATTCGTTTCACGCATGGTGATAAGTCCCGGTTTATTCATGATTGATTAAGCCGGCCATTGGGGGCTACAGGTGCAAAGTTGACTACTACTAATTGAAGTCCCGGCTTAACTTAATAGTTAAGCCGGCCCTTGGGGGCTACTAGTGATGATATTCGAAGATTTGGCGGCTGATAGTAATATAGTTATGAGGAAGAATTGATTGAATTACCTCATAATGTTCCTTCATCAGATTAACCAAGCCAGCTTCAAAATCACGGCTGGTATATAAACAGTTCAAATAACCGGAATGGATTTCTTGAGCACCAAATTGGGCGTAGCTTTCTAAGTCTACCTTCCACTTGCTTTTATCAGCAGCAGTAATTTCTTCCTTGGCGCTGTGCTTGGATAAGACAGTGGGATTACCCGGTGCTGTATAACCAAACCCGGTGACGATGACATCATCAGCCTTTTCTTCAGTAGGCTTGATGGGACTCGGCGGGTTAGGGATGACCGGTTCAATGTCCATACGATCGATGGTAACGTCGTGCTCTTCTGGTGGTGGGTCATCAATGGTGGCCTCAGCGGTTGGATAAGAAGTCTCTGGCAATTGTTTTTCCGGCTCAGAAGGGATGGAGTCTTCAGCCGGCTTGTTCAATTTCGCCTTTTTACTGGGTTTGGCCACACCACTGGAAAGTAAAATACAAAGATGTCAGCATATTGATTAAGCATGAAGTTTCGACTGATGGAATACATCCTTACCCAGGCACGGTCTTGAAGGCCGGGATTTGAGTCCCTGTTGAGTCCCCAGAGGAGGAGTGAGATGTTCCCTGATAGTTTGAATCAGACGAATTAAGAGGTAGCCGAAAAAGACCAGCCTTGGGATAAGCTAAGTCGGAAATTGGTGAGACCTCTGGACGACGTTTTCGAGGGGCCGGTGTGTTCGGTAAGCCGGAAGAAAGGATTCCGCCTCCGCTGTTCCGAGTGGTGCGGCGAGCTTCATTTTGCTGCTTCTTCAAAATAAAGTTGGGATCCAAATGAGCTAAAGGATGAGAAAATTTCACTTTCCGGCTTGCTTGTCGAGATTTCTGTTCTGGCAGAGGTTCTGAGTCGGAGGAAAAGGCAATTACCTCTTCATCACCCGCACGGCTGGCTTCCGCGTCATCCTGATGATAATCATTGTTAATAAGATGTACAAAAAATGAGCCAAGAGAATCAAGTTCTACCTCCGACTCATCATCATTATCATCGTCATCCAAGTTAAGTAACTCGGAGGGGTCAGTCTTCTTCTTGGCAGGCTTGTTAGCCTTGGTCTTCGTCCGGGTCTTCTTGGCCGGCTTATCTTGCAGTTTCTTCTTCCAAAACGAAGAATCGGCCTGTGGAGATCAAATGATCATAAGTGGATAGTGTTAACGAAAACATGATTAAAACTGAAGCATGGTGTGCAACACTTATAGCAGGTGGCTGGTTGAAAGTACAATAAGGACTAAGTCCGGTTTTACTGCATTCTGTCCAAGGTTCGTTCAATAAAGCCTTGGTTGCTTCAGTAATTTCGGCATCAGACAGTTGAATTTCACAGTGGCGTTGGGGATCCTTCAAGTTGCCGGTGTACTCGCACATTAAACCGGGGCGGCGGCTTAATGGTAGGATCCTCCAAGAGTCCCAGCACCGAACAAGGTCAATGCCGGTCAATCCATTAGCCATGAAGGCTCTGAGCTTCGAAAAAGTGGATGCGTACTTGGCCCGTTCCTTCGTACTGAGCCACGGTGGGAGTGGATGTGTGTTGCTAAGCCGGTGGTCACGATAACCCGGCAGAGGATTCTCGCCTGCTGGAGAGGTATCTTGGCAGTAGAACCAAGTCTGGTTCCAGTCCTTGGGATGACTGGGCGGCTTGGCGTAGGGGAAGCTAGCTTCTTTCCTCTTCTGAATGGAAACCCCACCGACTTCCAAGCTGGGCCCGTCAGTAAATTCTGTCTGATGATTCAAATAATAAAATTCTCTAAACAGTTCAACTGTGGGCTCCTCTTGAAGATAAGCTTCACAAAATACTTGGAAGTTCCAAATATTGGACACGGAATTGGGCCCAATATCTTGAGGATGAAGTTGGAAAAAATGAAGTACGTCTCGGAAGAACTTTGAGCCGGGCGGGCTAAACCCCCGAATCATGTGGTCAGTAAAGACAATTACTTCTCCGTCTTTGGGTTCAGGAGGGTTTTCAAGACCTGGGACCCGCCAATGGATGTCCTCTTTCTTGGCTAAGGCGCCAGTTGCAACAAAGTGGTTCAGGTCTTCCTCAGTGACCTGGGATGGGACCCAGTTGCAAGCAGTGAACGTCTTAGTCATTCTTGATGATCTGAAAAGAAAATTATGCCGGTTTAAGATTACGTGGTTAAATCGGCTGTTGGTTCAAGGGTAAACAATGATGAAACATGCATGCAAATGTGTTAAGCCGGAGGATACAATTGGAGTTATAAAGGTAAACGATTGGAGGCTTAAGAGGGGACTATTGGTGCCTGGCAGGTTACGGTTTATAAGTTAAGCCGCTCCAACAGCTATTGTTTTTCAAATCTGTGAGTGGAAAAATTGCTAAGTATTGGGCAAACAACTTTCACAAATCGATGCTATGATTTTGGATCTATGACAGTTCGAATAATGAAGAAAATTTCTAAACCTAAGTTGCAGCGGCAGAGCAGTTCATGTGCCCAGATGAGATCTCTCACAGAGAGGAAGCATTCAAATATCAAAAATGAGTTCTAAGGCTAACGCCGCACAAGGTGAACATCAAACTTACAGGAAACAATGAAGAACGAAGAAGGGCGGAGATGAACACCGACGAACTTGAGCAAACCCTAATAGAGATCTACGGTGAGGAAAGAGGAGAACTTACCGGAGCTGTTAGGACAGCAGAGGCGTGCGACGGTGTTCTGGTGCGTTCAGGTCGATGCAGCAGCCGGAGCTGAGGCAGTTCACGAGGTCGGTGGCGGAGCTCGGGCGCGTGGATGTTGCGAGGAAGAGGATGAAGACGAGGAGGCAAGGGGAAAAGTGAAACGGACCCCTGGCCCTATTTATAAGGCAGAAAGGATAAGTGGCGTGCGCGGGAATCGAGGAGACTTAAAAATGGATATGTGATAGCACAGACGCCTTGATTTTCGGAGATTCATTAAAGTGACGACATATTAAGATTTGGGCCTCGTGTGATATTAATGTGAGATGACGTCACGCCGGGTTATAAGATCCCGTGAGGACAGATGAGGAAGGATTTTTTCTAAGTGATGAAGATTGATATGAACCAGTTCACATCAACCTGGGGCCTAATGTTGGGGATATAACTATTGGGTATGACCCACCCAGGAGGGGCCGGGTCATGCCACTGGCGGCTCATAAAGAAGAGGCCCAAGAAGAGATGGCGGTTTACAAAGCAAGCTTACTGAAGGCCCAAGACCCAGGGGAGACGTGAGGCCCGCGGGCGTAAACCGCCGTGTATTTAACTTGAACGTTAAGGAAAGTGTAGTCCTGTCACCGAGACGAACACGTTGTGTATGAGCCGGCCTGGACACTGTAAGCCGCCGGGCATTAGCCTGTGTATATAAAGGGGTGACCCGGCGGCGGGTTAGAGAGAAAAAAGAACAAGTCGAGAACTAGGTTAAGCGGATTCGCTCCCTAGTAATCGAAACCCAAGCAATACAACCAAAAGCAGGAGTAGGCCTTTACCTCACTGTGAGGGGCCGAACCTGGGTAAATCCTGTGTCCCTTGTCCCGTTTAACCCCTTCAAGCTAACCTCATAGAGATGGCTTCACACCTAAGTCATTCCACTAGGACATCTGCCGTGACAATTCCACGACACTCACCCAGAGATCCTTCCTCGACTCCCTGCGAGAAAGCAATCCCAGAGCCATACAGTCATCAACCTCGCCCAGAGATCCTTCCTCGACTCCCAGCGAGAAAGCGATCCCGGAGCCACATATCCAGGTATCATCTCAAGTTCTAGTTGTATCGATCGGGATACATCTCCGAGTGTCCGTTACTATAGGACAGGCTATCGATAGATGTTTTCTTCCCTGCAGGGGTGCACCAACTTACCCACCACGCTCGCTTAACTCTGGCCGGACACACTTTTCTGGGTCATGCCCGGCCTTTGCCAAACGACACACCGCAGCCCTACCTAGAGCTCAGCAGAGAGGTCCCCGCCGGTCTACATCCTAAGCGCTCAGGGGTCTTGGGCCATCGCCCTGTGCACTCCGGGTCGTTGCGAGCAGGGCAAATCTCGGTACCACCACTACAGGATGGCGCCGGCCTAGCCGTGCCGCAATTCTGAACTGGACGTCTGACAGAGCTTTCGGCTGATACCACGATGCAGAGTGCCCATAACTTTCCCGCGTGATGGTTAGCGCTATCGGGCCATAGGCCCACTCATATCAAATATCCAAATTGTTAGTGTTTTGGTGGTACGGTAACAAGCAGAGACTCACGATCGATGTGACCCCGTCGGCCCGTCTCGAGGACTTGTGGCAAGGGCTAAGAATGCCTGGCCACGCCTCGTATTTATCTCACGGGCACCTTCCAGGTCAACCCGTCTCCACATCACTCGCGGGTACCCCTCACGGTCGACCCGCCTTTCCAAGTAACAGTTGTAAAGTACAAGTATCCGTGTGTCCATAACATCAGAGGAATCCAAGGTATCACCCTCATTGGATTCCTACTCGATGTAACCGTCAAGGTGAACTCGGAGGAATCACCCTCGATGGGTTCACACTTGAGGTGTTGCACGACAGCGTCGTTGTCGGGTGTGGTGAAGGAGGAATCACCCTCGATGACCACGACCAAATAGCTTCTCTATAGAGTTAACATCAGAAGTGCTGTATGCGGTATCACCCTCGGCACTCGGTAACAATGCTGCAGTGTCGTACAACTAAGGGGGTGATGTGCGGTGCCGGGGTCTGGTCTTCGATCCCGTTGATCGGGTCTTCTGATATTCCCGCGGGGCAGGTGGGTCAAAGTGGGGCCTCTGATGGATCTCTACCCATACTATACTAAGCAGTTTAGGATAAGCAGGTGGGTATCAACAGTAGTTACAATAACAGGCTATGCATCAGAATAGGATAAACAGTAGTAGCAGCAATTTCTAATGCAAGCATCAGAGAGAAAGAATAGGTGATATCGGCATGTTCAAAAGGGGGGGTTGCTTGCCTGGAAGCTTTGCGGTAAAGGAATAGTCATCAACGGTGTCGTCGGGCTCCTGATCTGCGTCAACGTCGGTCTCGGCGTCTATCGAGAGAGAAGGAGGGGGGAAGAAACAATAAATTCACGGCAAAAATGCAAGCAATATGCATGACATGCCTAATTGATATGCAGAGGTGTTCTACTGCCTAACTAAATGATTTAGTTAATTTAGGAATTTGTTTGGATTTATTTTATTAGAGTTGAGCACTATTCATTTATCAAAATCAGTCTAAAAGTTTCATGTTCAGGTGGTTAGGGGCATCTGAATGCAATACGAAGGGTGTATTCAGATTCGTCTCGTCGTTCTGAGCAACTTTCATGTACAAAGTATTTTCATACGAGCTACGGTTTATTTTATATGATTTTCTAAAGTTTTAATCATTTTCTGAATTTATTTATTTATTTTAAAACAACATTAACCAAAACAGTATGGGATGACGTCAGCATCACGTAGAGGTGATGTCAGCGGTCAACAGTGCAGTTGACTAGGTCAGACCTGACAGGTGGGTCCACTAGGACCCACATGTCAGCCTCTGTAACTAATTAGCAGGGTTCATTTAAACTAAACAACTTAATTAGATGGCGGGCCCTAATAGTCAGTGTCTAATTAGTGTTTTAATTAACTAATTAATTAATTTACAGATTATCTATTTATCTAAAATCATTTTAAATGGCGGGACCCACATGTCATGGACACGGGGCCGCCCAGTCAGCGTTGACCCTGGTCAATGGGGCCTAGTGGGGCCCGTGGTCAGTGGCACGAGGCAGGGCCCGCGGCTGTCACGTCAGCGCCGTGTCGGACGGCAACCGGAGTCGCGCCGGCGAGCCCGTAAGTGGCGGAGGAACTCCTGCGAGCTTGGGTTCGAGCCACGGTGGTCCAAACCAGGCGTGGCTACCCGCGTTTGAGAGCTGGCGAGGTCGCGCGTCGTGTGGGGCGAGAGGTCGGACTCGGGGGCGCCCGAAATGACGCCGGCGATGACGGTTGGCGGCGGTGCTCTTCGGGCTTCATCGGAAAAAGTGCGGGAGTGCGCGAGGGGGTCAAATGGGGGTTGGGTGCGTCGCGTAACGCGCTCTGGAGCGCGCCAGTGGCTCGCGCGGGGGCTCGGGAGCACGTACGGCTTGCGGGCGGCGGCAATGGCGGCGGTCGGAGTCCGGCAGCAGCAGCAGCTAGCTAGAGGGTCACAGGGAGCGCAAAGAGGAAGAGAAGATGATGGCGGTGCTCACAGCGTTGACGGGAAGCGCTCGAGGAAGCTGGTGGTGGTCGGAGATGACCAAATCGACAGCGGCAGTGGCGGACGGCGCCGGGGAATAAGAGGTCGAGGCGCTCTCTGTGGGGGCTCCCAGCTCCCCTGGTTTGCACCGAACGGCGTAGCGAACGACGGCGATCAGTTCTGGCACGGCGGCCAGGCGACGCGGTGGTGGTGGCCGCGGGATCGAGCGGTGGTCGGCGATGGCAGAGTCGGCCATGGGGGGAGGGAGACAGCAGCGCGGGGAGAGTGAGCGAGGGGAGGCCAAAGATGCGCAGGGCCTTGCCCTTATCCTCCACGCGCGGGCGCAGGCGCGCGCTGTCGAGCAGAGAGCGAGGGGGCAGGGGGGAGGGCGCGGGCATGCGTGTGCAGGAGGCGACAGCGAGCGGGGAGGAACAGTGGGAGGTAGGGGATGGCGCCAGGCGGGCTAGGCCTCCCTGTGCACTCGAGGCCCAGGCACAGTGGGCCTTTTTCTTTTTCTTCCGTTTCCTTTTCTGTTTTCTTTTTAGTTCCTGTTTTGCAAATAGTTAGGCCCCCAATTGACTTTTGAAAAATATGTGACTTAGCTTATTAAATATGGTGCATTATTTTCCACTGCCAGAAAATGGTTTGAAGCCACAATGATTTCATTTGGATTTTAATTAAATGAATATGGATTAAATATCTCTGTTTTGCTTCTGTTTTAGGCTGTTAGAGTCAATTATCTAATTCTATTAATGTTGGTTATAATTTTATAAATGCCTCTGGATTACTTGCAATATTATGGACATTCTAGTTTTCAAATTTGAACAACCTTTATTTTTACTTTGTATTTGAATTTCAGTTTAAATTGGAATTTGAAAAGAGATATGATCCCAATGATGATTAAGCATTGTTAATCATGGTGGCTTGGCACTAACATGTGGAATTACTGTAGCTAACCACTGGGGGTGTTACATCACATATAATTATTGAAAAAGTTTATTAGCCCTCAAAGCAAATTACTACTATGCATGCTCCTAGATGGGGTAGATTGGTAGGAAAAGACCATCGCTCGTCCCCGACCGCCACTCATAAGGAAGACAATAAAAAATATATCATGCTTCAACTTCATCGCATAACGAGACACCATACGTGCATGCTATGGGAATCACAAACTTTAACACAAGTATTTTTACCAATCCACAATTACTCACTAGCATGACTCTAATATCACCATCTTTATATCTCAAAACAAATGCAAGGAATCAAGCATCCCATATATTCAATGATCTTCATGAAAGTTTTTATTATATCCCTCTTGAATACCCATCATATTAGGACTAAGTTCATAACCTAAGAAATTTCCATACTATTTATAAGACTATCAAAATAATATAAGTGAAGCATGAGAGTTCATCAATTTCTTCAAAATAAAACCACCATCGTGCTCTAAAAAGATATAAGTGAAGCACTAGAGCAACTACCTAGCTCAAAAGATATAAGTGAAGCACATAGAGTATTCTAATAAATTCATGATTAATGTGTGTCCCTCTCAAAAGGTGTTTACAGCAAGGATGATTGTGGCAAACTAAAAAGCAAAGAATCATATAATACAAGATGCTCCAAGAAAAACACATATCATGTGGTGAATAAAAATATAGCCTCAAGTAATTTACCAATGGATTTAATACGAAAGAGGGGATGCCATCCGAGGCATCCCCAAGCTTAGATGCTTGGTTATCCTTGAATATTACCTTGGGGTGCCTTGGGCATCCCCAATATTAGGCTCTTGCCACTCCTAATTCCGTAGTCCATCGAAACTTCACCCAAAACTTGAAAACTTCACAACACAAAACTCAACAAAAAACTCGTGAGATCCGTTAGTATAATAAAACAAATCTCCAATTTTAGGTACTGTTGTAAACTCATTCTAATTTTATATTTGCATTATATCTACTGTATTCTAACTTCACCATGGCTCATACCCCCCGATACTACCCATAGGTCCATCAAAATAAGCGAACAACACAATGAAAACAGAATCTGTCAAAAACAGAATAGTCTGTAAAGAACCGAATTAAAATCATACTTCTGTAACTCCAAAAATTCTGAAAAATTAGGACAGCATAGGTAATATGTATATAAATCTTTTGTAAAAAATTCATAAGTTTTTCACGTTCCAGAAATTTTTAACAATTCTTCTACTGGAAGCAAAAGTTTCTATTTTTCAGCAAAATCAAATCAACTATCATCCAAATCATCCCAAAGGTCTTACTTGGCTCAAACACTAACTAAAACATTAAAACACAATCATAACAGAAGTATAATTGCATATTTATTGAAAAACAGAAGCAAAAACAAAAAATGTAAAATAAAATTGGGTTGCCTCCCAACAAGCGCTATTGTTTTACACCCCTAGCTAGGCATATTGCATAGATCTAGGTATTGTCATCTTTGGTATTCAATCCATAAGTAGCCCTAATAATAGATTCATATGGCAACTTAATTTTCTTTCTTGGAAAGTGTTCCATTCCCTTCATTAACGGAAATTGAAATCTAATGTTTCCTTCTTTCATATCAATAATTGCACCAATCGTTCTAAGGAAAGGTCTACCAAGAATAATAGGGCATGTAGGATTGCAATCTATATCGAGCACAATAAAATCTATGGGCACATAATTCCTATTTGCAACAATAAGAACATCATTAATTCTTCCCATAGGTTTCTTAATAGTGGAATCCGCTAAGTGCAAATTTAAAGAACAATCATCAAGTTTATGGAAACCTAGAACATCACATAAAGTTTTTGGAATAGTAGAAATGCTAGCACCCAAATCACACAAAGCATTGCACTCATAATATTTAATCTTAATTTTGATAGTAGGTTCCCATTCCTCATCAAGCTTTCTAGGGATTGAAACTTCCAACTCAAGTTTTTCTTCAAACGATTTCATCATAGCATCAACGATATGTTTAGTAAAAGCTTTATTTTGATTATAAGCATGAGGTGAATTAAGCATAGATTGTAACAAGGAAATACAATCAATCAAATAACAATTATCATAATTAAAGTCCTTGAAATCCAAAAGAGCGGGCTCATCACTAGTTAAAGTTTTGACCTCACCAAACCCACTTTTATCAAATTTTTCATTAAGATCTTCACCCTCCAAATTATTGGGACACCTTCTAGCTAAAGTTGACTCATATCCAGTCCCTTATTTATCAAGTTTTATATTATAAAACAAAGATTCAATAGGAGTCACACCAATCACTTTAAGATCTTCATCATGATTATCGCAAAAATTAGAAGAATAAACTTTTTCTAGCCATTCTCTCTTAGCACGCATCCTAGCGGTTCTCTCCCTACTTTCATTAATAGAAATTTGAATAGCTTTCAGAGACTCATTAATATCAAGCTTGGGTGGCATAGATCTAATCTTAAAAGAATCAATCTCATGAGAAATTGTATCAACGTTCCTAGCCAAATCATCAATCTTAAGCAATTTTTGTTCCACCATAGCATTGAAAATCTTTTGGGAGTTAATAAAATCTTTAATATTATTCTCAAGATCAGGGGGTATCTTATTATAATTTCTAGAAGATTTTTTTTAGGAATTACCATAATTATTAGACGAATTACTAGGAAACGGCCTAGGATTAAAATTGCCTCTATACGCGTTATTACCAAAATTGTTCCTACCCACAAAATTCACATCCATAGATTCATTATTATTCTCAATCAAAGTAGACAAAGGCATATCATTAGGATAAATAGGAGCACTCTTGCTAGAAATCAATTTCATAAGTTCATCCATCTTTCCACTCAAAGTATTAATTCCTTCAATAGCATGCACTTTTTTACTAGTAGAAGATCTTTCGGTATGCCATTGAGAGTAATTTGCCATAATATTATATAGGAGTTTAGTAGCTTCTAATGTGATTTCCATAAAAGTACTGCTCGCGGCAGAATCTAAAAGATTTCTAGATGCAAAATTCAGTCCAGCATAAAAAAATGTATGATCATCCATAAACTTAAACCATGAGTAGGGTAATTTCTTATCATCAATTTCATCCTCTCCCATGATTGTGCAACATGTTCATGATATAGTTGCTTAAGATTCATTATATCGTTCCTAAGGGAGATGATCTTAGTGGGAGGAAAATACTTAGAAATAAAAGCATCCTTACACTTATTCCATGAATTGATACTATTTTTAGGCAAGGACGAAAACCAAGTTTTAGCACGATCTCGTAGTGAGAACGGAAATAGCTCCAATTCAACAATATCATTATCCATATCTTTTTTTCTTTTGCATATCACACAATTCAAAGAAAGTATTAAGATGGGATGCAGCATCTTCATTAGGACTACCAGAAAATTGTTCTTTCATAAAAAGATACAACAAAGCGGCATTAATTTCATAATATTCCGCACTAGTGGCGGGAAAATTGGAGTACTAACAAAATCATTATTATTAGTGTTGGAAAAATCACACAACTTAGTATTTTCTTGAGACATCATGACAAAGCAAGCAATCTAGCACACAAACAAACAAAAAGCAAACGAAAAGAAGGCAAATAAAAACGAAAATATTTTTGTGTTTTTCTGAAAATGTTTTAGAAGTGGGGGAGAGGAAAACGAGAGGCAAATGGAAAATAAAGTAAATGCAAGAGATGAGAGTTTATGATAGGTACTTGGTAGGCTTGATGTAGATCCTCCCCGGCAACGGCGCCAGAAATTCTTCCTGCTACTTCTTGAGCTTGCATTGGTTTTTCCCTTGAAGAGGAAAGGGTGATGCAGCATAGTAGAGATAAGTTAAAGTGCGTTATATCGACTAGAGGGGGGTGAATAGGCGATTTTTACAAATTCGTCACTTAGGAAATACTACTTGAGGAATTTGATAAGGGACGAAATACAAGCAGTGGATAAAGTACTTAGGTGCATGCATAACAAAGCAGTAGCATAGTCATCATGATGAAATGAAACATACATAGAGCACAGGTAGCGTGTAAATAGGATAAGCAGGCAGAAGACAAGAAGACTGAAGAAAAAGGATTGAGGAAATTGAGAAAGTCTTCAAACAATAACGATCAATTTCATCAACACATAAACAAGGAAATGAAAGGGTTGAGGAAATAGAACCAGTAGCTCGGTGAAGACAGTGATTTGGTAGACCAGTTCCAACTGCTGTGACAGTTGTACGTCTGGTTGGAGCGGCTTGGTATTTAAACCAAAAGACACACAGTCCCAGGACACACAGTTCTTACCGTATTCTCCTTGAGCTAAGGTCACACAAACCTCGCCCAATCACTCGTGGTAAGTCTTGAAGGTGACTTCCAAACCTTCACAGACTTGGTCACTCGGTGATCCACAATTCCTCTTGGATGCTCTAGACCATGATGCCTAACTGTCTGGAAGATGCACAGTCTTCAAAGGTAACAAGCATCGGTTCCACACAGGAACAATCTCTTCAGTGATGCTCAATCACTTTCGGTTTTAGGTGTTGGGGTTTTGGGTTTTTCCTCACTGATGATTTTCTCTCAAAGTCCTCGGAGGATGGGATGCTCTAAATGACAAGTGTCAGTTTCTCTCGGAGCAGCCAACCAGCTAGTGGTTGAGGGGGCGGCTATTTATAGTGGGGAGCAGCCCGACATGATAAGACATAAATGCCCCTAATGATATGACTGTTATGTGGATAAGATATTTGGGACAGCTGGCGCGAAGCACAGCAATGGTCGGAAATTTGAGCTCTCAAATTCCTCAGGGCTATCATGTTCCTCACTGTAGGCAATTCGCACTGGCGAATTCCTAACTCCTCAGTCAGAACAGATTCCTTAGAGAACAGAAGATCTTCGTCTCTGTCACTGAAGAAATTGACTGAATTGTATGAGATTTCCAAAGGCTTCACTCGAAGGATTGGGTATGTTTAGGCTTTGAGATGAGCATCACTTGGAAACTTTTCCTTAGTATTACCTCGACCCCCTTTAATAGTACGCTGTTTCCTATGACTCAAGAAAGGAAAATGTAACTACGAAAACAAAAGTCTTCACTCTTCATGTTCCTCGCATCAATATCTTCAAGGTCACACCAATTTCCTCATTTTCAAAGTCTTCAAGAAAACCAAAGTGTTCAGATAAAGACATTCATTTTTAGGGGTCAACTTTCTTTGGATTTATCAAACTCCTCAGAGACTTATAATACTTGTGTACACTCACAAACACATTAGTCCCTTAACTATAAGTCTTCAATACACCAAAATCACTAAGGGGCACTAGATGCACTTACAATAAGTATTTCCCTCAGTTTGGGAACCAAGGTATCAATCCAGTAGGAGGAACACACAAGTCACCAATGGTTGCACCTACACGAACAAACAAATACTTGCACCCAACGCGATAAAGGGGTTGTCAATCCCTTCATGGTTACTTGTGCCAGACAGAGGATTTTGAGGCTTGGGCTGAAGATTTGCAGTAGTAGGCCTCACAACCTCTTGAGTCACAACTTCTGGTGCTGCAGAATGAGGAACTGAAGCGGCAGTTTCATCAGCAGCAGTCTGTGTCTCCATTTCTTTAGTTGTTGCAGCTGGAATTTCTTCAGGAATAGATTGGAGAGAAGTTTGGCGTCCTTCAGACCCTGTCAATATTTCTTCAGTGAGCAATCTTGATGGCACTCTCGTTGTCACAGTAGAGACGCACGTTCTTCTCATTGATGCCATAATCCTTGAGGGTTTGCTTCATCCACAGCAATTGAGCATAGCAAGAACTAGTAGCAATATACTCAGCTCTAGCAGTAGACAGTGATACGCAGTTCTGCTTCTTCGAGGACCAACATACTAAGGATCGTCCGAGGAAATGGCATGTGCCTGATGTTGACTTGCGATCCACACAATCACCAGCATAGTCAGAGTCAGAATATCCAATGAGATCAAAAGCCGAGCCCTAGGGATACCATAGTCCAAGTGTTAGAGTGTGAGCTAGATATCAAAGAATATGTTTCACAGCCTTGTGGTGTGATTCCTTCGGTGTAGCTTGAAAACGGGCACACATGCAAACACTAAGAATAATGTCTGGCCTAAATGCACATAGATACAATAAAGAGCCAATCATGAAGCGATATACCTTTTGATCGAAGTCTTTACCATTTTCATCGGTGCAGAGATGGCCATTTGTGGGCATAGGGATTTTGACGCCTTTGCAATCTTGAATGCCGAATTTCCTCAGTACATCTTTGAGATATTTCTCTTGAGATATGAAGATGCCATTGCGTTGTTGATGAATTTAAAGACCTAAGAAGAATTCCAGTTCTCCCATCATAGACATTCGATATTCTTCACGCATCATGTATCCAAATTTGTCACTGTAACATTCGTCAGTACAGCCAAAAATAATATCGTCCACATATATTTGGCACACGAATAATTCATCTTCATAAGTTTTTGTGAAAAGAGTAGGATCAAGTGAACTGGGTTTGAAGCCTTTCTTCATGAGGAATTCCTTCAGTGTGTCGTACCACACCCGAGGGGCCTTCTTGAGGCCATAGAGGGCCTTGTTGAGTGTGAAGACTTTGTCAGGATGCTTAGGATATTCAAAACCTGGGGGTTGAGCGACATATACTTCTTCCTCAAGCTTACCATTGAGGCACTTTCCACATCCATTTGATATAAGATGATATTATGATGGTTAGCATAAGAAAGCAATATGTGAATAGCTTCAAGTCTAGCAACAGGTGCAAAAGTTTCATCGAAGTCAATTCCTTCAACCTGTGTGTAGCCCTGAGCTACAAGACGAGCCTTATTCCTCACCACTTGGCCATTTTCGTCTTGCTTGTTGTGGTAGATCCACTTGGTACCTATGATATTGTGCTTGCGAGGATCTGGTCGCTTTACAAGCTCCCACACATTGTTGAGCTCGAATTGATGCAATTCCTCTTGCATAGCTTGAATCCACTCAGTATCTAGAAATGCCTCATCAATTTTGGTGGGCACTGTGATAGAGACAAAAGCGAAGTGCCCACAAAAGTTAGACAAATGTGAAGCTTTTGAGCGTGTGAGACGACCTGGTGCATTGATGTCGTCGAGGATTTTCTCAATCTGCACTTTATTTGCCACACGAGGATGAGCAGGTTGACTACTTTTATTGGGCTAAGCATTTTCCTCAGCGCCATTTTCCTCAAGAGCACCAGCATGATTGTCCTCATTATCTGGAATAAGTTCTTCAGCAGGTTCTTCAGTGGGTATGATATCCTCAGTAGCCTTGAGCTTAATGGATTCCTCAGGAGGTACTTCATCTAGCATAGGAGGTAGGTGCTCTCTTTGCGAGCCGTTAGTCTCATTGAACCGCACATCTACAATTTCAACAACCTTGTGGTGATGGGAGTTGAAGACTCTGTAGGTGTGCGAGTCCTTTCTGTAACCAAGCATAAAACCTTCATGTGCTTTCGGTGCAAATTTAGAGTTGTGATGAGGATCTCTAATCCAACATTTAGCACCGAAGACTTTGAAATAACTCACATTGGGTTTCTTGTCAGTGAGGAGCTCATATGAGGTCTTCTTGAAGAATTTGTGAAGATATACCCAGTTGATGAGGTGGCATGTAGTATAAATAGCCTCAGGCCAGAAGCGGTGAGGTGTCTTGTATTCATCAAGCATGGTGCGAGCCATCTCAACAAGAGTCATGTTCTTGCGCTCCATGGTGCCATTCTGCTCAGGAGTGTATGGGGCAGATAACTCATGAGTAATACCAAGTTCATCAAGATAGTCATCAAGGCTAGTGTTCTTGAACTCGGTCCCATTGTCACTCCGAATATGCTTGATCTTCACACCAAAATTCGTTGAGACCCTTGAGAAAAATCGTTTGAAGACTTCCTGCAATTCATTTCTGTAAGTGATGATATGCACCCGGGTGTAACGAGAATAATCATCAACAATAACAAAGCCATATAGAGATGCTGCATTTGTTAGTGTGGCATAGTGAGTGGGGCCAAATAGGTCCATGTGAAGCAATTCAAAAGGACGAGAGGTAGTCATGATAGTCTTTGAGGGATGCTTGGATCTGGTCATCTTTCCAGACTCACAAGCCCCACAAAGATGATCTTTGAGGAATTTGACACCCTCGATGCTGATGACGTGCTTCTTCTTCACAAGTGTGTGCAAGTTCCTTATGCTAGCATGGCCAAGTCGTCGATGCCATAGCCAGCCTTCTGCAGCTTTTGGAAGTAGACATGTGGCAGGCTGTGGTCCTGCAGAGAAATCAACAATATACAAGTCTCCTCTCCTAAAGCCTTCGAAGACTTTGGATTTGTCAGATTCCATTAGTACTATGCAACGATATTTGCCAAAGATGACAACCATATCAAGATCACAAAGCATTGAGACAGACATGAGGTTGAATCCAAGGGACTCGACAAGCATGACTTTGTCCATGTGTCGATCCTTTGAGATTGCAACCCTACCTAGACCAAATACCTTGCTTTTTTCCTTTGTCAGCGTAGGTAATATGCTTTAGATGTGATGGAGATAGTGCAGAGTCCATCAGTAAGTTCTTGTCACCAGTCATGTGATTAGTACATCCACTGTCGAGGACCCACTCGGTAGCTTTGATAGATTCATCCTGCAGATGAATTAGTGCATCTTACGAACTCATATACTTCAGAGTGAAGAATATGACATCAAATTTGTCAGATAGAATTTCATCAAGTAGTACAACAGATACAGCAATATAAGGACCTGAGAAATGAGTAATTCATTTCTTCATGGTTAGCTTGCGTCCTTTCAAGCATTCTCAGTTCTCCAGCAAATTCTTCAGACGTTCAAGTTCGTCTGGAGACCAGGCCCTGCATAAGATATTAGTTCTTTTTCTTCACCACCCACATCTGGAGGGGTGGCAAAGAGTTCATCATTCTGCGAGCTCCATATGAGAAAGGTGGCATTGAAGCCAGTGCACTTCATTTCACAGAAGAGGGGTTAGAGTATGCATATGAATAAGAAGAGAAATTCTTCGAGGACTTATGAACATAATGATTTGAAGAATAATGCACATATTCATAAATCTTAGATTTCCCCTGTGAAATAGATGCATTAGCATGATGATGTTCATATGAGGAATTTGAACCATATGAGGACTTGGATCCATATGAGGAATTTGATCCATATGAAGACTTCGGTCCATATGAAGATTTTGATCTGGGGTTCCTGTTCTTCACAGGTGGTGTCATGAGGACATTCACCTGAAGACTTTAAAGGCACCTTTTGGGAACCCATATTTTCTTCATAGGGGGACCATTCCTGCAGTTAGTTCCAACATATCTGGCAAATACTTCACCATTCTGATTTTTGAACAGTTTATAGTTGGAGTCAAATGACTCATCAGATGAGCATGAAGATTCACATGTGAAGCCAGATAAAGTAGATGGATCTACGGGAGGTCCTTTTGTAGCAACCCATGTGGTTTTGGGATACTGCTCAGGTTTCTAGTAGGTTCCATCGGCATTGAGTTTCCTCTCAAATGCAATACCCTCTTTCCTAGGGTTCCTGTTCAAGATCTGCTTTTTAACCACATCACAAAGAGCTTGATGCCCTTTGAGGCTTTTGTACATGCCTGTCACATACAATTCCTTCAACCCTGCATTTTCGTCAGTGATACTAGTGGTGTCCCCAGACGAGGAATTTGTGACCACAAAAATAGTTGAAGAAGTTGCAGCAATAGAAGCATTTGAACTTTCAGGTGAAGAATTAGCAGATTCACGTTCGATGCATTTCAAACATGGTGGAATGAATTCTTCCTGAACGGAACTGATCTGTTGAGCAAGCAAAGAATCATTTTCCCTTTGAAGATCGTCATGACTCACCCTTAGTTTCTCAAGATCTTGCTTTCTTTGAAGAAATTCATAAGAAAGCTTCTCATGATCGGCTAAGAGAGTTTCATGACGACCTTGAAAGTTATCAAACTTGGACTGAAGTCGTTGAAGATCATCAGTTTGAGTTCGATCCATTTCCTCACCCAACAAGTCATCGCTTTTGTCTAGCAAATTTTGAATCCTTTCCAAAGCTTTTTGTAGTTTAGTGGCAATATTAGCAAGCTTGTAATAGCTAGGTTTGAGGTTTTCATTAGATTCATCTTCACTAGATTCGGAGGAGGGATATTTGAGTACCTTGGCACCTTTTTCCATGAAGCAATAGGTGGCAGCGTAGTCATCATTGCCATCGTCAGCAGTGTTGGTGTCGTGGGAAACCACGGCCACCTATGGGGCCATCGGCCCCTTTGTGGTTCGGCGGGGGGAAGGGCACTTTGCACAAAGAGCGGAGAGCGCAGTGCAGCACGGCAGAGATCACACGGACAGTTTTTACCCAGGTTCGGGCCGCCGCGAGGCGTAAGACCCTACTCCTGCTTTGGTGGATTGATGTGAGGACCATGGTGGAAACGTAGCGCTCTAGCCTGGCAGGGTTGCCTCGAGGCGAGAGTGGCTACGCGCGTATTAGTGTACAGGGGTCTGAATCCTTTTTATGGTTGCCATGGCCCTCCTTTTATAGATCAAGGGGTCACCATAATGGCAAATCAGTCATTGTGTACTGATTAGATAGCAAACAGTGCTATCATACCTAACTCTGTAGACAGAGCAGAGCACATTAAATGCGCCGCTAAGTGTCACATTGTGGCGTGCCCGGCAAGCCTTGCCGGGCCGTTCGGCCACCTTCTCATCTGCCTGCTTGACGCGTCTCTGGACGGGTGTCATTTGGAGGTGGTTTCCTCTGGAAATGGCTACCATGTGTCAAATAACAGCCACTTAGTCACTTGGGGACTTGACACCGCACCTATCGATGACTTACGTTGCTGTGAGGTGGAGCGGTGGAGCCTTGGCGGGGTAGGCCGCCATTGGTGTCCCCGGCAAGCCTGCCGGGGCAGTCTTGAGTTCTATCTTCGGGGTAACCTCGTCCTCGCCAGGCTCGCCTACCAGGCAAGGGAGGTTTCTCTTTAGTAGTGTCTTGCTCATTTAGCTTGTCTTGGTCTTCTTGATCCGCCCTTTGATCTCTCAAAGAGCTGATCTCTCCTTGCTTGGTCTAGACTTGGAAGTTGCGAGCTTGCCTCCAAGCCTGTGTATAGTCCGGGCAACATACCTAGGGTTTGTTGCACCGACAGGAGCCCTCGGGCCTGGCCTGAATGTGCTGCCGAGCGTCATCGTGGTAGGCCCTGTCAAGTACATGGGCGAGGAGGCTTGCGGCGATTTATCCGTTGAGGTCTTCTTTGCTTCTTCATTAATCTGAGCTTGGATCAGTTTTCGGTTTCCCAGCGCGTCATGTAACGCCAATTGTAGTGGGGCCATTTTTGTAATGGCCCGTGAATGACTTTAAAGCATGGGCCATTAACTGCCAATTCACTCTTCCCATCACGCCCTTATCCCTGGCCATGTATGTTGCATGCATTGAGTGGGGTAGGTAACGAAGGCGCATGGTGCGGGAGAGCGTCAAGGCAGGGGCCCGTTCTTCTTGGGTTGGTGGAGAGGGACGGTGGTTACCCACCGAGGGATCAGCCCCCAGCCCGCCTATAAAAGAGGGCGAGGGGAAGCGGAAGTGCTCATCCACGCACCTCTTCTCACCATTTCCTTCCTTCTCCTTGCAATGTTGAGAGGGAGAGACCGGGGCCGAGCCCCGGGCTCGAGCTTGGGGTAGATGACACCGAAAGCTTGTGTAGGCGCCTGGGGAGTGAGTCTGGTCAGGGGCTGAAAGGGATGTGGCGGTCGAGCCACTTGCAGCGCAGGAGGTATCAAGCTTTTCCACTATGGTGGAATGCTTGCCTCCTCTGCTCGGGTTGGCCGTCTAGCGGGGAGCGCCAGACCTTGTCGTGAGTCGCCGCGGCTTGTCGCCCTGACGTCGGGGCCCCTAGGGTTTCCGGCGTCTGTCTGGGGTGCAGCGCTCGGGTCTTTTGGTAGTCCCAGCACTGCCCCCTTTGGTGAAGTCGGGGCGAATGTTGAAGACGGTGGAATCTTCCTGCCCTCCAAGGTGGGGAGCGATGCTCCTTGCGCGTCTCGGACACCGTCGTCGCCTGCAACTTCTCCGGGGGAGGCAATGGCTCGAGGAGCTGGCGTCCCCCTGGAGTGGTGGTGATGAAGAAAGAACGAGGAAAGATGGAGAAGGCGGGTGGCAGGGTGTCAGGTTGGAGTACGATGGAACCGACGCCTTCGTCTCGTATTGCCGACCTGCTGCCTCGTCTTTCCGCTCTTCCCCTCCCTCCCCGGCACCATCATCACCGGCCTCTTGGTTGCCGGGGAGGGGGTCACTCTCTTGGTGCCTTCGCCTCCTCCAGCAGTCTTCTAGCTGAGCTCCGGCGGTTCTCCCCGTCAGTGCTTTCGTTGGGGCTTCTGGCTGGTCCCGGAGGCGGTGACCAAGGCACCACCAAGCTGCTCCTTCTGCCCCTCTCCTTCGCAGCCTCGCCACTCTCGATCTTTTCAAGCTGTGCCTGGTAGGTCCTGACGGGATCGGGTTGGGCATCTGCTCAGGCACTCCTTTTGCCCTCTTCCCCTTCCACCACAGTGCCTAGGAGGAGAGGGACAAGAAAGGGATTACTAGGCACTTATCTTTTTTCAATCTAAAATATGTAGGCACTTGCCAAACTTTAGTCTAAATTATGTAATCTTCTTTATCCATGTTGGTGTTCTGTAAGATCTGTACTTGTTCATCAGCATATTAATGAAAAAGACAAGCGTTGGCGGGCACTTGTGCATGTATCAAACTCATGCATAGGTGAAATGCATGTATACATTTAAGTAAAGAAGTTTCCCCAGCAGGCTATCCTGCAGGTACCCTCGGTTTGTTGCCGCTGAGCTAAACCTGCCGGGCACAAATCACAAAGAGGGACCAGCCCCCCGCCAAGCCTTCTCCGCCAAAGGCCAATGTGACCATCCTGACCGAAGCAACGTTCGAGTTAAAGGATGGGAGCACCTAAGTTTCGAAGGTGACGAGGTTTTCATATGCACAAGTTCTACTTACAGAACACGTAAGGATAAGAAGAGAACTTATCTATTTGGCTTGCCGGGGATCGTCACATTGGCTTGTCTTCATTTCTTCTCTTTGGGACCAAGTCCATGACAAGAACCCTACAACTTAATGCAGAGGAAAACAATGCCTCATGCGACCTCATCTACATGATCATGCTATGCTCATGATATGCTTATGCATGCATGCAAGTTTTGTGGGCCCCCAGGGCTTCGTTTATTTCTGTTGCGCACGGTCTGTGCCTGGGTTTGTACAAGGGGTTACATGCAACATCGGCAAGGCCTGTACAAAAGGGTGGCTGCCGGGCAGGGCCCGACAGCCGCGCCTTACGGGTAGAACTTATGGAGATGCTCAATGTTCCATGAGTTTTGAAACTGAATGCCATCTCCGGTCTCCAGATGGACTGCGCCAGGTCTGGTGACTCATACTACCCGGTAAGGGCCTTCCCACTTCGGCGTCAACTTGTTTGTACCCTTGGTGGACTGAACGCGCCTAAGGACAAGGTCGCCTTCCTCAAAACTCCGAGCATGAACCCTGCGGCTGTGATAGCGATGCAGGGCATTGCTGGTAGCATGCAGCACGCGTAGCAGCCCGGAGACGGTTCTCCTCAAGTAGCACAGCATCATCACGCTGGTGCCGTTCCTGCGCTACTTCGTCATAGGCAAGCACTCGAGGAGATCCGAATATGAGTTCCATGGGGATAACTGCTTCTGCCCCATAGACTAGGGAGAAGGGAGTCTGCCCGGTGGCTCGATTTGGTGTCGTACGGAGGGACCAAAGAACCACCGGCAGCTTATTGATCCATCGCCTGCCGCACTTCTACAGTCTATCAAAGGTTCTTGTCTTGAAACCTCGCAGCACTTCAGTGTTCGCCCTCTCAGCTTGCCCGTTGCTTCTGGGATGGGCGACAGAGGCAAATGAGATCTTGCTTTCGAGGGCATGAATGTATTGCATGAAGATGCAGCTCGTGAATTGGGTGCCATTGACGGTGATGATTCGGGCAGGTACCTCGAAGCGGCAAACCAATCCTTTCAAGAACTTGATAGCTGACTGCGTGGTCACCTTTCTGATGGGCTCCACCTCTGGCCACTTTGTGAACTTGTCGATAGCGACGAACAAGAACTCAAAGCCCCCGGTAGCACGGGGGAAGGGGCCCAAGATATCGAGCCCCCAGACCGAGAAGGGCCATGACAAAGGGATCGTCTAAAGAGCTTGGGCAGGCTGATGGATGTTCTTGGAGTGGAACTGGTAGGCTTCACATTTGGTGACTAGCTCAACCACATCTTGGAGGGCTGCGGGCCAATAGAAACCTTGCCGGAAGGCTTTTCCAACCAGAGCCCTTGATCCAATGTGTGAGCCGCACATACCCTTGTGTATCTCTGCCAACAGTTCCTTTCCTTCTTCCCGGAAAATGCACTTCAATTTCACACCATTGGGCCTTCTTCTGTATAGTGTGTCGTCAATGAACTGATACATACTGGCCCTCCGAGGTACTCTTTCAGCTTCTTCTTGCTCTTCGGGAAGTTCTCCTGTTTGGAGGAAATGGACTATGTTCCGCGCCCAAGTTGGGGCCAGGGGCTCGGCAACGAGGACCAGCGGCACCTCCTCATTCGTAGTAGTGCACTCCTCGACCATAGGGACCGGTGGTCTGATGGGATGGTGCAGCTCACTGATCGAAGGGGAGTTGTTCCCGCCAAGCTCTCTGCCGAGAGCCTCGGGAGGCTCTGCCGGGAGAGGCTTGCCGGAGTCCAATTTCCTCCTCTTTCTGGCCATTGTTGCCGGGGATACGGAGGGTTGAGTCATATGGAGAACAAAAGTCCCTGGTTCCATAGGGAGTTTTTGCGCAGCGCACTTCGACAGATGATCAGCAATGTTGTTTTCCGCACGAGGTACGTGCTCTGTTTGCATTCCGTCAAAGCGCTCCTCCAACTTTCTCACTTCCTCAATGTATGCCTACATCAATGGGATTTGGTAATCCTTGTTGACTTGTCTCACCACAAGTTGTGAATCTCCGCGGATGATCAGCTTCTTGATTTCCAGTTCTGTTGCAATCCTGAGCCCGGCAAGGAGCCCTTCATACTCTGCAGTATTGTTGGTAGCCTTCTCCCAGGGAAAATGCATCTGGATGACGTACTTAAGGTGCTCCCCAGTGGGAGCAACGAGAAGCACGCCAGCCCCTGCACCTTGTAGGGAGAAGGCACCATCGAAATACATAATCCATTCTTGGGGCGCTTCCTTGCCGGGAATGACTGTCTCCAGTACTTCTTCATCAGGATTTGGCGTCCACTCTGCAATGAACTCTGCTAGTGCTCTGCTCTGAATGGTTGACGTGCTTTCAAACTTCAAACCAAAGCTAGACAACTCCAAAGCCCATTCCACAATCCTGCCAGTGGCCTCGGGGTTTTGGAGTATGCGTTGCAAGGGGAAGCGGGTGACAACTGTGATCTCATGGGCTTGGAAGTAGTGGTGCAGTTTCCTTGAGGCCATGAAGAGGCCAAAAATCAACTTTTGCATGCCAGAGTACCTCGATCTAGCCCCCTGCAGTAGGGACCTGACGAAGTACACTGGGCGCTACACCACTTTCTTCTTTGCCGCCACCTCGGAACTATCTCCGCTGGCTTGCTTTTCTTTGTCTTGAACTGCATCTGACCTTGCTGGGACGGGTTCGCTTTCCTCTCCAGAAGTGACAGTGGCTGTGGCTGCCGCTTCATCCACTTCCCGCTACGCCACCAGCGCCGCACTAACCACTTGATTGGTTGCCGCTAAGTATAGCAGCAACGGCTCTTGTGGTTTGGGAGCGATCAAAGTGGGCACATAAGAAAGATAGGTCTTCAAATCTTGTAGCGCAGCGTCTGCCTCTGGGGTCCACTCCATGGGTCCTGCCTTCTTCAAGATTTTGAAGAACAATAGGGTGCGTTCGGCAGACTTGGAAATGAACCAGCTCAGCACAGCGATGCATCCAGTCAAATGCCTCACGTCCTTGACTGTCTTGGGTGCTTGAATCTGCTTGATAGCCTTGATCTTGTCGGGGTTGGCCTCTATCCCTCGATGGGACACAAAGAAGCCAAGTAGCTTGCTGGAGGGAACTCCAAACACACACTTCTCCAGGTTCAGCTTTCAAGTTGATCCTGCGCAGATTTTCAAAGGTCTCTTCCAAATCCTGAATGAGAGTCATTCTGTCCTTGCTTTTGACCACTATATCATCCATGTAGGCTTCAATATTTCTGTGCAGCTGGGACTCAAAGCCAATCTGTACTGCTCTTGCAAAAGTGGATCCGGTGCTCTTTAACCCGAAGGGCATTCGTACAAAGTAGTACGTGCCACATGGGGTTATGAACGCGGTCTTCTCTTTGTCTTCCTTGGACATGAAGATCTGGTGCTACCCGGAGTAGGCATCCAGAAAGGAAAGCAGGTCACACCCGGAAGTGGAATCCACAATCTAGTCAATGCGCGGCAAGGGGAATGGGTCCTTCGGGCATGCCTTGTTTAGATCTGTGAAGTCTATGCAAAGCCTCCATTTCCCATTCGCCTTGCGCACCACCACTAGATTTGCTAACCATGTGGGATGCAACACTCCTCTGACCAAACTAGCTGCTTCAAGCTTCTTGATCTCCTCGGCAATAAACTGCTGCCGCTCCAAAGCTTGCTTCCGGACCTTCTGCTTGACGGGCCAGGCATGTCGACAGATAGCAAGGTGGTGCTCGATTACCTCCCTGGGAACACCGGGGATGTCAGATGGTTGCCAGGCAAACACATCAACATTCGCCCGTAGGAAGGCAACGAGCGTGCTTTCCTATTTGTCATCGAGGGTGGCACTGATGGTAAACATACCGTCAGCGCCAGCCAGCCCTGCCGGGACCTTCTTCATAGTAGGTGCAGCAGCTTTGGATCTCTTGCTATTGGAACTCTCCCGCAAGTCATCAACAGGTGCAGCGCACTCCGGAGAGGCACACTTCCCGGATTCCCTGCTAGCATCCTTGCTAGCTTTCTTCCTTTTCTTACTTTCCTTGGTGGGAGCAATGGCTTCTGCAGCCTCAGCAGCGACCGCCTCCCGGTACATCTTGTCCACGCATATGACTGCGTCCTTCTGATCTGACGGAATGGAAATGACACCTATTGGCACTGGCATCTTCAAAGCGTTGTAGGCATAGTGGGATGCCACCATGAACTTAGCCAGAGATGGGCAACCAAGGATTCCGTTGTACGGCAGGGGGAGTCAACCACGTCAAACACGATCTTCTCAGTCCGGTAGTTTAACTCCCCTCCGAACATCACCGGCAGCGTGATCTTTCCCTTAGGACGACTCCTACCGGGGTTGATTCCTTGGAACGTACCAGTAACCTTGAGCTCCTCATCTGCTATCTGAAGTTTGCTGATGACCTTTGGAGATATCAGATTCAACCCGGCCCCACCGTCAACCAACATCTTCGTGACTTTGAGGTTGCGTATTGTTGGTGAGACCAACAACGGCAAGCACCCTACCACGGTGGTGCGGTCAGGGTGATCCTCTTCGTCAAAGATGATGGGTGTGCGGGACCACTTGAGCGGCTTTCGAGAATCTGCCACTGGCTCCATGGCATTGACTTCATGCGCCCACTGTTAAATTGGCGGTGAGAGGAGTGCAGAGATGCACCCCCGTCAACGCACAAGGCGTCAGTGGCTTTCTGGAACTCCTGCTCGCTGGTTTCCTCTTCATCTCCTTCATCGGTCTCATTATCGCAATCCTTCTTCTCACGACCTCTGGTGGGTTTCCCTTGGGACTGAGGAGCCTTGCCGGGGCGACTTACTCCGCCGCCTTGGCCCTTCCCGCCAGCACCATCCTGGTTTTTCTCCTTATCACGCTTCTCGTACTCAGCCCTCTGCTTCTTGACGAGTTGCTCAACCTGATGACACTCATGAAGGTCGTGGCCCTTGGTCCTATGGATCTTGCAGTACGGCCCATCACCCTTCCCAGCCTTCTCGGCAGCCGCGGCTGCCCGGCAGTCAGTGCACGCGGCAACCTCCTTTCCGGGGGCCTCGGTCTTGGCCTTCTTGCCGGTACTAGGTGTGCTCGATCCTTTGACGGCCATCACAACTTTCTCCCTGCGCTTCTTGTTCTTCTTTGGTGGCGTTGTCGTCATCGTCTGAGTCAATGTCAACGCCATCCTCTTCACCGGGAAGTCGCCTTCCCTCTTCTACGCGAGCACACTTATCCACCAGAGTGTATAACTCATTCACAGTCTTGGGCAGCCGCACGTTCATTTTGGAACGTATCCTGCGGTTGCGCACATTGGACTGGAATGTGGCTATCGTAACTGCCGGGTGGATATCTGGGATGTTCCTGTGCACTCGACTGAACCTTTGCATGTACTTCTGTAGACTTTCTCCTTCCTTCTGTGGGAGGAGCTGCAGATCACTGGGCCGTCCTGGTTCTTGATGGCCGCCCATGAAGGCGCCAACAAAATCATGGCACAGGTCAGCCCAAGTTGAGATGGAGTTCTCCGGTAGGTGCATCAGCCAAGATCTCACATTTGGCTTTAGTGCCAAAGGGAAGTAGTTGGCGAATACCTTCTCATCTCTTCCCCCGGCAGCCTGAACAGCGATGGTGTAGATGCTCAGGAACTCCGCCGGGTTCAATCTCCCATCATACTTCTCTGGTATCTCTGGCTTGAACGTGCGGGAAGATGGCCAACGGACTTGCCGCAGTTCACGAGTGAAGGCGGGGCACCCAACCTCGAAAGGTAGGTACCCGCCCTCACCGGGCATAGGCTCGTCGACGTCGAGGCCATTGCGCCTATCAGACTGGCGGTGGGTGTGGCGGCGCTGCTCGATGGTGACGCACGCGCCTTCCCTTCGCCTGTCTTCCCGGGCCTGCCGCTGGTCCTGACGTTCTCGAGGGCCGGATGAAGCCATCAATGCGTCATCGGGTTCTTGCTGCGGCCCCTGTGCTGGCTGCCGCAGAGGGGATTGCACCATGGGGGTGGCCCCTTCGGTACGGCCAGCGGCTCGGGCCATTGTTGCCGCCTGCGGAGGCCGTGACGGGCCCGCTCGCTGTGATCCTCCCACCTCGACGAAACCAATCAGACTCTGAATGGTGGCTCTCTACTCATCCATCTGATCGGCCGCCGGTGGAAATCTCAACAAGAGTTTGGCTGCGCCATGGCCTCCGAGGCAGTGCTCGGCATGGATGACGACTTAGATTGTAACGTCGCCTGGCTCCTGACAGTGCCAGTAGTGGCAACGCCATCCTCTCATCGCCGCGAGCCAGTCACCAAGGAGGCGTGGTGGCGAGGTGGATGTGCTTGGGGATCGGCGGCCCCGTTCGGCGCATCGGCTGGGTCGGCTTGCCCCGGGGGTGGTGCATGCCCTGCGGCCGCGGCCGCAGCGGGAGTGGCCGGAGAACTTCGGTTCACCCCAGAGCGAGTGCCACCGCTGCGGCTGTGCCCTTTGGCGGGGCGGAGAGATGCAGACAGAATGATCTCTCCACCCTCACCTTGTGGAGCATGGCCGCTGGGATGCTGCTGGCGCTGTCCTTCTCCGGTGCCTCCTGCCCTCGTTTCGGCCGCGGGAGGGGTGGTGATGACGCCGCCTGCACCGGCCACGTCCCCCGCAGCGTCCACGTCCCCGTGTGTCCCCGTAGCCCCCGCGGCATCGATGGCCGCGTGCGACAGGGCCTTCGAGGTGGACGGGTGGGCTGCAGCACCGGGCTTCTTCTTGGGCGCCATGGATGATGAAGCCATCTATGAAGAAGTCAATGAAGATGACGTGCTGCATGCGTTTCTCGGGTTCGCACAAACACAGCCCCCTACCTGGCGCGCCAAAGATGTCGTGGGAAACCACGGCCACCTATGGGGCCATCGGTCCCTTTGTGGTTCACCGGGGGGAAGGGCACTTTGCACAAAGAGCGGAGAGTGCAGCGCAGCACGACAGAGATCACACGGGCAGTTTTTACCCAGGTTCGGGCCGCCGCGAGGCGTAAAACCCTACTCCTGCTGTGGTGGATTGATGTGAGGACCGTGGTGGAAACGTAGCACTCTAGCCCAGCAGGGTTGCCTCGGGGCGAGAGCGGCTACGTGCGTATTAGTGTACAGGGGTCCGAATCCTTTTTATGGTTGCCATGGCCCTCCTTTTATAGATCAAGGGGTCACCACAATGGCAAATCAGTCATTGTGTACTGATTAGATAGCAAACAGTGCTATCATACCTAACTCTGCAGACAGAGCAGAGCGCATTAAATGCGCCGCTTAGTGTCACATCATGGCGTGCCTCGTTCGGCCACCTTCTCGTCTGCCTGCTTGACACGTCTCTGGACGGGTGTCATTTGGAGGTGGTTTCCTCTGGAAATGGCTACCATGTGTCAAATAACAGCCACTTAGTCACTTGGGGGCTTGACACTGCACCGATCAATGACTTGCGTCGCTGTGAGGTGGAGCGGTGGAGCCTTGGCGGGGTAGGCCGCCCTTGGTATCCCCGGCAAGCCTGCCGGGGCAGTCTCGAGTTCTATCTTCGGGGTAACCTCGTCCTCGCCAGGCTCGCCTGCCCGGCAAGGGAGGTTTCTCTTTAGTAGTGTCTTGCTCATTTAGCTTGTCTTGGTCTTCTTGATCCGCCCTTTGATCTCTCAAAGAGCTGATCTCTCCTTGCTTGGTTTGGACTTGGACGTTGCGAGCTTGCCTCCAAGCCTGTGTACGGTCCGAGCAACATACCTGGGGTTTGTTGCACCGACAGTTGGAGTTGCCATTTTCTTCACAGTTGAAGATGGACTTGCTGATGAAAGCAGTAGCGAGAGCTAGGCTCGCCACACCAGAGTCTGACTCATCAGATTACTCCTCTTCCTCATTTTGCTCAGATTCAGCTTCAGAGTCCATTTCCTTGCCAATGAATGCCTGAGCCTTTCTGGAACTGCTCTTCTTGTGAGATGAAGACTTTGAAGATTTTGATGATGAGGACTTTGAAGATTTCTTCTTTTTCTTCGAGTCATCTGAACTTTCATCCTTGTACTTCTTCTTCTTTGATTCCTTCAGCCACTGAGGACAATCGGCCATGTAGTGACCGGGCTTCTTGCATTTCTGGCAAGTCCCCTTCTTGTAGTCACGGGATGAAGAATCTGATCTCAAGTCATCACCTCTTGAAGATTTTCCAAAATGGCCACGCCTTGAGAACTTCTGGAATTTCCTCATGGGCATTGCTAGCTCCTGGCTTAGTTCTTCAGGATCACCAAGGCTATTGTCAGAGTCTTGCTCTTCAGATGAGGAAATTGCCTTGGCCTTTAGAGCACATTATCTTCCATAGCTTGGCCCGTAGAGGTCTCTCTTCTCAGCTTGTTGGAATTCATGAGTATTCAGTCTCTCGAGGATATCAGCAGGATCTAGTGACTTGTAGTCTCCACATTCTTGAATCATCAGTGCTAGTGTATCAAATGAGGAATCAAGTGATCTCAGCAATTTCTTCACCACCTCATGATCGGTGATGTCAGTGGCACCAAGTGCTTGAAGCTCATTTGAGATATCAGTGAGGCGATCGAAGGTTTGCTGAACATTTTTGTTGTCGAGTCTTTTGAAGCGGTTGAAGAGATTGCGAAGAACGTCAACTCGAGAATCACGTTGGGTTGAGATTCCTTCGTTGACCTTTGACAGCCTATCCCAGATAAGCTTTGTAGACTCCAAAGCACTCACTCTGTCGTACTGTCCTTTGCTCAGATAGCCACATATGATATTCTTCGCTTGAGAGTTGAGTTGCTTGAATCTCTTCACATCAGCAGTGTTTATGGAGGGAGTGATGGAGGGAACGTCATTTTCCACAACGTACCAGAGATCGTTATCAATTGCCTCAAGATGCATGCGCATCTTGTTCTTCCAGTAGGGGTAGTTCGTCCCGTCGAAGGTAGGACACCCAGCCGAGACCTTGATCGTGCCTGCAGTCGACATAACTAAAACTCCAGGTGGTTAAACCAAAATCACATAGAACAAGGGAGTACCTTGCTCTGATACCAATTGAAAGTGCGTTATATCAACTAGAGGGGGTGAATAGGCGAGTTTTACAAATTCATCACTGAGGAAATACTACTTGAGGAATTTGCTAAGTGATGAAATACAAGCAGCGGATAAAGTACTCTGGTGCATGCATAACAAAGCAGTAGCATAGTCATCATGATGAAATGAAACATACACAGAGCACAGGTAGCATGTAAACAGGATAAGCAGGCAGAAGACAAGATGACTGAAGAAATAGGATTGAGGAAATTGAGAAAGTCTTCAGTCAAAGACTTCAAACAGTAATGGTCAATTTCATCAACACATAAATGAGGAAATGAAAGGGCTGAGGAAATAGAACCAGTAGCTCCGTGAAGACAGTGATTTGGTAGACCGGTTCCAACTGCTATGATAGTTGTACGTCTGGTTGGAGCGGCTTGGTATTTAAACCAAAAGACACACAGTCCCAGGACACACAGTCCTTATCGTATTCTCCTTGAGCTAAGGGCACACAGACCTCGCCCAATCACTCGTGGTAAGTCTTCAAGGTGACTTCCAAACCTTCACAGACTTGGTCACTCGGCGATCCACAATTCCTCTTGGATGCTCTAGACCATGACGCCTAACCGTCTGGAAGATGCATAGTCTTCAAACAAGCATCGGTTCCACACAGGAACAATCTCTTCAGTGATGCTCAATCACTTTGGGTTTTAGGTGTTGGGGTTTTGGGTTTTTCCTCACTGATGATTTTCTCTCAAAGTCCTCAGAGGATGGGATGCTCTAAATGACAAGTGTCAGTTTCTCTCGGAGCAGCCAACCAGCTAGTGGTTGAGGGGGCGGCTATTTATAGCCGGGGAGCAGCCCGACATGATAAGACATAAATGCCCCTAATCATATGACCGTTATGTGGATAAGATATTTGGGACAGCTGGCGTGAAGCACAACAACGGTCGAAAATTTGAGCTCTCTAATTCCTCAGGGCTATCATGTTCCTCACTATAGGCAATTCACACTGGCGAATTCCTAACTCCTCAGTCAGAACAAATTCCTCAAAGACCAGAAGATCTTTGTCTCGGTCACTGAAGAAATTGACTGAACTGTATGAGATTTCCAAAGGCTTCACTCGAAGGATTGGGTATGTGTAGGCTTTGAGATGAGCATCACTTGGAAACTTTTCCTTAGTATTACCTCGACCCCCTTTAACAGTACGGTGTTTCCTATGACTCAAGAAAGGAAAATGAAACTATGAAAACAAAAGTCTTCACGCTTCATAGTCCTCGCATAAATATCTTCAAGGTCACACCAATTTCCTCATTTTCAAAGTCTTCAAGAAAACCAAAGTCTTCAGATGAAGACATTAATTTTTAGGGGTCGACTTTCTTCGGATTTATTAAACTCCTCAGAGACTTATAATACATGTGTACACTCACAAACACATTAGTCCCTTAACCTATAAGTCTTCAATACACCAAAATCACTAAGGGGCACTAGATGCACTTACAATAAGTATTTCCCTCAGTTTGGGAACCAAGGTATAAATCTAGTAGGAGGAACACACAAGTCACCAATGGTTGCACCTACACAAACAAACAAATAGTTGCACCCAACGCGATAAAGGGGTTGTCAATCCCTTCACGGTTACTTGCAAGGATGAGATCTGATAGATATAGGTATAAAAGATAAATAAAAGTGTGAAATAAAGTAAAGGTAAATAAATTGAAGCAAGGTATTTTTGGGTTTTTGGTTTTATAGATCTGAAAATAATATGATAAAAATAGACCCCGGGGCCATAGTTTTCACTAGAGGCTTCTCTCTTGAAACAACGCGTACGGTGGGTAAACAAATTACTGTTGAGCAATTCATAGAAAATCACAAAGTTATGACGATATCTAAGGCAATGATCATGAACATAGGCATCACGTCCATGCCAAATAGACCGACTCCTGCCTGCATCTACTACTATTACTCCACACATCAACCGCTATCTAGCACACATCTAGTGTATTAAGTTAACAAGAACGGAGTAACGCCTTAAGCAAGATGACATGATGTAAAGGGACAGATCCAATCAATAATAATAAATCCCACCTTTTTATCCTTAATGGCAACAATACAATACGTGCCTCGCTACCCCTTCTGTCACTGGATGAGAACACCGCAAGATTGAACCCATTACAAAGCACCTCTCCCATTGCAAGAAAAATCAATCTAGTTGGCCAAACCAAATCAATAGATCGGAGAGAAATACAAAGCTATCTTAATCATGCATAAAAGAGTTCAGAGAAGACTCAAATAATGTTCATAGATAATCTGATCATAAATCCACAATTCATCGGATCTCAACAAATGCACCACAAAAGAAGATTACATGGAATAGATCTCCAAGAACATCAAGGAGAACATTGTATTGAAGATCAAAGAGAGAGAAGCCATCTAGCTACTAGCTATGGACCCGTAGGTCTATAGTAAACTACTCACACATCATCGGAAGGGCAGCAAGGTTGATGTAGAGGCCCTCCGTGATCGAATCCCCCTCCGGCAGAGTACCGAAACAGGTCTCCAGATGGCATCTCACGAGGACAAAAACTTGTGGCGGTGGAAAAGTAATTTGTGTGTGCCCTCTGGTATACGGGGAATATTTGGGTATTTATGGAGCAAAGATTAGGGTTAGAGGAGCCACAGGGGGGCCATAAGCTCGGGAGGCGCCCCCTAGGGCGCGGCCTCCGAGCTTGTCGTGGCCTTGTGGCTCTTCTGCCCTCCTCCTGAATCTTCCTAGGTGTCTTCTGGTCCAAGAAAAATCTTCAAAAAGTTTCGTTCCGTTTGGTATTGATTTTCTGTAAAAGACAAAAACATGAAGAAAAATAGCAACTGTTACTGGGCACTAGGTTACTAGTTTAGTCCCAAAAAATGATATAAATTGGCATAATAATGCATATAAAACATCCAAGATGGATAATATAATAGCACGGAACAATAAAAAATTATAGATACATTGGAGACGTATCAGTTCTCTCTAAGATGAGGGGATGTAAGGAATTGCCATCACACTCCGCACTTGATTCACCTTCTCTTTTGAGTAAGCTTGCGACACCACCACATGCTATTAATCCTGATATGTCGCAAGTAATTGATGATGCTACTTCTGCTATGAATGATGCTTATGATGATGCTAGTACTTTGCTTGATAAACATGTGCCACTGGGTGAATTTCTTGATGAACAACTTGCTAGAGCTAAGGAAAATGAGAATGTTGAAACTGATGAGATTACTGAAACTGGTGAAATTATTGAAACTGAAAACTTTGAAACACCTATTAGACCTAGCTCTCCTAGATATGAATTGCCTAATATACCTGAGGGTTGTGTTATGGATGGAGAGGTAGCTAGGGATTTTCTTGCTTGTAAGGATAGAGATGATCTTAAGAAATTACTAGTTAAGTTGAAAGAAAAAATCTTTGAATGCTAGAATGAAATATGATCCTAATTTTTCTACTTCACCTATCTTTGTTACTGATAAGGATTATGAATTCTCTGTTGATCCTGAGTTAATTACTTTGGTTGAATCAGATCCTTTCCATGGTTATGAAACTGAAATTGTTGTGGCACATCTTACTAAATTAAATGATATTGCCACCCTGTTTGCTCATGAGAAAAAAAATCGCTACTACTATATTCTTAAGTTGTTCCTTTCTCATTAAAGGGTGATGCTAAGATATGGTTTAATTCTCTTGCTCCTGGTTGTGTGTGTAGTCCCCAGGATATGATATATTACTTCTCTGAAAAATATTTTCCTACTCATAAGAAAAAAGCTACTTTACAGGAAATATCTAACTTTGTGCAAATTGAAGAAGAGAGTCTCCCACAAGCTTGGGGGAGGCTTCTCCAATTACTTAATGCTTTGCCTGATCATCCTCTCAAGAAAAATGAAATACTTGATATCTTTTGTAATGGACTAACCCATACTTCTAGGAACCACCTAGATAGTTGTGCTAGTTGTGTTTTCAGGGAACGAACTATTGAACAAGCTAAAGAACTATTGAATAATATATTGAGTAATGATAATGATTGGACTCTTCCTGAACCACCACCCAAGCCAACTCCAAAGAAAAGGGGTATTCTATTTCTCAGTCCTGGAGATATGCAAGAGACAAAGAAATCTATGAAAGAAAAAGGTATTAAAGCTAAAGATGTTAAGAATTTACCACCGATTGAAGAAATACATGGTCTCGAAACCCCGACACAGGTAGTAAAGGTAAATTATCTCTATAGATTTGATGAAGGTGATATTCCTTATACTAAACCTGCTAGTCAATGCTTGGATGAATTGGATAACTTTATTGTTAAACAAGAAAACTTTAATGCATATGTTAGTAGACAATTGAAACGAAATGCTTATATGATTGAATGCTTGAGTGACTTTATGTTTAGGACTATTAATGATGCCAAGGGTGTGATTAAACATGCATCCATGATAAAAACTCAAGTAGAACAAGTCCTCAAAGCACAAAATGATTTGCTTAATGAGATGAACAATAAGATGAATGATCATGTTGTTAGAGTTATGACTAGGGGTGGTAAAATGACTCTGAAACCTTTGTATCCTGAAGGTCATCCTAACAGAATTGAGCAAGATTCTCAGAGAATTAATACTGATGCACCTAGACCATCTAAAAATAAAAAGAAAGATGATAGGACTTTGCATGCCTCTAGTGAACCTACTGTAGACACACCTGAGAATCCAAATGATATTTCTATTTCTGATGTTGAAACACAATCTGGAGATGAACATGAACCTAGTAACAATAACAATGATGATGTTCATGTAGATGCTCAACCTAACAATGATAATGATGTGGAAATAGAACCTGCTGTTGATCTTGATAACCCACAACCTAAGAATAAAAGATATGATAAGAGAGACTTCATTGCTAGGAAGCATGGTAAAGAAAGGGAACCATGGGTTCAGAAACCCATGCCTTTTCCTCCTAAAGCTTCAAAAAAAAGATGATGAAGAATTTGTGTGCTTTGTTGAAATGCTTACACCTGTCTTTTTGCGTCTTCGTTTGACTGTATTCTGAAAATGTCTCCTTATGCTAAGTACATGAAAGATATTGTTACAAATAAAAGAAAGATGCCGGAAGCTGAAATTTCCACCATGCTTGCTAATTATACATTTAAGGGTGGAATACCAAAGAAACTAGGAGACCCAGGAATACCAACTATACCATGCTCCATTAAAAGAAACTATGTTAAAACTGCTTTATGTGATCTAGGAGCCGGTGTTAGTGTTATGCCTTTCTCTTTGTATAGAAGACTTGATTTGAATAAGTTGACACCAACTGAAATCTCTTTGCACATGGCTGATAAATCAACTGCTATACCCATCAGTATTTGTGAGGATGTGCCTGTCGTAGTTGCAAATGTTACTATCTTAACGGACTTTGTTATTCTTGATATACCTGAGGACGACAGTATGTCGATCATCCTTGGTAGACCCTTTTTGAACACTGCAGGGGCTGTTATTGATTGCAATAAGGGCAATGTCAATTTTCATGTCAATGGTAATGAACACACGGTACACTTTCCAAAGAAACAACCTCAAGTGAATAGTATCAACTCTATTGGGAAAATTTCAACAATTACTATTGGAGGTTTTGAATTCCCTATTTCTACTATCAAAAAGAAATATGAAATTCTTATTGTTGGGGACATGCATATCCCCGTTGAGGTAACCTAGTGCTATGCGAAGATTCTCGGTTTCATGTCATTCGGAAGAAGTTTGTTAATAAGACTTGATCAACCTTATTAATGGATTCCTTTTGACGGGCATGTGGTCGATGAATTTAGTAAACACAACTTTCTGTACCCACTTTTTACTTTCTGTTATTATGAATTAATAAAGTAGAAATGCTATGATTATGTTGTTTTCTGAATTATCCTTGCAATAAAAAATGGCCAGAAAATAAAAGTTCTCCAAATGCCCTAAAAATTTAATATGGTTTTTTTGTAATATTTAAAAAATAGTGGCACTGAACACACCCCAGGGGGGTGCACCTGTGAGCCACAAGCTCACAGGGCGCGCCAACCCCCCTAGGTGCGCCTAGCAAGCTTGTGGGGCCCATGTAGGCCCCCTCACTTATTGTTGCCACCCATGCTCTTCTTCTTCCTCTAGAAAAAATCACAAACCTATTCAAACTTGTGTTCTTGCTCATTTTGCAGCCATTTTCGATCTCCTTGCTCGGAACTCCATTTCCAAAACTGTTTTGGGGGATTGTTCATCAGTATGTGACTCCTCGGTTGGTCCAATTAGTTTTTTTTCTAGTGGTTTATTATTTGCACATTTAGCAACTGTAGGTGACCATGTTCTTGAGCTTGCATGTCAAATTTATATGGTACAAACTAGTTTTGGTGGTTGATATAGGCTCTAGACACTTGTAGGAGTAGTTGCTATCGATTTTGTTGAGTTTTGTTCACTTTTATTTTGAGTTACTAAAAATTTCAGAAATTTTCATAGGAGAAAAATGTTTAGGAAGATGTTTCAACATGGTTCCTCGAGCAAGAAATCCCCAAGGCTCGCTCTACGTGAGCTGGACCTTGAACCACCGCGGGAAGCCTTACTGCAACCTTGCGAATGGTCGTCGGATTATTTCATGAATCAAGCCGGTTTCAAGGAAGAATTTTATATGTATGTGCACAACGCCGGCTTGACGGAATTTCTGTCAGATAAGTGCTTGCAGTATTACAATCTCACTGATTCTTTTGTGCTGAAATTTGAGTATTCAGTCCATCGCAATACACATTTTGTTTTATTTAATCTCTATGAAAAATCATTTCACATGGACCTTGAAGAATTTAATGAAGCATGCAAAATTCCGCAATGGGGCATTTATACTGAACCTTGCAAATCTGATTGCATTGAGTTCCTTGCTAACATCACTAGGAGTGAGACTAGAGGCATAACACAAGCTACTATAGGGAGCATTCACTTTCTTGCTTTACATTATTTTGCTCTCATCATAGGTAGATGCATTAATGGTAAACATGACCATAGCCACCTTTGCGCTTCTGATTTGACTGTTCTTAAGAGCGCAGTAATGAATGATAAATGATATAACTTGGGGGCTATTGTTGCATGTCGGTTACATAATAATGCCTTAGATGGAGATTTCTTTGGTGGAATTTATGCCACTCTTTTAGCTGATTATCTTGGGGTACCAATAAAATAAAATGATACTCAATTGCCACCTGCTTTCCTTGATTATGCCGCTATGGAACGTTTCCAATTTCTTGAGCAGTGTGATCTGCCCTTCCAGTACAGACTAATCTTTGACAGGCGTCGCGTCTTCCATATTACGCTTCCCGCTCCTGCCTTCTTTGACTTTCAGGTAAAACGAATATATTTCATACTTAGAGAGGAGGCAGAGGAGTATGAGAGGGCGAGGGAGACCGCTCGCCTCAACGAGCCAGCCCACCAAGCGGTGGCAGGTGCAATCCAGTTCAACCCCAACTACGACTTTGGGTATTATCCCGGCCAGCCGTGACCATAGACCAACTTAGGCCAAAAGCCTAAGCTTGGGGGAGTACGTATTTCTCACCGACATTACATGCATGCATCACACATTCATTCCAGGTGTCGGTGTTTATCCTTTTTCATTGTATAATCCATGCTAGTTTTATTTTTCTTGCTTTCTTCTTGTGTGTTTGAATTTTTTTGATAAAATCCAAAAATATTTCTCGCTTCTTTCTATTTTTTCTTTCTAGTTTAATTAGTTGTAGTAGTAAAAGAAAACCCAAAAAGATTTCTCGTTCTTCTTATGCTTATTGGGAGCTTTCCCGTGTAAATAGTTTTTCTCGTTTTCATTTTTCTTTCGTTTCACTTTCTTCAAGAGAAAAAGAAAAACTCGAAAAATATTTTAGTGTGTTTCTCTAAAATTCTTTTCTTTTCTTTGGGTCGTAAGGAGAAGACCACGATGAAAATGTTGAGTGGCTCTCATATGCATTATTGTTCATCTAACAAAGAACCCATATTACCTTGTCTTCCCCTTTGAATAAACGTTTGCATATTCCAGCTTAGTCCACGACACATGCACTCTTATTATTAATCACATCGTTCGGTTGTGCAACTGAAAGGCAATAATGATGAAATTTGATAAATTGATTGAGATGAAGAAAAGCTAGTATGAACTCAACCTATTTTGTTTTTGTAAATATGATTAGCTCATCGTTCTTGATTCAGCCTATTATGAATAAACATGTTTGCAATGACAATTAGAGATCATAGTTACTCATGCCATGCTTAAATAGCTAGGAGTGGATAATGGTTTATCTTGCGTGTCAACATGCATTTAAAATGGTTATGATGTAGTATGATAGGATGGTATCTTCCTCTGAATGATTCAAGTGGCTTGACTTGGCACATGTTCACGCATGTAGTTGAATCAAAACCAACATAGCCTCCACGATATTTATGTTCATGGTGATTTATATCCTACACATGCTTGTACCCAATGTTTATTAATCTCAATGCATGTTTATGACTGTTGTCGCTCCCTAGTTGGTCGCCCCTCAATCTATTTGCTAGCCTTCACTTGTACTAAGCGGGAATACTGCTTGTGCGTCTACTTCCTTAAACCCAAAGTCATTCCATATGAGTCCACCATACCTACCTATATGTGGTATTTACCTGCCGTTCCAAGTAAATTTGCATGTGCCAAACTCTAAATCTTCAAATAATAATCTGTTTTGTATGCCCAAAGCACTCATATAGCGATAGGGGGTTGTCAGTATCTTCGATGCTAGGTGGGTTATTCTCACGATGAGTGTTTATTCACTTGTCATTCACGAGAAAGTGGCTGGTAATCGGGATGCCCAGTCCTATGATCAAAATCAAAATATAATAATGAAACAAAACTCCCCCGGATTGTTGTTGGTATGGAGGGTACCCGAGGATTCGGCTAGCCATGGCTTGTGTTTGTTGGTGGAGGGGGAGTAAAAAATTACCATTATGTTTGGGAACCGCCTATAATGTGTCTAGCATGGAAGATAGTGGGATCTCTCGGTTGTTACGTTGACAATGAAAGCATACCTCTCAAAATTATATTCATTTCTGTTTTAAAAGCTTCGAGCTCTAGCACCCTGCAAATCCCTACCTCCCTCTGTGAAGGGCCTATCCATTTACTTTTATTGTTGATTCATCATCTTCTTATTAAAGCACCATCTGGAGAGCACTACTATCATTTATATGCTTTGTGTTTAGTTGATATTGAGTATGAGTGTGACTGGATCTCTTTTCCCATGAATTACAATGTTTAGTCAGTGCTTGACCTTCAGAGGTGCTCTGCAATTATGTTTTGCGGTCTCAGAAAGGGCTAGCCAGATACCATTGTATCATGATTGTTTAAAAAAAAGGTGTTGTCATTCGAGATATCTTATTATTGCTCGCTAGTTAGTTATGCCATTGATATGAGTAAATGTGAGACCTAAGTGTTATCGTGAATATGGTTAGTTCATAATCTTTGCTGAAAACTTGAACATTGGTTAGACATATTTGCAACAACAAGATCAAACAGAGTTCGTAAAAGTTTTCTTTGTCATTTTCAGTTTGTCAACTAAATTGCTTGAGGACAAGCAATGAGTTAAGCTTGGGGGAGTTAATACGTCTCCATCGTATATACTTTTCCAATCACTTTTGCTCTTGTTTTGGACTCTAATTTGCATGATTTGAATGGAACTAACCCAGACTGACGTTGTTTTCAGCAGAATTGCCATGTTGTTATTTTTGTGCAGAAATCAAAGTTCTCAGATTGACCTGAAAATTTATGGAGATTTTTTGTGGAATATATAAAAAATACTAGTGGAAAAATATACCAGAGGGAGGCCACCCAGGAGCCACAAGCTCAAGGGGCGTGCCCACCCCCCTAGGGCGCACCTAGCGAGCTTGTGGGCCCCTAGACCTCCGACAACCCTAACTCCGACTCCATATATACCTATTTGCCAAGAAAAAAAATCAGAGAGAAGGATTCATCCCGTTTTACGATACGGAGCCGCCGCCACCTCCTGTTCTTCATCGGGAGGGCTGATCTGGAGTCTGTTCGGGGCTCCAGAGGGTGGAATCCATTGCCTTCATCATCATCAACCTTCCTTCACCGCCAATTTCATGATGCTCACTGCACGGAGTAAGTAATTCCTTCGTAGGCTTGCTGGGTGGTGATGGGTTGGATGGGATTTATCATGTAATCGAGTTAGTTTTGTTAGGGCTTGATCCCTAGTATCCACTATGTTCTAAGATTGATGTTGCTATGACTTTGATATGCTTAATGCTTGTCACTAGGGCCCGAGTGCCATGATTTCAGATCTGAACCTATTATGTTTTCATGAATATATTTGTGTTCTTGATCCTATCTTGCAAGTTATACGCACCTATTATGAGTTATGATCCGCATACCCCAAGGTGACAATAATTGGGATTCTTTTCGGTGATTATCGTAGTTTGAGGAGTTCATGTATTCACTAAGTGCTAATGCTTTCTTCTGGTTCTCTATTAAAAGGAGGCCTTAATATCACTTAGTTTCCTTATGGACCCTGCTGCCACGGGAGCGTAGGACAAAATATGTCATGCAAGTTCTTTTCTATAAGCACGTATGACTATATACAGAATACATGCCTACATTACATTGATGAATTGGAGCTAGTTCCGTGTCGCCCTAGGTTATAACTGCTACATGATGAATATTATCCAACACAATTATCCATCACTGATTCAATGCCTACGAGCTTTTCACATATTGATCTTTGCTAAGTTACTTTCACCATTGCTACTGTTACAATCACAACAAAACTATTACTATTACTATTGCCACTGTTACCATTACTATCATACTACTTTGCTATTGATCACCTTGCTGCAGATATTAAGTCTTTCAGGTGTGGTTGAATTGACAACTCAACTGCTAATACTTGCGAATATTCTTTGGCTCCCCTTGTGTCGAATCAATAAATTTTGGTTGAATACTCTACCCTCAAAAATTGTTGCAATCCCCTGTACTTGTGGGTTATCAATGCCCCGGAAGGCATCCCCTCTTTCATTTTCAATCTATCGGTAACTTCACTTAGAGCTATATTTTTATTCGTCACATAATATATTTTTTGCTTCGAGCGTATTTGCTTTTGTTTGGTTTGTTTGTTTGTTTCCACAATCATTGTTTCCTGATCACACCTATTAGAAGAGAGACACATTCATCTTAAATTTATAGAATGCTCATTGTTCTTCACTTATATCTTTTGAGTTGAGGCAAATGCTCATGTCCTTCACTTATATATGTTTGATCACGGAGATATATTTTATAGAAATTATTTGCACTATCTCGCTTCACTTCTATTTTTGATACCTCCTTTTAGTGATCAGGTAAAGGAACAAAAAGTATCCCGCACATGTTTCCCCATAGGTGACATTGGGTTATGGAACCCACGAGAGGAAGGCTCTCTTGAAGTGATGGTTTCTAGTAAGCTTTCGTCAAAGCATTAATTCCAGCTTTTGACCAGATCAATCAAGCAAATAGTGATCCAAACACTTATACTAAAAAAGGTACGAGTGTGAGGTCTTAATGCTTACAACCATGTGTTTGTGTTGGGACCAGATATGATCTTAATATGTGCGCTGGAAGTCACCCATCGAGATGTGCTTGTTATGAACCGAAGTGGGGGATGTGTCCAAATAACATCTTTACCAACATGAGTCCTGAATCAAGAATTAGTTGTCCTACCGCAGGCCTTTCCATCGCGCGGGATTGCCTCGATAATTAAGATTATAAAAATAGGACAAGAACTTTGGGCATTTAATGACTACACCTCATGAATCCCCAAGGATTGGATTCGTGTTACCGTACTAAAACCCTTCTGTCACTGGTGTTCAGAATAACACTTCATGTTGTCCTTGCACTTAGCCTCACCATTACTCGATCTCCATGATCCTGGGTACATGCAAGGATGAAGATCGCGGACAAGACAAGAGACATCTAAGAAACAATTTTATTTCACACATATGGGATGTTAATTCAAAGCTCTTCCATTGATCCCCACAACAAATATAGCGGGTTGCAAGGCCTATGCCTCAAACCATACCTTACCAAACTACTTACACATGGAGATCAGATCGCAAGAATAAAACATTGAAAAACTCATCTTGAAGATTGATGGATTGCAAATATGTCTTACAATGGTTGTCTCGTGTGGTGCACGATTACAAGTATGAACTAGTGGGAGATGGACTATGGTGGTGATGGCCGCTATGGACATGGGAAATGGCGTCGGCTAGGGTTGATGAGAGGGGATGATGATGCTTCTGTTCTGGCTTTGCTTGACACTTCCCTGTTGACATTTCGACGTGGCCCCCTTTATAAAAGTTGTTGGATGGGGCGCCTCGGAATTCATGCCATACGGCCACTCATACGAGTGCTTGCGGTCGTATGGAACACCATCTTTTATGCTATCTTCACTGGTGCGCCTCCTGTTGATTTCTTCTATCTTCATTTCCACTCCTTTCCATGTTCACACATGATTTTTTTTTCCTTTTTGGCCCATTTCCTGTGGAAACACATCAAAGAGATGATTTGTGGAATCCTTTGCATTCATTAGTCACTAGTAGCAATATCAGAGCGAATATCTCGGTATTAATGAAATATATCTGTTTAAACAAAGGGTGAATGAGTGTAAAAATATCACTCATCATCCCCCAAGCTTATACTTGATTTTCCTGGAGCAACATAAAGAGAAATCCAAATCATAAGGAACTCAGTTGTTTAAACTGAAATAACGAGAAGGTTTCGTTCACTTACGATCGGTATGCCTATATAGCCCTCCACTTATTGACCTGAAAACTTAGTATAGCTGTAGTGGTGGCATGGTTATTGTGCAAGTGTTAGTGAAGCAAAGATAATCAACACAAAGTTTTTGATCTACTAGATAAAACAACTTTGCAACACTCAATTATATTTATTCTAGACAACACTTGCTTGCCGAGAATGCACGGAAGAGTTTTTACTTTGATAAAGCCAGAAAAACATAAATTAGGGAGAGGAAGGCATGTAGAAAAACATGATGTTAGAGTGCTAAAAAACATACCCACAATTATCTCACCCTCAAGGCTCTCAATCACTTTATTTCAATCATTGTTTGCTAAAACTTTGATTGTCACATGAAGTGATTATGCCAAATAGGTGATCATGCATAGAGTTTAGCTGTGGCTTAATTTTTGAGAACTATGGACCTCTAATATGTGTCTCTTTTGAGCTCTTTTGATCAGTCCTCTTTTATTTTCCACATACACACCCATTCAAGGGAAAGCCAAATAATATTCGTTTGTAGTGTTCCCACTATGTACGGTAACAAACTCATAGCCAAATCTGAGCCGTAGCTCTGGTGGATCGTTCACTGGCTAGTGGAGTCCTCGGCATAACATCAAGAAAGGTGACGAAACCACATTTACACACATACACGTGCATATGGTAGCAGGGCCATGGTACCAGCGAGAAGCTGAAGCACCATGTAAGAGATACAACATAGATTTTTGGCATAATCTCATTCACCCTTCAACTAAGTTCCTCTAGAGAATTTAATCCACAAGTGATATCAAGTCTATTAAAATTAAAAGATGGAGTTGAGCATTTCTAACAGCATCTTCTCAACATTTTTTTGTTTTTGATAGATTCTATTTTCAATGCATAGTTTGCTTTTTTTATAGTTTCTATGACTATAATGGTCTATATAATTGTAGAAATGATAGAGTACAGTAGGCATTATGTGAGAACAATTATGAATCTGGTCTTGGCAGTACCAAAGTGAATGAATTTATTCTTTTTCATACTAACCTATCTCATGAAGTTTCATTAAGTTTTGTGTGATTGAAGTTTTTAAGTTTTGGGTGAGATATCTATATGAGGAGAATAAGGAGCGGCAAGACCCTAAGCTTGGGGATGCCCAAGGTAATATTCAAGGAAGACTCAAGTGTCTAAGCTTGGGGATGCCCCGGAAGGCATCCCCTCTTTCGTCTTCAACATTATCGGTAACCTCACTTGGAACTATATTTTTATTCGCCACATGATATGTGTTTTGCTTGGAGCATCATTTTATTTTGTTTAGATTTTCTTGCTGATATTAATAATCATGTTTTAATCTTTTATTTCAATAAAAGTGACAAGTGTAACCTTTACCATGCTTAGTTTGCAAGTCTATATGTTGCTCTTAGAAAACAGAAAGTTTTCTATTATGTCTTGAATATTCTCGAAAACTTTCTACAACTTAAGCTATGTCGGTGCAACAGACCCTGGGTCCATTGCACGGACTGTGCACAGGCCAGAGATAAGATTACAAGACCAAGATCAGACCAAACAAGGAGGATCAATTCCTTTGAAGGATCCAAGTGCAAGACAAGAAGGCCAATGCGAGCCAGAGGAACGAGGCATTGCCAAGGGAAGGACCTACCTTACCGGGCAGGCGAGCCTAGCAGGGTTGGGTTTTGCCCCAGAAGCAAGCTCCCAGATAATCCCGGCAGGCCTGCCAGGGCTGGCGGAGGCAAGCCACTCGACCGCTCCACCTCACAAGTGACACAAGTCAGTAATCAAAGCGGTGTCGAGCTCCAAGGTGACTAAGTGGCTGCTTTCTGCCACATGGCGGCCACTTCCTACAGCAAACACCTCCATATGACACCCGTCCTGAGACGTGTCAAGCAAGCAGGCGCAAAGCTGGCAAAACAGTCCGGCAGGGCCTGCCGAGCGAGCTGTGATGTGACACTGAGCGGCGCATTTAATGCGCTCTGTCAACCTGCAGAGTTAGATATGATAGCACTGTTAGCTATCTAATCAGTACACAAAGACTGATTTGCCACTGTGGTGACCCCTTAATTTATAAAAGGAGGCCCATGGCGACCGTAGAAAGGGTTGGATCCTCGCATATCCATACGCGCGTAGCCACTCTCGCCCCAGAGCAACCTTGCCGGGCGAGTGTGCTGCGTTCACCACCATTATCCACCAAAGCAGGAGTAGGGTTTTATGCCTCACGGCGGCCCGAACCTGGGTAAAGACTGCCCGTGTGATCTCTATCGTGCTGCATGACGCTTCTCCGCTCTTTTTGCAACGTGCCCATCCCCCCGCCGAACCAAAAGGGGCTGATCGCCCCATAGGTAGCCGTGGTTTCCCACAACATCTTTGGCGCGCCAGGTAGAGGGATCACTTGCACGAAACCGAGAGCGTACGCTGCGCGTCATCTTCATCGACATTTTCGTTGTCGACGGCGTCATCGACTATGGCGCCCAAGAAGAAGCCCGGGGCTGCAAACCACCCGTCCATCTCGAAGGCTCCGCCGCCCGCGACCGCCGACGTCGCGGGGAACACGGGGGCTCGCGAGGGTGTGGATGCTGCGGGGGACGTGGTTGGTGCAGGCGGCGCCGTCACCACCTCTCCCACGGCCGAAGCAGGAATGGGAGGTACCGGGGAAGGACAGCATCAGCAACATCCCGACGGCCATGCTCCACGAGGTACGGATGGAGGAATCATTCCGCCTGAACCCCTTCTCCTCGCCAACGGGCACAGCCGCAGTGATGGTGCTCGTTCTGGGGCGAATCGCAACCCTCCGGCCGCCCCCACTGCGGGCGCAACCGCAGGGCACGCGCCACCCCCGGGGCGGGCTAACCCAACTATTGTGCCCAACGGAGCCGCTGGCCCTCAGGCACCTCCGCCGCATCACCATGCCATCCAAACGGCTGGTTCACAGCAGCAACAGCGCGGCGCAGTCGCCACCAGCAACATCAGGAGCCGAACGACGCTACGATCTACATCGTCATCACCTATGCCAAGCACTGCCTCAGAGGCCATGGCGCGAGCCCAACTGCTATTGAGATTTCCACTAGCGGCAGACCAGATGGATGAGTGGCGAGCCACCATCAAAAGTTCGATTGGTTTTGCCGAGGCGGAAGGATCACAGCGGGCCGGACCGCCACGGCCTTCCCAGGCAGCAACAACAGCTTGTGTGACTGGTCGTGCGGGAGGGGTCACCCTCACGGTGCAAACCCCACCACGGCAAGCCGCCCGGGAGCCGCAAAACCAAGCGCCCGATGACGTCTCGATGGCTTCGTTAGGTCCTCGAGCACGTCAAGGCCGACAGCGTGCCCCAGAGGACAGGCGAAGAGAAGGCAAGCGCTTCATCGACGAGCGGCGCCACGACAGCCCCCACCGGTCCAATGGGTGCGATGGCCCCGACGTCGACGAGCCCGCGCTCGGAGATGGCGGGTGCCTGCCTTTCATGGTTGGGTGCCCTGCCTTCACCCGTGAGCTGCGGCAAGTCCGTTGGCCATCCACTCGCACATTCAAGCCAGAGATACCCGAGAAGTATGATGGGAGACTAAACCCGACAGAGTTCTTGAGCATCTACACCATCGCTGTTCAAGCTGCCGGGGGAAGAGATGAGAAGGTGTTCGCCAACTACTTCCCTTTGGCCCTCAAGTCAGATGTGAGGTCTTGGCTGATGCACCTGCCGAAGAACTCCATTTTGACCTGGGCTGACCTGTGCCACGAGTTCATTGGTGCCTTCACAGGCGGCCATCAAGAACCAGGGCAGCCCAGCGACTTGTAGCTTCTCCGGCAGAAAGAAGGAGAAACTCTACGGAAGTACTTGCAGAGATTCAGTCGAGTCCACAGAAATATCCCAGATATCCACCCAGGTGCCATGATAGCTGCCGTCCAATCCAACGTGCGCAACCGCAGAATACATTCCAAGATGAACGTTCGGTTGCCCAAGACTGTGAAGGAGCTCTACACTTTGGTGGATAAGTGTGCTCGGGTGGAGGAGGGGAGGAAACTTCCTGGAGAGGAAGATTGCGTCGACATCAACTCAGAACATGACGATGAAACCATCAATAAGAAGAAGAAGAACAAGAAGTGCAAGGATAAGACAGTGATGGTTGTTGAGGGGTCAGGCATGCCTAGTACCGGCAAGAAGGCCAAGGCTGGAGCCCCCGGCAAGGAGGCTATCGCATGTGCTGACTGCCGGGAGGCGGCGGCTACCGAGAAAGCTGGGAAAGGTGATGGGTCGTACTGTAAGATTCATCGGACCAAGGGCCATGATCTCCAGGAGTGTTATCAGGTTGAGCAGCTCGTCAAGAGACAGAAGGCTGAGTATGAGAAGCGCGATGAGGAAAAAGATCATAATGGTGCTAGACGAAAGGGCCGGGGTGGTGAAGTAAACCCGCCAAGGGCCGAGAGAAGGAGGATTGCAATAACGAGAGTGATGGAGGGGATGAAGAGGAAACCAGCGAGCAGGAATTCCAGAAGGCCACTGACGCCCTGTGCATTGACGGGGGTGCATCTTTGCACTCCTCTCACCGCCAACTTAAACAATGGGCGCATGAAGTCAATGCCATGGAGCCAGCATCAAATTCTCAGAAGCCACTCAAGTGGTCACGCACGCCCATCATCTTTGATGAAGATGACCACCCCGACCGCATTACTGCGCTAGGGTGCTTGCCATTGTTGGTCTCACCAACAATTCGCAACCTCAAGGTCACAAAGATACTGGTTGACGGCGGGGCCGGGTTGAACCTGATTTCCCCAAAGGTTATCAGCAAACTCCAGATAGCAGAGGAAGAACTTAAGGCCACAGGCACGTTTTAAGGAGTCAATCCCGGCAGGAGCCATCCTAAGGGAAAGGTTATGTTGCCAGTGACATTTGGAGGGGAGTTGAACTACAGGACTGAGGAAGTTGTGTTTGATGTGGTTGACCTCCCTCTGCCATACAACGGGATCCTTGGGCGCCCGGCCCTGGCCAAATTCATGGCTGCATCCCACTATGCCTACAACACCTTGAAGATGCCAGGGCCGATGGGCGTCATTTCCGTTCCGTCGAACAAGAAAGACGCAATTATTTGTGTGGATAAGATGTACCAGGACACGGTCGCGGCAGAGGTCATGGAAGCCACAGTTCCCGCCAAGGAAAAGCATAGCAGAGGCACTGGCAAGGAATCCAGGAAGCGTACCTCTGTGGAATGTGCCGCACCCGTTGATGACACGCCAGAGAGTTCCAACAGCAAGAGATCCAAGGCTACTCCACCCCAAGTGAAAAAGGTCGCAGCAGGGCTGGCTGGCGCTGATGGTACTTTCACTATTAGCGCCACCCTTGATGACAAATAGGAAAGCGCGCTCGTTGCCTTCCTGCGGGCGAATATCGATGTGTTTTCCTGGCAACCATCTGATATCCCCGGTGTTCCCAGGGAGGTAATCGAGCACCACCTTCTTGTCTGCCCACATGCCCGGCCCATCAAGCAGAAGGTTCGGAAGTAGGCCTTGGAACGGCGGCAGTTCATTGCCAAGGAAATCAAGAAACTTGAAGCAGCTGGTTTGGTCAGAGGAGTACTGCATCCAACATGGTTAGCAAACCCAGTGGTTGTACGCAAGGCTAATGGAAAATGCAGGCTTTGCATAGATTTTACGGATTTGAACAAGGCATACCCAAAGGACCCATTTCCCTTGCCGCGCATCGACCAGATTGTGGATTCTACTTCAGGATGTGAGTTGCTCTCTTTTCTGGATGCATACTCTGGATACCATCATATTTTTATGTCCAAGGAAGACGAAGAAAAGACCTCATTCATCACCCCATGCGGCACGTATTGCTTTGTGCGCATGCCTTTCGGGTTGAAGAGTGTCGGGTCCACTTTTGCAAGAGCAGTCCAGATTGGCTTTGAGCCACAATTGCACAGGAACATTGAAGCCTATATGGATGATATCGTAGTCAAGACCAAGGACAGATCAACCCTCATCCAGGATTTAGGAGAGACATTTGCTAATCTGCGCAAGATCAACTTGAAGCTGAATCCGGAGAAGTGCGTGTTTGGCATTCCCTCCGGCAAGCTACTTGGTTTATTTGTGTCCCACCGTGGGATAGAGGCCAACCCCGATAAGATCAAGGCTATTGAGCAGATACAGGCACCCAAGACAGTTAAGGATGTGAGGCGTTTGACAGGATGCGTTGCTGTGCTTAGCAGATTCATCTCCAAGTCTGCCGAGCGCGCCTTGCCGTTCTTCAAGATTTTGAAGAGGGCAGGACCCATGAAGTGGACCCCGGAAGCAAAGGAAACACTGCAGGATTTGAAGGCCTACTTGTCTTCTGTGCCTACTTTGGTCGCACCCAAACCACAAGAGCCGTTACTGCTTTATCTGGCAGCAACTAATCAAGTGGTTAGTGCAGCCCTAGTAGCACAGCGAGAAGTGGAAGAAGCAGCCACCTCAGCAAGTGTCCCGCCCGGGGAAGAGGAAGAGAGCGTCCCGGCAAGGCCAGATACAGATCAGGACAAAGAAGAGCACGGCAGTGGAAGCAACCCCAAGGACACGGCAAGGAAGAAGGTGGTGCAGCGCCCAGTATACTTCGTCAGCTCCCTGTTGTAGGGGGCTAGATCCAGGTATTCTGGCGTGCAAAATTTGATCTTTGGCCTTGTCATGGCCTCAAGGAAACTGCGCCACTACTTCCAAGCCAATGAGATCACGGTTGTCACCCGCTTCCCGTTGCAAAGGATACTTCGAAACCCAGAGGCCATCGGCAGGATAGTGGATTGGGCATTGGAGTTATCCAGCTTTGGCCTGAAGTTTGAAAGCACATCAACAATCCAGAGCAGGGCATTGGCAGAGTTTATTGCAGAATAGACGCCAACCCCTGATGAAGAAGTACAGGAAACAGTTATCCCCGGCAAGGAAGTGCCCCAAGAATGGATCATGAATTTTGATGGTGCCTTCTCCCTACAAGGTGCAGGGGCTAGCGTGCTTCTCGTGGCTCCCACTGGAGAGCACCTGAGGTACATCATCCAGATGCACTTTCCCCGGGAGGAGGCAACCAACAATACAGCAGAATATGAAGGGCTTCTTGCCGGGCTCATAATTGCCACAGAATTGGGAAACAAGAAGCTGATCATTCGAGGAGATTCACAACTGGTGGTGAGACAAGTCAACAAGGATTACCAAAGCCCATTGATGGAGGCATACGTCGAGGAAGTGAGAAGATTGGAGGAGCGCTTTGAAGGGTTGCAAACAGAGCACGTACCCCGTGTGGAAAACAGCATTGCTGATCACCTGTCAAAGTGCGCTGCGCAGAAGCTTCCTGTGGAACCAGGGACTTTTGTTCTCCATCTTACTAAGCCCTCCGTATCCCCGACAACAATGGCCCAAAAGAGGAGGAAACTGGACTCCGGTAAGCCTCTCCCGGTAGAGCCTTTCGGGGCTCCTGGCAGGGACCCTGTCGGGAACAACTCCCTTTCGCTTGCCGGGCTGCACCCTCCTACCGGGCCACTGGTCCCCGCAGTCAAGGGATGCGCCCCCATGAATGAGGAGGTGCCACTAGTCCTCGTTGCCGAGCCTCAGGCTCCAACTTGGGCAAGGCACATAGTCCAGTTCCTCCAAACCGGAGAACTTCCCAAAGAGCAAGAAGAAGCTGAAAGAGTAGCCCGGAGGGCCAGTATGTATCAGTTTGTTGATGACACACTATACAGAAGAAGGCCCAACGGTGTGAAATTGAAGTGCATTTGCCGAGAAGGAGGAAAGGAACTGCTGGCAGAGATACACAAAGGCATGTGCGGCTCCCACATTGGATCAAGGGCTTTTGTTGGGAAAGCATTCTGGCAAGGATTCTATTGGCCCACAGCCCTCCAAGATGCAGTTGAGCTCGTCACCAAGTGTGAAGCCTGTCAGTTCCATTCCAAAAATATCCATCTGTCTGCCCAAGCACTCCAGACAATCCCTTTGTCATGGCCATTTTCGGTCTGGGGGCTCGATATCCTCGGCCCTTTTCCCCAAGCTGCCGGGGGCTTTGAATTCTTGTTCGTTGCAATCGACAAGTTTACAAAGTGGCTGGAAGCGGATGCCGTGAGAAAGGTGACTGCTCGGTCAGCTATCAAGTTCTTGAAAGGATTGGTGTGCCGCTTCGGGGTCCCTGCCCGGATCATCACCGACAATGACACCCAGTTCACGAGCCGCGCCTTCATGCAATATGTTCATGCCCTCAGAAGCAAGATCTCATTTGCATCTGTCGCACATCCCAGAAGCAATGGACAAGCTGAGAGGGCGAACGCTAAAGTGCTGCGAGGACTCAAGACGAGAACATTTGATAAGCTGCGAAAGCACGGCAGGCAATGGATCAATGAGCTGCCAGTGGTTCTTTGGTCCCTCAGAACAACACCAAACCGAGCTACCGGGCAGACTCCCTTCTCCCTAGTCTATGGGGCAGAAGCAGTTATCCCCACGGAACTCATTTACGGGTCACCTTGAGTGCTTGCCTATGATGAAGTAGCGCAGGAACAGCACATGCGTGACGACGCCGTGCTTCTCAAGGAGAACCGTCTCCGGGCTGCTACACGTGCTGCACACTATCAGCAAGCCCTGCATCGCTATCATAGCCGCAGGGTTCATGCCCGGTGTTTTGAGGAAGGCGACCTTGTCCTTAGGCGCGTTCAGTCCGCCAAGGGTACAAACAAGCTGTCGCCGAAGTGGGAAGGGCCTTACCGGGTAGTACGAGTCACCAGACCTGGTGCAGTCCGTCTGGAGACCGGAGATGGCATTCAATTGCAAAACTCATGGAATATTGAGCATCTCCGCAAGCTCTACCCGTAAGGCGTGGCTGTCGGGCCCTGCCCGGCATCCACCCTTTTGTACAGGCCTTGCCTCAGCTGCATGTAACCCCTTGTACAAAGCCAGGCGAAGACCCTGAGCAACAGAGAAATAAATGAAGCATTGGGGCCCCCGACAAGTTGCATGCATGCATAAGCATTTCATAAGCATTGCATGATTCATGTAGATAGGTTGCATGATCATGTAGGTAGATTGCATCTGGCATCATCTTCATTTGCATAAACTGCAGGCTCCTACCGTGGACTTAGTCCTAGGAAGAGGATGCGAAGACAAGCCAACACTGCGATCTCCGGCAAGCCAAACAGATAAGTTCCATCTCTTATCCATACATGTTCCGTGAGTAGAACTTGTGCATACGAAAACCTCGCTGCCTCGGAAACAAAGGTGCTCCCATCTACTGGCACGAACGTTGCTTCGGTCAGGATGGTCGTAGTGGCCTTTGGCTGAAAGGGGTTGGCGGGGGGCTGGTCTCTCCCAATAGGTTCTGCACCTGGCAGGCTCAGCCTCACGGCAGCAGTCCTATGGGGTGCCGGCAAGGTAGCTTACCGGGATCTACTTGTTTACGTGAAAGTATGGAGGCATTTCACCTCTGCATGGATATCATACATGCACAAGTGCCCGACAAAGCTTATCTTTTTCATTAATATCCTGATCAACAAGTACAAATCTCACGGAACATAAACATGGATACAAGAGATTACATTATTTGAACTAAAATTTGGCAATTGCCTACAGATTTAAGACTGCAAAAAGATAAGTGCCCCGTGATGCCTTTGCCCTTGTCCATCTCCTTCAGGAAATCGCAGGAAGGAACGGAAAAGGTGGAAGGCGGGCCTGGATTCGGCGCCTCCCCAGGATCAGGAGAACACCGTTGATGGGCTAAGAGGAAGAAACCGAAGGGCAGGCGCGGACGGTGGCACTGCCAGGATCCCAGACGGAGTCACCGGCAAATATGACTCGTCGGAATGGTCGCCCCCGTTCTTGACGCGTCGTGGGTTGCCGCCACCTTCGATGCGAACACCGCGCGCCCCAGGAGACCCCCACAGAGAGCACGGGCATCCCCGATGGCCCGGCGACATGAAGGCCCCGCCCGTTAAGGAAGCATGTACAAGGACTAGAAGCTCTCCCATGCGCCGGACGGGCAGAGTACGGGGAGATAGGGTCCGCCCTCACCAATGGAGAACCATTTTTGCAACCTCCCTCCAACGCCGCAGGAAAAGGGGGGATAGGCCGCAATCGACTATCACACCTTCTGCCCATTATGGGCCTCGACATGGTGTCATTTGCATCGCCTCTCACTAAAGTTGAAGCCACGGGCGACCCTGCGATGAGCACACTAGAGTCGCCACCTCCGGTACTACCGCCGTGCCGCCCGAGCACCCCCATGGGGCTCACACGAAACTCCAAGCTAGGTCCCGGGGGCTGGCCCCAGGCTCTTCCTTTCAGCATACCCGGAAGAAACAGAAGGCGGAGGAGGAGTGGAACATGGATGAATGCCTCTGTTCCCCCCCCCCCCTCCCGCTCCTCCTTTTATAGGCGAGCTAGGGGTGGGGGCTGATTCCCCGATGAGTACCCGCCATCCTCCTCCAGCAATCAAAGAAGACCGGGCCCCTGCCTTGATGCTCTCCCGCATCACGCGCCTACATTTACCTACTCCACTCAATGCATGTGGCATATGTTGGCTGAGGATAAGGGCGCGGTGGGAAGGGTGAATTGGCAATTACCCGCCCGTGCTTTAAAGTCATTCACGGGCCATTACAAGAATAGCCCCACCACAATTGGCATTGCACGGTGCACGGGAAAACCGGAAACTGACCTAAGCTCAGGTTAATGAAGAAGCAAAGAAGATCTCAAGGGGCGGAGCCGCCCTTACATTTCTGCCTGTGCACTGGTTAGGGCCTACCCTGACGACACCCAGCAGCGCGTCCGTGCCTGGCCCGAGGGCTCCTGTCGGTGCAACAGACCCTGGGTCCATTGCACGGACTGTGCACAGGCCAGAGACAAGATTACAAGACCAAGATCAGACCAAACAAGGAGGATCAATTCCTTTGAAGGATCCAAGTGCAAGACGAGAAGGACAAGGTGAGCCAGAGGAACGAGGCATCGCCAAGGGAAGGACCTACCTTACCGGGTAGGCGAGCCTAGCAGGGTTGGGTTTTGCCCTGGAAGCAAGCTCCCAGATCATCCCGGCAGGCCTACCGGGGCTGGCGGAGGCAAGCCACTCCACCGCTCCACCTCACAAGCGACGCAAGTCAGTAATCAAAGCGGTGTCAAGATCCAAGGTGACTAAGTGGCTGCTTTCTGCCACATGGCAGCCACTTCCCACAGCAAACACCTCCATATGACACCCGTCCTGAGACGTGTCAAGCAAGCAGGCGCAAAGCTGGCAAAACAGTCCGGCAGGGCCTGCCGGGCGAGCTGTGATGTGACACTGAGCGGCGCATTTAATGCGCTCTGTCAGCCTGCAGAGTTAGATATGATAGCACTGTTAGCTATCTAATCAGTACACAAAGACTAATTTGCCACTGTGGTGACCCCTTAATCTATAAAAGGAGGCCCATGGCGACCGTAGAAAGGGTTGGATCCTTGCATATCCATATGCGCATAGCCACTCTCGCCCCAGAGCAACCTTGCCGGGCGAGTGTGCTACGTTCACCACCATTATCCACCATCAATCCACCAAAGCAGGAGTAGGGTTTTACGCCTCACGGCGGCTTGAACCTGGGTAAAGACTGCCCGTGTGATCTCTGTCATGCTGCGCGATGCTTCTCCGCTCTTTGTGCAACATGCCCATCCCCCCGCCGAACCAAAAGGGGCTGATGGACCCATAGGTGGCCGTGGTTTCCCACGACAAGCTATGATAAATTTTCTACAATGTGGTAATTTTTTAGAATTTTTTGAGTTAAATAAGTATGAATAATGCTTCATCCCTTACATATTGTTCTGTTTAGACAGATTGTTGTTATGTTTGCATATGTCTGCTTGTTTAATGATTCTATTTGAGGATATGAGTATTAAATATGTAGAGGTATTTACTATGCAATGTTTAGTTATAATTTTAGTAATTTGTTAAAGTCGATAATGATAATGCTTGGAGTTGATTTATACTAACTTATCTCACGAGTTCTTGTTGAGTTTTGTGTGGATGAAGGTATTGAGACTTCGGGGAAACCGTGATATGAGATGAATTAAGGAGATGCAAGAGCTCAAGCTTGGGGATGCCCAAGGTTCCCCAAGATAATATTCCAAGAAGTCTCAATCAACTAAGCTTGGGGATGCCCCGGTAGGCATCCCACATTTCTTCATCAACAACTATCGGTTAGTCTCGGTTGAGCCTAAGTTTTTATTTGTTCACATGATGTGTGCTATTCTTGGAGTGCCTTTTTATTTTTGTTTGCTATTTAATAAAATTATTAGGTCTGAAGTTTTGATTGGGAGAGAGTATTTACATAGCTAATTAATTGTTGGCCTACTCATTGATCTTCACTTTCATCTTTTGGAGTTGTTTATTGTTTACTCTCATGCTACACTTATATCCTAAGAGTAAATTAATGAATGAATTGAATATCATAAATCTCGAATTATATGTGTTTCATATGCTTGTCCCATGTGGAGTAATGACTTCACATATAGGAAGTATAAGTGGTAAAATTTATTGAAAGTTAACAAACACATCATTGGTCACTTGAACAATTCATGAAAGAATACTGAAGGAAGAGAGATTTCACATATAAATATACTATCTTGGACATCTTCTATGATTGTGAGCCCCCATTAATTATTTTCAAGCTTGATCAAGTAGTTGATGTTGGACAAGGAAGACAACATAATGGGTTATGCTTGTTTATATTCACATAGAAGTTATATTGTCATGGATCCTCTAACATCTGGTGCTTGCTCATAATCTTTTGCTAGCCAAAATTTCATACTAAGTAGAAATACTAGTTGTGCATCCAAAAGCCCTTAAACCTAGTTTCTTGTCATGAGGGTCCACCATATCTACCTACAGATTGAATAAGATCCTTCAAGTAAGTTGTCATCAGTGCAAAAAGCAATAAACAATTGCTCCTAAATATGTATGATATTTTATTGCAGGGGATAATAAGCTTTGTACGAACTTGTGATGGTAAAGAAATAAAAGCAATGAACTGTATAATAAAGGTTGCTATCACAAGGGGCAATATAAAGTGACATTCCTTTGCATTAAGGGCTTGCACATCCAAAAATCAAAAGCGCATGACAACCTCTGCTTCCCTCTACGAAGGGCCTATCTTTTAATTTTTAGCTTTTACTTTTATGGAAGAGTCAATAGTATTCATCCTTATTTCAACCTCAATTATTCTCCACTTGGCAAGCATCATATGGTAGGGAATGATCCAGGCACATATATCCAGTTGAATACAGGTAATCATGAGTTTTTATTGTTGACATTATCCCTGAGATAAATAAGTTGGGAGGCAAAACATTAAACCCCAATATTCCTCTGTGTCTGATTGAAACGGTTTGTTCTAAAAATATGCTTTGAGTGTCAGCAATCATGGAAGACTATATGATAGTTGAGTGTGTGTGATTTGCTAAAACAAAGCTCTTACATAGACCCTTCCTGAAAATAAGATGAATTGTGATTGTTTGATGACAGAGAACATAGTTTGTTGGGTTTCAAGAAAGTTTATGGTCTATACTTTAACATGTGAATAGCTTGCTACTTGGTCATGAGAAGTTTTATGAGAAATGAGCTATTGTTTATGATATATAACAATGCTAGGAAAAGTGATTGAATTGATCAAACTTATGCACTACTCTAGCATTCACACTTCATAAATTATTTCTTTTATCATTTACCTCCTCGAGGACGAGCATGAATTAAGCTTGGGGATGCTGATACGTCTCCAACGTATCTATAATTTATGAAATATTCATGCCATGTTTACAAAAGTTTTATATGGTTTTGGTGCACTTTAATATAATTTTCATGAACTAATCTATTAACCTAGTGCCCAGTGCCAGTTTCTGTTTTCTTCATGTTTTTGGTTTTCCAGAAAAACCATACCAAACAAGGTCCAAATGCCACAAAAATTTACGATGATTTTTTTGGAACATAAGAGACCCCCGAAGCTTCGAGGAAGGACCAAAAGACCCATGAGGGAGTCACAAGCTCACCCCATGCACCCTAGGGGGTATGGAGTGTCGTCTAAGCTTGTGGGCCCCATGTAACTCCGATTGGCATGATTCAAATGCTGAAAATTCCTACAAATCCAGAAACCCCCAAAAAGAAACCTAGAACTCCCACGCCGCCGCCGCAAGCCTATGTTCCAAAGTGATCTCATCTGGAGGCCTTTTTCGGCACCCTGTCGGAGGGGAAAATCATCACTGGAGGCCATATTCATCATCCCGATGGACTCCATGATGAGGGAGCAGTTCACCCTCGGGGCTAAGGGTATGTACCAGTAGCTATGTGTTTGATCTCTCTCTCTCTCTCTTGTGTTCTTGATTTGGCACGATCTTGATGTACCACGAGCTTTGTTAATATAGTTGGATCATATGTTGTTCTTTCCTCCCTATCTTTGTTGTGATGAATTGAGTCTTGCCCTTTGAGGTTTCATTATTATCAGATTGAATATTGGATTTGAGATCACTTGATGTATGTCTTGAATGTGGATACCCGTGGTGACAATGGGGTATTCTGTTGAGTCACTTGATATATTTTTTGGTAATCAACTTGCGATTCCTGTGGTGACATTGAGGTAATCAAGGCACGTAGGTTGATACACGTTTCCACCCTACTTTCTCAGATAGAAACTTTTGGGTACTCTTTGAAGTTTTTTGTGTTGGATTGAATATTATGAATCTGAAATTGTTAGATGCATATCAAATAATTGGCTCACGGATACTTGTGGTGACATTGGAGTATCTAGGTGACATTAGAGTTGATTTATTTGTATCATATGTCAAGCTGGAAATGGATAACTGTTACCCGCGTCCCCGTGGGTAATTACTCTATTAGGGGACGGGGATGTGCTACCTTTAATACCCATGGGGAAGCTAGTGGGTCAAATACCTTACCCAGCGTGCACGACGGGGATGGGGATGGGATAGCATTACCCGTGCCCGTTACCCGCCTTACCCGTGAAGGCCTTACATGTGGTCTCAAAAATTAGTAGACCCCATGTAATTCCAGCCCTTACCCACCCAAATTTTCACCCATCCCACCCCTTTGGCCAAAAAGCCCGAAGAAAACCCTAACATAGCCACAACATACTATTTATTGTGTTCAAATGCTATTTTTTCTACTGAAATGCTATCTAAGGTTGTTGCTGATTGCATGTATGGGTTTCGCCACGGGTATAAAAAACCTGACGGGGATGGGGATGGGAATATTGTTATCCCCGCAGACGGGTATGGGGACGGGGACGGACATGGTAAGGCTGTCGCGGGGACGGGGATGGGAGTCCAAAACCTGCCTGGGTAATCCCCATTGCCAGCCTGAATCATATGGTGTTATTGTAGTACGAACTCTAGGGCTTTTTGTGACACTTACAGGGATGCTCAATAGATTAATCCAAAAGATAACTTTGAGGTGGTTCGCTACCTACAACAATTTCATCTTATGTTCTCCGCAATTGATAAGAATTTTCGAGTGATTCTTTGTCGCACATTGAGCGATTGTTATATGATTCAATTATGTTAGCATTGTTGAGAGATTGCACTAGTGAAAGTATGAACCCTAGGCCTTGTTTCCATGGATTGATATACCGTTTTGCTTGTTGTTTTCTACTTGTTACCTTGCTATTTTTATTATTTCATATTACAAAAACCTATATCTACTATCCATACTACACTTGTATCACCATCTCTTTGCCGAACTAGTGCACCTATACAATTTACCATTGTACTGGGTGTGTTGGGGACACAAGAGATTCTTCGTATTCATTGCAGGGTTGTTTGAGAGGGACCTGTCGGGCCCATAGGACTGGGGGTACCCAGGCCCATCTGCCTGCGGCCCAGGAAGCGGCGCGACCCACTACGGGACTTCCAGAGCAAGACCCTCACGAGGCCCGCGCCTCCCGAGGCACACGTCAGCCAGCGTCAACAGGAGCCTCGCGAGGCCCTCTCGCGGGGCGGTCTCCCGAGGCTGCCTCCCGAGGCCCCTCACGGAGGGGAACTAGTCCAGTGCAGCCCAGTGGGGTCACGCAGTCCTGTGTATTAATGTGGGTGACGCGTGCGATGATGAGCGGCACCAGAGGTCGTGCCAGCAGGCGCGGATAAGTAGGCTTTCCTCTTTTGTGCTAAGGGAGTGAGGCCAGCTCGCCGGTTCCCAAAGCAATCCCCAAAGGTTGCCTGATCAGTGCAAGAAGACCAAGACGACGTGCGCGCCAGGACATAGGTCATCACCGAGCCCACCGGCGCGTCACGGCAGAAGGCCTTTGTAGGCGAAGACCACCTTTAGTCAGGATAAGCTGCGCCCCTGTCCCCCTTCAAACTGACTGTTGTGGTAACCCTTCCCGCCAAGTGTTTTCTGGGGAAGAGGACCAAGGCTAGTATAAAGAGGGCAGGGTGCCGTCCTAGTAGGGAGATCTTTTCCCCCCGGGGACAACCCTTGTACTCTTGTTCGGCCTCACGCCAAGTAATCTCAGACAAGCAGGAGCAGGGTTTTACACCGCAAGGTGGCCCGAACCTAGGTAACTGTCGTGTCCACTTTTCTTCCTTCATAGTCCGTGCATGCTGGAGCATCGCCGTGAGGTTGAGCGGTAGAGTAGGGCAGTAGCCAGCAAGTGCACCCCAGTGTTCGAACCTTTTGGGTCCCTAGAGCCCCGATTCCGACATTTTGGTGCGCCAGGTAGGGGTGCGCCATTGTTCTCCCGCTCGGCTCCAACTTCTGCTTCGCCAACTCCATGGCTGATGCTCGTCGTGCGCGCACCACACATCGGGCGGCTCGCGTCGCCCAGACGGCACCTGTGGGCTGTGATGGTCGCCACCACTCCGCCGGGGGCTGTAGCTGCCGCGGTCATCGACCCTATCGCCCGCGAGCAGTAGGACTCCTCCATGCACCCTTCCGTGTAGCCCGACGGCCGCACTGCCATGGCCTCCTCCTCTCTCGGCCGCCGTGGGCCGCTGAACCTGCAGGCCGCACAACTCATGGCGCGTGAGCTGCTCTGCTACCGCCCAGCAGACACAGGCTATGACGCCTGGCTCGGCCGCTTCACCGAGCTCGTCAACACCACCGGGGATGCCCCGGCGCCCTCCCACTCGCTCCATCCTCCGTCGTCTCGCGCTGGGGACGTGGCGCATGGCGCGCCTCCACCACCTCCCCTGTGCAACGACCTCGGTGAACCCTGGCGTGATGCGCCCCCACGTGACAAGCCCCACAGGGCGCCTCTGCCGGCCCGAGATGAAGCCAGCTGCCAGATCATCCACCACGCACCGCCAGACGCGAGCGTGCTCCTCGAGCAACAGCGCCAGCGCCAGGACCGGGTTGTCCAAGAGGTCGCGGCGGCCGGGCACCAGAAATGGGCCACCCTCGTGCGTGGCGTCCCCTCAAGCAGTGTGGGCTGCCGGGCCTTCAGCCGCGAGTTGCGTCCGGTGGTTTGACCCGTCAAGTTCAAGCCGGAGCTGCCCCCGCGCTACGATGGCATCCCCGACCCCACAGAGTTCCTCCAACTCTATGTGCTGAGCATCTAGGCGACGAACGGTGATGACAAGGTCATGGAGAATTGGTTCCCCATGACCCTCAAGGATGGCGTGCGCTCCTGGCTCATGAACATGCCCGTGGAGTCGATCTCTTCATGGAGTGAGCTCTGCGAGCAGTTCATCACCAACTTTAAGGGTATGCACGACCGCGCCCTCACTGTCAACGAATAGCGCCGCGTCAAGCAGCGCCCTGGTGAGACCCTACGCAAGTACATCCAGCACTTCAGTTAGGTGCGCCACAAGATCCCACGCGCCTCAGACAAAGCCATCATCTTGGCGTTCTCCAACAGCGGCACGGACATCAGGATGCGCGAGAAGCTCGCCATCAACGACGACCTGAGCTCGGCAACGAAACTGTTCAACATTGCCAACAAGTGCACCAAGGCTGAAGAGGGCCACCTTTTCATCCACAATGACCCTGACACCGCGCCCGATGACAGCAAGGCCAAGGGCAAAGAGGTCAAGTGCAAGGGCTCTGCTGTGTTGGCAGCGGAGCCCGAGCAGAAGCATGGCCGCGACTGTGATGCGCCCGAGAAGGACCACCACTCGTTATGCGTCTACCACAACGTGCGCACTCACAACACCAATGACTGCCAGGAGCTCAACTCACTCCGCGATGAGTGCCTGGGCCGTCAACTGGAACGCAACAACCGCGGCACCGGCTGTGGAGGTAGCCGTGGTGGCGGCCAATGAGACAACTGTAATGGCAACCTGCGCCAGGGATAGCGCGACCAGCCACATGAGGGCACCTGGCAGGATCAGCCTCGCGAGGCGCACCCTCAGGACAATGCTGCCCTTCCACCGCTGCGGCCCCGCCTAGAAGGAACGACACCAATCATCATGACGAGGGGGCCGGGGGCTATCAGGAGCCTCACGTGATAGCCTGCATCCTCGGGGGAGCCCAGGCCCCTGCGTCCAACCACCTCTTTAAGCAGTTCTCCCTCGAGGTGAACGCTGCCCTCCCGAGTCTGGTGGCCGCACGGCCCCTCAAGTGGTCGCAGTACACCATCACCTTTGACTCAAAGTACTACCTCAAGTCCACGACCGCTGCGGGCGCGCTCCCCATGTTGTGCACCCCCACCACCAGCAACGTCGCAGTGACCAAAACCCTCATCGATGGAGGCGCCAACCTCAACGTAATCTCCATCGAGACCTTCGAGACGCTCCAAGTACCCTACGACCAGCTGATGCCTACCAGGCCCTTCTCTGGGATAACCGATGGCTCCACCATCCCCCTGGGGCAAGCGCGCCTCCCTATCACCTTTGGCAAGCACGACAACTACCACGCCGAGCTCATCGACTTTGATGTGGCGCACATCGGCCTCCCGTACAACGCCATCCTAGGCTATCCGGCGCTCGCCAAGTTCATGGCAGCAACCCACCATGGCTACAACGTCCTCAAGATGCCTGGCTGTAGCGGTGTCATCACCATGGCTTGTAACGAGAACGACGCGGTCTACTCCCTCGAGCATGCCTACAAAGCAGCCGTGGCCGAACACTCTGACAACGAGGATGGCGCCGGTCCTCCCGAGGCTGCGCCCGCAAGGAAGAAGCAGCTACTGCCCTCCCAAGGCCCCACCAAGGCGAAGAAGGCGGCGGTGGATGCCAGCGCCGCGAGCCTCACGCTCGCCGTCGGCGCCTGCCTCCCTCCAGCATAGGAAGGCGTGCCCGACTCCTCCCTTCGGGCAGGCTCGGGGGCTTGCACCTAGAAGGCATTTGACCTGACCGGTGCGCAAAGGGAGGTGCTTGGGCACCACTTGGAGGCGTGCCTTGATGCGCGCCCCCGCAAGCGAGGAGCACAGCGCCAGGCGCCGGAGGCACGGGAATTCATCGCCTAGGAGATTTACAAGCTGTGAGAGGTTCGGGCCATCCGTGGCGAGCATCGCCCTATGCGTTCCGCCGACCCAGCCACCGTTCCTGAGGAGGGCAGCAAGGTGCGCATGTGCATTGACGTCGTGAGCCTCAACAGGGCCAGCTCCGAGGACCTCTTTTGGCCATCGCACATCGGCCTGAGTAGGGGCCTCGCACCAACTACGTCTGCATGCTCTTCGGCCTGGAGAACACTGACGCCACCTTCCAAAGGTTGGCGCAGCTCGCAATGGTGCCTCGCGGGACTTCAGCCCCTCGCGAGCCCTCAAGACCTCAGGAGCAAGTCTGCCCCGAAGAGGCGAACCTCCACAGCACGCTTCATCGAGCAGCTCGACGCTCCCACAGCAGCATGTCGCCAGGTGACTTATTGGTTTGTTCAAATTGAGGGCGCCCCTCGGGCTGCATCATCCTCAAGCTGGCCAGGGTCCGTCCCTACAGACACCTCACTTTTTAGTTGTGTAGCGAATCTGGTTATGCTTTAATGAGTTTATGTTGCTTGCTTAACCCTGTGTTTGGTTCTGCGTCACCTTCGAGGGCACCGTGCCCTCGCGACTCTTCTCCTGACCGTCCCATGAGCGGGGGCTAGGCACGGCGCCTGTGCTCGGGTCCGTCCCTGCAGCGCTGATAAATCCAAGCGATCGAGCTCTGGCTCACGGGCCCGCTCCCGTGCACGTCACCTCACCGAGGTCCTTGGTGCCTCATCTCCTCATGGAACAGACACGAGCAGGTCGGCGAGTGCGCGTCGCCCTCGTGCCTTAAAACTCTTTGAACATGCAGTGCCCCAGGAACCAAGTGCTTGGGAACCCAAACGATTACCCGAAGGGCCCCACATGGCAAAAAGCTCCAAGGATCAAGCCATGGTCTATCAGACGCCGCTCCGCGCATAAAGCTAAGTTGAACCACCTCATGAGGCATCGTTGTCATCTCTAGAGTTCCTTCCTCTCACGACCTAGGCAGAGGCCGTTCCCCTTTTTCCGCGTGAGTCACTTGCACGTCAAGGGGGGGTCCCTGAGCACCGCGCCTCAAGAGCCCTCACTAGACTCTGAAGCCCCTCACCCCCTGGCCTTGTTCCAGGCATCGCAACCTGACATACCAGCGGCGGCTGAGGCTCGCTCGGGGGATGGGTCCTGATGACATAGAGCACCTTGGCAATCAAGGAAAAGGTGGTGAACCCTGCGTGGAGATCTCAGGGGGAGCAGCCGATTTAAACCATAAAGGCACCAATTTTTTGTGCACCCCTCATGGGGCTTACATTGATCCATCGCAGAGGCGCGTCCTGACGCTGCGTGAACTCCTCGCGAGCCACGGTCGCCTCCCGTCGCACCCCGAAAAGCTAAGTCAACCACCCTGCATGACTCGGTGGTCTTTGGTGGTGTTCCTTCTTTTCGTAACCTCGCCTAGGCAGAAGCCACTTCTCTCGCGTGAGCCGGTTGCGCGTCAAGGGGGAGCTTTCTGAGCACTGCGCCTCAGGAGTACTTACCGAACCTCGGGCCCCTCACCTCCTGTCCTTGTCCACGCATCGCAACCTAACATACCAGCGAGGGCTGAGGCCCACTCGAGGCTGGGTCCTAGCGATGTAGAGCGCTAGGGTGATCGTGAAGAAGGGGGCAAGCCTAACGAGGAACGTTAAGAATGAGCTTGATTTCAAACCAAAAAAACTTCACATTTAAGACGCGAGGGTCACAGTTCCTTACACGCCCCCACGGGGCCCACATCATTCCAGTGCAGGAAAAAGAAAAAAAGAAAAGAAAATCTCCTGGCGGAGGCCGCCGTCCCCAGGGCGTCGGCTCGGGCGTCCTCCACGACCAAGTCTGAGTCCTCATCCTTGCTCTTGATGCTAGGGGAGCCACCGCTGCTCCTGCTTCCATCGGAGGGGAATGCGTCGCCGTCGTCGTCGCCGGAGGTGTCGCTGTCATTGCTCTCCATGTAGCACTCCAGGCAGCAGCCGGGGACCCCGAAGATCTTCATGAAGAGTGTGGCGGCCATGTCATACTTGAAGTAGAGGACGTGCCCCTTCTTCAAGCCGCAAGCGAGGGCGAAGGACTTCCACCCCTGCTTCAAGAATAGGAAGCCGGTGGGGGCGAACTCCGTCGCCACCCAGGAGGGGCCGTTGCAGCAGTCGTCCGGCTGCACCCACGGGCCCAGAGGTGCACGGTCCGCCATCTCCTCCGCGAAGGAGTCTGGAAGCCAGAGCTAGGTGCAGGGCTGGTGGTGCATGCCCACGATGAATTCGCAGGCCACGTCAGTGGAGTGGCTCCATGACTAGGGTGGCAGGGCGACTGCGCCGCCTCGACCGCCTCGGCCGCGGCCCCCTTGTCCTCCGCGCACCCGCCCATAGGCGGCGCCTCTTCCGCAGCTGCCTAGGCCGGCGTGGGCCGCTGCAGGAGGGCGCCCGCATTCGTGGGGAGGTGTCCCGGTTGTGGTGGCGGATGTGCGAGGACGACCTCTCCCCCTTGCCGGCTTCAGCGGCTCTACATCCTCCATTGCCGCTTTCCCCTTCTCGGTGGCAGAGAACCTCCTCGTAGGCGGCATGAGTGCAGCAATGGCGGGAGGGAATGGAGAAGCAAGGAGAGCCAGATGAGTCAAGGGGTCCTCCCCCCCTTGCCCTTATATAGCGTTCGACAGAGGGCCAGTCCGCGCCGCCTCACCTTCAGAAGACAGATGCAAGATAGGAAAGCAATGACGGCCTTGCGCCCCGTCATGTGCCACGTGACGCGCCTGGCCTCCAGGCAGTTAGGGCCCGCGTCGTTTCGCCCCCCTCCCCCAACAGGCGGAGTTGTGCTCGTTGTGGGCCCAGGGGCTACTGTCGGGCCCGTAGGACTATGGGTACCCAGGCCCGTCTGCCTGCAGCCCAGGAAGCGGCGTGGCCCACTACGGAACTTCCCGAGCAAGACCCTCGTGAGGCCCGCGCCTCACAAGGCGCACGTCAGCCAGCGTCAACAGGAGCCTCACGGGGCAGTCTCCCAAGGCTGCCTCCCGAGGCCCCTCATGGAGGGGAACGAGTCAAGTGCAGCCCAGCAGGGTCATGCAGTCCTGCGTGTTCACGTGGGTGATGCGCGTGATGACGAGCAGCCCAGAGGCCGTGCCAGCAGGCGCGGATAAGGAGACTTTCCTCTTTAGTGCTAAGGGAGAGAGGCCAGCTCGCCGGTTCCCAAAGCAATCCCCAAAGGTTGCCTGGTCGGTGTAAGAAGACCAAGATGACGGGCACGCCAGGACGGAGGTCATCACCGAGCCCACCGGCGCGTCACGGCAGAAGGCCTTTGCAGGCGAAGACCACCTTTAGTCAGGATAAGTTGCGCCACTATCCCCCTTCAAACTGGCAGTTGTGGCAACCCTTCCTGCCAAGTGTTTTTGGGGGAAGAGGACCGAGGCTAGTATAAAGAGGGCAGATTGCCGCCGTAGTAGGGAGATCTTTTCCCCCAGGGACAACCCTTATACTCTTATTCGGCCTCACGCCAAGCAATCTCAGACAAGCAGAAGTAGGGTTTTACACCGCAAGGTGGCCCGAACCTGGGTAACTGTCGTGTCCATTGTTCTTCGTTCCTAGTTCTTGCACGCCGGAGAGTCGCCGTGAGGTTGAGCGATAGAGTAGGGCGGTAGCCAGCGAGTCCACCACAGTGTTCGAACCTTTTGGGTCCCTGGAGCTCTGATTCCAACAAGACCATCTTCATCCTACACCTCCCACAGATTGATAAACCTTAGGTCATCCACTTGAGGGAAATTTGTTGTTGTCCTACAAAACTCTGCGCTTGGAGGCCCAACAGAGTCTACAAGAAGAGAAGTTGCGTAGTAGACATCAAACACCATGTACCTACTTTTGCTATTACCATATAGCTCCAATCATCAAGCTTGGGACCCCCTACCCGAGATCTGCCAAAATTAAGCACCGACATTGGCATCCCATGCAGGTCCCGCCAGGTGATCACGAGTGCTCGATGGCAGGACTTCAAATCGATGATAGTGTCGACTGCGGAGACATCTTCGTCCCCAGCTAACTTTTCACTTTTGGCGGCATTGTATTGCATGCCGACTCCACTGACCATCTTGGCCAGGTGGAGAATCTTACTCCAGGAAAGACTCTCCAGTTCAGTAATCTGGAGTATGTCACGGGTTCTCGCGGCGAATTGTCTTCTCGAGCTAGGTTTCAGATCGGCTCGACGATTCTTCGAACATCATCGCCCGTGAACCAGATTCTATCTCAAAACGGGGCCATGAAGAGGTCCACTTCCTGGACCCGGTCTCAAGCTCGGATCCGAACATTACCACGCCGGCTCGAGCATCAAGCCCCTCCGGTGAAATTTCTAAGGCAGCGTTATGCCACGCCTCGGTCGTCCTTCAGGTCGGCTCCCCTACCGTCAAGAGATGGGCGAGGCCAAACTCTCTGCTCTAAATGGAATGTTAAGCAGATTCCAGGATCTCAGCCTCTCGAGCGGTTAGACTTTGGTCTACGACAAGATCAAAGGTGAGTAGAAAGGCATGGAAAATTGTGTCCCACCTGCTACCCATGAAGTCGCTACCATCGAGGATTTAACTGACGCATGAGACCACGCCTCTAGAAAACACGCCAATTCGGATGAACCCAATAGCGATCCATCACAGGATCCACTTCCAATCATCACCGAGGAAACCGAGATGAGTGCGGCTTCCTCCACCCAATACTTCTGAATGTTGGATAGAACAAGGGATGAGATGACCCCAACGACCATGATTATTGTCTAGGGACCGAGGATGATTCAAGCCTCGGAGCTGATGACTTTGATATCCCCGAGGAGCCGTTTTCTGACCCTCGGTTGCAGGCTTTTTGCCGTACGCTAATTAATACCACCAAAAGAGTGAAACAGAAGTCCAGACAGCTTCGAGCCGAGCAGGACAGACAAAATGACAAATGGACCAAGGTCCTTCTTGCCGAGCAAGAATTCGAGCAAAGAACCATCAACAACAAGAACCGACATCCCTGGAGGAACCCCTTCTTAGAAATAAATTAGGAGGTCGCAGGCTCCTCGCGGTCAACGCTAGGTTGGTCCATAGATCTGGATAGCCCTTCTCAAAGTCAAACAAGGCTAACCAATAAAAACTATAACCTTCCCGAGGAGCAACACCATCACGAAAACAACCAATCCAATTTCAAAATAACTACGAGCCACATGACATGCCTGACGCGCTGCAAGGAGCTTACGTAGGTCCCATCCATAGGTCCCATGAACAACCACTTGCTGGACCGGCAGGGCAACTGGCCTAGATGGCCAAATACGGCCAAGCACGCGATTACATGGGTAATCAAGAAGTGACAGCGTCAGACATCTGACAGGGTGCAGTGTGGATCCAGGGAGCGGCTCACCCAAGGTGTTTTACCAACAACGTGATGCAATATCCATTCCCCGCTGGGTTTAAACACATTAATATCGAGCCATACGATGGAACCACGAATCCAGCAGTATGGATTGAGGATTTCCTCATGCACGTTAATATGGTTCAAGGCGACGACCTTCACGCTATCAAATACCTGCCCTTAAAGCTTCTAGGACTAGCACGCCATTGGCTTAATAGCCTACCCAAAAACTCAATAAACAGTTGGGAGGTGCTTGACGAGGCTTTCCAAGCTAACTTCCAAGGGATGTGTGTTTTTCTGATCTTCGGATACCGATGACCTCGGCCTGGTCGTGCAAAAGCCCAAAGAGTCTACTAGACAATTTTGGAAGCGATTCCTAAGTAAAAAGAACCAAATCACAGACTACCCAGACATGGAGGCAATCACTGCATTTAAGCACAACATCCGCGATGAAAGGCTCGCTCGAGAGCATGGTCAAGAGAGACCTCGAACAATGGCAGCCCTCACTCATTTAATGGCTAGATTCTGTGCGGGAGAGGATAGCTAGATTACCCGTAGCAACCAACCCCTGCGCATCACGTGCCCTACCACACACAGCACAAGCGACGCCGGTGAGGGAGAAGCGAATGCCGCGGCCGCAAATCAACGTAGAAGCAATAATGGAAACCAACCCAAATGGACAGAGAGGGTCCCTCAACATTGGATCGGATACAGGACAAGCCATGTGCCATCCATGGTACCCCTCACAAGCCGCCACTCATTCTAATCTAAATTGTTGGGTGATCAAGCAAGCCGGCAAGATAGCTGCTGAACACCAGGATAAAGGCCGAGATCGTAATGGTAACAGAGGCCAAATCGGACCAAGCAATACCGGCAAAAAGAGGTTTCCTTCCGAAGTGAAGGACGTCAACATGCTATATCCCACTCATATTCAAAAGGGGCAAGCGTGGGTCACCCACGGACACTGTGGCACCCCGGCTCAGAGGAACCGAAACACCCCGTATTCCAATGCAGAGATCAAGTCTTCTGGAATACAACGCTGCCTGACATAGAACAGAACAACTCTTGTTACAATTAATATGAGTACATGGGTTAGGATATTACAAGGATTACATCGACACGGCGACACTATGTCTGCTAAGGTAGCTCTATGCTAGCAGTGGAACAACTCGTAGCAGAGGAATAACTTCTAGCAGCGGAACAACGACGACAGTGATGGACTCCACTCCGCAGGGACTCTGGCTAGGACACGGCCTAGCTTGCAGACTCAGGATCCTCGACAACCAATCAATCATGGCATCCCCTGCAATCTGGCATGACACACCAGGTGAGTACTTTGAATGTACTCGCAAGCTCACAACAACCAAAATATCAAGGCAATACAACAAGATAGCATTAACAGGTAGTTATTAACAACTACTATGATGTGGAAGTAAATATTAATCAAGACATGCTAGAATTACTAATGAACCCTCATCTTGGCTCACATGGACCATCTCACTCTTGGCTACTCGGCCAAGCAATATATCCTCTCGATCACCTTGTGATCAATATATCCTCATGATCACCGCGTGATCACATCACGAACCAATGATCATCCCAATATCATCATCAACTTCCTGCCAAGCTATTACTTGCTCACATATAAATAAAAGTCATTCCATCATCGTCAGTGTTGATCGAACGGTGTGACCTACAACAAACTATGTCCATAACTGAGGATGCGACCATCGAGATAGTTTGTACGCTCTATAGAGGTTAGCACACTGAACCCACACAATGGAACTCATGGCCTCGTACTTTAGTACATATTCCCATTCGGGTGGACCAACAACGTTCCAACAAAACCAATCTATTGCATGATACTCTCCCGGCCACTCTGACATACACCCGTCTGGGTCATGCCATGGGTGGCCCCAATGTCACCGCGCGACATCTGCCACCGTCGTGGCCAAAGAAAACTGCCACTTCATGGCTAGAACTATCCCAAATAGGGACCCCCAGGTACTATACAACTCGGGCACGCAAGGTTATTGCCACCTACTTGATCAGAGTAGCGCGCACACATAACCTTCCCTCGTTGGAGGCACCGGCGAGAGGCATGACAATATACAGAATTAGGGCCTCCCCATTCAAGCAAATGTGGTTGCGCTGGTGAGCCCGATTTGGTGGCACCTTATCAACAAAATGACAGAATTTTTCCCCAAGGTATATCTGTGATAACTATTACTCCAATATCATAATCAACCTGTGATTCAAATGATAGCAATATCCATTCAATAATCCAAAGGATAATATAGCCAAATCATTATTATCAGCTCCATAGATAAAATAATAAATATGATCAGAATGAAACATAACCATTGATCCTAGTAATCCAAAGAGATCAAGGCAATATCAGTCTTACAAGATACTAGATATATTCAATCGAATCATAATTATGATAGTAGCAAATCCAATAATACACCAAGAATAGCCATGAATAAATCATATTTAGCTAATGCAAATTTTAAGCAAGTTTATTAAATAAAACCATGGCATTGCATTGCAATCATGCAAATGGAGGGTGTGGCTTGCCTGGGGTCGATGAATTCATCGGGAAGAAATGCGATGAGCTCGCGGAAAGATTTGCTGGAAAAGTTTCTCTCTCGAAGAAGCTGAATATAGGGCAGTGCCAAAATGGTCATTTTCAGAATGTTACAACATCATGAAAATGGTACCATTGGAACAGGCTCGACGAATAGAGAATGTGGGCTTTGGAATCACCTGATTCGGAGTTACGGTTGGAAAATTATGGCCGTACATTCGTTTAGGCAGAAAAAGAAATAAAAAATGTCCATTTCTGCACTTAACGGACGAACGCCCGCAATATAAGGTTTTCGGCCGGCGGCTGGAAATAGAAGGCGTACTTTCGAAAATACGATTCCGCTGCGAGAAAGCGTACTTTGCCCTGAAGCCGTGGCCTAGGGCGTTTTCGCAAAAGGGAAAGCGTATTCTATGGAATACGTTTCCACTTAAGTAGATGGGCCCGGCCGGGTGGGTCGTTGGCATGCGGGGCGATGAGACGCACCCGCCGGTGCACAGCACGGCCACTAGGAAGCCCGGGAGTGAGTGAGGGCTTGACCGTGGCGGACGGCGGCGGCGGGTGGTGGTGGGTTCGAAGCTACGGTGCACGGTCGAACGAGGCAGAAGGGTGGGTAAGCTCCACCGTAGTTCGATGGTTCCTTTGGTGGTGGTAGAAGGGAGGGAGGGGGCTTTGCTTGCTCGAATTTGAGCAGAGGCCGACGGTGGTGGTTTTACCATAGGAGGGTAGGAGAGCCCCTTGAGCTTGACTGAGGGACCAAGGGGGTACTAAGAGGGAGGAGAGGGCTGCTTGTGAGGTTGAGGGAGCTCAGGGATGGCTATATGTAGTTGGGCAACTATGCCATCCTCGGATGCGACCGCGGACGCGTGATTCTCCCGGCGAGACCAGGCATGCGCGGGCCAGTGAGGCGACGGGAGATGGCAGAGAAGGTGCGCGATGGAGTTAGGGACGCGCGGGCGCGAACGGGGCGAGCACAGGAGCGGTCGCCACTCGGGCGAATAGTATGCTCGCGGGCACGACGGCTGGCACCTGCGAGGGAGCTTCTGGATGTGGAGGTGAGTCATGGGGCTACGTGGGATGAGGAGGAGGGTGGACGACACCAAGGGACGTGCGAGCGCGGGCCGGGAAGACAAAGCCCGACGCTACCCAACGCGTAGAGCGCGGCCACAGCTAGCAGAGCACGCGCACTGGCATGCCAGCAGCATGGTCACCGCATGCACCAATGCGTGCATGGTGACTCAGCATGGCCAAACATGTCCAGGCTATAGTCCACTCATTCTAGGACCCCTCTGATGCGATGGCTCGAATAAAGCGACTTTGAGATGAAGGGTAACATCATCTGAAGTTTGCAGCAGCAAACTTTGACATGATGCTGTGGTAAAATGAAAGGGTTAAGGAGCTAACCAAGTTTTCACAGGGATTAGGGGTAGGTGTCAGCGTTCTGGGAACCAGGGTACCCAGACTTGCCTACATGCGGCCCACGGCGTGGCTCCATCAACGGCCTGGTACGGCCCAGCTTCAGCAACAACAACACAAGACCCTCGCGAGGGGCCAAGCCTCGCAAGGCGGACGACACCAAGACCTCCACGAGGAGCGGCCTCCTCAGGCTGGCTCCCGAGGAGCGGAGATCTCTATGCAAGCCTCACCTCGTGAGGTCCGGATGACGTGAGCCATGACGACCAAGGCCAGGCGGGCGCCAGCGGGCGCAGAGTACCAGTTTCCTCTTCGGTACTAAAGGGGCAGGCGCAGGCGTGGAGTCCCGAGGAATCAGCCAAAGGTTTCCATTCCCGTGCAACAAGACCAAGACCGCCAGGACGGCAGGATGGAGGTCATCACCGAGCCCACCATGGCATCACAACCAGAGGCTTTCGCAGGGGAAGACTACTTTTGTCAGGATAGCATGTACTAGTTGTTCCCCTTTGAATTTGGCCATTGTGGGATCCCTTCCCGCCTTTCATTTGGGAAGAGGACCAAGGCCACTATAAATAGGACTTAGCCATCACCATAGAGGGGGGTGGATCATTCAGATCACCCTCACCCCACCAGCTCACTCGAGCTCAAGAACACCTCTCCTCCGGAGGCTGTTCGCATTGTACTAGTTCATCCTTAACCCCTCGAGGCCAATCCACCACAAAGCAGGAGTAGGGTTTCACACCGCAAGGTGGCCCAAACCTGGGAAAACTGTTGTGTCTCTTTTCCTTACAGTTCGTCGAGCTAGGCTGTGAGGCTAGCGAGTAGGCAGACTGGGGAAGACGAGTTCTTCGCACGCACCCCAGAGTTCGAACCTCTCAAGGGTTTGCGGAACCCGAAATCTGACATTTGGCACGCCAGTTAGGGGTGCGTCGGAGACTCTCTTCTGCCAGCAGATTCGCCACCACCCAGCAGTTCTCATGGCCGACACCCCGAGGGCGCATGTTGAGCACTGGGTTGTTAGGCCGGCCCGAGCAGTGTCGTCAGCCCAAGAGGATCTCCACTCCGTGCTCCTCGCAGCCCGCTCGCTGCCCGGTGCTATCGGTCGCGGGCGGCTGGGGCCGTCATCGCCTGCCCTCGCGCCACGCCGCAACCGCGCCACCACGCGATCTTCGATCTACGCCGCGGCGACGGCGCCACACTCTCGCCGGGAGCAGGTGAACATGCGAGCCGCGCTCATCGTGGCACGGGAGCTGCTACGGTGCCGGTTGGCGGAAGGTGGCCGCGATGCCCTGCTGGAGCGGGTCGCCGAGCTGCTTGACACCGCCTGTAGGGGCGCGGCACCTTTCTGCACCCTGCCTACGTCCCAGGCTATGACAGGGGCGCGCGGGGGCCCCCGCTGTGCCCGCGCCCCTACCTGGAGCACCTGAAGGACATAGCAGCGCCAACCCGGCCCGCAGCGCTGATCGTCCTTTCCCGATCATGCTACCCCCGGGCGTGGCGAGCTCGGGCGGTCCCTCCTGGGGCCGCACCGGGGCGCCACCCAGCAGCCCTCAGAGCCTGGCACCAAGCCTGGTGGCCAACAATGCAGGGCACCCAGACAACGACCCTGGCGCGGCAGTTCCAGATGCCTACGTACCCCCCATGATGGATCTACAGTACGCGTCAAGAGAATGCCTGGCGGGTTCCCCTCATCAGGCTGGGCGTCGGGGGCACATGAAGCCAAGGCTCTCCGCGAGCCGCCCCAGAACTTCACCGACACCTTCAACGACAACAGCCACTGGGTACAGTCGATATCTCAGGAGCACGATTACGCTAACCATGGACCGCAGGTGAACCAAGCCACAGCAGTGGCCAGGGACCCTGGGGCGATGGCCCCGCTGCCGGCGGGCGAAGCACACTGGGGGCTGCGTGGGGGAGCCTGGGGCCAGGGCCTCCCCCGCACCGCATGGAGCAAGGCGCTGCACGGAGGTAGGTCCTCCGCCGGGGGAGGCGCCGGCGAGCCCTTGCCCCTTGCCCCTTGGTCTCGTCGCGGAGGGCCTACGGTCGCTGAGGGCACCGCTAGCGTCCCCCTTGCCCCTTGGTCTCGTCCTGGTTTTCGGACGCCCCAACGGTGGTCAGGGGAGGTGCAGAGCGGGGCCCTGTCAGGCGGCGTGAAGCAAGGCCCTGGCCTGTGAAGGTCTCTGCTCGTGACACTCTCACGTAATAATGAGTGGGGCTGTACACGCCCCGGAGTCTCCTGAGTGCCGCCCTCGGGCCTCACGAGGGCTCCCACCCACGTCCAAGTGGAAGCACCATGCTCCGCGCTGGTGAGAAGACAAGAAGACTAGCTAGGTGCCGGACGCGGCCATTTGATTCCGCCTTTCTTTCTGTAACTCATCTTGCCGCCTTTTGGAATGAGATTTGGAATTTCGTGTGTTTATTAAAAGAAAAACGGGGGGAATTTTCTCGTCTCGTGGCGATTTCTTGCTTTCTGGCTTCGTGTTTTAAGAGTGAGGCTCGCGCCTGCTACCCCTCCCCGTGAGCGCCACGTGAGCGGGGGCTGGGCGTGGTATGCGCGCGTCCAAGCACGCCCGGGCTGGCTCCAAAGATGCCAAGCCCCCCCCCCCCCCCCCCAGGGGGCTGGAGCGCGATCACCGCAGGATCGTCGCTCGCACACCTTGCCATGATCTGGCAAGCGGCTCCTCGCGAGGCCCTCTTGGGTGGGACAGCAGGCTCCCCGGTAGACTTAAAACCTCGCGAGCCTCGGTGGGCTCGCCTCAGGAGGAAGGCACGTCCGCGACCTCAGGACTCGCTCAAGACCTACGGAGCCAAGATAAGTTGCAGCAACTACCCCGCTCGGGAGCCCGCGATGGCATATTCCAAATCCTATTTTCAAAAGGCATATCATCATTTCATACATCATAAGGGCCCCCCCCTTCAAAAATGCTTTTACGCCCCGCAGGGCTGTGCCCGAAGGTTTTTTGCATATAGATTAAGGCAAAGGGAAAGGCAGGCCTAGCCAGAGGCGCTGCTTCAGCGCCGTCCTCACCACCTTCATCCGCGCCACCTACGCTGTCACTAGCGTCGTCTTCATCATCGTCATCCGCATCGCCTTCTTCGGCCGCGATCACGGCCACGTTGTCCTCAGGAGCAAACTCTGTGACCAGGTCGTCGACATGGACATCCACCCATTCTGCTAGATTGCCCTGGATGGCCCGGGGCACGGGGGCTATTGCGGCATCGAAATCAAAATGGGGATCAAGGTTCTGGAGGTGACTAAAGACGTGTGAGAACGTGCGCCCCAGGAGGCCACGGCTTCTCTCTGAAACGAGCTCGCGAGCCCTCGCCGCCCGGTCCTCCAGGCGGGTCACGATCAGGGTGAAAAAGCGGAGGTGGCTGGCTTCGTCGTCCTCATGCGGGTGTGCGATGATCTCCTCGCAGATCATGCCCAAAGCCTGGTTGGCCCTTACCCTGAGGTCCTGGAGCATCGAGGAGCGCTCACGCTGCATCGTCCGGTGGCGGTTTTCTTCATTCGTGGTCTTCTCCGCAAGGGACGTGACGACCTTGACTTGCTGCCGGAGCGAGGACAGCTCGGCCCGGGTGGAGGCCAGGTCAGCTTGAGCTGAGGCCTGAGCTTCCTTGGCGGCCCTCTCGCGCTGCTCCGCCTCGTCCAGCTTCGTCCTGAGGGCAATGGTCCTGCCCTCGACCTCGGCCTTCAGAAGCTCCAACTTTAGGCGGTACTCGTCGGCGAGAGCTGCGCGGGCCTTTTCCACCCTCTGGTCAACCTCCTCCTGGATCTGGGCCTCCCGTGCGGCGACGGCGTCCTTAGCCGTGGCTACCTGGCGCTCCCTCACCTCCAACCGCTCAAGCTCCAAGCTGCGCTCCAAGACCTCCAGCGCCAGCGTCTCCTCGCGTTCCTGGACCTCTTTCTCATCGGAAGGGGCCTCGCTTGGTGATGCTGCCAGGGCAGCCCTGCGTGCTTCGATCTGCTGCTCAAGGGCGGCGTTCGAAGCTTGGAGCTCCCGCTCCCGCTCCTCGGCCACCTCACGATGGTGGTCGGCAGCTCTGGCCTCCTCCAGGGAACGGGCACAAACCTCGCGAGAAGCTACAAGGGACGCCGCGGCGCTCGCACTGGCGCGCTCATGCTGAAGATGCCCGAGGTTGATGGAAACCTTCAACTGGTGCCACTTGTGCGCCAAGCGAAGGTCCTCCATCTCAAGAAGGGCGTCGACGTCGGCAAGCTCTTCTCCAAGCCGGCTCAGCGCGCCCATCGCCTCCTGGAAAAGCTCATGCGGATGACGCCGCGCCCGCGCGCAAGCTCCAATGCATGGCCAAGCCCATCCTTCACACCGGGGGCTGTCGGAGGGGCTTGGACCGGCTCGTCTGCCTCTGGCGGGGGGCTGGAGGCCGGTGCCTTCCCGGCCGCTCTCCCGGCCTCGGCGAAGGTGCTGGGCGGAGCGGCTCGCTGCTCAAAGACGAAGCCGACGCCGAGATCGCCCAGCCACCAGTGATGACCAACGAAGGAGCCCTCGACATGCCTCCTGCGCCCCAGGCAAGACCGCGAAGGAAGGATGCTAGAAACACAGGCTCACGACCCCTCAGCGGCGCATCCGCCTCTCGTACCGGCCCCGTACCTCACGCGGGGGCATGGTGCGGGGGGCTCGGAGTCGAGAGCGGGCCAAGGACTGCTGGAGGTCGCTTCCCAAGAGATTTCGTCGCCTTAGCCGAAGGGATCCTAAGGAGCCATTGTCAGGAAAGAACGCGATTCGCGGGAAATCACAAAGATAAGGTACTTACTCGTCTACGGCTATGTACTTCCTCTGCTTCAGCGGCCGGAAGGCATCACCACTGTAGCTCGGAGGCCCTTTCCTCTTGCGGAGCGCTTCAAGGTTCAGGCGAAGCTGGCCGAGATTCGGGGCGCAACTCTCAGCAGCCGAGGGGCCCGGCGGGGCTTCTGGGGCGATGGCCTCAGGGGCACCAGGCCGCACCTGCCCACTAGCCGCCACCTCAGGACCGCTCGCCCAAGCGGGGGTAGCTGCCTCAGGAGCGTCGGGTCGCACCAGCTCTCCGGTGACCTCCTCAGGAGCGCTCACCAGAACCTCGGGAGCCAGCACCTGGCGACACCCGCTCCCCAGCAGTCGCCCCAGCGGTACCCGGTGGCGCTCGCCCCCCTGCATCCACATCCGGGGTGCGCGCCGCAGGGTCGACGAGCAAGGGAGCCACCAAGATGGGATTCTCGCGGGGCCCTTCAAGGCCCTTCGGGCGCAGCCCCTACTCGTCGAAGGGGGGCATCTGCCTCATGAAGTCCTCCTTGTTCGAGCATTGGTACAAGAGGCAGCCCTCCTCAGGAAGCGCGGCCGGCGCCGGGTCGCCCGTCAGGAGCTCAAGCATCATGCGCAGCGTCTTGGAAGGAAGCGAAGGCACCTGGAGCCTCATGCGGTCCTTGCTGCCGGAGAAGGCCCACATTGGGCGAGAATGGCGCTGGAGCAGGGCAATGCGCCACCGAACGAACTCCCTCACCACCATCGGTGCCGTCACCCCGACCTTCTTCAACCTGGTCAGCCTGGACCAAACATGGGCGAGCCGACCGTCGGCGAGCCTCACGTGCCCCCAGCCGAAGCTGGGCACCGCCGGCGCTCGCGGGAGCAGAAGCAAGGAGTTGCGCACACCGACATCCATGAACACCCATTGCTTCCGGAATCCCCTCATGTCCGGGCGGAGTGTGAAGTCGATGCCCGATCCAGCTGTCGCCGCCACAACCTGGAAGGCCACGCACCCCGAGCACTGGCGGTCATCGACCATCTAGAGCGAGAAGAAATGGCGGAACAAGGCAACAGATGGGGCAATGCCCACCATGGCTTCGCACAGGAAGGCGAAGATAGCAAGGAGGATGATGGACCGAGGGTCCAGATGCAGCACTTGGATCTGGTAATGTGAGAGTATGGCATTGAAGAAATTGAAGAAGGGGGGGACCAAGCCAGCCGAGAGAGCGTGAAGATGGATGGGGATCTTGGTGGCCTCCATGTCAATCAAAGCTCAAGAAGCAGGCTAGACGACCGTCGCCTTCCACTCATTGAAATCGGTGGCAAGGGCCGGCCGGACCTTATCCAACCCCTCTTGATTGACCACCGTCGACCGATCGAGAGCAGGCTCCAGGCCCGGCTGGGATTCGGCAGGAGCGCAGGCCTTGCCCTTCTTCTTCGACCTCGGGCCATGGCGTCAAGGGAGGATTGGCGCGGCACTGGATCCAGGAGAAGAGTCGCGAGTTCAAATAAAGGAGGGGGAGTCAAGGGTGAGCACGGCGGGCGGCAATGGCGAAACTGCGCGTACAATAGGCAGCCGCCAAGTCTGGAGGTTATCGAGGCCATGCGGGGAAGTGGAGGAGCCCACGTCTCATCAAGAGCCACGCGTCGACCAGGCCCGCAGGCGGTGGGGGCCCGCGGCCCTCCGCACTTGCCCCTTGGCTTCGCCTCGAAGCCAAGCGCGAGCGCGCCTTGGGCCCGGGGGCTACTGTCGGCGTTCTGGGAACAAGGGTACCCAGACTTGCCTGCCTGCGGCCCACGGCGTGGCTCCATCAACGGCCTGGTACGGTCCAGCTTCCGCAACAACAACACAAGACCCTCGCGAGGCGGATGACACCAAGACCTCCATGAGGAGCGGCCTCCTCAGGCTGGCTCCTGAGGAGCGGAGATCTCTATGCAAGCCTCACCTCGTGAGGTCCGGATGACGTGAGCCATGACGACCAAGGCCAGGCGGGCGCCAGCGGGCGCAGAGTAACAGTTTCCTCTTCGGTACTAAAGGGGCAGGCGCAGGCGCGGAGTCCTGAGGAATTAGCCAAAGGTTTCCACTCCTGTGCAACAAGACCAAGACCACCAGGACGGCAGGACGGAGGTCATCACCGAGCCCACCACGGCGTCACAACTAGAGGCTTTCGCAGGGGAAGACTACTTTTGTCAGGATAGCATGTACTAGTTGTCCCCCTTTGAATTTGGCCGTTGTGGGATCCCTTCCCGCCTTTCATTTGGGAAGAGGACCAAGGCCACTATAAATAGGACTTAGCCACCAGCATAGAGGGGGACGGATCATTCAGATCATCCTCACCCCACCAGCTCACTCGAGCTCAAGAACACCTCTCCTCCGGAGGCTGTTCGCCACTGTACTAGTTCATCCTCAGCCCCTCGAGGCCAATCCACCACAAAGAAGGAGTAGGGTTTTACACCGCAAGGTGGCCCGAACCTGGGTAAACTGTTGTGTCTCTTTTCCTTACAGTTCGTCGAGCTAGGCTGTGAGGCTAGCGAGTAGGCAGACTGGGGAAGACGAGTTCTTCGCACGCACCCTAGAGTTTGAACCTCTCAAGGTTTTGCGGAACCCGAAATCCGATAGTAGGAAGGACTACAAGTTGGTAGAATTTGAGGTAATTTGGACAAGTATTGTGGGTAGTTGCTTCACAACTGCAAAAACAGGGCAGAAACTGGATTTGGATGCTGAACTCACATTGAGTGTTGGATTGAGCTGAAATTTGGTGGAGGGTGGTGATTTGAGCATATTGAGGCACTGTAAAAATTTCATGCCATTCGGACATGCCAAAACTGTATTTTGTTCACAGTGGTCCTCCCTAGACAGAAACTTTGGGAATTTGCTGAGGAAGATTGGCTTGAAAAATGGAGCTAAATTTTGGCATGTGACAATTATTTGGATATGAAAGAGTACTCAAAAAGTTTGAGGGCAATCAAGATAAGATATATATCCCTTCCTTCACAAAGTGCCATTCTAGATAAATTTGAAAATGAATATTCCTGAATTATTTTTGAACTCGGCAAGGAAGAGTTTTGTCATATTTGGGGAAGATATGATCCAAAGAATTAATGAGAATTTTATGGGAATTTTGGGAATGATAGAAATATATGTTGCTTCACAACCTAGGTTAAACAGGGTTATTCCTTTAATAGAAAAAGGAATATTCCCAAGAAATAAAGATTGGGGTTGGGCTAGAATGGAAATGACATGATCTTGGGAAATATTTGAGAGTAATGAACCTCTTGGGAGAAGAAGGAAAGATGAGCTTCCCAGGTTTCAAGTCCACATAACCTCTCCAAAAGAAAAATCAGAGCAAAAACAATAGAAATTCAAAAGAAAAGGAAAGGGCCAAAAATTGGGGTGTTACAAACCTACCCCCCTTAGGAAAATCTCGTCCTCGAGATTTTGTTGCTCAGGGAACAGGTATGAATATGACTTAAGGAAACCGTGTCCAACTTGGGTATCCGTTTCCTTTGTATGATGTTCCCCCTGAATTTCATATGATCTGATTACCTTGCTCTAGGTGGTTTGCTTCAGCTTGCCCAAGATTCTGATGGGTCTTTCCTCATATGTCAAACCTTATGCTGACTTTGATTCGTTCATATATGTCGGCTTAGCTGGGGTGGCAATATACTATCATACCTGGGAGATAATGACTTTCCACAAGTTTGGAGTGATTTCCAATTGACGTGTCACTCTTCGATCTGTCGACGGTAATATCCAATGAATGTGTGAATAAATTCCCGGTGGGCACGAAACCCTTTTTAATTCCTTCCATCGGGTTACTCAAATAAATGCATGTCTTCCAGGTTCAACCAATGTTGAGAATCGTAGCCATTCTCTTGATGGGATCTAGCTGCCCGTGGGTGCACTACAAAAAAATTCACTTCCGTGATGATACGTGTTTGTCACGGTCATGTTTTCTGTCATGCATGTACATCCATGACAATTTTATGACAGAATCAAGATAGTCATACCTGTGCTGTTGTAGAAGTGTTCCATGACAATACCAAAATTATCATCATGGAAGTGTCCACTTCCATGACGATAAATGGCGCGTCATGGAAGCGCTTTCGTTAAGGGTAACCGACACGTGGCATCCACCGTAACAGGTCGCCATTAAGCTATCAGGTTCCGGTTTGGATCCGATAACCCGTTAACAGCCCGGACCAATGGGGATTTTCCACGTGTAAAATCCTCATTCGCCGGCGGATCCACATGTCGACTTAGTGTTGGGACAGATGTCATCTAGCCAATGGACGGGATGCACCTATGATACGTCGACATGTGGCTCAGCCCAACAGTAGCCCATTCAGGTCAAAAGGCCGGCCCATTTGACCAGGTCGAAAGGTAACGGCCCGGCCCACTTCAAGCATGTTAACGGCCTGTTCGCATATAGCCCATTTACAGCCCGCTAACTCACGGCCCATTATGGCCTATCCAAATTAGGCCCAGTAGCGTCATCTGGGCCGTCCAACATGATTCCAGCCCATTGTAACTTCCGACCCATGTATGGCCCATGATGTCTTTCGGCCCATATGAGGCCCTTTGTAACTCTTGGCCCATTAACGACCCATGGTGAAACTGGCCCGTAATGAACAGTGTATCGCTTTATACCCATTAACAGCCCATTATTCCATTGGGCCATTTCCAGCCCGTGTTACCTTTTGGCCTTCTAAGGGCCCATTTATTCTAGGGCTGATTTGCAGCATTTGATTACTTACGGTCCGTTACTGGCCTATTCCGGTTGTGGGCCAAATTTAGCCCATGGTTAAAGTCGGCCCATTTGGGGCCCGTTAATCCGTTGGGCCGTTTTCATAGCGTCATCAAATACGGCCCATTAACGACCCATTATGCCTATCGATAGAATCAAGCCCGTTATACTCATCGGCCTATTAATGGCCCGTTATGGTCAGCCCATGAACGGATGATTCCCACTCTAGCCCGTTTACGGCCCATAATGCGGTCTGTTATTGGCCCATGTTTGGCCAATCAAACATACGGCCCATAGAAGGCCCGTAGAAGGCCCGTAGGAGGCCCATGGTCACTACAGCAGATAGCAGGACCATGGTGGCAACGGTCCGTATGTAGCCCATGGTTATTGTGGCCTAGTTTTAAAAAATAGGTTCTTGCAGCCACTATAGTAAACCATGGAAAAATAACTGCACTGACTACAAGCAAACAAATAAACAAGGAAATAAATAAGCAAGCAACTTACGCTAGGCTATTACGGCTATTACACTTATTACATCCACTGGGCATCAAAGTTCACCACCAGTGCAAATATGGGGAAAAATGTAGCATATTACATACACTGGTTGTCAAAGTTGGCGACCAGTGCAAAAAAAGGCCGCGGCAAAACAAGTCCAGAACTGAAACCACTTCAAAAGAGCTCAAGAAACAATATCCTGGGTACCCAGCATGCTGGCAAGATGCTTAGCAAGCTTATTAGCTTTCTCTTGTTTGGCACTTAAATCCTCCAGTGCTTGCTATTGCACCAGAAAGTATGCATCTGAATTCTACAGGGACTTCCTCAGTCCTTTGGCTTTGTGTTGCAGCACATCTGATCGATGTCTTTCAACTTGAAGTTGAGACTCAAGAAGACGAACTGATTCAGGCAGCGAGTTCGAAGAGTTTGTGCCAGTAGTAGTGGCCAGTAACTCGAACACTACATCAAGACAGGACTTTGGGGTTGGCTCACTATCATCAAGATAGTTTTTATCAGCTTTCTTGGAGACCAACAGGGATGTCTCACTATCTTGAACCTTATATGCATTACTTCCTTTACCATTGCATAAAGGGGTACTCTTCTCCAATATTTTGTCCGCATTCTAAAAGAGAAACAAGCAGACACATCACAGGTTTACCATGTTGTATATGAAACTCATTTTGGTAAATCAGTTCAGCAGTAAAGTGGACATGATAACAACATGAAACAAACATATATCTATGTACCATGGTTACTGTATGGTCTATATCATTCTAGTTTTTGTTGCCAAATCAAGATAGAGATACAATTCAAATCATATCTGTTTAAGACAAAGCAGCATAGACAGAATATAAGTGTGGGAAACTACACAACAATAACAACACTTGTAATGTGCATGACATGAGACCATAACTGTTTATTCAATTGAAACTGAAATCAACATAGAGCAAGTTACAACAGCAAACTAGTTAAAGAAATAGGCTTAAAACGTACTTGTTGCACCATTGGAGTTTCAATTCCATCCTTCAGATTTGAAATTAGTTGGTATGAGTAAATACAGTGATGCAAGAGCAAAGGAGTATGAACCATAGCTACAGAACCTGACCTGAGAACAATTCTTCTTCTGCTTTAAGCGTTGAGTTGGGGTTCGGAGTGGTGGTCCTCGTGCTTTAGGCACTGTAGTTGCCTTACTAACTGCTTGTGTTTGGGTGCTCTATGGTGGAGACGGTGCTGTGTCAACTAGAACTGGGTTACTATCTGCTGGGGTTGGGGTTAGAAGGGGTGTAGTTGGTTCTCTGTCCAACTGGGTAGGGGTACAATCTGCGAGAGTCTGGGTTATGTGTGGTGGGGCTGGTTCGTGGGCAAGTACAACCGTGGTTCTATCTGCATCGACTAGTAGCACTATCTTTTTTGAAGACCGTGTTGTTACTCCCTTAGATACTGCCATCACCCCATCCAATTCAAATGGCTGATAAACAAGAAAAGTAATTGAATGTACAGACATTGTATGATAGACATGTGCAATGGATAGTGGAGAATAAATGAGGGCATGAAATAATTCACATTTATGTTGTCTAACCAAACAGGATAGCATGACACAATTTCACATATATGATGGCTAACTAAACAGGATAGCATGACACAATTTCACATATATGATGGCTAACTAAACAAGATAGAAAGACATAATTCAAAATATGATGACTATGTAAACAGGATGACATGATATAACTATATGATGTGTTTATTAAATAGGTTGGCATGCCATAATTCGCATACATGCCGCCTATGGAAACATGATGGCATGATATAATTCACGAATAGAATGACATAATTCAAAATATGATGACTATGTAAACACTAAACAAGATGAGATGATATAATTATATGATGTCTTTATTAAATGGGTTGGCATGCCATAATTCAGATAGATGATGTCAAAGTAAACATGATGGCATGATATAATTCAAATATATGATTTATATACTAAGCAAGTAAGCAGATGGCAATCCCATATATGATGTCTAAACTAAGCAGATGGCATTTAATATTGTGTATATGATGTAAAACTAAGCAATGCAAGACAACATATGCATGATATGAGTAATATAACCCTGCCAAGTTTGAGCATACACCTCAGGGGGGAAATAGGACTGGTCATCTGTCTCTGAATCCTCCTCTGAGCAGCTATCTCTAACCAGCAAGATGTCTGCTTCAGCAGGTAGCATTGTCTGCTTTGAAGACCTTGTTTTCACTCCAGATACTTCCATCACCGATTCAAATGGCTGATGCACAGGAAGAGTAGTTGAATATACAAACGTTGTCGACAAATGGAATACGTAATACAAAAAAAGGATAGCATGATATAATTCACATATGTGATGATTGGCTAAACAGCATGGCATTGCATAATTCACATATATAATGCCTTGTAACAAGATAGCATTGCATAATTCACATATATAATGTCCTGCAACAAGACGGCATTGCATAATTCACATATATGGTAATTAGACACTAAACAGGTGGCATTCACACAAAGCATGTCTAAACTAAGCATATGACATAGCAATGCAAGACACCATACGCACGATATGAGCAACATAACCCTGCCAAGTTAGAGCATACACCTCAGGGGGGAATAGGACTGGTCATCTGTCTCTGAATCCTCCTCTGAGGATCTATCCGTAACCAGTGAGATATGCGCTTCATCAGATAGCATTGTCTGCTCTGAAGACCTTGTTTTCACTCCAGATTTTTCCATCATCGTGTCAAATGGCTGATGCACACAAAGAGTAGTTGAATGTACTAACATTGTTGACAAATGTAATACGTAATAAAAAAAAGGATGGCATGATATAATTCACATATAAGATGACTGGCTAAGCAGGATGGCATTGCAAAATTCACATATATGATGCATGGCTAAACAAGATGGTGTTGCATAATTCACATATATGGTATAGAAACTAAGCAGATGGCATTCACATAGAGCATGTCTAAACTAAGCAGATGACATATTTGATGTATAAATTAAGCAATGCAAGGCACCATATTCATGATATGACCAACATCAACATGCCAAGTTAGAGCAAAGACCTCAGGGGCTAAATAGGAGTGGTCTGCTCCTTCTGAATTCCCCTCGGAACAGTTATCTTCCTCTTGATTACAATCTGAAATGGGTGGAGGGGGGCTACCTTTGCGCCACCATGGAGCGACGTCTGCATGAAATTTAATTGCCACGCAAGGCTCGTCTCTTTTGCTCTACATGTTCAGTTCCATTGTGTACAATAACTGACATGCATAGGAATAAAACATAGTGAGATTATGTAATGAGTGCATGCAGAAATCCAGAGTGATGGTAGCAACCTGTGGATAGAAACAAAACCAATGATAGCAGGAAGATAATAGCTTCAGTTAAAAAATACAGATAATGGCTTCTTTACTATTTGTTTCCCACCCAACATGAAACTCATAGTAGACACCAGAGATTAACTAGATAGTAGACAGATACTCTTGATTGCGGCCCCGATATGTACCCCACAACCATTTAAAAACTCAAGTTTCAGCATTAGTTTGGAGCTGACTCAGAGTCTAATCGGTGAACAGGATGATAAAGTAGCATGTAATATTAAGCGATGCATAACGTAAGCAGACACGAAAGAGTGTGACCTCTCTTGCGGACCCGTGTAGTCCTCAAGGTCATCTGCTCAGTTGATGATGGTAATGCAGTTGTCTTGGCTGCCGGCGGCGGGGAAGAAGATCTAAGGCGGCGAAAGACAGTCTGGAGGGCGGATCCCTGTTGTGGTGGACCCTTCTGTCGTTGGAGCAGCTGAGCTGGGGTGGACGACGGCGTGGCAGGAGCGGGACAAACCACACAAGGTTTTCTTTGACAACTATCTATAAGAGAAGTAATTCTGTAAGGGCTCGTTTGAATTGGAGGATTCTAGGGATAGGAAATATACAGTAATAGGATAGGAATGCATGTGCAAAACATAGAATTTAAAATCACAGGATTTCTGTCAATCTGGGTGTTTGGTTCACATGAATTGGAAGGTCACAGGAATGCAAAGAAGCATGGTCAAATTAAGTCAAACCACAAGAAAATGTATAGTTATAATGCTATTATGCTACTATCACTTAGTCTTCTTCTTCATGAATAGGAATTTGAAAAGGAGGGCCAAGTGAATATTAAAATTTCTACGGTTTTTCTTCGAAAGAGACACTAAAGGAACAAATCCTATAGTTTTCCTTTGCTCCATTCCTTTGAACCAAACGCATGAATTGTAGTACCATAGGAAACTTTCCAATTCCTATGTTTTCCCTTCACATTTCCTTTCAACCACTGGCAATTCTAGTAGGCAGGCTTGAACAGGCAAAAGCCTACACTCCAAAAATGTTTTTGTGCTACTTGTACTACTTTGGACCCAGGCCACTGCCCTACTAGCTCAACTCCCAGGCCCATCTACACATGCACAGCTCAAACGCGCAGAAATAAATAATGATGGCTTTCGAGAGAGTCCATCATGGATAGCTAAGTTTCCTGGTACCTCAGTGCTTGTTATATAGGAGAAACTAATCGTATTTCACGTTACTACGTGTGCTCAGTGGACAATATATATATATATATATATATATATATATATATATATATATATATATATATATATATAATATATATATACATGTAAAGTAAAAAAGCGATGCAGCAAGTGTACAACCTCTTTGGCGAAGCCATGTCGATCTCAGCATCATTGGGTTGGTCACTGAGGATGCTGCGGCTGATGTGGCAGTTGGAGGAGGGGAAGAAGATCTTAGGCGCCTGGAGATGGAGCCAAGGGTACTGCTCCGCTGTGATGGAGGGTTTCGTCGTTGGAGCAGCTCAGTGAGGTGTAAGACAGCGAGGCTGAAGCAGGACAAGAGAGACAACGTTAACCCGATGTGGTATTCTAATAGCATCTCCAATAGATGATGTAAAATACATAACCAAAAAGTGCTAGATGTAAAATACATCAGCCGCTCATCTCTGAAACTAACTGTCGAAACTGAATTTAACTGTCGAAACTGAATTTAACTGTCGAAACTGAATTTTGTTGTCGAAACTGAATTTTACTGTCGAAGCTGAATGCACTAGTAGCAGAAAAGCAGTGCACTAATAGTTTTAGCCGCACGAGCACTAGTGGCAGAGTAGCAGTGATCTAAATCGGTAGCCGCTCTAGCAGGGAAAGTACTACCAGAGAGCAGCCGGGGCAGAGCAGTAGCAGCGCCCAGAGCAGTAGCGCGTGCGAGAGCCAAGGCAGCTGGTCATGTAGCAGCACCTCGGGTAGCCGCAGCAGGAGCTCGAGCGAGAGACAGAGCTACTGCTCGTGTAGCAGCAGCGCGATCAAGAGTAGACTAGCAGCACAAGCAAGAGCAAGAGCAAGAGCAGCAGCGCGAGTAAGAGACAGAGCAGACCAGGCAGGGTGTCGTGGGAAACCACGGCCACCTATGGGGCCAAGGGCCCCTTTTGGTTCGGCAGGGGGACTGAGCACGTTGCACAAAGAGCGGAGGAGCGCAGCGTAGCGCGACAGAGATCACACGGGCAGTTTTACCAAGGTTCGGGCCGCCGCGAGGCGTAAAACCCTACTCCTACTTTGGTGGATTGATGGTGGATGGTGGTGGAAAAGCAGCGCTCTTGCCCGACAGGGTTGCCTCGGGGCAAGAGCAGCTACGCGCGTATGGGTGTACAGGGGTCTGAATCCTTTCTATGGTTGCCATGGGCCTCCTTTTATAGATCAAGGGGTCACCACAGTGGCAAATGAGTCATTGTGTACTAATTAGATAGTGAACAGTGCTATCATATCTACTCTGCAGACAGAGCAGTACACATTAAATGCGCCGCTCAGTGTCACATCATGGCTTGCCCGGCACGCCTTGCCGGGCTGTTTGGCCACCTTCTCTCTTGTCTGTATGACACGTCGCAGGACGGGTGTCATCTGGAGGTGATTCCTGTAGGAAATGGCTGCCATGTGGCAAAAGGCAGCCACTTAGTCATCTTGGGGCTTGACACCGCACCAATCGGTGATGTGCGTTGCTGTGAGGTGGGGCGGTGAAGCCTTGGTGGGGTGTTTCGCCTTCGTATGCCCCGGCAGGCCTGCCGGGGCGGTCCTGAGGCTTGCTTCCGGGGCAACCTTGACCTCGCCAGGCTCTCCTGCCTGGCAAGGGAGGTTTTCCCTTAGCGGTGTCTTGCTTCTTAGCTTGACTTGGTCTTCTCAACCTGCCCTTTGATTCCTCAAAAGAGCCTACGTCTTCATCTTGGCCTTGTCTTGGATGTTGTAACCTTGAAGGGTTCGTGGCTCACTATACATGCACAAGTCAGGGGAAAACATACACCCCTGTTTGTGTACCCCGACAGAAGCCCCCGGGCCTGAGCCATACGTGTCGCTGGGCACGTTGGGTTATGCCCCAAATAGTGCATGGACATGTGGCGAAAGAAGGCCGCGCGCATGGTGGTCTGTTATGATGACCAGTAAATCCAACGTCCACTTCACGCAATTACCGCGGGTCGTGGGGGCGTGGGACTTGCTGCAGTTAATGTAAAATGGTAACTTTTTGAAGAGTTGCGTCCTTCCCCACGTCATGTCCCTTAAGAGAGGAAAATGCGAAAGGGTACTGCTCATTCATCGTCTGCCTCGCCTCCCCATCATCTTCCTCCGCAAGCCAAGCAACTGCTCTTCTTCCTCGCCCGCACCCGCCGCCAATCCCCTCTCCATTTCCTTCCTACATCCCCGCAGCATCTTGGAGACATGGGGAAGAAAAATCTCCGCCAGGGGGAAGCGCGCGACCGTGGTGAAGGAGGCAGCCGCTGAGGGGAGCAAGAGGGCTTCGGAGCTGGACAAGAAGCGGAGGGCAGATGTCGTCTTCTTTCCGTCGAATCTGGACGGTGAAGTGCTTGAGGCAAGGTATGGTTATCTGTGGGGGAGGGAAGTCCCGAAAGGGCACGACGCGCCCAAAGTTCTGGCGAAGGGGAAACAGGACCCGCCAGATTCGTACCGATTCTTTTGCGCGTACTTCATCTGCGGCCTCTGTTCCCCTTTCTTGGATTTCTTGGAAGCAATGATGGTGATTTATGGCTTCCATCTCTTGGATTTCACGCCAAATGCAATGGCGTGTATGGCGATCTTTGCTCACTTGTGCGAGAATTTTGTTGGAGTTGCCCCCAACGTTGATCTGTTCAGGCACTATTTCATTCTGCAAGTGGAGAACAAAAACCACCGATCCGGGAACATAAGTTGGATGCCACGGGTAGTGCCAAGGGAGAACTAGGATTACATATCTGGCCAACAGCGCAGCAGATGGGAGGAGTGGAGAGGAGATTGGTGTTGGATCCAGGACGAGGAGGCCCCAGAGTTCTGCCAGGCGCGGACGGAATGCATTGAGCGCAGCAATGACTGGAGGGAGCTTGGCCTCACCGATGATAGGCTCCGCCCGGCAATAAACAGGATCACCCATCTGAAGGATGTCAGGCTAACCGTTGAGCATGTGGGGGCCGACTTCCTTCTCCGTCGTATCGTGCCATTGCAGAAGAGGGATAGGTTCGCCTGGCTCCATGGGGATGCTGCAGACAGGATGAGGTTACTTCCTGGCCTAGACAACAACTTGTCAGTCTACGGCCATGTCTGGTTGTGCGACCAGCTATTTGGCAGCTTCGAACTTTTCAAATTGCCCACCAACATCATCCCTCTGAACATCAACTCCGCCAGGGACCAGATCTTGAAATGGATGCCGCATTGCGATGCTCAAGGAGTTGCAAGTGACTGGAAGTTACCCTCGCTCGACAAAGAGCTGGCGTGGTCCTCCACCCTAGTGGAAAGAGCTACCAAGGTGGAGGCCAATATGTACAAGCGCACCTCCAGGGTGGAGGAGGCGTACATCAGGAAGCAGCTTGAGGAGGACAGGGCATCCCGAGCTGCAGCAGCGGTGAAGGCCGGGAAGGCAGCAAAGAGAAAGGAAAAGGCCAGAGACGAAAGTTCTTCCCGCGACAGGGACGAGACGCAAGTCTCGGAAGAGGTTGCCGGGGACGAGCCTGCCGGGATCGAGGCCCTATATACTATGGAGGCAAAGGCTCTAGAGGAAGAAGAGGTTGAGGAGGCGGAGCAACCTGGGGAGGAGTGGCTCGCGGAAGGCCTTCAAGCCCCCGAGCCTGTCTTGGATCAACGCCCTCGTAGGCGGGCAGCCAACCGGGGAGCGACACTCTCTGATCCAGCGCCCGCCACCAAGAAGGTGAAGAAGATCACCTCCAGGAGCAGCGTCCCCAAAGCTGCACGCCGCCACTCTCCTCGGCTTTCCGGGGTTAGGGCCCCTCCTGCCAAGCAGCCAGCAGCCACAAAAGACGACTCCTTCTCCCAGTTGGATTCGAGCTCTTCGCAGAGCTCGTCTTCGTCGGAGCCCCCCGCGTCTCAGCAGGGCTCAATGTTGCCGGAGAGCTCAGCTCCCCCACCCCAGAAGAGAAGCAGGGCATCTCCTCCGCCTGTTGATTTTGTGCTGAGCTCCATGCTCATCGACGAGGAGTAAGAAAGAACTTCCTCACTTCCTTGCTGTTATTTCTGCATGTTCTCTTGCTTGTTGACGAATCCTTGCTTGCCGCCTTTGTCAGGGAGGAAGAAGAAGAAGAACAGCCCCTCATTCACCGGACCAAGCGGCTCAGACGCACGGAGCTACCGAGGACGGTGGAAGGGACAGGCTCGGTAGGGGACGGCGCGAGTCCCTCGGCATCAAGCCCCCAGTCCAGCCCCCAGCTTGAACGTGCAGGGGTGGTTCAGCCCGTTGGGAGCGACGGAGGAGAACTCCCCACTACTAAAGCCAAAGGAGGAGAAGGAACCACCCTGGACGAGCCTTTCTAGGAGGGGCCCACTCTGCCCCTCGATCGGGTCAAGGGATCCCTGCCAAGGGTCTCCACGGAAGAGTCCGGCCTTGGCCCGGCAACTAATGTTGCCGGAGAGACTGAAGCTTCCGCCCGACAGACCTCTCCGGGTAACTTATTCGCTCTTCTTTCCCTATTCCTTCTCATTATCTTGCTTCATACTCCTGACTTGTTAACAATCTGGTATTTCTGTCATTGATTACTGGATCTACTTGCAGTCCCTTTAAGCGAGGAGCCAGATTTGCTGGATGAGGTGGCCAGCATAGGGAAGGACGCTGCGGAGGAGGCCGCCAAGATTGCTGCCACGGAAGGGCAGGAACATGCTGCCGGGGGTGCCCTAGGGCCCCTGAAGGAGTCCGAGAAATCCCCCGGTAGCACGTCTGGATCAAGGGTGGTGATTGAAGATAAGATACCTCTCCAAACCATGGGTCCCCTTCCCCTGTTCGGCACCCCGGCGAGGGCCCCGCCATCATCCTCGAGCCACCTGGCACTGGTGCTCGCACAGCCCGGGCTTGGAGCCCCCGGCTCATCAATGGCGACGAGCACGGAACTTGACGAAGAGCTTCAGCGCATTCTGGCGTCGTTGTACCAAGGGGTCGAAGAGGTGGATGACTCCGTCGCTGTTGCTCTGGATTTGTCCTTCATGTTGTCCATGGCGACGGGCATCAAGGAGATGCAGGATCGGCACAGCCAGAAATGGCAGTAGCTCAAGGAGCAGCGCAAGTCCGCCAATGAGGTAGGCTAGGAGCTGAAGGACAAAGGCGCCAAGCTGCGCGATTGGCACAGCAAGCAGTTCCAGGTCCTCTTGAGGTAGCAGGAGACAGTCTCGATGGCGAGGAAGGATGTCATCGCTCGGGAGGCGCGCCTGGCGGACCGTGAAGTGCTTCTGGACGCCAGGGAGTAGGACATTTCTCTCCAGGAGGAGAGGCTCGAAGCTGCTCTCTGTGCCAAGGACGATGATCTGGAGGTCCTTGTGCGGCAGCGCACCAAAGAGCTGGAAGACAAGAACAAGGCCGCCCTGGATGCCCTTACTGTCAACTCTGCCGCTCGACTGAAGAAGCTTGATGATGACCTTGCCGCTGCCTCTTCTGCCAAGGTGGACCTTGACCAGCAGGTGGCCGAGCTGACGGAAAAGCTTGCCGGGAGCGCCATGGAGGTCGAGACTCTCAGGGAGGAGATGCGGAAGGCAGAGATCCTCTTAAAGGATGTGCAATCGTAGCTCTCCTCTAAGAGCCAAGACCTCGAGAGCGCCAACGGCACCATCGATGATCAGAAGGCCAGGATCGGCACCCTGGAGAGCTCGGCAGAATCCAGCGGGGCCCATGAGCAGTAGCTGACGAAAGACCTGGATACCGCGAAGTGCCTCCGGAAGGATGCAGAGGACAAACTGGCAAACCAGTCCGAGCAGGTTGACCTCTGGATCAAGAGCTTGATTGATGTTGCTGAGCGCCTCACTGCCCAGACCGCAGCGATGGGCATGGAGGGGCCAGTCTACTTGGCCAGCAAGCAGGAGGCCCCCAGTGTTAAGCTAGGGGCCTTCTTCAATGAGCTGATCGACAAGCTGAAGGTGCATGAGGAGGGAAAAGCTGGTCGCTTCGAGGCTGAATCCCGGAAGCTTGCCCGTAATTCCCTCTTCATGGTTTTGAGCAACATCGTCTGTCGCCACCCGAACCTCGACCTTGCCGACAGCTTCAGGAAGCCGCCGCGCGGCACGGACGTTTTTGCTGCCGAGGAGAAGGCCACCCCTTTCGTCGACAGGGTTCTTGGCGTTCCTGTTGCTCCCCGAGGTCGCAAGGACCGGTCTTGAATCATGCCCGCTGCTGCGTTGCTCTGTAATTAAAACATGATGCATGTTCTGTGTTTAGACATCATACTATTTATGCTTGCGTGAAACTTGATGTCTTTGTTAAATCTGAATTGCGTGTTTTATCCCTTTTGAATGTTACCCCATCGGTGTTCGCATGATTAATCTCTATGCACGCTCTGGTTGCCTGTCGGTATCAAATTGCCGCGAAAGTCATAAGGGTCTGGCTCTTAACATTTATCTTGTCATGGATGCGTCTCGGCAGGTTTTTCCTTAGTAGTTTCCGACGCAGCCACCCATTCCGCGAGCAGGCTCTGAACGGAATGAGGGTGCAGACAAGAATCTAGCAAAGGTACCATCTCGTGAAAGATTTCTTCACACGAACACTCCGGCATTCAAAGGATAAACAAACGCAAATTCTTGGATTATAAGTAAAGCAAAGATTGAGTAAACTTAGCTCTTATTCATGCTTCCATCTACTCTTCCCGGCTGCGGCCGCTTGCTAAGCTCACACATTCCGGGAAGGGTGGTGCCGCACGTATATCGACTTCTAGCTCCCGGCAATTGTCGGCTAGAAGTATATTTATCTTGTGGACGGCAGGATGTGACGTTAGGCATGGCCGGTCCCTCTCTCCCCCTCTTCACACTTTTTGATCAATCCAAACGGCTATTGGCACGAAAGTCACGCCAGCGCGGACGGCCTTGCCGGAGCGTACTTGCCGGGGCGTCAACCAACGGATTCGCACTGGCGTCCTACCCAGGATTTCCCCAAGCAGGGTAAATGCTGGACCGAGTATCGCGCAGGCTCATCGACGTTGATGATGCTAAAACCCAGAGTAGCTCGATTGTCAATAAGTGAGAGTGGCAGGGAGAGAAATCCGATACCCTTGCTCATCGCTCCTTTTCCCGAACGGGGCTCGCAGGGCGTTCCTGCTGTCTGATCCGTTCAGGACGGTACTGTCGCCCTTGTCGCTAGCTTCCGCCGCCGCTGTGACCACGGTGTACAGAGGTGGCGGAGGTTGGAAGAGGTCGGCGGGGGAGCGGCTTCGCTCTCCTGCTCCACCCCCGCCATTCCTTCAGGCGCCGTGAGTGGTGGCGCCGTTGATGAAGAAGATGGCGACGAAGATGACGCGCTACGTACACTTCTCGGGTTTGCGCAAGCGCAGCCCCCCTACCTGGCACGCCAAAGATGTCATGGGAAACCACAGCCACCTATGGGGCCAAGGGTCAGTTTTGGTTCGGTAGGGGGACTGAGCATGTTGCACAAAGAGCGGAGGAGCGCAGCGTAGCGCGGCAGAGATCACACGGGCAGTTTTACCCAGGTTCAGGACGCCGCGAGGCGTAAAACCCTACTCCTGCTTTGGTGGATTGATGGTGGATGGTGGTGGAAATGCAGCGCTCTTGCCCGGCAGGGTTGCCTCAGGGCGAGAGCAGCTACGTGCGTATGGGTGTACAGGGGTCTGAATCCTTTCTATGGTTACCATGGGCCTCCTTTTATAGATCAAGGGGTCACCACAGTGGCAAATCAGTCATTGTGTACTGATTAGATAGCAAACAGTGCTATCATATCTACTCTACAGATAGAGCAGTACGCATTAAATGCGCCGCTTAGTGTCACATCATGGCTTGCCCGACATGCCTTGCCGGGCTGTTTGGCCACCTTCTCTCCTGTCTGCATGACACATCACAGGATGGGTGTCATCTGGAGGTGATTCCTGTAGGAAATGGCTGCCATGTGGCAAAAGGCAACCACTTAGTCATCTTGGGGCTTGACACCGCACCGATCGATGACGTGCATCGCTGTGAGGTGGGGCGGTGAAGCCTTGGTGGGGTGTTTCGCCTTCGTATGCCCCGGCAGGCCTGCCGGGGCCGTCCTGAGGCTTGCTTCCGGGGCAACCTTGACCTCGCCAGGCTCTCCTGCCCGGCAAGGGAGGTTTTCCCTTAGTGGTGTCTTGCTTCTTGGCTTGACTTGGTCTTCTCAACCTGCCCTTTGATTCCTCAAAAGAGCCTACGTCTTCATCTTGGCCTTGTCTTGGATGTTGTAACCTTGACGAGTTCGTGGCTCACTGTCCGTGCACAAGTCAGGGGAAAACATACACCCCTGTTTGTGTACCCCGACACAGGGGACCGAGAGCAAGAGCAGAGCAGCAGCGCGAGCAAGAGCCGAAGCAGCAGCAGCAGGGCCAGTGAGAGCCGGAGCAGTAGCAGCAGCACCCAGGGCAGCAGCGCGTACAAGAGCTGGGGCAGCTGGTCGTGCAGCAGCATCTCGGGTGGTAGCAGGAGGAGCTCGAGCGAGAGCCAGAGCTGCTGCTCGTGTAGCAGCAGCACGAGCAAGAGTAGAGCAGTAGCGCAAGCAAGAGCACGAGCAGAGCAGCAGGGCCAGCGAGAGCCGGAGCAGCAGCAGCAGCAGCTCCTATTGATGTGGACGTCGCCGCCGAGGGAGCGACATCATGGAGGAAGTGGCCGGCGATGCCACCGTAGATGGAGCCATGCCATGGCGGCTCAGCACCGAGCGCCCACAGCATCATGAGATCAAATAAAGAAGAAAATGCAGCGATTAGTGTAGAACCCCTTCGGTGGCGCCGATTAGGCCTCAGCTTCATCCGAGGAATCGGTGATGCTGTTGCTCTTCCGGTGGTGCAGGTGAAGACAGCGTGGTGGGAATGGAGGTGGCGCGATAGACGAGGCGAACATCGGGGCAGCTCCTTGGAGGTGGAGGACAGGGTGGCTGAACCGGCGGGACGATGAGATCAATGGCGGATCCTCATCCGGTGCGGTGGATGAGGGACGTCGAGCTATTGCAGTGGACAATGTCGTTGGGGAAGAGGCTCCGGCTGGGTGGCGGACGGAGGAGGGTGTGGGGCTTCGCGGGTTTTTGTGGCCTCGGTGTATGAATGGGGCGGAGGGGATGGGAGGGGGGAACCATGGCTTAGGGACGCACTTGTCCTAAATGTGGGGTAAGTTACAAAAGTAGCCCCACCGATTTGAACTAGGTGGTTCTTTTGGTTCAGGGGTATCACGGGACTTTCGCGTGTCGGGATTTCGCAGGAGGTGGGAGTTTTCGCGCACGTTGTAATTTTGGGATAGCAAGGCGCGGGTTGAGATGGAGGGAATTTTAGGAGCACAACGAGACAAAGAGATATCTTAAAATTTTGGGATAACAAGGCGCGGGTTGAAATTTTCGGACAAGCCTAACGTGTATTGTACCAAATCAATTCGCACTTCCCTCGACGAAAAAACCAAAAAGAAATCAATTCGCACCACACAAGAGAGTCTAGTCCCGTTTTACTGTATGAGTTACTACAAATGCCATTCAAAACTTTCAATCCATGTTATGTTCAATTAAAATATTTCGCTACGTGTATGATGCATGTAACCTGCTACTCAAATGAACATTTTAGTGCATTCCAAACATATATAGTACCGCTTCAATATGAACTAAATTTGAATTTGTTTCTCTATTTGAATAAGATCAACAATCATGATTGTTGTCAAGTTAAACCATTTGAATTCATTTCTCTATTTTAATAAGATTTGCAATCATCATTGTTGTCAAGTTAAACCATCGTTTGTATATTATCTTCACAACACACCACATGATTACTGTCGAGTTAGATGTGAATTATGTGTACTATATGAACTCGAACACGAATTTTTCAATCCACTTTATGTTGATTTCAAATCACAATACATTTCAAGCTCTAACTAGATCTTCATAATCTAAACCATGTCTCATATATACAATGTGTTTATCACATAATATATGGTGCCCCGCCCCCTACGCCTACAAGTATTTAGCTGTGAGCTGCAAACGCCACACATTATCACAAATTCAAATAAAATGTGAGATTGTTCGATATATAGTGTGGTTTAGATTGTTCGATATTTAGTTGTGAGCTGCAAACGCCACACATTATCACAAATTCAAATAAAATGTGATATTGTTCAATATATAGTATGGTTTAGATTGTTCGATATTTAGCTGTGAGTTGCAAATGCCACGCATTATCACATTATAGTATAACATGTCCAAAACCACACCACGCGTATCACCGCTATATTCATGCATGCATAGGTTTATAACACTATGATCTCTTATTCAAATATATGAATCCACTTTCATAACGAATTATGATCTTTGTTAGTCTCTTACACCCACACAATCCTCTAACCTTTGTAGCTAGCACTAACTTTCTCTCATGCATGAACACGCCCTCCTCGCCCTCCCCCTCCCTCAGTATTTTATCCATCGCGCACATTCATTTATTTTCTTTAGGTTGTTCTCCCACGGTCCCTACAACTCCTTTCCGACCACGCTGATCGATAAACCTCTCTAGCGATGTCTGCCTACCACATACACACACACTTTCCATCTCCTCCTTTCTCTATCCATGCCTTATGTCTCTCATATGGTCCCACACACGTGTAAACTCTCGCCCCTTTTTTCATCGATCTCACAATCGCACACTCCTCGCCCTATCTAGTAGGCCTCTCGCACCACCTCCTAGCTCCATCCCTCTCTCTCTATCCATCTCTCTGGGCCTTATTTGCCTCTAACAAATGGATGTACACCGACCGATCTCCCACTATACATATAGCTAGCTAGGTCGTTTATAACTCGTTTTCCCCATGCGCCGATCGATCTACCTCATTAGTTATGTCTCTCCCTTCCTCCGACACACAACAATTGATCTACTGATCTAGTTAGGTCTGCTTACCAATCACATATGGTCCCCCTTCATCATCCATGCATGCCTCCCTACACATCTATCATGCACACGCACACACAGAAACACATCCCCTCTCTTCTTGATATTGCAGTTCTACCCTCAGTTTGTCTAGTAGGCCTCTCCCACCATCTCCGAGAAGCAATTCCACCACCCCTCCGGCACTCTACCTCTCTCTCTCACTCACTCTCCCTCCCTCTCCCTCCCTCTCTCTCTCTCTCAACCTATTTCCCGTCCTTCACTTATGTATGGATGTCGACCGATCTACCTCAAGACATAGCTAGGTCTCTCTTTCTCAACACATATACGAGTCGATCTACCTCTGTAGTTAGGTCTCTACCTCCCCCCGCCCCCCTCCCCCCCCCCCACACACACAACCGTCATCGAGCGCTCTAGTCATGTCTCCCTGCCACACACAAACTTGCCCTCTCCCCTCTGACGTTCCAGTAGGTCAGTCACCCTATATCTTTGACGTGCACACACACAATTTTGATGGCTCTCTTCATCGATCTCGCACCCACGACTCTATCGATATGTATGACCCCTCCCTCTCTTCTCGTGGATCGCCCCCTCTATATATGATATAGATAGGCCTCTATTTCACACACATTACATGTGTCACATTTTTGTTTGAGATATCATCGACACATATTCCCACAAATACACTCACGAAATCACACCCCCCCCCCAAATAAAAAAAACACTCACGAACGCACACGCCATCTCTGTAGGTTTGTATCTATCTCACACACACCCACGTAGGTGGGGGACATGCACGAAGAGAAGAGGTGCACGCACGGCTCACGTACTCCCGTCTCTTTCCCGAAGAGAAGAGGTGCACGCACAGCCCATGTACTCCCGTGTCTTTCCCAACCACACCCATGCGAGTACATGGTGGAGCTCATTTATGTACGAAAAGGCAGCCCATGTGGTAATTTGACACGTGTACTGGTTGTCCACTTGATGGAGGATCATGTACCACGGGTGAACAAACAAATTGTGACTTGACACGTTATTTTAAAAAAGATTTTATTCCTAGATGGCACACGTACAGAATATAAACCAATTGTTATGGAGAGAAAAAAGAAAATCGCCCCACTATACTATATAATATAGGCAGGATGCTCAATGCTTGCTTTCTGGGGTCGGTCTCTTCTACTCTCTCACACAAGATGGTGGGGGCCACTCTCTCTCTCTCTCTCTCACCGCTGGTCCCTGATCCGGTCGGATCCAGTCCGCCGGCGGAAAGGGACGATGTGCAACGTTGCTCCGGTCGCCGGCGTCAACGTAGGAAAACCACTGCCGGTGCATCCCGATCTGTTGTACCCGCCGTTCTCTCTAAGCAAGCTCCGACGCGGTACTGCCTTTGCCCCTTGCTCGCTGCCGCAGTATGGGCAGATCCCGCCCGCCACCGCCCTCCTGGTTACATCCCGACGACCCTCAGGTACAGCTTCCTCTGGAACAGGCCTTGCTACACCGCCCATCTTCCCATGTCTATACATGTGGATCTTCTAGGATCTCATAAGCAGTGTTAGCATCAAGCTCAATAAAGTTCCCTTTAGCGGCAAAATCCAAGAGTTGTCTATGATGCAAAGCTAATCCTATATAAAAGTTTCGAAGCAAAATCTTTGCATCCCCTTTGAGGTTGCAAATGCGATAGGATTCCATTAGCCTATACCAAGCATCTTTCAAATTTTCTCCTTGTCTCTGCTTGAAGTATAAAACTTCAAAATCCGGTGACAAAGGAGGGGTAGTCATGCTAGCCATAGTGACAAAGTAGATCAAGCAAGATCACACACAAAAACAGATCTGACGAGAAAATGGCGAACGAAAAAGAGGGCGAATAAAATGGCAAATTTTTGTGAAGTGGGGGAGATGAAAACGAGAGGTAAATGGCAAATAATGTAAATTTCAAGGAGATGAGATTTGTGATTAGGAACCTGATAGGTGTTGATGAAGTCTCCCCGACAACGGCGCCAGAAAATCCTTTTGCTGTCGCCCCAAAGAGGAAGGGATGATGCAGTACAAATTCAGTAGATATTTCCCTCAGTTATGAAACCAAGGTTATCGAACTAGTAGGAGAACCAAGCAAAACTATGTAAACGGTACCTGCACACAAAGAACAAATACTTGCAACCCAACGTGTAAGAGGGGTTGTCAATCCCTCTCGGGAAAAAGATAGACTGGTTTGTATAATTTTGGATAAATAGATCTCGCAATAAAATAAAATAAAATTAAATAAATAAAGAAAAAGTGCAGCAAGGTATTTTTGGGTTTTTAGAATGATAGATCTGAAAACAAAAGCAAATAAAAATAGATCTCAAAGCAAATATGATAAAGAATAGACCCGGGGGCCGTCAATTTCACTAGTGGCTTCTCTCGAGAAAAATAGCATACGACATGTAAACAAATTACTGTTGGGAAATTGATAGAACTTCAAATAATTATGATGATATCCAGGCAATGATCATTATATAGGCATCACGTCCAAGATTAGTAGACCGACTCCTGCCTGCATCTACTACTATTACTCCACACATCGACCGCTATCCAGCATGCATCTAGTGTATTAAGTTCATGGAGAAACGGAGTAATGCAATAAGAATGATGACATGATGTAGACAAGATCTATTCACGTAGGAATAGACCCCATCTTGTTATCCTTAATACCAACGATCAATATGTGTCTTGCTGCCCCTCCTATCACTGGGAAAGAACACCGCACGACCGAACCCATCACAAAGCACCTCTTCACATGGAAAGAAAAATCGATCTAGTCGGCCTAACTAAACCAAAGATTCGAAGAAGAAATACGAGGCTATAAGTAATCATGCATATAAGAGATCAAAGAAACTCAAATAACTTTCATGGATAAATAGATCTGATGATAAACTCAAAGTTCATCGGATCCCAACAAACACACCGCAAAAAAGAGTTACAGCAAATAGATCTCCAAGAGACCATTGTATTGAGAATCAAAAGAGAGAGAGGAAGCCATCTAGCTACTAACTACGGACCCGTAGGTCTACAATGAACTTCTCACGCATCATCGGAGAGGCACCAATGAGGATGATGAACCCCTCTGTGATGGTGTCTAGATTGGATCTGGCGGTTCTGGAACTTGCGGCAGCTGGAATTGTGTTTCGTCGACTCCCCTAGGGTTTTTGGATTTTCGGGGTATTTATAGAGCAAAGAGGAGCGGCGGGAGGCGGCCGAGGTGGGAGCGAAACTTTTTGGAGATTTTTTCTGGACCAAAAGACACCTGTTGGGCCAAAGAAGTACCAGAGGGGGGCTCCGACGGGAGCACAACCCACCAGGGCACGCCTGGGCCCCCAGGCGTGCCCTGGTGGGTTGTGCTCCCGTCGGAGCCCCCCTCTGGTACTTCTTGCCCAGGCGTGCCCTGGTGGGTTGTGCTCCCGTCGGAGCCCCCCTCTGGTACTTCTTTGGCCCAACAGGTGTCTTTTGGTCCAGAAAAAATCTCCAAAAAGTTTCGCTGCATTTGGACTCCGTTTAGTATTGATTTTCTACGAAGTAAAAAACAAGCAAAAAACAGCAACTGGCACTGGGCACTATGTCAATAGGTTAGTCCCAAAAAATGATATAAAGTTGCTATAAAATGATTGTAAAACATCCAAGAATGATAATATAACAGCATGGAACAAGCAAAAATTATAGATACGTTGGAGACATATCAGCATCCCCAAGCTTAATTCCTACTCGACCTCGAGTATGTAAATGATAAAAACAGAATTTTTGATGTGGAATGCTGCCTAACATGTTCATCACATATTATTTTCTTTTGTAGCATGGACATTTGGACTTTTATATGATTCAAAGCAATAGTCTAGTTTTGACATGAAGATTTCAATACTCAAGCATATCAACAAGCAACCATGTCTTTCAAAATATCAACACTAAAGCAAGTTATCCCTAGCCCATTATGCTCAATCATTGATCCATTCATGAAACACACTCGCATATTAGCTATACCCAATGCTCAAGTACGATCATAGTGCCCCTTAGTTGGTGCTTTATAAGAGAAGATGGAGACTCAAATAAAAATAAAAATTGCATAAAGTAAATAGAAAATCCCTTCGCAGAGGGAAGTGGGAATTTGTAGAGGTGCCAGAGCTCAAAGCGAAAAAAGATAGAGATAAAACATTTTGGGTGGCATGCTTTTCCTATCAACGAAAATGATCGAGTAGTTTCCAATACTTTCCATGCTAGATATATCATAGGCGGTTCCCAAACAGAAAATAAAGTGTATTCCTTTTTCCACCATACTTTCACATTCCACGGCTAGCCGTATCCACGGGTGCCGTCCATACCAACACTTTCCAAGGAATTTATTATTTGACAACATAAAGTAAATTCATTTTTCATTTCGGGACTAGGCATCCCTAATACCTTTGTCGTACTCTCTTGCAATGACAAGTGAATAAACACTCATCTTGAGAATAACACATCTAGCATGGAAAAATATCAGCCACCCCCTACCGTTTCATGAGCGGTACGAGCACACAAAAAGGAAAATTATTTTGAAAATTAGAGATGGCACATACAAATTTGCTTAGAATGGCACTAAAATACCGCATATAGGTAGGTATAGTGGACTCATATGGCAAAACTGGGTTTAAGGATTTTGGATGCACAATTAGTATTCCTACTTAGTACAAGTGAAGGCTAGCAAAAAGATTGAGAAGCATCCAACCAAGAAACGAAAAATCTCATAAGTGAGCATTAAGCATAACTAACACCGAATAATGCACCACAAGTAGGATGTAATTTCATTGCATAACTATTGACTTTTGTGCTTGCATAGGGAATCACAAACCTTAACACCAATATTCTTACTAAAGCACAATTACTCACCAACATGACTCACATATCACTATCATCATATCACAAAACAATTACAAAGAATCAAGTTTATTTTGTCCAATGATCTTCATGAAAGTTTTTATTATATCCCTCTTGAATATCTATCACTTTGGAACTAGTTTCATATGTTGCTTTTGATAGCTCAAACAAATCTAAGTGAAGAACATGAGCACACACAAAATTCGTCTCTCAAAATAATATAAGTGAAGCATGAGAGAATTTCTTCAAAAATTACTAACTCTCAAATAAATCTAAGTGAAGCATGAGAGCATTTCTTCTAAAATTACTAACTCTCAAATAAATCTAAGTGAAGAATGAGATCAATTCCATAGCTCAAAAAATTTAAGTGAAGCACATAGGGCAATTCTAACAAATCATAGCATAGTTTTGGCTCTCTTAAATAGGTGTGTTCATCAAGGATACTTGACACAAAACAAAAAGCAAAATAAGCAAAGACTGATATGATACAAGACGCTCCAAGCAAAACTCATGATATGTGACGAATAAAAATATAGCTCCAAGTAAAATACCGTTGGTAGTTAGAAGAAAGAGGGATGCCACTCGGGGCATCCCCAAGCTTAGCTGCTTGTTTCTCCTTGAATATTGCCTTGGGGTGCCATGGGCATCCCCAAGATTAGGCTCTTCTTACTCCTTATTCCTTCATCCATCGTGATCTCACCCAAAACTTAAAAACTTCAATCACACAAAACTCAACAAAACCTTCGTGAGATCCGTTAGTATAAGAAAACCAATCTTTACTTTAAGTACTATAGAAAACCCATTCAAATTTTGTTATTGCATTATATCTACTGTATTATAACTTTGCCATGGCTTATACCCACCGATACAACCCATAGATTCATCAAAGTAAGCACACAATGCAACGAAAATAGAATCTGTCAAAAACAGAATAGTCTGTAAATATGCGAATTGTTCTCATACTTACGTAACTCCAAAATTTCTGAAAAATTGGGAAACTGGAGAATATTTATGTATAAATTTTTTGTAAAAAATTTAGAATTTTTTGTCGCATCTGTGAATCTAGAAAATTATTTTACTGGACACAAAAGTTTCTGTTTTTCAACAAGATCTAATCAACTATCACCAAAACTATCCCAAAGGCTTTACTTGGCACAAACACTAATTAAAACATAAAAAACACAATCATAATACAGGCATAATTGTGCAAACACTCAAGAACAGAAAGAAAAAGGCAAAAAATAAATTTTATTCATTGGGTTGCCTCCCAACAAGCGCTATCGTTTTACGCCCCTAGCTAGGCATAAAGCAAAGATTCAAGTATTATCATCTTTAGTTTTTGCAACTTTTGTAAGGGCCTTGCTCCACCGCCCATCTTCCCATGTCGCTGCATGTGGATCTTCTAGGATCTCATAAGCAGTGTTAGCATCAAGCTCAATAAAGTTCCCTTTAGCGGCAAAATCCAAGAGTTGTCTATGATGCAAAGCTAATCCTATTACTCCACACATCGACCGCTATCAGCATGCATCTAGTGTATTAAGTTCATGGAGAAACAGAGTAATGCAATAAGAACGATGACATGATGTAGACAATCTATTCATATAGGAATAGACCCCATCTTGTTATCCTTAATAGCAACGATCAATACGTGTCTTGTTGCCCCTTCTATCACTGGGAAAGAACACTGCATGACCGAACCCATCACAAAGCACCTCTTCCCATGGCAAGAAAAATCGATCTAGTCGGCCTAACTAAACCAAAGATTCAAAGAAGAAATACGAGGCTATAAGTAATCATGCATATAAGAGATCAAAGAAACTCAAATAACTTTCATGGATAAATAGATCTGATCATAAACTCAAAGTTCATCGGATCCCAACAAGCACACCGCAAAAAAGAGTTACATCAAATAGATCTCCAAGAGACCATTGTATTGAGAATCAAAAGAGAGAGAGGAAGCCATCTAGCTACTAACTACGGACCCGTAGGTCTACAATGAACTACTCATGCATCATCGGAGAGGCACCAATGAGGATGATAAACCCCTCCGTGATGGTGTCTAGATTGGATCTGGTGGTTCTGGAACTTGCGGCGGCTGGAATTGTGTTTCGTCGACTCCCCTAGGGTTTTTGGATTTTCGGGGTATTTATAGAGCAAAGAGGCGGTGCGAGAGGCGACAGAGGTGGGTTTTGCTCCCCTCGGAGCCCCCCTCTGGTACTTCTTTGGCCCAACAAGTGTCTTCTGGTCCAGAAAAAATCTCCAAAAAGTTTTGCTGCGTTTGGACTCCATTTGGTATTGATTTTCTGCGAAGTAAAAAACAAGCAAAAAAACAGCAACTGGCACTGGGCACTATGTCAATAGGTTGGTCCCAATAAATGATATAAAGTTGCTATAAAATGATTGTAAAGAATCCAAGAATGATAATATAACAGCATGGAACAAGCAAAAATTATAGATACGTTGGAGACATATCAGGTTCCAGAAAATAATATTCCCTCCCTTCCGGTTTATGGGCCTCAATTCCAAATCTATACCAATGAATGAACTAGTGCTACTAGATAGTGAGTGTTTACTACTGTATCATGTACGTACTAATTGCAATGCATGCATGCATTAGCAGTACAATGGCCACCTACGAATTTGATGGTATGATTTGTGTAAGTTGCATGTCATATTATTGCTCTAACATGTGGTCAAAGTTAGCCTCCAAAACGCATTTTAGACCCTATATGGATTGAGGGAGTACATGCATTGCTGAGTTTTCTCTTAATCCTTGCATGTAACATTTTTATTGAAGCTTGAAATGTGAACATGTGAATGGGAGGGACTACTACAACCCTTCCAAAAGAACTGTAGTACTAATGGTATCGTGCTCCCTCCGTTCACCATCTCACATGCTCAGTACTTTTGCGAACTATGGAAGTAACAAATTTATTCCACCACTCAGCATCTATTATGGTTAGGGAGATTTCAAATTGAGTCATATAGACCGGAAAGTAGGCACTTAGGGCATCCACAATGTATGCTTTTTGTTGCCTCTAAGCCCTCTCTCTCCTCTTAGAGGTCGGCCTCTATACATTGCATGAACTGCCTCTAACAAAAAATTGGCTAGCATCGCGTCTAACCTTAGAGGCTGCCTCTAACAATTTAACAATCCATCTGGTCCCACTTGTCAGCCTTAGAAAGCATAAGAAAGTACAAGAGAAATATTACTGATTGGACAAATGTGGTGTTAATCAATACTTTCAAAATTTCTGCTAGGCCCACCTTAGAGGCTGGTTAGAGTCTCTATACATTGTGGTTTTTTCATTTGATAAGAGGCAAACCATGTGGGGCCTACCTTAGAGGCAAGGCTCTATACACTGGAGATGCTCTGTACTACTTTTGATGTGTCCCGTCAACTCACAGAACGAGGAGAAGCTTGCTTAGTACGCCCTCTCCCCCGCCCATGGGCGCGGTGGCTCACAGAGTCGCAAGACGAGGAGAAGCTTGCTTACTACGCATATACGCCTGCTCCCTCGCCCACGCGCGCGGTGGCTCACAGGACGAGGAGAAGCTTGCTTTACTACGCCTATGCCCGCTCCCTCGCCCACGCGCGCGGTGGCTCGCAGGATGAGGAGAAAATTTTACTAGTCCCTCCGTTAGATGTATACTCCTCGTCCCTACATTGGTTAGAGAGATTATTATATTGTTTGAAATATATGTCTTTTAGCAGATTTCAATATGAACTACTAGTACATACTCCAAATATTGATGTATATAAACGTATTTTAGAGTGTAGATTCACTCATTTTGCTCCGTATGTAGTCCATATTGAAACGGACGCAGTAGTACGAACTCTCCCTTGCCCCTCGCCCATGTGGTGGACTTGCAGCAATTCATTCGGTCTCAGATAGCCAGAACCATATACTGTAGTACTATCATTGCTCAACTTCCCGAAGAGGCGAAGAGCCAAGCGCAAGGTTAATACGGAGTATTTTTTAGATGCCAAGCGCAAGGTTTATAGGAGAACGAGTAGTAGTACTACTAGTAGTATGTACTATATGGGGAAGAAGGCAACAAGAATGTATGTTTTGCGTGACAGTCTCTTCTTACAGGACGTGCTAGACCTAGTGGACCTCATTGTTGCAATGGGAGTATCATAGATGGCACGATTCAGAGTGGTGGGCTGCGAGAATAATATTCAGAGCCGCTTAGTCTTAAACCCCATGAAGAAGTCCCATCGAAAGGAATAGCCATCCTCTACACGTGCTCCTATGTAAAATAAGTAAATGAGACAAAAAGAGAAAGAGACAAAGTAAAAAAGAAAATCACCAGCCTTAGAGCCAGCCCTATTGTATTAGTGAATGATATTTCTATGTCGTGATTGACATGGCTATATTATTAACCATGCTGCGGAGGTAGCAGCGGATTTTTATTTATTTGCAGAGGTAGCAGCGGATGGATATTCAATGAGGAGTGAAATGATGGTTGCTTCCTCGGTCAAACATAGAGAAAGGTGGGCCTCGTGATTCGATGGCTCATTAGTCATTATTACTGCCTATACTCTTTGTCCATATAATAACTGTGTGGTAGAGTAGTTTTTTTTCTTCAGTGGAGAGAAAAAGAAACCGCTCCACTATATACATAGCCAGGAGCCTACACGGTTGCTCGCTGGGGTTGCTCTCTTCACACTCTCTCGCACAAAACGACTGTGGCCACATCTCTAGTCACACATCCGGGCGGATCACATCTGCCGGGGGAAGGGGTGGATGCTTTGTGTAGATGCGGTCGCCGTCGCCGATGGCGAAAACCCACTGTCGGCGCGTCCCGATCAGGGGTCCCCGCCGTTCTCTCTCACAAAGCCGGTGTGGTTGCCTTCGTCCCTTGCTCACTGCCGCAACATGGACAGTTGCCGCCTCCAGCCGCCCTCCTCTAGCTACATCCCGACAACCCTCAGGTACAACTTCCTTTACAGCCGGCTTGCACCACTTCCCCAGCTGCCCACATCGCTCCATGTGGATATTTATCTACTTCTTTGCCCCGCACGTACCTCTATTGCCTTCTACTGTATTTGTGATGAGTTTATGTCTCATCAACTAGTCCCACTAGTCTTATTCTAATCACACTTCTTCAATTTCTTTGCCACAGGGATGCTCAGCTCGATTTTAGTGAAACTGCACAAAATGATCCGATGGTTAAAGGGTTGCAAACTTCATTTCTTCGGAAGGTTCGATGTCGCCAGCAAATTAAAGCCTGGTTAGGGTTTAGGGTTCAAGGCCTAGGGACTGCATGGATCATTTTTTTTAGTTGTCTCTGTTCCAAAATAAGTGTCAACTTTAGTACAACTTTGACACTTATTTTGGAACGGAGGGAATACATATTGGCTATGATCTGTGAATCATTGAGATGCAATAGCATGCATGTTAGTCTCCTTTGTATTTGATGGAATGTTGCAATAGGGCAACCTTGGATGCAAGATACATGAAACAGAAGCTGAAAGCTTCATAGCATTGTACAATTTTATCTCGCTGGGAAATTACACTACTATGTAGTACTAAAGAGTTAGGTGTCGCACGGCGTCCAAAAATATGGTGATAGTGTGAGGTGGGCCATGTAATCACTGAGCTACCGTGTTTTCACTGATTTCGCACTCCTCCGCTGTAAGAGGGGAGAAAATTGTAAAGAGTGGAGACGCTCTACCTCCTTTCGCCGAAACGTGGGACATCCAGCATCCGGTGCACGTGTCATGCACCAAAGTAAAGTGTACAGTACAACTGAGACTCAGCATGGTCGTACCACCTCAGTAATAATGACCAATGAGCCGTCAAATCACATAGACCGGGCAGTAAGTTGGACGGACGAAGCAACCATCACTCTTCGCTGAATCCGCTTCTCCCAACGCATGCGCCAGTGAGAGGTCGCGTCCGCTCTGCCCGGGCATGAATGTGGCACCGATTCTCTGGAGCGGCACTGACCATTTCAGGCAGGAAGCGCGCGCGAGCGATGGAGGGGCTTTGGGTGGGCCAAGCTGGTCAGGAGCGGGCGTGGCAGCTGTCCCGACCGGACGCCCGGAAATGAGAGGATGCACCGACTCTCGCGGAGAAATCATAGTATTGCACACCATCTCTCTGTAGGAGTAGGTCGATGTGTCGCTCTCTCTAACACACACACACATGCACACAGACACACAGGTTAATAGAATAGGAATAGGAGTGGGAAGCCAAAGGAAGTGAGATAAATAGAGTACGTACAAGAAGAGAAGAGGTACACGCACGTCCATCAGAGACCACAGCACGACGGCCGGATCTGTGCCTCTCTCGTCTCGACGCCGGCGGTCAACCGCTATATCTGCGGCCGCGGGATTTGACGCACGTGGTTGCCGGATTTGGAGCATTCTAGCCGCCTGCGACTACGCCTTGCCATGGATTGTCCGGGTACCGGGTCTCACAACAATGGCAATGCCTCCACGTCGCATGCAGGTACTGAATACGCCTCTAGCCGCTCGGATCTATCCCGTCGACGGATCACCGGCAAAGACACGACCGGCCACCGTCCGGGCTCGGCCCTGGCCCAGCGGCTAGTCGGTTCGCCGTTGCCACTCATAAAGTGCGATAGCTACCCGCGGCAGGTCCTGCGCCGCATTTCGACCACACCACAACATCCCGGATGGGCGTTCATCAAGTGCGAAAAAGATAAGGTGCGTAGTACTTCTTTTGATTCGGCTTTGCTCCCTTATTCGGCGCATGTTCGGCAGCTTATACTCAAACTTGTGTGTAGGATGGATGCAAGTTTTGGTTTTGGGAAGAAGAATACATCGATCTATTGATAGCACAAAATTAGGTAGATGCTCATGCACTCCTTGCTAGAATAGAAGCTAGAGATGAGACTAGAGATGATATTAGATGTGAAGCAACGTCTAGTTCTTTAGAATCGAAGAAGAAAGAAGTGTGCAAGCTCGAGAAGCCACAGATCAACAATGAAGACATAGAGAAGATATTAATACAATTAGTGGGAGCAGTTATGGAAATTGGATATCTTTTAAAATGTCTAATTGTGGTTCTTGTTTTCTTTGGTCTTGCTCTCTTAGCAAAGAATTCATGAATGTACGTCCCTGTATCAAAATGTCGTTGATGAAATAAAGAAATGTGCTAGAAAATAAATGTGTGCATACGGCCGGTGGCCGTATTAATTACGTTGGTTCTGATTTTTTCTTCGTTTATTGGGCTCATCTCATTTTCTTCGTAATAGTCTTATTTTCACTTCTTTCCACCACATGTTCACATTCCAAGGTGCATTAAATTGATGCATGCAAGGATTAAAAGAAACCAACCGGTGCATGTAACCATTCCTACTCATTTAGTGGTTGTCCATGAATATATTGTAATTAATGCAGATTAAAGTTTGAGTAATTTTGTAAACTACGAGATGGAGTACTTACTACATTTCTCCACTCATCATGCATCTGCCTTGGTTGATGAGATTTCAAATTTATGCCCTATAAACCGGAAAGTAGTGAGTAGTTAAAAATTTTGGTTAAACTTTGACAAAAAATATATGACATGGCGTAAAAACCTGGACTGAGAGGGCGAATTGAGTAGTACGAGATACGGTGGCACACTGACTTAGGCCGAATACAAGTGCCCAAAATTATTGGAAGAGAGCAAAGTGTACATACAAAATAATTAAAATTGAATTTCTTGATTTTTTCAAAACGGAGGCAAAAGATTTGCCTCGTCCATTAAATAAGAGGAGAATAGAGTTTGACAGTTTGCAAGTGACCCTACAAATAAACGGCATGGCAATTACTCTCAATTACGCCCTAGTTTCTTAGCACCCGCTTTAACCCTTAGTACATACGGTGGCACACTGACTTAGGCCGAATACAAGTGCCCAAAATATTTAAAATTGGAGGATGGTGCAGCCCACCTTTCTGATATTTTGACCGTGTGTGGTTCAGTTGTTGTTCACTTCGGAGGGTCGTGTACCACACGTGAACGATAGTAAGTGCGACCGGGAGGCGTGGAGCGTTAATTGCGAGTTGACTCCTTCGAGCGTTAAATTTTCTTCATGTATTAGCTTTGCCCTACTAGTATTTTTTTTCACTAGTACGTTAAAATAAAGAGTTCCGTTTCGTGCACAATTTAAAACAATTTTTATGGAGAGAAAAAGAAAACCACTCCAACTATATACACTGCAGCCTCAGCACTTGTTTTCTAGGGTTTGCTCTCTTCACACTCTCTCCACTATATATATACACACTGGAGCCTCAACGCTTGTAGTTGCTCTCTACACACTCTCTCACCCTATCCAGATCTAAACAAGACTGTGTTGGCCTCTCCTCTCTCTCTCCCCTCATTGCTGGTCAAAGAGCCGGCAGGATCCCGTCCGGCGGGGAAGGCAAGGGGGCTTAACGATGTCGCCGTCAGCGAGGGAGGGAATCCACTGCGGGCGCCGCTGTTCTCTTTCACCCAGCGGCGGCGCGGGAGGGCCTCCGACCCCTTCTTCCTCGCTGCCATACATATTGTGGGAAGATCGGCCTCCGGCTGCCCACTGAGCCACACCCCGAGAACCTTAAGGTATACTTTACTTAATCCACAGGCATTGCCCTAGCTGCATGTGAAATTTTTTCGCTTCTGCACTCGAATCTAGGTGTTGGATCAAACAGGAAAGTAGTGGGAAAAGTTGTATAGCATGAATCTAGGACGTGGTTCAAAGAGGAAAGGAAGGGGAAAGTAGTACAGACTGGCTATCCAACACCTATGTTGGTTGAAAAGGGAAAACAATGACAAACGCAGTATACACATCTATAAGGAACTGATCTTTCTGTGGGTGGGGACAAGGCTGTAGAGTTTGAGCAGGACTAGATTTGCTGAACTCACAAAGGGAAAGGTGTCTAAAGATAACAAAAATGGGACCAACACAAATATGCTCCTTGGTTGTTTGTTGCAACAGATTGTGCATCGCCCCTTTATACATCGGTAGATGCACATGGTGCTTATGCGTCCACTGTCCCATACAACTCTTTAGCTGTTGTTAATCTAATAATGCCGCTGGAAAATTGAAGCAATGCCACAGTTAAAAGAAAATTACATGTTTAACAAATTTTATTGTTAATATAATCTCTCTATTAATATGAATCAATGCCACTGTTTGAGAAATGCTACTGTCTTGCTTTCTTTCCCATTTAGATAAATTAGATGCTTCTTTTTGTGGGCTTCTGTGTCATCCACCGTTATTGACCAGTAATTGTTTCCTTTGCACCTCTGTGTAAACAGGTTTATCTACTTCACCTTGTTGCTATTGCGACCTTTTGTTGCACTTCACAAAACACTTTTGTTTTAAGAGTGTTTTGTGCAGTTCAACCAAAATGTCGACAACGTTGCTTGATTGCTTGGTCTTATTGGAACTGCACACGAGGAGATCTGACTTCCTATCCATGTTGGCAAATTTGTTTCAGATCTTCTTCTTGTGAGTTGTTTGAATTCTGCGTCATGAGAGGTCAGTACTGGCCTTCTTTCACGTGATTGTGCAGTGTGCTTTCATATGTTGTGCTACTTATACGGTAATGTTGCTTGATTTTAGTGAACTACACAAAAGGAGACCAGACTTCCAATCTGTATGTGCACCGTAATATCCCATTGAGGTAAGATAATGATATTTCACAACTGTTGGCCTGTATTTTGCTACTGCCATCAGAAAATTAATGTCATTGTTTAGTGATATACTTCTGCTCCCTTATTGACATGCCAAATCTTACATTGAAGGCGAAGCTTGTCTGTTATTGAACCAAGTGATGAAGGGGAAGAACAAGCGGAAGAAGAACAAAAATCAACTCCCGGTGCTGTAATGAAGCACTGGAACTGTGATGACACAAGTAATGATATAGTTTTGCATCTTAATTTATTGCTATGGCTAGAACGAGCAATTGTTTTGCCACTGTGATTTGATGCCACTCTTAATGTAATATGTAATTATCTCTACTTGTGCAAACAGGGATCTTGTTTAAAGATAACATATATTTTAGTGGAACTGCACAAGAAGATGTTGGAAACATTAAACTAATCAAGGAGTATATAGTAAGCATGGCAACCACAGTAGATAATAACGGATGGTTTCAAAGAAGTGCTTCATCTGTATGCTCTACACAATAAGCCTCACAACAAAGGTTGGCACCGGCCCACGGATTTCATCCATATGATTGAGCTTTGTCATCTCTATTGGTGTTGTGCTACTATTTAGCTACTGTCATGAGAAAGTGGCATTGTCCTTGAGAAGTGCTTCATCTGTGTTGTTTTAAATATTTCCTTTCCTTTTTTTTTGAGCAAATAGGGATGCTAGCATTTAGTTGTTCTCTTGTCTTTGCACAACAGGATCATCCTCCTCTAAAGAAGAATATGGAGTATGTGAAGTGCCTAGTTCCGATTATGCCAAGATGAAGAAGCCAAGCCTCTCTTCTTATCAGAAGGGAGCAGTTGAAGGATGGTTACATTACTGTCCACAAGAACAAACAAACTTCAGCTCAGAAGGACTCACGGATCTCCATCTTTGTTGCTGTGATGGCCAATACAATGTTGTTTTAGGATTCTTTCCGATGAGTTCCATTTTTTTAAATGTGTGCTCTGCATGGATCATGTAGGTTGCCTGTTTAAATTGTCAATTCATAGTACAGTTTGCTTTATACTTATCACTTTTTTTGTATTTATGCAAACAGGGATGCTCAGCTTGATTTCAATGGGAACTGCAGAAAATGTTCTGATGGTTCGTGCCCTCCATTATACTTCATCATGCACAATACATCGAATGTTCTTGAATCATTCATTTCCACCTCTAGCCACAAAATTAGCTACAAGAAAGGAGGTGCGGATATGTTCAAGGCGTTACAACATATAAAGGCAAAATCATACAAGCTACGCGCGAAGTTGGTTGATTTTAGTGGAACTGCACAAAAAGAACAGCTGGTTTATTTAGCACGAGGTGACATGTCAATGTCCGAACTGATGGCAAATCCCGCCCATTCCACAATCGTAGGCATTTGATATTTTGGAATGGGAAAACCTTGTCAAAGTTTGCTCATTGATGTACGCAAAAAGACACACATTTGATATTTTGGAATGGGACAACCTTGTCAAATTTTGCTCATTGATGTTAGCAAGAAGACATGCGTTTGATATTTTGGAATGGGATGCCCTTTGCCGTCAGCAGCATCGATCAATTTTTCTTTGTTCTTTAGTTGTGAAATAAATATTGGCTCTGATATGTGAATCATTGAGATGCATAATCATCGATTGTTTTGAATGTTCTCTATGAATTGCCAGGCCTGTGAGTTTGATTGCAATGTACAGGCACGCTAAAAAGCTGCTCAAACTTTTTGTACGTGTGAAACTGCTGCAAATGAGGTGATCACCATGCGTCCTGAGAATAATGTTAGTATGTATTGTTTTGCATGTTCATCTAATACCAGTGATACAAGAATTTGAACAAATCAGACTAAATCTGTTCATACACGGCCGGATTTCATATAAATATGTCGGATTTCATTACACTTCATACATTCTTCAACTAAAAAGGGTGCGTTGGAGGTATAATTAATTAACCTAATCTATGATCTCCGGTGCCCATTCCCCATGTCCAACTAAGCCCCAAGAATAGAAGCTTCTCTTCCAGCTCCGCCTCCGGAGCCACAGGAAGTAAAGCTGTCCGACTCCACGTCGCCGCCAAGCAGCTAATCGGCCGTCAATGTTCAACCCGCCAAACTTGGCTTCAATAGGAGGGTAGGAGCGGTGGCCTTACTTGGACCCGAGCGGCGGCGACCTACCGTCTTCTACTCTTCCTCATTTTCTATGTGGCACGGCCTCGTTGCCGGCGGGGCTGGCGCCTCGGCGGAGCGGGGGAAATCCTCCCCCTCGTTGCTGGCAGGGTGGGGCCTCGGTGGAGCCGGCGATGTCCTCTGCCTTGTTGTTGGCGGGGCGGGGCCTCGGCGGAGCAGGGCCTCGCCGTAGCTGGCGAAATCCTCCACCTCGGTGCCGAGGGGCAGGGCCTCAGCGGAGCCGGCATTGTCCTCCGCCTCATCGTCGGTCTCGCCAAACAGCGCCTCGCCCGCTTCATCGCCCTCTTTGTAGGTGGCCGCAACCTCCGCTACCCGCATGCGGTACCTCCAGCGTGCGAGGTGGCTCTCGCGGGCAGAGCGGTACGACTCGAGCAGCGCCTCCTGCTCCGCCCGCTCCATGGGCGATCTGCTCCTACGCCTGTAGGTGCTCCTAGAGGACATGGTGGTTGTAGGCGGTGTCGGCCTGCGCCTCCCGGAACTGTTCCTCACGCTTCTGCCTCACCATGCCCATGTATTGGGCACGGGCCTCGCCCTTGGTCATGGTGCAATGCACTGGCGAGGATGGCGCGGAGGAGGGGGTTGGCGCCAGATCGTCCATGACCACGATCTCCATTGGGACGTCATCGTCCTTCGGCTGCCTGGCGGCCAGCCAGTCGGCAGCAATGGCTGCCATCTCCTTCTTCTGGTCCGTCGTCCGCCCGTCCCAAAGAGTGCTGGAGCGTGAGGAAGCCATGGTGGGAGTGGTGTGGAGAGGAGAAAGGGATTAGAGGCGGATGACTGCGGCTATGGCCGGCGCAGCAGTTTATATAGCAATGGTGGGCGGCAGAGGGACGGACGGATGGCGCCGGAGTAACCGCCTCGGCAACCGCGTATCATTAATGTGGGCGGCAGATGGACGGACAGACGGCACTTGTGTCGTTTGAACGCAGACCAGCGGTCCGGTCCAACAGCCGGACATGCTGGCTCGCCAGCGAGCTCGCCGAGCTCAGCGACGACAACTAGACGATGGACGTGGCTTCCGACCAGTAGCCGGCGCCACCGCCCAAGCCGGTTCATGCCGTGTTCACCATAGAGCAGGTGCGGCTGCACTTCGACGTCCTAATGGCGGAAGCGCTACCAGCGCAGGAGGACCTGTGCTACATCATCCATCTCCTCAACGAGCACCGGCTCGCAGAGGGACGAATCACCGGCAAACAAGCGAACGACAATGCCGTCGCGAACATGTGGCCCTATGATCCTGGCTTCCTGAATGAGCAGCGGGCACTGTATCAGACCATCCGTAGGGCCCACAAGGCCCGCTCCGTCATCCTTCGAGTTGTTGCGCTCCACGTCTCGCGTTGTCAACATGGTCAACGAACATGAGGAATCAGGAAATGACTTTACTTAGAGAGGATGACAGTAGGGACCCACCAAGGCCATAGCCGTACGTACGCAAGTGCCTCCTTATTATATACAACTATAACTTTTTTTTGCTTCCTCCTGGTTTCCTGACTCACGGTCCCACACCATTGCCAACCTATATAGTCAATAAATGAGAGAATTGCACAAGGAGCGGCCGACAGCTGGGACCCAGCAGCTCGAGCAGTATTTGTTTTTTGAGGTGTGAGTAGAGTTTTTCTTGAGCGATGTTTTTGTTGTTGTTCAGAGCAGCAGGGTATCAACTGGGCGGTCTGTGGCCCGTCTAGCCCAGGCTATTATTTTATGTCGACCAAATATCCAGCCCAGATATTAATTTTTCAAGGTGAAAATGGCTAGACCAGCTATATTTTTTTTTAGGAATACCCAACCCAGGTCAACTTGTTATTCCTCCCCGCTGGGCTACAAATCTTTCCTAGGAGGAATGCATTAGGCCTAACAAGGAAATGGGCTTTAAGAAATAATAAATGGGATGTAATTATAAAAACTGGGCTGTAAATATAAAAAATGCACCAAACAGGTAATTAGTTTCCAAAATATTATTTGGATTTTGAAAATTTTAGTTTCATTACTTGTTGCGCGCGCAATATTTCGTTGGATTTTTACCTACTACAAATTTATTTTGAAATTATATTTAATCTGACTCGAAATTTTGGGATAAAAATATTTTGGATCCCATCAAAATGTGGGGTTTTTTGTTGAATTCTGTTTTGAGCGGTTGGTTGAAATTATTAATCGTTGTCCTGGCTAGAAAATGGGCTGTAATTTTAACAAACTGTAAATGGGTTGTAGTAAATTCCATTAGAATTCAAAAATGGGTTGTACATTATTACAAATCGCAAATGGGCTATATGTTCTCTGCCACAAATGTGATGCTCACTTGTGGGCCTACTAAGTTGACGCATACGGAAGGCTTTGTCAACTTATAGTCAACATACGATTCTAGCAGCAGTGGCCGTTGGATGTCCATCCAACGGCTGCAGTGCTTCTTCAATCTCGGATATTCTTGCTTCAGCCACCCAAACCACCGTCGGTGGTACCGCCTGATACCGCCTCCCGTGGCCGGCTGTGCTGTCGTGCAGGCCTCAACGGCCCACCCTACTCCCATCGTCGTCCAGGCCATTCCTCTACTCACCAACACCTTCTATTATTCTCCAGCGACGGCAGCCTCACACCACAGCCGAACCAGTGAATCCTCGTACTCCCCTCCGTGTGGGCATCCATTGTTGTGTCTTCGCCGGCTCCGGGTCGTTCCCTTCCTAGGCATCGCCATCGTTCACCGTGTTCGTTCTCTCGGCGTGGCGTGGTCAACTTCGTCAACAAACGACAGCCCTCGGAAGAGGCATGTACGTGGAGTAGCTGACAGTAGGGACCCACATGGCCCATGGCCGCACGCAGCAAGTGCCCCCTTATTATGCGAAAACAAATGATTTCTCCCCCTGACAAGTTTGACCCACCAGCTAAATCTTCGCACACAAGGAAGTGCTTCCTTTATTACGCGGAAAAAAAGTTTCCTCTCCCTGACAGCTGGGACCCACCAGCTTTATTATAATCCATTTCATGAAAATATAGATTGTACCAAAGATGCTAAATTTTTTTCTTTTTATTCTAACTCGAAAAAGAAGAAATTAAAAAACCAGAAAACATCTTCGCACGCAAGGAAGTGCCACCTTATTACGCGCAAAAAAAATGATTCCCCCCTGCTAGCTGGGACCCACCAGATTTGGAGGCTAACTTGTGGGCCTACTAAGTTGACGCGTACGCACGGCTTTGTCAACTTAGTCAATAAACAATTCTAGCTGCAGTGACCATTGGATGTTAATCCAACGGTCGAGCTGCGTCTTCAACCTCTGGTCTTCTTGCTCCAGCCGCCCAAACCAGCGCCCGTCGTACCGCCTGCTCCAGCCTCTCGTGGCCAGTTATGCTGCCGCGCAGGCCTCACTGCCCACCATACTTCCACTGGCCAGGCCTTCTCTCTACTCACCCACACCCCCTGTTATTCTCCGGCGACGGCAGCCTTACACCGTAGCCGAACCAGTGAACCCTCGTACTCCCCTCGGCGTGGGCATCTACCTGCCTTGTCTTCCCTGGCTCCGCGTCATTCCCTTCCTAGGCCTCGCCGTCGTCCACCGCCTTGATACTCTCGGCGCCTTGTGGTCAACGAGGTCAATGAACGACAGCCATCGGAAGAGGACTTTAGGCGGTAAGGCTGACAGCTGGACCCACCAGCTACATCTTCGAACAGAAGGAAGTGCCTCCTTATTACTCGCAAAATAAAAATGATTCCTCCCCCTGACAGCCGAGACCCAACAGCTATATCTTCGCACACAAGGAAGTGTGTCCTTATCCTCCCTGACAACTGGGACCCACCCGATCGAAGCGTACGTAGCGTTGTCTGACTGGTCGCGAATGTGTACGTACATACTGGTCGATCGGTCTCTCTGCAACAATGAACCGTGGTTGAGAAAGCAGCGACACGTGTAGTAGTAGAGCCCCCGACGTAGCAGTTCAGGCAGTCCCTTCTAAACCGTGTACACGTACGTACAGCCACATGCCAAAAAATACCACCATGTACGTACATGCGGGCGGGGTCTCGAACGCCTACTCACGTATACGTATGGCCAGGGCTAGTGTACATGGAGAGGCAACGGACGGCAGCTACAACGTCCTGTTCATCGGAAGCCAACCGGCTGGGTCAGAACGAAGAAACTGCGTCGTGTTCATCGGGAGGCAACGGAATGCGTCATGTTCATCGGGAGCCAACGGGCTTGGACGGAACAGCCAAAACAGGGTCTGGTGTACCGCAGAACGGAGGAAACGGCCTTCTGTTCGAGTGCCTATAGTTGAAACGGGGTGCTGTTGATCAGGAGGGGTGTGGCGTACCACAAAGCGGAGGAAACGGACTTGTGTTGTAGCACCTACGGTCGAAACGGGGTCCTGTTCATCGGGAGGGATGTGGCGTACCGCAAAACGGGACTCCACGAGCTACTGTTCATCCACCATCTACTGCCTCGCTCCAGCCTCCACGAGCTACTGTTCATCCACCGTCGACTTCCTCCAGCCTTCACCTGCTACTGTTCATCCACCGTTGACTGCCTCCAGCCTCCACCAGCTAATGTTCATTAACGGGCTACTATTCATCTAGCCTCCACCGGCTACTGTTCAACCAGCCCTCCACGGGGTCCTGTTCATCCACCCCCACCCGGCTCGGGTGTGGCGGCCTCCTCGATCGGGGTCTTGTTCATCCAGCGGCAACGGCCTACTACTGCCACGGGGTCCTGTTCATCCAACCCCCACACGAAACTATTCATCCAACCCGCAACAACGGTCACTGTTCATCAAGAGACAGCTGGTTCGATCGGCTTCAGTTAGCAGCAGTAGCGAAGGAATCGCTCGGGTTCAGTTAACTGCAGCCAAGGGATCGATCGCTTGGGTTCAGTAACGTAGCTAGTGCAATCGCTCGGGTTCAGTAAGCGAATGCCTCGCTCGGGTTTAGTTAGAGCCCAACGCCTCGCACACACGCGCGTACGTGTACGAGAGAAACGCGCAAACCTCCGTGCATCGCTCGGCCCCGACCACCCACCGTAACCGGGAACTCCCCGAAGTTTTCCTCGCCCTCGCTTCTACCATGATTTTTCCGGTCATGGACGGCCCAAAGAATGTCATACAGGTGCGTCCCCAGCCCGCCCAGGACGAAAAGCCCATTTTCTGTCATGTTTTTTGTCATAGAAGTAGAAGCCCACCACATCTATGATGATACGTGATTTTGTCACAATTATCGCCATAGAAGTGTCATAAGCATGACAGAAAAGAAATTCGTTCGGCCCATAATGTCACGGATGTGTCTTTTTTTTTGTAGTGGTGGTACTGGATCATCTTGGTTTGTTTCTTTGTCTCAAGCATGAAATCTATACCAAAGATTCGACTATCTCCTGTCGTTGGCAGTATAAAGGGGTACGGTCTTATAGTTGTCACGTACCTCAAACAATAGCGTCTCGAGACTAGACTAACAGTCGTTCTAGCGGGGAGTTATTTTTTATGGCAGGTTGTCCTTGCACTTAGTTCCACACGTGAGAGATGTTGGGTATCGTTTCATGGAAATCAAAAAAAATTCTACGCACACACAATGATGTATCCATGGAGATGCATAGCAACGAGGGGGAGATTGTGTCTACATACCCTCGTAGACCGTAAGCGAAAGCGTTTCACAATGCGGTTGATGTAGTCGAACTTCTTCGCGCTTCAACCGATCAAGTACCGAATGCATGGCACCTCCGCGTTATGCACACATTCAGCTCGGTCACGTTCCTCGCCTTCTTGATCCAGCAAGACGTCGAGGTAGTAGATGTGTTCCGTCAGCACGACAGCGTGGTGACAGTTATGATGAAGTGATCTCTGCAGGGCTTCGCCTAAGCACTACGAAAATATGATCGGGGGTGTAAACGGTGGAGGGGGCCGCCGCACACGGCTAGTCAATTGTCTGGTGTGTGCTAGGTGCCCTCCCACCTCCTCATATATATAGGTGGGAGGGAGAGGGGAGGCTGCCAGGAGGCGCCCCAAGTAGGCTGAATCCTACTTGGGGTCCTCCTCAAGTGGCGCCCCCCCTGCCATATTTACCCGAGGGGGAAGGAAAGAAGGGGGGAGAGGAAAGGAAGGGGGAATCCTATACCACTCTTTCCTTTCCCTTCCCCTCTTTCCTTCTCCTCCTAGGCCGGCCCATATGGGGGGCACACCAGCCCCTTGTGGCTGGTGCATTTCCCCTATTGGCCCATAAGGCCCATATCTTTTAACGGGGGTGTCCGGAACCCCTTCCGGTGACCCGATAAGTACCCGGTGACCCCCGAAACACTTCTGGTGTCCGAATACCATCGTCCCATATATCAATCTTTACCTCTTGACCATTTCGAGACTCCTCGTCATGTCTGTGATCTCCTCCGGGACTCCAAACAACATTCGGTCACCAAATCACATAACTCATATAATATTATATCATCACCGAACGTTAAGCGTGCGGACCCTACGGGTTCGAGAACTATGTAGACATGACCGAGACACCTCTCTGGTCAATAACCAATAGCGGAACCTGGATGCCCATATTGGCTCCTACATATTCTACAAAGATCTTTATCGGTCGAACCGCTATGACAACATATGTAATTCCCTTTGTCCATTGGTATGTTACTTGCCCGAGATTCGATCGTTGGTATCTTCATACCTAGTTCAATCTCGTTACCGGCAAGTCTCTTTACTCGTTCCGTAATGCATCACCTCGTGACTAACTCCTTAGTCGTTTGCTTGCAAGCTTATGATGTATATTACCAAGAGGGCCCAGAGATACCTCTCCGATACTCGGAGTGACAAATCCTAATCTCGATCTGTCGGGCCTATTTCCGAGAATAAATCCCAGAATAGCCCTAAGCCACACCAGCCCCAAGATCAACACAACTGGTGGACTTCCTTGATACAGATAACCAGTACAAGATAATATTACACAGGGTTGAGTCTGAGGGCTCAACAAAGTTTATTACAAACTCGCCAATAGATGGCAGTGGCGGAATATGACAGTGGTGTGGTGGTGATACAAAACTAGTACAATAACATAGAGCCAAGCGTCAGTGTGAGGCTTGACTATTTTATTTGTGTAGCGGAAGCTCAGCGGATGATACAAGTGGTAGACTCCTATCTCACAGGTTGACTGACTGGGACTCCTCTAAGCGTCGGGCTCGCTAGCGCAATACTCCTCCACAAGCTCGTCCTCCTCCAAGTCTGGCCAAGTAAATAGCCAGGGACAAGCCAGGGAGTACGTTGGAATGTACTCGCAAACACTATGAACAGAAGATATAATGGATGCATATGCTCGTGCTAACTAAAAGTTAAATCATGACAAATAAATGATATGAACATGAACCTAGCATGTTAGTCATGATCAAACTTATTAAAAATTAAACAAATGAATGCCACGGGTAGTCTAGCCAGCCCAAGTGACACTTAGCAAAATAAAAGAAATGCCAGTCGGGTGTCAAGTGACGCCACGGTCGGACTTGAAGAGAAATGCCAGTCGGGTGTCAAGAGATGCCACGGTCGGACTTGAAGAGAAATGCCAGTCGGGTGTAAAGTGACGCCATGGTCGGACCTGAAGAGAAATGTCAATCATGTGTCCACAAGAGTAGTAGCGGGATAAACCGCCTGTTGGCTCGAGAGACGCCACGAGAGGTCTTGAAAATAAAATTGAGTGCCCGGGGTAGTCTAGCCAGCCCCTGAGACACTCAGGAAATTCAAAATAAGAGAAACGGGTTAGTCCTCAATAATATGCATAACCATAATAATATTTAACATGCATAAAATATTCATGGTAGCATCAGGGTGTCAATAATTATCCTGCAAAGTATTTCAGGCATATTAAAATTATTTCCTCTGGAGACCGACACCGGGACCGACACTTGACCCACCCAGCTAACGCCCTTGACCGTGGACAATGGCTATTCGAATAGGTTTAAACTCTGCAGAGGGTGTACTCTTTACCCACAAGTAAAGGATTTCTTTAGTCAGCACCATGACACTGACTAATTCCCATTACGGTCTTTGGGTTGAAAACACACCTGACCAGCACACACCAGATTAACTTTCCGGGTGCCAGGAATCACCCAAAGCATCGTTCAAGAAAAACTCTAAGACGAAGAGACCAACGTCCTGCATGGGATCACTATTAATACGCGCGGATTCCAAGGGGTGCCCCCCTCTCGGACACAACCGGAAACACCCATGCCCCCTGACCCGATGATAGGGTTTAGTCCAAGGTCCTGGAAACCCTCATCGTGGCCCTCTGTACGGTGTGTACCTGGACAGGGGTTAACAACTTACTCAGCCGTACCTTCCTTGCGGAAGGACCCGTGGTAGCACGGTATCCAGCTAGGTGTAACGGAACAAGACTCGATCTAGGCCGACTCAGGAGGTGTTAATTATCTTCACCGGTATATTCCACATACATCACGTGACACCACCATGTCAAAAATAATGGCCCGTGCCCACCGGCACGGCCAAGGCAGGAGACACTCTCTTGAATATCTCATAGCTATACCAAGTCAGTAAGTTTCCTTGTTTGAGTGAAGTGCAAGACAAGCATAAGAAGTGATATGACCAAACATGTATGCACTTGTGATATATGTGGTGCAATTCCAACCGATGCAAACATGCAAATGCAAATGTAATCACCATATCCCAAGTTCAATAATGCTTGCCTTGTCCAAAGTAGTCAGGTGAAAACCCTTCGAAATTCTCGGCAAAGTTTCCCTCTTCTTTTTCTGAAAAATTCAAATTCGACTCAATTAATAATTTTGACAACAGTACAAAAAGTTGTGTCAAAACATTTTTAAATAAATACTAAAAAAACTAGAGAGAAAAATAAGAATTTCAAAAAAAAGTTCAACCCAAACAGAGTTGTGGATGAGAAGTTATTAAACTTCCAAAACCAGGGGTGTTTCTGTAAAAATCCAGTCCCTGTGCGTTTATAAAGAAAACGCTTCAGGCACGAATACGCCTTTCAGCGTGGGAAGCGTAAAACAGGAAATACGTCTTCGATTTAAACAGAGAAAAAGAAAAAAAAAGAGCGCGTGGGGTGGGGTCCACCCGTCAGGTTCAAATTGAACCCGATCGCGCGCGAGACAGGGAGGTGACGGCGGTCGCCGGCGACTATCGCCGGGGTTCTAGCAGCTGGCGATGGTGGGGACATGTCCGGGATGATGTACCGCGTCGGGGGTTGGTGGTGGTGGTCGCTGGAGAGTAGCAGAACGGCGGCGAAGTTGACGGCGGCGGACGGCGGTTCGGTGGTGTTGGGACTTCACCGGAGAGAGCTCAGGGAATGGAATTGGAGCGCGGGATCGATTGTTTGGTGGATGAGATGGCTACTGGTGAAGTTTGAGCTGTGTTGGTGGCGTAACGGCATCGAGCCGATAGGGAACAGAGGCGGCGGAGCGGTGACCGAAGAGGAGGGAGGAGACCTCCTCGAGGTCAGGGAAGTGGCATAGGGGCGATTGGGAGGTGGTGGAGGCGATGGGTGAGGAGAACGGAGCTCGGGAGGGCCTTTTATAGGCGATCCGAGGCGGTCCGGCGAGGTTCGGATCACGCCGGAGTTACGGTGGTCGGCGAGGTAGGTTTGGGCAGTGGCCGTGGTCAGTGGGTGTCAGTGAGAGTGGTGGGAGCTGCCCGAAGCGCCAGCACGGACGAATTCGAGCTCGGGTGCCTTATCCACGGCGAGGTCAGTGTACGGGTGCGGTGGACGTGCCCATCTTCGGTGACTGTCGGATGGGGTCCAGAGGTTTGGTCAGTGCGCGGAGCTGCGGAGGGAAGCGATGCATGGAGAGGGAAGTAGGTTAGCAGGGTGCGTCGCAGTGAATGAGGCCGGTGGCGCGAGCTGATCTGCTCGGCCTGCCGTGGCCGAGCATGGTGGCCGTTGCACCGGCCAGCCTCCGGCCCATTGACGGCGAGGGGCTGACGAGGAGGCCCCGCGGCTGCACATTTAAGGCGAGGGAAGGCATGGAGGAGAAGAGGATGGATGGAGTGCAGTGCACGGCTCGATCACCCCCTGCTCCCTGAAGATTCAGTTATCTGAATCTTATTCAGCTATGAACAGTGCACCGACACTCATATGATCCCATGGCAGAGAATGCTAGGGATTTTTAGAATTTGTGGAAATTTTTGTGGAGAGGTGTTGATGCATAGGAGAGAGCCTGGCAAGGTTTTGGAATTTTTGGAGCTATTAAAAATAGACTTGTATCAGAAAGATTGAATCTGGTCCAAATTTGAACAGAAGAGAATTTGAAAATTTTGAACTGTGGAACCTAATATTTTTGCTGAAATGGGTTGTAGGTACTGTCTAGTTACTAGGATAATTTTGGTGGGTATAGAGACGTTGTAGAAATTATAGCTCCTTTGTAACTCAAGGAAACCATGGATATTGCAAATTCCAATTTTGGAATTTGTTTAAAATGAGAAGAATATTTTTTTTGTGGGTTGGAAAGAAGTTGGATACTACCCTAGAAGATGAGAGTGACTTGTGGGATGAAATTTGAGTGGAAGAAAAATTGTTGGGTGAATTTTAGGAGAGTTAGAGGGAAGTGAAAAGACCATTTCCTTAGAAAAAACTTAAATCATTCCAAGACTTTTCTGAAAAAACTTGTTTGAAAACCTCCAAATAATTCTAAACCTTTCAAAACAGAACCACTAAAGAAAATTTGAAATCCCATAAAAATAATTTTCAGAATAAAAGAACTATAAAGAGAATAATGACAAGAATAATTCAAAATATTTTATTTTAGGGGAAAGGTTTTGAAAATCCACAAGAAATATTTTTTTGGGGTGTTACACGATCTATGTCAACTCAACAAACACCTTCGGAGATACCTGTAGAGCATCTTTATGATCACCCAGTTATGTTGTGACGTTTGATAGCACACAAGGTATTCCTCCGGTATTCGGGAGTTGCATAATCTCATAGTCGAAGGAATATGTATTTGACATGAAGAAAGCAATAGCAATAAAACTTAATGATCATTATGCTAAGCTAACGGATGGGTCTTGTCCATCACATCATTCTCCTAATGATGTGATCCCATTATCAAATGATAACACATGTCCATGGTTAGGAAACCTTAACCATCTTTGATCAACGAGCTAGTCTAGTAGAGGCTTACTAGGGACACGGTATTTGTTTATGTATTCACACATGTATTTAAGTTTCCAATCAATACAATTCTAGCATGAATAATAAACCTTTATCATGAATAAGGAAATATAAAATAACAACTTTATTATTACCTCTAGGGCATATTTCCTTCAGTCTCCCACTTGCACTGGAGTCAATAATCTAGATTACATTGTAATGATTCTAACACCCATGGAGTCTTGGTGCTGATCATGTTTTGCTCGTGGAAGAGGCTTAGTCAACGGGTCTGCTACATTCAGATTCGTATGTATCTTGCAAATTTCTATGTCTCCATCCTTGACTTGTTCATGAATGGAGTTGAAGCATCTCTTGATGTGTTTGGTTCTCTTGTGAAACCTGGATTCCTTCGCCAAGGCAATTGCTCTAGTGTTGTCACAAAAGATTTTCATTGGATCCGATGCACTAGGTATTACACCTAGATCGGATATGAACTCCTTCATCCAGACTCCTTCATTTGTTGCTTCCGAAGCAGCTATGTACTCCGCTTCACACGTAGATCCCGCCATGACGCTCTGCTTGGAACTGCACCAACTGACAGCTCCACCATTCAATATAAATACGTATCCGGTTTGTGACTTAGAGTCATCCGGATCAGTGTCAAAGATAGCATCGACGTAACCATTTACGACAAGCTCTTTATCACCTCCATAAACAAGAAACATATCCTTGGTCCTTTTCAGGTACTTCAGGATGTTCTTGACCGCTATCCAGTGATCCACTCCTGGATTACTTTGGTACCTCCCTGCCAGACTTATGTCAAGGCACACATCAGGTCTGGTACACAGCATAGCATACATGATAGAACCTATGGCTGAGGCATAGGGAATGACTTTCATTTTCTCTCTATCTTCTGCAGTGGTTGGGCATTGAGTCTTACTCAACTTCACACCTTGCAACACAGGCAAGAACCCTTTCTTTGACTGATCCATTTTGAACTTCTTCAAAACTTTATCAAGGTATGTGCTTTGTGAAAGTCCTATTAAGTGTCTCGATCTATCCCTATAGATCTTGATGCCCAATATATAAGCAGCTTCACCGAGGTCTTTCATTGAAAAATTCTTATTCAAGTATCCTTTTATGCTATCCAGAAATTCTATATCATTTCCAATCAACAATATGTCATCCACATATAATATCAGAAATGCTACAGAGCTCCCACTCACTTTCTTGTAAATACAGGCTTCACCGAAAGTCTGTATAAAACCATATGCTTTGATCACCACATCAAAGCGTATATTCCAACGCCGAGATGCTTGCACCAGTCCATAGATGGATATCTGGAGCTTGCACACTTTGTTAGCACATTTAGGATCGACAAAACCTTCTGGTTGCATCATATACAATTCTTCTTTAAGATATCCATTAAGGAATGAAGTTTTGACGTCCATTTGCCAGATTTCATAATCATAAAATGCGGCAATTGCTAACATGATTCAGACGGACTTAAGCATCACTACGGGTGAGAAAGTCTCATCGTAGTCAACTCCTTGAACTTGTCGAAAACCTTTTGCGACAAGTCGAGCTTTATAGACAGTAACATTACCATCAGCGTCAGTCTTCTTCTTGAAGATCCATTTATTTTCTATGGCTTGCCGATCATCGGGCAAATCCACCAAAGTCCACACTTTCTTCTCATACATGGATCCTATCTCAGATTTCATGGCCTCAAGCCATCTGTCGGAATCTGGGTTCATCATAGCTTCTTCATAGTTCGTAGGTTCACCTTGGTCTAGTAACATGACTTCCAGTACAGGATTCCCATACCACTCTGGTTCGGATCGTGTTCTGGTTGACCTACGAGGTTCTGTAGTAACTTGATCCGATGTTTCATGATCATCATCAATAGCTTCCACTCTAGTTGGTGTAGGCATCACGGGAACGGTTTTCTCTGATGTGCTACTTTCCAATTCGAAAGAAGGTACAATTACCTCATCAAGTTCTACTTTCCTCCCACTCACTTCTTTCGAGAGAAACTCCTTCTCTAGAAAGCTTCCATTATTGGCAACAAAGATCTTACCTTCAGATATGTGGTAGAAGGTGTACCCAATTGTTTCCTTAGGGTATCCTATGAAGACGCACTTGTCCGATTTGGGTTCGAGCTTATCAGGCTGAAGCCTTTTAACATAAGTGTCGCAACCCCAAACTTTAAGAAACGACAGCTTAGGTTTCTTGCCAAACCATAGTTCATACGGTGTCGTCTCAACGGATTTAGACGGTGCCCTATTTAACATGAATGCAGCTATCTCTAATGCATAGCCCCAAAACGATAGTGGTAAATCGGTAAGAGACATCATAGACCGCACCATATCTAATAAAGTACGGTTACGACATTCATACACACCATTACGCTGTGGTGTTCCAGGTGGCGTGAGTTGTGAAACTATTCCACATTGTTTTAAATGAAGGCCAAACTCGTAACTCAAATATTCGCCTCCGCGATCAGATCGTAGAAACTTTATTTTCTTGTTACAATGATTCTCCACTTCACTCTGAAATTCTTTGAACTTTTCAAATGTTTCAGATTTGTATTTCATTAAGTAGATATACCCATATCTGCTCAAATCATCTGTGAAGGTCAGAAAATAACGATACCCGCCGCGTGCCTCAACACTCATCGGACCGCATACATCGGTATGTATTATTTCCAATAAGTCATTAGCTCGCTCCATTTTTCCGGAGAATGGAGTTTTAGTCATCTTGCCCATGAGGCATGGTTCGCAAGTATCAAATGATTCATAATCAAGTGATTCCAAAAGCCCATCTGCATGGAGTTTCTTCATGCGCTTTACACCAATATGACCTAAATGGCAGTGCCACAAATATGTTGCACTATCATTATCAACTTTGCATCTTTTGGCATCAATATTATGAATATGTGTATCACTACAACCGAGATTCAACAAAAATAGACCACTCTTCAGGGGTGCATGACCATAAAAGATATTACTCATATAAATAGAACAACCATTATTCTCTGATTTAAATGAATAACCGTCTCGCACTAAACAAGATCCAGATATAATGTTCATGCTCAACGCTGGCACCAAATAACAATTATTCAGGTCTAAAACTAATCCCGAAGGTAGATGTAGAGGTAGCGTGCCGACGGCGATCACATCGACCTTGGAACCGTTCCCGACGCGCATCGTCACCTTGTCCTTAGCCAATCTTCGTTTAATCTGTAGCTCCTGTTTCGAGTTACAAATATGAGCAACCAAACCAATATCAAATACCCAGGCGCTACTACGAGCATTAGTAAGGTACACATCAATAACATGTATATCAAATATACCTTTGTTCACTTTGCCATCCTTCTTATCCGCCAAATATTTGGGGCAATTTCGCTTCCAGTGACCAGTGCCTTTGTAGTAGAAGCACTCAGTTTCAGGCTTGGGTCCAGCTTTGGGCTTCTTCCCGGGAGTGGCAACTTGCTTGCCATTCTTCTTGAAGTTCCCTTTATTTCCCTTGCCCTTTTTCTTGAAACTAGTGGTCTTGTTAACCATCAACACTTGATGCTCCTTCTTGATTTCTACCTCCGCGGCCTTAAGCATTGCGAAGAGCTCGGGAATTGTTTTGTTCATCCCTTGCATATTACAGTTCATCATGAAGCCTTTGTAGCTTGGTGGCAGTGATTGAAGAACTCTGTCAATGACACAAGCAACTGGAAGATTAACTCCCAGCTGAGTCAAGTGATTATAATACCCAGACATTTTGAGTATGTGTTCACTGACAAAACTGTTCTCCTCCATCTTGCAGCTATAGAACTTGTTGGAGACTTCATATCTCTCAACCCAGGCATTTGCTTGAAATATTAACTTCAACTCTTGGAACATCTCATATGCTCCATGACGTTCAAAACATCTTTGAAGTCCCGGTTCTAAGTCGTAAAGCATGGCACACTGAACTATCGAGTAGTCATCAGATCGAGCTTGCCAGACGTTCAAAACATCAGCTTCTGCTTCTGCAGCAGGCCTTTCACCTAGCGGTGCATCAAGGACATAATTCTTCTGTGCAGCAATGAGGATAATCCTCAAGTTATGGACCCAGTCCGTGTAGTTGCTACCATCATCTTTCAACTTAGCTTTCTCTAGGAACGCATTAAAATTCAGGGGAACGGTAGCACGGGCCATTGATCTACAACATAGATATGCAAATACTATAAGGACTAAGTTCATGATAAATTAAGTTCAATTAATCAAATTACTTAAGAACTCCCACTTAAATAGACATCCCTCAAGTCATCTAAGTGATACGTGATCCAAATCAACTAACCCATGTCCGATCATCACGTGAGATGGGGTAGTCATCAATGGTGAACATCTCTATGTTGATCATATCTACTATATGATTCACGTTCGATCTTTCGATCTCCAGTGTTCCGAGGCCATGTCTGTACATGCTAGGCTCGTCAAGTTTAACCCAAGTATTCTGCATGTGCAAAACTGTCTTACACCCGTTGTATGTGAACGTAGAGTCTATCACACCCGATCATCACGTGGTGTCTCAACACGACGAACTGTAGCAACGGTGCATACTCAGGGAGAACACTTTTACCATGAAATTTAGTGAAGGGGTCATCTTATAATGTTGTCGTCGTACTAAGCAAAATAAGATGCATAAAAGATAAACATCACATGCAATCAAAATATGTGACATGATATGGCCATCATCATCTCGTGCTTTCGATCTCCATCTCCAAAGCATCGTCATGATCTCCATCATCACCGGCTCGACACCTTGATCTCCATCGTTGCATCATGGTCGTCTCGCCAACTATTGCTTCTACAACTATTGCTAACGCATAGCGATAAAGTAAAGCAATTACATGGCGTTTGCATTTCATACAATAAAGAGACAACCATAAGGCTCCTGCCGGTTGCCGATAACTTACAAAACATGATCATCTCATACAATAACGTATATCACATTATGTCTTGACCATATCACATCACAACATACCCTGGAAAAACAAGTTAGACGTCCTCTACTTTGTTGTTGCAAGTTTTACGTGGCTGCTACGGGTTTCTAGCAAGAACCGTTCTTACCTACGACAAAAACCACAACGGTGAATTATCAAGTTTGTTGTTTTAACCTTCTTCAAGGAACGGACGTAGTCAAATTCGATTCAACTAAAGTAGGAGAAACAGACACCCGCCAGCCACCTTTATGCAAAACTAGTTGCATGTCAGTCGGTGGAACCGGTCTCATGTACGTGGACATGTAAGGTTGGTCCGGGCCGCTTCATCCCACAATGCCGCCGAATCAAAATAAGACGTTGGTGGTAAGCAGTATGAACATCACCGCCCACAACATCTTTGTGTTCTACTCGTGCATATCATCTACGCATAGACCTGGCTCTGATACCACTGTTGGGAATCATTGCATGGAAAACAAAAAAAAAATCTACGCACACGCAATGATCTATCCATGGAGATGCATAGCAACGAGGGGGAGAGTGTGTCTACGTACCTTCGTAGACCATAAGCGGAAGCGTTTCACAATGCGGTTGATGTAGTCGAACTTCTTCGCGCTTCAACCGATCAAGTACCGAACGCACGGCACCTCCGCGTTCTGCACACGTTCAGCTCGGTCACGTTCCTCGCCTTCTTGATCCAGCAAGACGTCGAGGTAGTAGATGAGTTCTGTCAGCACGACGGCATGGTGACGGTGATGGTGAAGTGATCCCCGCAGGGCTTCGCCTAAGCACTACGAAAATATGACCGGGGGTGTAAACGGTGGAGGGGGGCGCCGCACACGGCTAGGCAATTGTCTGGTGTGTGCTAGGCGCCCCCCTCCTCATATATATAGGTGGGAGGGAGAGGGGAGGCTGCCAGGAGGCGCCCCAAGTAGGCCGAATCCTACTCGGGGTCCTCCCCAAGTGGTGCCCCCCTGCCATATTTACCCGAGGGGGAAGGAAAGAAGGGGGGAGAGGGAAGGAAGGGGGAATCCTATTCCACTCTTTCCTTTCCCTTCCCCTCTTTCCTTCTCCTCCTAGGCCGGCCCATATGGGGGGCGCACCAGCCCCTTGTGGCTGGTGCGTTTCCCCTCTTGGCCCATAAGGCCCATATCTTTTGCCAGGGGTATCCGGAACCTCTTCCGGTGACCCGAAAAGTACCCGGTGACCCCCGAAACACTTCTGGTGTCCGAATACCATCGTCCCATATATCAATCTTTACCTCTTAACCATTTCGAGACTCCTCATCATGTCTATGATCTCATCTGGGACTTCGAACAACATTCGGTCACCAAATCACATAACTCATATAATATTATATCGTCATCGAACGTTAAGCGTGCGGACCCTACGGGTTCGAGAACTATGTAGACATGACCGAGACACCTCTTCGGTCAATAACCAATAGCAGAACCTGGATACCCATATTGGCTCCTACATATTCTACGAAGATCTTTATCGGTCGAACCGCTATGACAACATACGTAATTCCCTTTGTCCATCGGTATGTTACTTACCCGAGATTCGATCGTCGGTATCTTCATACCTAGTTCAATCTCGTTACCGGAAAGTCTCTTTACTCGTTCCGTAATACATCACCTCATGACTAACTCCTTAGTTGTTTACTTGCAAGCTTATGATGTGTATTACCGAGAGGGCCCAGAGATACCTCTCCGATACTCGGAGTGACAAATCCTAATCTCGATCTATGCCAACTCAACAAACACCTTCGGAGATACATGTAGAGCATCTTTATGATCACCCAGTTATGTTGTGACATTTGATAGCACACAAGGTATTCCTCCGGTATTCGGGAGTTGCATAATCTCATAGTCGAAGGAATACGTATTTGACATGAAGAAAGCAATAGCAATAAAACTTAACGATCATTATGCTAAGCTAACGGATGGGTCTTGTCCATCACATCATTCTCCTAATGATGTGATCCCGTTATCAAATGACAACACATGTCCATGGTTAGGAAACCTTAACCATCTTTGATCAACGAGCTAGTCTAGTAGAGGCTTACTAGGGACACGGTATTTGTTTATGTATTCACACATGTATTTAAGTTTCCGATCAATACAATTCTAGCATGAATAATAAACCTTTATCATGAATAAGGAAAAATAAAATAACAACTTTATTATTGCCTCTAGGGCATATTTCCTTCAAGAGCACATGATTTGAGCTTGTTGTTCAGCATCTCACTTGCTCATTCTGTCGGTATGTCCATATGTGGCTAATAGGCCGTGCGATGCTTTAACATGGTCGCTGAAGTCAAACTGCTGAGATGGCTAAGGAATCTTGGATCTGACGGGATAGACTTGGATATTCCACACTGACAATTTTGAGCACGTGAAGTTGGTCAAGCGGGTTGGTTGGATATGAGGTCCTTATGGAACAGAGTAGGCCTCTGAGTGTATGTCCATGTCGATCCATAAGGAATCATGGTCTCACGTCGACTTGGGTATCCGGACCATTACGGTTGTGCAAGAATCATCATACCTTTGCTGCCAGTCTTACTCCTTGATTGTCATTATTTTCTTTGTCGGAATCCCTTACTGAAATAGCTTGGCCACATATGTCATCGATCCTTCTTGTGACCATATGTGTTGTTGATGCAATATTATGACGTCATACCTTGTTCTAGTTGATGACATGGGTCCTCATGTACATGTGGGCATGTATTTGTATAGAGCTCGTTTTTGTGGCCGATCATACAAGATGGCGACAAGAGTTCATGATATCACCTTGTCGGGTCCAGGGAAACTGACCTTGATAACCACTGTCAAGACTGTTGTTCCAAGGTTGTCTGCTTCACAACTTGTCAATTCTTGCATCACATGAGATGTATATCTAACTTTCTTCCTCTGCCATAACTTATGGGGTTGTTGCATCCTCACCTTCTTCCGGTAGATCCACTTGAACATAGTTGTATCCTTGTATGAGTGACTTGCATGACCTGGGATGCATGCTCACCATATATCTGGAAGTATATGTAGCCGAACACTCGATTCTTGAGGCAGGCATGTTTCTTGACTGATTTGTACTTCTAACAAAACTGTTGCGGACTTGATTCTTGAGCTACTCTATCATATACTGCCGACTCATAGTGTAATATCTTGTAGCAATATTGGTAAATGTGTATAGTGTCGTACTAACGAAGACTGGATATCTTGTAGCAATATTGGTAACTGTGTATAGTGCCCTTCTCTTTTTCTTTGGATTTATTTGAATTTTTGCTTTGGATTGATATTCTGTGGCTCTGTGGTCTTGAAACCTGGGAAGATCGTCCTTGATTTCTCTCCCAAGTGGCTTGTCACCCTCAAACCCATCCCAAGACCATGTCATTTCCATCTTAGCCCAAAACCAAAATTCTTTTTCTTGGGGAATATTTCTTTTTTCTATTAAAGGAATAATCCTTTTTGCTCTAGGTTGTAAGGCAACCTATATTTCTGTCTTTCCTAAAATTCTCACAAAATTCTAAAAATTCATTTGGACCCTATGAGGCTTGGATATGCAAAAATATTCAAGATTTCATCCTCATGGTGAGCACACCATCCAATCTTTGATTCTGGTCACATTTCCAGGTTGTGAAGCAACTACATTTTATATTGCTCCATAATTTCTAAAAAATTACCAGAACCATCTCCTACCTATATAACATCTCTCCACCAAATTTGGGCTCATTTCAGCAAGCCAATATTTCTCTAGAATTTTTCTTAGATTCTGTCCAGAGAGGACCACTGTGAAGGAAGTACCATTTTGGTATGTCCAAGTGGTATGAAATTTTTAAAGTACCTTCATATGCATAAATGACTAGCCTACACCAAAATTCAGCTCAATCCAATCATCTATATGAGTGCCACTTCTATTTCTTCATTTCTGTCAAGAGTGGTGCATTGTGAAGCAAGTGCCACGTAGGCTTATCCATTTGAGCTGAAAATTGGCCAAGATGATAATCTTAGTGGTTAATCAAGTCCAGCCAAAGATCGGCATCTTCCTCCAGACCAATCATACTCACCCCACAACAAACACCTTGTTGTGCATTTGGATTCCAGCAAGCTGTGGTCATCTCAAGCTCCCATGTGCTTGTTCCTTTGCCCCGTGTCTCTCTCTATTGAATGACCTATCCACCAGACACGGTTTGTAGAGCCAGAGCGCACCGCGTACGCCAATTCACATGGTGACTACGTGCCTGGCATGCCCGTCCGCGCGCTCTGGCAATTGTGACCACTGTTCTCGTCCGTTCCCACGAGCCATCGCTATCTAGCCATGTCCAGTAGCTCCCCTGTGTTGTCGCCATCATCCTGAACCTCTCTCCCCCTCTCCAGTCACATCCTACGTGGTGCACAGGATGCGTCCGCAGACAGACCGTGTCTGCCACCTCCCTGGACTGATAACCGCGTCACCTCGAGCCTTCTCGAGCACGCCTGAGCCCTCCTGCTCCTCCGTGAACTCTCTGGACATGCCACCCCTGCCCTATGCATGGCCTCGACACGCCAGAGCGACAGCACACGCATCGTCGCGGCCGTGCTCGCCCCTCCTCGGCGTCCGGCTATATATAGCCCGCCCCAACCCTCTCCGAGCTCATCAACCTCTTCTCCACACTCCACTAGCCCTCCCTAGCCTATTCCCCGAGCTCGAGCTGCTCCCCTGCCCCTCCATTGCCGCCATGGCCGCCCCAGCCCTCCGCCTAAATTTGCCCGCGGCCGAGCTCCTCCCTCCCTCATTTCTTCACTAGTGGAACCCCCCAACCCCGGCGAATCCCTCCCGAGCCTTTTCTCCGTCTCCTCGCCGCTGGAGCGCCCTGACCCTCATCACCCGACGCCACCGACCGCCATCTTCAAAACCGTCGACGTCTCGGCCTTCCCCATCGGCCGTGGATGAGTCCAGGGGATGCGTCGTGCTCCGAGGAGCTCATCCATAGGCGGAGCCTCGCCGGAGGTGCCCTGTAGCTCCGGCAATCGCCGGCGGGCACTGGCTCTACCTCGGCCAGGCACGGACGAGCGAGGAAGAAGAAGACCCTGGCCAGGTGGTCCCCACCCCCCCCCCCCCCCCCCGCGGGCCCCGCATGTCAGCCGCTCAGGGCGCTGACCCAGGCGCTGATGTGGATAAGTGGAAGCGCGTTTTGGTAAACTACGTTTTCGTGTATTGAAAGCGTACTTCGATATATCTTCTGTTAAAACTACGCTTTCACTACAGCGGAAACGTGTTTCTGGAAATGCGCCTTCTGTTTTCCAGCTGCCGGCCGAATCCGTTAAATAGTGGACGTTCACCCGTTAGCAACAGAAAAACACATATTTCTATTTGTTTTTCTGCTAACGAACGAACGGTCATATCTCCGCAACCGTAACTCCGATTCAGGTGATTCGAAAGCCCATGTTCTCTGTTTGTCGGGCCTGTTCTGTGGTACCATTTTCATGATGTGGTTACATTCTAAAAATGACCATTTTGCCCTTGCCCCTAATCAGCCCCCTTCGAGAGAGAAGCATTTCCGGTGAAAAGTTTCGCGAGTTCCTCACACTTCCTCCCGGTGTATTCTACATCCCCAGGCAAGCCACGACAGCCACTTGCATGATGGCCTTGCAGTAACCATGGTTTTCCACACTAATATTTAATTACTTTGTGCATGTTATTATTTTCCGTATGCTATATATATATATATATATATATATATATATAAGCTTGTGCATCCATGCTCATCCTTATGCCATGATCATTTGCATCTAGTTGGTTAAATGATTACTTACTAATGTTATTATCATGTTCTATTCTGGTAATTATTTTCTGATGCTAGTAGTCATGCTATGCTCATATGAGTGAGTCGCTTTGTTATACTTGTAATATGCATGATCATCGGTATGCCATGTTCTTTTGCCTCTCGTAGAATAAATGATTTATTGTTGTTGATGCTATGCTCTATATGTTAATGGTTATGCTTACCATCCATGCTCATGTTGATATCATGCTCATCTGTATTGTTATTTCATCATGTTATTTTTTTATGACTCGGCTCATCACCATTCAAGTTTAACCGAACATTAATCAAACTTGAACATTTGTTGGCTGAGTAATAGTGCCATCGAATCGAGCTGACTAGTGCAGCCACATTTTCCTATATGGGAAGGCCTTAATTTGATCTATTGTCATGCCTCTCGCCGGTGCCTCCCACTAGGGAAGGTTATGTGCGCGCACTATACTGATCAGGTAGGCGGCCATAAGCCTTGTGTGCCCATGTTTGGTATTGCGCTCGTGTCCCCGTTTGGGACCGTTTTTGTTTTGCCACGACGGTGGCCGTTTGATGTCCAGAGTGGCATCCGGGGCCACCCATGACTTAGCCCAAAGGGGAGTTTGTCGGAGTGGCCGGGAGAGTGTCATGCAATAGATCAGTTTTGTCGGAACGCCGTTGGTCCACCCGAATGGGAGCATGAGGCCTTGGTTCCGTGGTATGGGTACAGTGTACTAACCTCTGCAGAGTGTATAATCTATCGATAGCCGTGCCCACGGATATGGGCCTAGTTCGTAGTAGGTCACACTATGGGTCAACAGTAATAATAACCTGACTAATAAACAACCCTGGTTCGATGAGGAAAGAAGTCGGTTGATCTTGATGTGGTCACGGGAGGTTCACCATGGTATTCTTGATAATGATGAGATGATCTTATGAGGATCACAAGGGTATTCTTGATAATGATTGAAGTGATCCCATGACCACGATGGTAAGTAAGAGTGGCATATCGAGGGTGGTTCCGAGGTAACCCCCGAACAGAGTAAGTTGGTCCATGTTATTTTAAACATGTTGCATGTTAGTATCATCACTATTCATGTCTCGAGTAACATGTTCATGCCATGCTCATCTGATATTGTTCTAGCGGTATCCGGTTCACCATGTACATGCCATGTTGTTCTAGTTGTATCATGCTCGTCCTTGTTTAACCTGTAAATGCCATGTTGTTGTTTGTATTGATTGCTTTTGGTTGCTGTAAGCTTGCGAGTACATTCAAAGTACTCACCTGGCATGTCATGCCAGTTTGCAGGTCATGCCATGATTGCTTGCTGGTCGAGGATCCCGAGTTTGCGAGCTAGGATACGCGTTCCAGCCAGAGTCCCTGCAGAGTGGGGTTCACCACCGTCGTCGTTGTTCCGCTGCTACTAGTTGTTCTGCTGCTAGCATAGAACTACCCTAGCAGGCATAGTGTCGTCATGCCGATGTAATCCATAGGTCTTCAGAACCCTTGTACCCCTAACCAGTGTAATAAAGAGCTGATTTGTTCTATGCCAAGCAGTGTCGTATTCCAGAAGACATGATCTCTGGGCTGGAATACGGGGTGTCCCGGTCTCTCTGAGCCGGGGTGCCATAATGGTTGGTATCAGAGCAGGTCTGGTTGTAGGACGTCCTAGCCCGCGCGAGCATTAGAACCGGTAGTATAGAGTCTAGTCGGTCTGCTGCATTTGGTTGTTGCATTTGTTTGTTGCATAGCATGCATATAGACTTATTATCTGGTCGCTAACGGTTGATCTTGTGAGTGTAGGTGGCATCGGTTTCGATCCACTACCTGCATCCCCAGTTTGCATACCTGCTTCTCGGTGTTTGGCGTCATGATGCCATGGTACCCAGTGTTCCAGACACCATTTGCAGGAATTATGCTCAGGTATCGCGCCAGTATCCTTCCGTCAGCCACACCTATCATTTCGGTGATAGACATGTTTCTATCCCGGATCATGCCGGCCAACTCGTCGCTTTGGTAACCCTTACTGATCTTTGTTATCGGAAAAGGACAATGCCAGCAAGCCCTGCTTTCCACCGCTATTCTACCTTGTCACCCATTCTTTGGACATGTACGGTCATCTTCCATCTGCTTGATGGTAATGTGGTTTTGACATCCGTGTCTTGCTACATGATCACGAAGTTCGTCCTCACTTCTGCGTCTGTTCAGATGCAACCGGTGTTAAGCCAGCGCTTGGTGTAGCTTTGTTTACACCAACTCCTTCCACACGTGGATTCACTTTCGTGCACACCGCCATAGCATGTTAGATCGTAGAACCGGAGTTCTCACGAGATTTGTATGCTTAAGTATGCATGCATATTATTGTTGTGAGTAGCAGTAAAATGTGATGATGCTTGTATATAATCTTGATTGCCTTGTGTGCTTTTGTTTTAGTCATTTCTCTTGCTTCTTTCTTTGGGCCTTCGGTGCTACCTTATTTTCCCCTTATGGAATTTGCTCATCAATCGCACCGGACTCAAAGAATCAGCAAGGAGTTCAAATATTTGGAAGCTCAGTTAAGCACTATGGACTTCTCAGCCGACTGCATTGTATTGGGAATATCTGGTATCGATGCAAATAATATCCTGGCTTGATTATCAGCATCAAGTCTAAATCAGTGTGCACTCTTCGCAGCAGTAATGATGACATCAACCGAAAGACAAATTGTGTGCAAAACCAACAGTATATTATCAGTCAAAGGTATGGTTCATATACAAGGTTTGATTCTGCTATGAGTACGATTTGGAACATGTTATACCTGGAAGAAAGTGAGAATGTGCCAGGTATCCGGTACTCAGAAAGAAGGACAGTCCGACAAATTCTTTCCTACAAGTAACCGGCAGTAGAAATATTAAAGGGTATATATATGGCAATGAGTCAACATGTCCCAGATAGAAGCTTATGGTGTAAGCAACCCAGTCTTCCCTCGCAAGCTTCCAGAGAAGCTTCCAATGCATGATTCCTCTATCTTCCTCAGTACTATACATGGATGACTTCCCGTGCAAGATACTCAGCCTTCTTCCGTAAGCTACTGCAAAAGCTTCCTACATAAGGTACCGAGTCTTCCCTAGCACGTCTTTAAGGGGGGAAGCTTCTGAAGTACGGTACCCAGTCTTCTTCAGCAAGCTGTCTGATGAAAGTTTCGAGCAAAAGCCATCCAATCTTCTTCAGTACGGCACTGGTCCAAGATATTACACATTGAGATGGCAACATATGGCAGTGCATCGCAAGAATCGGTTTCACAACAGTTTGGTCAAAAGCAAGAATCAGTCCGAACACAAGTCCGCCTCGAGAATCAGCTACTTCTATACATTGTGAGCATGTTGCCAAGTTCTTGCAAGTCACTGGTACGATGATGAAGTGAAGGTAAGAATCCGACAACCTCACCAATTATGCAAGAGGAAGAGAGCCAACTATACACCTTAGTGGGTGATGTAAGGACCGACGAACTATGAAGAGAGGCAACATTGGGATAACACTCTTAGCATTGATTATCAAGGCCCGTTTCCTCACACCCGACAAAGTGATATCATTAACCTTGTCACTGTATGATTGGCAACAACAATGAGCTCCGTACAAACACACACGAACCTGGTATATATCCTATGACACGAGACATGAACGAGGATACAGTATGATTGCCGAAATGTTGCACCTCACAATACCGATGGTTACAAGAAGAATATATATATATGTCCAAGCTCTTTCCAATAAAGGATCCAGACGAAGAAAACAATAATGAAGGAGCAAGGCCGACAATACAGGTATGATGATTGTTGTATGAACAACCTGGTACGGATGCTCAAGGCAGTCTTACTCTGTATCAATTACCATGAATATACACCCAAGGGGTCAAGTATGTCTGTAAGGGCCTAATGTCAAGGTAAACTACCCAGCCAATAGTATATGCTCAAAATTGTCAGTATGGATATCCAAGTCTGTCAAGTCAGCCCAAAGGTCAATTCAGCGGTTTGACTCCAGCAACCGTGCTAAAGCAGCACACGACCTATTATCCACATGGATATACCGACAGAAGGAGTAATCAGAATGTTGAACCACGGTCTTGAAGCATGTGCCCTCGCATATGGGAATCAGTTAAAGGATAGCCTGCCGTGAACAAGATACTTCTGTCAGAACCCCGTCCGTCAAGTCCCGAGATGCTCTTGTTATAAGGCCGTATTCCTTTATGATGGTCACGACAGGCAACAGTCAACTCCTTGGTACATATTTGATGCTTGAGACAGTGTGGCTAGCCAAGATGATTCAGGAATCCCTGCGAGAAGTCAGATTCCGCCAAGGGAAAGATTATGATTCTCAGCATGGTTTTGAACCCAGAACACCTGCATCTATTTGAGCAACCCAATGCAAGGGGTAAAAGATTTGGTACCCACCGAGAAGATTGGTTCACAACTCCATGGAATGTTGTCAGAATGGCACATCCATCGGAAACCACGCTCAAACTTGTGATGGGCATATATTCCAGTCATGATAATCTTTCGCACCCCAGCTAAGCCGACAGATATAAAAGAATTGGAGTCAATGTAACAGATGAGGTAAGACCTATCATAATGTGGATACAATGAAGCAAACCACCCAGAACGAGGCAGTCATTCATATGAAATTCAGTCGGAACACCATATAAAGGAAAAAGGATACCCGAGTTGGAAACGGTTTCCTTAAGTCAGAATATTCACTTGTTCCCTGAGCAACCAAATCTCGAGGACGAGATTTCTTTCAGGGGGGAAGGTTTCTAACACCCTGGTTTTGGCCCTTCTCTTTTTCTTTGGATTTATTTGAATTTTTGCTTTGGATTGATTTTCTGTGGCTCTGTGGTCTTGAAACCTGGGAAGATCATCCCAGATTTCTCTTCCAAGTGGCTTGTCACCCTCAAACCCATCCCAAGACCATGTCATTTCCATCTTAGCCCAAAACCAAAATTCTTTTTCTTGGGGAATATTCTTTTTTTCTATTAAAGGAATAATCCTTTTTGCTCTAGGTTGTGAAGCAACCAATATTTTTGTCTTTCCTAAAATTCTCACAAAATTCTAAAACTTCATTTCGACCCTATGAGGCTTCGATATGCAAAAATATTCAAGATTTCATCCTCATGGTGAGCACACCATCCAATCTTTGATTCTGGTCACATTTTCAGGTTGTGAAGAAACTACATTTTATATTGCTCCATAATTTCTGAAAAATTACCAGAACCTTCTCCTACCTATATAACATCTCTCCACCAAATTTGGGCTCATTTCAGCAAGCCAATATTTCTCTAGAATTTTTCTTAGATTCTGTCCAGAGAGGACCACTGTGAAGGAAGTACCATTTTGGTATGTCCAAATGGTATGAAATTTTTACAGTACCTTCACATGCCTAAATGACTAGCCTACACCAAAATTTAGCTCAATCCAATCATCTATATGAGTGCGACTTCTATTTCTTCATTTGTGTCGAGAGTGATGCATTGTGAAGCAAGTGCCACGTAGGCTTATCCATTTGAGCTGAAAATTGGCCAAGATGATAATCTTAGTGGTTGATCAGGTCCAGTCAAAGATCGGCATCTTTTTCCAGACCAATCTTACTCACCCCACAACAAACACCTTCTTGTGCATTTGGCTTCCAGCAAGTTGTGGTCATCTCAAGCTCCCATGTGCTTGTTCCTTTACCCCTTGTCTCTCTCTGTTGAATGACCTATCCACCAGACACGGTTTGAAAAGCTAGAGCGCACCATGTACACCAATTCACGCGGTGACTACGTGCCTGGCATGCCCGTCCGCGCGCTCTGGCAATTGTGAACACTGTTCTCGTCCGTTCCCTCGAGCCATCACTATCTAGCCATGTCCAGTAGCTCCCATGTGTCGTCGCCATCATCCTGAACCTCTCTCCCCCTCTCCAGTCACATCCTACGCGGTGCACAGGACGCGTCCACAGACAGACCGCGTCTGCCACCTCCCTGTACTGATGATCGCGTCGCCACGAGCCTTCTCGAGCACGCCCGAGCCCTCCTGCCAGAGCGATAGCACACGCGTCGTCGCGGCCGTGCTAGCCCCTTCTCGGCGTCCGGCTATATATAGCCCGTCCCGACCCTCTCCGAGCTCATGAACCTCTTCTCCACACTCCACTAGCCCTCCCCAACCTCTTCCCCGAGGTCGAGCTGCTCCCTACCCCTCCATTGCCGCCATGGCCGCCCCGGCCCTCCGCCTAAATTTGCCCGCAGCCGAGCTCCTCCCTCCCTCATTTCTTCACCAGTGGAACCCCCCAACCCCAGTGAATCCCTCCCGAGCCTTTTCTCCGTCTCCTCACCGCCAGAGCGCCCTGCCCCTCATCACCCGACGCCACCGACCACCGTCATCGAAACCATCAACGTCTCGGCCTTCCCCGCCGGCCGTGGAAGAGCCCAGGGGATGCGCCGTGCTCCAAGGAGCTCATCCATAGGCGGAGCCTCGCCGGAGGTGCCCTGTAGCTCCGGCAATCGCCGGCGGGCACCGGCTCTGCCTCGGCCAGGCACGGACGAGCGAGGAAGAAGAAGACCCTGGCCAGGCGGGCCCCACCTCCCCGCCGACCTTGCATGTCAGTCGCTCAGGGCGATGACCCAGGCGCTGATGTGGATAAGTGGAAGCACGTTTTGGTAAACTAAGTTTTCGTGTACTGAAAGCGTACTCCGATATATCTTCTGTTAAAACTACGCTTTCACTACAGCGGAAAGGTGTTTCTGGAAATGCGCCTTCTGTTTTCCAGCTGCTGGCCGAATCCGTTAAATAGTGGATGTTCACCCGTTAGCAACAGAAAAACACATATTTCTATTTGTTTTTCTGCTAACGAACGAACGGTCATATCTCTGCAACCGTAACTCCGATTCAGGTGATTCGAAAGCCCATGTTCTCTGTTCGTCGAGCCCGTTCTGTTGGTACCATTTTAATGATGTGGTTACATTCTGAAAATTCCCATTTTGCCCTTGCCCAGAATCAGCCCCCTTCGAGAGAGAAGCATTTCCGACGAAAAGTTCCGCGAGTTCCTCACACTTCCTCCCGGTGTATTCTACATCCCCAGGCAAGCCACGACAGCCACTTGCATGATGGCCTTGCAGTAGCCATGGTTTTCCACTTGAATATTTAATTACTTTGTGCATGTTAATATTTTCCGAATGCTATATATATATATATATGCTTGTGAATCCATGCTCATCCTTATGCCATGATCATTTGCATCTAGTTGGTTAAATGATTACTTACTAATGTTATTATCGTGTTCTATTCTGGTAATTATTTTCTGATGCTAGTAGTCATGCTATGCTTATATGAGTGCGTCGCTTTGTTATACTTGTAATATGCATGATCATCGGTATGCCATGTTCTTTTGCATCTCGTAGAATAAATGCTTTATTGTTGTTGATGCTATGCCCTATATGTTAATGGTTATGCTTACCATCCATGCTCATGTTGATATCATGCTCATCTGCATTGTTATTTCATCATGTTAATTTGTTATGACTCAGCTCATCACCATTCAAGTTTAACCGGACATTAATCGAACTTGAACATCTGTTGGCTGAGTCATAGTGCCATCGAATCGAGCTGACCAGTGCAACCACATTTGCCTGTATGGGAAGGCCTTAATTCGATCTATTGTCATGCCTCTCACCGGTGCCTCCCACTAGGGAAGGTTATGTGCGCGCGCTACGCTCGTGTCCCCGTTTGGGACCGTTTTTATTTTGCCACGACGGTGGCCGTTTGATGTCCAGAGTGGCATCCGGGGCCACCCATGACTTAGCCCAAAGGGGAGTTTGTCGGATTGGCCGGGAGAGTGTCATGTAATAGATCGGTTTTGTCGGAACGCCGTTGGTCCACCCGAATGGGAGCACGAGGCCTTGGGTTCCGAGGTGTGGGTACAGTGTACTAACCTCTGCAGAGTGTATAATCTATCGATAGCCGCGCCCGTGGATATGGGCCCAGTTCGTAGTAGGTCACACTATGGGTCAACGGTAATAATAACCTAACTAATAAGCAACCCTGGTTCGATGATGAAAGAAGTTGGTTGATCTTGATGTGGTCACGGGAGGTTCACCATGGTATTCTTGATAATTATGAGATGATCTTGTGAGGATCACAAGGGTATTTTTGATAATTATTGAAGTGATCCCGTGACCACGGTGGTAAGTAAGAGTGGCATATTGAGGGTGGTTCCGAGGTAACCCCCGAACAGAGTAAGTTGGTCCATGTTATTTTAAACATGTTGCATGTCAGTATCATCACTATTCATGTCTCGAGTAACATGTTCATGCCATGCTCATATGATATAGTTCTAGCGGTATCCAGTTCACCATGTACATGCCATGTTGTTCTAGTTGTATCATGCTCGTCCTTGTTTAACCTGTAAATGCCATGTTGTTGTTTGTCTTGATTGCTTTTGGTTGATGTGAGCTTGTGAGTACATTCAAAGTACTCACCTGGCGTGTCATGCCAGTTTGCAGGTCATGCCGTGATTGCTTGTTTGTCGAGGATCCCGAGTTTGTGAGCTAGGATACGCGTTCCAGCCAGAGTCCCTGCAGAGTGGAGTTCGCCACCGTCGTCGTTGTTCTGCTGCTAGAAGATATTTCGCTGCTACGAGTTGTTCTGCTGCTAGCATAGAACTACCCTAGTAGGCTTAGTGTCGCCGTGCCGATGTAATCCTTGGGTCTTCAGAACCCTTGTACCCATAACCAGTGTAATAAAGAGTTGATTTGTTCTATGCCAAGCAGTGCCGTATTCCAGAAGACTTGATCTCTGGGCTGGAATACGGGGTGTCCCGGTCTCTCTGAGCCGGGGTGCCACAGGAGGATAGGATAGCGGTGGAAAGTTGGGTTTGTTGGCATTGCTCTTTTCTTATAACGACGATCGGCAAGGGTTGCCATAGAGACAAGATGAAAGGCATGATCTGGGATAGAAGCATGTCTACCACCAAAACGATAGGTGTGGCTAAAGAAAAGATATTGGTGTGATACCTGATCACCATTCTTGCAAAAGGTGTCAGGAACACTTGGCATCATTCCGCTGGGACAGAGATGATGCCAAACACCGAAGAACAGGTAAAAGAAAACTGGATGGATGCAGGAGCGGGGTTGTAGTGGATCGAAACCGATACCATCTACACTCACAAGATCAAGTCGTTAGCGATAAGATAATAAGTCTATATGCATGCTATGCAACAAACAAATGGAGAAACCAAATGCGGCAAACAGGTTAGACTCTACACTAACAATGTCTAATGCTCGTGCTAACTAGGGCGCCCTACAGCCTGACCTGCTCTGTTACCAAGCCTTGTGGCACTCCGGCTTAGAGGAACTGGAACACCTCATATTCCAGCCCAGAGATCAAGTCTTCTGGAATACGACACTGCTTGGCATAGAACAGAACAACTCTTATTACAAATAATATGAGTACAAGGTTTCGGATCTTACAAGGATTACATTGGCACGGCGACACTACGCCTGCTAAGGTATCTCTATGCTAGCAGCGGAACAACTCGTAGTAGCGGAATAACTTCTACCAGCGAAATAGCAACGATGGTGATGGACTCCACTCCACAAGGACTCTGGCTGGGACACGGCCTAGCTTACTCGGGATCCTCGACAACCAATCAATCACAGCATCACCTACAATCTGGCATGACAAAAAGCATCAAGGCAAGACAACAACATAGCATTAATAGGTAGTTATTAACAACTACTATGATGTGGAAGTAAATATTAATCAAGACATGCTAGAATTATTGATGAACCCTCATCTTGGGTCCCATGGACCATCTCACTATTGGCTACTCGTCCAAGCAATATATCCTCTTGATCACCTCGTGATCACCGCATGATCACATCACGAACCGATGATCATCCTCAAGATCATCCCAATATCATCATCGGCTTCCTGGCAAACTGTTACTTGCTCATATATAAATATAAGTCATTCTATAAGTCATCATATCATCGTAAGTGTTGATCGAACGATGTGACCTACAACGAACTGTATCCATAACCAAGGACGTGGCTATCTGGATGGTTTGTACACTCTGCAGAGGTTAGCACATTGTACTCACACCATGGAACTCATGGCCTCGTACTTTAATACATATAACCATTTGGGTCGACCAATGACGTCCCAAAAAAACCAATCTATTGCATGAGACTCTCCCGGCCACTCCGACACACACCCGTCTGGGTCATGCCATGGGTGGCCTCGATGTCACCATGTGATATCCGCCACCATCGTGGCCAAACAAAACTGCCACCTCGTGGCTAAAACAATCCCAAACGGGTACCCCTGGGTACTATACAACTCGGGCACACAAGGTTATTGCCGCCTACTTGATCAGAGTAGCGCGCACACATAACCTTCCCTCGTTGGAGGCACCGGCGAGAGGCATGACCATAGACCAAATTAGGGCCTCCCCATCCAGGCAAATGTGGCTGCACTGGAGCTCGATTCGGTGGCACCTGATCAACGAAATGACGGAATTTGTCCCGAAGGTATATCTGTGATAGTTGTTACTCCAATATCATATATCAACCTGTGATTCAAATAATAGCAATATCCATCCAATAATCCAAAGAATAATATAGCCAAATCATTATTATCAACTCCATAGATAAAATACTAAATATGATCAGAATGAAACATAACCATTGATCCTAGTAATCCGAAGAGATAATGGCAATATCAATCTTGCAAGATACTAGATATATTCAATCAAATCATAATTATGACAGTAGCAAATCCAATAATACTACAAGAATTACCATGAATAAATCATATTTAGCTAATGCAAATTTTAAGCAAGTTTATTAAATAAAACCATGGCATTGCATTACAATAATGCAAATGGAGGGTGTGTCTTGCCTGGGGTCGATGAATTCATTGGGAAGAAATGCGATGAGCTCACGGAAAGATTTCCGTAAAAGTTTCTCTCTCAAAGGAGCTGAATATAGGGCAGGGCAAAATGCTCATTTTCAGAATGTTACAACATCATGAAAATGGTACCATCGGAACGGGCTCGACGAATAGAGGACATGGGCTTTGGAATCACCTGATTCGGACTTAGGTTGCAAAATTATGGCAGTTCCTTCGTTAGGCAGAAAAAGAAATAAAAATTGTCCATTCCTGCCCTTAACGGACGAACGCCCGCAATATAAAGTTTTCGGTCGACGGTTGGAAACAGAAGGCGTACTTCCAAAAATATGCTTCCACTACGGGAAAGCGTACTTTGCCCCGGAAGCCGTGGCCTAGGGCGTTTTCATGGCTTCGGGCATTTTCGCAAAAGGGAAAGCGTATTCTGTGGAATACGTTTCCACTTAAGCAACTGGGCCCAGACAGGTGGGTCGCTGGAGCACAGGGCCCGCCTGCAAGTCGTCGTCTTCCTCCCACGCACGCTCCTAGCCGAGGCAGGGGCGATGCTCGACCGATGATTGCTGGCGACTCCGGCCACCGCTCGGGCCGTGAGACCTACCATCATGACCGGGGCGACGAGACGCACCCACCGGTGCACAACATGGCCACTAGGGAGCCCGAGAGCGAGCGGGGGCTTGACCGTGGCGGACGGCGGCGGCGGGTGGTTATGGGTTCGGAGCTACGGTGCACGATCAGACAAGGCAGAAGGGTGGGGAAGCTCCGCCGGAGTTCGGTAGTTCCTCTAGTGGTGGTAGAAGGGAGGGAGGGGGCTCGGCTTGCTGGAATTTGAGCGGAGGCCGACGGAGGTGGTTCGGCCATGGGAGGGGTAGGAGCGCCCCTTGAGCTTGACTGAGGGGCTGAGGGGGTACTAGGAGGGAGGAGAGGGCTTCTGGTGAGGTCCAGGGAGCTCGGGGATGGCTATATGTAGCCGGGCGACAATGCCATCCTCGGATGCGGCCGCGGACGCGTGGTTGATTCTCCCGGCGAGGCCTGGCACGCGCGGGCCAGTGAGGCGACGGGAGAGGGCGGAGAAGGTCCATGGTGGAGCTAGGGACGCGCGGGCGCGGACGGGGCGAGCACAGGAGCGGTCGGCCACTCGGGCGAACAGTGTGCTCGCAGGCGTGACGACTAGCGCCGGCGAGGAAGCTTCTATAGGGGGAGGTGGATCATGGGGTTACGTGGGAGGAGGAGGAGAGTGGATGGCACAAGGGGATGTGCGGGCGCGGTCGGGAAGACGAAGCCCGACGCTACCCGACACGAAGAGCGCGGCCACAGCGAGCAGAGCACGCCCACTGGCGTGCCAGCAGCACGGTCACCGCATGCACCGATGCGTGCACGGTGACTTAGCATGGCCAACCATGTCCAGGTTGTAGTCCACTCATATTGGGACCCCTCTGATGCGATGGCTCGAATAAAGCGACTTTGAGATGAAGGGTAACATCATCTGAAGTTTGCAGCAACAAACTTTGACATGATGCTGCGGAAAATGGAAGGATTAAGGGCCTAACCAGGTTGTCACAGACATTAGGGGTAGGAAGGACTACAAGTTGGTAGAATTTGAGGTAATTTGGACAAGAATTGTGGGTAGTTGCTTCACAACTGCAAAAATAGGGCAGAAACTGGATTTGGATGCTGCACTCACATTAAGTATTGGATTCAGCTAAAATTTGGTGGAGGATGGTGATTTGAGCATATTGAGGCACTGTAAAAATTTCATGCCATTTGGTCATGCCAAAAAGGTACTTCCTTCACAGTGGTCCTCTCTGGACAAAAACTTTGGGAATTTGCTGAGGAAGATTGGCTAAAAAATGGAGCTAAATTTTGGCATGTGACAATGATTTGGATATGAAAGAGTGCTCAAAAAGTTTGAGGGCAATCAAGAAAATATAAATAGCGCTTCCTTCACAAAGTGTCATTCTGGACATAATGGGAAATGAATATTCCTGAATTATTTTTGAACTAGGAAAGGAAGGATTTTGACATATTTGGGGAAGATATGATCCCAAGAATTTACGATTATTTTAGGGGAATTTTGGGAATGACAGAAATATAGGTTGCTTCACAACCTATGTCAAACAGGGTTATTCCTTTAATAGAAAAAGGAATATTCCCAAGAAATAAAGATTGGGGTTGGGCTAGAATGGAAATGACATGATCTTGGAAAATATTTTAGAGTAATGAACCACTTGGGAGAAGGAAATATGATATTTACAGGTTTCAAGTCCACAGAACCACTCCAAAAGAAAAATAAGAGCAAAAACCAAAGAAATTCAAAAGAAAAAGAAAGGGCCAAAAATTGGGGTGTTACAAACGCATACCCAATCTGCGTCGTCGGAGAAGAAGGTCAATTTTTCGATCCCACGCGAGCTGATAAAGAGCCCAAAACAACCCCGTTACGGAGAAGAGGCCGCATTAGTACTTGATGCCATCGTGGACAGCCTCCACTTAAACCGCGTGTTGATGGACTGCCGAAGCAGTTTTAACCTGCTCTATGCCGACACTGTTAGAGAAATGCATATAAACCCGGCAAGGATAAGACCAAGTGAGATAGTGATAAAAGGCTTCAGGCCAGGGGTTTGGACCCGAAGCATTGGAAATATCACACTTGAGATGCTATTCGGCACGCCCAAAAAATTTCGCAGGGAAGTCTTAGTCTTCGAGATAGCACCCTTTCATAGTTGTTACCAAGCACTCCTCGGGCAGCCTGCTTTTAACACAAGGAGAGGCAATTGAGTAACATGAAAATTTCTATAACAAAACTTGCCTCTCTCAAAATAATTACAAGTAGGATCATAATCAAACTCAACAATATAGCTATCATATAAAAGATAGTGGGATTAACATCGACTAAACTCATGACCTCTTCAAACCCACTTTTATCAAAAAATTCATAAGATTGATCATTCTCCAAAGTAGTGGGATTATTATTACCTAAAGTTGACACTCTTCCAAACCCACTTTTAATAGTATTGCAAACAGTATTATCAATAACATATTCATTGTGAGGCTCAAATAAACTCTCAAGATCACAAGAAGCGGCATAATTATCACCCTAATCATGATAATTACAATAAGTAGTAGGCATAAAAAATCATCATCAATAGTGCCTACCAACATAGTGTCATCATAAAAAAGCAATATCAAGTGTGTCATCTTCATCACTTGAATCATAAATATTGTCATATTTTTCTTTTAACTTCTTCATTAGTAGGGGAACTATAAATATTATGCCCATCAAACTCATCATCCCCAAGCTTGTAGCTTTGCATATTATTAGCAAAATCGACATTCATGGAATTCATACTAACATCATTGCAATCATGCTTTTCATTCAAGGAACTATCATGAATCACTCTATAAAATTCTTCTTTTAACACTTCATAAACAATTTCAGATTCATGGTTTTCAAGAAAAAACTTCATAAAGATATAATGAAGTGCACTCAACTTCATCTTTTCTTTCGAAGAACTTATAGCAATAGCATTTTCATCACTAGCAGTTGGTTTATTAGGATTTTTGAGAAGTCCGGCTAGTGGAGAAGGGTCCATATCAATAAAAAAAATAGTAAGCGAAGATACAAACAAATAGAAGGCACATGGCAACTAGGCAAGAAAACAAAAACAAGCTAAAAAGAAAATGTGTGTGCAAAGGCACCTAATTTGTCAGGTGATGTCTCCCCAGCAACGGCGCTAAAAATTCTTCTGCTACTCGTGATAGTTGTTGGGTTCCCCGAAGAGTAAGGGTGAAGTAGTATATTAGCATATAGTATTTCCCTCAAGTAAGAACCAAGGTTCTCGAACCAGAAGATGGCACCACACTAGCAACGTGAACAGTACCTGCACACAGACACGACAATTGCTTGCACCCAACAAAGGCAAGGAGGTCGTCACTCCCCTTGTTCTTGCCAGTTACAAGATTAACAATTGTAGGAGTCTTAGATCAATGGAGAGTGGACCCCGGGGTCATAGGTTCACTAGAGGAATCTCTCTCATAAGCATAGCAATGGTGGGTAAACAAATTATTGTTGGGCAGTTGACAGGACTGCGCATAGTTATGATGATCATCCAAGGCATAATCAATATAAAGGCATTACGTCTGTGACAAGTAGACTGTTAATCCAACTCCATCTACTATTATTACTCCACCCCAAGACCGCTATCCAGCATGCATATCAAAGTATTAAGTTCATGATAAATGGAGTAACGCTTTAAGCAAGATGACATAATGTAGGCAAAGTAAGACCAATCGATATGACCGAACCCCGTCATTTTATCCTTAGTAGTAGCAATACAAATACGTGTCTTTGCCTCTCCTATCATAGGGCAAGATCACCGCAAGATTGAACCTACTACAAAGCACCTCTCTCGCTGAAGATAAATCAATCTAACTTGGCCAAAGTAGACGGAAATACAACGCTATAAAATTACGCGGTAGATAAATCTCAAGAGACTCAAATAATTTCAATGAATAATTTGATCGTAAACCCATAATTCATCGGACCCCAGCAAACACACTGCAAAAGATTACATCGGATTGATCTTAGAGAAGATCATTGTATTAAAGATCAAAAGAGAGAGAGAAAGCAATCTAGCTACTACTATGGACTCGTAGGTCCTAAGGAACTACTCACACATCATCATGGAGGCAGCAAAGTTGATGAAGATAGCCTCCCAATGATTCCTCCTTCAGCAAAGTACCGGAACAGGGCTTCAGATGGGATTGCGGAAGAACAGAGGCTTGCGACGGCGGAAGAATTGTTTCGGGTCTCGCTCTGAGGGTTTCAGAATATATGTGAATTTATAAGCCAAAGATTAGGGCAAACGGAACTACGTGGATCCAACAAGTCATGGCGCGCCTACCCCCCTGGGTGCGCCGCATGGCTTTTGGGACCCACGTGGGTCTTCTCACCCTCCCCGAAAGCTTTTAGGGTCTCTTATGTTCCAAAAAAATCATCATAAAGTTTCATCATGTTTGGACTTCGGTAGGTATGGTTTTTCTGCAAAACAAAAAACATGCAAAAAATAGGAACTGGCACTAGGCACTAAATTAAAAAGGTTAGTCCAAAACATTATATAAGATGTCATATAAAGCATACATAAGTGATAATATAATAGCATGAAACAATAAAAAATTATAAACACATTGGGGAAGTATCAGGGAATCCAACAAATCCTACGGGAGTAGCACAGACACATCGTGAGTTGATCACACAGATGCCGGAACACAGGAACAAGAAAAGAGAACAAAACTGGTAATGGGGAAACTAGCATAGTGATCAAGTTGTTCATGGGGATGCCGATAAATCTCACCTCCGGTTTTCTAATGTATCGTGAAGCAAAAGCAATAGCATAAAGTACCTACAAGTTCACTCGATATTTATTCATGTGGGTATAGGGGTCAATATGGATGTCCATGATTCCGAAGATGGCCAAAGTGTTTCGCGGAGAGAATCGAAAGTGTTTCGGAGGAACCGGAAAACTTTCGAAGAGAACGAGATAAAACCCAGTTCGGGAAAGTTCTGAAGAAGAAATGATTTACCCCAATTGACATAGGAGGGCTCCAAGATTTTTACGGAGCCCCTAGAAGTGTTGGGGTGCCATGGGATGCCCAAAGGCAAGTCCTTGAAGGGGGCTGGCCGAATGGGCCTATGAGGCCCATAAGGGTGGCGCCCCCTCCCCCTAGCCTTGCCCACCAAGGCAACTTGGTGTGGCTACGTTTAGGAAGGGGGCACCCCTTGGTGCGCCGCCCCTAGGGGGAAGGATCCCCTCCTCCAAGACTCCTCCCTTCCCTCCCCCTATAAATAGTGGAGGGGGCAACCCCTCCTTTTGCATAATTCCAGGTCCAGGGCTACCCCCTTGTCTCTCTCTATCAGAAAAATTGGAACTATTGTTGGGTTATAATCGGCAAGGGGCTAGAAACTATGGGACACATCTATGTAATTGCCATGAATAACATTACTTACACATAACTCCTGGAGAAATACAAGAAACTGGCTTTTGCCTTCGTCTTTAGTGTATTATTTCCTCGTTGGGAAGATACACACATACATTTTAACGACATCGAAAGCCATTCTCGCTAAACTATGGATAACTGGTGATGCTTTATCCACCAGAATAGGTATACTATCAATTAGAGTTGGGGTTCTTCATGGTGGAGCTGGTGCTTTTGCATTGAAGTTGGGTTATGAACTGCTCTCATTGGGGTGCTCTATGGTGGATCCGGTGCTCTGACAACTAACTTGGGTTACTATCTGCTGGGGTTGGGGTTCTATGTGGTGTTGTTGGTTCTCTATCCACGTGGGTACTATCTGCCCGAGTTTGGGTTCTGTGTGCTGGGGCTAGTGCTTTGGCCAATGTTACTGGGGTGCTATCTTCTTTGAAAGGTAGCATTGTCTCTTTCGAATACCTTTTTTACTCCTTGAGATGCTTCCATCACCCTGTTCCATTTATATGGCTGATACACAAGAGCGGTAACTAAGTGTACACACACTGTATGCTAGGCAAATGGAATAGGGAATGAAAAACAGGATGGCATGACATGATTCACATATATGATGTCCAACTAAACAAGATGACATGACATATTCACCAACTAAGGGTCGTTGGCAACATTAAGCTCCCTAGCCTGGAGACAGTTCAATGGTGCGGTGCGCAAATCAATAGAAAATAGATGGTGCATTGTGAAGTGAACTGCAGCAAATAGATGATACGGAGAAGAGAAAGTAGGTGGTTAGGCTGAATCGGATGCGCCTATCAAACCTCGCCCCCGGCTCCTGACCTTTGCGGGCGATGAAGGTAGCGACATCATTGCTCTAAAAGGAGCACGGGATGAAGTAAAGAAGCTATGGTTGGTCACATCCACCTTTATTTCCCCTGGACTAAACTAAAGGGAGCATAGCTTTTCCGTTGAGGGGTCGACAAGAGCATAGCTTGGGAGCAGGCATATGATTCATCTTGGGGCATGAAGTGACTGGTACAAGGGAAGGACATGATGACACCTACTTACAATAAATGCAACAATGTAAATGGTGATCGTAGTTTTGGGAGAATAAAATTACTCTCATTCCTTTTTGACGATGTCATGAAGTTAGAGTTTTGCTTCATCCAATTAATCTGGTCTGATAAGTTTATGTTAGTGTTTCAAGTTTTTCTTTTTGTTGATTTGATTTTTTGTGAAGGTGAAATCTCTTACCCATTACTCTCATGTAATTGCAACCTATTTACCCAAGTCTTGGGAGTATTTTTTCTAGCCAAGAGATCTTGTGTAATTCTTAGTCATAAAAGTTACTTTGTATTTTCTTGAATCATAGATCCAAATCAGTTTACCTGTATGAATATGAATAAAATTAGAGAAATGATATGTTTCAACGCGCTGATTATCACGCTTGCCTCCGCCACCTTGGTTGCACTCCACGCGTCCACATGACGTGGTGGATCTGGCACAGCAAGGCAAAAAAAAGCCAAAAAAAAAAACAGTAACAAGACCTCTATTGCAAAAAAAATTACAACATGAATTCCACTGAGAAAAAAACTGTAACAGAGACTGTTTCAAAGGGTCAGTTCTTTAAGCCATCTCTCCTATGCATTGAGGCTTTTAAGCCTTATGAGATAACTAATCTAGAAGTCTCAACAAATTTAGGGGAGGGCTCATTTTTTAAGCTGGGAAGAGGCAGCTTATTTTTTAAGCCGTCCAAAATAAATCTACAACTTGACCTATGATTTGTAAAAAAAACTGCAACATGAGCCATGTGTTGCAGAAAATTACTGCAACACGACCTTTGTTGCAATGGTAGAGGGTGACGCTCGGCCATGCGTAGCAGCGCCCATAAAATTACAATTGTTTCTAAAAATAACCTAGAATAAATGCGCTAAGCAGGCCCATGTTTACACAGATATGTACGGAAATACAGCAACAAGTACGTGATGCGATGCCGATCTCGAAGCGAACGGTCAGAGGACATACCGAGAGCATCTGACCTTAGGAAAGAAACGAATTTTTGGGAAAGCATCGAGAAGATAATCAAACTACAAAGAGCGGTATGCAGCCATCAGAGCATAACTACTGTCATGCAATTACCAGTTCTGGATCGACAGATTCGGTAATTCTAAACCAGCCGTTACAAAAGAATAGCTGAGCCAAGCCAATTTCCATGCATGTTCTTCTATGCACAAAATGGAAAGTGAGCATGTCCAAGATACCATTGCTAACTCTCAATCATGAAAATGAACACACAGAACGAATCTACACGGCTGAAAAAACAAATCAATGCACACTTGTGTGCAATAAAACTGTTTGCAGATCTACTGGAGATCGACAATATCCTTGTTACACCCGAACAGGTTTCCTGCAACACAACAGACATGTTGTAATCACAAATCAGTTAAGGAGCATTCAGTCGCAGAAGTTTCTGATAGCATACCACATATATAAACAGTAAAATCAATAGCAAGTTTAGACTGCTTCTGGCATTCCTTGGTACAGTAACAATCATGTATTTGAAACTACTCCCTCTGTAAAGTAATATAAGACGTTTTAGATAACTACTTTAGTGATCTAAAATGTCTTATATTACTTTAAAGAGATGGTATTACTTAATGCTCTGGATGTAACAAATTTTTATTTTCGTTTAAACTTGTACAGACTGGGGTACAATAAAGACAAAATTTTGTTGTGAATAGTATGTTAGAGAGAAACAGTGTTAATATTCACTGCACAATTAACCTTTTTTTATTCTCCTGACATGTATTGTGTTTTGAAATGAAATTTTATAGGATGCTAGATTATACTACAATCTATATGTTGTTCAAAAATAACTTTCAACGAGGGGGAGGGGGGTACCCTTAGCAATGTGGTTAGTATGAGTAGGCGAGGGTGTGTACGACAGACTTATAGCAAAGGTCGACGTACACTCACACTCATAGAACGATCTTTTTAAAAATAGGTTCAGTCGCCTCATCGGAGCACGACCTACATCCTATGAGGAGAGATGTCGAGCGTGGTGCTCAGCGCACAGAACACTTGAGTGTTACCGCTTTCGATGTCCCACGACTCTAGACTAGTCTGAGCCTTACTAGGCCCCTCGGCCTCCGATACCCGGCCTCCAGTCGAGCCTCAACTCTTAGGAAGGGGGAGAGTGACTCTCTTGAGTTTATTCAAATAGGGAGTGAATGATTTACATGCCTATTAGGGACCTTATATAGCCTAGGGGTCCTTGATAAATGACCAAGACTACCCTTGAAAAGAGGAGATGGGAGAGTAGAACTATGTAATCTTTAGTCCTTTAGCCCATGCGCCTCTCGCTAACCTGAAGGGGAGATCGCTTGAGTTGGGCTTCTTTGCTCCTTTGTCTTCTTGTTTGACTTATTTTTTATGGGCTCTCCTTCCTTTGACTTGTTGACCATGAAGACTTGCTTGGACTTTTGTTGAGCAAGGTGACTTGCTTGGAATTTTATTGACTTGCGTTGACTGTCAATGCCTTTTGTTGACCGTCTATGTGGAGTGGCATGTAGGACTTGGTTGGGGCACTGGGGATAATTTTGGATATCCCCTCAACACTATATATACAACAAAATAACAACCTTTTCATAGCTTTTTGGCGGTGCCACCATTCCTCAGTAGCAGCAGGGTAGCACCATAAGGATTGGTAGCAATATAACTTCTCCGGAAAATAGAGGTGTCCTAAAGAGCAGTTTACTAAAATAACTGCATTTTGAGTAATTTCGCACCTTAACTGACAGGGTTCCAGTACTCGTTTTTCAGTATTTGAGGTTTGGAATCTAGGCAAGAAATCATAGACATACATTTGGCAAGAATATGTAAAAAATATTAACATCAGATCAAATCCTGAAACTTGAAGGTATTTCAAACTCATGCTCAATTATCTAATTTACCTTCTAATGATGCACTTTACAGAGAACGTGTTCTGAAGTGATATGTCCATCTAGCGATAATTGAATTTCACTGCACGCTTGCTTCTCTGTGGAACATTGAATTTTTTTGCAGTAGGCTATCAGAACAGCTGCATGATCTCAATCTTTAGTTTTGGTAAAACAGCAAATTAAATGAAGAGATTGCATATACCACCTTAGAGGTTGCAGCTTTGGGTATATAGAGTTAATTGCACAAAAATACCACAATTGGGGCTAGGTTAACGAATTGGTATCATTCTTATTTACTTTTTACAAATCAGTACCGGCTCTGAGGCAGATTAATGCAAAGGCACTGATGGCCGGTTGATGACATTTTGACAGCAATCCTGTCTAGTGGGACCCACAGTCAGCAATTATGTGGCGGCATATGTTGCACCGAAAGACCTGGGAGGCAGCCGAGTGCTTCCCGGGGCTCACCGGAGTTCCACTACATGCGATTGGAGGGGAAGCAGGAAGTGACAAGGACCGATTCATAACCACCTTGACACCGCGAGCACGTGAAGGTTGTCGATGGTCGCTGGGGATCAACGGATCCTTGTCGCCGGCGGTAGAGCTTGACGGAATCACATACGCGGCCGTTTTCTTTTGAAACTGAGCTGGGCAAGATGCTAGTGGGGTTAAAAGGGCGGTGAGGACAGGAGGAATTGGAGAGGGAAGCCGTGGTAGCGACAGGATATTGCTCGGTTTGGCGGCGGCGATTCTGGACAGAGCCGGAGATGACGAGGCTCGCGGGCAAAAGTGCGCATGCTTGAAGCTTAAGAGAGGGAGTAGGAATAAATGCAGGGTAGAAGGATAGTTTCGGGGTGCTTTTTGAGGGCTGGCAACAAGCGCCGGGAGGCCGTCATTGGAGGAGCTCGGCATGGTAATGAACATAGTTAAAAAAGGCGCGCCTAAGCGAGCGCTTAAGCGCGCCTAAGCGAGCGCTTAAGCGCGCCTAGGCTCTAGGCGTTGGCAAAACGCATTGCTTAATCTGCGCATAAGCATGCGCTTTGGTCAATAAAGCGCAAGGCGGTGGCAAAACGCACAATTAACGCCTAGCGCTTTTTTGAACTATGGTAATGAACGACAAAAGAAGCATGCCGCGGCGATGCGGACGTACTCAGGGGCTGCGGAATACGCGAAGGAAGCGAAGGGGAGGCAGCAGGAAAGGTCACTGCTGGCCCGGCAAGGTGGAGATGGGAGTGCCGAGAACAGACTCGCCCGCGTACGTGCGCTCTGGCGGTAGAGCGGCGAGTAGCACAGGAAGCAGATAGAGAGACGCACATCAGGCATTGAGACGTGGGAGCACGTTGGTGCGAGAAACCGCTAGGTGGAGGTGGAAAGAGAGGGTTGAGCGGCGTCGATTTCATGCACACAAGGTGCTCGATGGAAAGTTTGCGGCTCAGGAGGAAGAAAGGGAGGATGGCGAGCAGGGCATTGCTCCTGCGTAAACAATGGAGCATAGGGGAACAATGGTGATTGGGAGGGAGAGTGATGGGGTGTTAGATGCACGGTAGGAGCAGCGTTTTAGTTCCCAGACCTCTCCAACACCAATGCTTCCATGATCTAAGCTGGTTATGTGTTGGCCTCCTTTCCTGTCACGAGAGAGTGACAGGTGTATCTGCTGTGATAACGCCATGTTGCCATCCACCCAACAGTTGCAGTGTTTGATGGGGAGGAGACCCCGTCCGCCATGATATACGTGCTTACACAACTTGGAATCACAATAGATATATGAGTTGTTGCTGATGGTTTCTTGTTCTCCATTTCTTGGTCAGACCTGCGGTACTTTGGCTTATAAGAAATTATGTAGCTTCTTGGGTGATCTAATCTTTATTTGATTTGTACGAACAAGGTGGTGACGGTGCAGGCTAGCACAGTGCACAAGATGCTCCGAGTTACAGAGGGTGTGTCCAGCATTTTCACAAAGCCATTTGTGCCAGAACTTTCTCTGTCTTGGTGCATTCAGCACGAACAAGCCCATCATTGAAGTGTCTTCTGGGAATGGCCACGGTGATGAGAGGAAGAATCATTAGGAGTGTGATACAGAGAACAGAGGAGGGAGCAAGAAGCAGACGAGCTGGTCTGACACCAGGTTTTACATGAGAAACTCACACTTTTTCTTTGCAGCAGAAAACTAAGCCAAAATCCGCACTGCGTTTAAGATCTTGTGGAAGATCCGGTACTTTGGGAGGTATTTAAATGAACCAGATTGTATACATATATCCAACATAATTTGTAGTGATATATAACAAACTTTATAAAAGCATATAGAGCATTGCCAATGATACCTTATTTCAATTCAGGAGCATATAGAGCAGGGCAAGGTGATACGGTATGATCAGGCAAGCCACTTATGAACTCGTTAGCAGCCTGAAGACAGCCATGCAGCATTTTCTTCTCTAACCTTACAAGTCTAGTAGCAACTTCTTTCTTTGGTTCCAAACTGCCATTGGCCAACTGGCAAACATAAAAGCAGTTCAGTAATGTAACAGAGAAATGAGGAAAATATACACAAGAACCCACGGCTCGTTACCATTGCTTCATCCTCGTCCAAAGTAGTCGGATAACCAGCCAATCTTGATTTCAGGTAGACAACAAGTTGGTCAAGTACAGCTCGCTCTGAGCATGGACTAACCTAAAGAATAGCAGTTTTAGGTGACATGTCGCATTTTATTACAAACTATCGTGCCATAATCCTGTTATCAGAACATATCTTGGTTGGCAGTTTTTCTCTAAATTGATAAGAAGTCACATAGATCATTGAGTATATATATCCCTAGTTTCACCCAGAGTAATGCAGATAAATGATGCTAGTGTCCCAGCCACCGCTCATTTCGTTTCAGTGAATATATGGTTAATGTCAACCAGATATAATCCAGTACAAAAAACCAGGTGGAAACCTTTACTTGACTAGGATCTTGAGCATGCCAAGAAAAGGCTTCAAAAGTAAAACCAATTTCCAGATTACATGTTGTGCTGTCTTCAATCTCTCGCTAAAATTTCAACCAAAGGGAAAATACGTATTTTGAATTTTCTGCAAAATCAAGCCAGTTCTCTACATCAAGGGCTTAGCCTAGCACCAGTTTAAAGGCTTATAAGCACTATGCAGGGCATGAACGGGTTGGTTACTTTAGGGAATACTACTTTATTCAACTTGAAAATCTAAACCGGACCTTCCAAATAGAAGCCTCATATAAACCTAAGCAAACAGAAGGTGAATTCAAAGGGTTACAAACAAGAAGCCAAAAAAGCCTCGTTCTTTTGTATATATTGCAAATCTGCTGAGACCACGTGGAGTCGTATTTTTTTAAATCGTTTGGTGCACGGTGTTGCATTGTTATCATGTTGCTCCTATATCTTTTTCACGATATTTGACAACATCTAAGCAGGTGTTCGCTTTGCTCGGTCACGGTTAACTAAAGTAAGCCTATGTGTAAACCACCTGGGATACAAGTCAAGCTTGATATGAAATAACAGGAACTGCCCGATATAGGTCAAACACCATTCACGACAATCTAGAGATCAAATAGTAATTTATCAAATGCAATATGTTGCAACGTCGAGGATGGTAAGCCGGCTTACTGGACATGTATCACCTTCTGACGAAAGTATACATTGCATTTCATCTGGATCTGAAATGTATCCTAGTCTCAAGTATGGCAGCATTTCAGAAATAGTTTCCTTCTCTTTGCCTACACAGACCTGAAAAGTGAGGCATATCAATATTCAACACATTCTACTCTCAACTAAATAGGAAAAAGGAATTGAAAGTCCCACTTGGAATTTTTGGATAGCAAGCTTTCCATTTCTTTGAGCGACCATTCTCTTCTCTTGGTATTGAGGATCTTCAGTGTTTAGGGATGCCTGTGATAATAATTTAGGCTTCGTTACACCAACCAAATAAGGACTGTAAAACAGTTTTAGAAATCCCACCTCGATTGCTATGCGATCATATGGATTGTCTTCATCAACAAAACCATAATTGAGAAGCAACCTGGAGTTTGGTTGAGGCCCACACCTGGATAATTATATATTTAAAATCATTGCATAGAAGAACAGTACATGAGATCTATCTACAACGTAAATTAAAATCAGCATCCTAATTGCCAAATATAATGAATGAGGACAAGAACATCAATGTACTGAAGCAAACATAATACCAAACAATTATTGGTTCTCCTGCTTTGTACGGCCGATCGACCAGCAATCGAACAGAACCATCAACAGCAGTCAGCATTGCTTTGCAGTTGCTCTTGTACGTCAACAGTGGTGGGCCCAAGGGAACTAGTGCAAATCTTCGAGCTAAACTAACCTTCTGCTCTTGAGATAAGAAGTACAACAAAGTCAATGGAATGCAGTTTGGGTATGGAGAAACCACAAGCAATGCAATGTTGTTCTCACACAAAACATTAAGCAAAAAAAATCTGCACTAAATATGGAAAGATAATCTAGAGACAATTGAGCATTGACTGCGAAAGAACAAGATATGTAACTTATGAACTTTTCTAGTGTTACGCTCAAACACTTCATCTACCGTTTGTTCACGATCGTAGTACGTTTGCCTCGCCCGACCCTATCGCTTTCATCTCCCTTCACTAACCCAGCCACCCAGGACCCAACAGGCGAACCGTACTCTCACTCGACCCCTGTCATATCGATTCCCCATCACCACCATGTCGGCGGTCGCCGTAGTCGAACTCCGCCAAGGCGCTGCCCCGCACTGATCCCATGCGGCCACGGACGCGACATGGCGTGGCGGAGTCAGCTCGCACCAGCGCTTCTCCCAGGCCGCGCAGCACCACAACCATCGGTCGTCTACCCAAAATCCGGCAACCGTCCGCGATAGCGCCGTCTCCTCCTCTCCTCCAACGGACCACTACCATACCCATGCCACCATCCACGTCGCACCGCTGTCGTCCCCATCCAGGTGGGCCATAGTGTCGCCATCGAGCTCAAACCGCACACCCACATCCTCACCAAGCCGGCACCATCTCCGATCTCATGGGGTGCCATCTCCCAGCCCCATAGTAGGCACAGCATGTATAGGTCCAGTTACCACCATTGCATTTTGATGTAGCCCACCTGAGTTACCATTGTTCCTGTGATGTAGTTAGCAATTACCTATGTTACCTTACCACAATGAAAATGATGTAGTTATCTACATTTCAGAGTTATCATCATAAAATTATAGTTATCGAACTCTATAATTATAATTACCACCATGGCACTGATTTTAGTTTCCCAGCTATTCGGGTTACAACTATCATCAAAGCATTATGTAATTAACCCGTAGTTCATGTTAGAGTTGCCACCTATCTTCCGTTGATATAAATATAGATGCCCAACTTCCGTTGCAGTTACAACACCATGGCAAATGAATGTGATTATCCAGTTGGCTAGGTTTCCAGGTATCATCATGGCACCGACAGTCACCCAGTTGTTTATGGTTAGTAACCATCATAGCACTAGTATAGTACCAATCATCCAAGTTACTGTTCAAAAAAAGTTACCCCTCATCCAAGTTACAATTACCAACACGGCAATTATGTAGTTACCTTAGCTAATTGACCCAGCGCCTGTAGCTCTGCTCGAGGTCGTCCAAATCGACCATAACGCTGAAGGGAGCACATCGACCCAGCGCCTGCCTCTTTTCTTGAGTTTGTTAAAAGTCCTAGTCTTGAGCCCTTTAAGGATCAGTGTGTTAGCTCATTCTGCCTGCCCGTTGCTGCGTGGATGAGCGACGAAGGCAAAGCACAGCCTGATCCCGAGCTCCTCACAGTACTCAGTGAACGCGGCGCTGGTGAATTGGGTGTCGTTATCAATAATGATATGGTTGGGAACCCCAAAGCAGCACACAATTCCTATGAAGAGTTTGATCGCCGTATTCGCGGTGACCTTGGCGACGGGCTCGACTTCAGTCCACTTGGTAAATTTGTCAATGGCGACGTAAAGGTACTTGTAGCCCCCAACTGCTCGGGGGAACGGCCCCAAGATATCCAATCCCCAAACCGCGGAGGGCCATGAGAGGGGGGTGTTTTGAAAAGCCTGAGTGGGTTGACGAATCCGCTTTGCATGGAACTGACAAGCCTCATAGCTTTGAACTAGCTCGATGACATCCTGGAGGATGGTTGGCCAGTAGAAGCCTTGCCGGAAGGCCTTCTGACCAGCGTGCGTGACGATGCGTGGCTACTGCACTCGCCTCCAGGGATATCCACGAGCAGGTCGTGGCCTTCTTCCTGAGAAATACGCTCAAGGACCCGATTTGCACTACACCGATAGAGATCTCCATCCATCACAGCATAACGCTTCGCTTGTCAGGCGATCCTCTCTACAGTGGCATTATGTTGGGGAAGGATATTTTCTTTCAGGTAACCCTGTATCTCGGAGATCCAAAAAGGTGTATGAGAACAGAAGGTCCGTGCTCACCAAGTGGTGGTTTCTGGTCGGGAGTTCCTGTGATAGGATTCCCCTCAGAAAGCATCACCCGAGCAGCCTCGCCAGAGCGAGAGGAAGTCCCTTCATCTTGATCGGTGGTCGAGACGGACGGTCGGGTGAGTCTTTCTTCAAAGGTTCCGGCCGGGACCGTGTAACACCCCAAAATTTTAACCATATTTTTGTTAAGTAAAATTTTGACAGAAATAAAATTTTGAATTATATTAGGTCTCTTATTAATTTCTGAATCTTTTCTGTTTTCTGTTTTCCCAAAATCCTTCCCTCCATCTAGAAGCTTTTGAAAAAATATTGTGGGTTTGAAAGTTTTTCTTAATCGTTTCATTTAACTTTTAAAATTCAGTAGGAAATAGTTTCATAATAATAATAGAAAATCCCAAAATAATTCTTTTAATGGCATTTTCAAACTCTAAAATGCTTCTGTTGCATTAATAATAATTCAAATAATTGTTTTAAAATTCCCAAAAAATTATGAGAGGTCCTCTGTTGACTATAGATCACTTTTGTACAAAAACCCACCTTGGCCGTTTTGAAATTTTGAGCAAACCATCCTCTTTTAAATTCTGGTCCAATTCTAGCTTATAACTACAACCCAAATTTTCGTTGCTCAAATAATGGAGACGGAGTATATTAGTACCAATCTTCAAGAACAAGGGGGATGTTCAGAGTTGTACTAATTACCGTGGAATTAAGCTGATGAGCCATACAATGAAGCTATGGGAGAGAGTCATTGAGCACTGCTTAAGAAGAATGACAAGCGTGACCAAAAATCAGTTTGGTTTCATGCCTGGGAGGTCGACCATGGAAGCCATTTTCTTGGTACGACAACTTATGGAGAGATACAGGGAGCAAAAGAATGACTTGCATATGGTGTTCATTGACTTGGAGAAGGCCTATGATAAGATACCGAGGAATGTCATGTGATGGGCCTTGGAGAAACACAAAGTCCCAGCAAAGTACATTACCCTCATCAAGGACATGTACGATAATGTTGTGACAAGTGTTCGAACAAGTGATGTCGACACTGATGACTTCCCGATTAAGATAGGACTACATCACGGGTCGGCTTTGAGCCCTTATCTTTTTGCCTTGGTGATGGATGAGGTCACAAGGGATATACAAGGAGATATCCCATGGTGTATGCTCTTTGCGGATGATGTGGTGCTAGTTGACGATAGTCGGACGGGGGTAAATAGGAAGTTAGAGTTATGGAGACAAACCTTGGAATCGAAAGGGTTTAGGCTTAGTAGAACTAAAACCGAGTACATGATGTCCGGTTTCAGTACTACTAGGTGTGAGGAGGAGGTTAGCCTAGATGGGCAGGTGGTACCTCGGAAGGACACCTTTCGATATTTGGGGTCAATGCTGCAGGAGGATGGGCGTATTGACGAAGATGTGAACCATCGAATCAAAGCCGGATGGATGAAGTGGCGCCAAGCTTCTAGCATTCTCTATGACAAGAGAGTGCCACAAAAGCTAAAAGGCAAGTTCTACAGGACGGCTGTTCAACCCGCAATGTTGTATGGCGTTGAATGTTGGCCGACTAAAAGGCGACATGTTCAACAGTTAGGTGTGGCGGAGATGCGTATGTTGAGATGGATGTGTGGCCACACAAGGAAGGATAGAGTCCGGAATGATGATATACGAGATAGAGTTGGGGTAGCACCAATTGAAGAGAAGCTTGTCCAACATCGTCTGAGATGGTTTGGGCATATTCAGCGCAGGCCTCCAGAAGCTCCAGTGCATAGCGGACGGCTAAAGCGTGCGGAGAATGTCAAGAGAGGTCGGGGTAGACTGAATTTGACATGGGAGGAGTCCGTTAAGAGAGACCTGAAGGATTGGAGTATCACCAAAGAACTAGCTATGGACAGGGGTGCGTGGAAGCTTGCTATCCATGTGCCAGAGCCATGAGTTGGTCACGAGATCTTATGGGTTTCACCTCTAGCCTACCCCAACTTGTTTGGGACTAAAGGCTTTGTTGTTGTAAATAATTCTGAAAAATTTCCATCTTATAGTCCTTCCACCAAAACTCTCAAGTCCAGGAGATCAACTCCAATTGCATCTTTTAGGTTCATCAAATAGTTCCGTGAAGTTTTGGGTCAGAACTGAATAATATCAACACTTGCATTGGCAACTTGTTTCCCCTATCAAACCAACCTTACCATCATCTCTATCATCCAAAGAGGCCCCATCATGCCAAGTCTCGCTTCCAGAAGAATTTTCTAAATGGCCCTTGCATTCTGTCGAACACCTTGAGCTCATGACAGAATTTGACAACAATTCTGAACTCCATGTGACAGTAGCTCCTCTTCCTAAAATAACTTGTCCACCATCCTCTTAATCCAACGTAGCACTACCCTGCCAAATATCATCTTGATTGGATCGTTGTAGCCCGCCCTGGCATTTTGTCAAGCACCTCGAGTGCGTGTACAGAGCGCAGCCAGAGCGTGCGTATTGCAGCCGCTGGCATCGAGCTGCTGCCGCCCTCCTGTTGCTTCCCTCGCTCGTTCAGATCTTACCCTGGACTACCGCATCGCCCCTAAGCCTTGCCGACACCGTGCTTTGGCCCCTAGCGCCGACCACCGCCGCCCAAGCCGGCCACGACCGATCACCGTGGCAAACACGCCACCGCGCAAACGCCCTAAGCCAACCAGCCCCCCTGGAGTAAATTTGGACGGCCACCGCCCTCACCAACCCTCCGCCGTACATGCACCGACCTCGCCTACCTCGTCGCCGACCACGGGAAGCAATGAATGGCTGCCGCCGAAGTCGGTGAAGCAGTGCTCGGCCGAACCGACGTCCCCCGCCTATAAAAGCCACCCCGAACTCTCCCAGCAGATCACCACCACTCCTCCTTCCTCTGTGAGCTTCCCCGAGCAGCCAAGCAACCGAAAACGGCCATCTTCTCCATCTCCGGCAACCAAGGCCACCGCCACTCCCTCGACGATTCCCACGCCTCCAGAGCCTCCCTCTCCTTGTTTTCTTCTCCGGTAGCTTCCAAATGATTCCGTGGATCCATCCCGCCCGACAATTTCACCGGAGATGCGTCGTGGGCAAAAGCCCCAATTCGTCTTCGGCGGAGCTCCTCGGGAGAGCTCACCGCCGGCGAGTTAGGGCCTCCCGGTGACCATCCCGTACCTCATCAGGACCGCCGCGACCCGCTGATCCTGCTCCTGCGCCCAGCTCCTCGAGTGGAGCCGCCGTTCGCTGGCGCTGATCGCCGGAGCTCCGCCCTGCTCAGTTGCAGGGGAGAGAGGGTGCGGGCGACCAGTCAAACCTGACTAGTGGGCCCGCGGGACCCCCTGTCAGCGACCCTGGAGGGCACGCCTCGCTGTCAAGTGAAGGCGCATTGGTACTCTTTAGACACCTGGTTGATGACTAGCTAGGAGTCACCCATGACGAGAAGGCGTCGAATTCCGAGAGAGGTTGCTACTCGGAGGCCGGCGAGCAGTCCCTTGTACTCAGCCACGTCATTGGTCCCTCCGTCGAAGAGGAGTTGCAGGACATACTCGAGTTGCTTGCCAGTGGGGCGGTGAGAACAACTCCGCCCCCCGCGCCTAGAAGCGTGAAGGAACCATCGAAGTGCATCGTCCAATGCTCGAGACTCCCGTGACCGGGAGCCGCAGATAGCTCCTCCTCATCTCCTGGCATCGGCATCCATTCGACGAGGAAGTCAGCAAGGGAGCGACTTTTGATGGCAGAGGTCGAATTCCCCGAGCTCGATTGCTCACTCCACGATGCAGCCGCTTGGCTCACAGTTGTGAAGCATGCGATCGAGCAGGAAGGATGTGACAATGGACACCTCTTGGGCTTTAAAATAATGTTGCAGTTTCCTTGACGCGACCAGGATCACGTAAAGCAACTTCTGGATCTATGGATATCACGACTTGGCATCGCGCAAGACTTCAAGACTTCGTTGACGAAGTAGACGGGGCACTGTACGAGAAGCCCTAGAGTCGGGAACACCTGCTCGGATTCTTTGATCGACTCTGAGCTGGAGGAGAGCTCAGACCCGAACACCAGCTTGGATGAGAGCTCGGGCTTGACCACCTGGTTGGAGATGGGGTAGAGCTCGGGCTTGACCACCTGGTTGGAGATGGGGGAGAGCTAGGGCTCCGCAACTCGCTCTTCGATGATATTCTCCTTGAGAGGCGCCAGGTACTCGAGCTCAATGGCAGGGGGCGTCACTGATGAAGTTGGAGATCGCGCCCCATGCAGGACCCGACGCCTCCTCACGTTCCACCACCAAGACAGCTCATGACATGGGGGTGGCCACAATGTACAGCAGCAACGGTTCCTGGGGTTTTGGCAGATAGCGATATTTCCTTGATCAGGGTGACGCCGTCGCTGGAGAGCTTGACCTTCCTCTGGGCCAGGCCCAAGCATTCAGGACGATCATCTTCGTTTTCGACGGAGGCAGAGCCGCCGCGTATAGCTTCTGGGCACAAAGCACTAAGCTTTGGAGGTCTGGCGACTCCGTGATCGGGCCTTGCCGCCCAGGCATCTTGACGGCGAGGTAAGCATAATGCAATGCCACCATGAACTTCGTGAACGTTGGACGCACGAGGATGTCGTTGTACAGAAGGTCAAGCTCGACGACGTCGAAAACTATGCTCTCGGTTCGGTATGGTGCCGAAGGTGACCATCAAAGACACATGTCCGATTGGTACAGTAACCCACCCTTGAATGGATTTGTCGGTTGCAAACGCCATGGGGGGGCACTTGCATCTTCTCGAAGACAGCGGGTGACGAGATAGAGGCATGCGCCCCGTCCACCAACATGTTGGTAACCTTGAAGTTGTCAAACGTCGGAGAGACCACCAACAGGAGTTGGCCCACGCCCATCGTGCTCTTGGGGTGGTCTTTGTGGTTGAACATGATAAGTGTTTCTGATCACCTGAGAGGTGGGGATGCCTCTATACTCTAAAGCAGTGCATTGACCTCTCGCTCCAACAGCTTGAGCTGCCGGCGTGGAGCGGACGTGGATGCGCTCCCATGGATGCATGCTGCAACTCTGGATCCTAGGGGGGCCGAAATGCCAGTCTTGATAGTCGTGGTCCTCGCCACCGCTGCGTCTGTGGCAGAGATGGCGCTTGTTTGCACCGCATCGGGTGTCGCACTCCATGTCACGGCAAGCTCAGCATCGGTTACCAGCGAGGGCTTCGCTGTCTTGGCGATCCGCGAGAGCATGCCAATCGGAGAGGTGCTCAGGGCACACCATTCGCTAGTGTCCTCGAAGGCATCGGTCCTCTTCTTGCCGTCGAGGACGTCACAAAGATCTTCGGCGCACGTCGGGACAGAATTGATAACCGTGAGATGAGGTCTACGACGGCAACTCCTGATCCCACCAAGCACAAGGCTTGATGGCTTCTGCGGTGGGGAGCCCTTACTAACATATGAGCGAGACGATACGTGTCTCGCTGACCTACGGGGGCCTCCTGGCGTGGCCCCTTACCATGGTGACAAAGTACTCCGTGAGCGACACCTTCAACATCAAGATCCCCTTCGACAAGTACTCCGTGAGGGACACCTTCAACATCACCGACTTGGCCCCTTACCATCGTGACGAAGTTTTGGATCCGAGGACGGATCTTCCCCAAGGGGGAGAGGGGAGATGGTGCAGAGCACCCCATGGACATCACCATCGATCCTACGCCAACATCCCAAGCGCCAAGTGGGCCAACAACTAGAGCACGCAAATGTGACATTGAAATCGAGGTGAACTCGCTCCTCTTTGAACTTTGTACACATTCATATGAGACATGGCTACTACCTCAAACGCATACCCTAAGCAACTCAGGCACCAAGGGATTGACCATGAAGAAGCGAGGACAGAAGGCTAAGTCATAGCAGAAGAGAAGGAAGATGGAAAAAGTCGCGGCTACTACACAGCAACTAGACGTCCAGCCAGCTACTCGGGAGTCTGGGTTAAGCCTGGACGAAAAGGCTCTCTGCATAGCCCGTATGCAACATCAAAAGGTTTTTCGCAAAGTCGGACGTCCTGACAGTTACCCAGACGCACGACCCCTGGAGCGTGCACCACGGGAGCCAACCCAGTTCAAGCGCTGGCTATAGCCGCCGAACGTCCGGCTTGCCACCCGAATGGTCCGGCCTCTTACCGGACATCCGACCTGCCTGCGTGCAGTTTGGACGAGAGCCATGTATCCCATCTCCTAAGCCATGTATCCCATCTCCTACCTCCCCCATCTCAGCCCTAGACTATATTAACCAAGCCCCTCTCGCTTTCTAGGGTTAGCAAAGCATATTAGACCTTCTTGAGAGAACTTTGCTCATCTACCCCTTCTCCATTGGAGACTAAGGCATCCATTAGGAGAAGAATCCCAAGGGCTTTCCAAGACCTCCATATCCTTAGGATGGGGAAGATCTATCTCTCAAGACCTCACTTCCCCTTAGGGATTTGGGAAGAACTTTACCTAGCTACTTGTTTCCTTTTGTTGACTGTGGATCTAGTACTGCCTCTTTGCTTGGATGCTTGGAGAGCACATGTGTGATGTGGACCTTGTTCTTCTAGTGAATTTCCCTTGTGTTTGTTTAGTTCTTGTGTGTTCTTCCTCTTGATCCCTCCAAATTGTGAAGAATGGGCACAATTGGGGCTTTGCCCTACATCATTTTGGGGTACTGAAGCTAGGTTGAATCTCCATATAAACCTTTTCTTGAAGATCTCCATGCAAGAATCCATTCTTGGCATCCAACTGATGCAGTAGCCAACCAAAGTTAGCATCACAAGTGCAAAGGTCTGGTCATAGTCAATCCCGTAAGTTTAACTGTAACCCCTTGCCGCTAGTCTCGCCTTGTACCGTTCTACTTTCCCTTCCAAGGTTCTACTTTCTCTTCTAGGGTTTGCTTGACGTTATACACCCATTTACAAGTAACTGGACTTTTTCCTTCTGGAATAGGAACAAGATCCCATTTCTTCTCCTTTGCACATGTCTACTTGGATCTCTCGAGGATGGTATATGTGACACCCTGAGTTTTGCCTCCTGATAACTAGAGCTAATAGTGTTGTTAGGACCCTTAGTGGTATTTGAATTTAAATCTTTGCTTCTTAATTTGGGTCTTTTGAATTTCTTCTGTTTGAAATTGAATTGGATCTTCTGCTTGCATAAGGTGCTCTATCTCTTAGGAAAAATCCTATAGCTATTCTACTCCAGTACTCCATCCCGAACTTCTACCACTGATCATGCCATGGGAATAGCTCATAAAAATATTTTCTTACAAAAAGTATTTTTTCAAATTTAGGTTTTCAAAAACCCTTGAGTTAAGGCTTGAACTACAAGTACTTAATTTAGGGGTCGAAACTTGCTCTCGGGCGAGCGCCGAGCCCAACCATCTGTTCCAATCAGCTCAAAACTCACCCAATCGAACCTCAGAACCAAAAGCCCTTTCGATTGACGTCGAAAACCTCGAATTCGAGCAGCTCGTCGCCGCCTCGGGTCGCCGTGAAATCGGGCGGTACAGACCACCATTCGACCTCCTTCCTCTTCCTATAGCTTCATCTCATCGCTACGAATCTCACGCGACTTTTATTTTCTAGCGCCGCAGCCGGAATCGAGCCATTCGTCGACGAGCTCGAGCACCACCGCTCGGGAGCGTCACCACCGTCAGTTTCTTCGTCGCCCGCCGGCGTCTCGACCTCCATCCGATGCAATGTGCTCCCTTGAGCTCGCCCATAACGCGGGCGCTTCCAATGGTGGCCGATAGCGCCTGCCATCGGCCGCCGATCGAGGCCCGTCTCCTCCGTTCTGGTAGGAGGAGGAAGACGAACCTGCCCAGGGGCCCCGCCATTCAGCCGGCCAGCGAGGCTGCCAGTAATTGATGGGTGGGCCACACCATTAAGTGGAAACGGTTTTGACTGGATCCGCCTCCCCGCGGCGGAAGCGTACTCCGAAGAATGCGCGACGTCACGGTCTTTTCTCGCCTGGCCGAGCAGCTGGGCCAGACCCAGTTCGCTTCGCCGCTAAGTCGCGCCCAGTGCGCACTTCTGCCGCTCCAGATCGGGCCAGTTTTGGCCCACTTGGGTATGCCCTTTTTCTTTTTCTTTATTCCAGAGACTTCGTTCAAATCCTAGGAAATTCAAATGGAATCCAAATTTGATGCTTCAAATTCCTAGATGCTCCTAAATTCATGCTCTATCGAATGGAGTAACATGCTCTATCAAATGCTTCTGTACTGTTATATAGCAAACCTAATTTTCTTACATATAAAGTCAACCTTTGAAAGTTCCTACAGTAATCATTTGTACACCAAATATGGTGATTCAAATTCCTAGCTACTTCTAAGTTCATAACCTATTTGGTGAACATTTTTGCCATGCACTAGTTCTACACCGAGAATTATTAGGCCATTTCTACATATATAGTCACATTTGCAAATCCTAGGAAAATCATTTTAACTCCAGATCCAGTGAAACCAACTCCTAAATGTTTCTAAAATCTCAACCTATTTAATGAGTGCATCCACTCATTTTTACAAAAGGTTTTTCTCTATAGCTCTTTAGCAAATCATTCTTCCTTTGATCCAACTTTAGTGAGTTGCCCAAAAATCCCTATAGCTCTAAAACCAGTAGGTTCACCTTGGTTATTTTTCATATAACCAGAGAAGTCCTAGAAAAGTAGAACCAATATTTTTAGAGCACTTTTATGTTTCTGCCCTATGTCGTGTTGCTTAATGTGTTAAGTTTTGGCGTTAGATAACAATGTAGACGAAGGATTCGAACAAGGAATAGAAGCTTTTGAAGACTTTGCTGAGCCAGGCAAGCAACCTTTTGACCATGTTGATCACCCATATATTTTGCTCATTGAGTAGAATTATTTTCATGCATTGAAAACTATGACTAAATGCATTGCTAGTTTAGTTGATCTTACTTGCATGTTATAGGTGTTACCCTAGCTGCCGATAATACTTGTCCTTGTCAACCCGGGAAACACTTGGTGGGCATAGCTATATGCTATGGTAGTTGCTTAGCCATGCAAAATGGGTAGCAAGATGTAGGTTGGACACAAAACAAACTTATTCAAAAGTTTTATGAGAACCCCGTCGGATGACATTGGTGCCCGAGGGAGGAAGTAAATGAAGGTTTTCATAAAGGATTAGATTTAACCATTTGACCGTCAGCCCAACATTTAGCGCAACCACGATACCCTGGTATGGGACAGACGTTACCCTGTTCGATACTAGTAGAGTGCCCACATTACTAGTGACGGGAGTGGACGTACTCACTCTCGATACGGAGTCGCTCTCGACATACTGAGGTGGCTTAGCATGGTTTTTACTCGCATCGGGCACACCGTTGGTACCCTCATGTGTATGTGATACGTTGAGAATTGAGGTAGCACTTCAGAAGCCAAGGCTATGATATGATGAAAAGTGTTGCACAAGGGGTAGGTACCAATCGAGCGGACTCTCTATTAGTGTCGTCTGGGGAAAGGTAATGATCGGGTGCTTATCTCAGGTACAAAGTCAGTTTGTACAGTGAGATGTTGTGGTAGACACGGAAGTTCCCCGATTCTTGTAGGTAAAGTGTGCAACCTCTGCAGAGTGCAAAACTATTCGAATAGCCGTTGTCCTCGGTTAAGGACAGTTGGAATGACCACACTTAGACTATGTCCATAAAAGTTGGTGATGATGATGAGAATGGTGATGATATGAGAAAGATGATGATGATGGAAATGACGGTACGCAGTACCAAGAATTATGAGATGAGATGATCAAGTTGATGTTCAACATAAGCTATTATATCACCGTGGTTCTTCAGACCACGAGGCCTCGTTGTTTTCAAAACATAGGTCATGAGCATTTGAAAGTTAGCTTTCCGCAAACTGCTAAACATAGTGTAGAGCTTTCATTGTACCAAACCTTGCATGAATATTCTGCTATTACATTTTTTGGGTTGCTTGCGAGTACATTCAAATGTACCCACCTGGCTTGTCCCTGGATATTAACTTAGCCAGGAATGGAAGACACTGGCTTTGAAGATGAGTTCTTCGACGACGCCCCTGCGAACTAGGCGGCTTCCCCAGTCAGCTTGCCTGTAGGTTATGGCTTACTACGTGGGTTCAAGCTACCGTTGATGTTTCTGTTGCAGCATTTCTTCTGGAGTTGCCTTTATGGCTTATCTATGTAAGACTAGACCATGATGGTCATCTCTATGTAAGACTTATTCGTGTTGTAATGGATGTATGCTTGTGATATCAGTTCGTTGTACTTAGTGGCACACCGATCATGGGACCACTATTAGATGAGGTGGGTTCGATCTTATAGGCCAGTGCCCCCACAGTATACTACTTGACTCTCCTATGTTGTGCACCTATAGGTTTGAGCCCAATGACGAGCATGCAATGGAGGAGGTCAAGCACAAGAAAGCGCCTACACCATCAGCGAGGGAAGCATGGAAGCGAAGAAGGAACCACGAATACGGCGGCCTAGAGCGCGAAGACGGTGCCCGGAGGCTAGTAAAGCCCGACAGTCCAACCGTATGTCTGACATGTCAGATAGCCCGACTTGGCGTTGCTCTCTAGACCATGTCAGACTTTGGGTCGGACATGGGGTTAGAACCTCCAACATGTCAGACTATCAGGCTTAAGTTGGACTATCCGACTTTGCCTGCATGCACTAAAGATGGGCCCAACCCATGTATCTTCCTTTCCTACTTACCCTTCGTGAGTAGACCTATATATACCTCTCCCCCGCCTCGGATCTAGGGTTAGCTAAGAAATGACTAGACATTAGAGCTTAGCTCATGTACCTCCCTTGTGGGGTTACTCTTATATGGAGATCGCTCCCTTAGTGGAGATCAAGGCCTCCTCTTGAGGGGAAGACTCCATAGGAGTAACAAGACCTCCACTTGTGGGAAGATTCCTCCATGGAATTCAAGACCTCCATGTCTTAGGACTTGGGGAAGAACCCTAGCATGTTACATCTCTCTCTTGTGGATGATTTGGATAAACTATTTATCCACCTTTTGTTGCAACTTATGTGTCGATTTGTGCTAGTTTTCCTTGTGATTTCCCTCGTGTTCTTTCTCAAATCCACCTCCAATTCGTGAAGATTGGCCATTCCTAATGGCTTGCCCCATATCACATGTGATCTAATTAAAATGAAAAATATTTAGAGCTAAACTGTTTTTAATTCATATGACAGCATACATTACTCACTTGCGAAACAAATATTAAGCCCCGACTTCAAACAAATGGAAATAAATCAAATGGCTCAGGCACCATGTTGGAGAACTACAAATAAATGCTTGGCATATTACCTGCAAATGAACCACACAAGACTGTACCGCAACAAATGCCTGCTTGAAGATCTCAAACGGAAACGCCTCAGTAGGTACATCAAAAGGGTATTGCTGCATAAAATTCACATGAGAATAAAGAACCGACACAACAAACTCTCGTGGAAAAAAGATAAGGAGGATCAAGATAATACCTTAAACAATGAACCTGCCATGAACCACAATGTGTCAAGCTCATTATACTCTCTTCTTATTCCCTCATCTCTAACAACAACTTCATCCTGAATCATGAGAAAATCAAAGCTGGGATGTTTATGGTCTTCTCAAACATTAATTAATCTCGAATTAAAGAAAATAGATGATAAGTCAACATTAGTAGATACAAACACTAACCCTCATGGGGCTGCCATTCAGGTAATCCAGTTCGCTTTCAGTCCATAAAAGAGGTGATTCAACAGCTAGTTGCCCCCTGCCTCGCTGACGATCAAGTTCTTTAATATACGGGTACCAAAGTGAATCTCTTCCTTGCTTCTTCTCATACATGAGATACAATGCCAAGCATGCCAGCTCAGACAATTTGTTTGTTGTTAACAATTCAGCTGCATGGTAGGGAAAAAAACGTAGCATTACATCATTTACATGTTCTTCTCTTGGTGTCTACATGAGAGCATTATGCCATTGGGAGCTGTAGTTGTTTCATTTTAGGAAAACCAATGCTATTAGGAGAAACATGACAGACATAAGCACCAAAATTTATTACTAATTCAGATAATGAGAAGACTGTGCAAATCACATATGCAAAATATGTAACTTGAATAGAAGAAATATTATATCAGTTTCCAAGTGTTTCATGGTTAAACTACTTCCAGCCAAACTGTACTTATACTGTTCCTTTCTCTTATACTAGTATCATGTAATCAATGTTTAAAAGCTAAAAACTCGTTGTTACAATCATAGAACAAAATAAACATCAAAAGGAATGCTACAGATAAATATGCGAATCAATTGAAGCTATTGAAGAATAGATAGGGATTATGTCCAAATTCCTAAATGATAATGCTCTTTTAGCTTTATAACCAACACCCATGTTAAGGTTGGAAATTGGAACACAAAATTTGTTCCCAAGTTCCAGCAAGGGATATATTTGCACAAATCCTACACCACAAATAGGATGTTGCATTTTCTCCACTTGTGTGTGGGAAGACAAAAAATCAATTAGGACCACCTAACTCAGAAGAGACAACTGTTACTCTTTCTAACATAGAGATGAGCTTAACCGAAAAATGTGTAAGCATGACACTGTTGAAAAAGGTAATGTTAAATATCTGAATAAAGCAGATTCACAAACTGTCGCTGCAATTGAATCATGCTTCATAAAAGCATACGTCAGTGAACTCCAGATATACTGCAGCACAGTTACTAACTTACAAAGAAAATTCCCCAGACCACATACGTATTGCTAGTAACAAGACTACCAAGAAACTACGTGGTATTGCAACACATAGAAGTGGAAAGAACATCTTACATAAGAAATGACCTGCACAATATTTCTACAAATTCTTTACATATGTAACCTACTCAGGGCAGGAACGCTTTCGGCATAATACCATTGCAAATGCCAAATTCATTTAGATTACCAAATGACAGAACTCAGCCGGTCTAGAGCAGAGGCCAACTCACCGACGGACTCGTCGCCGAGAACCCGCTCCAGCGTGACAACGAGCGACATGGGCACCTCGAACGCCACATCCCCCGCCTGCGCAAGCAACCAGAAAGCCGCATCAGGATCGCATGTTCACCGCCGAATCAACAACTAACCCTGCTTGCTCAGTACCTCGAGGTCCTGCCCAGCAGCGACGAAGTGTAATGGCCGGTCTTTGCCCCCGCGAGAGCACGGGACGGGGCGCTCCAGGATGGCCACCTTGCCCGGCGGCAGCCCATTCGTGAGTAGCCAGTCAGAGAACCCGCCAGCGGAGGATGCGGACGAGCACGCCGGGGGGGCGGGCGGCCCCTGGGCCCCGGAGGAGGAAAGGAGGGTGTCGGCGTGGCAGGCGGCGAGGCGGAGGCGGGAGCACGAGCGCGAGCGGGGCCGGGGGAGGCGGCGCAGGAAACAGGGGAGAAGGAGGCGATGGTGGGTGCCGGACAAGGCGGAGGAGGCCATGGGTGGCGCTCTAGATTCGGGCCGGTGGGCGACCGGTTGGTGTGGATGAGGGAAAGGCGCGACTGGGCCAAGTGGAGCCATATTTTCCAAGCAAGATCACACGGACAAGAGACATCGGATCCTAGTTAGATTAGCCAGGCTTATCTGGGGCTGTGCAAATAAGCTGCGCTATATCCAGCTTATTTTAGAAACCCAATCCAAAAAGATTTAATTTATAATCTATAAGCCTATTAGTTAACCCTTAATTAGCAATTGCGTGTGGGGAGAGTCTTTGTCTTGCGAATGATCTTCTCCTGCATAACATTGTGACCGCAACAGATTCGGAACAGGTGGCGGATAATATACTCAAAGAGAGTGGAGGAAACTACGGATAAATTATTTTTGAAAGCATAGGTCATTAGAATTCAATTGCATGTTTTGTTTTGAGAGAAGAGTTTCGAACTATGAAGCACACGCATTAGCTAGATTCTCTCGTTCTTAGGGTCAAGGACGTCATTCTTGGCTAGGTCAGCCCCATTACCTGGTTTGTGTCCCGTTTCATATGAACTTTGAGTAATAAAGTTTGGCCTTTCTCAAAACAAAAAGTTAACCCTTATATTAGACTTCTAAAATAAAATTTTAAGTTGAGCTTCTAAAATAAGCTAAGCAGAGGGCAACTTATTTCCACAGCCCTAAATAAGCCACAAAAGAACTGACCCTAATTCTTTTTCCTCTAAAAATGTTATTGTGGTTTGTTGCTTTGGGTTAATTTTATCCTTGGGTTTCAATTATGTTCTAGCAGTTTTCTTTTTTTTTATGCCTCGTGTTGGGCTGCTCACACTATATTTGATTTATCGGAGCATCTACACCAGAGCTGAAGTTGGATGGTGAAAGGTAGAAACCACTGGATCCGCCTTTTACACATTGGCGGCTCATCGTTCCCATCCTCCTCGATAAGAACTGCGGCGGTAACGATCGTTGCCCCTCGCCACCCTCGTGACAACTCTGCAGTCGCAGGTGTCGGTAGCGGGGGCTGCGATGCGCGCACGCGTGTCTGCAAACGGGAACGCTCCGGTGGTGGTGCAAATGAAGACACGCCAACATAGGACTTGCTAGCAGCGGCGACAACGTCGCACGTGCACGCTTGTGCATACAAGGACGCATCGGTGGTGGTCACGCAATGCGGCGGAGTGGACGCGCGGCCACACGGAGAGAGATTCTGATACGGGGTAGAGGCCCAAGGGTGGCCCAATCTTTCACACTTGGAGGGGGAAAGTGGAACACTCAAGAAAAGGGAAATACTCAGTGCAATATCCAACTACACTATTAAAGCAAAAGACACATAAGATCCTCAAAGGTACATAAACAACAAAGGGACAAGAGTTGCAAGGGTAAAGCCTTTCCAAATTCAAAGGAGATGAGGTCTTGATGGGGTTGTCTTCCCAAATCTCTAGGAGAGACGGGGCTTGCATCCATGGATGGATCTTCCCCTAAGGGGTCTTTAATCTAAAGGAGGATCTTTTCCTAAGAAGTCTTGATCTCTCATGGAGTGGTAGATGAGCAAAGCTCTCCGAGTTTTAGTCTAACTAGATGACCCATTGCGCCATTGGCGCAGAGACCAACTGCAGACCGAAAGTTAAGTGAACTATTTAAAACATGAAATGGAAGTTAAGTGAACTAATTGAAGAGACCAATTGCAACCATCGGTGCAAAGATCAACTTTAGCCAAAAAGTGAAGCAACTAATACAACTGAAAATTTAGGTGAACCATTTGAAGAATGTTTCTCGTGAATGGTCTGCAAGTGATTATGTTATTGTTGCTTTGTATCCGCCTTCTATATTTATCAACGACGGACAGCAATGATCGTTGCTCATATCCTTCTTTGGCCAGCCAGGACAACCCAACAGCTAGGTCAATAGAAAGGTCGACCACACACCCCCACGGTACATGGATTATACCACTGGAACTAGGAACTCCTACTCAGATCAACTGAGGTGACTCGATAACATTTGAGTAGACCACATAGTCCAAATATCAGGCAGACATCTGAAAGCATGATGCCATTGGTGCAGGGACAATGATACGTCCATTTTGCATCATGGTTTCCTACTATTGTTTTCATTATTTTAAAGTTATATTTCACTTTTAGGTGCCATTCTAATGCCTTTTCTCTCTTAAATTGCAAGTTACAACACAAGAGGGAGATTGCCGGCAGCTGGAATTCTTGACCTAAAAAGAGCTAAAACAAAGATAGCTATTCTCCTGAGCTTCAAATGACCTGAAAATTTACGGGGATTTATTTTGGAATATATAAAAAATACTAGAAGAAAAATCTATAGGAGGGGACCCACCAGTGAGCCACAAGCTCAGGTGGCGCCCCCCGGGCGCACCTTGTGAGCTTGTGGGGCCCACAGCAGGCCTCTGAGGCCCATCTTCTCCTATATGAACTCATTTGCCCTAGAAAAAAATTAAGAGAATACTTTCAGAACGAAGAGCTGCCATCTCAAGGCGGAACCTAGGCAGGAGCACTTTTGCTCTCTAGCGAAATGACTTCCCTCTGGGAGGGAAAAATCGAAGTTATCGTCATCACCAACGTTCCTCCCATCATGGGAGGACTCATCTCCATCAATATATTCACCAGCACCATCTCATCTCCAAACCCTGGTTCATCTCTTGTATTCAATCTTTGTCTCAAAACCTCAGATTGGTACATGTGGGTTGCTAGTAGTGTTGATTACATCTTGTAGTTGATGCTAGTTGGTTTTTTTGATGGAAGATCACATGTTCAGAATGTTAATCATATATTTATCTCCTCTGATCATGAACATGAATATGATTTGTGAGTAGTTCCGTTTGTTCTCGAGGACATGGGAGAAATCTTGTTATAAGTAATCATGTGAAATTGGTTTTCGGTTAATGTTTTGATATTGTGTTATGTTGTTCTTCCTCTAGTGGTGTCGTGTGAACATCGACTACACGCCACATTACCGTGTTTGGGCCTAGGGGAAGGTATTGTATGATTAGTAAGTAGATGATGGGTTGCGGGAGTGACAGAAGCTTAAACCCTAGTGTAGGATCGAAAGTATGTCTAGAGGGGGGTGATTAGACTACTTGATAAATAAAAACCTAGACTTTTCCCAATTTTAATTGTAGGCAGATTTTAGCAATTATGACAAGTCAAGCAATCAACCTACACATGCAATTCTAAGAGTATAGCATCGAAAAGTAAAACATTGCATATGAAGGTAAAGGGAAGGGTTTGGAGAAAGCAAACGCAATGGGGAACACGAAGATTTATGGCGTGGTTCCGATAGGTGGTGCTATCGTACATCCACGTTGATGGAGACTTCAACCCACGAAGGGTAACGGATGTGCGAGTCCACGGAGGGCTCTACCCACGAAGGGTCCATGAAGAAGCAACATTGTCTATCCACCATGGCCATCGCCCACGGAGGACTTGCCTCACTCGGGTAGATCTTCACGGAGTAGACGATCTCCTTGCCCTTACAAACTTCTTGGTTCAACTCCACATCATGTCGGAGGCTCCCAAGCGACACCTAACCAATCTAGGAGACACCACTCTCCAAAAGGTAATAGACGGTGTGTTGATGATGAACTCCTTACTCTTGTGCTTCAAATGATAGTCTCCCCAACACTCGACTCTCTCTCACAGATTTAGCTATGGTGAAAGAAGGATTTGAGTGGAAAGCAACTTGGGGAAGGCTAGAAATCAAGGTTCAAATGGTAGGATTGGAATCTCTTGATCTCAACACATGAGTAGGTGGTTCTCTCTCAGAAAAATGAATGGTGAAAGTGTAGGCACGTTCTGATGGCTCTCTCCTATGAGGAAGAAGGGGTGGAGGGGTATATATAGCCTCCACACAAAATCCAACCATTACACACTTTTGACCCATCTCGGTGGCACCGATCAGAAAACTCGGTGGCACCGATCAAAAAACTCGGTGGCACCGATCTGTGTAAAAATATGAATGTTAGGAATCTCGAGTGGGACCGAGTGGAACAACTTGGAGGGACCGATGTGCAAGGGCTTAGGGCAAACCTCGTCTCGGTGGCACCGATTGCATCAGCTCAGTTGGACCAAAGTGAAGCAATAAGGCAATAGAGTGTTAGTCAAGCCATCTCGGTGGGACCGATTGTAATTCTCGGTGAGACCAAAATAATTGCAATAAGAAACAGAGGGCTGACAAGGCCATCTTAGTGAGACCGAGATCCATATCGGTGGATCTGAATTGTTAGGGTTTGGCAGTGGCTAAGTCCAGATGAACTCGGTGTCTCCGGATAGGAAATATCGGTGGGGCCGAGTTAGAATGTAGGGTTTGGACATATTTGGATGGAGAAAGTGGTTGCGGGTTTTGGAGCAATATCACTAAGCACTTGAGCAACAAGATCATTAAGCAACACCTCATCCCCTTTTAATAGTATTGGCTTTCCTATGGACTCAATGTGATCTTGGATCACTTAACCAAAAATGAAGAGTCTTGAGCTTTTTGTCAATCCATTTCCTTAGCATTTTGAGGGGTCCACATCTCTAGTCCTTGCCATGCCAATCATTGAACATCCTGAAATATTTATCTTGAATGGACATTAGTTCAATGAGGTATATGTTGTTATGAATTACCAAAACCACTCGGGGATTAGTTGCACTTTCAATCTCCCCCTTTTTGGTAATTGATGACAACATATGGATCAAAGCTTCGACAAATGATAAAAAGAATGAAATGCATCGTCGCTTTGAGAAGTATGTGATAAGCAAGAGCTCCCCCTAAATTTGTGGATTATTAAAAATTTGCGTTTGAATGCAAATGCACAATCGATTAGGATCATGGGTCACTCTTCCATGCCACATACAACTTGGTGGAGCGCACAAAATGATATGAATGGAATAATATGCACGCATCACCAAACACAAGTGAATGATCATACAAAAATAATGATAAGATAACCATTAAGCATCACGTAAGGCATAGTATGATCAAGCACAACTAGCGTAGTATCTCACAAGCATAACAACCAAAGTAGCATAAACCAAATGGTAGCAAGCACTCAAGAAAAACCAACAAGCAAAAAGCAAGACACTCTCTCACTCGAAGCCTAATGATCTATACATATTCTCCCCCTTTGTCAACAAGTACCAAAAAGCTCGAATAAGCATAGGACTACGCGGCTCTCTAGGCACAATCCTCGACAGCTTGTGAAGGTGACTTCTGGCTGGTGGCTCCGGTGTGCGTAGATGGCGTTGAGAGAAGAGCGTCTACAAAAGCTTCGTCTGAAGTTGGCGGAGCAGGTGGAGTATAGACTAGAGGTGGCACTGTGGGAGTAGCAGCAGGTACAGAAAATGTAGCTCTCGTGTCTGGAACATGCACTGCAGCAGACCTGGATGCCCTAGGCACTGTCTGAGACCTGTCAGTCGTCGGTAAATCATATCCACTGTCCTCAGCTACAGGAACTCTGGCTGCATCAACGTCATCTCTAAGCTTCTCCACAATAGTTTGTACCTCTATGAACTTCACATCAAGATCATGGATCTTTGTTTCGATCACTCGCTCTAGGCTCTCCTAGTTCTTGGTGAGGTTGGCCAGACTGCGCTCAATCCTCAGGGTAGCTTCAAGCAGATATGTCATTTGATCATTCTTTGTCTTGTGGTTGGCTATGGGAGCATTGGATGTTGATGCCTTATGTGCTGCTTTAGCTTCAGCAGCCGCCTGGATCCTCTCTTGTGCCTCAGCAGATGTAGGGTGTGAAGAATCCATCACCACCACATTATCCTCAAATTCTGGCAACAAGGGTAGATGCTCACGATCAAGAAGATAAGTGCTCGTTCCAACCTTGGAGTTGATGAGTAACTGAATGTGCGGAGCAAATCCGCATGATCTCTTTTGGTCAGCTGCGGTTCTCTTGATTGTCTCAACTATCAGGCTCATGACCTTGAATTTCTGCGGTGTATCAAACAAATGTAGCAAGTTGATGGAGTGGCCACGGATCATCTTGTCATCTCCAGACTTGGGCAATAGAGTGTGCCTCAAGATTGTGTTGGTGGTGGCCAAACCAGCAAGCAAGTGCTTCACAAAACCAAGCTTATGAGTTTCCAAATCATCTTCAGAAATAGGCTTGTACATGTTTGCATAGAGTTATGATCCATCTTTGGCTTCATAGACATCAATGTCCTCTTCTTCTTCTGGAGCACCAAGAAGATCAGCCCATTCAGAGATAGTTGACTGGTATTTATGTCCCTCAGTCATCCATACTATTTTGCCATCTAGATAAAAATGTGCACTGGAATAGAATTGCATTACCATCTCATCATTCCACTTTGTGAGCTTCTTACCAACAAAGTCATCAACACCTGCACTCTTGAAACTTTCATGTACATGGGAGAAATTTTCCTCATTTGCATCAATGTACTTCCAATCCACCCATCTCATATCACTGACTATTGGCTTCTTGTCAAGCAACACAGTCTCATAGAAGTCTTGTTGCTCTCTGGTGTGGAAACGATAGTCACAGGCAGTTCTCCTCTTGGCAACATATGGATCAATCAATCTCCACTGATGCAAACCTTTGTCCTTTCTCGGCTTCATATTTTCTGCAACTGGATGAGCATTATCATGTTCTGGGATCTTGGGTCTCAACTTTCTGAGCACTAGTGGCTCAATCTCAATCTCAGCTTCAGGCACTGGGGCCTTGTTCTTCTTACTACACTACAAAAAACCACTTCCGTGATGATACGTGTTTGTCACAGTAGGTCACATTTTCTGTCATGCATGTACATCCATGACAATTTTATGACAGAATCAAGATAGTCATACTTGTGTTGCCGTAGAAGTGTTCCATGACAATACCAAAATTATCATCACGGAAGTGTCCACTTCCATGACGATAAATGGTGCGTCATGGAAGTGTTTTTGTCAAGGGTAACCGACACGTGGCATCCAACGTAACGGGTAGCCGTTAAGCTATCGGGTTCTGGTTTGGATCCGATAACCCATTAATAGCCCGGACCAATGGGGATTTTCCACATGTAAAATTCTCATTCGCTGGAGGAACCACGTGTCAGCTCCGCGTTGGGACAGATGTCATCCAGCGAATGGACGAGACGCGCCTATGATACATCGACATGTGGCTCGACCCAATAGTGGCCCATTCAGGTCAAAAGGCCGGCCCCTTTGACTTGGTCAAAAGGAAGCGGGCCGGCCCACGGAAAGCCTGTTAACGACATGTTCGCATATAGCCCATTTACAGCCCGCTAACTCACAACCCGTTATGGCCTATTCGAATTAGGCCCAGTAGCGTCATCTGCGCCATCCAATATGATTCCAGCCCGTTGTAACTTCCGGCCCATGTATGGCCCATGACGTCTTTCGTCCCATACGAGGCCCTTGTAACTCTAGGCCCATTAAAGGCCCGTGGTGAAACTGGCCCAAAATGAACAGTGTATCGCTTTATACCCATTAACAACCCATTATTCCATTGGGCCGTTTCCAGCCCGTGTTATCTTTCGGCCTTCTAAGGGCCCATTTATTCTTGGGCTCATTTCCAACATTCAATTACTTACGGTCCGTTACTGGCCTGTTCCGCTTGTGGGACAAATTCAACCCATGGTGACAGTCGACCCGTTTGTGGCCCATTAATCCATTGGGTTGTTTTCATAGTGTCATCAAATACGGCCCATTAACAAGCCGTTACGCCTGTCGATAGAATTAAGCCCGTTATACATATCGGCCTATTAACGGCCCATTATGCTCGGGCCATAAACTGACGATTTCCACTCTAGCTCGTTTACGACCCATATTGTGGTCCGTTATTGGTCCACGAATAGTACAGCCCATGTTTGGCCAATCGATCATACGGCCCGTAGAAGGCCCATTGATTCTACAGCCCATAGAAGGCCCATTTATTCTATGGCTCGTAGAAGGCCCATGGATCCTATGGCCGATGGTCACTACAGCAGGTAGCGGGACCATAGTTACAATGGTCCGTATGTTGCCCATGGTTATTGTGGCCTAGTTTTAAAAAATATTTTATTGTGGCCACTAGCAAACCGCGGAAAAAGAACTGCAATGACTACAACCAAACAAATAAACAAGACAATAAGGAAATAAATAAGCAAGCAACTTACGCTAGGCTATTACGTCTATTACACATATTACATCCACTGGGCATCGAAGTTCGCCACCAGTGCAAATATAGGGAACAAAGCAGCATATTACATACACTAGGCGTCTAAATTGGCCACCAGTGCAAATAAACGCGGCAGCAAAACAAGTCCATAACTGAAACAACTTCAGAAGAGCTCAAGAAACATTATCTTGGGTATCCACCATGCTGGCAATAAGCTTAGCAAGCTTATTAGCTTTCTCATGTTTGGCACTAAAATCCTCCAACGCTTGTTGTTGCACCAGAAAGTATGCATCTGAATTCTCCAGGGACTTCCTCAGTCCTTTGGCTTCTTGTCGCAGCACAGCTAATCGATGTCTTTCAGCTTGTAGTTGAGACTCAAGAAGCCAAACTGATTCGGACAGTGAGTTCGAAGAGCTTGTGCCAGCGGTAGTGGCCGGTAACTCAAACACTACATCAAGACAGGACTTTGGGGTTGCCTCACTGTCTTCAAGATAGGTTTCCTTAGTTGTTTTATCAGCTTTGTTGGAGACCAACAAGGATGTCTCACTATCCTGAACCTTATCTGCATTACTTCCTTTACCATTGCTTAATAAGGTACTCTTCCCCAATATTGTGTCAACATTCTAAAAGAAGAAACAAGCAGACATATAACAGGTTTATCATGTAGTATATGAAACTCATTTCGGTGAACCAGTTCAGTAGTAAGGTGGACAGGATTAAACTGCCAAGTCTTCTATTGCGAAGTAGTACATAATAAAAGCATCAAACAAACATATGTCTATGTGTTGTGGTCACTGCATTGTCTTGCCAAATCAAAATAGAGACACGGTTCAAATCATATCAGTTCAAGACAAAGCAGCATTGAAAGAATACAAGTGTGGGAAACTACACGGCATAATAAGATTTCAGATGGGTACCACGGGTATACATGTACAACAACACTGTTGGCTCTGTTGTAATGTGCATGATATGAGAAACTGTATACACAATTGAAATTGAAATCAACAGAGCAATTTAGAAGAGCAAACCAGTTAAAGAAACATGTTTAAACATACCTGTTGTGCCATTGGAGTTTCGATTGGATCCTTCAATTTAAAAATAAGTTTGTATGAGTAAATATAGTGATACAAGAGCAAAACAGTATGCACCATAGCAATGGAATCTTAAATGAGAACAGTTGTTCTTCAGGTTTAAGCACTTGTTCTACACGAACAGAGTACAGTAAGACGTAGGCATATAGTACTTGAAAATAAAAAATGATCTCATAGACCTTACCACATTCTTGCCTCAGGACCAGTACAGAACAAGGCGTTCCCAGTCATCGTCCCGTAAATGTGTCTCAGGAGAAAGTAAGGGAATTTGATGGGTTTCCTTGCCAGTGAAGTACGTTTTCTTCAGGTAATTCTGATACTACCACAAAGCATTCTTGAAGATAGTAGAGGTATTAGCACAGGTTACCTCATCCTGAGTTTCCAAATCGGTCCTTCTCTATAGAGAAAAATGGGAACATTTGTTGTATTATAACCAACATGGAGGTAGAATGTATGGGACAAAGCAAAGTAATTGCCATGAATAACATTACTTACACATAACTCATGGACGAACACCTACAACTGGCTTTTTCCTTCATCTTCAGTATAATATTTCCATGATGGGAAGATACGCACATAGGATTTAACAACATCAAATGCGATAGATGCTAAACTACGAATGGCTGGTTGTGCTTCGTCCACACGAATAGCTGTACTAACTGGTGGAGTTGGGGTTCGCCGTGGTAGTCCTGGCACTTTGGGCACTGGAGCTGCCTTACTAACTGCTGTTGTTTGGGAGCTCTGTGTTGAAGATGGTGCTGTGTCAACTGGAACTGGATTACTATCTGCTGGGGTTGGGGTTAGATTGGGTGAAGCTGGTTCTCTGTCCATCGGAGTAGGGGTACAATCTGCGAGAGTCTGGGCTATGTGTGGTAGGGCTGGTTCTTGTGCATGTACAACCGGGGTGCTATATCCATCAAGAGGTAGCACTGTTTTATTTGAAGATAGTGTTTTTACTCCACTGGATACTGCCATCACCCCCTCCAATTTAAATGGCTGATAAACAAGAAAAGTAGTTGAATATACAGACCTTGTATGAGAGACAGATGCAATAGATAGTGTGGAAAAAATAGGGCATGAAATAGTTCACATATATATTGTTTAACTAAAAAGGATAGCATGACATAATTTCACATATATGATGTCTATCTAAACTGGATAGCATAGCATGACATAATTCAAAGATATGATGACTAACTAAACAGGATGGCATGAGATAATTATATGATGTCTTTAGTAAATAGGTTCGCATGACATAATTCACATACATGTTATCTAAGTAATCAGGATCGCATGATATAAGTCACATATGTGATTTATATACTAAGCAGATGGCATTCACATATATGATGTCTGAACTAAGAACGTGGTGTTGAATATTGTGTATATGATGTCTAAACTATGCAATGCAAGACACCATATGCATGATATGAGTAGTGTAACCGTGCCAAGTTAGAGCATACACCTCGGTGGGGGAATAGGACTGGTCATCTGTCTCTGAAGCCATCTCTGAGGAGCTATCTGGACCCAGCAAGAGATCTGCTTCGACAGGTAGCACTGTCTGCTCTGAAGACCTTGTTTTCACTCCAGATTTTTCCATCACCTACTCAAATGGCCGATTCACAGGAAGAGTAGTTGCATGTACAAACATTGTCGACAAATGGAAATGTAATGAAGAAAAGGAATGGCAAGACATAATTCAAATATATGATGCATGGCTAAATAGGATGGCATTGCATATTTCACATATATTATGGCTTGCTAAAAAGATGAGATTGCATAGTTCACATATATGATATAGAAACTAAACAGGTGGCATTACAGAACATGTCTAAACTAAGCAGATGACATATATGATGTCGAAAGTAAACACTGCAAGGCAACATATGCATGATATGACCAACATCATCATGCCAAGTTAGAGCAAACACCTCGGGGGGTAAATAGGAGTGGTCAGCTCCGTCTGAATCCGTCTCTGAACAGATATCTTCCTCTGGATTACAATCTGGAGGAGGGGGGAGGGTTTGCCATTGCACCCACCATGGAGCGATGTCTGCATGACATTGTATTGCCGCGCAAAACTCTTCTCTTTTTCTCTACATGTTCAGCATGACTCTGTACAATATCTGACATGCATACGAAAAAAATATAGTGAGATTATGTAAGGAGAGCATGCAGAAATCTAGAGTGATGGTAACAACCAGTGGATAGATCCAAAAACAAGGATAGCAGGCTGATCATAGCTTTAATTTAATAAAAAGACAGATGATGATTGCTTTACTGTTTGTTTCCCATCCAAGATGAACATATTGTTTGTTTCCCACCCAAGATGAACAACAGACATACCCTAGGTGAACCAGATAATAGACAGAGATACTATTCATTGCTGCCTCGATATGTGCCCCACAAGCATTTTAAAACTCAAGATTGAACATTAATTTGGACCTGACTTGCAGTCTAAGAGGTGAACAAGATGATAAAGTAGCAGGTAATATTAAGCAATGCATAACATAAGCAGAAACAAAAGAGTGCGACCTCTCTTGTAGACCCGTGTACTCCTCAGGTTCATCTGCTGAGTCGATGATGGTGATGCAGTTGCGGTGGGTGCCGGCAGCAAGGAAGGAGATCTGAGGCAACGAAAGATGGTTAGGAGTCGTGATGTCTGGTAGGGTGGATGCTTCTGTCGATGGAGCAACTCAGGTGAGGTGGATGACGTCGTGGCAGGAGCAGGACAAACCACACAAAGTTTTCTTCGACACCTATCTGTAACCGAAGTAATTCTGTAAGGGCTCCTTTGGCTTGCAGGATTCTAAAAACGCAGGGATAGGAAAAACACCGGAATAGGATAGGAATGCACGTGGGAAACAGAGTATTTGTAAACACATGATTTCGGTCAACTTGGGTGTTTGGTTCACAGGAATTGGAAGAACAGAGGGATGCAAAAAAACATGCCAAATTAAAGTGAAACCATATGAAAATGTGTACAGTTACAATGTTATTCTGCCACTAATGCACATAGTCTTGTTTTCTTGCATAGGATTTTGAAAAGTAGGTCCACGTGGATGTTTTGCTCCATTCCTTTGAACCAAATGCATGAATAATTGAATGGTAGAGTACCATAGGAAAATTTCCTATTACTATGTTTTTCCTTCACTTTTTCATTTGAATCAAAATAGCCCTAATGGATCGACATGAATGTAGACTAATAAGTGATGCGACAAGTGTACAACCTCTTTGGCGTAGCCATGTCAACCTCAGCATCATTGGGTTGGTCGCTGAAGAAGTTGTGGCAGAGGTGGCTGTCAGAGGTGTGGAGGAAGATCTGAGGCGTATGTAGACGGCGTCCAGGGTACTGCTCTATTGTGATGGATGGTTCCGTCGTTGGAGCAGCTCCGGCGAGCTGTAAGACATCGAGGCCGAAGCAGTACAAGATAGACATCATTAATCTCAAGTGGGATTCTAATAGCATCTCCAATAGATGTTGTAAAATACATTACCAAAAAGTGGTAAATGTAAAATTTACATCACCAAAAAACACCTGACTCCAACAGATGAGGTAAAAACCATTGACTCTAAACTTAACTGTCGAAACTGAAATTTACTGTGGAATCTGAATGTTATTGTCGAAACTGAACACACTAGTAGCAGAGAAGCACTTCACAAGTAGTTTAGGCCACTCATGCACTAGTAGTAGAGAAATAATGATCTAAATCAGCAGGCGATCGACAGGGAAGACACTAGCAGATAGCAGCCGGAGCAGCAGCACCTGGAGTAGTAGCGCGAACTAGAGCCAGAGCAGCAACTCGTGTAGCTGCAGCAGCCGGTGTACCAACATCAGCAGTGCGAGCGAGAGCAAGAGGAGAGCAGCAGCACGAGCGAGAGAGGAAGAGCAGAGCAGCAGCGCGAGCGAGCGAGAGCCAGAGCGGCAGCAACAGCAGCGTGAGCGAGAGCCGGAGCAGCAGTAGCTCCGGCTGGTATGGACGCCGCCGCCGAGGGAGCCTCGTACTGGGGGAGAGCCGCCGTGGAGATGTCGCCGGCGTCACCGACTACGAGGTAGCCGCGCCATGGGGGAGCGGGATCGAGCATTGGCGGCGTCGAGAGGTCGAGTTAAGGAGAATATGTGATGCGATGAGTGTACAACCTCTTTAGTGGTGCCGAGTAGGCCTCGTCTTCGTCCGAGGAGTCGGTGAGGATGTTGCGGTTCCGGTGGAGTAGGTTAAGGCGGCGTTGTGGGGATGGAGTAGCCGCCATAAACGAGGCGATCATCGGAGCAGCTCTTTGGAGGTGGAGGACGGGGCGACTGAACCGGCAGGACGACGAGATCGACGACGGATCCTCATCTGGGGCAGTGGATGAGGGACGTCGAGCTGTTGTGATGGACGACATCGTCGGGGAAGAGGTTCCGGCTGGGCAGCGGTGGGGTGTCGGACGGAGGAGGGTGGGGTTTCGCGGCTGGAGCAGAGAGGTAATGGCGGCCTGGGTTTTCGAATGATGAAAATGAGGTGATGGGAGGGGGGAACCATGACTTAGGGACGCGCTTGTCCAAAATGTAGGGCGTTTTACAAAAGTACTCCCACCAATTTGAACTAGCGGCCCTTTCGGCTCAGGGTTAGAACGGGGATTTCACGTGTCGTTATTTGGCAGCTGGAGGGAGTTTTCGCGCGTGTTGTAATTTCGGGATAGCAAGGCGCGAGTTTTCAGAGCACAAAGAGACAAAGCGATATCTAAATTTTCGGGATAACAAGACACGGGTTGAAATTTCGGGAGTAATAATGAACGTACCAAATCAATTCGCACTTCCCTCAACGAAAAAACAAAAAGAAAACTATTCGCACCACACAAAGATAGAGTCTTGTCGCCTTTTACTGTACAAATGCTATTAAAAAACGATGAATCCATGTTATGTCCAATTAAATTTTTTCGCTAGCTGTATAATGCATGTAACCTACTCATATGAACATTTTAGTGCATTCCAAATGTATATATACTACCACTGCAATTCGAACTAAATTTGAATTCATTTCTCTATTTGAATAAGAATCTACAATCATGCTTGTTGCCAAGTTAAACCATCATTTGTACATTATCTTAACAACACACCACATGATTACTATAGAGTTAGATATGAACTATGTGTACTATATGAACTCGAATTCAAAATTTTGAATACACTTGATGTCGATTCCAAATAATAGTACATTTGAAGTACTAGCTAGATCTTCATAATCTAAACCATGTTTCATATGTACACTGTGTTTATCACACAAAGTATAGTGCCCCGCCCCCTACATTATGACAAGTATTTAGCCCCGAGCAGCAAAAGCCACACATTATCACAAATTCAAATAAATGTTATATATATTATATGTAGTATAACATGTTCATAACCACACCATGCGTATCACCATTATATTCATGCATGCGTCGGTTTAAAACACTATGATCTCTTGTTCAAATACCCGAATCCACTTTTATAATGAATTATGATCTCTCTTCGTCTTTTACACCCACACAATCCTCTTCCCTTTGTAGCTAGCGCTAACTTTCTCTCGTGCATGCAGACGTCCGCCCCCCTCTCACCCTCCCTCAGCAGTCTCTCCATCGCGCACATTCGTTATGTCTCTTTAGGTCGTTCACCCACGGTGTGTGTAGGCCCCCCGGTTCCTTCTTTGCAGCACACACCGGTCGATATACCTCTCTAGCCAAGTGTGCCCACCACAAGCACACGTTTTCCCTCTTCTCTTCTCACCGTCCATGCCCCCCTCTGTCTAATACGGTTCCACGCACGTGCACACTTCCGTCCCTCTTTTCATCGATCTCATACTCGCACACTCCTCCCCCCTCGATATAGTCGGCCTCTCGCACCACCTCCTAGCCGCATCCCTCTCTCTCTATCCGTCTCTCTGAGCCTTATTTGCTTCTAACACATGCATGCATGTATACCTACCAATCTCCCTACATACAGCTAGGTCGACTATAACTCTTTTTCCCCATGCACCGATCGACATACCTCACTAGTTATGTCTCTCCCTTTCTTCGACACACGACAATTGATCTTCCTATATATTTACGTCTTCTTACCACTGTTGGGGAACGTTGCATGGGAAACAAAAAAAAATCCTACGCTCACCAAGATCAATCTAGGAGATGGACATCTACGAGAGGAGAGATTGGATCTACATACCCTTGTAGATCGCTAAGCGGAAGCATTAAGAAACGCGGTTGATGTAGTCGAACGTCTTCGCGATCCAATCACGATCCGTCCACGAACTTCCGATCAAGTGCCGAACGGACGGCACCTTCATGTTCAACACACGTACAGCTCGATGACGTCTCCTCCTTCTTTATCCAGCAAGAGAGGGAGCAGAAGTAGATGGGATCTCAACCAGCACGACGGCGTGGTGAAGATGGTGGTGGAGCAATCCCAGCAGGGCTTCGCCAAGCGCCTCCAGAACTACGAACGAGGAAGAATGGGAGAGAGAGGAGGCCGCAGGGCCTAGGAATTATTGTGTACAGCCCTTGTGCCTCTTCCCCACTATATATAGGGATGTTGGAGGGCTGGGGGCGCATCCCTAGCCCCTCCTCCAAGGAGGGGAGGCGTCCAAAGGGGGAGGAGTGCCCTCCAAGCCAAGTGGAGGGCCCTCCCTTTTAGGGCTTTCCTTCCCCTAGGCGGATGGGCCTTAGGGGGTTGGTGCGCCTGGCCCAATAAGTCTAGGACACCCACCTAAAGCCCATGCACGCCCTAGGTGCTGGAGGGACCCTTCCGGACTCCTCCGAAACCTTCTAGAACCTTTCGGAAGCTTCCCGGTACAATACCGGTAAAACCCGAAACTTTTCTGGTAGCCAAAATATGACTTCCCATATATAAATCTTTACCTCAGGACCATTCCGGAGCTCCTCGTGACATCTGGGATCTCATCCGGGACTCCGAACAACGTTTGGTCACCAACGTGAATATCCCAATACTACTCTAGCATCACCGAACGTTAAGTGTGTTGACCCTGCGGGTTCGAGAACTATGTAGACATGACCGAGACACCTCTACGGTCAATAACCAATGGCGGGACCTGGATGTCCATATTGGTTCCCACATATTCCACAAAGATCTTTATCGGTCGAACCTCGATGCCAAGGATTCAGCTAATCCCGTATGTAGTTCCCTTTGTCCATCGGTATGTTACTTGTCCGAGATTCGATCGTCGGTATCTCCATACCCAGTTCAATCTCGTCACCGGCAAGTCTCTTTACTCGTTCTGTAATACAAGATCCCGTGGCCAACTCATTAGTCAATTGCTTGCAAGCTTATTGTGATGTTGTATTACCGAGTGGGCCCATCAATAGATATCAATGTGAGTGAGTAGGGATTGACATGCAACGGATGCACTAGAGCTATAAGTGTATGAAAGCTCAAAAGAAACTAAGTGGGTGTGCATCCAACTCGCTTGCTCTCGAAGACCTAGGGCAATTTGAGGAAGCCCATCATTGGAATATACAAGCCAAGTTCTATAATGAAAAATTCCCGCTAGTATATGAAAGTGACAAAATAGGAGACTCTCTATCATGAAGATCATGGTGCTACTTTGAAGCACAAGTGTGGAAAAAGGATAGTAGCATTGCCCCTTCTCTCTTTTCTCTCATTCTTTTATTTTGGGCTCTTTGGCCTCTTTTTTCTCTTTTTCTTTTTTCTTTTTTTCCTTTCTCTTTTTTTTAATTTTATTTTTCGTCCGGAGTCTCATCTCGACTTGTGGGGGAATCATAGTCTCCATCATCCTTTCCTCACATGGGACAATGTTCTAATAATGATGATAATCACACTTTTATTTACTTACAACTCAAGAATTACAACTCGATACTAGAACAAATATATGACTCTATATGAATGCCTCCGGCGGTGTACCGGGATGTGCAATGACTCAAGAGTGACATGTATAAAAAAATATGAATGGTGGCTTTGCCACAAATACGATGTCAACTACATGATCATGCAAAGCAATATGACAATGATGGTGCGTGTCATAATAAAATGGAACGGTGGAAGTTTCATGTCAATATATCTCGGAATGGCTATGGAAATGCCATAATAGGTAGGTATGGTGGCTGTTTTGAGGAAGGTATATGGTGGCTTTAATGCACCGGCGAGAATTGCGTGGTACTATAAAGGCTAGCAATGGTGGAAGGATGAGAGTGCGTATAATCCATGGACTCAACATTAGTCATAAAGAACTCACATACTTATTGCAAAAATTTATTAGCTATCAAAACAAAGTACTACACGCATGCTCCTAGGGGGATAGATTGGTAGGAAAAGACCATCGCTCGTCCCCGACTGCCACTCATAAGGAAGACAATCAAAAAATAAATCATGCTCCGACTTCATCACATAACGGTTCACCATACGTGCATGCTACGGGAATCACAAACTTTAACACAAGTATTTCTACCAATCCACAATTACTCACTAGCATGACTCTAATATCACCATCTTTATATCTCAAAACAATCATAAGGAATCAAACTTCTCATAGTATTCAATGCACTTTATATGAAAGTTTTTATTATATCCCTCTTGGATGCCCATCATATCAGGACCAGATTCATAACCTAAGCAAATTACCATGCTGTTTAGAGACCCTCAAAATAATATAAGTGAAGCATGAGAGTTCGTTAATTTCTTCAAAATAAAACCACCGCCGTGCTCTAAAAAGATATAAGTGAAGTACTAGAGCAACTGACAAACTACTCCAAAAAGATATAAGTGAAGATCAATGAGTAGTCAAATAATTAAGTAGCTATGTGAAGACTCTCTCTCATAAAGAAAATTTAGATCTTAAGTATTTTATTCAAATAGCAAGCAAAACAAAATAAAATGACATTCAAAGGATAGCACATAGCATGTGAAGAAGCAAAAATTTAGGCTCAACCAAAACTGACCGATCATTGTTGAAGAAGAAAGTTGGGATGCCAACCGGGGCATCCCCAAGCTTAGATGCTTGAGACTTCTTGAAATATTAACTAGGGATGCCTTGGGAATCCCCAAGCTTGAGCTTTTGTGTCTCCTTAAGTCCTTTTATATCACGGTTTCCCTAAATCTTAAAAACTTCATCCACACAAAACTCAACAAGAACTCGTGAGAAAAGTTAGTATAAATCAATGTAAAACCTTATCATTCTCTACTGTAGCAAATCACTAAAATTATAATTTTACATTGCATACTAAATGCCTCTGCATATTTAATACTCCTATCCTCAAATAGAATCATTAAACAAGCAAACATATGCAAACATAATAGCAATCTGTCTAAACAAGACAGTCTGTAAAGAGTGCAATTATACTCATACTTCCCTAACTCGAAAAATTCTAAAAACATACCACACTGTAGAAAAAATTTTGTAGCTCATTGTGTAAAAATTTCAAGATTTTATCACATTCTGACTTTCCATAAGAATTCATACAATGATAGAAAACTTTCTGTTTTCAAACAGCAACATATAGACTTGCAAAATAAGCATGGTAAAAGCTATACTTGACACTTTTATTGAAATAAAAGATGCAAAACATTACTCTAAATAACAGCAAGCAAATACTGATAAAATAAAATGACACTCCAAGCAAAACACATATCATGTGACGAATAAAAATATAGCCTCAAGTAAATTTACCGATGGATTGAAGACGAAAGAGGGGATGCCATCCGGGGCATCCCCAAGCTTAGATGCTTGGTTGTCCTTGAATATTACCTTGGGGTGCCTTGGGCATCCCCAAACTTAGGGTCTTGTCACTCCTTATTCTTCTCGTATCAATATCTCACAGAAAACTTGAAAACTTCAATCACACAAAACTTAACGGAACTTCGTGAGATGGGTTAGTATGACAAAACAAATCATTCACTTTGGTACTGTCAAGACAAGATTCAAATTTTTTCTTACATGATGCCTACTTTACCCTATCATTTGTACAATTTATATTGAGCAATATAAGCCATAGAAACTAGAAAACAAGAAAACTATGCATCAAAAACAGAATCTGTCAAAAACAGAATAGTCTGTAGATATCTGAATTAGGCTCATACTTCTGTTACTCTAAAAATTCTGAAAAATTAGGACAACGTAAATAATTTGTATATCAATCCTCTGTAAAAAAATTCAGAGTTTTTCCACGTTCCAGTGAATTTTAACAATTCTGTTACCGGACGCAAAAGTTTCTGTTTTTGCACAGAATCAAATCAACTATCAATCACACTATCCCAAAGGCTTTACTTGGCACTTTATTCAAAAAAAAGCTATAAAACATGATTACTACAGTAGCTTAATCATGTGAACACACCAAAAACAGTAGGTATAAATATTAGGTTGTCTCCCAACAAGCGTTTTTCTTTAATGTCTTTTTAGCTAGGCATGATGATTTCAATGATGCTCGCATAAAAGATAAGAATTGAAACATAATGGGAGCATCATGAAGCATATGACTAGCACATTTAATCTTAACCCACTTCCTATGCATAGGAATTTTGTGAGCAAACAGTTTATGGGAACAAGAATCAACTAGCATAGGAAGGCAAAACAAGCATAACTTCAAGATTTTCAACACATAGAGAGGAAACTTGATATTATTGCAATATGTAAAAGCATATATTCCTCTCTCATAATAATTTTCAGTAGCATCATGAATGAATTCAACAATATAACTATCACATACATCATTCTTTTCATGATCCACAAGCATAGAAATTTTATTACTCTCCACATAAGCAAATTTATTCTCATGAATAGTAGTGGGAGCAAACTCAACAAAATAACTATCACGTGAGGCATAATCCAATTGAAAATTAAAATCATGATGACAAGTTTCATGGTTATCATTATTCTTTATAGCATACATGTCATCACAATAATCATCATAGATAGCAACTTTATTCTCATAATCAATTGGAACCTCTTCCAAAATAGTGGATTCATCACTAAATAAAGTCATGACCTCTCCAAATCCACTTTTATCAATATTGTGAAAAGATTTAACACCCTCCAAAATAGTGGGATCATTAACTAGAGTTGACACTCTTCCAAACCCACTTTCATCAACATAATCATCATAAATAGGAGGCATGATATCATCATAATAAATTTGCTCATCAAAACTTGGGGGACAAAAAATATCATCTTCATCAAACATAGCATCCCCAAGCTTGTGGCTTTGCATATCATTAGCATCATGGATATTCAAGGAATTCATACTAACAACATTGCAATCATGCTCATCATTCAAAGATTTAGTGACAAACATTTTATTGCATTCTTCTTCTATCAATTGAGCACAATTTTCCTTTCCATCATTTTCACGAAAGACATTATAAAGATGAATAATATGTGGCAACCTTAATTCCATTTTTTTGTAGTTTTATTTTATAGACTAAACTAGTGATAAAATAAGAAACTAAAAGATTCAATTGCAAGATCTAAAGATATACCTTCAAGCACTCACCTCCCCGGCAACGGCGCCAGAAAAGAGCTTGATGTCTACTACGCAACCTTCTTCTTGTAGACTCGTGTTGGGCCTCCAAGCGCAGAGTTTTGTAGGACAGTAGCAAATTTCCCTCAAGTGGATGACCTAAGGTTTATCAATCCGTGGGAGGCGTAGGATGAAGATGGTCTCTCTCAAACAACCTTGCAACCAAATAACAAAGAGTCTCTTGTGTCCCCAACACACCCAATACAATGATAAATTGTATAGGTGCACTAGTTCGGCGAAGAGATGGTGATACAAGTGTAATATGGGTAGTAGATATAGGTTTTTGTAATCTGAAAATATAAAAACAGCAAGGTAACTAGTGACAAAAGTGAGCAAAAACGGTATTGCAATGCTTGAAAACAAGGCCTAGGGTTCATACTTTCACTAGTGCAAATTCTCTCAATAATGATAACATAATTAGATCATATAACAATCCCTTAACGTGCAACAAAGAACCACTCCAAAGTTTTTATCGGAGAACGTAGGACGAAAATGTGCATCAACCCCTATGCATAGATTACCCCAATGTCACCTCGGGAATCCGCGAGTTGAGTGCCAAAACATACATCAAGTGAATCAATAGAACATCCCATTGTCACCACAGATATCCCATCGCAAGACATACATCAAGTGTTCTCAAATCCAATACTCAATCCAACATAACGAAACCCCAAAGAGTAAGACTCAATTCATCGCAACAAGAGATAGAGAGGGAAGAAACACCATATGATCCAACTATAATAACAAAGCTCGTGGTACATCAAGATCGTGCCAAATCAAGAACACGAGAGAGAGAGATCAAACACATAGCTACTGGTACATACCCTCAGCCCGAGGGTGAACTACTCCCTCCTCGTCATGGAGACCGCCGGGATAATGAAGATGGCCTCTGGTGATGATTCCCCCCTCCGGCAGGGTGCCAGAACGGGCTCCCGATTGGTTTTTTGTGGCTACAGAGGCTTGCGGCGGCGGAACTTCTGACTAGGTTTCTTTTCGGGGGTTTTGGTATTTATAGGAATTTTTGGCGTTGGTCTCACGTCAAGGGGGTCCACGAGGCAGCGACAACACAGGGGGGCGTGCCCTGGGGGGTGCCTCCCACCCTTGTGGTTGCCTCGGGAGTCTTCTGGCCCAACTCCGATGCTCCGTGGTCTTCTTCTGGTCCATAAGAAATCACCGTAAATTTTCAGCTCGTTTGGACTCCGTTTGATATTCCTTTTCTGTAAAACTCAAAAACAAGGAAAAACAGAAACTGGCACTGGGCTCTAGGTTAATAGGTTAGTCCCAAAAAAAATATAAAATAGCATATTAATGCATATAAAACATCCAAAACAGATAATATAATAGCATGGAACAATAAAAAATTATAGATACGTTGGAGACGTATCACTAGTCCAGTAGAGTCTCACTAGGGACATGTTGTTGTCTATGTATCCACACATGTAATTGAGTTTCCAGTCAATACAATTATAGCATGGATAATAAACGATTATCATGAACAAGGAAATATAATAATAACCACTTTATTATTGCCTCTAGGGCATATTTCCAACAGTCTCCCACTTGCACTAGAGTCAATAATCTAGTATTACATGGTAATGAATCTAACACCCATAGAGTTCTGGTGTTGATCATGTTTCGCCTGTGGAAGAGGTTTAGTCAATGGATCTGCAACATTCAGATCCGTATGCACTTTGCAAATGTTTATGTCCTCCTCCTTGACTGCATCACAGATAGAGTTGAAGCGTCGCTTTATGTGTCTGGTCCTCTTGTGAAACCTTGGTTCCTTGGCTTGAGCAATGGCACCAGTGTTGTCATAGAACAGAGTCATTGGGTTCAGTACACTGGGCACAACTCCAAGATCTGTCATGAACTGCTTCATCCAGACACCTTCGTTCGCTGCCTCTGAGGCAGCTATCTACTCCACTTCGCATGTAGAATCAGCTACCACGTTTTGCTTGGAACTGCACCAGCTTACCGCTCCCCCATTTAGAATATATACGTATCCGGTTTGAGACTTAGAGTCATCCGGATCAGTGTCAAAGCTTGCATCGACGTAACCCTTTATGACGAGCTCTTGATCACCTCCATAAACGAGAAACATTTCCTTAGTCCTTTTCAGGTACTTAAGGATATTCTTCACCGCTGTCCAGTGATCCATTCCTGGATTACTTTGAAACCTTCTGGCCATACTTATGGCAAGGTTGACATCCGGTCTTGTGCACAACATCGCATACATGATAGAGCCTATGGCAGAAGCATAGGGGATGACACTCATCTTTTCTCTATCCTCTGTAGTCGCTGGGCATTGAGTCTGACTCAACTTCACACCTTGCAAAACATGCAAGAACCCCTTCTTGTACTGATCCATTTTGAACTTCTTCAAAATCTTATCAAGGTATGTGCTTTGTGAAAGTCCTATTAAGCGTCTCGATCTATCTCTATAGATCTTGATGCCTAATATGAAAGCAGCTTCTCCTAGGTCCTTCATTGAAAAACTCTTGTTCAAATATTCCTTCACGTTTTCCAAAAGTTCTATATTGTTTCCAATCAGCAATATGTCATCCACATATAATATTAGAAACGCTATAGAGGTCCCACTCACTTTCTTGTAAATACAAGATTCTTCGAAAACTTGTATAAACCCAAACGCTTTGATCACCTCATCAAAGCGAAGATTCCAACTCCGAGATGCTTGCACCAGCCCATAAATGGATCGCTAGAGTTTGCACACTTGTCAGCAATCCCTGGATCGACAAAACCTTCTGGTTGCATCATATACAACTCTTCCTTAAGGAAACCATTAAGGAACGCTGTTTTGAAATCCATCTGCCAGATTTCATAATCGAAAAATGCAGCTATTGCCAACATGATTCTGATGGACTTAAGCATCACTACGGGTGAGAAAGTCTCATCATAGTCAACTCCTTGAACTTGTGAAACCCCTTTTGCCACAAGTCGAGCTTTATAGACGGTGGCATTACCGTCCGCGTCCGTCTTCTTCTTGAAGATCCATTTATTCTGAATGGCCTTTCGCCCTTCAGGTAATACTTCCAAAGTCCATACTTTGTTTCCATACATGGATCCCATCTCAGATTTCATGGCCTCTAACCATTTGTCGGAATCCGGGCCCACCATCGCTTCTCCATAGCTCGTAGGTTCATCGTTGTCCAACAACATGACCTCTAAGACAAGGTTACCGTACCACTCAGGAGCAGTACATACCCTTGTCGACCTACAAGGTTCGATAGTAACTTGATCTGAAGCTTCATGGTCACCATCATTAGCTTCCTCTTCAACTGACGTAGGTGCCACAGAAACATCTTTCTGCGCTGCGCTACTCTCTGGTTAAAGTAAAGGTTCAACAACATCATCAAGTTCTATCTCTTCCTCCCACTCAATTCTTTCGAGAGAAACTCTTTCTCGAGAAAGGACCCGTTCTTAGCGACTAACACTTTGCCTTCGGATCTGAGATAGAAGGTATACCCAATCGTCTCTTTTGGGTATCCTATGAAGACGCATTTGTCCATTTTGGGTTCGAGCTTTTCTGGCTGAAGCCTTTTGACATAAGCATCGCAGCCCCAAACCTTAAGAAACGGCAACTTAGGTTTCTTGCCAAACCATAGTTCATACGACGTCGTCTCCACGGACTTAGATGGTGCCCTATTTAAAGTGAATGCAGCTGTCTCTAATGCATAACCCCAAAACGATAGTGGCAGATCGACAAGAGACATCATAGAACGCACCATATCCAATAAGGTACGATTACGACGTTCGGACACACCATTACGCTGTGGTGTTCCAGGAGGTGTCAACTGTGAAACAATTCCACATTGTCTTAAGTGATTGCCAAACTCATAACTCAGATACTCTCCCACTCGATCAGATCGTTGGAATTTGATCTTCTTGTTATGATGATTCTCAACTTCACTCTGAAATTGCTTGAACTTTTCAAACGTTTCAGACTTATGCTTCATTAAGTAAATATACCCGTATCTACTCAAATCATCGGTGAAGGTGAGAAAGTAACGATATCCACTGCGCGCATCGCTCATCGGACCGCACACATCAATATGTATGATTTCAAACAAGTCACTTGCCCGTTCCATTGTTCCAGAAAACGGGGTTTTAGTCATCTTGCCCATGAGGCATGGTTCGCATGTGTCGAGTGATTCAAAATCAAGTGACTCCAAAAGTCCATCAGAATGGAGCTTCTTCATGCGCTTTACACTATGTCCTAAGCGGCAATGCCACAAGAAAGTGGTACTATCATTATCAACTCTACATCTTTTGGCATCAATGTCATGAACATGTGTATCATCACTATCGAGATTCAATAAGAATAAACCCCTCACAATGTGTGCATGACCATAAAAGATATTACCCATATAAATAGAACAACCATTATTCTCTGATTTAAATGAGTAACCATCTCGCATTAAACAAGATCCAGATATCATGTTCATGCTCAACGCAGGCACTAAATAACAATTATTCAGGTTCATCACTAATCCCGATGGTAATCGAAGAGCAAACACGCCGACGGCGATCACATCAACCTTGGAACCATTTCCCACGCACATCGTCACTTCGTCCTTTGCCAGCCTCTGTCTATTTCATAGTTCCTGCTTTGAGTTGCAAATGTGAGCAACCGAACCGGTATCAAATACCCAGGCACTACAACGAGAGTTGGTAAGGTACACATCAATAACATGTATATCATATATACCTTTGTTGACATTGGCCCCCTTCTTGTCGGCCAGATACTTGGGGCAGTTCCGCTTCCAGTGGCCAGTTCCCTTGTAATAGAAGCACTCGGCCTCCGGCTTTGGTCCAGCCTTGGGTTTCTTCACGGGAGGAGCAACTGCCTTGCCACCTTTCTTGAAGTTTACCTTCTTTCCCTTGCCTTTCTTGAAACTAGTGGTTTTATTCACTGTCAACACTTGATGCTCCTTCTGGATGTCTGACTCAGCGACTTTTAGCATCGCGAACAGCTCGGAGACTGACTTGTTCATCCCTTGCATGTTATAGTTCAACATAAAGCTCTTGTAGCTAGGTGGTAGCGATTGAAGAACCCTGTCAGTGTCAGCCTCTGGCGGGAGCTCAACTCCCAACTCAGCCAGACGGTTGTAGTACCCAGCCATTCTGAGTATGTGCTCACTGACAGACCCGTTCTCCTCCATTTTGCAGGCATAGAACTTATCGGAGGTCTCATACCTCTCGATCCGGGCATTCTTCTCAAAGATAAACTTCAACTCCTGGAACATCTCATATGCTCCATGACGTTCAAAACTCCTTTGAAGTTCCGGTTCTAAGCCATGCAACATGGCGCACTGGACTATTGAGTAGTCATCAACACGCGACTGCCAAGCGTTCACAACATCCAAAGTCGCTGGAGGGGGTGGCGCACCAAGCGGTGCATCAAGGACATAAAACTTTTGGGTAGCCATGAGGATAATCCTCAGATTACGGGCCCAGCCTACAAAGTTGCTTCCATCATCTTTCAGCTTAACTTTCTCTAGGAACACATTGAAATTCAGGGGAGCTACTGCGCGAGCCATTGATCTACAACATAATTTGCAAAGATAGTTTAGACTATTGTTCATGATAAAGAGTTCAATTAATCATATTACTTAAGAACTCCCACTCAAATCGACATCCCTCCGGTCATCCGAGTGTAACACGATCCAAATTCACCAACCCAAGTCCGATCATCACGTGAGATGAGGTGGTTTCAATGGTGAACATCTCCATGTTGATCATATCTACTATATGACTCGTTTTCGACCTTTCGGTCTCTTGTGTTCCGAGGCCATGTCTGTACATGCTAGGCTCGTCAAGTTTAACCCAAGTGTTCCGCATGTGCAAAACTGGCTTGCACCCGTTGTATGCGAACGTAGAGTCTATCACACCCGATCATCACGTGGTGCTTTGAAACAATGAACTTTCACAACGGTGCACACTTGGGGAGAACACAATTTTATCTTGAAATTTTAGTGAGGGATCACCTTATAATGCTACCATCTTCCTAAGCAAAATAAGATGCATAAAAGGATTAAGATCACATGCAAATCATAACTGACATGATATGGCCATATTGTGCTTTTGATCTCCATCTTGAAAGCACCGGCATGATCTCCATCGTCATCGGCATGACACCATGATCTCCATCATTATGATCTCCATCATCGTGTCGCCATCGGGGTTGTCACGCCAACCATACTTCTACTACTATTGCTACCATTTAGCGATAAAGTAAAGCATTACATAGCGCTTAATGATTGACACGCAGGTCATACAATAATTAAAGACAACCCTATGGCTCTTGCCGGTTGCCGTATTCATCGACATGCAAGTCGTGATAAACTATACAAAACATGATCATCTCATACATCAAATATATCTCATCATGTCTTTGGCCATATCATATCACAACATACCCTGCAAAAACAAGTTAGACGTCCTCTAATTGTTGTTGCATGTTTTACATGGCTGCTATGGGTATCTAGCAAGAACGATTCTTACCTACGCAAAGCCACAACGGTGATATGCAAGTTGCTATTTATGTTTGGAAACGTAGCATGCAATTTCATAAAAATTCCTACGCTCCCACAAGATCTATCTAGGAGATGCATAGCAACAAGAGGGGGAGAGTGTGTCTACGTACCCTCGTAGACCAAAAGCGGAAGCATTTGACAACGCGGTTGATGTAGTCGAACTTCTTCTCGTTCCGACCGATCAAGCACCGAACGTACGGCACCTCCGAGTTCTGCACATGTTCAGCTCGATGATGTCCCTCGAACTCTTGATCCAGCAAAGTGTCGAGGAAGTAGATGAGTTCCGTCAGCACAACGGCGTGGTGACGGTGATGGTGAAGTGATCCGCGCAGGGCTTCGCCTACGCACTACAAAGATATGACCGAGGGTGTAATCTGTGGACGGGGCGCCGCACACGGCTAACAGATATTGGTGTGTGTTCTAGGCGCCCCCTCCCCATGTATATATAGGTGGGAGGGGGAGGGGAGCAGCCTTGAGGCGCCCCAAGTAGGAGGAATCCTACTTGGGGGGCTAGTCCAATTCCCTCCCCCCTTTCCTTATTACCGGAAGGGGGAAAAGGGAAGAGAGGGGGGAGGAAGGAAAGGGGGGGCCGAAGCCCCTCCACCTTCCCCTATTCGGCCTCCTTCCATAGGGGGGGGCCACCCCTTGTGGGCTGGTGTGCTCCCCTCCTATGGCCCATAAGGCCCATTATTCCCCCGGGGGTTCCGGTAACCCCCCCGGTAGTCTGATAAATACCCGATACACTCTGGAACACTTCTGGTGTCCGAATACTATCATCCTATATATCAATCTTTACCTCTCAACCATTTCGAGACTCCTCATCATGTCCGTGATCTCATCCGGGACTCCGAACAACATCCGGTCACCAAATCACATAACTCATATAATACAAAATCGTCATTTAACATTAAGCGTGCGGACCCTACGGGTTCGAGAACTATGTAGACATGACCGAGACACCTCTCCAATCAATAACCAATAGCGGAACCTGGATGCTCATATTGGCTACCACATATTCTATGAATATCTTTATCGGTCGAACCATTATGACAATATACGTTATTCCCTTTGTCATCGGTATGTTACTTGCCCGAGATTCGATCGTCGGTATCTTCATACCTAGTTCAATCTCGTTACCAGCAAGTCTCTTTACTCGTTCCATAATACATCATCCTGTGACTAAGTCACTTTGCTTGCAAGGCTTCTTATGATGTGCATTACCGAGAGGGCCCAGAGATACCTCTCCGATACTCGGAGTGACAAATCCTAATCTCGATCTATGCCAACCCAACAGACACCTTCGGAGATACCTGTAGAGCATCTTTATAATCACCCAGTTACGTTGTGACGTTTGATAGCACACAAGGCATTCCTCCGGTATCCGGGAGTTGCATAATCTCATAGTCGAAGGAATATGTATTTGACATGAAGAAAGCAGTGGCAATAAAACTGAACGATCATTATGCTAAGCTAACGGATGGGTCTTGTCCATCACATCATTCTCCTAATGATGTGATCCCGTTCATCAAATGACAACACATGTCTATGGTTAGGAAACTTAACCATCTTTGATTAACGAGCTGGTCTAGTAGAGGCTTACTAGGGACACAGTGTTTTGTCTATGTATCCACACATGTATCAAGTTTCCGGTTAATACAATTCTAGCATGAATAATAAACATTTATCATGAATAAGGAAATATAAAATAACAACTTTATTATTGCCTCTAGGGCATATTTCCTTCAGTCTCCCACTTGCACTAGAGTCAATAATCTAGATTACATTGTAATGATTCTAACACCCATGGAGTCTTGGTGCTGATCATGTTTTGCTCGTGGAAGAGGCTTAGTCAATAGGTCTGCCACATTCAGATCCGTATGTATTTTGCAAATCTCTATGTCTCCCTCCTTGACTTGATCATGGATGGAGTTGAAGCGTCTCTTGATGTGTTTGGTTCTTTTGTGAAATCTGGATTCCTTCGCCAAGGCAATAGCTCCAGTATTGTCACAAAAGATTTTCATTGGACCCGATGCACTAGGTATTACACCTAGATCGGATATGAACTCCTTCATCCAAACTCCTTCATTTGCTGCTTCTGAAGCAGCTATGTACTCCGCTTCACACATAGATCCTGCCACGACGCTCTGCTTGGAACTGCGCCAACTGATAGCTCCACCATTCAAAATAAATACGTATCCGGTTTGTGACTTAGAGTCATCCGGATCAGTGTCAAAGCTAGCATTGACATAACCATTTACGACAAGCTCTTTGTCACCTCCATAAACGAGAAACATATCCTTGGTCCTTTTCAGGTACTTCAGGATGTTCTTGACCGCTGTCCAGTGATCCACTCCTGGATTACTTTGGTACCTCCCTGCTAAACTTATAGCAAGGCACACATCAGGTCTAGTACACAACATAGCATACATGATAGAACCTATGGCTGAGGCATAGGGAATGATTTTCATTTTCTCTCTATCTTCTGCAGTGGTCGGGCATTGAGTCTTACTCAACTTCACACCTTGCAACACAGGCAATAACCCTTTCTTTGACTGATCCACTTTGAACTTCTTCAAAACTTTATCAAGGTATGTGCTTTGTGAAAGTCCTATTAAGCGTCTCGATCTATCCCTATAGATCTTGATGCCCAATATATAAGCAGCTTCACCGAGGTCTTTCATTGAAAAACTCTTATTCAAGTATCCTTTTATGCTATCTAGAAATTCTACATCATTTCCAATCAACAATATGTCATCCACATATAATATTAGAAATGCTACAGAGCTCCCACTCACTTTCTTGCAAATACAGGCTTCTCCGAAAGTCTGTATAAAACCATATGCTTTGATCACCTCATCAAAGCGTATATTCCAACTCCGAGATGCTTGCACCAGTCCATAGATGGATCGCTGGAGCTTGCACACTTTGTTAGCACCTTTAGGATCGACAAAACCTTCTGGTTGCATCATATACAACTCTTCTTTAAGAAATCCATTAAGGAATGCAGTTTTGACGTCCATTTGCCAGATTTCATAATCATAAAATGCGGCAATTGCTAACATGATTCCGACAGACTTAAGCATCGCTACGGGTGAGAAAGTCTCATCGTAGTCAACTCCTTGAACTTGTCGAAAACCTTTTGTGACAAGTCGAGCTTTGTAGATAGTAACATTACCATCGACGTCAGTCTTCTTCTTGAAGATCCATTTATTCTCTATGGCTCGCGGATCATCGGGCAAGTCCACCAAAGTCCACACTTTGTTCTCATACATGGATCTTATCTCAGATTTCATGGCCTCAAGCCATCTGTCGGAATCTGGGCTCATCATAGCTTCTTCATAGTTCGTAGGTTCGCCTTGGTCTAGTAACATGACTTCCAGTACAGGATTCCCGTACCACTCTGGTGCGGATCATGTTCTGGTTGACCTACGAGGTTCTGTAGTAACTTGATCCGAAGTTTCATGATCATCATCATTAGCTTCCTCTCTAGTTGGTGTAGGCATCATAGGAACGGTTTTCTCTGATGAACTACTTTCCAATTCGAGAGAAGGTACAATTACCTCATCAAGTTCTACTTTCCTCCCACTCACTTCTTTCAAGAGAAACTCCTTCTCTAGAAAGGTTCCATTCTTGGCAACAAAGATCTTGCCTTCGGATCTGTGGTAGAAGGTGTACCCAATTGTTTCTTTTGGGTATCCTATGAAGATGCACTTCTCCGATTTGGGTTCGAGCTTATCAGGCTGAAGCCTTTTGACATAAGTGTCGCAACCCCAAACTTTAAGAAACGACAGCTTAGGTTTCTTGCGAAACCACAGTTCATATGGTGTCGTCTCAATGGATTTAGACGGTGCCCTATTTAACATGAATGCAGCTGTCTCTAATGCATAACCCCAAAACGATAGTGGTAAATCGGTAATAGACATCATAGATCGCACCATATCTAATAAAGTACGGTTACGACGTTTGGACACACCATTACGCTGTGGTGTTCCAGGTGGCGTGAGTTGTGAAACTATTCCACATTGTTTTAAATGAAGGCCAAACTCGTAACTCAAATATTCGCCTCCGCAATCAGATCGTAGAAACTTTATTTTCTTGTTACGATGATTCTCCACTTCACTCTGAAATTCTTTGAACTTTTCAAATGTTTCAGACTTGTGTTTCATCAAGTAGATATACCCATATCTACTCAAATCATCTGTGAAGGTTAGAAAATAACGATACCCGCCGCGTGCCTCAACACTCATCGGACCGCATACATCGGTATGTATTATTTCCAATAAGTCATTAGCTCGCTCCATTGTTCCAGAGAACGAAGTTTTAGTCATCTTGCCCATAAGGCATGGTTCGCAAGTATCAAATGATTCATAATCAAGTGATTCCAAAAGCCCATTTGCATGGAGTTTTTTCATGCGCTTTACACCAATATGACCTAAACAGCAGTGCCACAAATATGTTGCACTATCATTATCAACTTTGCATCTTTTGGCATCAATATTATGAATATGTGTATCACCACGATCGAGATTCAACAAAAATAGACCACTCTTCAAGGGTGCATGACCATAAAAGATATTACTCATATAAATAGAACAACCATTATTCTCCGATTTAAATGAATAACCGTCTCCCACTAAACAAGATCTAGATATAATGCTCATGCTCAATGCTGGCACCAAATAACAATTATTCAGGTCTAAAACTAATCCCGAAGGTAGATGTAGAGGTAGCGTGCCGACGGCGATCACATCGACCTTGGAACCATTCCCGACGCGCATCGTCACCTCGTCCTTAGCCAATCTTCGTTCAATCCGTAACTCCTGTTTCTAGTTACAAATATGAGCAACCGAACCAGTATCAAATACCCAGGTGCTACTACGAGCATTAGTGAGGTACACATCAATAACATGTATATCAAATATACCTTTGTTCACTTTGCCATCCTTCTTATCAGCCAAATACTTGGGACAGTTCCGCTTCCAGTGACCAATTCCTTTGCAGTAGAAGCACTCAGTTTCAGGCTTGGGTCCAGCTTTGGGCTTCTTCCTAGGAGTGGCAACTTGCTTGCCATTCTTCTTGAAGTTCCCCTTCTTTCCCTTGCCCTTTTTCTTGAAACTAGTGGTCTTGTTAACCATCAACACTTGATGCTCCTTCTTGATTTCTACCTCCGCAGCTTTGAGCATTGCGAAGAGCTCGGGAATTGTCTTTTCCATCCCTTGCATATTATAGTTCATCACGAAGCCTTTATAGCTTGGTGGCAGTGATTGAAGAACTCTGTCAATAACACTATCATCTGGAAGATTAACTCCCAGCTGAGTTAAGTGATTATGATATCCAGACATTCTGAGTATGTGTTCACTGACATAACTGTTCTCCTCCATCTTGCAGCTATAGAACTTGTTGGAGACTTCATATCTCTCAACTCGGGCATTTGCTTGAAATATTAACTTCAACTCCTGGAACATCTCATATGCTCCATGACGTTCAAAACGTCTTTGAAGTCCCGATTCTAAGCCGTAAAGCATGGCACACTGAACTATCGAGTAGTCATCAGATCGAGCTTGCCAGACATTCATAACATCAGCATCTGCTCCTGCAGCAGGCCTTTCACCTAGCGGTGCATCAAGGACATAATTCTTCTGTGTAGCAATGAGGATAATCCTCAAGTTACGGACCCAGTCCGTGTAGTTGCTACCATCATATTTTAACTTAGCTTTCTCTAGGAACGCATTAAAATTCAAGGGAACGGTAGCACGGGCCATTGATCTACAACATAGATATGCAAAAACTATCAGGACTAAGTTCATGATAAATTAAGTTCAATTAATCAAATTACTTAAGAACTCCCACTTAGATAGACATCTCTCAAGTCATCTAAATGATACATGATCCAAATCAATTAAACCTTGTCCGATCATCACGTGAGATGGAGTAGTCATCAATGGTGAACATCTCTATGTTGATCATATCTACTATATGATTCACGTTCGACCTTTCGGTCTCCAGTGTTCTGAGGCCATGTCTGTACATGCTAGGCTCGTCAAGTTTAACCCGAGTATTCCGCATGTGCAAAACTGTCTTGCACCCGTTGTATTTGAACGTAGAGTCTATCACACCTGATCATCACGTGTTGTCTCAACACGACGAACTGTCGCAACGGTGCATACTCAGGGAGAACACTTATACCTTGAAATTTAGTGAAGGGATCATCTTATAGTGCTACCGTCGTTCTAAGCAAAATAAGATTTATAAAGGATAAACATCACATGCAATCAAAATATGTGACATGATATGGCCATCGTCATCTTGTGCTTTTGATCTCCATCTCCAAAGCATCGTCATGATCTCCATCGTCACTGGCTCAACACCTTGATCTCCATCGTTGCGTCGTGGTCGTCTCGCCAACTATTGCTTCTACAACTATCGCTAACGCATAGTGATAAAGTAAAGCAATTACATGGCGTTTGCATTTCATACAATAAAGCGACAACCATAAGGCTCCTGCCAGTTGCCGATAACTTTTACAAAACATGATCATCTCATACAACAATGTATGTCACATCATGTCTTGACCATATCACATCACAACATGCCCTGCAAAAACAAGTTAGACGTCCTCTACTTTGTTGTTGCAAGTTTTACGTGGCTGCTACGGGCTTCTAGCAAGAACCATTCTTACCTACGCATCAAAACCACAACGGTGATTTATCAAGTTTGTTGTTTTAACCTTCAACAAGGACCGGCCACAGTCAAATTTGATTCAACTAAAGTAGGAGAAACAGACACCCGCCAGCCACCTTTATGCAAAACTAGTTGCATGTCTGTCGGTGGAACCGGTCTCATGAACATGGTCATGTAAGGTTGGTCCGGGCCGCTTCATCCAACAATACCGCTGAATCAAAATAAGACGTTGGTGGTAAGCAGTATGACTATCACCGCCCACAACTCTTTGTGTTCTACTCGTGCATATCATCTACGCATAAACCTGGCTCTGATACCACTGTTGGGAAACCTAGCATGCAATTTCAAAAAAAATCCTACGCTCACGCAAGATCTATCTAGGAGATGCATAGCAACGAGAGAGGGAGAGTGTGTCTACGTACCCTCGTAGACCGAAAGCTGAAGCGTTTGACAACGCGGTTTATGTAGTCGAACTTCTTCTCGTTTCGACCGATCAAGCACCGAACGTACGGCACCTCCGAGTTTGCACACGTTCAGCTCGATGACGTCCCTCGAACTCTTGATCCAGCAAAGTGTCGAGGAAGTAGATGAGTTCCGTCAGCACAACGGCATGGTGACGGTGATGGTGAAGTGATCCGCGCAGGGCTTCGCCTAAGCACTACGAAGATATGACCGAGGGTGTAATCTGTGGAGGGGAGCGCCGCACACAGCTAACAGATATTGGTGTGTGTTCTAGGCGCCCCCTCCCCATGTATATATAGGTGGGAGGGGGAGGGGAGCAGCCTTGGGGCGCCCCAAGTAGGAGGAATCCTACTTGGGGGCCTAGTCCAATTCGCCCCCCTTTCCTTATTACCGGAAGGGGGAAAAGGGAAGAGAGGGGGGAGGAAGGAAAGGGGGGGCCGAACCCCCTCCTCCTTCTCCTATTCGGCCTCCTTCCTTAAGGGGGGGGGGGCGCCACCCCTTGTGGGCTGGTGTGCTCCCCTCCCATGGCCCATAAGGCCCATTATTCCCCCAGGGGGTTCCGGTAACCCCCCCGGTAGTCCGATAAATACCCGAAACACTCCGGAACACTTCCGGTGTCCGAATACTATCATCCTATATATCAATCTTTACCTCTCGAACATTTCGAGACTCCTCGTCATGTCCGTGATCTCATCCGGGACTCCGAACAACATCCGGTCACCAAATCACATAACTCATATAATACAAAATCGTCATTGAACGTTAAGCGTGCGGACCCTACGGGTTCGAGAACTATGTAGACATGACCGAGACACCTCTCCAGTCAATAACCAATAGAGGAACCTGGATGCTCATATTGGCTCCCACATATTCTATGAAGATCTTTATCGGTCGAACCGTTATGACAATATACGTTATTCCCTTTGTCATCGGTATGTTACTTGCCCGAGATTCGATCATCGGTATCTTCATAACTAGTTCAATCTCTTTACCGACATTCTCTTTACTCATTCCGTAATACATCATCCTGTGACTAAGTCACTTTTCTTGCAAGGCTTCTTATGATGTGCATTACCGAGAGGGCCCAGAGATACCTCTCCGATACTCGGAGTGACAAATCCAAATCTCGATCTATGCAACCCAACAGACACCTTCGGAGATACCTATAGAGCATCTTTATAATCACCCAGTTATGTTGTGACGTTTGATAGCACACAAGGCATTCCTCCGATATCCGGGAGTTGCATAATCTCATAGTCGAAGGAATATGTATTTGACATGAAGAAAGCAGTAGCAATAAAACTGAACGATCATTATGCTAAGCTAACGGATGGGTCTTGTCCATCACATCATTCTCCTAATGATGTGATCCCATTCATCAAATGACAACACATGTCTATGGTTAGGAAACTTAACCGTCTTTGATTAACGAGCTAGTCTAGTAGAGGCTTACTAGGGACACAGTGTTTTGTCTATGTATCCACACATGTATCAAGTTTCCGATTAATACAGTTCTAGCATGAATAATAAACATTTATCATGAATAAGGAAATATAAAATAACAACTTTATTATTGCCTCTAGGGCATATTTCCTTCAATTTAACCTTCTACAAGGACCGCCTTTGTTGAATCCGATTCAACTAAGGTGGGAGAGACAGACACCCGCCAGCCATCTTTAGGTAACAAGTTGCATGTCAGTCGATGGAATCGGTCTCATGTACGTGGACATGTAAAGTTGGTCCGGGCCGCTTCATCCCACAATACCACTGAATCAAGAAAAGATCAAGGAAGGAAGGAAGCAATCTGAATATCAACGCCCACAAACTCCTTTGTGTTCTACTCGTGATGTCATCTACGCAAGCCCTAGCTCATGATGCCACTGTTGGGGAATGTCTCATGGGAAACAAAAAAAATTCCTACGCTCACCAAGATCAATATAGGAGATGGACATCTATGAGAGGAGAGATTGGATCTACATACCCTTGTAGATCGCTAAGCGGATGCGTTAAGAAATGCGGTGATGTAGTCGAACGTCTTCACGATCCAATCATGATCCGTCCACGAACTTCTGATCAAGTGCCGAACGGACGGCACCTCCGCGTTCAACACACGTACGGCTCGATGACGTATCCTCCGTCTTGATCCATCAAGAGAGGGAGGAGAAGTAGATGGGATCTCAACCAGCACGGCGGCGTGGTGGAGATTGTGGTGGAGCAATCCCAGCAGGGCTTTGCCAACCGCCTCCGGAACTACGAACAAGGAAGAACGGGAGAGAGAGGAGGCCGCAGGGCGTGGGAATTGTTGTGTCCAGCCCTTGCGCCTCCTCCCCACTATATATAGGGGTGTTGGAGGGCTGGGGGTGCAGCCCTAGCCCTCCCTCCAAGGAGGGGAGGCGTCCAAAGGGGCGAGGAGTGTCCTCCAAGCCAAGTGGAGGGCCCTCCCCTTTAGGGCTTTCCTTCCCCTAGGCGGATGGGCCTTAGGGGGTTGGTGCGCCTGGACCAATAAGGCTAGGACGCTCCCTTACAGCCCATGCATGCCCTAGGTGCTGGAGGGACCCTTCTGGACTCCTCCGAAACCCTCCAGAACCTTCCGGAAGCTTCCCAGTACAATACCGGTAAAACCCGAAACTTTTCCGGTAGCCAAAATATGACTTCCCATATATAAATCTTTACCTCCGGACCATTCTAGAGCTCCTCGTGATGTCCGGGATCTCATCCGGGACTCCGAACAACATTCGGTCACCAACGTGAATATCCCAATACTACTCTAGCGTCACCGAACATTAGGTGTGTAGACCCTGCGGGTTCGAGAACTATGCAGACATGACCGAGACACCTCTACGGTCAATAACCAATAGCGGGACCTGGATGTCCATATTGGTTCCCACATATTCCACGAAGATCTTTATTGGTCAAACCTCGATGCCAAGGATTCAGCTAATCCCGTATGCAGTTCCCTTTGTCCATCGGTATGTTACTTGTCCGAGATTCGATCGTCGGTATCTCCATACCCAGTTCGATCTCATTACCGGCAAGTCTCTTTACTTGTTCCGTAATACAAGATCCCTTGGCCAACTCATTAGTCACATTGCTTGCAAGCTTATTGTGATGTTGTATTACCGAGTGGGCCTTGAGATACCTCTCCATCATACGGAGTGACAAATCCCAGTCTTGATCCATGCCAACTCAATAGACACCCTCGGAGATACCTGTAGAGCACCTTTATAGTCACCTAGTTACGTTGCGATGTTTGATACACACAAGGTACTCCTCCGGTGTTAGTGAGTTGCATGATCTCATGGTCATAGGAACATATACTTGACATGCAGAAAACGATAGCAATAAACTTGATACGATCATATGCTACGTTCATAGTTTGGGTCTTGTCCATCACATCATTCTCCTAATGATGTGATCCCGTTATCAAATGACAACTCATGTCTATGGCTAGGAAACCAAAGCCATCTTTGATCAACGAGCTAGTCCGATAGAGGCTCACTAGGGACATGTTGTTGTCTATGTATCCACACATGTAATTGAGTTTCCAGTCAATACAATTATAGCATGGATAATAAACGATTATCATGAACAAGGAAATATAATAATAACCACTTTATTATTGCCTCTAGGGCATATTTCCAACAACCACAGCCATATCGTCCCCCCTCATCATCCTTGCATGCCTCCCGACCCATCTCTCACACGCACGTGCACAGACAGGCACACATCCCCTCTCTTATTGATATTGCAGTCGTACCCTCCGTTTGTCTAGCAGGCCTCTCCCACCTTTTGTGAGAAGCAACTCCACCACCAACCCTCTGACACTCTAGCTTTGTCTCTCTCCGAACCTTTTTCCTCTGCTACACATATGCATGGATGCCGATCGATCTCCCTCAATACATAGCTAGGTCTTTCTCCTTCTCCACACATATACCAGTCGATCTACCTCTCCATAGTTAGGTCTCTGCCCCCCCCTACACACACCGATAGTCGAACGCTATAGGTAGGTATCCATGCCACAGAGACAAACTACACCTCTCCCCTCTCACATTCCAGTAGGCCAGCCGCCCTATATCTTTGACGTGGGCAAACACAAATTCGATGGCACTTTTTATCGATTGTGCACCCACACACTTCATTCCTCTCTTCGATTCTATCGATATCTCACGCCGATGATCCCTCCACTCTCTTCTCGTGGATCGCTCCCTCTATATATGATATATCCAGGCCTCTGTTTCACACACATTACATATGTTACATTTTTTGTTTGAGATATCATCGACACATTGCCTCTCTTTCGCACAAACCATCTCTCTCACACACACCCACGTATGTGGGGTACCTGCACGTAGAGAAGAGGTGCACGCACGAAGCATGTACTCACGTCTCGTTACCGGCCACTGATAACCCAGAAGTATAGGGGATCGCAACAGTTTTCAAGGGTAGAGTATTCAACCCAAATTTATAGATTCAACACAAGGGGAGCCAAAGAATATTTGCAAGTATTAGCAGCTGAGTTGTCAATTCAACCACAGCTGGAGATTAATTATCTGCAGCAATATGGTCAGTAGCACAGTAATATGATAGTTTTGATAGTAGTGGTAACAGTAACAGTAATGGTGACAGTGATAGCAATAATTCTGTAGCAGTTGTGACAGCAGCAATAGCAATAGTAACTTAGTAGAAACAATATGTGGAAAATTCATAGGCATTGGATCAGTGAATTCGTTGGATGATATTCATCATATAACAGTCATAACCTAGGGCGATACGGCACTAGCTCCAGTTCATAAATATAATGTAGGCATGTATTCCGTAAATAGTCATACGTGCTTATGGAAAGAACTTGCATGACATCTTTTGTCCTACCCTCCTGTGGCAGCGGGGTCCATAAGGAAACTAAGGGATATTAAGGCCTCCTTTTAATAGAGAACCGGAACAAAGCATTAGCACATAGTGAATACATGAACTCCTCAAACTACGGTCATTACCGGAAAGTATCCCGACTATTGTCACTCCGGGGTTTACGGATCATAACACGTAATAGGTGACTATAACTTGGAAGATCGGATCTAGAACATAGATATAATGGTGATAACATAAACGGTTCAGATCTGAAATCATGGCACCCGGGCCCAAAGTGACAAGCATTAAGCATGGCAAAGTCATAGCAACATCAATCTCAGAACATAATGGATACTAGGGATCAAGCCCTAACAAAACTAACTCGATTACATGATGAATCTCATCCAACTCCCTCACCGACCAGCGAGCCTACGAAGGAATTACTCACTCCCGGTGGGGAGCATCATGGAATTGGCGATGGAGAAGGGTTGGTGATGACGAAGATCGAAGATTCCCCTCTATGGAGCCCCAAACGGACTCCAGATCTGGCCTCCCGATGAAGAACAGGAGGTGGCGGCGGCTCCGTCTCGCGAAATGCGATAATTCTTTCTCCCTGATTTTTTTCTCCGAAAATAGGATTTTATAGCGTCGGAGATAGGGTCAGCGGGGCCACCAGGTGGGCACAACCCACCTGGGCACGCCAGGAGGGGGGCGCCCTGGTGGGTTGTGCTCCCCCAGGGACCCCCCTCCGGTGGTTCTTGGCTCCAATAATTTTCTTTTATTGTATAAAAATTCCCCAAAAAGTTTCATTCCATTCCGAGAACTTTTATTTCTGCACAAAAACAACACCATGGTAGTTCTGCTGAAAACAGCGTCAGTCTGGGTTAGTTTCATTCAAATCATGCAAATTAGAGTCCAAAACAAGAGTAAAAGCGTTAGGAAAAGTAGATACGACAGAGACGTATCAGCCACACCCTCGCGGGTACACGGTGGAGCTCATTTCTGTACGAAAAGGCAACCCACATGATAATTTGATGCGTGTAGCGGTTGTTTACTTGAAGGAGGGTCGTGTACCACGCGTACATGGAACAAAGTTCGACTTGATGTGTTAGTTTTAAATAAAGTTATATTCCTCAATGGCACGTACAGAATATAAAATGATTGTTATCGAGAAAAAAGAAATCCGCTCCACTATATACAATGGAGCCTGCCTGCCAGGGTTTGTCTCTCGTCACATTATCTCACACAAGGCGGCGGTGGCCTCTCTCTCTCACCGTTGGTCACTGATCCGGCCGCATCCCGTCCGCCGGCAGAAAGGGAGGATGTGCATCGTTTCTTCGTTCGATGGCGTCGAGGTAGCACGTCTCGATCTGCAGTACCCGCCGTTCTCTCTGACCAAGCTCCGGCGCGGTAGGGCCTTCGCCACTTGCTCGCTGCCGCAGTATGGGCAAATCCCGGCCACTAGCGCCCTCCTAGTTACATCCTGACGACCCTCGGGTACAGCTTCCTCCGGCCTTGCTCCACTGCCCATATTCCCACGTTGCTGCATGTGGAAAATATGCATGTGGATCTTCCCTAGTTCTTTGCCCAAAACGTAGCTCGGACGACGTACTTTCCATGTTGCAATCTCGTCCTCACACCGTTTTAGATAAACAACCATGTGCTGTCTTCCCTTAGGACAAGGAATATGCTTCTTTTTTGTTGGGTATGTGTCATAAACTGTTATTGGCCAATAATTGTTTCCTTTCTACCTCCTTTTGCAAATAGGGCTATCCATTTCACCTCGTCACTATTGCGACCTTTTGGTGAACTGCACAAATCACTTTTTTCTTAAGAGTGTTTTGTGCAGTTTTGCTGAAATGTCACACGGGTAACGCTTCTACATTTCAGTAGGACTGCACAAAGGGAGATTGGTTTTGCTCTATCCTCCTCATCCAAGTCCGAGCCTAATCTTCTCCAACTATTTGCTTAATCTTCTCCAACTAGTTAGTCTTAAGAGAGACTGCAAAGGTGACCGACTTCTATTTATGTGTTTATTGTTTCGTCAACTGTCCTCTATTATTGTAATCACACTTACTCAATATCTTTGGAACAGGGACGCTCGGCTCTATTTTAGTGGAACTACACAAAATGATCGGAATGTTCCATGCTCCTGACAACTACTTTTTTCCCAACATGCCTTGTTTATTTAGACAGAGCTGCAGGGAAGTTGCTGCCAATGAAAGCATGGATCAATTTTAATTTAACACCTTCTCACAACTTTGTCTTTAGTTGTGATGTAAATATTAGCTCTGGTCTGCTAATCATTGAGATGCATTAGCAAGGAAGTTATTTTTTTATTTTTTCCGAAAGAGCATGGATGTTAGTTTCCTTTCTAGTATTTGCTTGATGTTGTAACGGGACAACCTTCCAGCTGGCAAGACACATGAAACAAAAGCTGAAAGCTTCAGAGCATTGTACAATTTCATGTCACTGGAAAATTATGTGTATGTCAATTATGTAAACAAATTCTGGAAGCTTGATAGCATTGCCAGAAGCCATTCAGCATCCGAGTCCATGTGCCATGCACCAAATTAGAGTGCACAACCGCATGGGAGACTCAGCCCGGTCGTTCTGCCGCACTAATAGTGAGTAATGAGCAGTCAAATCATAAGCCCCACCTTTCCCACAGTAAGTTGCTCGGACGAAGCAACCATCAATACACTCTTCTCTGAATCCGCTCATACTATTATGAAGGTGCAAAACCAAGTGCGCGTATGGGTATGGCCTGTCGGTCAACGCGCTTCGTCTTGGCATATCACTGACATGTGGGACCGGAGTGTGAGCAAAGCGATCTGAACTGATGGCAAAATGGCCAACCCGCCGCTCCTGGAGAGAACGAGGAGCGAGAACACAGACGGGCTAGGTGCCGCACCGAGGCCAAGAAATATTAGAGCATGGTTGATCGATATCATCATTACATGTTCGATGTTTTTGAATAGAACCACTTCATTGGGCTGCCGTTTTCCGCACTTCTCTGGAATAAATGTGTACTTTATCACAGATTAAAATAAAATAAGAGTGCAGACGCTCCACCATGTTGTTCTTACCTGTATACTAGTACTAAGTAGTACTACTCGTACTACTAAACCTTGCGCTTGGCTCTTCTCCTCTTCGGGAAGTCAAACAATGATGGTACTACAGTGTATGTCTCTGGCAATCTGACACTGAATGAACTACTACACGTCCACCGCCTGGGCGAGGGAGAGGTTGCATTAGTCAAAAGCTTCTCCTCGTCCTGCGAGCCATCGCGCTTGTGGTAGACGGAGAGGGCGTAGTAGTGTAATAAGCAAGCTTCACCTCGTCCTGCAAGCTTCTCCTCATTTTGTGAGTTGACGGGACACAACAAATTACTGCTAGTCCGTACTAACTCCTTTCCGGTTAATATGGCTTAAATTTTTTTTGCGGGTAAATGAGAGAGCTTTATTCATATAAAAGCATTCTTAGGACAATCAGCCAAGAGACTTGTCACTACAGGAAGCTAGGTGTTTCATCAAGCCAGCTCTCGATTACATTCAAAGTGCAAGCACGCTTCACACAAAGATGCGCCAGAAGGTTTGCTGACCTGTTTACATGTTGAATAACAAAAGAAGAGAAATTATTACTAATCTCTCAGATTTCTAACAAGATAGGAGCCAGAATTAAGCGAGAATTGTGGCGAGTGTTCCAGAGTGTCACCAACTCCATGCGATCAACTTCCATTACCACATGCGAGAACCCTCAAAGAGAAGCAAATGTGTTGAAGATTGCTTTATCACAGATTAAAATAAAATAAGAGTGCCGACGCTCCACCATGCGGTTCTGTATAGTAGTACTAGTAGTACGTAATACTCGTAGTACTACTAGTAAACCTTGCACTTGGCTCTTCGCGTCTTCGGGAAGTCGAACAATGATGGTACTACAGTGTATGCTTCTGGCAATCTGTAGGATCGAAAGTATGTCTAGAGGGGGGGTGATTAGACTACTTGACCAAATAAAAATCTAGCCTTTTCCCAATTTTAAGTCTTGGCAGATTTTAGCAACTTAGCACAAGTCAAGCAATCAACATACACATGCAATTCTAAGAGTATAGCAGCGGAATGTAAATTATTGCATATGAAGGTAAAGGGGAGGAGTTTGGAGGGAGCAAACGCAATGTAGACACGGAGAATTTTGGCGTGGTTCTGATAGGTGGTGCTATCGTACATCCACGTTGATGGAGACTTCAACCCACGAAGGGTAACGGTTGCGCGAGTCCACGGAGGGCTCCACCCACGAAGGGTCCACGAAGAAGCAACCTTGTCTATCCCACCATGGCCATCGCCCACGAAGGACTTGCCTCACTAGGGTAGATCTTCACGAAGTAGGTGATCTCCTTGCCCGTACAAACTCCTTGGTTCAACTCCACAATCTTGACGGAGGCTCCCAAGTAACACCTAACCAATCTAGGAGACACCACTCTCTAAAAGGTAATAGATGGTGTGTTGATGATGAACTCCTTGCTCTTGTGCTTCAAATGATAGTCTCCCCAACACTCAACTCTCTCTCACAGATTTGGATATGGTGGAAAGATGATTTGAGTGGAAAGCAACTTGGGGAAGGCTAGAGATCAAGATTCTTATGGTTGGATTGGAATGTCTTGGTCTCAACACATGAGTAGGTGGTTCTCTCTCAGAAAATGAATGCTGGGAGTGTAGGCACGTTCTGATGGCTCTCCTCACTAATGGAGGAAGGGTGGAGGGGTATATATAGCCTCCACACAAAATCTAACTGTTACACACAATTTACCAAACTCGGTGGGACCGAATAGTGAAACTCGGTCAGACCGATTTAGTTCAAAATATGAACGTTAGGATTTTCGGTGGGACCAACATGTCAACTCGGTGGGACCGATTTCGTTAGGGTTATGGCATAACGTAATCTCGGTGAGACCGATCACATGAACTCGGTGAGACCGATTTCTATAATAGGCAAACAGAGAGTTGGTCAGACAAACTCGGTGGGACCGATCGCTCATTTCGGTGAGACCGAAACGTTACGAAGAGGAAACAGAGAGTTTGCATTGCGAACTCGGTGGGACCGATCGCTCATCTCGGTTAGACCGAAACGTTACGAAGGGAAACAGAGAGTTAGCAATCCCATCTCGGTGAGACCGAGATCCCTATCGGTGAGACCGAACTGATTAGGGTTTCTGGCAGTGGCTATGTCAAATGAACTCGGTGGCACTGGATAGATCAAATTAGTGGGGCCGAGTTTGACTTTTGGTTTCGGACATATGTGGATATGAGAAAGTGGTTGATGGTTTTGGAGCATATCACTAAGCATTTTGAGCAAGCAAGCCATTAAGCAACACCTCATCCCCTTTTAATAGTATTGGCTTTCCTATGGACTCAATGTGATCTTGGATCACTAAAATGAAAAGAGTAGAGTCTTGAGCTTGAGCCAATATGTGTCCTTAGCATTTTGAGGGGTCCACATTCCTAGTCCATGCCATGCCAATCATTGAACTTTCTGAAATGATCATCTTGAAAGAGTATTAGTTCAATGAGCTATATGTTGTTAAGAATTACCAAAACCACCCAGGGATTAGTTGCACTTTCAATCTCCCCCTTTTTGGTAATTGATGACAACATATAGATCAAAGCTTCGACACATGATAATAAGAATGAAATATATCGTCGCTTTGAGAAGTATGTGATAAGCAAGAGCTCCCCCTAAATTTGTGCATTATTTAAAATTTGCTTTTGAATGCAAATGCACAATCGATTAGGATCATGGGTTAATCTTTCATGTCACATACATCTTGGTGGAGCGCTTAAAATGATGGAATATGAAAATATGCACTCATCACCAAGGCAAAGTGAATGATCATACAAGAGAGATAAATAATGTCATCATCCAAGCACAAACATTAATGTAGGATATGATCAAACACATGACCATAAGTATCTCACACACATAAACATAGAGTATCAACCAAGCAAGCACACAAAAAGTAGCAAAGAGAATGGCAAAAAGAAGCAAGCACTCTCTCTCAAAGCCTATGATCTATACACTTTCTCCCCCTTTGGCAACAAGGTACCAAAAAGCTTGAAAATGCATAGTGCTATGCGTCTCTCTAGGCTTGATCTTCGGGAGGTGATGTAGAGAGGACTCTAAGAACAAATGCATCTATTGAGGTTGTTGGAGCTGGTGGAGTTGCAACCGGAGGGGCAACTGAAGCTGTAGCTGCAGGTGCTGACGCAGTAGCTCTTGTATCTGTCACAGGCACTGCTGCAGATCTCTGTGCCCTATGCATTCTCTTAAAAGCATCTGTGGTAGCTTTCCCTTTCCTCTCCTCAGCTTCTTCCTAGAGCTGCTGAACAGCTGTCTGCATCTCTGTCACCTTCAAGTCCAGATCATAAAACTTTGTTTCAATGATCCTCTCTAGGCTCTCTTGATTCTGAGTCAGGGTGGCCAAACCTTTCTCAATCCTCAAAGTTGCTTGAATGAGATAGCTAAGTTGATCTTGTTTAGATTTGCGAAAAACTTGAGATGCCTCTTCAACACTTGGCATCTTGGCTGCCTTCTCTGCCTTTGCGTTCTCCCTCTTCTCTTGAGCCTCTACTGATGTAGGATCTTCAGCATCCATGACAACTGTGTTGTCCTCAAGTTCAGGTCTCAAGGGAAGGTGTTCTTTATCCAACAAATATGTGCCTGTGCTCATCTTGGAGTTGATGAGCATCTGGATGTGTGGAGCATACCCACATGATCTCTTTTGGTCTGCAGCTGTCCTCTTGATTGTCTCAACAATCAAACTCATCACCTTAAACTTCTGGGGCACATCAAACAACAGAAGCAAATTGATGGAGTGGCCTCTGATCATCCTGTGATCTCCTGATTTGGGCAACAAGGTGTGCCTTAAGATGGTGTTAATAGTGGCCAGTCCAGACAATAGATAATATACAGAGCCAAGCTTGTGAGTCTCCAAGGCTTTGTCAGGAATCTCCTTATACATGTTGGCCATGGAGTTGTGATCTTTCTTTCTCTTGGCATAGACATCTATGTCATCCTCAAGCTCTGTAGGGGCATTGATCAGCTTGGCCCACTCAGCAACTGTTGATTGTTACCTTGTACCTTCAGACATCCATACAATCCTTCCATCTGGATAGAAATGAGTTGTAGAATAGAATTGCATAATGAGCTCATCATTCCACTTGGTAAGCTTCTGACCCACAAAAGTGTCTACTCCATTGAGTCTGAAACTTTCATGCACTGCTGGGAAGTGGTCTACATTGTTGTCGATGTATTCCCAGTCTACCCACTTCATGTCACACACTATGGGCTTCTTATCCAAAAGAATTGTCTCATAGAAGTCCTGCTGCTCCTTGGTGTGAAATCTATAGTCCACAGCAGTCCTTCTCCTCACAGCATATGGATCTGATTGTCTCCACAATCTGAGACCTGCATCCTTCCTTGCTTTCATATTCTCAGCCACTGGATGATTGTCATCATGGTCAGGGATCTTTGGCTTCAACTTTCTGAGCACTTGGGCTTCCTCTTCTTCTTCCATTTTAGGCACTGGGGCCTTGTTCTTTTCAGCAGCTGGCATGTTTCTTGTGCTTCTCTTTGGTGCAGACTTAGAAGCTTGAGCAGTAGACTTGGGGGCTGTCTTGGGCTTTGCTGGAGCAGCCCCAGACTTGATGGCATCCCCCATAAATTTCTAAGTCTTTGGTGCTGGTGCAGCATCTTCCTCTTCATCTTCTTCCTCATCAGATTGGATCATCATTGATGGCTTTCCAACAACTCTGGCCATAGTCTTCTTGACCCTTTCCTTTCTCTTCTTGCCCTCACCAGCAGCCTCTCCAACAGTTGATTTGGAAGTTTCAAGAGTTGAGGCTCTGGCCTTAGACATGGGCACTCTCTTTGCAGGAGCCTTCTTGTGCAACACAGGCTTGGTTGCAGCAGTAGCAGCATATTCCTTTTTCAGCACCTTCTTCTTGGAGCTGACTTCCTCCTCAGTAGCAACATAGTCTTCATCTTCAGAATCAGAATTTCTCTTTCTCCTCTGCCTAGTAGCAGCCTTAGGCAGGTTGCTAGGAGTACTTCTGCTGCCATCCTCATAGCTGTCAGAGGGACTAGTGCCCTCACTTAGATTCACTTGCTCCTCAGACTTGTTCTGGCTATCACTCTGATCAGACATTCTGGCACTGCAAACTAAAAGCTGACCCTGTGAATAGTTATAGATGAGATAGAGTGGATGAGCATCACAAAGTGCAGAGATTTTGCAAAACAATTGAGTCAAAAATTTAGTTTTAGTTTTCCACAGAAAGCATTTCGGAGCTACCGATTTGTTAAACTCGGTGCCACCGAAGCAATATTGGAGTCTGAACTAGTGAGATCGGTCAGACCGAGACACAGTTCAGTGAGTCCGAGATTGCTAGGGTTTCACTGAGAGTTGAACTCGGTCACACCGATTTGCAACTTTCGGTCAGACCGAAAGTTACAAGTGCAATGGCCTAAGCCAAATCGGTGAGACCGATTTCTACAACTCGGTCGGTCCGAGATTAGTTTGGCGGAAACCTAACCCTAAATTTTCGAATCAAACTAATCTAAAGGTAGTTTTCGTTGGATAGATTGATCTCATACTTGGTAAGAATCATGGCATTGTCTTTGTGCTAAGAATCGAAGGTAAAGATTGCACAAAGGGTCGAACTCATACCCTAACTTGGCGATGAGCTCGCTACGGCGGCAACGGCGGTGTAGATTTCCGTTGACGGCGGCGGAGACCAGCGGCAGGGGGTCGCTGGCGACGAGAGGACGATCTGGAGACTCGAGTCGGCAGAGCAGGACACGCGCGGGCGAAAAGGTTTCGGAGAAATTTCCAAAATTTGACCCGTCGGTATATATATCCTGACCCTGTCGGTGTGACCGAGTGGAACAACTCGGTGGCACCGAGATGCAGAATCGCAAGTGGTTACTGCAACTCGGTGTGACCGAATGGTTATAATCAGTTGCACCGAGATTGAAAACCTAGATCAACTCAGTGAACTCGGTATGACCGAAAAGGACGAATCGGTCAGACCGAAATGCACAGAGAGGTTTTGGAAGTTTAAGTCTATGACGAATCGGTGACTCCGAGTGCTCCTCACCCAGAGGGTTCGAATCTGACTTGATCAAACTCTGTGATGTATGAATAGAGTTTGAGACGAGAAAAGCATAGATAGCTAGAGGAAGTCCTTAGGCATTCTTGTCCATCCATTTGGCAAAACAAACAGATCAAACAATCAAAACAACAAATGGATGTCCTCGAATGAGAAAAAATATGCAACCAACATGCTCACATAATAAAATGGCAAATGAAATATGTGACAAAGCATGCACAAACACTCTAGCATCTATCAAGCAATTGGCGATGACTAGATCATCTATATATGAGTATATTGACTTAGGAGTCAACTGAGAACATTTGATCATAGGTCATACTCATCGTTTAAGCACAAGTGGGGTTACCACTTTTACATAAAGCATTGTTGTGTTCACACCATTAGAGTTGCTTTAGCTCAATTCTTAGAGTAAAGCTCCCCCTAGATGTGATATCTCCCCTAAGAGGGATGAACTAGCCTTGGGTTTTGTCGATGATGACTTCATGTAGGTGTTGAAGATGTGGATGCTCAATGTTGAAGTAGATCATTTGGAGCAATCCATTGGAGTGAGTTGCACTTTCAATACCTACATGGGTTAGTCCCACAAGGAACAAACAAGGATATCCATAGACATAGAGTGAAGTACACACAAGATGATGTCCATGAAAGCATTAGGTTACCTTGTCCCTTGTCTTACCAACAAGAGGGTTTGTGACTCCTTGAACTAGTGCAAGATGTGGAAGATGATTGCACTTGTTCTTGCCAAAATGATATGAGTGAAATATGTTGGCGGAGTCACCCTCAAGAATTCTCTAGTTCTTCTTCTTCGGGATCCACACCATCTTGATGGGAATCCTTGGAGTTGTAGTCATACTTGATGAAGTAGAACTTGATGTAGTCCTGGGAACCCACTTGACCAAGGCCTTAGGAGCTTCTTCAAATGCATCAATCTCCTCTTGAAGCTTGTCCTTGCCTTTTTTGCTTGAGGTCTTGTGGTGGAAGATCATCATGAGCTTGTGTCCCCTCGAAGGAAGTAGGATCATACTTCTCTTGTTGATGAACAAACTTCGTCTTGGGGTATTGATCTTCTTCCCACTCAACTCCATTGGCATTGAACTTTCGTTCAAAACCAACACCTTGATTCTTCCCGTGCCTTCCTTACTTGCGTACAATTTCCTCAAATTGCTTACTTCTGGCAAGGCTCTTGTAAACACCTTTCTCTATAATTCCCTTCAATAAGCTATTTTCTTGCTCAAGTGTAACTTGGCTAAGAGAATCATTAGTGGAATCAAGAGAACTACTAGAAGCAACAATATTGGATTTAGCATGATTATTGTTACTACTAGAAGAAGAATCTTTCTTACTCTTGTTGCTAGATTTTACTTGTGGCATGTAAGTAGACAAGAGTAAACACTTGGCAATGTAAGAAGAACTTTTCTTACGAAGATCATCATTGATTGCTTTTAAGAACCCATGCTCTTGCTCTAGGTTGAGCTTTTCAAAGCATAGTTTCTCATGAGTCTTTAAAAGCTCTCGATGATCTTCTAAGGTAGTTTCATGAGCTAACTTAAGAGTGTTTAGTTCTTTAGTTAGACGCTCAATCTCCTTCTTATCATCGTCATTCGTTTTATCTTGTTTAGCATGATCAATAGCAAGTTCATCATAGTTTTCATCACTAGAGTTGTCAACAAGTAAATCATCATCACCTAGCAAATCATCTTCATCACTATTGAAATCAACATACTCGGGGTGTGATACCTTTGGGCCTTTAGCCATGAAGCATCTTCCAATTCCTTCATTTGGTGAGTCAAATATGTCATAGGAGTTGGTTGACACAAGTGCTAGACTAGCAACACCTTCATCTTGAGTATATTCGGAGTCGGAGTGATAACTTCTCTCGGAGTGGTGGTCGGAGTCGGAGCCGGATACCCATTCACCAACATGAGCTTGATGTCTTCATTTTGTATAGCTCCTTGATGACTTGTCCTTCCTTTCCGAATCCTTGCTTCTGCGAGAGGTTCTTCGTTCATAATGATCATCTCTACTCCTTCTCTCCCTTGGAGGTGATTCTTCTCTTTTGCTTCTTCTTTTAGGTGAGTCTTCTCTTCTTTTGTAGGGAGCCGTATACTCATTGGAGTAGTGTCTGGGTCTTCCACAGTTGTAGCAATTACGCTCACGACTAGCAGATCTTTTGTCATTGTAGGACCTTGACTTGGAACTTCTTTCCTTGCTTCTACTCTTGTAGAACTTGTTGAAGTTCTTCACCATTAGGCTCAATTCCTCATTGAAGGCTTGTTTCTCACTTGATGATGTAGGAGCATCACATGAGGCTTTGTAAGCACCACTAGACTTGTTGTGAAGCTCTTCTTTATCCTTGAGTGACATCTCATGAGCAACAATTCTTCCAATGACTTCAGTTGGCTTGAGATCTTTGTAATTTGGCATCATTTGGATCAATGTGCACACGGTGTCATATTTTCCATCCAAGGCTCTTAGGATCTTCTTGATGATGAACCTGTCGGTCATCTCTTCACTTCCTAAGCCGGCAATCTCATTTGTGATGAGAGCAAGCCTAGAGTACATTTCAGCGACACCTTCACCATCCTCCATTTTTAACTTGTCAAGCTGACTTTGAAGCACATCCAATTTGGGTTCCTTGACGGAGTCAGTACCTTCGTGCATATCAATCAAAGTATCCCAAATTTTCTTTGCATTCTCAAGACGGCTGATTTTGTTGAATTCTTCGGGGCACAATCCGTTGAAGAGGATATCGCAAGCTTGAGCATTGTATTGCAACATCTTCAATTCTTCCACGGTAGCTTCACGATTCGGTTCTCTCCCATCGAAGAATTCACCTTGCAAGCCAATACACACAATAGCCCAAACGGCGGTGTTATGTCCAAGAATATGCATTTTCATCTTATGCTTCCAACTAGCAAAATTAGTACCATCAAAGTAAGGGCCTCTACGGCGGTAATTTCCCTCGCTAGACGCCATACTCTCCTAGGTTGTGAAAACAAGGCTATGATCACCAAAGCTATGGAAATCAAGGCAAATGGAGACCAAAGCTCTGATACCACTTGTAGGATCGAAAGTATGTCTAGAGGGGGGGTGATTAGACTACTTGACCAAATAAAAATCTAGCCTTTTCCCAATTTTAAGTCTTGGCAGATTTTAGCAACTTAGCACAAGTCAAGCAATCAACCTACACATGCAATTCTAAGAGTATAGCAGCGGAATGTAAATTATTGCATATGAAGGTAAAGGGGAGGAGTTTGAAGGGAGCAAACGCAATGTAGACACGGAGATTTTTGGCGTGGTTCCGATAGGTGGTGCTATCGTACATCCACGTTGATGGAGACTTCAACCCACGAAGGGTAACGGTTGCGCGAGTCCACGGAGAGCTCCACCCACGAAGGGTCCACGAAGAAGCAACCTTGTCTATCCCACCATGGCCATCGCCCACGAAGGACTTGCCTCACTAGGGTAGATCTTCACGAAGTAGGCGATCTCCTTGCCCGTACAAACTCCTTGGTTCAACTCCACAATCTTGATGGAGGCTCCCAAGTAACACCTAACCAATCTAGGAGACAACACTCTGCAAAAGGTAATAGATGGTGTGTTGATGATGAACTCCTTGCTCTTGTGCTTCAAATGATAGTCTCCCCAACACTCAACTCTCTCTCACAGATTTGGATATGGTGGAAAGATGATTTGAGTGGAAAGCAACTTGGGGAAGGCTAGAGATCAAGATTCTTATGGTTGGATTGGAATGTCTTGGTCTCAACACATGAGTAGGTGGTTCTCTCTCAGAAAATGAATGCTGGAAGTGTAGGCATGTTCTGATGGCTCTCCTCACTAATGGAGGAAGGGTGGAGGGGTATATATAGCCTCCACACAAAATCTAACCGTTACACAAAATTTACCAAACTCGGTGGGACCGAACAGTGAAACTCGGTCAGACCGATTTAGTTCAAAATGTGAACGTTAGGATTTTCGATGGGACCAACATGTCAACTCGGTGGGACCGATTTTGTTAGGGTTAGGGCATAACGTAATCTCGGTGAGACCGATCACATGAACTCGGTGAGACCGATTTCTGTAATAGGCAAACAGAGAGTTGGTCAGGCAAACTCGGTGGGATCGATCGCTCATTTCGGTGAGACCGAAATGTTACGAAGAGGAAACAGAGAGTTTGCATTGCAAACTCGGTGGGACTGATTGCTCATCTCGGTTAGACCGAAACGTAACGAAGGGAAACAGAGAGTTAGCAATCCCATCTCGGTGAGACCGAGATCCCTATTGGTGAGACCGAACTGATTAGGGTTTCTGGCAGTGGCTATGTCAAATGAACTCGGTGGCGCCGGATAGATCAAATCAGTGGGGCCGAGTTTGACTTTTGGTTTCGGACATATGTGGATATGAGAAAGTGGTTGAGGGTTTTGGAGCATATCACTAAGCATTTTGAGCAAGCAAGCCATTAAGCAACACCTCATCCCCTTTTAATAGTATTGGCTTTCCTATGCACTCAATGTGATCTTGGATCACTAAAATGAAAAGAGTAGAGTCTTGAGCTTGAGCCAATATGTGTCCTTAACATTTTGAGGGGTCCACATTCCTAGTCCATGCCATGCCAATGATTGAACTTTCTGAAATGATCATCTTGAAAGAGTATTAGTTCAATGAGCTATATGTTGTTAAGAATTACCAAAACCACCCAGGGATTAGTTGCACTTTCACAATCTGACACTGACTTAACTGTTGCATGTCCACTGCGTGAGCGAGGGAGTGCTTGCATTAGTCAAAAGTTTCTCCTTGTCCTGCGAGCCACCGCGCGCAAGCTTCTCCTCGTCCTGCAAGCTTCTCCTCATTCTGCAAGTTGGCGGGACACAACAAAGTAATGCTAGTCCATACTGCCTCCTTTCCAGTTAATATGGAAAAAATTGAAACGAGATAAATACACTGGCGGTCACTGTATATTTGTAAAAATACGGTCAGTGGACTTCATAATACGCTCATTGTGGTCAATATATACATTTTTCGGTGTTTATATGGTCACTAGCTCACCCTGGCTGAGTACGTGTGTGCATGCACGTGTAGGTTGAGCACTTGACCGTGAGCTTGTGTGTTCCGTCATGTGCTCGGGCATGCATGCATTAGGGCGTCGCATGCGTTTTTGTGCGCATGTGTACGTGTGACTGTTGCATGCATGCACAAGGTTGTAGTCCCTCCTATTCACATGTTCATATTTCAAAGCTTTGTCAAAACATTCCATGAAGGTGTAATCATTCATTGTGCACGCATGCATTGCCGATATTAATATGTTGGTAAAGACAAATTCTTGAGGAAAACAAGCCTATGAATTGAGTACAAAGGGGACCAATAAACCAGGATAGAGGGACTACTAGTACTAAACCGGAAGGAGGGAGTAGGTACGTAATAATTGGCACCCGGAGCCATGGCCAATGGTTCTTGTTACTCCCTCCTTTCTGATTTATAGGGCTTAATTTGAAAATCTCTTCAACCAAAGGTAGATGATGAATGGTGGAATTAATTCTGTAGTTTGCAAAAGTACTTAATTAGTACTCTTGTTTTTTCTCAAAATTTTGTGTATACCTATGCATTAATTACACCACATGCATGCATGGCCACTTAATGACCAAGAACTTCTACATGCATTGGTGAGTTTTTTCTTCATCCTTGCATGTAGTGATTTAATACACCTTGAAATCTGAACATGTGATGGTAAGTACTACTCCCTCCGTCTAAGTCATATTAGGTTGTGCACCGTGACCAAGGCGAAGGAAAAAACGAGTGATTTTAATGCTTATTTGCTAATTAATAGCATTGCATGCAATGAACTGACCACTGCATGTTGTGTTTGAAAGTCTCAAGTTAGTGAAGTCATACACGCCCCACATCTCTTATTGGTTGATTCCTTTATTTATGTCAAGAAACAAGAAACAAGGTGAAATTTAATGCACAACGTCTAAGTGTTTTGGGATTATTTGGTCTTCGTAAGATGACTTATACACCTAGACGGAAGGAGTAGTAGAAGTGAGACTTATAAAACGGAAAAACATACTTTTTGAGATGAGCCCTATAAACCGGAAAGGAGGAAGTATTGGACAGGATGCGCGTAGAGGCATTTTGTTCCGTTTACTCATGCGTACATCATTGACCTTCAAATGGAGATCACAGTATCACCAATTCACTATCTCATTCAGAAACAAGTGATAGACCAATGATTCAATGACCTTCTCTTTTCAACGACCAAGTATTAGCATGGAAATTAGAGCATTGTATAAAAAACTCCCTTTGTTCCGTTTTATAGTGCGCATAAGCTTTTGGCTAAAATCCCATAATGTATTGCGTGGACGCAGTTTTAGACGGCATTACCCCTTGCTGAAATGATGGATGTTAGAGCAGGTAGGGCACATAGGAGTGAGACAAACCTGCATGCAGGGTTATTTTGATCGATAACACAATAAACAGCCCATGCATCGTAAGATCCTTTTGCATGGAAATACTACTACTTCTCGGTCGTCGGAACTTGTTTTTCTTGCTTTCGCTGACACGTGGGACATCCAGCATCCGGGTCCACGTGTCATGAAAGAAAATAGAGATAAGTACAAGTGAGACTCAGGAACGGTCATACACGTAGGGGGAGTACGTGTAGGGGCCGCGGTAATATGACTAAATGAGCAGTCAAATCACACAATAAGTTGGTCGAAGGAAGCAACCATCATTTCACTCTTCAATGACACATATGCAATATAAAAAAGGTTGATATGGAGAGAAAAAGAAAACCGCTCCACTATATATACACATTAGTAGGAGCCTAAGCTACAATCCTGCTTGCTTGTGTTGCTCTCTTCACACTCTCTTGCATAGAACCACGGTGGCCACACCGCTGGTCACAGATCCGGCCTGATCCCGCCGCCGGGGAAGGGGGGGATGTTCTGCGTAGACGCGATCGGCAGCGGCTAGGGAGAAAACCCACTGTCGGTGCGTCCCGATCGGGGGTCCCCGCGGTATGGGCTGATGCCGCCTCCCACCGCCCTTCTAGCTACACCCCGACGTCCCAGGTACAACTTCCTTTTGGAGCCGGCTTGCTCCACTGTCGCAGCTCCCCACGTAGCTCCACCTCCATGTGGATCTTTCTCTACTTCTACCGGCTTCTATTTGTGATGAGTTTATGTCTCATGAACTAGTGCCACTACTATTATTCTAATCACACTTCTTCAATATCTTTGCCAACAGGAATGCTCAACTCGATTTTAGTGGAACTGCATAAAAGCATCGTATGATTCCGAGGGTGCCAGACTTCTTTCCTTCGACAGGTTTTACCTAGCCAGGAAATTAAATCCTGTTTAGGATTTAGGGTTTAAGGCCTAGGGACTACACCAATCATTTTTTTCTTTATTTGTACACACTCTTATAACTTTTGTCTTTAGTTGTGAAGTAAATATTGGCTATGATCTGTGAATCATTGAGATGCATCAGCATGCGTGTTAGTTTTCCTTTGTATTTGATGGAATGTTGTAACGGGGAAACCTTGGAGTCAGGATACATACATGAAACAAAATCTGAAAGCTTCGTAGCATTGTAGTAGTCCCTCCGGTCCTTTTTTGTATGCGTATAAGAAAATATCACTTTTCCCGCAATGGTCTGCGCCTTAGCATCTTTGTGCTGCTCTTTCCAATAGTACTACCACACACGCAGCCACAATAATTCCCATCTCTCTCTCTCTCATATTCCTCGTCCCTTCCTAAGAGCAAGTATAATAAGGCCTAGTCAGTATTACCTTCGTTCGGGATTATTAGTCCCGTCAACCACATCAGCAGGACCAAGGCAGAGCAAACACACATGCAAAATCCTTTGTTCCCGATGCTATTAATTACCCGCATGCACTGCTCGCTTTTGTGCTGTTCTCATCCATTGTCCAGCTTCTCCGCATGCAACAGATGCAACACTAGTCACGGAGCAAACATTACAATGGAGGTAGTACTATGTGAGAGTGTATGGTGGGTCATGTGGTAAAATGTAGTACTTCCTCCGCTCAGTTTTCTTGCATGCATGTGGTGTATTATTGATTCGAGTAAACGAAAAGAAGAGCTATGTTAAAAAACATGTATGAAATTTTACCTTGGTACCTATAATTTGAGTTTGTGGCCTTGTATATAAAAATGGAGGGAGTACAATTTGTTGGTTAAACGCAAATAAAAAAGGACCGGAGGTGTCGCACAATGTCCAAGGAATATGGTGATAGTGTGAGGTGGGCCATGTACTCACTGGGCTGCCGTATTTCGTACTCCTCCGGTGTAAGAGTGGAGAAATTTAGTTTTACCACAGAATAAATAAATAAGAGTGCATACGCTCTACGACGCTCTACCGCCGCAGTAATAATGACCAATGAGCCGTCAAATCACATAGACCCGGCAGTAAGTTGGACGGAAGAAGCAACCATCACTCTTCGTTGAATCTGCTTCTCCCTCATGTAGTACAGTATTCTTTTGGAAACCAATGTTTCGTTTCGGTGGGTCGCGCCATCAAGCAAAACCAACGTTTAAATCACTTCTGTCGCGTTCGTGTCTCACCCCACACGGTCGCTCGGCATGCCACTCACTGCAAACTGACTATACGCAAACTTCCCCGCCTGCTTGTCGATGGATCGTGCCATGGAGTACCAGTACTGAGTACTAGTACTACTGGAAGAGATAGACGAGGAGGGGGAGGACAGATAGCTGTAGCACGGACTCCCAAGAACTTTTTTACATACATGTTGTGGCCGGCCGTGGTGTCGTTTGAACACAGAGCAGTCGCGTGCACCGACAAGCGGCGCGGGCGGCGCTCTCTCGACCGACGCGCCGCTTCAATGCCGGCGCCAGTGAGAGGTCGCGTCCGCTCTGGCCGGGCATGAATGCGACACTGACCATTTCGGGCGGGAAGCGCGCGCGGGTGATGAAGAGGGTTTGGGTTGGCCAGGGCGGTCAGGAGTGGGCGTGGAAACAAGAGATGCTGGACGTACGTAAATATTGCTATGTAATTAATAACGTAAATAATGTGCCAATTGGACAAATAAGATTAGATATGGAGATGAAAGTAAGAATTTTACGTAAACACGGATATGCATTCTATGTGTGTGTGCGCGCACACACACATAGTGACGACTCTCGCGACTACTCGTACACATCATCGATGACTCGTTCTCCCTACACACACACAAACTTAGTACCGCCTCATTTTGTTCCTAGGATAGGAATATCATAGGAGTGGGAAACAATATGAAGTGAGATAAATGGAGTACTACGTACAAGAAGAAATGTACACGCACTCACTCTGCCTCTGACATACCCGCGAGTACACGATGGAGCGCATTTGTACACAAAGATGCAGCTTACGTAGCAATTTGACGCTTTAATTTGTTCACTTAATAATGGAGGGCCGGGGACCACACATGAGCGATACAAAGTGCGACCTGGAAGCGGGGGCGTGTTATTGATCGAGTTTTCTTTCTTGGTACGTTATAAAAAGATTTGTCTGCTAGTTTTCGTTTCTTTTTTCCGGGAACGCGCGTATTCAATTTAAAACTACTGCTATGGAGAGATTTTTTTACTCCATTGTATGTGTAGCCACTTGTTTGATAGGGTTTCTCATGTCTCGCTCTCTCACCCTCTCCATATCTAAACAAGATGAGAGTGTCCACGCTATCTCTCTCCTCACCAGTGGTCACAGATCCGGCCGGATCCCGTCCGATGCGGGAGGTGAGGAGGTGCAGCGTTGACGTTGTCGCCGTCGGCGATGGAGGAAGCCGATGCGCACCTCCTCTCTGAGCCAACGCCGGCACCGACGAAGGTCCTCCGTGCCCTTGTTCATTGCCGTCGTGTGGGTAGACCCCGCCCGCCTGGCTAAGCCACATCTCCCCCACCTGAGGTATAACTTCTTTTGGATTTCATGCTTCATTGTACTGGTGCAGCTCCCCATGTCGCTGCATGCGGGTTTTCTTATATACCAGTACTCCCCAGCTCCCCATGTACAATAGCTAGGGTTCGTCGGTTGGTCCAACATCACCTATTTTTTACTCCCTCTGTTCCTAAATATAAGTCTTTTTAGACATTTCAAATGGACTACAACATATGGATGTATGTAGACATATTTTAGAGTGTAGATTCACTCATTTTACTCCGTATGTAGTCACTTGTTGGAATCTCTAAAAAGACTTATATTTGGGAATGGAGGGAGTAGTATTATAGAGGAAAGGCCACTCCAAAAGTTGTCCTGGTTTATGCCTCGGTGGAGGTATACATGTTTTTTTTCGACAAAAGTACATGGTGGTTGTGCAGTCATTGTCCAGATGCTCCTATTGCTGCTGCTAATCTAATACTATCACTGGTAAATTGAAGCAATGCCCATGTTAAAGTGACGTCCCTTTTAAGTAATGCTGCTGTCAATCTAGAGGCATCGATAAATGCTTCTATCCTACTTTAGTTTTTCTTCTTCTGGGTATCCTGCTTTAGTTCCCATCAAGATAATCATGATGCTTCTATTTTTTGGTGTACATTTCATTAATTATTATTGACAATTAAGATGCCGCTGTTAACCTTGTTCCACTGCCAAAACAAAGTAACAACATTACTTAAATATCCTTTTTTTTATATTTTTGCAAACAGCGATGCGTATCTCCATACCCGGGCATGTCTTCCTCAATTTTAGTGGAACTGCACAAAATTGGATGGCCACTGTTGCTTCGCCTCACTCTCCTCTGCCAAGTGGTTCTTCCTTTCTCGAGCTTGATTACCAAGAAGAAACAAACCACAGTGAGGATTATCAAACTTCAGTGGTGCTTGACCCAAACTTGATGCCAAAATCGATGATGCATCACCACGATGACCTATCGATGCTCATGGTTGCGTCTCATGGTTGCATCGGCTGGTGAAGCTGATAAATGTTCAACGAAGAAAGGGCTATCTTCCATTAGTGCTCTTTGCTTGTTACCCACAAAGACATATCCTTCATCAGTTCATCTTGGACGCAGTCGTTTATGTTGGTGCAATTTTATCACACAATTGGATATGAACCAAATGTTTCCTCGAAGAAGCATCGACGTTGGGACTAAGAGCAAAAGTTTTGTATTGATTTCTAAGCCTTCTCACAACTGTGTCTTCAGCTTCCCTGTACTTTTATTTGTCCAGCTTTTAACTAAACATGTGGTCAAACTTTGATTAAAAATATGGTGTGGACTAAAAACCCGGATGGAGGTAGTACCCCTCCGTTTTTATTTACTCTGCATATTAGATTTGACTAAAGTCAAACTTTGTAAAGTTTGACCAAGTTTATATAAAATAATATAAATATTTACCATAATAAATCTATATGATGTGAAAGTACATTCAATAATGAATCTATGATATTGATTTGTTATTGTCTATGTTAATATTTTTGTTTAGAAACTTTGTCAAAGTTTACAAAGCTTGACTTTGACCAAAGCTAATACGCGGACTAAACAAAAATGGAGGGAGTACGAGATACGGTGGCACACTGATTTAGGCTGAACACAACAAACCATAATTATTGAGAGAGGGCAAACTGTACATACAAAATAAGTGAAATTAAATTTCTTTATTTGTACACACTCTCACACCTTTCCGATAATTTGGCGTGTGTTTGGTTGTTCACTTAATGGAGGGTAGTGTACCGCACATGAATGACAGGAAGTGCGACCAGGACGCGTGGATCGTTAGTCGATCATAGTTTTCTTCACTGGTACATTAAGTAAAGAGTTTCGTTTCGTACACAATTTAAAACAATTGTTATGGAGAGAAAAAGAAAAGCACTCCACTATATTAGTACTATATACGAGTACTATATAAGATGGAGCCTTAGCGCTTGTTTGCTAGGGTTTGCACTCTTCATACTCTCGCTGCACTACATATATATATACACGCTGGAGGCTCAACATTCCTTTGCTAGGGTTTGCTCTATTCATGATCTCTCACCCTCTTCATCAGATCTAAACAAGACCGTGTTGGCCTCTTTCTCCCCCCCCCCTCACAGTTGGTCAAAGAGCCGTCCGGATCCCGTCGGACCAGGAAGTGGAGGAGGTGCAGTGTTCACTCTGTCGCCTTCAGCGAGGGAGGGAACCGACTGCCGGCTGTGTAATTCTCTTTCACCCAGCGCCTGTGCAGGAGGGCCTCCGACCCCTTCTTCCTCATTGCCGTATGTAGTGTGGGCAGATCCGGCCTCCCACCTCATGCCTAGCCACATTCCGACGACCCTAATGTATAACTTTCTTTGAAACCGTCATTGCTCTAGCTGAATGCGGATCTTTTTCGATTCTGTAGTAGAATCTAGGTCTTGGTTCAAAGAGGAAAGAAGGGGGGGTGTGGTGGAGCATTAATCTAGGATGTGGTTCAATGAGGAAAGGAAGGATGGAAAGTAGTACAGACCGGCTATCCAGCCGCTCTGTTGGTCGAAAAGGGAAAAATGGGGTAACCCAGTACACACATCTGTAAGGAACCGATCTCTTTGTTGAAAAAGGAAAGAAACCAGGGGGTCGGGGAGTTTGTGCAGGACTAGATTTGCTGCCCTCACATAGGAAAAAGGTTCAAAGAGAACAAATATGGGACCAACACAGATATGCTGCTTGGCAACATACTCTACATCACCCATTTATACGTGTGGAGGCACATGGTGCTGTCATGTCCCATGTCCCATACAACTACTTTACTATTGTTAATCTAAGAATGCCGCTGGAAAATTGAAGCAATGCCACTGTCAAAAGTGTTACATTTTTAACGAGTCTTATTTTAAGAGAATGTCTCTGTTAATATGAATCAATGCCACTATTTTAGAAATGCTACTGTCCTACTTTGTTTTCCATCAAGATAAGGTAGATGCTTCTTTTTGTGGCCGTATGTTTCATCCTCCTTTATTGACCAGTAATTGTTTCCTTTTTTACCTCTGTGAAAACAGGGATATCTATTCAACTCATTGCTATTGCGACCTTTCGCTTCACTACGCAAAACACTTTTGTTTTAAGAGTGTTTTGTGCAGTTCAACTTAAATGTCACACCGGCAACTTTGCTTGATTTAATTGAACTACACAAAACGAGATTGGATTTCCTATTCGTGTTGGCAGATTCATATTTGATCTTGTCTGCCTCATGAAAGGTCAGTACCGGCCTTCATCCACATGATTTTGCAGTGTGCTTTGAGATGCTGTGCTACTTGTATTGGTACTGTTTTAAATAAATGTTGAATTGAAGCTATTGTATTGCTGTCTTTTCCCATTAAGTGAACAAAAATGGGACCAACCCAGACATGATGCTTGTTTCTTTGTTACAACAAACTCTGTATCACCCCCTTTATTAGTCGATGGAAGCACATGGTGCTGTTGAGCCCACTCTCCCCTGCGACTGTTTATGATTTTTGTTAATCTAATGCCACTGGTAAAATTAAGCAATGCCACTCTTAGAATTAACTACCGAATCTTAGTTCAAAACTACAACACTTGTTAGGGATCGGCGGGAGTACCTTTTCTGTTAGGGATCGGTGGGAGTACATGTTTAACAAATGTATTGTTGAGATAATGTCTATGTTATTCTATATCAGTTACAGTGTTTTACAAATGGTACTATCCTGCTTTGTAGTTCTTTCTACATGTTTAACCAAGGTATTGTTAAGATAATGTCTCTGTTAATATGAATCGGTTACACTGTTTTAGGAATGGTACTTTCCTGCTTTGTCATTCTTTATACATGTTGAACAAAGGTATTGTTAAGATAATGTCTCAGTTAATATGAATGAATCACACTGTTTGAGAATTGCTACTGTCCTACTTTGTTTTCCATTAAGATAAGGTAGATGTTTTTTCTTCTGGGCGTATAAGTCATCAACCGCTATTGCTCAACAATTGTTTCCTTTATACCTATTTGTGCATACAGGGATATCAAAACTTCTGCTCGGTTCTATTCCGACTTTGATTATAGTTGAACTGCACAAAAGGAGCCAAGGTGTTTAAGGCAAACTGTTGCATTATTGGGCCTAGTTGATCTTTCCACTTTGCAGAAAGAAGTAGTCACTGTTTGTGCTACATTACACAAGGAATGATCGAGAAACTTTAGAGAGTATTAGTAGACGCTGGTGACATGACTAGTCTGCAGAGCTCATGTGGCAACTCAACAGCACGTGGAGTGCAAAATTCTACAATGAGGAAAGGTATGACCAAGTCAGTTGTCGGTACAACAAACCCTGGTGTATGTTGCCCGGACTGTACACAGGCTCAAGGGCAAAGTTACAGTGACAAGACAAGGCCAAGCAGAAGAAATAGCTCTTTGAGAAATCAAAGGGTAGATCAAGAAGACCAAGACAAGCCAAAGGAACAAGGTATCACCAAGGGAAAAGCCTCCCTTGCCGGGCAGGCGAGCCTGGTCAGGTCGAGGCCACCCCAAGGACAAGTCCCAAGACCTCCCCGGCAAGGGTTGCCGGGGCCCCGACGGCCTGCTTCCCCGCCAAGGCTCCACCGCTCCACCTCACAGCAACGCCGGTCACTTATCGGTGCGGTGTCGAGCCCTCAAGTGATTAAGTGGCTGTCATTTGGCACGTGGCAGCCATTTCTGAGGAAGATCACCCCTAAATGACATCCGTCCAGGGGCGTGTCGCGCAGGCAGGCGAAAAGGTGGTTGAATGGCACGGCAAGGCTTGCCGGGCTGCTTCCATGACGTGACACTAAGCGGTGCATTTAATGCACCTTGTCCTGTCTGCAGAGTTAGGTATGATAGCACTGTGGCTATCTAATCACTGGATAATGACTGTGTTGCCACTGTGGTAACCCCTTTACCTATAAAAGGAGGGCCAAGGCAACCTTAGAAAGGATTCGGACCCTTGTACACTCATACGCGCGTAGCTGCTCTCCCCGAGGCAACCTTGCTGGGCTTGAGCGCTGCGTGTTTGTCATGGTCCTCCACCCAATCCACCAAGCAGGAGTAGGGTTTTACGCCTCGTGGCGGCCCGAACCTGGGTAAAAACCACCCGCGTCACCATTGCCGTGCTGTTCTACGGTCTCCGCTCTTTGTGCAACGTGCCCTTCCCCCTTTTCGAACCACAAAGGGGCCGATGGCCCCATAGGTGATCGTGTCCAACCACGACATCTTTGGCACGCCGGGTAGGGGGGAGCGCTTGTGTGAACCCAAGGACATAAACAGCGCGTCAATCTTCATCGCCGTTCTTCTTCGATGGCGGCGTCATCATCCATGGAGCCCAAGAAAAAGTCCGGCGCAACAGCCTATCCTTCCACCTCGAAGGCCCCCTCGCACGCAGCCACTGATCCCATGGGGGCTGCGGTGGCATCGGGGGACGCAGACGCCGCAAGGAACATGACCGGCGTAGGCGACGCTGTCACTGTTCCCCCCGCAGCTGAGGTGGGAGCAGGAGGCGCCAGAGGAGGACAGCATCAACAGCACCCTAGCAGCTACGCTCCACAAGGTACGGGAGGGGAGAACATCCAATCTCCACCTCTCCACCTCACTGGAGAACACAGCCGCAGTGATGGCGCCCGCTCCGGTGCAAACCGCGACCTCCTAGCTGCCCCTGCTACGGGTGCAGCTACGAGGCACCCGCCTTCCCCAGGGGAAGGCAATCAAGACGATGCGCCGAATGGGGTCGTCAACCCCCAAGCGCGTCCTTCTCGTCGTCACGCCGCCCTTGCGACGGACTCGCAACGACGAGAACGCGACGCCGCCGCTACCAGTACCGTCAGAAGTCGGGCGACATCACGATCTACGTCATCGTCCATGCCAAGTACTGCTTCGGTAGCCATGGCGCGAGCCCAGCTCCTATTGAGGTTCCTGCCAGCGGCCGACCAAATGGATGAGTGGAGAGCCACCATTCAAAGTTTGATTGGTTTCGCTGAGGCAGGAGGATCACAACGGGCAGGCTCGCCACGACCTCCGCATGCAGCGACAACTGCCCGAGCCGCTGGCCGTGTTGAAGGGGCCAACCTTATGGTGCAGTCCCCCCCCCCCCATGACAGCCAGCGCAGGGGCCGCAGCCAGAGCTGCACAACCAAGAACACGATGAGGTGTCGATGGCTTCATCTGATCCTTGAGCCCGTCGAGATCAGCGGCAGGTCCTGGAGGACACGCGAAGGGAAGATGCGCGCGTCACCATAGAACGGCGCCGCGAAACCCACCGCCGGTCTGACAGACGTAATGGCCCCGACGTCGACGAGCCTGCGCCTGGTGGAGACGGATACCTGCCTTTCGAGGTTGGGTGTCCTGCCTTCACTCGCGAGCTGCGGCAAGTCCGTTGGCCATCTACCCGTACGTTCAAGCCAGAGATACCAGAAAAATATGATGGAAGACTGAACCCGGCAGAGTTCTTGAGCATCTACACCATCACTGTTCAAGCTGCCGAAGGAAGAGATGAAAAGGTATTCGCTAACTACTTCCCTTTGGCGCTCAAGCCAAATGTGAGGTCGTGGCTGATGCACTTTCCGGAGAACTCCATCTCGACTTGGGCTGACCTGTGCCACGAGTTTGTTGGTGCCTTCACGGGCAGCCATCAAGAACTAGGGCGGCCCAGCGATTTGCAGCTCCTTCCACAAAAGGAAGGAGAGAATTTGCGGAAGTACATGCAGAGGTTCAGCCGGGTGCACAGGAACATTCCAGATATCCACCCGGCAGCTGTGATTGCCGCGTTACAGTCCAATGTACGCAACCACATGATACGTTCCAAGATGAACGTCCGGTTGCCCAAGACTGTAAATGAGCTTTACACCTTGGTGGATAAGTGTGCCCGTACAGAGGAGGGGAGGCGTCTCGCCATAGAAGAGGATGGCGTCGACGTTGACTCAGAAGATGACGACGATGCCACCAACCAGAAGAAGAAGAACAAGAAACGCAACAAGAAGCGCAAGGAGAAAGCAGTGCTGGCTGTCAAGGGGTCAGGTACTCCTAGTACCGGCAAGAAGGCCAAGGCCAAAGCCCCCGGCAAGGAAGTTGCCGCGTGCGCCGACTGCCGGGAGGCTGCGGCTACCGAGAAGGCTGGGAAGGCTGACGGGCCGTACTGCAAGATCCATCGAACCAAGGGCCATGATCTCCAAGAGTGTCATCAAGTTGAGCAACTCGTTAAGAAGCAGAAAGCTGAGTACGAGAAGCGCGACAAGGAGAGAGACCAAGATGGCGTTGGTGGGAAGGGCCGAGGCGGCCGAGGGGGCCGCCCCGGCAAGGTCCGTCAACACCAAGGGAAACCTGCTAAATGCCATGAGAAGAAGGAATGTGGTGACAAAAGCGATGAAGGGGATGAAGAGGAAACCAGTGAGCAAGAGTTTCAGAAAGCCACTGACGCCCTATGCATTGACGGGGGTGCATCCTTGCACTCCTCTCACCGCCAGCTGAAACAATGGGCGCGTGAGGTCAATGTTGTGGAGCCAGCGGCAGATTCACGGAAACCACTCAAATGGTCTCGCACGCCCATCATCTTTGACGAAGAGGATCACCTTGACCGCACCAGTGCGGTAGGGTGCTTGCCGTTGTTGGTATCACCAACAATCTGCAACCTCAAGGTCACAAAGATGTTGGTTGATGGCGGGGCCGGGTTGAATCTGATTTCCCCCAAGGTAATCAGCAAGTTGCAGATAACCGATGAAGAGCTCAAGGTTACTGGCACGTTTCAAGGAATCAACCCCGGCAGGAGTCGTCCAAAGGGGAAGATCACGCTGCCGGTGACATTTGGAGGGGAATTGAACTACTAGACTGAGAAGATCGTGTTCGATGTGGTCGAGCTTCCGTTGCCATATAATGGGATACTTGGGCGACCTGCACTGGCAAAGTTCATGGCGGCATCCCACTATGCCTACAACACCCTGAAGATGCCAGGACCGATGGGTGTCATTTCTATCCCATCAGACAAGAAGGATGCAATCATATGTGTGGACAAGATGTACCGGGATGCGGTCGCTGCCGAGGCCGCGGAAGCCGCAGTCCCTGTCAAGGAAAACAAACAAGGGAGAAAAGGTAGCAAGGATACCGGCAAGGAATCCGGGAAGCGCGCCTCTCTGGAGTACGCTGCACACGTCGATGACTTGCTGGGGAGTTCCACCAGCAAGAGATCCAAGTTTTCTGCACCCACTGTGAAGAAGGTCCCGGCAGGGCTGGTTGGCGCTGATGGTACATTCACTATCAGTTCCACCCTTGACGACAAATAGGAAAGCGCGCTCGTTGCCTTCCTGCGGGCGAATGTCGATGTGTTTGCTTGGCAACCATCTGACATCCCCGGTGTTCCCAGGGAGGTAATCGAGCACCACCTTGCTGTCTACCCTCATGCCCGGCCCGTCAAGCAGAAGGTCCGGAAGCAAGCCTTGGAGCGGCAGTAGTTCATTGCCGAAGAGATCAAGAAACTTGAGGCAGCTAGTTTGGTCAGAGGGGTATTGCACCCAACATGGTTGGCGAATCCAGTGGTAGTGCGCAAGGCGAATGGGAAATGCAGGTTGTGCATAGATTTCACAGATCCGAATAAAGCATGCCCGAAGGACCCCTTCCTCTTGCCGCGCATCGACCAGATCATGGATTCCACCTCCGGGTGTGATCTGCTTTCCTTCTTGGATGCTTACTCCGGGTATCACCAGATATTCATGTCCAAGGAAGACGAGGAGAAGACAGCGTTCATAACCCCCTGTGGCACGTACTGCTTCATACGGATGCCCTTTGGGTTAAAGAGTGCTGGGTCCACTTTTGCAAAATTAGTGCAAACGGGGTTTGAGTCTCAGCTGCATAGAAATATTGAAGCTTACATGGATGACATAGTGGTCAAGACCAAGGACAGATTAACGCTCATTCAGGACTTGGAAGAAACCTTTGCAAACCTGCGCAAGATCAACTTGAAGCTGAACCCAGAGAAGTGCGTGTTTGGCGTTCCCTCCGGCAAGCTACTTGCCTTCTTTGTGTCTCACCAGGGGATAGAGGCCAACCCTGACAAGATCAGGGCAATCGAACAGATTCAAGCACCCAAGTCAGTCAAGGATGTGAGGCGTTTAACTGGATGTGTTGCCGTGCTAAGTAGGTTCATTCCCAAGTCCGCCGAGCGCGCCCTTCCATTCTTCAAAATTTTGAAGAAGGCAGGGCCCGTGAAGTGGACCCCGGAGGCGGAAGCAGCACTACAGGACTTAAAAACTTACCTTTCCTCTGTTCCCACCCTGGTCGCTCCTAAACAACAAGAGCGGTTGCTGCTGTATCTGGCGGCAACCAATCAAGTGGTTAGTGCAGCACTGGTGGCAGAACAGGAAGCGGAAGAAGGAGCAGCTGTAGCTACTGTCCTCCCCGGAGAAGGAAGTGAACCAGTCACAGCAAGGCTGGGCGCAGATCAAGAGAAAGAAGAGCAGAGAAGTGAAGGCAATCCCAAGACTGCGGCAAGGAAGAAGGTGGTGCAGTGGCCAGTTTACTTTGTCAGCTCCCTGTTGCAGGGGGATAGGTCAAGGTACTCTAGCATGCAAAAGCTGATCTTTGGCCTCGTCATGGCTTCAAGGAAACTGCGCCACTACTTCCAAGCCCACGAGATCACAGTTGTCACCCGATTCCCTTTGCAACGCATACTGAGGAACCCGGAGGCCGCTGGCAGAATAGTGTAATGGGCTTTGGATTTATCAAGCTTTGGTTTGAAGTTTGAGAGCACGTCAACCATTCAGAGTAGAGCACTGGCGGAGTTTATTGCGGAGTGGACACCTACCCCAGACGGAGAGGAATTGGAAACAGTTACCCTCGGCAAGGAAGCACCCCAAGAGTGGATCATGTACTTTGATGGTGCCTTCTCACTACAAGGTGCAGGAGCTGGCGTGCTCCTCGTCACACCCACTGGAGAGCACCTCAAGTATGTGGTCCAAATGCATTTCCCCCGAGAGAAGGCTACCAACAACACTGCAGAATATGAAGGACTCCTTGCCGGGCTCAGGATCGCAACGGAGTTGGGGATTAAGAAATTGATCATTCGAGGAGACTCACAGCTCGTGGTGAGGCAAGTGAACAAAGATTACCAAAGTCCATTGATGGAGGCATATGTGGAGGAAGTGAGAAAGCTGGAGGAGCACTTTGATGGGTTGCAAACAGAGCACGTGCCGCGTGCGAAAAACAGCATTGCTGATCATCTGTCAAAGTGCACTGCGCAAAAGCTTCCTGTGGAACCAGGGACTTTTGTTCTCCACCTGACTCAGCCCTCCGTATCCCCGGTAACAATGGCCAGAAAGAGGAGGAAACTGGACTCCGGCAAGCCTCTCCCGGCAGAGCTTCCCGAAGCTCCCGGCAGAGAGGTTGGCGAAAACAACTCCACTTCGCTTGGTGAGCATCACCCTCCCGCTGAACTACCAGTCCTTGAGGTTGAGGCATGCGCTCCCACAAATGAGGAGGTGCCGCTGGTCCTTGTTGTCGAGCCTCAGGCTCTAGCTTGGGCACGGTACATAGTCCATTACCTCCAAATAGGAGAACTTCCCGAAGAGCAAGAAGAAGCTGAAAGAGTAGCCCGGAGGGCCAGTATGTATCAGTTTGTCGATGACACGCTATACAGAAGGAGGCCCAACGGTGTGAAATTGAAGTGCATTTGCCGGGAAGAAGGGAAGGAACTGTTGGCAGAGATACACAAAGGCATGTGCGGCTCCCATATTGGATCAAGAGCCTTGGTTGGAAAAGCTTTCCGGCAAGGTTTCTACTGGCCCACGGCCCTCCAAGATGCGATTGAGCTAGTCACTAGATGTGAAGCCTGCCAGTTCCACTCCAAGAATATCCATCAGCCTGCTCAAGCTCTCCAGATGATTCCTTTGTCATGACCATTTTTGGTCTGGGGGCTCGACATCTTGGGTCCCTTCCCCCGTGCTACCAGGGGCTTTGAATTCTTGTTGGTTGCCATCGACAAGTTTACAAAGTGGCCGGAAGTGGAGCCTGTGAGGAAGGTAACCGCACAGTCAGCTATCAAGTTCTTGAAGGGATTGGTGTGCCGCTTCGGAGTACCCTCCAGAGTCATCACTGACAACGGCACCCAATTCACAAGCCACGCCTTCATGCAATACGTTCAAACCCTCGGAAGCAAAGTTTCATTCTACTCTGTTGCCCATCCTAGAAGCAATGGACAAGCTAAGAGGGCGAATGCTGAAGTGCCACGAGGACTCAAGATAAGAACATTTGATAGGCTCTAGAAGTGCGGCAGGCGCTGGATCGACAAGCTGCCGGTGGTTCTTTGGTCCCTCTGTATGACACCAAATCGAGCTACCGGCCAGACTCCCTTCTCCCTTGTCTATGGGGCGGAAGCAGTGATCCCCACGAAACTCATATACGGGTCACCTCGAGTATTTGCCTACGATGAAGTAAAGCAAGAGCAGCACCGGCATGACGATGCCGTGCTCCTTGAGGAGAACCGTCTCCGGGCTGCTACGCGTGCTGCACGCTATCAGCAAGCCCTGCGTCGCTACCACAGCCGCATGGTTCATGCCCGGAGCCTTGAGGAAGGCGACCTTGTCCTTAGGCACGTTCAGTCCGCCAAGGGTGCAAACAAGTTGATACCGAAATGGGAAGGCCCTTACCGGGTAGTACGAGTCTCCAGACCTGGCACAGTCCATCTGGAGACCGAAGATGGCATTCAATTGCAAAACTCATGGAACATTGAGCATCTTCGTAAGTTCTACCCGTAAGGCGCGGCTGTCGGGCCCTGGCCCGACAGCCACCCTTTTGTACAAGCCTTGCCAATGCTGCATGTAACCCTTTGTACAAAGCCAGACATAGACCCTGAGCAACAGATAAATAAACGAAGCGCTGGGGGCCCCAAAAACTTGCATGCATGCATAGCATAACATGAGCATGGCATGATCATGTAGATAAGGTCATTTGTAGCTTTGTATTCCTCTGCACTAAACTGCAGGGCTCTTGCCGCGGACTTGGTCCCGAAAAGAAGAAACGGAAACAAGCCTACATATCGGTCCCCGACAAGCCAAACAGATAAGTTTCTTCTTATCCATACATGTTTTGTAAGGAGCAAACTTGCGCATATAGAAACCCTGTCGCCTTCGAAGCATGGGTGCTCCCATCCTTTGACTCGAACGTTGCTTCGGTCAAGGTGGTTGTAGTGGCCTTTGACGGAGAGGGTTCGACGGGGGGCTGGTCCCTTTCCATAGTTTCAAGCCCGGCAGGCCAAGCCCGCGGCAACAAATGGAAGGTACCGGCAGGATAGCTTGCCGTGGAAACTTGTTTACTCAATGTATAGAGGCATTCCACCTCTGCATGGACATAATACATGCACAAGTGCCCGGCAAGGCTTGTCTTTTTCATTAATATGCAGATAAACAAGTACAGATCTTACAGAGCATAAACATGGATAAAGAAGATTACATATTTAAGACTAAAGTCTGGCAAGTGCCTACATATTTTAGTCTAAAAAAAGATAAATGCCCCGTAACCCCTTTCTTGTCCCTTCCTCCTAGGAACTACAGGGGAAGGCGAAGAGGGCAAGAGGAGTGCCCGGGCAGAAGCCCAGCCTGACCTTGTCAGGGCCCATGGGACGGAGCCTGACAAGATCGAGAGGGCGCGGGCGAAGGTGATGGATGGGGGGAGCCACTAGGCGACGCCCTGGTCACCGCCACCAGGGCCAGCAGGACGCGGCAGGGCGAACGAAGCCGGAGCCACGAGGAAGCCTGCTAGAGTCCAGCTGGAAGACTGCTGGAGGAGGCGAGGGCACCACCCGCACCCAACACCCCGGCAAATCGCCTTGCCGGGGAGGAGATGCAGGTGCAGATGGCGGTGCCGCCGGCTGACGATGACAGTGCGACTAGTGTTCAGCCGGAGTCAGAGCCGTCGTCCTCCCCATCGGCTCCGTCGTCATCACCGTCACTGTCCTCCTTGTCGCTATCGCTTGAGGAGGAGATTTCGTCGTTAGTCGAGCTCTCTGCGCAGCACCCTAAGCAAGCACCCAAGCGTCCGAAGACTTTGACGGAGAGCAGGGTGGCGTCCATTAGCTTGAAATGGAGGACGTGCCCGGCCGCCAAGCTATGGGCGTGAGCAAAAGTCTTCCAACCACGCCGGAGAAGCATGACATGAGGAGCGGGGAACTCCACGTCCGCCCGCATGCTGCCGTTACAACAGCCCCTCATGTGCAGCCTCAACCCCGACGGCTGCTCGATCTCCATCACCCTTGCAAATGGAGTAGGAAGCCAAAGATGGCTGTGTGGGGGCCCTCGCAGCTTGACGATGAACTCCAGTGGCTGGTTCCCGACGTGGCCTTCATTGGGGTCCTGGACAGCCGGGGGAGGTGCGATCAGAGCACCGCCTTGTCCTCCTCGACCCCGAGCGCCGCGGCGACCACATCCCTGTCCTCTCCCGCCTCCCCTCACGACGGGCTCCGCTCCCATGTCGCCAACAGGAGGAGGGAGGCACTGTCGAGCAGAAGCCCTCGTCGTCACTACTGGAGTGCTACTACGCCCTCTCCCCCTCACCATGATGGAAAAGCAATGCCAGAAGGAAGGAGGAAGAGATAGGTGTGAGCCAGCACCTCGCCCACGTCCCCTTTTATAGGCAAACAGGGCCGAGGGCTGGCTCCTCACCTAGGGGTCAATAGCCCTGCTCTGCCAATCCGACCCCTCCATGCTACCAACGGCTCGTGGAATCAAGGCCGACCCCGTGCGCCAATCCGTGGCACCTGGCTTTCTGCCATGGCACACATTTCCGTGCCCCTCGCGTCCGCCACCAACCCTACGCAATGCATGCAGCATACGTGGCGGAAACGCCAGAAGCGGAGAAGCTAGTGGAATGGCAGTTACCACTCCGTGAATGTGGGACGTGGGTAGCCATAGATCGTGGCTTAAAACTCCCCCGTAACGTCTTGCACGATGCACGGAAAAACCGGAAACTGACTCAAGCACAGGTTAATGAAGAAGCAAGGAAAATATCAAGGGATGACCTGCCGTGAGCCCTCTGCCTGTGTACCTGATAGGGCCTACCCCGACGACGCTCGGTAGCGCGTTCAGGCCAGGCCCGGGGGCTCCTGTCGGTAGAACAAACCCTGGTGTATGTTGCCCGGACTGTACACAGGCTCAAGGGTAAAGTTATAGCGACAAGACAAGGCCAAGCAGAAGAAATAGCTCTTTGAGAAATCAAAGGGCGGATCAAGAAGACCAAGACAAGCCAAAGGAACAAGGTATCACCAAGGGAAAAGCCTCCCTTGCCGGGCAGGCGAGCCTGGTCAGGTCGAGGCCACCCCAAGGACAAGTCCCAAGACCTCCCCGGCAAGGGTTGCCGGGGCCCCGACGGCCTGCTTCCCCGCCAAGGCTCCACCGCTCCACCTCACAGCAACGCCGGTCACTTATCGATGCAGTGTCGAGCCCTCAAGTGATTAAGTGGCTGTCATTTGGCACGTGGCAGCCATTTCTGAGGAAGATCACCCCTAAATGACACCCGTCCAGGGGCGTGTCGCGCAGGCAGGCGAAAAGGTGGTTGAATGGCACGGCAAGGCTTGCCGGGCTGCTTCCACGACGTGACACTAAGCGGTGCAACAAACCCTGGTGTATGTTGCCCGGACTGTACACAGGCTCAAGGGCAAAGTTACAGCGACAAGACAAGGCCAAGCAGAAGAAATAGCTCTTTGAGAAATCAAAGGGCGGATCAAGAAGACCAAGACAAGCCAAAGGAACAAGGTATCACCAAGGGAAAAGCCTCCCTTGCCGGGCAGGCGAGCCTGGTCAGGTCGAGGCCACCCCAAGGACAAGTCCCAAGACCTCCCCGGCAAGGGTTGCCGGGGCCTCGACGGCCTGCTTCCCCGCCAAGGCTCCATCACTCCACCTCACAGCAACGCCGGTCACTTATCGATGCGGTGTCGAGCCCTCAAGTGATTAAGTGGCTGTCATTTGGCATGTGGCAGCCATTTCTGAGGAAGATCACCCCTAAATGACACCCGTCCAGGGGCGTGTCGTGCAGGCAGGCGAAAAGGTGGTTGAATGGCACGGCAAGGCTTGCCGGGCTGCTTCCACGATGTGACACTAAGCGGTGCATTTAATGCACCTTGTCCTATCTGCAGAGTTAGGTATGATAGCACTGTGGCTATCTAATCACTGGATAATGACTGTTTTGCCACTGTGGTAACCCCTTTACCTATAAAAGGAGGGCTGAGGCAACCTTAGAAAGGATTCAGATCCTTGTACACTCATACGCGCGTAGCTGCTCTCCCCGAGGCAACCTTGCGGGGCTTGAGTGCTGTGTGTTCGTCACGGTCCTGCACCCAATCCACCAAGCAGGAGTAGGGTTTTATGCCTTGTAGCGGCCCGAACCTGGGTAAAAACCACCCGCGTCACCATTGCCGTGCTGTTCTACGGTCTCCGCTCTTTGTGCAATGTGCCCTTCCCCCTTGCCGAACCACAAAGGGGCTGATGGCCCCATAGGTGATCGTGTCCAACCACGACATCAGTGGCCGATGCAGCTGTAACAAACAATGTCAGTATCGGCCATCATCCACATGATTGTACTTTGTTATGTTGTGCTACTTATATTGTTGTTTTCTTTTCAATAAATGTTTAATTGAAGCTATTGTATTGCTATCTTTTCCTGTTAAGATAATGAAGATGATTATATTTGTGAGTGTATGTTTAATCAACTAGTACCACTATTATATTTATCACACTTTTTCTCTATTTATGCAGACAGGGGTGCTCAGCTTGATTTCAGTGGAACTGCACAAAATGTTCTGATGGTTCGTGTCCTCCATAATACTTCATCATGCACAATACATCGGATGGTTCTCTAATCATTCGTTGTCACCTTGAGCCACCGGGCTATCTACATGAAAGGAGCTGCCAATGTCTTTAAGGCCTTGCAACATATAAATACGAAATCCACCATGCTACGCAAGACATTGGTTGATTTCAGTGGAACTGCACAAAAATATAAGCTGGTTAATCCAGCTCCATGTTCCATTATAATGTGCAAACTGATGACTCCATGTTCCATTGTAATGTGCAAACTGATGATAAACCTCGCCCGTTCCACAATCATAGGCATTAGATATTTTGAATGGGAAAAGCTTGTCAAAGTTTAATCATTAATGTTAGCAAGAAGACATTCGTTTGATATTTTGGAATTGGAAAACCTTATCAAATTTTGCTTATAGATGTTAGCCAGAAGACATGCATTTGATATTTTGGAATGGGATGCCCTTTGACGTGAGCAGCGTCGATCATTTTTTCCTATTCGTGTGTTCAGTTCAGAAGTAAATATTGGCTCTGATAAGATGCATAATCATGAATGTTGACTTATGTATGGTATTTTAAGATTTTTTTCTGAATGTTGTCTATGAAATGTCAGGCCTTGTGAGTTTGATTGCAAAGTTGACCTTGGAATGCTCTGGCACGCGGCATCATGAGCTGTTCACCGTGCCTCCTGAGAATAATGCTTCGTATTGTTTTGCATGTAGATCTAGTGCCAGTGATTTGCATGTTAAGATGATCATCCTCTTCTGTTGTTTCTGCGCTTAAGAAGTTCATCGTCTTATGTTTCATTCATAGCCTATATGACAACTAGTTCGGGTAAGCTAGAGGTGAAACCATACGATCTTCCGACCAACTCATCATCTCACCGTTTCATGCCGGCTCAGTCTCTCAAAGGTGCTCATAGGGGTAGGGTGTGCATGTGTGCGTTCATAGGCCTTGCGCACCCACGGGATGGCACACGCATTTCGTCGAACACCCTCCGCCACCCACGGACCGGCAAAGCATTTCATCGAACATCGTCTGCGCGCCCGCAGGTTGGCATGCTTTGTAGAGACAATTCCTCAAACAGGGGCAGCACAAGATGTTTATTTATTCAGAAGCAATAACTTGATTCATAGTGTATGCACGTATGTATGAGCGCTTGCGTCTGTACTGTGTTCAAAAAATCTTACCGTTTCATGCAACACAGAGGACGCGGAGGCGGAGTTCGCCATCGCCTATGAGGACGAGACGTCGGAACAGAAGGCCATCCTGGAGTCCATCCAGGATGAGGCCTATGTGGAAGCCAACCGGCGCTTCATCCAGCAGGAACGGGCGGCGATCGACACCCTCTTCGACGAGGTCGAAGCGGAGATGGATGCGGAGTAGCCGGAGGAGCCGCAGCTACGGCTGCCATCCATGTACCCGGCGCCGGGCACGGAGATAGTGGACATCTCCGACGATGAGTAGGCTACTTGATCTACGTAGTACTTAGGTTTTTTCATTTGCATGTCTTTGTATGTATGGATTTAAGATTTCTAGTATGAGGTATCCGGATGCAGATGAGCAAATTTGAGTCTTCATCGATCAGTGTCCAGCTGTAGATGCAGTAAGCTGCTACACACAGCACAGGTCTTCCGTTCTAATCTCGTCTCTTTTTTTTCTTTTTCCTGATTAATCCCGTCTTCTTCGCCGGCGAGCTCGCTGAGCTCAGCGACCAGGACCAGACGATGGACGAGGCTTCCGACTAGGAGCCGGCACCATCGCCCGCGCCGGTTCATGCCGTGTTCACCATAAAGCAGGTGCGGCCACACTTCGACGCCCTAATGGCGGAAGAGTTACCGGCACCGCCGGAATCGGCATTCCGGCAAGCGCAAGAGGACCAGTGCTACAACCTCTGTTTCCTCAACGAGCACCGGATCGCGGAGGGACGAATCACCGACGAACAAGCGAACGACAATGCCGCCGCGGACATGTGGCCCGATGATCCTGGCTTCCTGAATGAGTAGCGGGCGCTGTATCAGACCATCCGTAGGGCCCGCGAGGCCCTCTCCGTCGTCCTTCGAGTTGTTGCGCTCATCGTGGCGCCGCCGTCTCGCGTTGTCAACATGGTCAACGAATATGAGGAATCAGAAGATGACTTTACTTGGAGAGGATGACAGTAGGGACCCATCAGGGCCATAACCGTACGTACGCAAGTGCCTCCTTATTATATACAACTATAATTTTTTTTTGTTCCTCCTGGTTTCCTGACATCACGGTCACATACCATTGTCAACCTATTTAGGGCAGTAAAACTGAGCCTAAAGCAATCCATCTCAATGTTTCGCATTTCTGGCCATCCGTTTTGCCGATCTGGCCGCTACTGTCCATCAGATCTGCTCCAGCTACCTGCTGGGCCAAGTACTGTAGCGTCCTGGGCCAGCTGTCCTAAGGGGCTGCTGCTTCAGAAGAAAAAAGTGAGCCCTCTGGTAAATTGGGCCGCTTTTGCCAGCCCAGGTAGCTACCGAGCACGGTCCAATCTATCGCTGCGAAACTCTTCGCTCGACGTAGGAGAAACGGATCAGTCGCAGTTTCCAAAAACAGAAAAACGGATCGGTTGCCGCTCGATACAGAGGGGATCTAGCTGCGCTTGATGCGGGGCGACGCGGGTGGTCTGCAAGGGGATCCAGCCGAATGCGGGCGATCGGTCTTGTGAGGGGAACCAATCATCTAGACGACGCGTTCGAGTCCAGGTTCTTGCAGGCGGAGAGACGAGCCGGGCAAGCGATGCGAGCGACGCGGTCCCTTCTTCGGGCTTCATGGACCGCACTCCTATAAATCGGTGTTCGGCTATTGGACGAGTGAAACTGATCCGCTGTCATTTGAAGGAAACAATCAATCTTCAGTTTCTGCGGGCATTCATGGAGGATGATGTGCCTTTCCGTTTTCCTAACCAGCTGCGTCTGTATAAATGCTTCAACATCCGACAGTCTCGCACCGCCCCTGTAGCTGGCGGCTGGAGGTTCGGTCGCCGGACAAGTAATTCTTCCACCCCAACGATTACATTGTGCTAATATCCTCGCAATCCCTATTTTGTATAGGTGGTTTTCATAGTGTCCGTGGTGGATTTGATTTGGCAAATCGTGGAAATCTGTTTTCATATTTTATTTGGGGAATTCTTCGCTTTACAATCTCTTATTATGGCTGCTGGGCCTTCACTTGGAACGAGTAAGGAATCACTTCCAACAAATCTGCTGCATATATCGCCACAGATCAATATACGTACAATTTGTAGTTGCCAATTCTAAGTTGAATGCTTACTAACTACTGCAATCTCGCTCATGTACCCATATTTTTAGTCATCGTTTCCTGACACCATACAACTTTTGATTCCATAATTTGGTAGCAGCAAAAGCCTATGTTTCTAGACATTTGTTGTTAACAAAATCACATGAACACTTTGATTGACTTAATACTCTACTGGTGCTGTCCATGTGTCAGACTCAGATATAAGATGTTGTGTTGATATAGAAGTACTTCCAAGTAAGGGTAATCTATACGCAGAAAAATAGAGGTTCTATGGAGAGACTGCGTGTAACCCAAATCATGCATTGGAAAGTGTATGCCAAGATGCTGTCACACAGCTGATGACACAGTGTAATGTTGAGGTTGATAACACAAATTACAGTCAAGTTACTGCTCCCCATAGAAAATTACATGGAGCAACAACCTTTGAGAATATACTAGGAAACATGCCCGTGCGTTGCAACGGGAAAAAAACATCACACCCTTATAAACCAAAAAAATATTGCTCAATACTCACCCCCTCCACATGTCTATGCCTCTATTTCTACACTGCACCATAGTGTCTTAGCTTATCCTCCTTCCTGTGCTTGCGGACGTTGACAATGGTATTCACCTAGTCAAAACATCTCTGAACCTGGCCAATCCCAAGGACATGAGCTCGGCCACTACATGACACACATGTCACTGAGTCGCGCCATCGCAAAAGAATGCTTAAAACTTGAAAAAAAACTAATCTCATTGAGCAGGATGTGAGGGATGCTCTCTGCGAGTTACTTCCTAGCATAACGTCTGTGCTCCGCTACGGAGGAAATGTTGGTTGCCATGAATTAGGGTTGGCTGGGTCCAGGAAGTGTGATAATAGATTGATAGAGGTTGGGTTATTCGCGACGCCAATTCGAAAATTAGGCTATGTGGGTGAATGAGTGAACTGCGAGCAATAAATGGACTTCTTCGGAAATGGACACATAAACTCCCTGGTACCAGAAAGTGAACTTCTTGCGTGCCTAAAATTAAATTATGAACTTAAAATATATAGTCTAGAGACCATAAGTAAAATATGACCGGAGATCATAAATAAAGGTAAAATAATTTTTTATCTGAGTTAACTGTGTCGGCATAATTTTTTATAACCTAAATGGTACCCTAAAGGCAAAACTATTATTACAAATGAGTATTGTTGATCCCAATCTTGCATGCAAATAACCTTGAAAAAAAGATCCTGACAGTTGTGAGCCTTGAATTTAGTAATATCAGATTAGTTGCAGGAAGATGAAGATATTTCATATATTCAATATATGGGCACTCAAAATAAATAGTGAACATTCTGCATACCCAAATTGCACATCATGTGTAGTTACTTTCAAATCTGAGTGGACTAACTAGAGTGAATTCAAATGTTGCTCGAGTAGTTACTTGTGTGGTGGATGAAACAAAAATATTTTGTAAAATATTTCTAAAATTGTGAAAAATTAATTCTATCTTCATGCAACATGAATTTTAGAAATTCCATATCCATGTAACTAAATCTTGTCAATCTGTTAGTGAACAAATTTAATTACATTTCATGAATTAATGGTCATGTATTTGTCCTTCAAAATTTACGTTATCAGAAGATGAACCTATTCAAGGGGAAGCACAATATCATACTCCCTCCGTCCGAAAATACTTGTCATCAAAATGGATAAAAAGGAATGTATCTACATTCCTTTTTATCCATTTTGATGACAAGTATTTTCGGACGGAGGGAGTATAATTCAATCATCTTCTATCTTGCATTGAGAGTTGAGACAACACTAAAAGCTACTACAAAAAAAGGAACCTTGGATCAGTTATTCAGTACAATTTGAAGGGAATAGCCCTTACATGACAAACAGATCATGTGCATCCATGCTGAAGTGAGATAACCATTATGCAAGGAATAACATGGAATGCAAAATTCAGCACTATGAGCAGCAGGCTCAGTGAGGTCAGTACACCATCGTATCTGTCGTAACCACTGCATCGATGCACCAGGTTACAAAGACTTGCATCTGGCTTGTGCTTGTGTAGAGACTATATGGTAATATACTACTCAAGGAAAAACAAATATAAGGATCGAATATATTATACGTAAATTCCCCTCCCTACTACGAAGGTCAGCCTAAACGTGAACACCACAATCGTTGGTTGTAGGGATGTGTACATTTTGATGCGGATGACTGTATGCGTTTGGCATGGAACTAATTCAGAGGCTACAGGGAGGCAAAAGGGTACCTTACGTTGAAACGAACAGAGGCGCTCAGTCAGGTCGCAGGAGAGTAGTGGAGGCGCGTCCTCGGGTCGGATCCCCTCGAGGCCCTGCACCAGTTTCCTCCAGCCTGGAGGCATCTCCACCCATCCGCATTGCAGCATCTTGCGCACCGTCGCCCAACTCCACCCATGGCCCCTCCGGCGGACAGGGACAGCCGAGGTCGAGCAGGGACGCAAGGCGGTAGATGAAGGTGCAACAGAGAGCAAACCTCTAGATCATAGAAGGCGTCTCCGTTGTCAGCAATGCGAGGCGCAAGGCGAGGTGAGTGTGGAGGGCGGGGAGGTGGTCGTCACACGGGCGGCGAGGGCGAGGCGGGCTGGCAGTTCAGTTTGGCGTACGGGAGAGAATATGCTCGCGGTCACCATCTGATGAAATTGATGCGGCAGTGTCAATGTCGAGGGTGAAGGACACGTTTGTACTCCTCTCCAGCTTGCCGTTCACCATACCGACGAGCCTGACCTGCATACCACCCAACCCGAACAGTCGCAAGAAGCCAATCCTGATGAATACAAAGCCGAGGAGAAACGTATAGTGGGCCCTCACCTTGGCCGTGTCGACGCAGGCCGCCCTTCTCACCAGTGCTGGACAGCGGCTCATCGGCGATCTGCTTCATGGTGATGAAAGAGGTCGGAGGGTGAGGACCACCACCGCAAGGAGGCCCTGGAGTTGTATGTGGAGATGAATAGAATCAGGGCAGCCTAGCAAGAGCAGTTCATGCCCAAGCTCGAGGGCGCCATTGCCGGTAGCGCGCAAAGACACTTCAAGGTCGCGCTTGTCTCACTCATCATCAGCAAGAAAATTACACAAATACAAACAGTTCGGATTCTTCTTGCGGTGGTGGTTGCCGGTCGTGCGTGCTCTCATGCTGACTCTTCTTCCCATGGTGGTTGTGCGCACACGCGAGGAACAGCACCACGGGCCATGTGACCAACCGCAACAGGACTTAGGTGGCTGCCATGGCTGCTCCTCGTATCCGGCGTTGGCCTAATATTAGCAGCGTTGCCCTCCTCGAACTTGCAGGCGGCAAGCCTCGGGTCGACGGCCTTGAGGATGCATCCCGTGTCTCCGCTGTGACACGAGAGACCCATCAGCAGGAGCCGTGTGTGTCCTCGTCGAACACACCGACGGTGGGAGGCCCATCAGCAAGAGCCGCTCCGTGTCCTTGACTCCTTGTCGAACACGCTGGCAACGAGCCTCAGGTCAGCGGCCTCGAGGATGTGGCCCCGGCCGGCACCTTGGAGCACTCGCCCTCCAGTAGCTTGCCAAACACGAGGGATCTCTGTTCTATCGAGGGGATTTATGAGGAGAAAAATCGAGGGCCATTAACTTATCACGTCCTCCAGATTTGTTTATGAGTTTGTATAGTATACGTACAATCCAGGACAGACCCAGGCCGAGTAGAACTCGTGCAAACCTTTTTTCCTACGTGCCCAAGCCCAACGATCTAAACATTTTCTCTAAACATACTTAAAACGGGCAGAAATCTCATTCGTCAATTCTTTATGGTTTACGCACAATCAATTGATATAAAGGGATGACTTATGGAGAACCATGAAAGCTTCCGTCCTGTATCCTCGACTCCTCGTCGAACATGCTGGCAACGAGCCTTAGGTCAGCGGCCTCAAGGATGTGGCCCTGGCCGGCACCTTGGAGCACTCGCCCTCCAGTAGCTTGCCAAACACGAGGGATCTATGTTCTATCGAGGGGATTTATGAGGAGAAAAATCAAGGGCCATTAACTTATCACATCCTCCAGATTTGTTAATGAGTTTGTATTGTATACGTACAATCCAGGACAGACCCAGGCCGAGTAGAACTCATGCAAACCTTTTTTCCTACGTGCCCAAGCCCAACGATCTAAACATTTTCTCTAAACATACTTAAAACGGGCAGAAATCTCATCCGTCAATTCTTTATGGTTTACACACAATCAATGGATATAAAGGGATGACTTATGGAGAACCATGAAAGCTTCTGTCCTTTAATATTAGGTAAAGATTCAAAGAAAACGATGGAGTTGGCATCAGGTATATAGCTTCAAAAAAACAATCACGCAATATTAAAATGCAGTACAGTGGACTTGTTCTAGCTACAGAACAACAAGGAGAGCTTGCTGTCGACTTGCAGATTTAGCATCAATGGAACTTATTGCTGGTATTTTGTCGACCAAACCAGAACATGCAAGTGCACAACATCATACTAAATAGCTTTTGGAATCAATTTTCACACTACTAACAACTTAAGTTTGAAACTTTTCCAGGAACGATATTGACTGTGGCCATTTGGAGCGCTCTTAACTGATATTCAAGATATCTTCTCCAACATATGACTAATGAAATCCTTCAGTACTTTCATACATGAAAGGTTACCCATTGTTTTATTTCTCCAAGTAGTTTGCATATTATTTAGCTCAATAAAAGTGTAATGTTTCAGACCATATATTTGTGTGTTAAGAGTAATGCACATGAATTTCAAACTGACCTAGATGGAAGAGACCGCAAAAATTATAAATCTTTCTATTGCTAAATTCCACACTTAGTAACAAGTTTACGCACAGGAAAATGTGCCAGCAGAAGAATGTAATACTGAATCAATACTTAAGGTATGACATCATAGATAATTATATACAATAAAGCGAAATAATATATTGTTTATGTCATGATGTCTCTTCTTTAGCTACAAAGTACACATGAGAGAACATGATCCATCATTCCGCCTTGATGTTTATCTCTACTAGGTCAGACTTCTCTCATATATTTTCCATTCTATCCAATCTTCAGTCAAGGCACAGTCACCACAAAAAATATTTGATGCCTCCACATATTTGTACCATGCACTAACATAACATTACAATAGACGGGCGCAGCAACGCGCACCATTGATGATCTAGTATAGTCAATAAACGAGAGAATTGCACAAGGAGCAACCGACAGCTGGGACCTAGCAGCTCGAGCAGTATTTGTTTTTTGAGGTGTGAGCAGAGTTTTTCTTAAGCGATTGCTTTGTTGTTGTTCAGAGGAGCAGGGTATCAACTGGGCGGGCTGTGGCCCGTCTAGCCCAGGCAATTATTTTATGTCGACCAAATATCCAGCCCAGATATTATTTTTTCAAGGTGAAAATGGCTAGCCCAGCTATATTTTTTTGCGGAATACCCAACCCAGGTCAACTTGTAATTCTCCGCCCCGCTGGGTTGCAAATCTTTCCTAGGAGGGATGCATTAGGCTTGCCAATAAAATGGGCTTTAAAAATAATAAATGGACTGTAATTATAAAAATTGGGCTGTAAATATAAAAAAACGCACCGAACAAGTAATTAATTTCAGAATTATTATTTTGAGATTTTAAATTTTTTAATTTCATTACTTGTTGCGCGTGCAAAATTTAGTTGGATTTTACCTAATACAAATATATTTTCAAATTATATTTAATCTGACACGAAATTTTGGGATAAAAAATATTTCGGATCCCATCAAAATGTGGGAAATTTTGTTGAATTTTTTTGAGCGGTTGGTTGAAATTATTAACCGTTATCCTGGCTAGAAAATGGGCTGTAATTTTAACAAACAGTAAATGGGTGGCAGTAAATTCCATTAGAATTCAAGAATGGGCTGTGCATTATAACAAATCGCAAATGGGCTATATGTTCGCTACCACAGATGTGATGCTCAATTGTAGGCCTGCTAAGTTGACGCGTACGCAAGGCTTTGTCAACTTATAGTCAACACACGATTCTAGCAGCAGTGGCCATTGGATGTCCATCCAACAGCTGTGGTGAATCTTCAATCTCGGATATTCTTGCTTCAGCCGCCCAAACCACCGCCGGTGGTACTGCCTGCTACCGCCTCCCATGGCCGGCTCTGCTACCGCGCAGGCCTCACCGGCCCACCCTACTCCCATCGCCGTCCAACCCATTCCTCTACTCACTAACACCTCCTGTTATTCTCCAGCCACGGCAGCCTCACACCGTAGCCGAACCAGTGAACCCTCATACCCCCTCCGTGTGGGCATCCACTGCCTTGTCTTCACCGGCTCCGGGTCTTCCTAGGCCTCGCCATCGTCCATCGTGTTGGTTCTCTCACCGCGGCATGGTCAACTTTGTCAACAAACGACAGCCATCGGAAGAGGCATGTACGTGGAGTGGCTGACAGCAGGGACCCACATGGCCCATGGCCGCACGCAAGCAAGTGCCTCATTATTATGCAAAAACAAATGATTTCTCCCCCTGACAGGTTTGACCCACCAGCTACATCTTTGCACGCAAGGAAGTGCTTCCTTTATTACCTGAAAAAAAGTTACCTCTCCCTGACACCTGGGACCCACCAGCTTTATTATGATCCATTTCGCGAAAATATAGATTGTACCAAAGATGCTAAATTGTTTTCTTTTTATTCTAACTTGAAAAAGAATAAATTAAGAAAACCAGAAAACATCTTCTCACGCAAGGAAGTTCCACCTTATTACGAGCAAAAAAATGATTCCCCCTGCTAGCTGGGACCCACCAGATTTGGAGGCTGACTTGTGGGCCTACTAAGTTGACGCGTACGCTGGGCTTTGTCAACTTAGTCAAAACGATTCTAGCTACAATGACCGTTCGATATTAATCCAACGGCCGTGCTGCGTCTTCAACCTCTGGTCTTCTTGCTCCAGCCGCCCAAACCAGCGCCCGCCGTACCGCCTGCTCCAGCCTCCCGTGGTCGGCTGTCCTGCCGTGCAGGCCTCACCGCCCGACCATACTACCACTGACAGGCCTTCCCTCTACTCACCCACACCCCCTGTTATTCTCCGGCGGCGGTAGCCTTACTCCGCAGCCGAACCAGTGAACCCTCGTACTCCCCTCCGCTTGGGCATCCACCTGCCTCGTCTTCTCTGGCTCCGCGTCGTTCCCTTCCTAGGACTCACCGTCGTCGACCGCCTTAATGCTCTCGGCGCGACGTGGTCAACGAGGTCAACGAACGACAGCCATCGGAAGAAGACTTTAGGCGGTGAGTGCTACTTCTTGAGCTTGCATTGACTTTTCCCTTGAAGAGGAAAGGGTGATGCAGCAAAGTAGAGATAAGTATTTCCCTCAGTTAAGAACCAAGGTATCAATCCAGTAGGAGGCACAAGCAAGTCTCCAATATATGCACCTGCACAAACTAACAAACACTTGCACACAACACTAAAAAGGGGTTGTCAATCCCTTCACGATCACTTGCAAGAGTGAGATCTAATAGAGATAGATATAAAAGATAACTAAAAGGCAAAATAAAGTAAATATAAATAAATTGTAGCAAGGTATTTTTGGGTTTTTGGTTTTATAGATCTGAAAATATATGATGGAAAATAGACCCGAGGGCCATAGGTTTCACTAGAGGCTTCTCTCTTAAAGAAAGCATACGGTGGGTAAACAAATTGCTGTTGAGCAATTGATAGAAAAAAGCATAATTATGAAGACATCCAAGGCAATGATCATGAATATAGGCATCACAGCCATGACAAGTAGACCGAAATGATTCTGCATATACTACTATTACTCCACACATCAACCGACTCCTGCCTGCATCTAGAGTATTAAGTTCATAAGAACAGAGTAACGCCTTAAGCAAGATGACATGATGTAGAGGGATAAACTCAAGGAATATGACATAAACCCCATCTTTTTATCCTTAATGGCAACAATACAATACGTGCCTCGCTACCCCTACTGTCACTGGGTGAGGACACCGCAAGATTGAACCCATCACAAAGCACCTCTCCCATTGCAAGAAAAACCAATCTAGTTGGCCAAACCAAATCGATAGATTAGAGAGAAATACAAAGCTATCTCAATCATGCATAAAAGAGTTCAGAGAAGACTTAAATAATATTCATAGATAATCTGATCATAAATCCACAATTCATCGGATCTCAACAAACGCACCGCAAAAGAAGATTACATCAAATAGAAATCCAAGAACATCGAGGAGAACATTGTATTGAAGATCAAAGAGAGAGAAGAAGCCATCTAGCTACTAGCTATGGACCCGTAGGTCTGTGGTAAACTACTCACACATCATCGGAAGGGCAACTAGGTTGGTGTAGAGGCCCTCCGTGATCGAATCCCCCTCCGGCGGAGTGCCAGAAAAGGCCCCAAGATGTGATCTCACGGGAACAGAAGCTTGCGGCGGCGGAAAAGTATTTTTGGTGTGTCCTCTGGTATAGGGGGAATATTTGCGAATATATAGTGGTGGAACTAGGGTTAGACGGTCTACGGAGGGCCCACAAGCCCTGGGGGCGCCCCCTCTGGGGCGCGCCCCTACGACTTGTGGCCGCCTCGTAGGTCTTCTGGCCTCCTCTCCAAGTCTCATGGGTTTCTTCTGGTCTAAGAAAAATCATCATAAAGTTTTATTCCGTTTGGACTCCGTTTGATATTGATTTTCTGTAGAAGTCAAAAACAAGGAAAAAACAGGAACTGGCACTGGGCACTAGGTTAATAGGTTAGTCCCAAAAAATGATATAAAATAGCATATAAATGCATATAAAACATCCAAAATAGATAATATAATAGCATGCAACAATAAAAAATTATGGATACGTTGGAGACGTATCAAGCATCCCCAAGCTTAATTCCTGCTCGTCCTTGAGTAGGTAAATGATAAAAACAGATTTTTGATGTGGAATGCTACCTAACATATTTATTAATGCAATTTTCTTTATTGTGGCATGAATGTTCAGATCCATAAGATTCAAAACAAAAGTTTAATATTGACATAAAAAAATAATACTTCAATCATGTCTTCTCAAAATATCATAGCTAAAGGAAGTTAGCCCTACAAAATAATATAGTCTGGCTATGCTCTATCTTCATCACACAAAGTATTTCATCATGCACAATCCTGATGACAAGCCAAGCAATTATTTCATACTTTTAATGTTCTCAAGCTTTTTCAACTTTCACGCAATACATGAGCGTGAGCCATGGATATAACACTATAGGTGGAATAAAGTATGGTGGAGGTTGTGAGGAGAAGACAAAAAGGAGAAAGTCTCACATCAACTAGGCAAATTAATGGGCTATGGAGATACCCATCAATTGATATCGATGCAAGTGAGTAGGGATTGCCATGCAACGGATGCACTAGAGCTATAAGTGTATGAAAGCTCAAAAAGAAAACTAAGTGGGTGTGCATCGAACTTGCTTGCTCACGAAGACCTAGGGCAATTTGAGGAAGCCCATCATTGGAATATACAAGCCAAGTTCTATAATGAAAAATTCCCACTAGTATATGAAAGTGATAAAATAGGAGACTCTCTATCATGAAGAACATGGTGCTACTTTGAAGCACAAGTGTGGAAAAAGGATAGTAACATTGTCCCTTCTCTCTTTTTCTCTCATTTTTTTGTTTGGGCTCTTTGGCCTCTTTTTTTATTTTGGGCTCTTTGGCCTCTTTTTATTTTTTTAAGTCCGGAGTCTCATCCCGACTTGTGGGGGAATCATAGCCTCCATCATCCTTTCCTCACATGGGACAATGCTCCAATAATGATGATCATCACACTTTTATTTACTTACAACTCAAGAATTACAACTCGATACTAGAACAAAATATGACTCTATATGAATGCCTCTAGCGGTGTACTGGGATGTGCAATGATCTAGAGTGACATGTATAAAAAATATGAACGGTGGCCAAGCCACAAATACTATGCCAACTACATGATCATGCAAAGCAATATGACAATGATGGTATGTGTCATAATAAACGGAATGGTGGAAGTTGCATGGCAATATATCTCTAAATGGCTATGGAAATGCCATAATAGGTAGGTTTGGTGGCTGTTTTGAGGAAGGGTATATGGTGGGTTTAATGCACCGGCGAAAGTTGCGCTGTACTAGAGAGGCTAGCAATGGTGGAAGGGTGAGAGTGCGTATAATCCATGGACTCAACATTAGTCATAAAGAACTCACATACTTATGGCAAAAATTTATTAGCCATCAAAGAAAAGTACTAATACACATGCTCCTAGGGGGATAGATTGGTAGGAAAAGACAATTAAGAAAATAAATCATGCTCCGACTTCATCACATAACGGTTCACCATACATGCATGCTTCGGGAATCACAAACCTTAACACAAGTATTTCTACCAATCCATAATTACTCACTAGCATGACTCTAATATCACCATCTTTATATCTCAAAACAAATGCAAGGAATCAAACTTCTCATATACTCAATGCTCTTTATGAAAGTTTTTGTTATATCCCTCTTGGATGCCCATCATATTAGGACCAAATTCATAACCTAAGCAAATTACCATACTATTTTTAAGACTCTCAAAATAATATAAGTGAAGCATTAGAGTTCATCAATTTCTATAAAATAAAACCACCACTGTGCTCTAAAAAGATATAAGTGAAGCACTAGAGCAATTGCCTAGCTCAAAAGATATAAGTGAAGCACATAGAGTATTCTAATAAATTCACGATTAATGTGTGCCCCTCTCAAAAGGTGTGTACAGCAAGGATGATTGTGGTAAACTAAAAAGCAAAGACTCATATCATACAAGACGCTCCAAGAAAAACACATATCATGTGGTGAATAAAAATATAGCCTCAAGTAAATTTACCGATGGATTGAAGACAAAAGAGGGGATGCCATCAGGGGCATCCCCAAGCTTAGATGCTTGGTTGTCCTTGAATATTACCTTGGGGTGCCTTGGGCATCCCCAAGCTTAGGCTCTTGCTACTCCTTATTCAGTGGTCCATCAAAACTTTACCCAAAACTTGAAAACTTCACAACACAAAACACAACAGAAAACTCATAAGATCCGTTAGTACAATAAAATTAATCACCACTTTAGGTACTCTTGTGAACTCATTATAAATTTATATCTACTGTATTCCAACTTCTCCATGGTTTGTACCCCCCCGATACTACCCATAGATTCATCAAAATAAGCAAACAACACATAGAAAACAGAATCTGTCAAAAAACAGAACAATCTATAGTAATCTGGAAATTTCGTATACTTCTGTAACTCCAAAAATTCTGAAAAATTAGTAAAACCTAGGAAATTTGTATATCAATCTTGTGTAAAAAATTCAGATCAAAAGCACGCTTATGTGATTTTTTAAATGTCTGGCAATGAGCGCAAAAGTTTCTGTTTTTCAGCAAGATCAAATCAACTATCACCATAGACCATCCCAAAGGTCTTACTTGGCTCAAACACTAATTAAAACACTAAAACACAATTACTACAGAGGTAATATTTATTGGAAAACAAGATCAAAAACAAAAAACACAAAATAAAAATTGGGTTGCCTCCCAACAAGCACTATTGTTTAACGCCCCTAGCTAGGCATAATGCATAGATCTAGGTATTATCATCTTTGGTATGCAATCCATAAGTGGCCCTCATAATAGATTCATATGTCAACTTAATTTTCTTTCTTGGAAAGTGTTCCATGCCCTTCCTTAACGGAAATTGAAATCTAATGTTTCCTTCTTTCATATCAATAATTGCACCAATCATTCTAAGGAAAGGTCTACCAAGAATAATAGGACATGTAGGATTGCAATCTATATCAAGCACAATAAAATCTACAGGCACATAATTCCTATTTGCAACAATAATAACATCATTAATCCTTCCCATAGGTTTCTTAATAGTGGAATTCGCTAGATGCAAATTCAAAGAACAATCATCAAATTTATGGAAACCTAGCACATCACATAAAATTTTCAGAATAGTGGAAACGCTAGCACCCAAATCACATAATGCATTGCACTCGTCATCTTTAATTTTAATCTTAATAATAGGTTCCCACTCATCATAAAGCTTTCTAGGGATTGAAACTTCCAACTCAAGTTAGCTTCAACAATATGTTTAGTAAAAGCTTTATTTTGATTGTAAGCATGAGGTGAATCAAGTATGGATTGCAACAAGGAAATAAAATCTATTAAAGAGAAATTATCATAATTAAAGTCCTTGAAATCCAAAAGAGTGGGTTCATCACTACTTAAAGTTTTGACCTCGCCAATCCCACTTTTATCAATTTTTTCATTAAGATCTTCACCCTCCAAATTATTGGGATGCCTTCTAGCTAAAGTTAACTCATCTCCAGTCTCATATTTATCAAGTTTTATATTAGAAAACAAAGATTCAATAGGAATCACACCAATCACTTTAAGATCTTCATCATTATTATCACAAAAACTAGAAGAACATCCCTTTTCTAGCCAATCTCTCTTAGCACGCATCCTAGCGGTTCTCTCTTTACTTTCATTCATAGAAATTTTAATAGCTTTTAGATACTCATTAATATCATTCTATCAACGTTCCTAGCCAAATCATCAATCTTAAGCAATTTTTCTTCTACCATAGCATTAAAAATCTTTTGAGAATTAATGAAATCTTTAATATTATTCTCAAGATCAGAGGGTATTTTATTATAATTTCCATAATAATTGTTGTAGAAATTACCATAATTATTAGAGGAATTACTAGGAAACGGCCTAGGGTTGAAATTACCTCTATACGCGTTATTACCAAAATTGTTCCTACCAACAAAATTCACATCCATAGATTAATTATTATTCTCAATCAAAGTGGACAAAGGCATATCATTAGGATCAATAGGAGCACTCTTACTAGCAATCAGTTTCATAAGTTCATCCATCTTTCGTCTCAAAGTATTAATTTCTTCAATCGCATGCACTTTTTTACTAGTAGAAAATCTTTCGGTATGCCATTGATAGTAATTTGCCATAATATTATCTAGGAGTTTAGTAGCTTCTTCTAATGTGATTTCCATAAAAGTACCTCCCGCGGCGGAATCTAAAAGATTTCTAGATGCAAAATTCAATCCGGCATAAAAAAATTGTATGATCATCCATAAACTTAAACCATGAGTAGGGCAATTTCTTATCATCAATTTCATCCTCTCCCAAGATTGTGCAACATGTTCATGATCAAGTTGCTTAAAATTCATTATATCGTTCCTAAGGGAGATGATCTTAGCAGGAGGAAAATACTTGGAAATAAAAGCATCTTTACACTTGTTCCATGAATCAATAATATTTTTAGGCAAAGATGAAAACCAAGTTTTAGCATGATATCGTAGTGAGAATGGAAATAGCTTCAATTTAACAATATCATTATCCACATCTTTTTTCTTTTGCATATCGCACAACTCAACAAAAGTATTTAGATGGGATGCAGCACCTTCATTAGGACTACCAGAAAATTGATCTTTCATAACAAGATTCAACAAAGCGGCATTAATTTCATAAGATTCCGCACTAGTGGCGGGAGCAATCGGAGTACTAATAAAATCATTATTATTAGTGTTGGAAAAGTCACACAACTTGGTACTTTCTTGAGACATCGTCACAAATCTAGCACACAAGCAAACAAAAAGCAAATGAAAAGTCAAACAAAAGAAGGGCGAATAAAAAGGCAAATATATTTGTGTTTTTCTGAAAATGTTTTAGAAGTGGGGGGGGGGGGGGGAGGGGGGGGGGGAGGAAATGAGAGGCAAATGGCAAATAATGTAAGTGCAAGAGATGAGAGTTTATGATAGGTACTTGGTAGGCTTGATGTAGAACTTCCCTGGCAACGGCGCCAGAAATTCTTCCTGCTACTTCTTGAGCTTGCGTTGATTTTTCCCTTGAAGAGGAAAGGGTGATGCAGCAAAGTAGATATAAGTATTTCCCTCAGTTAAGAACCAAGGTATCAATCCAGTAGGAGGCACAAGCAAGTCTTCAATTTATGCACCTGCACAAACTAACAAACACTTGCACACCACGCGAAAAAGGGGTTGTCAATCCCTTCACGGTCACTTGCAAGAGTGAGATCTAATAGAGATAGATATAAAAGATAACTAAAAGGCAAAATAAAGTAAATATAAATAAATTGCAGCAAGGTATTTTTGGGTTTTTGGTTTTATAGATCTGAAAATATATGATGGAAAATAAAATAGACCCGGGGGGCATATGTTTCACTAGAGGCTTCTCTCTTGAAGAAAGCATACGGTGGGTAAACAAATTACTAATGAGCAATTGATAGAAAAGCTCATAATTATGAAGACATCCAAGGCAATGATCATGAATATAGGCATCACATCCGTGACAAGTAGACCGAAACGATTCTGCATCTACTACTATTACTCCACACATCGACCGACTCCTGCCTGCATCTACAGTATTAAGTTCATAAGAACAGAGTAACACCTTTAGCAAGATGACATGATGTAGAGGGATAAACTCAAGCATTATGACATAAACCCCATCTTTTTATCCTTAATGGCAATAATACAATACATGCCTTGCTACCCCTACTGTCACTGGGTGAGGACATCGCAAGATTGAACCCATCACAAAGCACCTCTCCCATTGCAAGAAAAACAAATCTAGTAGGCCAAACCAAATCGATAGATCAGAGAGAAATACAAAGCTATCTCAATCATGCATAAAAGAGTTCAGAGAAGACTCAAATAATATTCGTAGATAATCTGATCATAAATCCCCAATTCATCGGATCTCAACAAATGCACCGCAAAAGAAGATTACATCGAATAGAACTCCAAGAACATCAAGGAGAACATTGTATTGAAGATCAAAGAGAGAGAAGAAGCCATCTAGCTACTAGCTATGGACCCGTAGGTCTATGGTAAACTACTCACACATCATCGGAAGGGCAACAAGGTTTGTGTAGAGGCCCTCCGTGATTGAATCCCCCTCCGACGGAGTGCCGGAAAAGGCCCCAAGATGGGATCTTATGGGAACAGAAGCTTGTGGCGGTGGAAAAGTATTTTTGGTGTGTCCTCTGGTATAGGAGGAATATTTGAGAATATATAGTGGTGGAACTAGGGTTAGACATCCTACGGGGGGCCCACAAGCCCTGGGGGCGCGCCCCTACGGCTTGTGGCCGCCTCGTAGATCTTCTGGCCTCCTCTCCAAGTCTCGTGGATTTCTTCTGGTCCAAGAGAAATCATCGTAAAGTTTTATTCCGTTTGGACTCCGTTTGGTATTGATTTTCTGTAAAAGTCAAAAACAAGGAAAAAACAACAACTGGCACTGGGCACTAGGTTAATAGGTTAGTCCCAAAAAATGATATAAAATAGCATATAAATGCATATAAAACATCCAAAATAGATAATATAATAGCATGCAACAATAAAAAATTATAGATACGTTGGAGACGTATCAGTGAGGCTGACAACTGGACCCAGCAGCTACATGTTCGAACACAAGGAAGTGCCTCCTTATTACTCACAAAATAAAAATAATTCCTCCCCTAAAAACTAGGACCCACCAGCTATATCTTCGCACGCAAGGAAGTGCGTCCTTATCCTCCCTGACAGCTGGGACCCACCCGGGCGAAGCACATGTAGCGTTATCTGTCTGGTCGCGAACGTGTACGTACATACTGGTCGATCGATCTCTCTGCAATGATGAACCATGTCCGAGCAAGCAGCGACACGTGTAGTGCTAGAGCCCCCGACGTAGCAGTTCAGACAGTCTCTTCTAAACCGTGTACACGTACGTACAGCCATAGGGCAAAAAATACGGTCACGTACGTACATACAGGTGGGGGTCTCAAACGTGTACTTGCGCATACATACGGCCAGGGCTCGTGTACTTGGAGAGGCAATGGACGACAGCAATGACGTCCTGTTCATCGGCAGCCAACCGACTGGGTCGGAACGGAGAAAGTGCGTTGTGTTCATCGGGAGGCAACAGAATGCGTCGTGTTCATCGGGAGCCAACCGGCTTGGACGGAACAACCAAAACGGGGACTGGCGTACCGCAGAATGGAGGAAACGGCCTTCTGTTTGACTGCCTACGGTCGAAACGGGATCCTGTTCATCGGGAGGGGTCTGGCATATGATAACCCACAAGTATAGGGAATCATTTGTAGCCTTTTTCGATAAATAAGAGTGTCAAACCCAACGAGGAGATAAAGGTAGAATGAATATTCCCTCAAGTTCTATCGACCACCGATACAACTCTACGCACACTTAACATTTGCTTTACCTAGAACAAGAATAAAACTAGAAGTACTTTGTAGGATAGGTTTGCAAGATAATAAAGAACGTGAAAATAAAAGTTAGGTGCTGTTTTAATAAAAGTACAATTTAATAAAGTGAGTGTGGAAAAGTGGTGATAGGATTTGCGGAATTGTCCCTAGGCAATCGATAACTAGACCGGTAATCATTCTTGCAATTTTATATGAGGGAGAGGCATGCGCTAACATACTTTCCTTACTTGGATCATATGCACTTATGATTGGAACTCTAGCAAGCATCCACAACTACCAAAGATCATTAAGGTAAAACCCAACCATAGCATTAAGTATCAAGTCCTCTTTACTCCCATATGCCATAACCCCCTTACTCGGTTTGTGCTTCTGTCACTCATGCCACCGACTATAAGAGAACCATGAACATATTGCAAGACCCTACAGCGGGGACCCCTCACATTTGCGTGAGATGGAGGGCACCGTAGGATAGCACCATAATAAAATATATACTCATACTAACCAAGATCACGATTAACCCATAGGACAAAATATATCTACTCAAACATCATAGGATGGCAACATAGTATTGGATAATAGTATGAAGCATAAAGCACCATGTTCAAGTAGAGGGTACAATGGGTTGCGGGAGAGTGGACCGCTAAATATAGATGGGGGAAGGTGATGAAGATGTTGGTGAAGATGACGGAGTTGTTGGAGTAGATCACCGTCACATGATGATTGCCCCGGCGGCGTTCCGGCGCCACCGGGAGAGAGGGGGAGAGAGCCCCCTCCTTCTTCTTCTTCCTTGGCCTCCCCCCTAGATGGGAGGAGAGTTCCCCCTCTGGTCCATGGCCTCCATGGCGGCGGAGGGGCGAGAGCCCCTCCTAGATTGGATCTCCCTCTCTGTTCTCTTCTGTTTCGCGTTCCTGTTTTCTGGCCCTTCACCGTTTCTTAAATTCCCGGAGATCCGTAACTCCGATTGAGCTGAGATTTTAACACGTTTTTTTTTCCGGATATAAGCTTCTTTGCACCCGAAGTAGAGCTCCAACCGACTTACAAGGAGGGCACAACCCACCACCACGTTCCTGGGCTGCCTGGCGTGCCCAGGTGTCTTGTGGTGGCTGTGGCCCCCCATTTGCGATGATTCCACCTCCCAAAAATCACAAATATTCCAAAATAATTCTCGGTAAATTTTTATCGCGTTTGGACTTCATTTGATATGGATATTCCGCGAAACAAAAAACATGCAACAAACAGGAACAAGCACTGGGCACTAGATCAATAGGTTAGTCTAATAAATCATATAAAATGTTGCCAAAAATATGTGAAAGTTGTATAATATTGGCATGAAACAATCAAAAATTATAGATATGATGAAGACGTATCAGCATCTCCAAGCTTAATTCCTGCTCGTCCTCGTGTAGGTAAATGATAAAAAAGATAATTTTTGATGTGGAATGCTACCTAGCATAATCTTGATCATATATCTAATCATGGCATGAATATTAAGACACGAATGATTCAAAGCAATAGTGTATAATTTGACACAAAGACATCAATACTCAGGCATCCCAACAAACAATCATGTCTTTTAAAATATCAATGCTAAAGAAAGCTATCCCTACAAAATCATATAGTCTTGTCATGCTCTGTCTTCTTAACACAAAGCATTTATCATGTAGAACCCCGATGACAAGCCGAGCAATTGGTTCATACTTTTTAGCGCGCTTCAACTTTTTCAACCCTCACGCAATACATGAGCGCAAGCCATGGATATAGCACTATGGGTGGAATAGAGTATGATGATAGGGGTAAATATAGAGAAGACAAAAAAGTAAGAAAGTCTCACATCTGTCGGCGTTCTGGGATCGGGGGTACCCAGACTTGCCTGCGTGCGGCCCAGCGCGTGGGCCCATCGACGGCCCTATACGGCCCAACTGCAACACCCCCAAGACAAGACCCTCACAAGGACCCAGGCCTCACGAGGCGAATGACACCAAGACCTCCAGAGGAGCGGCCTCCCCAGGCTGCCTCCCGAGGGGCGGAGATCTCTATGCAAGCCTCCCGCCTCGTGAGGCCATGATGACGTGAGCCATGACGACCAAGGCCAGGAGGGCGCCAGCGAGCGTAGAGGGGACAGTTTCCTCTTCGGTGCTAAGGGAGCAAGGGCAGGCGCAGGTTCCCGAGGAAGTCCCCAAAGCTTTCCATTTTGGTGCAACGAGACCGAGACCACGAGCTCGGCAGGACGGATGTTATCGCCGAGCCCACCGCTGCATCATGGCCAGAAGCTTTGCAGGCGAAGACCACCTTTCATCAGGATAAGATGTACTCCTTGTCCCCCTTCAAAATTGGCCATTGTGGAATTCCTTCCCGCCTAAGCTATGAGGGAAGAGGACCAAGGCCACTATAAATATGGGCTAGCCATCACCGTAGAAGGGATCCCCCGATCAGACCCCTAACCAATCCATCCTCACCACTTGAGCCCTCGCGAGGCTGCTCATCCACCGTACTAGTTCATCCTCTACCTCCTCATGAGGCCATTCCACCAAAAGCAGGAGTAGCGTTTTACACTGCAAGGTGGCCCGAACCTGGGTAAATCTCTGTGTTGTTTCCTTCCGCACGATCCAGTGTACTCGTCGAGATTAGGTCATGGGCATGGCGAGCTAGCGTTGTTGTGAAGCGAGATCCTTCGTTCACGCCCCTGAGTTCGAACCTTCTTGGGTCTGCGGAGCCCTGAATCTGACATTTGGCACACCAGGTAGGGGCGTGTCGAAGCTCCGCCTCTTCATCAACCGCGTTCCATTCTCGCTCCGCCGTGCCAATGGCTGATGCTCCCCGAGTCCGCGCCTGGCGCCAGGCCACTCGTGTCGCTAGGACGGCGCCCGTGGGCCATGGCGTCCCACGCTGCTCTGCCTCTCCCGTGGCTAACGCTGCCACCGACCCCGCTGCTCACGAGCAGCAGGACTCATCGCTGCCACCCTCCATGCGGCGCGATGGCCGCACCGCCACTCCTTCTCTCACTCCCACCACGGCGTCGTCCTCCCACGCTCGCCGTGGGCCGGCAAACGCGCAGGCTACGCTACTCATGGCGCGCGAGCTGCTGCATTACCTTCCTGCCGACGAGGGCTACGACGCCTGGCTCGGCCGCATAACCGAGCTCGTCAACGCCGCCGGCGAGGCCCCGGCGCCCTCCCACTCGCTTCATCCCCCGCCATCCCAGGCGGGCGACGTGGCCCATGGCGCGCCTCCTCCTCCTCCTTTGCACGGCGCCGACCCTGAGCCTAGGCGCGACACGCCCCCGCGCGACCCGCCGCATGGGGCGCCGGTGCTGGCACAGGATGAGGCAAGCTGTCAGGTGGTGCAGCGGCCACAAGGCGATGCCCGTGCGCTCCCCGCACTACCGTGCCAGCATCAGGACCACGCTCCACTGGAGGCTGCGGTGCGCGGACATCAAGACCGAGCCCCCCTCGCACGTGCCATGCCCGTGAGTGCAGCAGGCTGCCGCGCGTTCACCCCTGAGCTGCGCCACATCGTCTGGCCCGACAAGTTCAAGCCGGACCTGCCCCCACGCTACGACGACACCCCCGACCGTGCAGAGTTCCTCCAGCTCTACTCGCAGAGCATCGAGGCGGCGAATGGTGACGACAAGGTCATGGCGAACTGGTTCCCCATTGCTCTCAAGGATGGCACGTGCTCCTGGCTTTACGCGGCCCTGTCATGCAGCATTCCCCTGGGATGCGCGCGCGAGGGGGCTGGACACGGGGGCTACGCTCAGGCCAAGCCTGACACACGCCACCTCATCAGGTCCCTTGTACATGGTCTTCTCTCGCCCCTCCCAGGCGAAGGCTAGCGAGGAAAGGTATGGAGGGCTCCGGATTAACCTCGTTGCCGCCCATGTTTCCTTCATGAGGGCTGCTCGCACATCAAGGGGGACCCCTGAGCATCGCGACTCAGGGGCCTCACTAGTCACGTAGCCCCTCGCCCCTTAGCTTTGTCCTGGTGATCCGGATGCCCCAACGACGGTCAAGGTATGCGCGGGGCTGGGCCATGCCGACGCAGAGCACTAAGGCAAGCAGGAAGGAAACTAAGCACGAAAAGGAAATCACGAAGTCCAAACAGTTATTATAGGCACCAAATGTTCTGCAAATTCAAACAAAGTCTTACGCATCCACGAGTCATGATAAGTATCGCAGGGTAAAATCTAGGAGCAGGGGTCATCGTCGCCATCGTCGCCGCTTGTCCCGGTCACGGCAAGCTCATCATCAACATCACTGCCGCCGTCGTCGCCACCACTCGCCTCCACCACACGGGGCTCGGCGTCAGGGATCCAGGTGAACTACTTCAGCAACGTCTCCACGTGGCCCTCCACGGTCGCCGCAGCGGCGGCACGGGACTCAGGAGCAACCGCGACAACCACCACATCAAAATTGAAGCCGGGATCCTGGAGGTAGAGGTGGCTGAAGACGCGCGTCCCTGCCGCGGAGAAGAGAGAGCGGCACTCGTCTTCCAGGAAGGAGTCCACCTTGGCGGCGGCACCTTCGAGCTCCTCGACAAGCCCGATAGAGAGCCCCACGTAGCCACCTTCGGGAGGCGCGAGCAGATCCTTGAAGCCTCCCCTGCAGATCGACTGCAGCCCTGGCGAGCCCTGAGCTCGAGGGAGGGGAAGGCGTCGCGCTCCGCGGCCGCCTTCTTCTCGACGGCGACAAGGGTCTTCTCCCTGGCATCTAGCCGGGCCGTCGCCTCGGAGACGTGCTGGGCATGGGACGTCTGGGCTTCGACCACCTCCTCCTTCAGCTTGGCCAGACGATCGCGCTCCGCGGCCGGATCGACAGTCACCTGGGACAGCTCGGAGTCGCGATCGGCGCTTCGCGGGCCTTGAGGTCCTCCTCCCACTGGTGGAGCCGTTGTGCGTGCACGGCTTGCTCCTCCTAAAGGGCCTTCAGGTTGGCCTCTGCCTAGCTGCAGCGCTTCCCGGCAGACACTGCCTCGGTCAGTGCCGTGTCACGATCCGCCTTGGGGCGCTGGAGGCTCCAGGCTCTCCTCGGGCACGACGAGGGCAGACGACTTGGCAGCCTGCTGGCCCACGGGGGCAGGCTCCTCCTGAGGCTGCATTGCTCTGTCCTCAGGGGCGGATCCCACCAGAGGAGGGCAAGGGGTCACCCCCTTCACCAGCGCCGGGGTTGCCGCGGCCGCGACAAGAGGTGTCGCCTTGTGGACCCCCGCATCCTTGGTGGTCGGTCCCCCGAGCGGCGCCGGCAAAGTGCCAAGGACAGGCGGTACACCCGTCTGCTCGGGCGTGACGCCGCCTAAGCGCCCAGGGACCGCGTTGGGCTGGCGCGATGCACCCCCACGCCCGGAGGCTGACGACGCCCTTGGGACAGGGGGCTCCTTCGGCTCGGTGCTCGCCTTCTTCTTCTTCGTCACATCACCACTCCTGGTCATCAAGAGGGGAGTGTTGTGAGCACAGCTGCAATCTTTGCTTAACCAAAAGCAAGGTAGGCTACTTACTCCTCAGGTGCGATTCACTTCCTCTTCTTCTCCTTCTCGGCGACGGTTGGGACGCTCCCCTCTTCTTTGGTGTGGCCTTGGCCGCGTCCAGGGGACGAGCGGGGCGCTCCTTGGTGGGCCCCGGTGTGGCGCTGCCGCCTGGAGAGGTGAGGTGGTCGCCCTGAGGGGTCACGACCGGTGGGGCCATGTCCGCCCCAGTAGCGGCCGGCCCGTCCCCCGTTCACGGTTCGGGCGGGGACGGGACCGACATCTGGATCAACCCGCTGGAGCATGGGGAGCCCTCCGAAGGGGGCGTGGGCGCGCTTTTCCTCGGGGCCGCCCGACCAGGTGCTTGCGTGGTCTGGGTGGTGGGCCCTGACCTCCTGAGGACCCTGGCGGAGCGCGGGGAGTCCGCGGCCGGGGGCTCGTTGGTGTCATCGTCGTCCTCAAGGTTGCGGAGGAGCTCGCTCTGCGACGGAGGGGACATTTCCTCCAGGTCGTCGTCCTCAATCTCCTCCGAGTCCTCTTCACCGCCGCTGTCGTCGGAGGACATCGGCATGGGGGAGTTGGGGAGCTCGGACGGCACGAGCCCCGGCTCGTTGAACACAGGCATGGCGGCGACCAGTTCCCCCCTGTCGTCACGGTGGTACAGCGGGGCGTAGGCTGCGGGGAGGTCCCCTGGATCGTCATTGAGCAGGGTGGCCAGGGCCTTGTCTAGCTCCTTGCCCGTCAGGCTGGCGGGGCAAAGCCTCATGTCGTCCCTCGCACCCTGGAATTCCCACAAGGGCCTTGTGTGCGACTGGAGCGGTGCCATGCGCTGCATCAAGAACTCCTTCATGATCATTCCCCCGTCAGCAGCTTGGCCTCAATATCCGAGGATATCCTCTTCAAGACACGCTCAGCCCCAGGGTCGGCGAGTTTTGCAGAGCCCCACCTCTCAAGCCGCTCGGGAGCACTATCGGCAGCTCCAACTGCGGGTTGAGACCCTTGGTGTCCAGGAAGACCCAGTGGTGCCAAAAGCCCTCCACCCTCTTCCCGGCCTTCAAGAGCACATTCCCCTTGTGGACCGCGACGAAGGAAACGCAAGCAGAGTGCTGCATCCTGTCGTGTAGCCGCAAGCTGAGGAAATGGCGGAAGAGCACCACGGAGGGCCTCACGCCCACGAAGGCCTCGCAGTAGAAGGCGAAGATGGACAGGAGGAGGATGGAGTTGGGCTAAAGATGGAGGGCGTGGATTCCGTAATGGTCAAGGATGGCGCAGAAGAACTCCGAGAAGGGCGGGACGAGCCCGCGAAGATGATGTGGAAGAAGAAGGGATAGACCGTCCGCGCCAAAGTGCTCCGCTCCGCGGAGCCGGCCCATGTTGAGATCTCGGCCCATTCATTGTCTTCGCCCACCATCTGCGGGAGCACAGGGCCAATATGCCCCTCCTCGGCGATGAAAGATGCATCGAGTGCTGGGGAAGGATAGGAGGAGGTCGCGGCCTGGACCGCGGGCTTCGACTTCCTGGGCACCATTTGCGGGGTCGCCGGCATTGGAGAAGGAGAAAAAAAGGGGGCGGAGTTGCGGTTGGATCTGGAGAAGCTTTTGGCTGGAGGAGGGGATCAGGAGCAAGGCGAGGGTGAGCAATGATGGCCCTGTGGTGCACGCCAGTCTTTTGTCAGCCCAGGCAGTTGCCGAGGCGACGTGGGAAAGTGGAGGCATCCACGTCTCGTCGTGCGCCACGCGTCGAGCCTGGCCCGCAGGTGATTGGGGCTCGCGACAATTCACCCTTCGCTCCTTGCCTTAGCCTCGAAGCCAGGCCAGGCCCGCCTTGGGCCCGGGGGCTACTATCGGCGTTCTGGGATCGGGGGTACCCAGACTTGCCTGCCTGCGGCCCAGCGTGTGGGCCCATCGATGGCCCTGTACAGCCCAGCTGCAACACCCCCAAGACAAGACCCTCGCGAGGACCCAGGCCTCGTGAGGCGAACGACACCAAGACCTCCAAAGGAGCGGCCTCCCCAGGCTACCTCCCGAGGGGTGGAGATCTCTATGCAAGCCTCCTGCCTCGTGAGGCCGCGATGATGTGAGCCATGATGATCAAGGCCAGGCGAGCGCCAGCGGGCGCAGAGGGGACAATTTCCTCTTCGGTGCTAAGGGAGCAAGGGCAGGCGCAGGTTCCCGAGGAAGGCCCCAAAGCTTTCCATTCTGGTGCAACGAGACCGAGACCACGAGCTCGGCAGGACGGATGTCATCGTCGAGCCCACCGCTGCGTCATGGCCAGAAGCTTTGCATGCGAAGACCCCCTTTCGTCAAGATAAGATGTACTCCTTGTCCCCCTTCAAAATTGACCGTTGTGGAATCCCTTCCCACCTAAGTTATGAGGGAAGAGGACCAAGGCCACTATAAATATGGGCTAGCCATCACCGTAGAAGGGATCCCCCGATCGGACCCCTAACCCATACATCCTCACCACTTGAGCCCTCGCGAGGCTGCTTATCCACTATACTAGTTCATCCTCTACCTCCACGTGAGGCCAATCCACCAAAAGCAGGAGTAGGGTTTTACACCGCAAGGTGGCCCGAACCTGGGTAAATCTCTGTGTTGTTTCCTTCTGCACGATCCAGTGTACTCGTCGAGATCAGGTCATGGGCATGGCGAGCTAGCATTGTTGTGAAGAGAGATCCTTCATTCATGCCCCTGAGTTCGAACCTTCTTGGGTCTGCGGACCTCTGAATCCGACATTTGGCGCGCCAGGTAGGGGCGTGTCGAAGCTCCGCCTCTTCATCAACTGTGTTCCATTCTCACTCCGCCATGCCAATGGCTGATGCTCGCTGAGTCCATGCTAGGCACCAGGCCGCTCGCGTCGCTAGGATGGTGCCTGTGGGCCATGGCGTCCCGCGCTGCTCTGCCTCTCCCATGGCTAACACTGCCACCGACCCCCCTGCTCACGAGCAGCAGGACTCGTCGCTGCCACCCTCCATGCGGCGCGATGGCCACACCGCCACTCCTTCTCTCACTCCCGCCACGGCGTCGTCCTCCCATGCTCGCCGCGGGCCGGCGAACGAGCAGGCTGTGCTACTCATGGCGCCCGAGCATGTCGTGGCTCGACATGATCACCTATGGGGCCATTGGCCCCTTTGTGGTTCGGCAAGGGGAAGGGCACGTTGCACAAAGAGCGGAGGTCATAGAACAACACGATGATGATGGCGCGGGTGGTTTTTACCCAGGTTCGGGCCACCACGAGGCGTAAAACCCTACTCCTGCTTTGGTGGATTGAGTGGAAGACCGAGACGAACGCGTAGTGCTCAAGCCCGGCAAGGTCGCGTCGGGGAGAGCAGCTACGCGCGTATGAGTGTACCTGGGTCCGAATCCTTTCTAAGGTTGCCTCGGCCCTCCTTTTATAGGTCAAGGGGTTACCATAGTGGCAAAACAGTCATTATCCAGTGATTAGATAGCCACAGTGCTATCATACCTAACTCTGCAGACAGGACAAGGTGCATTAAATGCACCGCTTAGTGTCACGTCGTGGATGCAGCCCGGCAAGCCTTGCCGCACCATTCAACCACCTTCTCGCCTGTCTGCGTGACACGCCCATGGACGGGTGTCATTTAGGGGTGATCTTCCTCAGGAATGGCTGCCACGTGCTGAATGATTGCCACTTATCCACTTGAGGGCTCGACACCACACCGATAAGCGACTTGCGTCACTGTGAGGTGGAGTGGTGGAGCCTTGGCGGGATAGTAGGCCGCCAGCGTCCCGGCAACCCTTGCCGGGAAGGTCTTGGGACTTGCCCTTGGGGTGACCTCGACCTGACCAGGCTCGCCTGCCCGGCAAGGGAGGCTTTTCCCTTGGTGATATCTTGCTATCTTGGTCTTCTTGATCCGCCCATTGTTCCCTCAAAGAGCTCATTTCTCTCTGGCTTGGCCTTGTCTTGGATAGTGGAACCTTGCCCTTGAGCTTGTGTACAGTCAGGACAACATACACCAGGGTTTGTTGCACCGACAGGAGCCCCCGGGCCTGGCCCGAACGCGCTGCCGAGCGTCGTTGGGGTAGGCCCTATCTAGTACACAGGCGAAGAGTTGGTGGTAGCTCACCCCTTGATATTTTCTTTGCCTCTTCATCAATCTGTGCTTGAGTCAGTTTCTAGTTTTTCCGTGCGTCGCGTGATGCCAATTGTGGTGGGGCCATTTCTGTAATGGCCCATGAATGACTTTAACCCACGGAGGAGTAACTGCCAATTCACTCATCTCACCACACGCTTATCCTTTTCCATGTATGCTGCATGCATCGAGTAGGGTAGGTAACGGAGGCACGTGGTTTGGGAAAGAGCGTCATGGCAAAGGCCTGGTCTTCTTGGATTTGTGTAAGAGGGCGGCAATCGGATCCGGCTGTCAGTGGTAGCTTGAACGGGTCGGATCAGAAAGAGCCCCTCGGGGGTGAGGGTGAGGGATCAGCCCCCAGCCCCAGCCTGCCTATAAAAAAGGGGTGCGAGAGGGAGCAGAGGCACCCATCCACGCACCTCTCCCCTTTTACTTCTTGCCTCCCTCTTTGTTATGTCGAGTGGGGGAGACCGGGGCCAGGCCTCGGGCTCTAACCCGGGGGTGGCGATTCCGACACTCGTGTTGACCCTCGGGGAGTGAGTTTGGTTCGGGGTTGTAGGAGATGCAGCTATCGTAGACGTGTGCGCCGAATCGACCGCAGTGTGGGAGGCGTTGCGCTCTTCCAAAATGGTGGAGCGCTCGTTTCCCCCACACAAGCCAGCCGCCTGGAGGGGAGTACTTGCCCTTGCCGCAAGTCGTCGAGGCTTGTCATCCTGTCGGCGAGGTCCCTGGGGCTTCCGGCGCCCGCCTGTGGTGCTGTGCTCGGGATCCATGGTAATCCCATCACTGCCCTCTCTAGCGAGGCCGGGGTTGACACTGAAGATGGCGGTGCCTTTCTGCCCGCCAAGGTGGGGAGTGGCGCTCCTCGCATGCTTCGGACGCCGCCGCTGCCTATCGCTTCTCCGAGGGAGGTGACGGGCCGAGGGGTTGGCGCCCTCCTGGAGCAATGGTGATGAGGAAAAATCGAGGGAAGACGGAGAAGGCGGGTGGCAGGCCGTCAAGTCGGAGTACGATGGCACCGACGCCTTCATCTCGTATTGCCATCCCGCTGCCTCATCTTTTCGCTCTTCCCCTCCCTCCCCGGCAGCATCATCACCGGCCTCTTCTGGACGGCTACCAGGGAGGGGTACGCTCTCTTGGTGCCTTCGCCTCCTCCAGTAGTCTTCCAGCTGAGCTCCGGCAGGCTCTCCCTGCCGGCGCCTGTGCTGGGACGCCTTGCTAGCCCTGGGGGTGGTGACCAGGGCACCGCCGAGCTGCTCTCTCCGCCCCCTCCTTCTCAGCCTCGCCACTCCCGATGTTGTCAGGCCGCGCCCGACAGGTCCTGACAGGGTTGGGCTGGGCTTCTACTCAGGCACTCCTTTTGCCCTCTTCGTCTCCCGCTGTAGTTCCTAGGAGGGGAGGGACAAGAAAGGGATTACGGGGCACTTATCTTTTTTCAGTCTAAGACATGTAGGCGTTTGCCAAACTTTAGTCTCAAATATGTAATCTTCTTTATCCATGTTTGTGTTCTGTAAGATCTGTACTTGCTTATTCGCATATTAATGAAAAAGACAAGCTTTGCCGGGTACTTTTGCATGTATTATGTCCATGCAGAGGTGAGATGCCTCTATACATTTAAGTAAACAAGTTATCTCCGGCAAGCTATCCTGCCGGTTCCTTCCGTTTGTTGCCGCGGGGCTTAGCCTACCGGGCTCAAAACTATGGAAAGGGACCAGCCCCTTGCCGAACCTCCTTCGTCAAAGGCAACTACAACCACCTTGACCGAAGCAACATTCGGGATAAAGGATGGGAGCACCTATGCTTCGAAGGTGACAAGGTTTTCATATGCACAAGTTTTCACCTTACAGAACATTTATGGACAAGAAGGAACTTATCTGTTTGGCTTGTCGGGGACCGATATGTAGGCTTGTCTTTGTTCTTCTCTTTGGGACCGAGTCCGCGGCAAGAGCCCTGTAGTTAAGTGCAGAGGAAAACAATGCTACATATGCTCTTATCTACATGATCATGCCATGCTCATGTTATGCTATGCACGCATGCAAGTTTTTGGGGCCCCCAGCGCTTCGTTTATTTATCTGCTACTCAGGGTCTGCACCTGGCTTTGTACAAAGGGTTACATGCAGCATCGGCAAAGCTTGTACAAAAGGGTGGCTGCTGGGCAGGGCCCGACAGCCGCGCCTTACGGGTAGAACTTACGGAGATGCTCAATATTCCATGAGTTTTGCAATTGAATGCCATCTCCGGTCTCCAGACGGACTGCTCCAGGTCTGGTGACTCGTACCACCCGGTAAGGGCCTTCCCACTTCGGCGTCAACTTGTTTGTACCCTTGGTGGACTGAACGCGCCTAAGGACAAGGTCGCCTTCCTTAAGGCTACGGGGATGAACCCTGCGGCTGTGATAGCGGTGCAGGGCTTGCTGATAGCATGCAACACGCGTAACAGCCCAGAGACGACTCTCCTCGAGGAGCACGGCATCATCATGCCGGTGCTGCTCTTGCTCTACTTCATCGTAGGCAAGTACTCGAGGTGACCCATACATGAGTTCCGTGGGGATCACTGCTTCTACCCATAGACTAGGGAGAAGGGAGTCTGGCCGGTAGCTCGATTTGGTGTCATACGGAGGGACCAAAGAACCACCGGCAGCTCATCAATCCAGCGCCTGCCGCATTGCTGCAACCTATCAAATGTTCTTGTCTTGAGTCCTCACAGCACTTCAGCATTCGCCCTCTCAGCTTGTCCATTGCTTCTGGGATGAGCAACAGAGGCAAATGAAACCTTGCTTCCGAGGGCTTGAACATATTGCATGAAGGCGCGGCTCATGAACTAGGTGCCGTTGTCCGTGATGACCCTGGTGGGTACTCCGAAGTGGCACACCAGTCCTTTCAGGAACTTGATAGCTGACTGTGTAGTCACCTTCCTCACAGGCTCCACCTCCGGCCACTTTGTGAACTTGTCGATGGCGACGTACAAGAACTCAAAGCCCCCAGTAGCACGGGGGAAGGGCCCCAAGATGTCGAGCCCCCAGACCGAAAAGGGCCATGACAAAGGGATCGTCTGGAGAGCTTGAGCAGGTTGATGGATATTCTTTGAGTGGAACTGGCAGGCTTCACATCTGGTGACTAGCTCAATTGCATCTTGGAGGGCCGTGGGCCAGTAGAAACCTTGCCGGAAAGCTTTTCCAACCAAGGCCCTTGATCCAATATGAGAGCCGCACATGCCTCCATGTATCTCTGCCAACAGTTCATTCCCTTCTTCCCAGCAAATGCACTTCAATTTCACATCGTTGGGCCTCCTTCTGTATAGTGCGTCATCGACGAACTGATACATACTGGCCCTCCGGGCTACTCTTTCAGCTTCTTCTTGCTCTTCGGGAAGTTCTCCTGTTTGGAGGTAACGGACTATGTGTCGCGCCCAAGTTGGAGCCTGAGGCTCGACAACAAGGATCAGCGACACCTCCTCATTCGTGGGAGCGCATGCCTCAACCGCGAGGATTGGTAGTTCGGCGGGAGGGTGCTGCTCGGCAAGCGAAGTGGAGTTGTTCCCACCAACCTCTCTGCTGGGGGCTTCTGGAAGCTCTGTCGGGAGAGGCTTGCCGGAGTCCAGTTTCCTCCTCTTTCTGGCCATTGTTGCCGGGGATACGGAGGGCTGAGTTAGGTGGAGAATAAAAGTCCCTGGTTCCACAGGGAGCTTTTGCACAGCGCACTTTGACAGATAATCAGCAATGCTATTTTCCGTACGGGGTACGTGCTCTGTTTGCAATCCATCAAAGCACTCCTCCAGCTTTCTCACTTCCTCCATGTATGCCTCCATCAATGGACTCTGATAATCCTTGTTCACTTGCCTCACCACAAGCTGTGAGTCTCTTCGTATGATCATCTTCTTAATCCCCAACTCCGTCGTGATTCTGAGCCCGGCAAGGAGTCCTTCATACTCTGCAGTGTTGTTGGTTGGCTTCTCCCGGGGGAAATGCATCTGGATCACATACTTGAGGTGCTCTCCAGTGGGTGCGACGAGGAGCACCCCAGCTCCTGCACCTTGTAGTGAGAAGGCACCATCAAAGTACATGATCCATTCTTGGGGTGCTTCCTTGCCGGGGATAACTGTTTCCAGTGCCTCTTCGTCTGGGGTAGGTGTCCACTCCGCAATAAACTCTACCAGTGCTCTGCTCCGAATGGTTGATGTGCTCTCAAACTTCAAACCAAAGCTTGACAATTCAAAAGCCCATTCCACTATTCTGCCGGTGGCTTCAGGGTTCCTCAGTATGCGTTGCAAAGAGAATCGGGTGACGACTGTGATCTCGTGGGCTTGGAAGTAGTGGCGCAGTTTCCTTGAGGCCATGATGAGGCCAAAGATCAACTTCTGCACACCAAAGTACCTTGACCTAGCCCCCTGCAGTAGGGAGCTGACAAAGTACACTGGCCGCTGCACCACCTTCTTCCTTGCCGTGATCCTGGAATTGTCTGCGTCGCTTCGCTCCTCTTTGTCCTGATCTACATCTGACCTTGCCGGGATGAGTTCACTTTCTCCTCCGGAGAGGACGGTAGCCGCGACTGCTCCTTCATCTATTTCTCGCTGCGCCACCAGCGCTGCACTAACCACTTGATTGGTTGCTGCTATGTATAGCAGCAACGGTTCTTGTGGAATAGGAGCGACTAAGGTGGGAACAGAGGAAAGATAGGTCTTCAAATCTTGCAGTGCAGCTTCTGCCTCCGGGGTCCACTCCACGGGCCCTGCCTTCTTCAAGATTTTGAAGAATGGCAAGGCGCGCCCAGCAGACTTGGAGATGAACCTGCTTAGCGCGGCAACACATCCAGTCAAATGTCTCACATCTTTAACTGTCTTGGGTGCTTAAATCTGCTCGATCGCCTTGATCTTGTCGGGGTGGGCCTCTATCCCCCGGTGGGACACGAAAAAGCCAAGTAGCTTGCCGGAAGGAATGCCAAACACATACTTCTCCGGGTTTAGCTTCAAGTTGATCTTGCGCAGATTTGCAAAGGTCTCTTCCAATTCCTGAATGAGAGTTGACTTGCCCTTGGTTTTGACCACTATGTCATCCATGTAAGCTTCAATATTCCTGTGCAGCTGGGACTCAAAACCAATTTGTAGTGCTCTTGCAAAAGTGGCTCTAGTGCTCTTTAATACGAAGGGCATCCGTATGAAGCAGCACGTGCCACAGGGGGTTATGAACGCTGTCTTCTCTTCGTCTTCATTGGACATGAATATCTGGTGGTACCCGGAGTAGGCATCCAAGAAGGAAAGCAGATCACACCCGGAGGTGGAATCCACAATCTGGTCAATGCGCGGAAAGGGGAATGGGTCCTTCGGGCATGCTTTATTTAGATCTGTGAAATCTATCCAAAGCCTCCATTTCCCATTCGCCTTGCGCACCACCACTGGATTTGCCAACCATGTTGGTTGCAGTACCCCTCTGACCAAATCAGCTGCCTCAAGTTTCTTGATCTCCTCGGCAATGAACTGCTACTGCTCCAAGGCTTGCTTTCGGACCTTCTGCTTGACGGGCCGGGCATGAGGGCAGACAGCAAGGTGGTGCTCAATTACCTCCCTGGGAACACCGAGGATGTCAGATGGTTGCCAAGCAAACACATCAACATTCGCCCGCAGGAAGGCAATGAGCGCGTTTTCCTATTTGTCGTCAAGGGTGGAGCTGAAAGTGAATGTATCATCAGCGCCAACCAGCCCTGCCGGGACCTTCTTCACAGCGGGTGCAGCAACCTTGCATCTCTTGCTAGTAGAACTCTCCGGCAAATCATCGACGGGTGCAGCGTACTCCGGAGAGGCGCGCTTCCCGGATTCCTTGTCGGCATCCTTGCTAGCTTTTCTCCCTTGTTTGTTTTCCTTGGCGAGGACTGCGGTCTCCGCGGCCTTGGCAACGACCGCATCCCGGTACATCTTGTCCACGCATATAACTGCGTCCTTCTTGTCTGATGGGATGGAAATAATGCCCATTGGTCCTGGCATCTTCAAGGTATTGTAGGCATAGTGGGATGCCGCCATGAACTTTGCCAGGGCAGGTCGTCCAAGTATCCCATTGTACGACAACGGAAGCTCAACCACATCGAACACAATTTTCTCAGTCCGAAAGTTCAACTCCCCTCAAAACGTCACCTGCAGCGTGATCTTCCCCTTTGGACAACTCCTGCCAGGGTTGATTCCCTGAAACGTGCCAGTAACTTTGAGCTCTTCATCTGTTATCTGTAGCTTGCTGAGCACCTTGGGGGAAATCAGATTCAACCCAGCCCCGCCGTCAACCAACATCTTTGTGACCTTGAGGTTGCGGATTGTTGGCGAAACCAACAACGGCAAGCACCCTACCGCAGTGGTGCGGTCAGGGTGATCCTCTTCGTCAAAGATGATGGGCGTGCGAGACCATTTGAGCGGTTTCTGCAAATCTGCCGTTGGCTCCACAGCATTGACCTCACGCACACATTGTTTCAGTTGGCGGATGAGAGGAGTGCAAGGATGCACCCCCGTCAATGCACAGGGCGTTAGTGGCTTTCTGAAACTCTTGCCCGCTGGTTTCCTCTTCATCCCCTTCATCGCTTTCGTCACCACATTCCTTCTTCTCATGACCTCTAGCAGGTTTCTCTTGACGTTCGGGAACCTTGCTGGGGCGGCCTCCTCGGCCGCCTTGGCCCTTCCCGCCAACGCCATCTTGGTTTCTCTCCTTGTCACACTTCTCGTACTCGGCTTTTTGCTTCTTGACGAGTTGCTCAACTTGATGACACTCTTGGAGATCATGGCCCTTGGTTCGATGGATCTTGCAGTATGGCCCATCTGTCTTCCCAGCCTTCTCGGTAGCAGCATCTTCCCGGCAATCAGTGCACGCGAAAACTTCCTTGCCAGGAGCCTCGGTCTTGGCCTTCTTGCTGGAACTATGAGTGCTTGATCCTTCAATAGCCAGCACTGCTTTATCCTTGCGCTTCTTGAAGTGTTTCTTGTTCTTCTTCTTCTGGCTGGCAGCATTTTCGTCATCTTCTGAGTCGACGTCAACGCCATCCTCTTCTCCGGGGAGACGCCTCCCTTCCTCCGTACGGGCACACTTATCCACCAAGGTGTAAAGCTCGTTCACAGTCTTGGGCAACCGGACATTCATTTTGGAACGTATCCTGTGGTTGCGCACATTGGACTGGAACACGGCAATCACAGCTGCCGGGTGGATATCTGGAATGTTCCTGTGCACCCGGCTGAACCTCTGCATGTACTTCCGTAAACTCTCCCCTTCCTTTTGTGGAAGGAGCTGCAAATCACTGGGCCGCCCTTTTTCTTGATGTCTGCCCGTGAAGGCACCAACAAACTCGTGACACATATCAGCCCAAGTCGAGATGGAGTTCTCCGGCAAGTGCATCAACCACGACCTCACATTTGGCTTGAGCCCCAAAGGGAAGTAGTTGGCGAATATCTTTTCATCTCTTCCCCCGGCGGCTTGAACAACAATAGTGTAGATGCTCAAGAACTCTGCCGGGTTCAGTCTTCCATCGTATTTTTCTGGTATCTCTGGCTTGAACGTACGGACAGATGGCCAACGGACTTGCCGCAACTCACGAGTGAAGGCAGGACACCCAACCTCGAAGGGTAGGTATCCGTCTCCACCCGACGCAGGCTCGTCGACGTTGGGCCCATTGCGCCTGTCGGACTGGCGGTGGGTTTCGCGGCGCCGTTGTCTTCCCTCCGCCTATCCTCCAGGACCTGCCGCTGATCTCGATGGGCTCGAGTTTCAGATGAAGCCATTGACACCTCATCATGTTCCTGGTCATGTGGCTCTGGCTGCGGCCCCTGCGCTGGCTGTCGGGGGGGGGGGGGACTGCACTGTGAGGTTGGCCCCTTCAGCACGGCCAGCGGCTCGGGTCGTTGCCACTGCCTGCAGATGCCGTGGCGTGCCCGCCCGTTGCGATCCCCCTGCCTCAGCGAAACCAATCAAACTTTGAATGGTTGCTCTCCATTCATCCATTTGGTCGGCAGCTGGCGGGAATCTCAACAGGAGTTGGGCTCGAGCCATGCCCTCCAAAGCAGTGCTTGGCATGGACGACGATGCAGATCACGACGTCGCCCGACTCCTGACGGTGCCGGTAGTGGCGGCATCACGCTCTCGTTGTCGCGAGCCAGTCGCGAGGGCGGCATGACAATGAGAAGGACACACTTGGGGGTTGACGGCCCCATTCGACGCTTCGTATTGATTGCCTTGTCCTTGGGAAGGCGTGTGCCTTGTAGCTACACCCGTAGCTGGGGCAGCTAGGAGGTTGCGGTTCGCGCCGGAGCGGGCGCCATCGCTGAGGCTGCGTTCTCCAGTGAGGTGGAGAGGCGGGAATTGGATGTTCTCCCCTCCCGCATCTTGTGGAGCGTGGCCACTAGGATGTTGTTGACGCTATCCTTCTTCGGCGCCTCCCACTCCCACCTCAGCCGCGGGAGGAACGACGATGGCGCCGCCTGCGCTGGTCACGTCCCCCATGGCGTTTGCGTCCCCCGACGGCACCGCAGCCCCCATGGGATCGGTGGCTGCATGCGAGGGGGCCTTCGAGGTGGAAGGATGTTCTCCCCTCCCGCATCTTGTGGAGCGTGGCCACTAGAATGTTGTTGACGCTGTCCTCCTCCGGCGCCTCCCACTCCCACCTCAGCCGCGGGAGGAACGACGATGGCGCCGCCTATGCTGGTCGCGTCCCCCACGGCGTTCGCGTCCACCGACGCCACCGCAGCCCCCATGGGATCGGTGGCTGCATGCGAGGGGGCCTTCGAGGTGGAAGGACGGGCTACTGCACCCGACTTTTTCTTGGGCGCCATGGGTGATGACGCCGTCGTCGAAGCAGATGGTGATGAAGATCGACACGCTGTCTACGTCCTCGGGTTCACACAAGTGCTCCCCCCTACCTGGCGCGCCAAAGATGTCGTGGCTCGAGACGATCACCTATGGGGCCTTCGGCCCCTTTGTGGTTCGGCAAGGGGGAAGGGCACGTTGCACAAAGAGCGGAGGTCATAGAACAGCACGTCGATGGTGACGTGGGTGGTTTTTACCCAGGTTCGGGCCGCCGCGAGGCGTAAAACCCTACTCTTGCTTTGGTGGATTGAGTGGAAGACTGTGACGAACGCACAGTGCTCAAGCCCGGCAAGGTCACCTCGGGGAGAGCAGCTACGCGCGTATGAGTGTACAAGGGTCCGAATCTGTCAGCGTTCTGGGAACCGGGGTACCCAGACTTGCCTGCCTACGGTCCATGGCGTGGCTCCATCGATGGCCTGGTACGGCCCATCTATGACACCGACAAGACAAGACCCTTGCGAGGGGCCAAGCCCCACGAGGCGGATGGCTCCAAGACCTCCAGAGGGTGCGGTCACCCCTGGGCTGCTCCTGCGGAGCGGAGTTTCCTATGCAAGTGCCCAGCCTCATGAGGTTGCGGTGACGCAAGCCATGACGACCAAGGCCAGGCGGGTGCCAGCAGGCACATAGAAGACAGTTTCCTCTTTGGTGCTGAGGAGGCAAGCACAGGCACGGGGTCCCGAGGAATCAGCCAATGGTTTCCATTCCCGTGCAACGAGACCAAGACCGCCAGGACGGCAGGACGGATGTCATCGCCGAGCCCACCACAGCGTCACGACCAGAAGCTTTGCAGGAGAAGACCACCTTTTGTCAGGATAAGATGTACTACTTGTCCCCTTTCAAATTGGCCACTGTGGGATCCCTTCCCGGCTATATTTTCGGGGAAAGAGGACCAAGGCCACTATAAGTATAGGTTAGCCACCACCATGGACGGGATCTGACCCCGGTCAACTCATTCCCTCACCAGAGCAGACCTCGCGAGATTGTTCATCCCTTGTACTAGTTCATCCTCAGCCCCTCGTGAGGCTAATCCACCATAAAGCAGGATTAGGGTCCTACACCGCAAGGTGGCCTGAACCTGGGTAAACTACCGTGTCCATCTTCTTTCTTGTTCATCGAGCTAGGCCGTGGGGCGACGAGTAGGTTGGCTGGAGAGGTTGAGTTCTTCGCACACGCCCCAGAGTTTGAACCTTCTTGGGTCTGCGGAGCCCTGAATCTGACATTTGGTGTGCCAGGTAGGGGGGTGTCGAAGCCTCTCTTCCACCATTCACTCCGCCACCGTTCCACCGCTCCTATGGCTGATGCTCGCCGTGTCCGTGCTGAGCGCCGGGCCGCTTGTGTCGCCTAGACGACACCTGTAGGCGACGGCCCTCCTCGTCGCTCTGCCTCCCTAGTGGCTAACGCCGCCACCGACCCTGCCGCCCGCGAGCAGCAGGACTCGTCGCTGCCACCGTCCGTGTGGCACGACGGCCGCACTGCGACTCCATCACCCACTCCAGCCACGACATCATCTTCTCACGCTCGGCGCGGGACGGCCAACGTGCAAGCCGCACTGCTTATGGCGCGTGAGCTCCTGCGCTATCATCCGGCCAACGACCTCTACGAGGATTGGCTTGGTCGCATCGCCGAGCTCGTCAGCGCCGTCTCGCTCACTGCCTCCCCCGCTGTCTCAGGCGGGCGATGTGGCCCACGGCGCACCTCCTTCTCCTTCTCGGCGCGACGTTGTCCCCGAGCCCAGGCGCCAAGCACCCCAGCGCGACCCGCCGCGCAGGGCGCCGACGCGCGATGAAGAAAGTTGCCAGGTGGTGCAGCGGCCCCAAGGAGAGGCGCGCGTGCTTCCAGCGCCGCCACGTTAAGACCGCGTGCCGCCACTTCCAAGACCAAGCTCCCCCCATGCAACCCGCGCCCGTGAGTGTGGCTGGCTGCCGTGCCTTCACCCCGGAGCTGCTCTGTGTTGTCTGGCCCGGCAAGTTCAAGCCGGATCTGCCTCCACGCTACGATGGCACTCCTGACCCCGCTGAGTTCCTCCAGCTCTACGAGCTAAGCATCGAGGCGGCGAACGGCAACAACAAGGTCATGGAAACTGGTTCCCCATGGCTCTCAAGGACAGCGCGCGCTCTTGGCTCTTGAACCTCTCGGCGGGGTCAATCTCCTCCTAGGACGAGCTCCGCGAGCGCTTCATTGCCAACTTCCAGGGTACTCGCGACCGCGCCCCTGCAGCAGGTGACCTGCGGCGCATAAAGCAGCAACCGGGCGAGACCTTGCACAAGTACATACAACACTTCACCAACGTTCGCCTCAAGATCCCGAAGGTGTTGGACGAGGCCATCATCTCGGCGTTCTCTGATGGTGTCCAGGACGTCAAGATGAAGTAGGAGCTCGCCATCCACGAAGACTTTTGCTCGGCCCTGGAGATGTTCAACATGGCCGCCAGGTGCGCAAGGGCAGAGGAAGGTGGCCTCTCCTTCCTGGAGCCTCCAGAGGTCGATCCTGAGGACAAGAAGGCCAAAGCTAAGGAAGTGAAGCGCAAGGGCCCCGCTGTGCTCGTGGCTGGGCCAGAGATGAAGCGCGGTTGCGACCACGCAGAATCCTCCAGGGGTAACCACCCGTTCTGCGTCTTCCACAACGTCCACAACCATAACACCAACGACTGCCAGGAGCTCAGGGCAATCCGCGATGGGTGCCTTGGCCGCCGTCCCGAGCGCAACGACCGTGGCTACGGCCGCGGAGGAGGTCGTGGTGGAGGCCGCTGGGACAACCGCGACCCCCGGTAGGACTGGCGCGATCAGCCTCGTGAGGACCGCTGGCAGGGCCAGCCTCGCGACGGCCCCTGGCGTGACCAGCCTCGCGATGACCATCCTCAGGGCAACGCTGGTCTCCCTCCGCTGCCGCCGCCTCCAAGGAGGAACGATGACAACCGCCAAGATGATGGGGCTGGGGGCTTCCAGGAGGCACGCGCGATCGCCTGCATCCTAGGAGGTGCTCAGGCCCCCACCTCTCATTGCATCTTCAAGCAGTTTGCTCGCGAGGTGAAGGCGTCCCTCCCCAAGCTTGAGGCGTCGCGTCCCCTCAGGTGGTCCAAGTACGCCATCACCTTCGACTCTGCGGACCAGCTCAAGTGCTCGTCCACCGCTGGCGCGCTCCCGATGCTCTACTCGCCAACCATCAGCAATGTCCTCGTCACAAAAACACTCATCGACGGTGGCGCGGGGCTCAACGTCCTCTCCGTCGAGACGTTTGACACGCTCCAGGTGCCATACGACCAGCTTCTGCCCACCAAGCCTTTCTCAGGAGTGACCGATAGCTCCACCACCCCCATAGGGCAGGTTCACCTCCCTGTCACCTTCGGCAAGCGCGACAACTACCACACTGAGCTCATCGACTTTGACGTCACCCACATTCACCTCCCGTACAATGCCATCCTCGGGTATCCAACCCTCGCCAAGTTCATGGCGGCAACTCACCATGGCTACAATGTCCTCAAGATGCCAGGAAGCGGCGGCATCATCATGGTCACCTGCAATGAAAAGGATGCGGTGTGCTCCCTCGAGCGCGCCTACCAGGCTGCGGCGGTCGATAACTCCAATGGCGAGGGCGCTACCCTGCCTCCTGAGACCATCCACAAGAAGAAGAAGCAACTCCTCCTCAAGGGGCATCAGGAGGCCGGGGCACCCGACGACCGCGCCTCAGGCCCCGCGCCCACTGCTGGGGCGCCTTTCCCTCTCGCATAGGAAGGCGCACCCGGCGCCCCTCTCAGGATGGGCTCGGGGGCTCTCATCTAGAGGGCCTCTGACCAGCGTCATGAGGGAGGCGTTCGGGCATCATGTGGAGGCGTGCTTCAATGCGCGCTTCCATGAGCAAGGCGCCAGGCGCGAGGCGCCAGGCGCGAGGGAGTTCATCACCAGGGCAATCGAAGAGCTTCAAGAGACGCGAGCCATGTGTGGCGAGCGTCGCCCCACATCATCCTGTGCAGCTGCCGCCCCCTGACGTGGGTGGCAAGCTGCGCGTCTGCGTCGACATCCCTGAGCTCAACAGGGCTGCTTCTCAGGAGCTCTTCTGGCCGTCCCGTGTTGGCCGGTGTAGGGGCCACCCCCACAGCTACGTCTGCATGCCGTTCGGCCTGCCGAACGTGGCTGCCTCGCACCAGCACTACATGCAGGGCGTCCTGGCAGCTCACGAGGCCACTCGCCAGGCAGCCTTGATGATGGAGGGGCCGGAACCTCGTGAGCCCCCCAGACCTCCAGAGCCCCTCGGGCCTCAGGGGCCGGCCGGCTCGTGAGAAGCGATCCTTGCAACACGCATCTTCAGCTACTTCAACGGCCCTACAACAACGGTGCCAGGTGACTTTTTGGTTTGTTCAGTTGAGGGCGCCCCTCGGGCTGCATTATCCTCAAGCTGTCGGGGCCCACTCCCACAACCTGTATCATTTTGCGCATGTATCAGAACTGGCTTCACCCTTTCATGAATCGCTTAATATTGTCACCTGCATGTCCGGTGCTTCGCCACCATGAATGTTGTGCGCCCTCACAAAGCTGCCCACGACCGCCTCATGATTAAGGACTGGCACGACATCTGTGCTCGGGTCCATCCCTGCAGCGTCGCTAAACCCAAGTGGTCGACCTCTGTCTCGCAGGCCAGCTCCCATGCATGACACCTCCCGTGGTCCTTGGTGCCTTGTTCTCACATGAGCTAATCGAGAGTGGATGAGTTAGAGTGCGCAACTCGGTGCCTCGCCGCCGCGGGAGCCACGCGCCGGTTGTCTTTCTTTAGGTTTGTTGCATGAGAAGACTGGGCACGGCGTCTGTGCTCGGGTCCGTCCCAGCAGCATCGATAAACCCAATGGCTGAGCTCTGTCTGGCAGGCCGGCCCCATTCACGTCACCTCCTGGGGTCATTGGTGCTTGGCCTTCTCATGCGATGTCCTTCGGAGATTCACTCGACGCAAGCCACCCCAACATCTCTCATGATTCTTACAGGCACCCCGCAACAAAATTCAGGCGCAACCCGCCTTGAGGTAGGGCCTCGTGAGTCCCGCGCTGGCTCACGGGTGCCCATATACACCTCCTCCAGTCCTGCCGTGCTAGCCACATGTATGGACGGGGCTATACACGCCCCGGAGTCTCCCCCCGAGGGAACTCCCACCCACGCACCAGTGGAAGCCCCATGCTCCGCACTGGCGGACGACACGGTCGAGGAGCGACTATGCCCACGTACCAGTGGAAGCCCCATGCTCCGCGCTGGCGGACAACATGGCTGAGGAGCGGCTAGGCCCACGAAAGAGTGGAAGCACCATGCTCCGCGCTGGTGAATAAACAACTGAGGGCGGCCCCCGTGGCCGCATCAACCTCAGGACAACCTTTCAGCTCTTCGCTCTGTAACACCTCACGGCTTTCCCCTAGAGAGGCCTGCGCGAGGGGGCTGGGCACGGGGGCTACGACCAGGCCATGCCTGGCGCACGCCACCTTACCTGGTTTTCTAGCGTCCCTCCTAGGCAAAAGCTGGCGAGCAAAGGTATGGAGGACTCCGGATTACCTTGTACGACTGCTCGTTTTTCCTTCATGAGGGCCGTTCATACGTCAAGGGGGACCCCTGAGCACCGCGACTCAGGGGCCTCACTGGTCACGTAGCCCCTCGCCCCTTGGTCTCATCCTGGTGATCCGGACGCCCCAACGGCGGTCGAGGTATGCGCGTGGCTGGGCCCTGCCGGCGCAGAACATCGAGGCTGTTCGTACGTCAAGGGGGACCCCTGAGCATCGCGCCTCAGGGGCCTCACTAGTCACATAGCCCCTCACCCCTTGGTCTCGTCTTGGTGATTCAGACGCCCCAACGGCGGACGAGGTACGCATGGGGCTGGGCCCTGCCGACGCAGAACGCTGAAGCAAACACGAAGGAAACCAAGCACGAAAGAGAAATCACGGAGTTCTAGCAAGTTATTACAAAATGTAATGTTCCACAAACTCAAGCAGAAATTCTTACGCCTCCACGAGGCACAATAAATGTTGCAGGGTCAAACTAGGAAGCCGCTCGCCTGAAGCCCGTCATCAATGACGTTGCCACCATCTTCGCCGGCCTCTACCGCCACAGCTGCGGGGTCGGGGACACAGCGGAACTTCCCCAGCAGGTCTTCTACCTGCTTCTTCACGGCTTCAGCGGCAGCAGCGCGGGACTATGGGGCCACTGGCTTGATGTGTACGCTGAGGTCGAAGCCTGGGTCTCGAAGGTGGAGGTGGCTGAAGATGCACGTTGCGGCCGAGGTGAAGAGAGCGCGGCACTCCTCCTCCACCGCGGAGTCCACTCCAGCGGCGATGCCCTCAAGCGCCTCAGCAAGCCTGGCGAGAAGCCCGACAGGGCCGTCCTCCGGGGTCGCCAGCGGCTTCTCGTACCCTCCTCCATAGATGGAGTGCAGCGCCTCGTGATGCCTGAGCTCGAGGGAGATGAAATATTCGTGCTCCACGGCCGCCGTTTCCTCAGCGGCGGCGAGGGTCTTCTCCCTGGCCTCCAGCTTGGCCGTCGCGTCAGAGACGAGCTGGGCGTGGGACGCCCGGGCCTTATCCACCTCCTGCTTCAGCTTGCCCAGGCGGTCCTGCTCCGCGGCTTGGTCGACGGTGGCTTGGACCAGCTTCGCGTCGCGGTCGGCGAGCGTCGCCTCATGGGCCTTGAGGTCCTCCTCTAGCTGCTGGAGCTGTTGGGCGCGGGCGGCCTGCCCCTCTTGAAGGACCTTCAGCTCGGCTTCCGCATTGTCGCAGCGCTCCTTGACGGATGCGGCACTGGCCAGTGCCGCGTCGCGTGCCCCCGAGGCTTCGCTGGCCACCTTCCGTCTCTCCGCGGCGACGGCCTCGACACGGCCCCAGGCTGCCTTGGCGGACGTGTTGGCCTGAAGCCACCCTGAGACTAGCCCCATGTGTTCCCTCGCAAAACACATGTCGGCATCCTGGAGGTCGACTCGGAGTTGGTTAAGTGTGGCCTGGGCTTCGTCCAGGGCACCGGGCCTCATGAGGGGGCCACAGTCAGCCAGCACAAGGGCCTGGGGAGCAGGCGGCGTTGGCGCAGGGGCTGGCGCCGCCGTCAGGGAGGCAGCGTCAGGTGCAGCTCACAGTGCTGGGGGCTCCGAGCCCCCCTCAGGCATGACGGGGACCAGCGGCTCAGGAGCCTGCTTGCCCGCGGAGGAAGATTTCCCCTGAGTTTCCATCATGCCTTTGGGGGCCCGCTCCGTCGCAAGGGAGCGCGCGGCGGCCTCTTCAGCCTGGAGCGGGGCCACCACGGCTTTGGCGAGCGATGGCACCTCAGGGGCCCTGGCGTCCTCCTTCTTCGTCTTCACCACAAAACCCACCCTGATCATCAGGAGGGGAGCGCTATGGGTACGGTATCAGGAGAGGACAAACGAAAACAAGGCAAGATGCTTACTCGTCAGGGGCGATGTACGCCCTCTTCCTAGCCAAGGCCGGGGCACCTTCGATCTTCTTGGGCGCGGTCTTGGCCACGTCTTGGGGGTTGATAGGGCGCATGACTGCCGGCTTCGATGTGGCGCCGATGGGCGACAACGCAGGGGCGCCACCTCGAGGAGGGGGCGCTGCCCCACTCTTCTTCGGGGTCGCTCGTCCTAGCCTCCGCATGGCTGGGGGAGTGGCCCCGGACCTCGTGACGACCCCAGTGGAGCGTGGAGATTCTGCGACCGAGGGCTCGGCGGCGTCATCATCGTCGGTGAGGCCGCGGAGAAGCTTGCTCTGGGACGGGGGAGAGATCTCCGCCGTGTCATCCTCGGTTGCCTCCGAGTCCTCCTCACCCTCCTCGCCGACACTGTCGCCAGAGGACACCGGCACCGGGGAGTTGGGGAGCTCGGGCGGCACGAGCCCCAGCTCGTTGAAGATGGGCATGGCGGCGACCAGCGCTGCTCTGTCAGCGCGGCGGTACAGCGGGATGGAGGCCACCGGGAGGTTGCCTGGGTCCCCCTCAAGCAAGGTGTTCAGGGCCTTGCCCAGCTCCTCGCTTGTCAGGCTCCCCGAGCACAGCTGAACGTCGCCTCCTGCGCCCTCGGGCTCCCACATGGGGCGCGTGTGCACTTGGAGCGGGGCCAGGCGCTGCGTCAGGAACTCCTTGACAAGCATGGCCTCCGTCAGCGCCCTGGCCTTCATGTCTACGGTTATCTTCTTCAAGACCGGCGCCGCCCGGGGGTCGGAGAGCTTCTCGTGACCCCACCTATCAAGCTTCTCCGGCAGCTCGGTTGGCAACTCTAGCCGCGCGTGGAGGCCCTTGGCATCCATAAAGACCCGCTTGCACCGGAAGTTCTCCACCTTATTCCCGGCCCTCATGAGTGCGTTGCCCTTGTGGACCGCGGCGAAGGATACGCAGCCGGAACGCTGGGTTGGATCGTGCATCCGAAGATAGAAGAAGTGGCGGAGGAGCACGACGGAGGGCCTCACACCCACGAAGGCCTCGCAGTAAAAGGAGAAGATGGACAAGAGGAGGATGGAGTTGGACATAAGATGCACAACATGGACCTGGTAGTGGTCGAGGACGGTGGTGAAGAACCCGGAGAAAGGCGGGACAAGCCCCATGAAGACGCTGTGGAGGAAGAAGGGATAAACCATCTGCGCCAAGGTCCCCTACTCGGTGGAGCTGGCCAGGAGGGTGGTCTCGCCCCACTCATTCTCGTCACCCGCCGTCAGCGGGAGCGCGGCGGCAAGGTGCCTCCCCTCGGTAATGGAGGATATGCCGAGGCCGGCGCAGGAGAAGAGGTGGAGCTCGCTACCGGCGTGGCAGATTTTGCCTTCCCGGACGCCATTCGCGGGATCTCGGAGGAAGAGGTGTAGAAGGGAGGAAGAGCTCAGCTAGATCTGGAGGTGTTCTTGCCAGGAAGAAAGGGGATCTGGAGCAATGCGAAGAGAAGGCAATGATGGCGCGGTGCAGGCGCTAGTCTTTTTGTCAGCCTGGGCAGTTGACGAGGTGGCATGGGGAAGTGGAGACGCCCACGTCCCATCGAGCGCCACGTGTCAGCCTGGCCTGCAGGCGATTGGGGCCCATGGCGCTTTGCCCTTGCCCTTTGGCTTCGCCCCGAAGCCAAGTCCGAGCGAGCCTTGGGCCCGGGGGCTACTGTCGGCGTTCTGGGAACCGGGGTACCCAGACTTGCCTGCTTGTGGTCCATGGCGTGGCTAAATCGACGGCCTGGTACGGACCATCTACGACACCGACAAGACAAGACCCTCGTGAGGGCCCAAGCCCCGCGAGGCGGACGGCTCCAAGACCTCCAGAAGGAGCGGTCACCCCTGGGCTGCTCCAGAGGAGCGGAGTTTCCTATGCAAGTGCCCAACCTCATGAGGTTGCGGTGACGCAAGCCATGACGACCAAGGCCAGGCGGGCGCCAGCAGGCGCAGAGAAGACAGTTTCCTCTTTGGTGCTAAGGCGGCAAGCGCAGGCGTGGGGTCCCGAGGAATTAGCCAAAGGTTTCCATTCCTGTGCAACGAGACCAAGACCGCTAGGACGGTAGGACGGATGTCATCGCCGAGCCCACCGCAGCGTCACGACCAGAAGCTTTGCAGGAGAAGACCACCTTTTGTTAGGATAAGATGTACTACTTGTCCCCTTTCAAATTGGCCACTGTGGGATCCCTTCCCGCCTACATTTTCGGGGGAAGAGGACCGAGGCCACTATAAGTATAGGTTAGCCACCACCATGGACGGGATCCGACCCCGGTCGACTCATTCCCTAACCAGAGCAGACCTCGCGAGGTTGTTCATCCCTTGTACTAGTTCATCCTCAGCCCCTTGTGAGGCTAATCTACCATAAAGCAGTAGGGTCTTACACCACAAGGTGGCTCGAACCTGGGTAAACTGCCGTGTCCATCTTATTTCTTGTTCATCGAGCTAGGCTGTGGGGCGATGGGTAGGTTTGCTGGAGAGGTTGAGTTCTTCGCACACGCCCCAGAGTTCGAACCTTCTTGGGTCCGTGGAGCCCTGAATCCGACAGAATCCTTTCTAAGGTTGCCTCGGCCCTCCTTTTATAGGTCAAGGGGTTACCACAGTGGCAAAATAGTCATTATCCAGTGATTAGATAGCCATAGTGCTATCATACCTAACTCTGCAGACAGGACAAGGTGCATTAAATGCACCGCTTAGTGTCACATCATGGATGCAGCCCGGCAAGCCTTGCCGCGCCATTCAACCACCTTCTCGCCTGTCTGCGTGATACGCCCATGGATGGGTGTCATTTAGGGGTGATCTTCCTCAGGAATGGCTCCCACGTGCTGAATGATTGCCACTTATCCACTTGAGGGCTCGACACCGCACCGATAAGTGACTTGCGTCACTGTGAGGTGGAGCAGTGGAGCCTTGGCGGGATAGCAGGCCGCCAGCGTCCCAGCAACCCTTGCTGAGGAGGTCTTGGGACTTGCTCTTCAGGTGACCTCGACCTGACTAGGCTCGCTTGCCCGGCAAGGGAGGCTTTTCCCTTGGTGATATCTTGCTGTCATGGTCTTCTTGATCCGCCCATTGATTCCTCAAAGAGCTCATTTCTCTCTGGCTTGGCCTTGTCTTGGATGCTAGAACCTTGCCCTTGAGCCTGTGTACAGTCAGGGCAACATACACTAGGGTTTGTTGCACCGACAGAGCAACTGCGTTACCGTCTCGCCGACAAGGGCTACGACGCCTGGCTCAGCCGCATCATCGAGCTCGTCAACGCCGCCGGCGAGGCCCCGGTGCCCTCCCACTCGCTTCGTCCCCCGCCATCCCAGGTGGGCGACGTGGCCCATGGCGCGCGTCCCCCTCCTCCTTTGCGCGGCGTCGACCCTGAACCTAGGCGCGACCCGCCCCCGCGCGACCCGCCACGTGGGGCACCGGCACCGGCACGGGATGAGGCAAGCTGTCAGGTGGTGCAGTGCCACAAGGCGAAGCCCATGCGCTCCCCGCACCACCGCGCCAGCATCAAGACCATGCGCCGCTGGAGGCAGCAGCACGCGGATGTCAGGACCGAGCCCCCCTCATATGTGCCACACCCGTGAGTGCAGCAGGCTACTGCGCATTCACCCCTGAGCTGTGCCGCGTTGTCTGGCCTGACATGTTCAAGCCGGACCTGCCCCCACGCTACGACAACACCCCCGACCCTGCAGAGTTCCTCCAGCTCTACTTGGTGAGTATCGAGGCGGCGAATGGTGACGACAAGGTCATGGCGAACTGGTTCCCCATTGCTCTCAAGGATGGCACGCGCTCCTGGCTCCTTCACCTCCCGGAGGGATCGATCTCCTCCTGGGACGAGCTTCGAGAGCGCTTCATCACCAACTTCCAAGGCACTCGTGACCGCGCCCCTGTAGTGAACGACCTGCGACGTGTGAAGCAGCTGCCGGGCGAGACTCTGCACAAGTACATACATCGCTTCATGAATGTTCGCCTCAATATCCCAAAGGCGTCGGACGAGGCCATCATCTCGGCGTCAGGGATGTCAAGATGAAAGAGGAGCTTGCCATCCACGTCGACTTGTGCTCGGCCTAGGAGATGTTCAACCTGGCGAACAAGTGTGCAAGGGCCAAAGAGGGCTGCCTGTCCCTCCTCAAGCTTCCGGAGGCCGACCTTGAAGACAAGAAGGCCAAGGCTAAGGAGGCTAAGCGCAAGGGCCCCGCCGTGCTGGCAGTGGAGCCTGGGATGAAGCGTGGTTGTGACCATGATGAGCCTCCCAGGGGCAACCACCCGTTCTGCATCTTCCACAACATACACAGCCACAACACCAATGACTGTCAGGAGCTCAGAGCACTCCGTGACGGGCGCCTCAGTCGTCGCCCCGAGCGTGGTGACCGTGGGTACGGTCGTGGAGGAGGCCGCGGCGGAGGCCGCTGGGACAACCCCGACCCTCGCTAGGACTGGTGCAACCAGCCCCGCGAGGACCGCTGGCGGGATCAGCCTCGCGACGGCCCCTGGCGTGACCAGCCTCCTGAGGACCGTCCCTAGGGCAATGCCGGCCTCCCTCCGCTGCTGCCGCCACCAAGGATAAATGACGACAACCAACATGATGATGGGGCTGGGGGCTTCCAGGAACCCCGTGCGATTGCTTGCATCCTGGGTGGTGCCCAGGCCCCTGCCTCGAACCGCATCTTCAAGCAGTTCTCTCGTGAGGTGAACGCGGCCCTCCCGAAACTTGAGGCCGTGTGTCCCCTCAGGTGGTCGCAGTACACGATTACTTTCGATTCCAAGGACCACCTCAAGTGCTCGGCCACCGTAGGCGCGCTTCCCATGCTTTGCACGCCCACCATCAGCAACATCCTCGTCACCAAGACCCTCATCGACGGTGGCGCTGGGCTCAATGTCCTCTCTGTGGAAATGTTCGACACGCTCCAAGTGCCTTATGACCAGCTCCTACCCACCAAGCCTTTCTCAGGGGTGACTGATGGCTCCACCACACCCCTGGGGTAGGTGCGCCTTCCTGTCACCTTCGGCAAGCACGGCAACTACCACACCGAGCTCATTGACTTTGACGTCGCCCACATCGGCCTCTCGTACAACGCTATCCTCGAGTACCTTGCCCTCGCCAAGTTCATGGCGGCAACCCACCATGGCTACAATGTCCTCAAAATGCCAGGGTGCAGTGGCGTCATCACGGTCACCTGCGATGAGAAGGACGCGGTATGTTCTCTTGAGCATGCCTACCGTGCCGCTGCAACCGAGAACTCTAACGATGAGGGTGGCATCCTGCCCCCTGAGGCCACCCCCACGAAGAAGAAGCAGCTCCTCCCCAAGGGTCGTCCGGAGGCCAAGAAGCCCTCTGGCAGCGCCTCAAGCCCCGCACCTGCTGCTGGGGCACCCCTTACTCCCGCATAGGAAGGCGCGCCCGGCGCTTCCCTCGGGACGGGCTCGGGGGCTTCCATCTGGAGAGCTTCCGACCTGACCAGTGCGGCGACGGAGGTGTTTGGGCACCACTTGGAGGCGTTCCTCGATGCGCGCCCCCACAAGCAAGGAGTGAGGCGCGAGGCATCAGAGATGTGAGAATTCATCACCAAGGCGATCGAGGAGCTTCAGGAGGCGCAGGCCATGCGTGGCGAGCGTCGCCCCGCACCACCCAGTGCAGCTGCAGCCCCTGATGCGGGTGGCGAGCTACGCGTTTGCGTCAACATCCCGGGCCTCAACAGGGCCGCTTCACAGGATCTCTTCTGGCCGTCACGTGTTGGCCGGAGTGGGGGCTACCCCTGTAACTACGTCCGCATGCCGTTCGGCCTGCTGAACGTGGGCGCCTCGTACCAGCGCCTGGCGCAGCGTGCTATGGCATCTCACGAGGCCAGGCGCTCGGCGGTCGCGTCTCAAGAGGTCCCGGACCCTCGCGAGCCCCCTGGGCCTCGCGGGCCTCCCAGGCCTCCGGAGTAGCCCAGCTCATGAGGAGCAATCTTCATGGCACGCATCTTCAGCTACCTCAACGCTTCTACAACACTGGTGCCAGGTGTCTTTTTGGTTTGTTCAGTTGAGGGCGCCCCTCGGGCTGCATTATCCTCAAGCTGTCAGGGCCCGCCCCTACAGCTGTATCATTTTGCGCATGTATCAGAACTGGCTTTGCCTTTTATGAATTTCCTAAGTATTCCAACCTGCATGCCCGGTGCTTTGTCACCATGAATGTCGCTGCGCCCTCACAACCCCACCCTCAACCGCCTCATGATTAAGGGCTGGCACGGCGTCTGTGCTCGGGTCTGTCCCTGCAGCGTTGATAAATCCAAGCGACCGAGCTCTGTCTCGCGGGCCAGATCCCGTGCACGTCACCTCCCAGGGTCCTTGGTGCCTTGTCCTCGCGTGAGCTAATCGAGAGTGGGTGAGTCAGGGCGCGCGGCCTGGTTCGTTCAATCGCAGTTCGGCGCTGCGCCATCGCGGGAGCCGCGCGCCGGGTGTCATTCCTCGAAATTGTTGCATGAGAAGACTAAGCACGACGTCTATGCTCGGGTTCGTCCCTGCAGCGTCGATACACCCAAGCGACTGAGCTCTGTCTGGCGGGCGGGCCCCGTTCATGTCACCTCCTGGGGTCCTTGGTGGTCGGCCTTCTCATGCGATGGCCTCTGGAGGTTCATTCGGCGCAGGTCACCCCACCACACAGGTTTTGTAAGCGCGCTCCACGCCAGAAGATTCAGGCGCAACCCGCCTTGAGGTAGGGCCTCGTGAGTCTCACGCTGGCTCACGGGTGCCCAGATACACCTCCTCCAGTTCTACCGTGCCAGTCATGCGTATGAACGAAATAGGGCTGTACACACTCGAAGACTCAAACACAGAGCTCCCATCCCACGCCAAGTGGAAGCCCCGTGCTCTGTGCTGGCGGACGACACGGTCGAGCAGCGCCTATGCCCATGCCAAGTGGAAGCCCCATGCTCCGCGCTGGCGGACGACACGGTCGAGCAGCGACTATGCCCATGCCCAAGTGGAAGCCCCATGCTCCGCGCTGGTGGATAAACAACTGAGGGCGCCCTAGCGGCTGCACCAACCTCAGGATAGCCTTTCGGCTCTTTACGCGGCCCTGTCATGCAGCATTCCCCTGGGATGCGCACGCGAGGGGGCTGGACACGGGGGCTACGCTCAGGCCAAGCCTGACACACGCCACCTCATCAGGTCCCTTGTACCTGGTCTTCTCTCGCCCCTCCCAGGCGAAGGCTAGCGAGGAAAGGTATGGAGGGCTCCGGATTAACCTCGCCACCGCCCATGTTTCCTTCATGAGGGCTGCTTGCATGTCAAGGGGGACCCCTGAGCATCGCGACTTAGGGGCCTCACTAGTCACATAGCCCCTCACCCCTTGGCTTCGTCCTGGTGATCCGGACGCCCCAACAGCGGTCGAGGTATGCGCGCGGCTGGGCCGTGCCGACGCAGAGCACTAAGGAAAACATGAAGGAAACTAAGCACGAAAAGGAAATCACGGAGTCCAAATAGTTATTACAGGCACCAAATGTTCTGCAAATTCAAACAAAGTCTTACGCATCCACGAGGCATGATAAGTGTCGCAGGGTAAAATCTAGGAGCAGGGGTCATCATCGCCATCGCCGCCGCTTGTCCCGGTCATGGCAAGCTCGTCGTCAACATCGCTGCCACCGTCGTCGCCACCACTCGCCTCCACCACAGGGGGCTCGGCTTCAGGGATGCAGGTGAACTTCTTCAGCAGCATCTCCATGGCCGCCATGGCAGCGGCACAGGACTCAGGAGCAACCGGGCCAACCACCGCATCGAAATCGAAGCCGGGATCCTGGAGGTAGAGGTAGCTGAAGACGCGCGTCGCCGCCACGGAGAAGAGAGAGTGGCACTCGTCTTCCAGGAAGGAGTCCACCTTGGCGGCGGCACCTTCGAGCTCCTTGATGAGCCTGGTAGAGAGTCCCGCGTAGCCACCTTCGGGAGGCATGAGCAGATCCTTGAAGCCTCCCCTGCAGATCGACTGCAGCCCTGGCGAGCCCTGAGCTTGAGGGAGGGGAAGGCGTCGCGCTCCGCGGCCGCCTTCTTCAAAACGGCGACAAGGGTCTTCTCCCTGGCATCTAGCCGGGCCGTCACCTCGGAGACGTGCTGGGCATGGGACGTCTGGGCTCCGACCACCTCCTCCTTCAGCTTGGCCAGATGATCGCATTCCGTGGCCTGATCGACAGTCACCCGGGACAGCTCGGAGTCGCGACCGGTGCTTCGCGGGCCTTGAGGTCCTCCTCCCACTGGTGGAGCCGTTGTGCGTGCACGGCTTGCTCCTCCTGAAGGGCCTTCAGGTTGGCCTCTGCCTAGCCGCAGCGCTTCACGCAGGCGCTGCCTCGGTCAGTGCCATGTCACGAGCTGCCTTGGCATCGGCGGCCTTCTTCCTGCTTTCCGCGATGGCAGCTTCAGCCCAATCCCAGGACGTCTTGGTGGCTGCATCGGCCTGGAGCCACCCCGAAATGAGCCCAGACGCTCCCTCGCGAGGCACCTGTCGGCATCTTGGAGATCAGCCTGGAACTGGTCGAGTGCAGTGTAGGCTTCATCCAAGGCCCCGGGCTTGATCAGGGGGCCGCAGTTTGCAAGCGCGAGGGCCTGACGAGGAGGCGACACTGGCACATCGACTGACGCCGTGGCCAAGGAGGCAGTAGCATGGCTGGCTTGGGGCACCGGAGGCTCCACGCTCTCCTCAGGCACGATGAGGGCGGACGACTTCGCAGCCTGCTGGCCCATGGGGGCTGGCTCCTCCTGAGGCTGCATTGCTGCGTCCCCAGGGGCGGATCCCGCCATAGGAGGGCAAGGGGTCGCCCCCTTCACCAGCGCAGGGGTTGCCGCGGCCGCGACAAGAGGTGTCGCCTCATGGACCCCCGCATCCTTGGCGGTCGGTCCCCTGAGCGGCGCCGAGGAAGAGCCAAGGGCAGGCGGTACGCCCGTGTGCTCAGGCGTGACGCCGCCTGAGCGCCTAGGGACCTCGTTGGGCTGGCGCGATGCACCCCCGCGCCCGCCGAGGCCGCGACCGGAGGCTGATGGCGCCCTCAGGACAGGGGGCTCCTTCGGCTCGATGCTCGCCTTCTTCTTCTTTGTCATGTCGCCACTCCTGGTCATCAAGAGGGGAGTGCTATGAGCACAGCTGCAATCTATGCTTAACCAAAAGCAAGGTAGGTTACTTACTCCTCAGGTGCGATTCACTTCCTCTTCTTCTCCTTCTCGGCGACGGTCAGGACGCCCTCGCCCTTCTTTGGTGTGGCCTTGGCCGCGTCCAGGGGATGAGCGGGGCGCTCCTTGGTGGGCCCCGGTGTGGCGCTGCCGCTTGGAGAGGTGAGGAGGTCACACTGAGGGGTCACGACCGGTAGGGCCATGTCCGCCCCAGCAGCGGCCGGCCCGTCCCCCGTTCGCGGTTCAGGCGGGGACGGGACCGACATCTCAATCACCCCGCTGGAGCATGGGGAGCCCTCCGAAGGGGGCGCGGCCGCGCTTTTCCTCGGGGCCGCCCGGCAAGGTGCTTGTGTGGTCTGGGTGGTGGGCCCTGACCTCCTGAGGACCCTGGCGGAGCGCGGGGAGTCCGTGGCCAGGGGCTCGTTGGTGTCGTCGTCGTCCTCAAGGTTGCAGAGGAGCTCGCTCTGCGACGGAGGGGACACTTCCTCCAGGTCGTCGTCCTTAGTCTCCTCTGAGTCCTCTTCGCCGCCGCTGTCACCGGAGGACACCGGCACGGGGGAGTTGCGGAGCTCGGACGGCGCGAGCCCCGGCTCGTTGAAGGCGGGCATGGCGGCGACCAGTTCCCCCCTGTCGTCACGGTGGTACAGCGGGGCGTAGGCCACGGGGAGGTCCCCTGGATCATCATTGAGCAGGGCGGCCAGGGCCTTGTCTAGCTCCTCGCCCGTCAGGCCGGCGGGGCGAAGCCTCATGTCGTCCCTCGCACCCTGGAATTCCCACAAGGGCCTTGTGTGCGACTGGAGCAGCGCCAGGCGCTGCAACAAGAACTCCTTCATGATCATTCCCCCCGTCATCAGCTTGGCCTCCATATCCAAGGATATCCTCTTCAAGATGGGCTCAGCCCCAGGGTCGGCGAGTTTTGCAGAGCCCCACCTCTCAAGCCGCTCGGGCAGCACTATCGGCAGCTCCAACTGCGGGTTGAGACCCTTGGTGTCCAGGAAGACCCAGTGGTGCCGAAAGCCCCCCACCCTCTTCCCGGCCTTCAAGAGCACATTCCCCTTGTGGACCGTGACGATGGAAACACAAGAAGAGCGCTGCGTCCTGTCGTGCAGCCGCAAGATGAAGAAATGGAGGAAGAGCACCATGGAGGGCCTCTCGCCCACAAAGGCCTCGCAGTAGAAGGTGAAGATGGACATGAGGAGGATGGAGTTGGGCTGAAGATGGAGGGCGTGGATTCTGTAATGGTCGAGGACGGCGCAGAAGAACTCCGAGAAGGGCGGGACGAGCCCCGCGAAGATTATGTGGAAGAAGAAGGGATAGACTGTCCACGCCAAAGTGCTCCGCTCCGCTGAGCCGGCCCATATCAAGGTCTCGCCCCATTCATTGTCTTCACCCGCCATCTGCGGGAGCACGGGGCCAAGATGCCCCTCCTCGGCGATGGAGGACGCGTCGAGTGCTGGCGAAGGAGAGGAGGAGGTCGCGGCCTGGACCGCGGGCTTCGACTTCCTGTGCGCCATTTGCGGGGTCACCGGCGTTGGAGAAGGAGAAGGAAAGGGGGCGGAGTTGCGGTTGGATCTGGAGAAGCTTTCGGCTGGAGGAGGGGATCAGGAGCAAGGCGAGGGTGAGCAATGATGGCCCTATGGTGCGCGCGAGTATTTTGTCAGCCTGGGCAGTTGCCGAGGCGACGTGGGGAAGCGGAGGCGTCCTCGTCCCGTCGTGCGCCACGCGTCGAGCCTGGCCTGCAGGCGATTGGGGCCCGTGGCGTTTCACTCTTTGCTCCTTACCTTCGCCTCGAAGCCAGGCCATGCACGCCTTGGGCCCGGGGGCTACTGTCGGTGTTCTGGGATCGGGGGTACCCAGACTTGCCTGCCTGCGGCCCAGTGCATGGGACCATCGACGACCCTGTACGGCCCAACTGCAACACCCCCAAGACAAGACCCTCGTGAGGACCCAGGCCTCGCGAGGCGAATGACACCAAGACCTCCAAAGGAGCGGCCTCCCTAGGATGCCTCCCGAGGGGCGGAGATCTCTATGCAAGCCTCCTTCCTCGTGAGGCCGCGATGACGTGAGCCATGACGACCAAGGCTAGGCGGGCGCCAGCGGGCGTAGAGGGGACAGTTTCCTCTTCGGTACTAAGGAAGCAAGGGCAGGCATAGGTTCCCGAGGAAGGCCCCAAAGCTTTCCATTCTGGTGCAACGAGACCGAGACCATGAGCTCGGCAGGACGGATGTCATCGCCGAGCCCACCGCTGCGTCATGGCCAGAAGCTTTGCAGGCGAAGACCACCTGTCGTCAGGATAAGATGTACTCCTTGCCCCCCTTCAAAATTGGCCGTTCTGGAATCCCTTCCCGCCTAAGCTATGAGGGAAGAGGACCAAGCCACTATAAATATGGGCTAGCCATCACCGTAGAAGGGATCCCCCGATCGAACCATTGACCAATCCATCCTCACCACTTGAGCCCTCACGAGGTTGCTCATCCACTGTACTAGTCCATCCTCTACCTCCTCATGAGGCCAATCCACCAAAAGCAGGAGTAGGGTTTTACACCGCAAGGTGGCCCGAACCTGGGTAAATCTCTGTGTTGTTTCCTTCCGCACGATCCAGTGTACTCGTCGAGATCAGGTCATGGGCATGGTGAGCTAGCGTTGTTGTGAAGCGAGATCCTTCGTTCACGCCTCTGAGTTCGAACCTTCTTGGGTCTGCGGAGCCCTGAATCCGACAACATCAACGCGGCTAATCAATGAGCTATGGAGATGCCCATCAATTGATATCAATGCGAGGAGTAGGGATTGCCATGCAACGAATGCACTAAGAGCTATAAGTGTATGAAAGCTTAACATGAAAACTAAGTGAGTGTGCATCTAACTCTAATGAAAAATTCCCACTAGTATATGAAAGTGACAACATAGGAGACTCTCTATATGAAAACCGTGCTACTTTGAAGCACAAGTGTGGAATTAGCATGCCCCTTCTCTCTTTGTCTTTTTTTCTTTTTTCTCTCTTTTTGTCCGGAGTCTCATCCCGACTTGTGGGGGAATCATAGTCTCCATCATCCTTTCCTCACTGGGACATGCTCTAATAATGAATATTGGTGATCATAACACTTCTATTTACTTACAACTCAAAAGAAATAAAAATTACAACTCGATACCTAGAACAAAATATGACTCTATATGAATGCCTCTGGCGGTGTACTAGGATGTGCAATGATCTAGCATAACAACGATATCAAAAAACGGACAAGCCATGGAAATATCATGCTAGCTATCTTATGATCATGCAAAGCAATATGACAATGAATGCTCAAGTCATCAAAATGGAAGTGGTGGAAGTTGCATGGCAATATATCTCGGAATGACTATGGAAATGCCATAATAGGTAGGTATGGTGGCTGTTTTGAGGAAGATATAATAAGGCTTATGTGTGATAGAGCGTATCATATCATGGGGTTTGGATGCACCAGCGAAGTTTCCACCGACTCTCGAGGTGAGAAAGGGCAATGCACGGTACCGTAGAGGCTAGCAAATTGCGGAAAGGTAAGAGTTCGTATAATCCATGGACTCACATTAGTCATAAAGAACTCATATATTTATTGCAAAAGTTTATTAGCCCTCAAAGCAAAGTACTACTGCGCATGCCCCTAGGGGGATAGATTGGTAGAAAAAGACCATCGCTCGTCCCCGACCGCCACTCATAAGGAAGACAATCAATAATAAATCATGCTCCAACTTCATAGCATAACAAGAGACTATACGTGCATGCTTCGGGAATCACAAACCTTAACACCAATATTCCTACTAACCACAACCGTTTACTAGTACCTCCCACATATTATCATCTCTATATCGCAAAACTATTGCAAGGAATCAAACATATCATATTCAGTGATCCACAAGTTTTATGTAGGATTTCATGACTAACCATGCAATTGACCAATTCCTGTTGACTCTCCAAATAGATATAAGTGAAGCATGAGAGTTTAATTCTTTCTATAAAAGATCATGCTCTAGTAAATATAAGTGAAGCAAAAGAGCATTCTATAAAGAACGGTTTTCTATGTGAAGAGAAGCAGGCAATCCAAACTTCAAATGATATAAGTGAAGCACATGAAGCATTCTATAAAGCCATACTCAAAAGATATAAGTGAAGTGCAATGAGTATTCTTTAAATCAACCATGGACTATCTCATACGAGCATGGTGCATAAAATAAAAGTGAAAACTAAACACAAAAGACGGTCCAAGATTTACGCATATCACGTGAACGAAACGAAGATGAAAACATACCAATACTTGTTGAAGAAAGATGGGATGCCTTCCGGGGCATCCCCAAGCTTAGACGCTTGAGTCTCCTTGGATATTTACTTGGGGTGCCTTGGGCATCCCCTAACTTGAACTCTTGCCTCTCCTCCTTCTCCTCATATCGAGACCTCCTCGATCTTTGATCACTTCATCCACACAAAACTCAACAGAAAGCTCGGTAAGATCCGTTAGTATAATAAAGCAAATCACTACTTTAAGTACTATTGCAAACCCATTCATATTTTATTTTTGCATTATCCCTGCTGTATTATAACTTCTCCATGGCTTATACCACCGATAAAATTGATAGTTTCATCAAAGCATGCAAACAATGCATCAAAAACAGAATCTGTCTTAAACCGGATAGTCTGTAGTAATCTGAACTTTGACCATAATTATGTAACTCCAAAAATTCTGAAAAATTAGGACAAAATAAACAATTTGCATAGTAGTACTGTGTAAAAGTTTCAGAAACTTTTGACGTTCCAGTAAAAAAAAAAGTAAAATCACGCACTACAACCAAAGTTTCTGTTTTTGCACCGCACATACCAACAAGTAATCTAATCATCCCAAAGGCAAATCTTGGCACATTATTTTTATAATACAATGGATTTGTACAAGGGGATAATTATTTTTGTTGAACTGTTTCTGTAATCGAGATTCACAAAGTTTCCATGGGCTTGAACAAAGTTCAAGGACGTCCCCCACTTCAACGGTGTTCGTCTTTCTCACTTTCACTTTTCTTTATGTGAAGTTTTAAGTTCCCCTCTATATTTTTTTGTTTTAAAACTTTATAAAATCACTCAACAGAATAAAATGACTTCCTAAAACTTCCGGGTTGTCTCCCTGGCAGCGCTTTCTTTAAAGCCATTAAGCTAGGCATAAAGTGCTTAAGTAATCGATCCACCCGGATCCCAAGGTATATCAAAGCCAATTTTAATTAACAACGACTTGGCATTTAGTAGTGAGAACAAAGCAACATATATCATGCAATGACGAAGTCTAACTCTTTTCCTATGCATCGGCATGTCATAAAAGAATAATTCATGCACATCAAGCACTACTGTAGGTTGGTCCAAATGCGACAGTCCAATCAGAGACCCTTCGACGAAACTGTGTGCGATGCATTAATCACAAACGGTGATGTAATAAAACCGTCAAAAAAGATACAAAATGTTTGTGATGGCGGTGACATCAAATACGATTCAGATTAGAGTTGCATGTGCGATGTGTGGCAAACGGTTAATCCAGCAGAACCGTTTGCGATGAGATAGAACAACAGAAACGGGCAGCCAGACGAGGGTGTGTGCGATATATGGCATACAGTTCACTAGGATGAACTGTGTGTGATTATGCAACACAATAGAAACGGTCAGCCAGATCAAGGTGTGTGCGATGGAGAGCATACAGTTCACTTGGATGAACTGTTTGCGATGAGTCAAGACAACAGAAATAGTTCAATTGAATAAGATGTGTGTGATACGCGGCAAACAGATCCGTAATCAGAACACACGTTTGCTGCTAATAATAACACAGACGATTGCTGCTAATAAGCCATGTGATTTACTCAGTCAGAACACACGTTTGCCCTGCTACCTGGGTATTAAACTCATTAAACAGTTGGCAGAGAGGACGACACTAGATTAACACGACCATTGCTTAGTGTTATGCAAAAAACAAAATGAATGGGAAATCATAAATATCTTGGCACTGATATTATTAAGGACAAACAGTACATGCTTCAATAAGATGAAAGAAATTTTGGAAGAAAACTAATACACTTGTACTGAAACGTACTCCCTCCGTCCGCGAATAAGTATACTTCTACGTTTTGTTCTAAGTCAGAGTTTTAAAATTTTGACCAACTTTATAGAAAGCAGTAGTAACATATATGATATAAAATTGGTATATTACAAAAGTACATTTCAAAACGAATCTAGTGATACTACTTTAGTGCCATAAATACGACTACTTTTCCCTGTAAAGTTGGTCAAAATTTTAAAACTTTGATTTAGGAGCAAAGCTAGATGTACACTTATTCGCGGATGGAGGGTGTATCAGGTATGTAAAGGAGGATCGCCACATGTGGAAGTGTTATGGCCAGGAAGCTGGCACTTCTCGCAGACTTTATTAATCTTTGACCTTGTCAAATTCTTTGGGTTTTGTGGACAACCAGTTCTGTAGTGTCCTTTCTCATGGCAGAATGAACATGTCCGTTTTGTACGTACACCACCTTCGGCAGCAGATTTGAGCCTTGCTGTCCTCGGACGTCCTCGCTTCTTGCGTCGGTCAGGTGGAAGCACATCGTCATGCAGTTGAGCTTCCAAGATGTCCTCGTCTTCCATTTCATTGGCGCACTCATCATCTGATTCCGCAGATAAATGTGTAGACGTTGTGTGGAATTGAGGTGTAGCCGTAGCATCTTCTTGGGTTGGCATCGAACGGATCTCCTGTAAAGCTTCAGTAATTTTCCTCATTGCAACATGGTGCGCATCAACTGATGCATCACCTTTGGACGATAGGTCCATGCAAGCTTCGAATAACAGGGTATGCCGGTGAGTCCTCGAAGCAGCAGCATCCACGTCGAAGCTGCTTTTATTTCCTTCTCGGGCATTGCTCGTCCATCTTTTCTTGATGTATTTGTCTGGAAGAGTCCGGCACCCAATATGCATCATAACCTGAAACAAAAATAAATAATATAATTTGACTCTAATTTCCTTGGAAAAAGAAGACTAGTACTGAAAGGTTCCATTGTTCATACCCTGATTATGTGTGAGCATAATATGCCCATGTGTTCAAACAATCTACAAATACATCCGTATTCCTCTTCATCTTTATTTACATGAACTGGAAACTCCAACTTACTCCAATTTTCCCTCGTATCACATTCCATGTGAACAGTTATGTATGTGCCATCATCTCTGATTTCTTGGACAAAGTAAGATGCACTCATGTATACCTGGTCGCTGAACTTCGCAAACATGGTGTCAGCAGGGAGAGTGGATCACGTATAGGTATGTAATGCGTGCTGGATACTTTGATTTCCTCCCGCTTTAATTCCTCGGCCAAATTATGGCAGTGCATGAGCCCTTTTTTTGGTAAGCAATCAAATTAGAGCGCAGCTTTTATTTTTGGAAATAGTCAAATTAAATAGCAACAGAATAATGCGAAACATTATGATAGGTACTAATTTATCCTCATGCAATATTATTGGAAGGTGGGAATCGTGACTGGCTAATAAATATTTTTAATATTATGGAAGGTCCAAATTCGTGTGCATGCCATTGTATTTAATGTTTTTAACGGGTTGGGGTTTGGCCGGTTGTAAACCCGATCTATCTCGATAGGATGATGAGTTAATCGAACGGCTGATGCTCTAGGTGCCCCAAACATTTTACCCATATATATATATAACTGAAATAAACATCCAATTACATAAGTGACTATACAGATCATTCGCACACACCTCAATAAACAATTGCATGCATTCTAAACTAGGAGAAATGATCGTCTAGTCATCTACTTCTTGTAACGCTCCCGCCACTACTTTGTGGCTCGATCCCTCGTCAGGGGCAGGAAGAAGACAGTTCCTCATGTCAATGATCCGCCTGTACATCTCATAGCTTGTGTACATGTCCTTGACCGCGTACTTGACGTGTTCTTCATCCAGTCTCTGATGCCAGACACTGTGCCAGACGTTCTTGTCCTTCTTGCCCTCATCCTTCATCTTCATGTAGTAGGGGTCAATGATGGCCGAGGCGAGGTCAACCAGAGAGTTCTGTTTGTTGTTGTCGCTGCCCCAGACCTTGTAGTGATGATGGATGTTGACAAGATTCTTGTAGGTCAAGCCCGAAAACTTGAGCGCTTTTAAATCGTTGGTGGTGTCCACAATAGCAAAACTATAGTCCGAACTGTTGATAAACCTGGAGAAATGCTCGCAAGGCCTTGTGGCCAGGTGGTAGTGGTAGACGAGGATGTCATGTCGCACACACAACTGGGCGACGACAACCTTCTGATCGTGCCCGGCACGACCGCTGGTGAACTCGAGGTCGAACCCGACCACTTGGTACTTGTCCTCAGCAAGCAACTGCTTCATAGTTTGGATGGAGCTCTCCACCGAGACCGGCTCGTTCGTGTACACCACCGAGAGGGCCTTCCCCCTCACGTGGGTGTCCACTACGTGATGCGTTGTGAACTGCCCCCCATTGTCGTCGTCGGCCGCTAGGAGCGCCATGGAGCCAAGCGGAGCGCCATTGGAACCGCTGGATGTCCTCTCTGTATGTGTCGTCGTGGGTGTGCTTATTGTGTCGTGTGGCACGAGAGATGAAGGTAAATGGCAGCAGGAATAAATGGGGGCCGGGCGTCCTGGATTCTCGGTGCGTCCGCATGGCTGTTTTTGCAGCGGGTAACTGCATCGTGGCGCCGCGCCCGGCGCAACCGCATGTTGAACATCGCGGCCGCACATGCGGATGAGGTCATGATGGCTGCCATTCATGCCGACCCCCAGATCTTGGAGGAGCACCTCGCCGTTGAGGCCACCGTCGACGCCTCGCGCACCGACGCCGCGACGCGGTTGGCTACTTTAAACGATAGTTCGTGGCGTTTTCTTGAGGCCACCATCGGTGCCTTCGACGAAGACTATGAGGTGTTTTCTCAGCATGACCGTGCTTACCTCAACTGGAGAGCCAGCAGGTTGGTGCCCGGAGCGGCTCAGGCAACTCACCACTACGACGAGGGCACCCACGATGTGGGGAGGCCTCGCCCTCTTCTATGTCCAAGGAGCCAATCATCATCGATATCTCCGACGATGAGGAGTACCTTGTCTTATTAGCTCACTATAAGGACCTATGTTCAGTTTGCTAGCTACGCCGGTTAAGCATGCTCGGTTTACCCGTTGCATGTGCTGCTCTTGCCTTTCCTTAACAAATTCTAGTGAATTGTCCTATCTACTTTTACCATGCAATCTGTTGCTCTAGTGTATATGTTCTATATGTCATGCAATGTGGTGCTCACTTATTAACTATTTGGTTAATAGTTGTCGTGTTTAGTTAACTGTTTGGTTCAATTCTGCAAATGTGATGTTCAATTCTTCAGGGTGCAATTTTGTATTGACTTCCATGTGAGAAATAAATTGAATTTATCTTGACAAAATACATGAGAAACAAATACAATTGCTATATTTCCAAGTTGTCAAGCATGCTTGGTTTGGTTAACTGTCTGATCTTCTAGTATGTTATATATTGTGCAATATGGTGCTCAGTTAACGTTTGGTTCATTTGTTATGGTGTTTAGTTAACTGTTTGGTTCAATTCTGCAATGTGATGTTCAATTGTTGTGGGTGCATTCTGTTATTGTATACCATGTGAGAAATAAATCGAATTTGGTTGTACTAAATACATGAGAAACAAATACAATTGCTATATTTCCAAGTTGTTAAGCATGCTTGGTTTGGTTAACTATCTGATCTTCTATTAGGAGTATGTTATATTGTGCAATGTGGTGCTCAGTTAATGTTTGGTTCATTTGTTGTGGTGTTTAGTTAACTGCTTGGTTCAATTCTGCAATGCGATGTCCAATTGTCGTGGGTAGAATTTTGTATTGTTGTGCATGTGAGGAATAAATCGAATTTGGCTGCACTTAATACATGAGAAACATATACAATTGCTATATTTCCTAGTTCTTAATCATGCTTGGTTTGGATAAATGGGTTTTCCATGTGGCTCGAATTAATCCGATGAATCTGCAATGTGCTTATTTTTCATCAACATATTTTACTGATAGCATGCGAACCCTCACTTAACCTGATCACTAACTACCTTATATGTGTTGCAGGGAAACAATGGGAAGCACTGAGGTTTACAATCGAGGTTTGCACATGCATGATCCTTTGTCTAATAGCACATTATTGTGCAATTACAGGAACCATTCTAATATTTAGGTTTTTAACAATTTGGTCTTGCACATGTAGGTCCTGCTGTCAGAGGTTTTGACCCACTGTTTGACCCTTTTTGCATATGGGGAAATGAGTTGTCCATGAATATCAGTCAAGTCAAGAAACTCAGAAAGATTGTTAGGATAAAGAAATTAGCGAAAAAAAACAAGATCTTTGTCTACACAATGAAGAAGACATCAGTTCACTACATGATGGTACTAACTATTATACCTTGGCTTTTTTATTCCTTTGCCCATTTCCAATCTAGGGAAGATATTTATGCACATCCTTGTTTTCAGGCCTTTCTAAAACAGTTCACTGATGATTACCTCTCAAACTACCTGTATGGTCAGGAGGCGAGGAAGGTATTCATACAACACCCACGGTTCAATATTGAAGTGTTCCTGAAGAGGACGAAGGATGGACGGTGAATCATCCACAGACACTGGCCTAAAGTTTCAAAGACCTTCAACATCAATGAAGGCTCAATGTTCGCCTTTCGGTTAACCAGTTTTACAGATGAGATTCATCTGTCTATGTACCGTCTATGATGCTAATTTCGAAAGATTATAGATGTTGCATGTGAAACTTGGTGTTGGTGCAGTTGTGTAATGGTGTAGTTGAGTGCTGAAGCTATATGATGTTGTACTCTAATGTATTTCAATTATGAAATCCTACTTCGTTAATACGAAAATGAAATATATTTTGTGCTTAATATGAAATGTCAATTAGATTAATAAATGTATTATTAATAGTAGGATAATTAGCCTGCTAATGGCCAATTAGCCCGCTAATTGGGTTTTTCTATTACAAACGGTTATTGAGAAAACACCGTGGGCGATGACCTCAGGCAACGCACACAGTTTCTAGGAATAAACCATTTTCGATCAACGAACAATCACACACGACATCCTCTTGAAAACTGTTTGCGTTAGGACACCTTGCGCAAACGTTTACCACATAAAAAGTGTGTGTGATGGACAACCTATGCCACATAGTTTCTTCTACGCACCGTGTGTGATGCATTCAATAGCGCAAACGATAAAATTGTTAATATCGTCTGCAATGGCAACGCTATCCCAAACGATTTAATGGGGAAAATTGTGTGTGATGTACCTGCGAATTGAAACGTTTTCCTTGGAGTGACTGTGTGGGATGTATATACGAACGAAAACGTACTTCTTGGATTAATTGTGTGGGATGTACATACTAACGGAAACGTATTCCTTGGATTGACTGTGTGGAATGTACATACGAACGGAAACGTTTAGCCGGGACTGACTGTGTGGGATGTACTTATGACCGGAAATGATTTGGCCTGTATAATTGTATTTTTAGCACAACTGTATATATAATTGTATTTGATCGCTCGCCCGTCGCACACGACCTCATTTTGCCGAGCGTGTGTGCCAGGAGGGCCTATCCCCGACGGTTTCTGGGTCGTGTGGGAAGGACCCCTCTATCGTACACACTCACTCGGCAACGGTTCAGAACGCCGTCGCGGAAAGGGGTTAAAAACCGTTTGTATAGCACCTCGCTGTACCAGTGAAGTAAAGGCCAATACATAGTATAAGCAGTTTCTTGCAATTTTATCGTGTTGGAAACATAGAGAGGTGGAGTTATAGTTCCTCTCTCATAATAATTACAAGTAGGAGCAGCAAGCACATGCATATTATATTCATCAAATTCATTATGTGCAACGGTAAAATGCAACCCATCAATGTAATCCTTAATAAGTGCAAACTTCTCCGATATAGTGTAGTTTGGAGAGTTCAAAAAGATAATGGGACTATCATGTGTGGGTGCAATAGCAACAATTTCATTCTTAACATAAGGAACTATAGCAAGTTCATCTCCATAAGCATAATTCAAATTGGCATCTTGGCCACAAGCATAGCAAGCATCAATTTCATCAAAAAGAGATATTTCAAACGAATCCGAGGGATCATAGCAATTATCATAGCATTCATTCTTCAGTAAGAATGAAGGGACATTAAACAATGTATGAGTTGAAGAGTTACTCTCATTAGAAGGTGGGCACGGGTAGCTAATCCGCTCTTCCTCCTTTTGTTCTTCGCTCTTCTCATCATCTTTTTCATCCAATGAGCTCACAGTTTCCTCAATTCCTTCTTCCATAGACTCCTGCAAAATATTAGTCTCTTCTTGGACAGCGGAGACATCCTCAATACATCAATATCGGAATTGTATTTATAATTCTCATAGCAATATTTAAGTATAGCAAAATTTTCAAGTCTATAAATTGAATAATCAAAATCTTCATACTTTTCAAACAAAGATTCAATTTCATAAGCACCCTTAGAAGCAACAAATTCTTCTATTCGTTCCACATCATAGTAATCATATCTACCATTAGCATAAGAAGCCAAGGTTTCATTGTCATTAAATTTGCATGAAAAGGGAAGGTGTGGAGGCTTCATCCTAGAGCAACAAGTATAATCATATCTCTGGCATAAATTCCAAGCATACCAATGCAACATATCAATTTGATCCCATAGGAGTTTCCCTTTTTGTGTCAAGCGATAATCCCTAAAGTTTTCACGTTGATCCAACGTGTCTCCCATTATCAAGTTGAATGGGGTTTTCACAGGATTAGCAAAGTAGTGTTTAATATTTTTCACATAACAAGCATCGAGGGTTTTAGGAGGTTCCCCATCTCCATGAGTAGCAAGTACAACTAATTTTTTTGGTATTTCTTGTTCCATATCCATAACTAAAGATAGAGAACAACTTAGAATAGAAAATAAAAACTACTTAGTGATAAAGCAAACAAGCACACACGGGAATATTCACCCCACGCTATTGCTCCCCGGCAACGGCGCCAGAACAAGGTCTTGATAACCCACAAATATAGGGGATCGTTTGTAGCCTTTTTTGATAAATAAGAGTGTCGAACCCAATGAGGAGCTAAGGTAGAACGAATATTCCCTCAAGTTCTATCGACCACCGATACAACTCTACACATACTTAACGTTTGCTTTACCTATAACAAGAATAAAACTAGAAGTAATTTGTAGGATAGGTTTGCAAGATAATAAAGAACGTGAAAATAAAAGTTAGGTGCTGTTTTAATAAAAGTACAATTTAACAAAGCGAGTGTGGAAAAGTGGTGATAGGATTTCCAGAATTGTCCCTAGGCAATCGATAACTAGACCGGTAATCGTTCTTGCAATTTTATATGAGGGAGAGGCATGAGCTAACATACTTTCCTTACTTGGATCATATGAACTTATGATTGGAACTCTAACAAGCATTCGCAACTACCGAAGATCATTAAGGTAAAACCCAACCACAATGTTAAGTATCAAGTCCTCTTTACTCCCATACGCCATAACCCCCTTACTTGGGTCTGTGCTTCTGTCACTCACGCCACCCACTATACGAGAACCATGAACGTATTGCAACACCCTACAGCGGGGACCCCTCACGTTTGCGTGAGACGGAGGGCACCGTAGGACATCACCATAATAAAATATACACTCATACCAACCAAGATCACGATTAACCCATAGGACAAAATAGATCTACTCAAACATCATAGGATGGCAACATAGTATTGGATAATAGTATGAAGCATAAAGCACCATGTTCAAGTAGAGGGTACAACGGGTTGCGGGAGAGTGGACCATTGAATATAGATGGGGGAAGGTGATTAATATGTTGGTGAAGATGACGGAGTTGTTGGGGTAGATTGCCGTCACACGATGATTGCCCCGGCGGCGTTCTGGCGCCACCGGGAGAGGGGGGGGGGGGAGAGAGCCCGCCCTCCTTCTTCTTCTTCTTCTTCCTTGGCCTCCCCCTAGATGGGAGGTGAGTTCCCCCTCTGGTCCATGGCCTCCATGGCGGTGGGGGGGGGGGGGGGGAGAGCCCCTCCGAGATTGGATCTCCCTCTCTGTTCTCTTCTCTTTCGCGTTCCTGTTTTTTGGCCCTTCACCGTTTCTTAAATTCCCAGAGATCTGTAACTCCATTTGTGCTGAGATTTTAACAAGATTTTTTTTCCAGATATAAGCTTCCTTGCACCCGAAGTAGATCTCCAACGGACTTATGAGGAGGGCACAACCCACCACCACGCGCCTAGGCTGCCTGGCGCGCCCATGTGTCTTGTGGTGGCTGTGGGCCCCCGTTTGCGATGATTCCACCTCCCAAAAATCACAAATGTTCCAAAATAATTCTCCATAAATTTTTATCGCGTTTGGACTTTGTTTGATACGGATATCGAAACAAAGAACATGCAACAAACAAGAACTGGCACTGGGCACTGGATCAATAGGTTAGTCCAATAAATCATATAAAATGTTGCCAAAAATATGTGAAAGTTGTATAATATTGGCATGAAACAATAAAAATTTATAGATACGATGGAGACGTATCAGCGTACCACAAAACAGAGGAAACATACTTTTGTTGGAGCGCCTACGGTTGAAACGGGGTCCTGTTCATCGGGAAGGGTGTGGCGTACCGCAAAATGGGATTCCATGAGCTACTGTTCATCCATCATCTACAGCATCGCTCCAGCCTCCACGAGATACTGTTCATCCACCATCAACTTCCTCTAGCCTCCACCGGCTACTGTTCATCCAGCCTCCATGGGGTACTGTTCATCCACCCCCAACTGGCTGGGGTGTGGTGGCCTCCTCGGGGTCCTGTTCATCCAGCGGCAACCGCCTACTACCACGGGGTCCTGCTCACCCTACCCCCACCGGGAACTGTTCATCCACAGCCAGCCAACCAGCTCGACTCACCATGTCTCGACTCGTTCTATGAATCACGCGCGTGGTGTAGCAACGGTCACTGTTCATCGAGAGGCAAACCAACACCAGCTGGCTACGTCTCGCACGGGGGCTCGATTGGCTTCAGTAAGCAGCAGCAATGATCGATCGATCGGGTTCAGTTAGCAGCAGTAGCGAAGGAATCGCTCGGGTTCAGTCAGCAGCGAAGGAATCGCTCGGGTTCAGTTAACAGCAAAGGGATTGATCGCTCGGGTTCAGTAACGTAGCTAGTGCAATCGCTCGGGTTCAGTAAGGGAACGCCTCCCTCATGTTCAGTTAGAGCCAATGCCTCTCACACACACACACACACGCCTACATACGAGAGAAACGCACAAACCACAGTGCATTGCTCGGCCCCGACCACCCACCGTAACCGGGAACTCCCTGAAATTTTCCTCGCCCTCGCTTCTACCATGATTCTTTCCGTCATGGACGGCCCAAAGAATGTCATGCAAGTGCGTCTTCGGCCTGCCCAGGACGAAAAGCCCATTTTCTATCATGATTTTTTGTCATAGAAGTAGGAGCCCACCACATCTATAATGATACATGTTTTTGTCACAATTATCGTCATAGACGTGTCATGACCATGGCAGAAAAAAATTCGTTTGGGCCAAAATGTCACGAATGTGTCTTTTTTTGTAGTGCTAGAAGAAATGTTTCTTGTTGATCTCTTAGGTGCAGGAGCTTTGGGCTTGGACTTAGGCTTGGAGGGGGCAACAGACTTCATAGCATCAGACATGAGCTTCCGAGTCTTGGCTGGAGGTGCTTCAGCTGTTGGTTCCTCCTCCTCCTCCTCCTCATCATCTTGATCATCAGCAACCATGGAGGGTTTGCCAATTACACGAGCAGTTGTCATCATAGGCCTTTTCTTCTTTCCTGCAGCTACTGTTTCTGAGTCACTTGGCTCCTCAAGTGTAAATGTCATGGTCTCTCTTGGAGCTGTGGCTTTGTCAGACTTGGACAGAGGAACTTTCCTCACAGCAGTTCTATCCTTGGCACTTGGCTTGGTACTAGCATATGTACCATATTTTTTCCTCAATACTACCTTCTTCTTGGATGTGGCCTCACTAGCCACAAAATCTTCATCCTCATCATCTGAGGTTCTCTTCCTTCTTGCCCTGGTGGCAGCTTTGGGCAGTTCTGGTGAGCTTCTCACTCCTTCATAGTAGTTGCCCTCTAGACTGCATCCCTCACTGAGATCCTCATGCTGTTCAGAAACGTTCTGGCTATCACTGACACTAGATATCTTGTAAATAGACCCAATGAATAGATAGGTATGGGCAAAGTAGATGAGTCATCACAAAAGGCAGATGATTTTTCAAAAAATTGAGTTCAAATCTTAGTTCTAAGTTTTCACAGAAGGCATTTTGGATCTATCGAGTTGGTCATTTCGGTGATACCGAAGCACTCAACAGAACCAAAACACACCATTCCGGTCAGACCGGGATGTGGTTCGGTGTCTCTGAGATACTAGGGTTTCACTGAAACTTTACTTTCGGTTTCACCGATTAGCACTTCTCGGTGGCATCGAGACGTACTAGTGCAATGGCCAGAGCCAAATCGGTGACTCCAAAAATTCCTAATCGGTCGGTCCGAGATGCTTTCGGCGGAAACCTAAACCTAAAATCTTTGCTCGAAACTAATCTATGGAATTTGCAGTGTAATAGGAAGTTTCAATTCATGGCAAGATTAATGGGGATCCATCTGTGCATTGAATCAAAAATTTGGAACACGGAGGGGGTCGAATTTCACCCTAACTTGGTGGAGATCCTCTACGGTGGCAACGGCGGGGAAGATTCTATTGATTGTGACTGATTCCAGTGGTGAGAGCTTGCAGGAGACAAGGACGGCGATCTGAAGACCAAGGCGATGACAGCAATAGGGTGCGGGGGTCGTGATGTTTGAAGAATTCAACGTACGGGCCGTGGAGAATATATACCCGTGTGCTATCGGTGGCTCCGAGTGGAACAACTCGGTGGCACCGATATGTGTAACTGCTAGCAGTATAGCACATCGGTGACTCCAAAACGTTCAACTTGGTGACACCGAGATGAAAACCTAGATCAATCTAAATTATTTTGGTTTGACCGAGTTTGAGTGAGTTGGTCCAACCGAAATGCATAAAGAAGGTTTTGGAGTTCAGTCTTTCTCAGATCGGTGACTCCGAGTGCGCCTCACCCAGAGGGTGCGAAAATGACTTGTCCAATTTTGTGATGTAGCATGAAAAGAGTTTGAGACAAGAAAAGCATAGATAGCTAGAGAAGGTTCTTAAGCATTCTTGTACATTCACTTGGCCAGAAAACCAAGAAAATCAAAACAACAAATGGATGTCCTCGAATGCACAATAAGATATCAAATGAAATATCTCAAACATGCACAACCAATTCTAGCATCTATCAAGCAATTGGCGATGACTAGATCATCTATATATGAGTATACTAACTTAAGAGTCAAATGAAAACATTTGATCATATGTCATACTCATTGTTTAAGCACAAGTGGGGTTACCACTTTTACATAAAGTATTAATGTGTTCACACCATTATAGTTGCTTTAGCTCAATTTTTAGAACAAAGCTCCCCCTAGATGTGATATCCCCCCAAAGAGGGATGAACTAACCTTGGGTTTTGTCGATGATGGCTTCATGTAGATAGTGAAGATGTGGATGCTCAATGTTGATGTAGTCCAACAAGAGTTCGGAGCAACCCTTTGGAGTTTTGCACTTTCAATACCTACATGGGTTAGTCCCACAAGGAACATACAAGGATATCCATAGACATAGAGTGAATTGTACATATGATGATGTCCATGAAAGCATTAGGTTACCTTGTCCCTTGTCTTACCAACAAGAGGGTTTGTGACTCCATGAACTGAGTGCAAGATGTGAAAGTTTGTTGCACAAGTCCTTGCCAAAATGAATATGAGTGAAGTATGTTGGAGGAGTCACCCTCAAGAACACTCTAGTTCTTCTTCTTTGGGACCTACATCAACTTGATGGGAGTCCTTGGAGTTGCAGTCGAACTTGATGACGTAGAGCTTGAAGTAGTCTTGGGTACCCACTTGACCATGGCTTTAGGTGCTTCTTCGAATGGGTTAATCTCTTCTTGAAGCTTGTCCTTGCCCTTTAGCTTGTGGTCTTGTGTTGAATATCATCTTGAGCTTGTGTTCCCTCAAAAGAAGTGGGGTCATACTTCTCTTGTTGAGGAACACACTATGTCTTGGGGTATTGATCTTCTTCCCATTCAACTCCATTGGCATTGAACTTTCATTCAAAACCAACACCTTGATTCTTCTGGTGTCTCCCTTGCTTGCGCACACCTCAAATTTCTTACTCCCGACAAGGCTCTTGTAAACACCTTTCTCTATAATTCCCTTCAATAAGCTATTTTCTTGCTGAAGTGTAACTTGGCTAAGAGAATCATTAGTGGAATCAAGAGAATTACTAGAAGCAACAATATTGGATTTAGCATGGTTATTGTTACTACTAGAAGAAGAATCTTTCTTGCTCTTGTTGTTAGATTTTACTTGTGGCATATAAGTAGACAAGAGGAGACGTTTGGCAATGTAAGAAGAACTCTTCTTTCGAAGATCATCATTGATAGCTTTTAGAAACTCATGCTCTTGCTCTAAATTTAGCTTCTCGAAGCGTAGCTTCTCATGAGTTCTTAGGAGCTCTCTATGATCCTCTTGAGTTGTTTCATGAGCTAACTTAAGAGTGTTTAGTTCTTTACTTAGACGCTCAATCTCCTTCTTATCATTGTCATTCGTTTCATCTTGATTATCATGATTACTAGCAAGTTCATTATAGTTTCCATCACTAGTTTTGTCAACAAGTAAATCATCATCACCTAGCAAATCATCTTCATCACTATTGAAATCAAGATACTCGGGGTGTGATACCTTGGGGCCTTTAGCCATGAAGCATCTTCCAATTCCTTCATTTGGTGAATCAAATATGTTGTGGGAGTTGGATGATACTAGAGCAAGTCCGGCAACATCTTCATCTTGAGTGTATTCGGAGTCGGAGTAATAGCTTCTCTCGGAGTAGTTGTCGGAGTCGGAACCGGAAACCCATTCACCAACATGAGCTTGATGTCTTCGTCTTGTGTAGCTTTTTGATAACTTGTCTTTCCTTTCCGAATCCTTGCTTCTTCGATTGGGTCTTCATTCATAATGATCATTTCTACTCCTTCTCTCTCTTGGAGGTGATTCATCTCTTCTACTCCTCCTTTTTGGTGAGTCTTCTCTTTTCTTGTAGGGAGTCGTACACTCATTGGAGTAGTGTCCGGGTCTTCCACAATTGTAGCAATTATGATCACGATTGGAAGATCTTTTGTCATTGTAGGACCTTGACTTGGAGCTTCTATCTTTGCTTCTACTCTTGTAGAATTTGTTGAAGTTCTTCACCATTAAGCTCAATTCTTCATTGGAGGCTAGCTTGTCACTTGATGTTGTAGGAGCACCACTTGAAGCTTTGTATGCACCACTTGACTTGTTGTGGAGCTCTTCCTTATCCTTGAGTGACATCTCATGAGCAACAATTCTACCAATGACTTCTGTCGGCTTGAGATCTTTGTAATTGGGCATCATTTGGATCAATGTGCACACGGTATCATATTTACCATCCAAGGCTTTAAGGATCTTCTTGATGATGAATTTGTCGGTCAGCTCTTCACTTCCTAAGCCAGCAATCTCATTTGTGATGAGAGCAAGCCTAGAGTACATTTCGGTGACTCCTTCACAATCCTTCATCTTGAACTTGTCAAGTTGACTTTGAAGCACATCCAACTTGGATTCCTTGACGGACTTGGTACCTTCGTGCATACCAACCAAAGTATCCCAAATTTCCTTTGCATTCCAAGGCGGCTGATTTTGTTGAATTCTTCGGGGCACAATCCATTGAAGAGAATATCACAAGCTTGAGCATTGTATTACAACATCTTAAATTCTTCCAAGGTCGCTTCATGATCCAGTTCTCTACCATCTTCAAAGAATTCACCTTGCAAACCAATATGAACAACAACCCAAACGGCGGGGTTATGACCAAGAATATGCATTTTCATCTTATGCTTCCAACTAGCAAAATTTGTACCATCAAAATAAGGACCTCTACGATGATAGTTACCCTCACTAGACACCATACTATCCTAGGTTGTGAAACCAAGGCTATGGTCACCAAAGCAATGGAAATCAAGGCTAACGGAGAACAAAGATCTGATACCACTTGTAGGATCGAATGTATGTCTAGAGGGGGGTGATTAGACTACTTGATAAATAAAAACCTAGAATTTTCCCAATTTTAATTGTAGGCAGATTTTAGCAATTATGACAAGTTAAGCAATTGACCTACCACTACTGCAGGATGCTGCTAACGCGACACTACAATCAGAGACCTTTGGACGAAACTGTGTGTGATGCATTAATCACAAATGATGATGTAATAAAACCGTAAAAAAAGATACAAAACGTTTTCGATGGCGGAGAAAACAAACACGTTTCAGATTATAGTTGCGTGTGCCATGCGTGGCATACAGTTCACTCCAATGAACCATTTGCGATGAGCATAACAGCATAAACGGTCAGACAGATGAAGGTGTGTGTGATATACGGCATACCGTTCACCCGAATGAACTGTTTGTGATTAGGCAAGACAATAGAAATGGTCGGGTAGATCAAGGTGTGTGTGCGATTGATGACATATAGTTCACTCGGATGAACTGTTTGCGATTAGGCAACATAACAGAAATGGCCAGCGAGATCAAGGTGTCTGCGATTGATGCCATACACTTCACACGGATGAACTGTTTGCAATTAGTGATATGTTTCCATCGTATCTACTTTTCCAAACTCTTTTGCCCTTGTTTTGGACTCTAATTTGCATGATTTGAATGGAACTAACCCAGACTGACGCTGTTTTCAATAGAATTGCCATGGTGTTATTTTTGTGCAGAAATCAAAGTTCTCGGATTGACCTTAAAATTTACGGAGAATTTTTGTGGAATATATAAAAAATACTGGCGGAAAAAGATACCAGAGGGGGGCCACCCAGAGGCCACAAGCCCTGGGGGCGCGCCTCCCAGGCTTGTGGGCCCCCTTGGTGGTTTCCGACCCTAATTCCAACGCTATATATACCTATTCGCGGAGAAAAAAAATCAGAGGTTTCATCTTGTTTTACGATACGAAGCCGCCGCCACGTCCTGTTCTTCATCGGGAGGGCTGATCTGGAGTCTGTTCGGGGCTCCGGAGGGTGGAATCCGTTGCCATCATCATCATCAACCTTCCTCCATCGCCAATTTCATGATGCTCACCGCCGGGAGTGAGTAATTCCTTCGAGTTAGTTTTGTTAGGGTTTGATCCCTAGTATCCACTATGTTCTGAGAATGATGTTGCTATGACTTTGCTATGATTAATGCTTGTCACTAGGGCTCGAGTGCCATGATTTCAGATCTGAACCTATTATGTTTTCATGAATATATTTGAGTTCTTATCCTATCTTGCAAGTTGTAGACACCTATTACGTGTTATGATCTGCATACCCCAAGGTGACAATAATTGGGATTCTATCCGGTGATTACCGTAGTTTGAGGAGTTCATGTATTCACTAAGTGCTAATGCTTTGGTCCGGTTCTCTATTAAAAGGAGGCCTTAATATCCCTTAGTATCCTCATGGACCCCGCTGCCACGGGAGGGTAGGATAAAAGATGTCATGCAAGTTCTTTTCCATAAGCACGTATGACTATATACAAAATACATGCCTACATTATATTGATGAATTGGAGCTAGTTCTGTGTCGCCCTAGGTTATGACTGCTACATGATGAATATTATCCAACACAATTATCATTGGTGATCCAATGCCTACGAGCTTTTCACATATTGATCTTTGCTAAGTTACTTTCGTTGCTACTGTTACAATCACTACAAAACTACTACTGTTACTTTTGCCACTGTTACCATTACTATCATACTACTTTGCTACTAAATACTTTGCTGCAGATATTAAGTCTTTCAGGTGTGGTTTAATTGACAACTCAACTGCTAATACTCGTGAATATTCTTTGGCCCCCCTTGTGTCGAATCAATAAATTTGGGTTGAATACTCTACCCTCGAAAACTATTGCGATCCCCTATACTTGTGGGTTATCAAGACCTTTTTCTGGCGCCGTTGCCGGGGAGCATAGCTATATTTGCTGAGTCACTTGGGATTTATATCTGTTGATTACTATGAGGAATCTGAAAGATACCAGAACCAAGATTTTTCCCTCTACTACGAGGGGAGGTAAGGAACTGCCATATAGCTCTGCACTTGATTCACCTTTTGTTTTGAGTAAGCTTGCGACACCTACACCTGCTATTAAATATGATATGTCGCAAGTAATTGATGATGCTACTTCGGCTATGAATGATGCTTATGATGGTACTAGTACTTTGCTTGATAATACTGTGCCACTGGGTGAATTTCTTGATGAACAACTTGCTAGAGCTAAATATATTGAGAATGCTGAAACTGATGATATTTCTGAAACTGATGAAACTATTGAAACTAAAAACTTTGAAACACCCATTAGACCTAGCACTCCTAGATATGAATTGCCTGTTATACCTGAAGGTTATGTTATGGATGGTGAGGTAGCTAGGAACTTTCTTGCTTGTAAGGATAGAGGATCTTAAGAAATTACTAGTCAAGTTGAAAGAAAAATCTTTGAATGCTAGAATGCAATATGATCCTAAGTTTGCCTACTTCACCTATTGTTGTTACCGATAAGGATTATGAATTCTCTGTCAATCTTGAGTTAATTACTTTGGTTGAATCTGATCCTTTCCATGGTTATGAAACTGAAACTGTTGTGGCACATCTTACTAAATTAAATGATATAGCCACCCTATTTGCTCATGAGGAAAAAATTCACTACTACTATATTCTTAAGTTGTTTCCTTTCTTGTTAAAGGGTGATGCTAAGGTATGGTTTAATTCTCTTGCTCCTGGTTGTGTGCGTAGTCCCCAGGATATGATATATTACTTCTCTGAAAAATATTTTTCGGCTCATAAGAAACAAGCTGCTTTACAGGTAATATTTAACTTTGTGCAAATTGAAGAAGAGAGTCTCCCACAAGCTTGGGGGAGGCTTCTCCAATTACTTAATGCTTTGCCTGATCATCCTCTCAAGAAAAATGAAATACTTGATATCTTTTATAATGGACTAACCGATGCTTATAGGGATCACCTAGATAGTTGTGTTGGTTGTGTTTTCAGGGAACGAACTGTTGAACAAGCTGAAGTATTATTGAATAATATATTGAGCAATGATAATGATTGGACTCTTCCCGAACCACGACCTAAGCCAACTCCGAAGAAGAGGGGTATTCTATTTCTTAGTCCTGAAGATATGCAAGAGGCAAAGAAATCTATGAAAGAAAAAGGTATTGAAGCTGAAGATGTTAAGAATTTACCACCTATTGAAGAAATACATGGTCTTAATACTCTGACATAGGTAGTAGAGGTAAATTCTCTCTATAGATTTGATGAAGGTGATATTCCTCATAATAAATCTGCTAGTCAATGCTTGGATGAATTTGATAACTTTATTGTTAAACAAGAAAACTTCAATGCATATGTTAGTAGACAATTAAAAAGAAATGCTTATATGATTGAACGCATGGGTGATTATATTTTTATAACTGTAATGATCTCAAGGTTGTTAGTAAACATGCTTCCATGGTAAAAAACCAAGTAGAACAAGTTCTTAAGGCACAAAATGATTTGCTTAATGAGATGAACAATAAAAAACAATGATCATGCTGTTAGAGTTATGACTAGAGGTGGTAAAATGGCCTAGGAACCTTTGTATCCTGAAGGCCATCCTAAGAGAGTTGAACAAGACTCTCAGAGAATTAATGTTGATGCACATAGTCCATGTAGAAATAAAAAGAATGATGATAGGACTTTGCATGCTTCTAGTGAACCTGTTATAGACACACCTGAGAATCCAAATGATATTTCTATTTCTGATGTTGAAACACAATCTAGTGATGAACATGAACCTAGTAATAATGATAATGATGATGTTCATGTTGATGCTCAACCTAGTAATGATAATGATGTGGAGATAGAACCTGTTGTTGATCTTGATAACCCACAATCTAAGAACAAAAGATATAAAAAGAGAGACTTCATTGCTAGAAAACATGGTAAAGAAAGGGAACCATGGGTTCAGAAACCCATGCCCTTTCCTCCTAAAGCTTCAAATAATAAGGATGATGAAGAATTTGAGCGCTTTGTTGAAATGCTTAGACCTGTCTTTTTGCGCATGCGTTTGACTGATATTTTGAAAATGTCTCCTTATGCTAAGTATATGAAAGATATCGTTACTAATAAAAGAAAGATACTGGAAGCTGAAATTTCCACCATGCTTGCTAATTACACATTTAAGGGTGGAATACCAAAGAAACTAGGAGATCCAGGAATACCAACTATACCATGCTCCATTAAAAGAAACTATGTTAAAACTGCTTTATGTGATCTAGGAGCCGGTGTTAGTGTTATTCCTCTCTCTTTATATCGTAGACTTGATTTGAATAAGTTGACACCCACTAAAATGTCTTTCCTAATGGCTGATAAATCAACTGCTATACCCATCGATATTTGTGAGGATGTGCCTGTCGTAGTTGCAAATGTTACTATCTTAACGGACTTTGTTATTCTTGATATACCCGAGGACGACAGTATGTTGATCATCCTTGGTAGACCCTTTTTGAATACTGCAGGGGCTGTTATTGATTGCAATAAAGGCAATGTCACTTTTCATGTTAATGGTAATGAGCATACGGTACACTTTCCGAAGAAACAACCTTAAGTGAATAGTATCAATTCTATTGGAAAAAATTCAACAATTACTATTGGAGGTTTTGAATTCCCTATTCCTAGTGCCAAAAAGAAATATGATATTCTTATTATTGGGGACATACATATCCCCGTTGAGGTAACCTAGTGCTATACGAAGATTCTCCGGTTTCATGTCATTCGGAAGAAGTTTGTTAATAAGACTTGATCAACCTTGTTAATGGATTCCTTTTGACGGGCATGAGATGGATGAATTTAGTAAACACAACTTTCTGTACCCACTTTTTACTTTATGTTATTTAGAATTAATAAAGTAGAAATGCTATTATTTTACTATTTTCTAAATTATTCATGCAATAAAAAATGACCAAAAAATAAAAGTACTCCAAATGCCCTGAAAATTTAGTATGATTTTTTATGCATTATTTAAGAATTTTTTGACACTAAACACACCCCGGGGGGGGGGGGTGCACCTGTGAGCCACAAGCCCACAGGGCACGCCCACCCCCCTGGGCGCACCTAGGAGGCTTGTGGGGCCCATGTAGGTCCCCTCACTTATTCCAGCCACCCATCCACTTCGTCTTCCTCTAGAAAAAATCACACCATTGCTCAAACCCATGTTCTTGCTCATCTTGCTGCCATTTTCGATCTGTTTGCTCAGAGCTCCATTTCCGAAACTGTTTCGGGGGATTGTTCTCTGGTATGTGACTCCTCCGTTGGTCCAATTAGTTTTTGCTATAGTGCTTTATATATTGTAAAATTTTGCTTCTGTGGTGACCATGTTCTTGAGCTTGCATGTCAAATTTATATGGTCCAAAGTAGTTTTCTTGCATGATATAGCCTCTAGACACTTGTGGGAGTAGTTTCTATTAGTTTTGTTGAGTTTGGTTCACTTTTATTTTGAGGCACTAAAAATTTCAGAAATTTTCAGAGAAAAGAAAAGCTATGAGGAGGTGGTTGAGAGGCTCTTCAAGCCGGAATTCGGAAGGAAATGAAAATGAGGAGAAGAAGAAGCCCAAGTACAATCTTCCGCGTGCGGCAGAGGTTCGACCGTGTGAAGGGCGTGATACATTCTTGAAGGAGGCAGGAATTTATGATGACTTTTATTATTTGGCGGAGAATGCCGGCATTATCCCCTTCCTCCAAGATAAGTGTGACCAATACCTCCTACTCACTAATACCTTCGTGCAAAATTTTCGCTTTCATTCTAGGAAGGATCCTCCCATGGTAGAATTTCACTTATATGATGAGCCTAAGTAAATGACACTATATGATTTTTGCAATGTTTGCAAAATACCTTATGATGGCTGCATCAGTGAGCCACTTCCTAGGGACATGGCAGATTTCATCGCTGACACTACTGTGGGGGAAGAGAGAGGAGTGTCAGAAGCTAGAGTTGCTAGTTCACATTTTCCCATTTTACGTTATTATGCATTATTTGCCGGGAGATATCTGACTGGTCGAGGGGAGAGTGGAACTCTCAGCTCACCTGACCTTGCCATTTTGCGCCATGCTTTATATTCTGATAGAACCTTTAGTTTGGGCGCTAGAGTTGCCCGGCGGTTAAACACAAACCGTACGAAGGGTAGTATTTTTGGAGGTGTCTATGCCTCCCGCCTTGCTAAATATTTTGAGATACCCATTAGGCCTGGTGAGAAGGAGGAGATGTTGCTACCCACTAAGTATTTAGACTATGCTAGCATGGTAGCACACAATTTTATTAACAATGATAAGCATAAGCGACTGTAGTACAACTTGGTATTCAATCAGGGTACTTGTGAGATTATTACTTTGCCTGCACCTTCTTTGTTCGATATTCATTCAGGCAGGTACATTATTATGCCCAAGGACATTTATGGTTACTGGAGCTTAACGCAACCTCCAGCACCTAAGCCAGCACTAGTTCCTGATCCGTATCAGGAGCCTGTTTATCAGTGGGAGCCACAGGAGCTTGCCAACAAGTGGAACCCTCAGGAACCTCCACAATATCCAGGAGAGGGTTACTTTGAGCCATGGCCCTAGACCAACTTAGGCCAAAAGCCTAAGCTTGGGGGAGTACGTATTTCTCACCGACATTACATTCATGCATCACACATTCATTCCAGTTGTCGGTGTTCATCCTTTTTCATTGTATTATCCATGTTAGTTTATTTTTCTTGCTTTCTTCTTGTGTGTTTGAAAAACTTTGATAAAATTCAAAAATATTTCTCGCTTCTTTTTAGTTTTTCTTTCTAGTTTATTTATTAGTAGTATTAAAAGAAAACCCAAAAATATTTCTCGTTCTTCTTTTTACTTGTTGGGAGCTTTCCCGTGTAAATAGTTTTTTCCATTTTCGTTTTACTTTCCTCAGAAAAAAAAACTCCAAAAATATTTCAGTATGTTTCTTTGAAATTATTTTATTTTCTTTGGGTCGTGAGGAGAAGACCACAATGAAAATGTTGAGTGGCTCTCATATGCATTATTGTTGATCTAACAAAGAGCCCATATTACCTTGTCTTCTCCTTTGAATAAATGTTTGCAGATTCCAGCTTAATCCAAAGCACGTGCACTCTTATTATTATTCACATCGTTCGGTCGTGCAAGTGAAAGGCAATAATGACGATATATGATGAAAAGATTGAGATGAGGAAAAGCTGGTATGAACTCGACCTATTTTGTTTTTGTAAATATGATTAGCTCATCGTTCTTGATTCAGCCCATTATGAATGAAACATGTTTGCAATGACAATTAGAGATTATAGTTACTCATGCCATGCTTAATTAGCTAGGAGTGGATAATGGTTTGTCTTGTGTGCCAACATGCATTTAAAATGGTTATGATGTAGTATGATAGGATGGTATCCTCCTTTGAATGATTCAAGTGGCTTGACTTGGCACATGTTTGCGCATGTAGTTGAAATAAAAAACAACATAGCCTCCACGATATTTATGTTCATGGTGATTTATATCCTACTCATGCTTGCATTCAATGTTGATTAATCTCAATGCATGTTTATGACCGTTGTCGCTCTCTAGTTGGTCGCTCCTCAATCTTTTTGCTAGCCTTCACTTGTACTAAGCAGAAATACTGCTTGTGCATCCACTTCCTTAAACCCAAAGTTGTTCCATATGAGTCCACCATACCTACCTATATACGGTACTTACCTGCCATTCTAAGTAAATTTGCATGTGCCAAACTCTAAACCTTCAAATAATAATCTGTTTTCTATGCCCGAATGGCTCATGGAGCGACTGGGGCTGTCAGTATCTTCCATGCTAGCTGGGTTATTCTCACGATGAGTGTTTATTCACTTGTCATTCATGAGAAAGTGGCTGATAATTGGGATGCCCAGTTCCATGATCAAAATCAAAATCAAAATATAATAATGAAACAAAACTCCCCCAGGACTGTTGTTGGTATGGACGGTACCCGTGGATTCAGCTAGCCGTGGAGTGTGCTTGTTGGTGGAGGGGGAGTAAAAACTTTACCATTCTGTTTGGGAACCGCCTATAATGTGTCTAACATAGAAGATAGTGAGATCTCTTGGTTGTTATGTTGACAATGAAAGCATACCGCTCACAATTATATTCATCTCTGTTTTAAAAGCTTCAAGCTCTGGCACCTCTGCAAATCCCTGCTTCCCTCTGCGAAGGGCCTATCCATTTACTTTTATTGTTGAGTCATCATCCTCTTATAAAAGCACCAGCTGGAGAGCACCACTGTCATTCATATTCTTTGTTTTTAATCAATATTGAGTATGACTGTGACTAGATCTCTTTTGCCATGAATTACAATGTCCAGTCGGTCCTTGATCTTCAGGGGTGCTCTGCATTTATGTTTTGCGGTCTCAGAAAGGGCTAGCGAGATACCATTATGTCATATTATATCATGATTGTTTTGAAACAAATGTTGTCATCCGAGATATCTTATTATTACTCGCTAGTTTGTTATGCTATTGATATGAGTAAATGTGAGACCTAAGTGTTATTGTGAATAGGTTAGTTCATAATCTTTGCTAAAAACCTGAATATTGGCTAGACATATTTACAACAACAAGATCAAACAGAGTTTGTAAAAGTTTTTCTGTGTCACTTTCAGTTTGTCAACTGAATTGCTTGAGGACAAGCAATGGGTTAAGCTTGGGGGAGTTGATACGTCTCCATCGTATCTACTTTTCCAAACTCTTTTGCCCTTGTTTTGGACTCTAATTTGCATGATTTGAATGGAACTAACCCGGACTGACGCTATTTTCAGCAGAATTGCCATGGTGTTATTTTTGTGCAAAAATCAAAGTTCTCGGATTGACCTGAAAATTTACGGAGAACTTTTGCGGAATATATAAAAATACTGGCGGAAAAAGATAAAGAGGGGGGCCACCCAGAGGCCACAAGCCCTGGGGGGCGCGCCTACCCCGCAGGGCGTGCCTCCCAGGCTTGTGGGGCCCCTGGACCGTCTCCGACCCTAATTCCGACGCTATATATACCTATTCACGGAGAAAAAAATTAGAGACAAGGATTCATCATGTTTTATGATACGGAGCCGCCGCCACCTCTTGTTCTTCATTGGGAGGGCTGATCTGGAGTCCGTACGGGGCTCCAGAGGGTGGAATCCGTCGCCATCATCATCATCAACCTTCCTCCATCGTCAATTTCATGATGCTCACCGCCGGGAGTGAGTAATTCCTTCGTAGGCTTGCAGGACGGTGATGGGTTGAATGAGATTTATCATGTAATCGAGTTAGTTTTGTTAGGGTTTGATCCCTAGTATCCACTATGTTCTGACATTGATGTTGCTATGACTTTGCTATGCTTAATGCTTGTCACTAGGGCCCGAGTGCCATGATTTCAGATCTGAACCTATTATGTTTTCATGAATATATTTGAGTTCTTGATCCTATCTTGCAAGTTGTAGACACCTATTACGTGTTATGATCCGCATACCCCAAGGTGACAATAATTGGGATTCTTTCCGGTGATTACCGTAGTTTGAGGAGTTCATGTATTCACTAAGTGCTAATGCTTTGGTTCGGTTCTCTATTAAAAGGAAGCCTTAATATCCCTTGGTATCCTTATGGACTCCGCTGCCACGGGAGGGTAGGACAAAAGATGTCATGCAAGTTCTTTTCCATAAGCACGTATGACTACATATGGAATACATGCCTACATTATATTGATGAATTGGAGCTAGTTCTGTGTCGCCCTAGGTTATGACTGCTACATGATGAATATTATCCAACACAATTATCATTGCCGATCCAATGCCTACGAGCTTTTCACATATTGATCTTTGCTAAGTTACTTTCGTTGCTACTGTTACAATCACTACAAAACTGCTACTGTTACTTTTGCCACTGTTACCATTACTAGCATACTACTTTGCTACTAAATACTTTGCTGCAGATATTAAGTCTTTCAGGTGTGGTTGAATTGACAACTCAACTGCTAATACTCGTGAATATTATTTAGCTCCCCTTGTGTCAAATCAATAAATTTGGGTTGAATACTCTACCCTCGAAAACTGTTGTGATCCCCTATACTTGTGGGTTATCAATTAGCCACAACAAACAGAAACAGTTAGACAGATCAAGGTGTGTGCGCTGGACAGGCACACATTCTAATTAAAAGAAGGGTGCGTGATGGTAATAACGAGCGGGCATGGTTGATGGAACAAGACGTGTGCTGACAAATGCCACGTACGCGACCGAGAACACGTGCCCACATTACGCCATCCGGGAATAGTGCCGCACTTCGAAACTAGAACCATCAATAAATTTTGAGCTTGTGTGCCGTCACATTCCAAATTACTACCACGCTATATTTAATTGCAAACATGTTCACACCGATCAAAACCTAAATGGTTTCCCACTTAGGAGCGTATTAGTACTCGGTTATAAATACTACCTACTCCAAGATGACTGCACATTCCTCCTCAACTCCTCATCACAAAAACAAACAAGTCTTTCATCGTCATTCCCTTGCGTCTGCCATGGCCCGCATGAGTTTTGGGTTGAGAGATTACTACCAGGGAGAGGCAAGCATGGAAGCGGAAGCACGAGAGATGTCCCACCTCGCTGCGAAAGCAACCAACATGTCCCGCCGTGCCGCCGAAGCAGCACAGAGGTCCCGCCGCACCATCGATGCAGCAGACTAGTCCGGCCGCGCCGCGGAAGCAGCAGAGATGTCCCACTATGCCGTGAATGCAGCAGAGAGGTCCTCCCATGCCGCGGCGGCCTGGGAAAATGTCTTGCAGGCAGGCGAGGACTCTCACAGGTGCATGCGCGCTATGCTCGATGACCTGATGGATCGAATCTCTGGCTAGATGAAGCTGCAGGACGAGATGAATGCCTCATTTGAAAATGCTATCGCCGTCATCCGGGGACTAGGGGAGGACAAGGCGAAGCTCCGTACCTAGTGCGACCTGCTGAGGGTGAAGATCGCAGGAAGGGCGAAGGAGCACGAAGAGTCCACTGCCTTGTTGAAGAGGATGGGCGTCATCATCAAGAAACTTATGGATGAGAATGCCATGCTCTGCATCGAGCACAAAAGGCTAGTGGAAGAATCCGTGGATGCTGCAAAGCAGCGTTTTGAAGACATGAAAGAGATCATCGCCGCTCATCGCGAGAACTATTCTCCGCGGCCTGTAGCAGCTCATCAAGAAAGTAGAGATCAGCGAGCCAGATTGTTGTCTGCGTCTTCCTTCTTCTTTTGCCCTTGTGTATTTCGGGCGTTGCCGCATGTGGCATTTGTAATTATCTTCCTAAATATGTAAGACAATTATTATCCACTATCATCGTCCTTATATATTCATATCAGTCTTGCTATAAGTCACAGTCGATGCTATATATGTCCGTCAGATCTTACATCAAGATCTGTGCAAAATTTTCTTTCAGATTTACATAGCTACGCCATAAAACAGGGTCTCGGGCGCCATTAATGGAGACGTTGGGAGAGAGGTGGGCGGCGGATGGAGGTCAAAGTTGGGCTCTCCTCCCGATAAGTAGGCGCAGGGGTCTGATCGCACGCCTCCCGTACTCAAATAGCTACTTCGCACGGCGCCTCCTAGCCAATAAAAAAAGGGGATGCGTGGCAGCAAATAAATGGTAAGTAGAACGCCCACGATTTCAATAATACTTGTGTTTTCGATTGTAACGTGACAACAATTGTTCCAAAATGACTTTGTTGGTTGTTAATGTGTGCACCTTTGCAAATCAGACAAAAAAATACCACATCATGTTGGTGCCATGTCATGAGTACTGCTCCACCCATCAAGTTAAACAAGCTTAGTTGTTCAAAACGAACCTGATATTATTAAAACAGAGTCGTTTAATTGGTTAGCTAAATGTTCCTAATTTAGTTTCGAAATGCATGTACGCCGCTGGGGTGGATCTACAAGGTGGCCACGGTGGGCCGCGGCCCACCCTGGGATTTTGGGTCAGCCCAGACCCCGATTCCCCTCTGTTCTGCTGCACTTCCGATCTCTACTCGCCCCAGCCGCCTGCCTCGCCGGCGACTTGCCGTCGTCGGATGACATGACTTTAGGAGGAGACGCCGGACTAACAGGAGGTCAGGATTCGCTCGCCCAATAGCGTCACCGCTACCCGGGCGCGCCGTCGTGCCCACCTTCCCAGTCCGTTCAAGGCCCAGGCATGCAGCCCCCACTAAGCCAACCTGATTTAACCTGAGATATGTCCTCAACACTCAGCAACCACTACTCATCACCCATTTTCTAATTGATTCATTACTCATTAGGCAGGACTGTCATTAGGGTCTATTGTGTACTGAGTGCTACCTACACTTAATGGTTCAGATATTTCAGTAATCTTTCGTACCTGTAAAGTTGACAGGGTTTCAAAATTTCGGCCCTAGGAACAGACACTAGTCATGTTGGATTGTTGGTCATAGTGACATTGACCCAGATTACTACTGCAGTCCAGGTTTGCTAACAATTTTGCTTGTCTTTCTTACTCATTTGATATGATATCCAATTATTCACTTCGATTAGTTGCAAACAATAAGTTCTAGACCAACTTCTTGATTCAGATTTTGGACGGTCTCTACTGCAGTTACAATTCTGCATACTTGTCCTAGTAAGCTCACAAGCAATGATTGATTCACTATCTCTATGCTTGCCTTGTCATATTTGTTGTCAATATTCTTTTAGGGTGGACCACACTGTTTCAGAATATTGAAACCGCATACATGAGTGAATAGTATTTCTCTGTGTGATCTCTTCCATCATGTGTGGGCAACGAACACTGCATTGTATAGAAAGAAAAGTGTCATATCCACCTTTTACATAGACTACGATCTTTTACATGGAATACAATCTGCCTACTTGCTTTGTGTCGCACTACCAACACTCCACCCTTGAAGCTAAACATTATGCCACTCATAATTCCTAAGTTTATTTGTTCAAATATGAATTTGATATGATTCTAATGTTCCTAATTCAGTTTTGAAATGTGTGTCCGCCCCTTATAGAGACATAAGAGGTTTGTATTTCTGTGTGTGGTCTGGTCAGCGCGGTTGGGGGATGAACTTTGTATATGCAGGGATTTGTAGGGATACACTATTCAAGTAGAATCCACAATGCATTCCATAGATAATCTCACTACTTTTTGTGTTTTCATGAATCTCAGATACTGAACAGCATCATAATGATTATGAGCTTGCGCGCATGAAAAGAATAAAGCAGAACAATGCCATGGCTGTCAAACTTGGCATTAAGGGACTGAGATCCATTCTGGATGCAATGCAATGCAAACGCTCTCCACCTACAGATTTGTGTTCAGAATATGATCCTAACAATGATTCTGAGCTAGATGGAGACCTAAGTCAATGTAGCTCCCTAGTGGAGGAGTCAGAGGCGGATGCCCTATCTTATTCACCCATCAAGGTGCTTGCTCTAACTTTGCAAGGTTATATTGGTCGCACATATCTTGCAAATGATGATTTGCATTGCTTCTACTTTGTTGCACTGCCATTTGCTTAGTTTACACATCGTCTATGTGAATATGCCCTGCCTATCCATTTTCAGTTCATATTCCATCTGTGATCATACCATATTTATCCATTCAAATGTTGTTCTTGTCTATCAGACGTTCAAAAGGAAGAGGGCGATTGCTGATCACGAAGGAGCACGAACAAAGTATTTGGAAAAGGTAGTGAGACCTGATAAATCAAATACCCATTAGGTGTAGTGGCAATATCACCAGACCCACAAAACACGACCCCAACTCTAGCAGACTCTAGCCCTACTACACTGGCCATCTCTGAGGCCCCAACTCAGCAGACCCCAACTGCAGCAAGCAGTATGATGATGCCAGTTGACATAGCACCAGCTCAACGACACAAAACCCCCATTCCAGCAAAGAGTACACCAAATCCAGTTGCCAAATCCCTTTTCGAACAAGAAAGAGACCCAATTGCAGCAAATAGGACCCCTGTTCCACTTCTTCCCAGTTTAGAAGACGAAGCTTATATTGTTGTCAAGAACTTTGTGCGCATCTTTCCTTCATGGAAAGATTATACCACAGACAAAGAAAATTTCCAATCTTCCTTCGCAACTTACGTGTAAGTAATGTACTAATGTTATTCATGGTAATTAGAGCATATGTTTCTGCTGACAGAAGACACAAGATTTCATTCATTTAAATAGGCGAGGACCAAACTGGATAGTCAAGGCGAGCAACCTTGACTAAGACTCCCACATCCTGTGACTGGATCACCTCCAAAATCACAGAGAGCACACTCAATGATTTCATGACCATGGGGGTTTTGCCCCCCAAGGAGGTCATCCACTGGCGGGTTCCAGGCTCCGAATGCCCCCCTGAGCCCTAAGAAGGGGAGGTTGTGGTTTTCACGGATCACCTTCTCCGTGGTTTCTCACCTCCCGGGTCAAAAAAAACTCGGGATGTTTTGCATTTCTACAATCTTCATCCACAAGACATTGGCCCCAACCCTGTCTCCAATATATGCAACTTCCAAGTGTTCTGCGAGGTGTATCTTGGGGAAGAACCCTCTATTGATCTGTTCAGAGACTACTTCTATATCAACCGTCAGACTTAGATGTCAGATGGGCCCAGTCTTGAACTCGGAGGCATTTCCATCCAAAGGCGAAGTGACGTAGTTTTTCCTTCAGCCGCCCTGCCTAGTCATCCCAAAGACTAGAATTTCACCTAGTTCTACTGCAAAGACACCACCGCAGCTGGAGAGAACCCCTTGCCAGATTTCCGCCCCTACCGGCTTACCACCACCGGCCAGCTTCCAGGCCGTTTAACTACTGCCGAGCGCGCTCCCTTTGCTACCACTTTTTCAAAGATAAGGGCCTTACTCGCCAATGGCCTGACTGGAGTTGACCTCGTCCGCTGCTGGGTCGCCTGTAGGATTTTGCCATTGAGCTGGCGTGGCGGCTTAATGTGCCATTATACTGGTGACCCAAAAGACCCGCAGTGCTACAACCCAACTCATCTAACTGATAAAGAGATCAATGAGATGGTCAAGACGCTGCTCGACGAGTCTCTGGAAAGCTGTAGTAAAGTGGGATTGAATCCTTTCTGCACACTTAATCTGGCTCCTCCTGTAAGTCATCAGATCAAACTTCATCATGTTTTCATCAATTTTATAACTTTCACCTTATTTCAATTTTCTGTTGCTCATTTGAATACAGGTCGACTCTCCATTCTGGAGAAGGAAACTTCAAGCCGCCCCCCAGTCAAAAAGGTCAAATCAAAAACTCATGGTCCAGGCCGCCGCAAGAAGCCATCAGCCGAAGAGATGCTCCAACTTGATGATGATTCGGAGGTAGAACTTGACTCCCTTGGCTTTCTTTTCATGCAACTTATTGACGCTGATTCCTCTCAGGAAGACGCAGAGACCAGTCTTGCAGATGCAGCAGAGGTAACTATAATTTCCTCCGGCTCAGAACCCTTACCAAGAAAACAAATTTGGCAGGTCGTTTGGAAGGTGAAATTTTCTCATCCTCTTGCTCACTTGGATCCCAACTTTCTTTTGAAGAAACAACAACACGATTCAAGGCACCCAACCTGGAGTGGCGGCTCTCATGACCTCGTCTCCGGCATACCTAACACGCCTGCCCCTCGCAAGCATTGACATGAGGTGCCACATGACCCAGACTCTCTTTATCCATTAGCTGGCCTTATACGTCAACCTCTTATTCCTTCCAACTCAAATTATCAGAAGACGCCTCATCATCTGGCGACTCTTCTGGGACTCAAATGCCAACTTTCAAGATCGCCCAAAGGTTAGTATTTTCATTTGTTTATCCATGACTTGTAATGATATACTCATATACTTTGTATCTTTGTTGCAGAGGTTTTGCCAAAGCAGGCAAGAAACAAAAGCTAGGCGGGTCTTCAAAAGATCCCAAAACCGCTGAACCGGAAAAACAAACAGTAGAAACTTCTGAAACCCTCAGTCAAGACCCTGAAGAGCCTGTTAACGACCCTTAGTCAAGACTTCTGAAATCCAAACATGTAGCCCCCAAGGGCCGGCTTAACTTAATAAAGTGAGCCGGGACTTATAGTCACTTAAGAAATCCAAAAGTGTAGCCCCCAAGGGCCGTCTTAACTTAATAAAGTGAGCCGGGACTTATAATCACTTAAGAAATCCAAAAGTGTAGCCCCTAAGGGCCGGCTTAACTTAATAAAGTGAGCCGGGTCATAATTAAATTAAAATGACCTACATTAGCCCCCAAGTGCCAAGTGTATTGCTTGCAATGTGCTTGGAACTTGATTAACCGTATCTTAACAAACTTGCTCCTTGCACTATAACCATTGCCTTATTTATTCCAGGCAGAACTGAACATGAAGGAATCGCAAGTTGGCGATTTAAGAAGAAGCTTAAAGCTGTAGCAGACAGAAACCTCCAAGGCCAAGTCAGATCTGAAGGCCTCATTAGAGGAAATTGAGAAACTTAAAGCAGGTTTTGATGCTGAGAGAAACACCTGGGAGACTGACAAGGCTGCTCTAACAAAAAAGGCCGAAGATGCTGAAGCTGCCCTTAAGCCGGTAACCAAAGAGTTATCAGGTTTAAAACAACACATCTCTCAAATGACAGCCGCCATCTTCGGTAAGTGTAATATGCCATTCAAATTCTGTAACCCGCCTAGCTTCTCATATATGCATTGCTAACTCGCCGGCGTCTCTTGTATGTCTTCTTAACAAGCCCCAGGAGTGCAAGTCTTGGTCAAGACATGTTATTAAAGCTGAAGGCGATTTACTCGGTAACAGAATAGTTATATAGTGGCACTCTCCACAGTCTTGTGGCTTTGGGATGGAACAGAAAACCGCCGAGTCAAATCAAGACTGTTCTGGATCATCTGTCAACGTTCCCAGGATAGATTGAAGAAAAAAAATTATCAGCCGCCCGAGCCGGAGCCATCATTGCTCTTGGCTGGGCCAAAGCATGGCAATCTGAGCTTGACCCGGAGGAAATAGCCACCGGGTGCCCGGAATTCAAGGATGACCAGTCAGCCTTTGAAGAAAAAGACTTTAATCAATGCGTCCAAGAGATGCGCCCCGTGGCCTGCAAGCTCATCGAAGAGCTAAACTTAAACAAGTATACGCCGGCTTATGACGATAACAACCAGAAGATTAAGCCGCCAGCTCATGATATTGTCAATCTCATTCATCCTCGGCGTAAGAATATGTTCGCCCCTGATGTTGATCATTCCATTATACTAAATGACGAGGCCACATTCAAAGCTTTAACCGGCATCGGCTGGACAACGGCTGATCTTTAGATGATCGACGAGGAAGAGCCGGCGCGAGATGACCCGGAGTCGTCAAAGCATCAAGAAGAGGATTTATCATAACAATGATGAACCAGGCGGCTCTCAGACCAGGTCATGGGAGTGCAGCTCCAAAAACTCTTGATTGAAAAACTTTTTCGGGCTCAGCTGAAGCCGTGTAATAGGGTAGTTGCAAACATTTATCAGCCTTGTCATGCCTTCGTGCATGTTTATCTCCACTTTTGGTCCAATAGTTGAACTTCGTATCATGCTCAATCTGATCATACACATAAGCCTTTGCAAATCACTATGCTCTTCACCTTTGGTTTTGCATATTTTGCAACAAACTTCATCAACATATATGCTGGCGACTTAAAGTCAGAAAACAGGGCGGGTTACCAAACCCGAAGACTCGTAGTCTCATATAATAGTTGAAAACATGATTAACATGGCCGTATAGCTAAATCATGCAGGCATCTTAAAAACCAAAAAGCCAGGGTGGGTGACAACCCCAAGATTTGTAGCCTCATAGCCACAGCTATTCAAATCAATCATGCTGGCGACTTAAAGTCCAAAGCCAGGGCGGGTGACAACCCAAAATACTCAAACAGGAGAATCATAACCCAGAGCCTCACGACCTGGGTAGTCAAAATTTGCACAAAAGCAAAAACTTAATAAAAACATCAAAAAAATAAAAAAGAAAGAGATACAACAAATCTCAAATCTTTGCTAGGCCGTCTTTCAAGACATGACCAAATAAGCTGGCTCACAGGCCTTGTGCTTTCAAGGCCGCACATCCGTTGAGTTTATCCTAGCTCATTGTAAGCCGGCTATCACGTGACACAAGCCGCCGTTTTAACCTTAACAAGTTCAGGGTCTTAAAAAAGATTGACTATTAAGAGTTCGACGGGTCACCTGGTGGAGTAGCAAGTTGCAAACAGGCAGGTGTAACTCAGAATATGGCAACTCAGGCCGGTCAAGAGGGTATGAAAGCTAAACCCGGTGGGTTGGAAGCCCCCAAGTGACCTTATGACCAATTAATAAAGACTCAGATACACAGAAATGAAACGACAGAGGCCCTGAATTTTTCAGGGATGCCGACTTTATTATATTGATCATAAAAAGATATATACATCATCAGAAGTATATACAATGGGGAGAGCTGGTGGCTCAAGTATAGTAAGGCCGAAGATGAGCAATATTCCATGGCCTGTTGGTCTCCTGCTCAGAGGTGTGTGACTTCTTGCACTCACGTAGATCAATGAGATAATACGAGCCATTGTTGAGGTTCTTACTAACCACAAAAGGTCCTTCCCAAGGTGGAGACAACTTATGCATATCTGTCTGATCCTGAATGAGTCGGAGCACTAAGTCGCCTTCTTGAAACACCCGAGCCTTGACTCTGCAGCTATGATAGCAACGCATGTCTTGCTGGTATATTGCTGAACGAGCCGCCGCAAGGTCACATTCTTCATCCAAAGCATCAAGTGCGTTCTGTCGTGCCGTCTCATTATCAGTTTCAACATAAGCCGCCACTGTGGGCGAGTCATGACGGATATCACTTGGGAGAACCGCCTCTGCACCATAGACCATGAAGAAGGGACTATAGCCTGTTGACCTGTTGGGGGTGATATTGATACTCCAAAGTACTGAAGGTAATTCCTCAAGCCAACAACCCGGTGTTCGCTCCAAAGGAACCATAAGCCGGGGCTTGATGCCTCTCAAAATTTCCTGGTTGGCCCTTTCTGCCTGACCATTAGACTGTGGATGGGCCACAGAAGAAACATCCAGACGAATATGCTCTCTTTGACAGAACTCCTTCATAGAACCCTTAGACAAATTAGTGCCATTATCAGTGATGATAGTATGAGGATAACCAAAGCGGTAGATCAGTTTTTTAACAAACTGAACTGCGGTTGCTGCATCACACTTGCTAACTAGCTCTGCTTCTACCCATTTGGTAAATTTGTCAACCGCCACCAAGAGGTGGGTCTTCTTATCCTTTGACCTTTTGAAAGGCCCAACCATATCAAGCCCCCACACTGCAAATGTCATGGGAAACCACAACCACCTATGGGGCCGTCGGCCCCTTTGTGGTTCGGCGGGGGAAGGGCACTTTGCACAAAGAGCGGAGAGCGCATCGCAGCACGGCAGAGATCACACGGGTAGTTTTTACCCAGGTTCGGGCCGCCACGAGGCATAAAACCCTACTCCTGCTTTGGTGGATTGATGTGAGGACCATGGTGGAAACGTAGTGCTCTAGCCCGACAGGGTTGCCTCGGGGCAAGAGCGGCTACTCGCGTATTAGTGTACAGGGGTCCGAATCCTTTTTATGGTTGCCATGGCCCTCCTTTTATAGATCAAGGGGTCACCACAATGGCAAATAAGTCATTGTTACTGATTAGATAGCAAACAGTGCTATCACACCTAACTCTGCAGACAAAGCAGAGCGCATTAAATGCGCCACTTAGTGTCACATCGTGGCGTGCCCGACAAGCCTTGCCGGGCCGTTCAGCCACCTTCTCGTCTGCCTGCTTGACACGTCTCTGGACGGGTGTCATTTGGAGGTGGTTTCCTCTGGAAATGGCTGCCATGTGTCAAATAATAGACACTTAGTCACTTGGGGGCTTGACATCGCACCGATCGATGACTTGCGTCGCTGTGAGGTGGAGCGGTGGAGCCTTGTCGAGGTAGGCCGCCCTTGGTGTCCCCGGCAAGCCTGCCGGGGCAGTCTCGAGTTCTGTCTTCGGGGTAACCTCGTCCTCGCTAGGCTTGCCTGCCCGGCAAAGGAGGTTTCTCTTTAGTAGTGTCTTGCTCATTTAGCTTGTCTTGGTCTTCTTGATCCGCCCTTTGATCTCTCAAAGAGCTGATCTCTCCTTGCTTGGTCTGGACTTGGACGTTGCAAGCTTGCCTCCAAGCCTGTGTACAGTCTGGGCAACATACCTGGGGTTTGTTGCACCGACAGGAGCGCCCGGGCCTGGCCTGAACGCGCTGCCGAGCGTCGTCGGGGTAGGCCCTGTCAAGTACATGGGCGAGGAGGCTTGCGGCGGTTTGTCCGTTGAGGTCTTCTTTGCTTCTTCATTAATCTGAGTTTGGATCAGTTTCCGGTTTCCCCGCGCGTCGTGTAATGCCAATTGTAGTGGGGCCATTTTTGTAATGGCCCGTGAATGACTTTAACGCACGGGCCATTAACTGCTAATTCACTCTTCCCATCACGCCCTTATCCCTGGCCACGTATGTTGCATGCATTGAGTGGGGTATGTAACGGTGGCGCATGGTGCGGGAGAGCGTCAAGGCAGGGGCCCAGTCTTCTTGGGTTGGTGGAGAGGGATGGTGGTTACCCACCGAGGGATCAGCCCCCAGCCCCCAGCCTGCCTATAAAAGGGGGCGAGGGGAAGTGGAAATTCTCATCCATGCACCTCTTCTCACCATTTCCTTCCTTCTCCTTGCAATGTTGAGAGGGAGAGACCAGGGCCAGGCCCCGGGCTCAAGCTTGGGGTTGATGACACTGAAAGCTTGTGTAGGTGCCTGGGAGTGAGTCTGGTCCGGGGCCGAAAGGTATGTGGCAGTCGAGCCACTTGCAGCGTAGGAGGTACCAAGCTTTTCCACTATGGTGGAATGCTTGCCTCCTCTGCTCAAGTCGGCCATTTAGCGGGGAGCGCTAGACCTTGTCGTGAGTCACCGCGGCTTGTCACCCTGACGTCAGGGCCCTCATGGTTTCCGACGTCTATCTGGGGTGCAGCGCTCGGGTCTTTTGGTAGTCCCAGCACTGCCCCCTTTGGTGAAATCAGGGCGAATGTTGAAGACGGCGGCATCTTCCTGCCCTCCGAGGTGGGGAGCGATGCTCCTTGTGCGTCTCGGATGCCGTCGTCGCCTGTAGCTTCTCCGGGGAAGGCAACGGCTCGAGGAGCTGGCGTCCCTCTGGAGTGGTGCGATGAAGAAGGAACGAGGGAAGACGGAGAAGGCGAGTGGCAGTGCGTCAGGTCGGAGTACGATGACACCAACACCTTCATCTTGTATTGCCGACCTGCTGCCTCGTCTTTCCGCTCTTCCCCTCCCTCCCCGGCACCATCATCACCGGCCTCTTGGTTGCCGGGGAGGGGGTCGCTCTCTTGGTGCCTTCGCCTCCTCCAGCAGTCTTCCAGCTGAGCTCCGGCGGTTCTCCCCGCCGGTGCTTTTGCTGGGGCTTCTCGCTGGTCTTGGAGGCAGTGACAAGGGCCCCGCCGAGCTGTTCCTTCCGCCCCTCTCCTTTGCAGCCTCGCCACTCTCGATCTTGTCAGGCTGCGCCCGGCAGGTCCTGACGGGATCGGGTTGGGCATCTGCTCAGGCACTCCTTTTGCCCTCCTCCCCTTCCACCACAATGCCTAGGAGGAGAGGGACAAGAAAAGGGATTACGGGGCACTTATCTTTTTTCAATCTAAAATATGTAGGCACTTGCCAAACTTTAGTCTAAATTATGTGATCTTTATCCATGTTGGTGTTCTGTAAGATCTGTACTTGTTCATCAGCATATTAATGAAAAAGACAAGTGTTGCCAGGCACTTGTGCATGTATCAAACTCATGCAGAGGTGAAATGCCTCTATACATTCAAGTAAACAAGTTTCCCCGGCAGGCTATCCTGCCGGTACCCTCGGTTTGTTGCCGCTGAGCTAAACCTGCCGGGCACAAATCACAAAGAGGGACCAGCCCCCCGCCAAGCCTTCTCCGAAAAGGCCACTGCGACCATCCTGACCGAAGCAACGTTCGAGTCAAAGGATGGGAGCACCTAAGTTTCGAAGGTGACGAGGTTTTCATATGCACAAGTTTCTACTTACAGAACACGTAAGGATAAGAAGAGAACTTATCTGTTTGGTTTACCAGGGATCGTCACGTGGGCTTCACTTCATTTCTTCTCTTTGGGACCAAGTCCATGACAAGAACCCTGCAACTTAATGTAGATGAAAACAATGCCTCATGCGACCTTATCTACATGATCATGCTATGCTCATGATATGCTTATGCATGCATGCAAGTTTTGGGGCCCCCCTAGCTCTTCGTTTATTTCTGTTGCTTAGGGTTTGCACCTGGCTTTGTACAAGGTGTTACATGCAACATCGGCAAGGCCTGTACAAAAGGGTGGCTACCGAGCAGGGCCCGACAGCCGCGCCTTACGGGTAGAACTTACGGAGATGCTCAATGTTCCATGAGTTTTGCAACTGAATGCCATCTCCGGTCTCCAGATGGACTGCGCCAGGTCTGGTGACTCGTACTACCTGGGAAGGGCCTTCCCACTTCGACGTAAACTTGTTTGTACCCTTGGCGGACTGAACACACCTAAGGACAAGGTTGCCTTCCTCAAAACTCCGGGCATGAACCCTGCGGCTGTGATAGCGACGCAGGGCTTGCTGGTAGCGTGCAGCATGCGTAGCAGCCCGGAGACGATTCTCCTCAAGTAGCACAGCATCGTCACGCCGGTGCCGTTCCTGCGCTACTTCATCGTAGGCAAGCACTCGAGGAGATCCGAATATGAGTTCCATGGGGATAACTGCTTCTGCCCCATAGACTAGGGAGAAGGGAGTCTGCCCGGTGGCTCGATTTGGTGTCGTACGGAGGAACCAAAGAACCACCGGCAGCTCGTCGATCCATCACCTTCCGCACTTCTGCAGTCTATCAAAGGTTCTTGTCTTGAGACCTTGCAGCACTTCAGCGTTCGCCCTCTCAGCTTGTCCGTTGCTTCTGGGATGGGCGATAGAGGCAAATGAGATCTTGCTTCCGAGGGCATGAACGTATTGCATGAAGGCGTGGCTTGTGAATTGGGTGCCATTGTCGGTGATGATTCGGGTAGGTACCCCGAAGTGGCACACCAATCCTTTCAAGAACTTGATAGCTGACTACGCGGTCACCTTTCTCACGGGCTCCACCTCTGGCCACTTTGTGAACTTGTCGATAGCGACGAACAAGAACTCAAAGCCCCTGGTAGCACGGGGGAAGGGGTCCAAGATATCGAGCCCCCAGATCGAGAAGGGCCATGACAAAGGGATCATCTGAAGAGCTTGGGCAGGCTGATGGATGTTCTTAGAGTGGAACTGGTAGGCTTCCCATTTGGTGACTAGCTCAACCTCATCTTGGAGGGCTGTGGGCCAATAGAAACCTTGCCGGAAGGCTTTTCCAACCAGAGCCCTTGATCCAATGTGGGAGCCGCACATACTCTTGTGTATCTCAGCCAACAGTTCCTTTCCTTCTTCCCGGCAAATGCACTTAAATTTCACACCGTTAGGCCTTCTTTTGTATAGTGCGTCATCAATGAACTGATACATACTGGCCCTCCGGGCTACTCTTTCAGCTTCTTCTTGCTCTTCGGGAAGTTCTCCTGTTTGGAGGAAATGGACTATGTGCCGTGCCCAAGTTGGGGCCAGGGGCTCGGCAATGAGGACCAGTGGCACCTCCTCATTTGTAGGAGCGCACTCCTTGACCACAAGGACCGGTGGTCTGGCGCGATGGTGCAACTCACTGATCTAAGGGGAGTTGTTCCCGCCAAGCTCTCTGCCGGGAGCCTCGGGAGGCTCTGCCGGGAGAGGCTTGCCGAAGTCTAGTTTCCTCCTCTTTTTGGCCATTGTTAACGTGGATACGGATGGCTGAGTCAGATAGAGAACAAAAGTCCCTGGTTCCACAGGGAGTTTTTTTGTAGCGCACTTCGACAGATGATTAGCAATGCTGTTTTCTGCACGGGGGTACGTGCTCTATTTGCAATCCGTCAAAGTGCTCCTCCAACTTTCTCACTTCCTCGACGTATGCCTCCATCAATGGGCTTTGGTAATCCTTGTTGACTTGTCTCACCAGAAGTTGTGAATCTCCGCGGATGATCAGCTTCTTGATTCCCAGTTCTGTTGCAATCCTGAGCCCGGCAAGGAGCCCTTCATACTCTGCAGTATTGTTGGTAGGCTTCTCCCGAGGAAAATGCATCTGGATGACGTACTTACGGTGCTCCCCAGTGGGAGCAACGAGAAGCACGCCAGCCCCTGCACCTTGTAGGGAGAAGGCACCATCGAAATACATAATCCATTCTTGGGGCGCTTCCTTGCCGGGAATGACTGTCTCCAGTACTTCTTCATCAGGAGTTGGCGTCCACTCTCCAATGAACTATGCTAGTGCTCTGCTCTGAATGCTTGACGTGCTTTCAAACTTCAAACCAAAGCTGGACAACTCCAAAGCCCATTCCACAATCCTACCAGTGGCCTCGGGGTTTTGGAGTATGCGTTGCAAGGGGAAGCGGGTGACAATTGTGATCTTGTGGGCTTGGAAGTAGTGGCGCAGTTTCCTTGAGGCCATGATGAGGCCAAAAATCAACTTTTGCACGCCAGAGTACCTCGATCTAGCTCCCTGCAGTAGGGAGCTAACGAAGTACACTGGGCACTGCACCACTTTCTTCTTTGCCACCACCTCGGAACTGTCTCCGCTGGCTTGCTTTTCTTTGTCTTGAACTGCACCTAACCTTCCTGGGACGGTTTGCTTTCCTCTCCAGAAGTGGCAGTGGCTATGGCTGCCAGTTCATCCACTTCCCACTGCGCCACCAGTGCTGCACTAACCACTTGATTGGCTGCCGCTAAGTATAGCAGCAACGGCTCTTGTGGTTTGGGAGCGACCAAAGTGGGCACAGAAGAAAGATAGGTCTTCAAATCTTGTAGCGCAGCGTCTGCCTCTGGGGTCCACTCCACGGGTCCTGCCTTCTTCAAGATTTTGAAGAACGGCATGGCGCGTTCGGCATACTTGGACATGAACCTACTTAGCGCAGCGATGCATCCAGTCAAACGCCTCACGTCCTTGACTGTCTTGGGTGCTTGAATCTGCTCGATAGCCTTGATCTTGTCGGGGTTGGCCTCTATCTCTCGATAGGACACAAAGAAGCCAAGTAGCTTGCCGGAGGGAACTCCAAACACACACTTCTCCGGGTTCAGCTTCAAGTTGATCCTGCGCAGATTTGCAAAGGTCTCTTCTAAATCCTGAATGAGAGTCATTATGTCCTTGGTTTTGACCACTATATCATCCATGTAGGCTTCAATATTTCTGTGCAGCTGGGACTCAAAGCCAATCTATACTACTCTTTCAAAAGTGGATCCGACGCTCTTCAACCCGAAGAGCATCCGTACAAAGCAGTACGTGCCACATGGGGTTATGAACGTGGTCTTCTCTTCGTCTCCCTTGGACACGAATCGCCAAAGACTTGCTGAGACTTGCTGAGCCACAAGGTCTAAGTCGCCAAAACACCTGACCCGGCTTAAATTCATCTCCGTGGCCATATGAAGGCCGTGGAGTAAAGCCTCATATTCGGCTGCATTGTTAGTACAAGGAAACATTAGCCTTAAAACATAACAAAATTTGTCACCTTGTGTGGAAGTCAAAATAACTCCAGCCCCCGAGCCTTCCAGCTGCCTGGACCCATCAAAGTGAATCATCCAATATGTGTTATCAGGCTTCTCCTCAGGCATCTACAACTCTATCCAGTCATTGATGGAATCTACCAGAGCCTAAGACTTGATAGCTGTTCTTGGCACATATTTCAAACCATGAGGTCCAAGTTCTATTGCCCACTTAGCAACCCGGCCTGTGGCCTCTCTATTTTGAATAATGTCTCCTAAGGGAGCAGAACTGACCACAGTAATAGGATGACCAAGAAAATAATACTTCAGCTTGCGACCCGCCTTGAACACCCCATAGACCAGTTTCTGCCAATGTGGATATCGTTGCTTGGACTCGATCAACACCTCACCGATATAATAAGCCGGCCTCTGGACTGGGTACTCCTTACCCGCCTCCTTGCACTCCACAACAATTACCACACTGACAGCCTTACTTTTAGCTGCCACATACAGGAGCAAAGGTTCTTTCTCAATAGGAGCCGCAAGGACGGGCGGCTCAGCTAACTATTTTTTGAGCCCCTCAAACACCTTGTCAGCAGCATTACTCCAGACAAAGTGATCTGTCTTCTTCATCATCTGGTATAAAGGAATTGCCTTCTCTCCCAGGCGACTTATGAACCGGCTCAGAGCCGCGATGCGACCCGCCAGACGTTGAACGTCATTGACACACGCCGGTTTAGCCAATGAAGTGATGGCTTTAATCTTCTCCGGGTTAGCCTCAATGCCTCTCTCTGAGACCAGAAAGCTCAATAGCTTGCCTGCAGGTGCACCAAAAACACACTTGGCCGGGTTAAGCATCATCTTATAGACCCGGAGATTGTCAAAAGTCTCCCTTAGATCGTCCAGGAGATTCTCCTTCTTTCTGGATTTGACCACAATATCATCCACATAAGCATGCACATTACGCCCAATCTTACTGTGAAAGCAATTATGAACACAGCGTTGATAAGTCGCCTAAGCACTCTTAAGCCCAAAAGGCATAGAGACATAGCAGAAGGCTCCAAAATGGGTGATAAAAGACGTCTTTTCTTGGTTCTTAACTGCCATCTTGATCTGATGATAACCAGAATAAGCATCCAGGAAACATAAACTCTCACAACCCGCCGTGTCATCAATAATCTGGTCGATACGAGGGAGAGCAAATGGATCAGCTGGACAAGCTTTATTAAGATCTGTGTAGTCAACACACATACGCCATGTGCCATTCTTCTTGAGTACAAGCATAGATTTAGCCAACCACTCCGGGTGAAAGACTTCCACAATAAACCCAGCTGCTAAGAGCCAGGCTACCTCCTCTCCAATAGCCTTACGTCGTTCTTCATTGAAACGATGAATAAATTGCTTGATCGGCTTAAACTTAGGATCCACATTAAGGGTGTGCTCAGCAAACTCTCTCGGTACACCTGGCATGTCAGAAGGTTTCCATGCGAAGATGTCCCGATTCTCACGGATGAATTCGATGAGCGCGCTTTCCTATTTAGGATCCATATTAGCCCCCACTATGAACTCCTGAGATGAGTCGCCAGGGACAAAGTCAACCTGCTTAGTGTCATCAGCCGACTTAAACTTCAACAAGGGGTCTTGCTCAGTAGTGGGCTTCTTTAAAGGGGTCATATCCGCCGGGTCAACATTATCCTTATAAAACTTAAGTTCCTCCATGGCGCAGGCCGACTCAGCATAAGCAGCATCTCCTTCCTCGCATTCCAAGGCAATTTTTCAATCACCATGGACCGTAATTGTACCCATACGCCCTGGCATCTTAAGCTGTAAATAAACATAACAAGGTCGAGCCATAAATTTGGCATAAGCCGGCCGTCCAAACAAGACATGATAAGGGCTCTTGATCTTGACCACTTCAAACCATAACGTCTCTGTTCTGTAGTCATAATCATCGCCAAAAGCCACTTCCAGGGTAATCTTTCCAACAGGATATGCCGACTTACCAAGTACCACACCATGAAAAACTGTAGAAGACGGCTTAAGATCTTTATCAGTTAAGTTCATCCGGCGAAAGGTGTCATAATAAAGGATATTGATACTGCTGCCACCATCCATGAGCACTTTAGTGAATTTATAACCCCCGACCTGAGGGGCTATTACCAACGCTAGCTGACCCAGATTGTCAACCCGGGGCGGGTGATCCTCTTGACTCCATGTGATTGGATACTCTGACCACCGCAAGTATTGAGGCACCGCCGGCTCAATTGCACTGACCGCGTGTTTATGAACCTTCTCATCTCGCTTGCAGAGACTTGTGGTGAAAACATGATACTGGCCACTATTGAGCTGCTTTGGATTACTCTGGTATCCTGACTGATGTTGCTGGTTACCCTGACTAGACTGTTGGTTATAACCACCTTGGTTGCCCTGTCCTTGATACCCAGAACTTGAGCCGCCACCACCAAAGTCGGGCCCCTGTGAGCCGGATCCTGACCCGCCAGGCAGGCCATTATTGTTGCCATGATTCTGATTGAAGTTGGAATTCCTGTACTCTCGCATGATGAAACAGTCTTTCCAAGCATGAGTCACCGGTTTATTGGGCAGGCTGTGTTTTGGGCAAGGCTCATTCATCATCGCCTCAATATTAAAGTTCTTCCCTCCAAAGGACTGCTTACCATTACCATTACGGCGCTGGTTTTTATATCCAGTGTTGGTGTTAGCTACAAGATATGACCTGCCATCGGGTTGTCTACGCTTACCACCGTTACCCTGGTTGTTGCCATTATGCCCTGTCATGTTCTGCTGCTGACCCTTACCATTGCCACTCTTCTTTCCCTTGTTGGATTTTTCATCATCAGATCCAGGATCTTTGGTGGTATCAGAGTCAGCATACTTGATGAGAGCCGCCATGAGCTCTCCCATGTCATTATAATGACGCTTAATTCGTCCAAGCTTATGCTTAAGGGGGGTAAAATGACAGTTCTTCTCCAAGACTAGAACCGCCTGAACCTCTGCAATACTGTCTGAAGAATGCATGATAGTTGAGACCCGCCGGACCCAATGATGAGCCGACTCATCCTCACACTGCACACAGTTATGAAGATCAATAATTGTCAAAGGCTGCTTGCACGTTCCTTTAAAATTCTGAATGAACCGTGCTTTCAACTCTGCCCATGAATTGATGGAGTTGGTGGGTAATCCTTTTAACCAGGTCCGAGCTGGCCCGTCCAACATCATGGTAAAGTACTTAGCACACACATCATCATTGAGATCCAGCATCTCCATGGCTAACTCATAACTCTCAATCCAGGCCTCAGGGGGAAGATCAGCTGTATAATTAGCCACCTTGCGAGGACCCTTAAAATCCTTAGGCAAACGTTCATTACGTAGTGCTGGTACTAAACAAGGCACTCCAACAGATCTGGAAATTATACCAGCCCCTACTGACATCGAAGGGGTCACCGGAGGCTGTTGATAAGCCCCCAGCTGAGCCGCCGCTGCTGCCTCCGCCTCTCGGTGGGCTCTGGCATCATCCACAATCGCCTGGGCATGAGTGAGGGGCGGGTTATTCCCATGGGGTGGGTCATCTTGATTTGGTCAATGTCGTCGCTCGCTACTGGAAACTGCCAGCGACTCAATGCGTCGGCTGTAACTGCGGCTTGGGAGGGGGGTCGAATGCACCCTCTCACGACTATGTGCATATCTCCTGCTGTGCGACTGCTATTTGCAAGAGTTCAATTGCATTCCACGCCTCAGCTTCAAAAGGCATCTCATCTGTGATAGGGATTGCATTGAGCCGGGTAGCCACTGCTATCATGTTATCCACCGGGTTGGAATAATGACCAGATGGTGTGGAAAAATGCCGGGGCGGGGTTCGATCCCTATGGGGTGGGTCTGGTAATCGGGGCTGAGCCACCGCCCCGCTCCCCGGGACTTCAGCCGCCTGGGCTGTGCCTGGCGGGTTACTTGGCCCCGCACCAGGCGTGTTAAAAAGATTCCGCACCTCATATTGTGCAGGCAAACGGGTTTGATACCTCCTTCGAAGAACTGCATTAGAGGCGTTTTGATCCAAACTTAAGCAAAAAGCCTCTGCCATGATACGCTGTGACTCAGCATCCATCTTGGCTCGTTCCTCCGCCATCCTGATGTTTTCTGCATTAAAATCCTCCTGGGCTTTGGCCACCTCATCTCGCACCTTTGCAACTTCCGCATTATGTTGTGCTTGATTCACCGCAGTAACCTCTGTTGCCAACAGGGTTGTCAAAGTGCCCAAGAGTTCAGATAAAACTTGAGCCGGCAGCCGAGCTGAGCCGCCAGCCCCAGCTGTCGCAGCAGCCGTTGATCCAGACGTCATAGCTGTAGCTGTCGATGAGTTGAGAACCGGCGTAATGCCAGCCATGAAGACAGCAGCCCTATACGGCGGCTCATAGGGATCCGGAATACTGTCGCCATCGGAATAGCCCCCAAGCCCGCCATCCTGAATCTGGTAGATTGACTCTATTTCCCCGGTTGAAGACTCATCACCTGAATAGATGGTCGTCTCTCCATCAGATGTAGAATCTTCCTCAAGATCTGCCCCATGAACAAAGCTAATGAAAACGTGCTTCTGGCTGGGTTGAACCCTAGCGGGTCGCGCGTGCCGAGCCGTCTCGACGATGTCGGTGCAGATGTCCAGCTCAGGCTTTAACTCACCGATCTTGCCAATGAAGACGTGAATTCCGCCAAAGGGGACCCGGTACCCGTACTCAATTGAGTCGGCCTCGGGGCCCCAACCAGCGTCGTCAATGTAGAGCTTGCCGTGGCGACTCTTAGTCATCTGGCCGACGGGTATCCTTCGATCCCTGGGAAATTGCCCTTCAAGAACTCGAAACCACCGTGCTCTGGCCCCACGGTGGGCGCCAACTGTCGTGGTTTTATCATGGCAGATGCCCTTGTGAAAGGACTTAGGTGTGGAGCCATCGCGATGTAGGTTAGCTCGAGGGGGTTGAACGGTACAAAGGACAAAAGGTTTACCCAGGTTCGGCCCCCTCACAACGAGGTAAAAAGCCTACTCCTGCTTTTGTTGACTATAGCTTGAATATCGATTACAAGGGAGCGGAATCACTTGACCTAGCTCTCGATCAATTGTTTCTTGTCCTAACCCGCCGCAGGGTCTCACCTTTATATACACAGGTCGAGGCCCTGGGCTTACAAAAGCCCAAGTCGGATCACACAACATGACCAACTCGGTTTCTAAGTCGCCCTGCCTTGTCAGGCAAGTCGCCATCGTGGCGGCTCACACCTTCCGGGTCATGATCCCACCACCAGGTCTTGGGCCTTCAGCAAGCCCACCACCAGTCTTCATGTTTCATCTTCTTGGACCTGCTTGGGCCTTCTTCATATTGAGTTGCCAACGGTGTAACCCGGCCCCTCCTGGGCGGGTCACACCTAGGGGTTATATCCCCAACAGTTACCATCTTTGTTAATATACATGCAAAACATGTCATTTCACTACTTTTTTCAAGGTGATATGCCTGATGGCATGCACAAGTCTGCTGAAGGCTGTGAGACAAACCCAACATATATTGCAGCAAAGAAGGCAAACCATCTTGAAGATAGCGAGACAACCCCAAAGTCATGTCTTGATGCAGTGTTCAAGTTACTCGAGACTAGGAGTCACACAAGCTCATAGAACTCGCTGCCTAAATCAGTTCGACTTCTTCAGTCTCAACTTCAAGCAGAAAGGCATTCTACAACTCAAGTTCGACTTGAAGTCCAATCTCTAAGGAAGATCGCGGTGAACTCCAATGAGAACCTCATTGCTAAACAGGTACAGCTGGAAGCTATGACCGAGATGCTAGGCCGGTCTCACAGCCTTACTCTGCTGCTTGCGCAGTAGCTCCCGCACAAGGCTAACCTTTCTTGAACTGTCTTGGAAGTGGTCTTGGTTCAGTATTATTTTGTTACGCTGCAATGGTGCCCAGTTTTTGTAATCTGCTTCTTCGTTGCGCTTTATGATCACTGGTGGCGAACTTTCATGCCTAGTGGATGTAATATACGATAAATCCTTTATTGTATAGTGTAGGTTTATTCTAAATTACTATGCTGTAATTTCTTCATTGTATAGAGTAGGTTTGTTCTTAATTCCTAGTTACCGTATATGCCATCATTCGCTATCTGAAAAAATGGCAAAAATCTGATGTAGGCGACCGGGCCAAAACAGTCGCCTCTAACGGGCCTGCATTTCAGCGGGCCACAATTGGGCGGGCCACAACTTTCTTGGGCATGCACTGACCGGCCATTTGGGCCCTTCGTGAACACTGTGCACCAGGCCCGTAACTTACATGGGCCTTCGTTGGGCCCAAAGTTTAGTTGGGCCTTTAGTGGACCCAATGCTTAGGTCGGCCCATGTTGCTTTGGCTCATTAACAGGCTGAATATTCTGCTGGCTTGTTAGGGCCCAGAAGATACCATGGGCCTTTAGGAGGCCGAAATACATGTTGGGCCTCAATTTTCTATAGTCGTCCACGGGCCTTTAGCAGGGCGAAATGTACAAGGGGCCATTATTGGCTCAGTTATATGACGGGCCGTTACAGGTCGAAACATATCTCGGGCCTTAGTTGGCCCACTGATATCATGGGCCTTTAAGAGGCCGAAAGCTTAGTACACGCATCAACGGGCCAAATTATATGACATGCCTTTAACAGGCCCAAAGTCACGTTGGGCTGAACTGTTGCCACCTTGATCACAGGCCGTTAGTGGGCTGGATGTCGCGTCGGACCATATATGCCCCGTGGGCAGCACGGGCCATTACCAGGCCGAAAGACACACCGAGCTGAAATGGGCCCATGTCTACATCGGGCCACTAACAGGCCGAAATATCACTGGGCCGTAATTGGGCCCAAAGACTCGGCGAACAATTAACGGGCCTGATCTGGCGGTGGGCCGTAAATGTGCCATGTTTAAGCAGGCCATTAGTGGGCTAGCCCACCTGTACTAGAGTAAATCATATGGGCCTTTGACTGGACCGGCCTTTTTAACCTATGTAGGCCTCTAATGGGCCCTGCCACATGTCAACGTATCATAGGCACGTCTCCTCCATTGGACTGATGATATCTGGCCCATGGAGGAGTGGACACGTGTTTCCTCCAACAAATGAGAATTTTACACGTGGAAAATAGCCATTCGTCGTTGCTATTAACAGGTTATCGGATCAAAAACCGGACCCGAAAGCTTAACGGCGACCCGTTACGGTGGATGCCACATGTTGGTTACCCTTGACGAACGCACTTCCATGACGCATCATTTATCGTCATGGAAGTGGACACTTCGGTGATGATAATTTGAGTATTGTCACGGAACACTTCTACGACAGCATAGGTATGACTATCTTGATTCTGTCATAAAATCATCATGGATGTACATGCATGACAGAAAATGTGACCTACTGTGACAAACACGTATCATCACGAAAGTAGTTTTTTTGTAGTGTATGCATAGGCATTTTATAGGAAAACAAATTATCAAGACACGCAATTTCTAGTATATGCAAATAGGAAGAAGGAAGCATTAATAATTTCAACACAAAAAGAGGTGATTTAGTAACATGAAAATTTCTACAACCATATTTTCCTTTCTCATAATAATTACATGTAGGATCATACTAAAATTCAACAATATATCTATCATAAGTAATATTCTCTTTATGATCCACATGCATAAATTTTTCTAATCTTCCGAGATAGTGGGATTAACATTAACTAAAGTCATGACCTCTCCAAACCCACTTTTATCAATAATTTCATAAGATTGAACACTCTCCAAATATGTGGGATTCTTTTATCCTAAAGTTGACACTGTTCCAAACCCACTTTCAATATTATTGCAAACATTATTATCAATTTCATATTCATCATGAGGCTTAAATAAATTTTCAGGATCATAAGAAGCATCACCCCAATCATGATCATTACAATGAGTAGCAGACATAACAAAATCATCATCCCCCAAACTTGGGGTTTTGCATATCATTTACAAAATTAATATAACTTATAATAACATCATTGCAATCATGCTTTTCATTCAAGGATCTATCATGAATCACTTTATAAATTTCTTCTTTTAACACTTCATCACAATTTTCAAATTCAAGATTCTCAAGCAAACTTCATAAAGATAATCTAGTGCACTCAAATCACTAGCAATTGGTTCATCATAATTGGATCTTGTAAAAATATTGGGTGGCACATTTGGTCTCCTCCCGAAGCTTCTAGGATCTCTTATGTCCAGAAAAAAATAGTCAAAAAGTTTCTTGGCATTTGGACTTCGTTTGGTACTGATTTCTTGTAAAACCAAAAACAGGCAAAAAACAGCAACTAGCAGTTGGCACTAAGTTAATAGGTTAGTCCCAAAAAATGATATATATCGGCATATAATTGCATATAAAACATCCAAGATTGATACTGTAATTGCATGGAACAATAATAAATTATAGATATGTTGGAGACATATCACTCCCCTCTCGACATCTCTCTCTCTCTTTCTCGCACCCAATCGAGCGCCCCCACACCCCCGGTTCATCCCAAGAGCCGCCCAAGCTCGAGATCAAGCTCGAGCTCCGCCGCCTTGGCCGACTGCCATCCGCACGGTAGGAGCTGCCCCCACCCTCATTCTCCTCGGATCCGACACCGCAATAGCCTCCTGACCCCATCCCCATCATTTCCCCCTTCCTTCGCTGCCCAGGGCAACAGGAGCGAGCAACTCCCGAAGCGCCGCCACCCTGTCTACTCATCATCGGTGAACCAGGCACCTCCAATGACCATCTCCACCACCATCCGAACTGCGGTGACTTCCCGAGCCCAACGGTGCCAGCCACTCCTCCCACCATGCCCTGCATCGCCACCGGTGAGCACGCCGGCCCCTTTGCCATGACGTTTGATACGTCTCCAACGTATCTATAATTTTTGATTGTTCCATGCTATTATATTATTTGTTTTGGATGTTTATATGCATTAATATGCTATTTTATATTATTTTTGGGACTAACCTATTAACCTAGAGCCCAGTGCCAGTTTCTGTTTTTTCCTTGTTTTTGAGTTTCGCAGAAAAGGAATATCAAACAGAGTCCAAACAGAATAAAACTTTACAATGATTTTTCTTGTACCAGAAGACACCTACGAGACTTGGAGTCGAAGTCAGAAGACCCATGAGGCGACGGCAAGCCGTAGGGACGCACCCTAGGGGGGGCGTCCCCCTGGCTTGTGGCCCCCTTGGGAGTCCACCGACCTACTTCTTCGTCCTATAAATTCACATATATTCCAAAACCCTGGAGGAGAGCCATGAAAAATACTTTTCCACCACCGCAACCTTCTGTTCCCGTGAGATCTCATCTTGGGGCCTTTTCCGACAATCTGTTGGAGGGTGATTCGATCACGGAGGGCATCTACATCAACCCTATTGCCCCTCCGATGAAGCGTGAGTAGTTTACCTCAGACCTACGGGTCCATAGCTAGTAGTTAGATGGCTTCTTCTCTCTCTTTGATTCTCAATACCATGTTCTCCTCGATGTTCTTGGAGATCTATCCGATGTAATATTCTTTTTCGGTGTGTTTGTCGAGATCAGATGAATTGTGGATTTATGATCAGATTATCTATGAATATTATTTGAATATTCTCTGAATTCTTATATGCATGATTTGATATCTTTGTATTTCTCTTCGAATTATCGGTTTGGTTTGGCCAACTAGATTGGTATTTCTTGCAATGGGAGAGGTGCTTAGTTTTGGGTTCAATCTTGCGGTGTCCTCACCCAGTGACATAGTAGGGGTAGAGAGGCACGTATTGTATTGTTGCCATCAAGGATAAAAAGATGGGGGTTTCATCATATTGCTTGAGTTTATCCCTCTACATCATGTCATCTTACTTAAGGCATTACTCCGTTCTTTATGAACTTAATACTCTAGATGTATGCTGGATAGCGGTCGATGTGTGGAGTAATAGTAGTAGATGCATAATCGTTTTGGTCTACTTGACATGGACGTGATGCCTATATGCATAATCATTGCCTTGGATATCGTCATAACTTTGCACTTTTCTATCAATTGCTCGACAGTAATTTGTTCACCCATCATATTTTTTGCCTTCAAGAGAGAAGCCTCTAGTTAAACCTATGGCCCCCAGGTCTATTTTCCATCATATATTTTCAGATCTATATATCAAAAATACAAAAAATACCTTGCTGCAATTTCTTTACTTTTATTTTGTTTTACGTTTTGGCAATCTTATATACCTATCTCTATCAGATCTCACCTTTGCAATTGACCGTGAAGGGATTGACAACCCCTTTATCGCGTTGGATGCAAGTGTTTGATTGTTTGTGCAGGTGTATAGATTGGGGACTTGCTTGTACTTCCTACTGGATTGATACCTTGGTTCTCTAACTGAGGGAGATACTTATCTCTACTTTGCTACATCACCCTTTCCTCTTCAAGGGAAAAACCAACGCAAGCTCAAGAAGTAGCAAGGTTAGAGATGACAGGTGGGGCCGCCTGTCATCCTCACCTCTCTCTCCCTTCTTCTCTCTCCCACTGGCGACTGGGCCCCGCCCATCAGGTTTGAACCTGGCGCGCGCACACCAGTTCTCCTGGGCCTCTTTGCCTCTGGGCCGGCTTGGCTCGCCCGTTTCGGCCCACATCAACAGTGAAGTTTTTCTTTTTCTAATTATTTGAAACTGTGGAAAATTCCACAAGTTTGGATATTTGTCCAAATGCAATAATTCCAATTCCTATATTCCTCTAAAAATCCCAACTATTTAATGTTGCCACTTTCATATTTGTCCTTTACACTTTTCTGCAGTCTTCAAATTTAAATTCAATTTGAACATATAAATCCACTTATATACACCCAAATCCTGATTTCTTCTAGTCCAACTCCAAAACTAAGAATATTGGTATTTTTAGTTTTCACCCTAGTATTTTATAAAAATGGCTTGACATTTTTCTGAGCACTTTTATTTTTCTATTTTTCTATTGTCTTATTTTCTCTCGTTACTTTGCGACGTTAGATCCCGTTTGCGATGAAGGAGTTGAAGGAGAAGGACTTAAAGATTTTGAAGGTCTATCGAACCAAGGCAAGCTACCCTTTGACCATGTTGATGAAACCACTTTTTCATGTCATTATAGCACTTCCTTTTTGCACCGAAAGAATGGTATCTTGGTGGTGGAAAACTTGCTTAATTGTTTGTTTAATTCATGACTAGATTTAAGATTTGTTGCAAATTGGGGTAGGGTCATGCATTAAACAAACAAGTGTGGATTAACAAAGACTTACAAAAACTCCAATGGGTGACACTAATGCCCTTGGGAGATGATGAGCTAGGTTACTACTTGACAAAGAAGTGGTGTACCGAGGCAAGTTGAGTGTGCTGTTTTCAAAAACGGACTATCTTTAAGATTTGTCAACCGTCCCAACCAAACATGCGCAACCACACTACCCTAGTATGGGATATGGAATTATTGGTTACCTAGTTTGTGCTAGCATGGAGCCCGCATTACTAGTGGATGGAGTGGCATGGTCACTCTAGAGACGGGGTCGTGCTTAGATGGCGGCCATGACTGTTTTTAAAGGGCACCGGACACACAGTTGGTACCCCCTGCATAATTTATGTGATAAGTCTAGAGCTTGGCTCCGCGGACAGAGTTAAATTTGTGAGAATGGTTGTGGCATAGGGCTGGTACCAATCGAGTGGACTATGTTAGTCGCGTCTAGGGAAAGGTAGTGATTGGATGCTTACCCCGGGTACTCGAGGTACTGCGGGTCGTGGCTAACATGGAAGTTCCCCGGATCTTGTGGGTAAAGTGTGCAACCTCTGCAAAGTGTAAAACTATTCGACTAGTTGTGTCCATGGTCAAGGACAGTTGGGTGGTGCTGCTTAAACCATGTACATGTTTTACAAAACCTGAGTGGGAAGTACTGTTGATGTGATTCGTGAGGAAGTCACGATAAGCTTGAGACTGAGCTGTTTATAACTCTTTCTCGATGTTGATGTCTGTAACCTCCTAACAATTGTTGCAGACACATTCATGATTTCTAAGCAATATTGATCATACTTGCATAAGAAAAACTAGCTTTCCACAAAATGCCAACTTAGTAATAGAGCCTTGCATATTTATTCTGTTACCGATCATGGGTTGCTTGCGAGTACATTCAATGTACTCATTGGCTTGTCCCTGGCTATTAACTTGGCCAGGCATGGAAGGGCAGGAGTTTGAAGAAGAGTTCTTTGGTGATGAACATGCGAACTAGGAAACTTTCCCAGTCAGAATGCCTGTAGGGTTAAGGCCGATGCCATGGGTCCAATCTATCAACGAAGATTTCCACTCCAATGTTTTATTTGATGTTTAGCCCATGAGGCTTTATATATGTTAGACTTGACCATAATGGTCCTGTTTGTGTAAGACACTATGTAATGGATGTTGTGTATAGTGAGCATTGATCCTTGGGATCACCCTGCACGCACAATCGGTGGCTTCGACTGTGTAAGGTTTTTTGGTCCTAACTAACGTCCTCATTAACTGACGTCCAATAGTAACTCGTTAAGATAGGTGTGAATAGTAACTGAAGTACTGCTCCTAGTTATTGTCCTGGTACCGCTCATATACGGTGTACTCAGGATGCTAGTGATAACCCAGATAGGTCATAAGCTCAACTAGCACAGCAGGTGAGCCTGAGGCTCCAACAACCATTGTGTGGCGCTCCACCAGTCTCGTAGGATCCATCTGAAAGCAAAGAGGTTTGAAAGGAGTCAAACTTCAGTAGCTAAAGGTACAGAGAAAACAAACGGGTAACTGAAAGTAATCAAGGCTCCGGAAACAAAATCATTGCGTGATCCTAGAGTTAGAGTTAGTAAAAAAAATTAAACCTAAGAGAAGAGTGATCAGAGTCCCAGAGTAAAGGAGCAGAATAAAAGATCCTAACCCTGCCCATAGGTGATGTGGGTCCGTAAGCCACACAACACAGTTAGTAGTTTAGAAAATAGTTTTTTGCAAGTCTAGACTGAACATCGGCCAAGGAGTTTGGAAGGGGTTCCTACAGGCAATCGGCTCTGATACCAACTTGTGACACCCCCGTTTATAATCGTGCACTAATCATACACACATCATGCATGATCACGAACGGCGACTCACGTTAATATCACAACACAACTCTACAATGCAAAGGTTAAACATAAATCTTTATATTACAAGCCAGGGTCATGAGAACCCAAATATATAAGTCATCAAATAAAATATTATCTGAGTACAGACATAGTTAGACAAGTTTGCCTTAAGAAGGCTGAGCAAAACTATGACACCAGATCGAAAGGCGAGGCCTCCTGCCTGGGACCTCCGAACTACTCCTGGTCATCGGCCTCCATGTAGTAGGCACCATCGACGAAACCTGCATCCGTGGTTCTACCAGCTGTTGCAGCAACCGGGTCAAATGTAAAGGGGAGCAAAGCAACCATGAGTACTCATCTGAAGTACTCGCAAGACTTACATCAGATCTATACTAGTTATGCATCGGTATCAAGGAATGGGGTTGTATATGTGGACTATACTACATAAATGCCAGAATAAGTGGGAGAGGTTCATCCTATCGAAGACTACGTCTTCTTGCAACCATCATCTTGTAGTAGTAGATGTGAGGAGCTTAAATGGTAACATCATGTAACAACATATATCAATAAACCTACCTAGAGATCCTCTCCTCATCTCCTTGAGAGAAAGCGATCACCGGGTATATCTGTATGTTATCTGGGTGTATTCTATCAAGTAATCCGATTTAAATAGTATAAGTTCGGGATACGTCTCCAAGTCATCCTGTTACCGTGGACACGATATTCGAATAGATTACTTCCGCACAAGGGTGCACCAAATTACCCGATACGCTCGATTACCTCTGGCTGGAAACACTTTTCTGGGTAATGCCCGACCTCGCACAATCAACATGTCATAGTCCTACCTAGTCTCTCTAGAGAGGTTAACACACCGGTCTAAATCCTAAACGTGAAGGGGTTGCGGGCCAATCACCCTAAGCACTCCTGCACGCTGCATGGACGGCCGAGAGCAAACCCACCTTAGTATCTAGGCATAACCGGCTCACCCGGGCGCATGTCGCTCAACTGTGACATCTGTAGAGCTTCCGGGAGAAATCGTACGACACTGAGAGACCCATAAACCATTATCCCGCGCGGCAGTTAGTGCGTATATGCCAATGGCAGTCTTAGATTAAATACATCAAACTCGTTAAGCGTGTTATTATGAAATAACCGCGGACACCGACCAGGGACCAGGCCCACCTCTATCCTAGGTGGTCTCTACCTGCCCTGTCGTTCCACCACAAAAATCACTCGAGGGGCCGTTGGGAACCGAGGCCCACCACTACCTGGATGGAACCACCTGTCCTTTTAGCCCACACATCCGAATAGTATCATTAGTATTTTTGTAGTATATACCATATCTGTGATCATTGCCCGAATGGATCACGGCCCGATAGTATAGCATGGCAAACGGACAAGAATGTAGGGTCCACTGATGGAATTCTAGCATACCTATATGTGGCACCCCGCCTGATTACCACTGTAACCAGACGGTCGCCACGCATACCAGCCCAGGAAATCACTCTGGCATGCGCGCTTACAACAAGTATCAAGAACACAGGCATTTCTATTAATGGATATATAAGTCTTACATGATATATTACAAGGGTGATGGCAGCGGAAAGCTCTATCTAAGGCAGCATGGTCTTGGTGCGGCTCCAATCCATAGGGATTTGACTGGGTTACGCTCCTAGCCCGCGAACGCTCCGACTCCTCATCGACGGACGACAGATTCTTATGTGAACCTGGCCACATTGAAGGCCGCTGAGTACTTTTGAATGTACTCGCAAGCAAACCAAACTAACATATACACCAAGCAAAGCAATCCATGGCATTCAAGCATGCATTTGTTATTAGAGCAATATGAATTATCATGGCATAACATATCTATCTAGCAAAATTAATTATCATGTCATAACAGGTTCATCCAGCAAGGTAACTACTAAGGTAAAATACAGTAAAGTAAAGCATATCAAGTAAATAATCCATACTCCGAACATCCTCATGATCTAGTCTGAATCTGATCCAAATCCAACCCAAATCATGTGGTCATCCGACCACTCCTCTTATAGCCATCCCATGGCTAACATATCACATTCCTGACATCATCTGATGTCTACACAAGACGAGCTCTTCCATCATTATTATCATTATTACGGTTGACCACCTAGTGAGGTCTGGACGGGCTGTCCAATACCGTGGACGTGGCTATTCGAATAGATTTTACACTCTGCAGAGTTTGCGCACTTTACCCACACCATGGAGCACCGGACCTCGTGATCCCATTCGGGTGGATCAGCGTTGCTCCAACGAAACCTGCCTGACCCGTGACTCCTCCACCGTACCACCGGCAATCATTCTCCCCCGGAGTCAAGCCCTGGGTGGCCCCTGTGTCACCTCGTGACACCTGCCACCGTCGTGGCCCAACTAAACTGTCCCAAACGGGGACCGAGCGCAAACAAACAACTGGGCTCACAAGGTTATCGCCGCCTACCGGGCCAGGGTAGCGCGCACGCATAACCTTCCCTGTCTGGTGGTACCGGTGAAAGAGCACAGAGCCAGACCAAGTCAAGGCCGTCCCATACCGGCAAATGTGGTTGCACGGATAAGCCCGGACAGGTGACTCAAGATCAACCGACTAAGTTTAGCTTTAGTCAGTATTTAGCAAGCATGGTTGTTTATCATAATAACTTAACATGGTGGCAACTATGTATGTGGTAACAACTGTGGAATCATAATAATCTATCTCCTTATAACATCACAATGAGTCATTAGTGAGGCAAGATTTAAATGGCAAATTATTAGTTTACAAGTTCTAGCTGTAAGTGACGACCATCGGAACCCTTGTATGAAACTGGCAAATAAACCAGTAGCCACCAGAACGGTCTTTACAACTCAAATCTGGGACATTACTGGAATAACTCAACCCCGGCTCAAGATGGCTGAAAAGCAGCTCAGAGCATGAGACGGTGTTGATAAGAAGAATGTAGCAGTTCCCTAAGACGGCCGAAAAATAGCTCAGAGCATAGGGTCACTACTACGGAAAGAAATTCAACAACTGTCCGAGATGGTCGAAAAGCAGCTCAGAACACGGATAGTTGCTGACAAGAGAAATAAAAGTCGGCATCCACCCCAGACGGCCGGAAATAGCTCAGAACACAGGCGTGGTGCCGTCACCGAAGAAAGTGCAAGCAAGGGTTCGTCAGAGTCACATACAGCTCACTACTACACAGACAAGCACAAGCATATTAATTTAAACATGCAAGAAATATCACAGAGCAATGCTTTAGGGCATATATCAGATGGTCGGCTTGCCTGGGGTCGAAGAATACTCCAGGAAGAAGTGTGGATAGTCTGCGGAAGAATCGCCGAAAAAGGTTCTCTCTCGGGGGGGCTGAATATAGGGCAGGGGCAAAATCATCATTTCCACTATGTGACCACCTTGTGAAAATGATACCAAAAGAACGGGCTTGACAAGACAAAGATGTGGGCGTTGGTTTCACCTGAATCGGAGTTGCGAGTGAAAAGATATACGGGTTTGACTGGCAGGGACTGTTCTACAAAAGAAATAATTGCATCTGGGTCCCTGACAGCACAGCGGCTGGCGCTTTCTCTGGGAATACGTTTTCCAGAGTGGGAAGCGTATTTTCAGCTGAGACGTTTTCCAGAGAAGAAAACACATTGCTGTATAATACGTTTCCAGCTGAGGAAAGCGTAAACTGGCTAATGCACATCCACTTATCCACGTGGACAGGGCCACGGTCGCCGACATGTGGGTCCCGCTCCACCTTCTCTCTCCTCCTCCTCCTTCTTCCTCCTCCTTCTCTGCTCTTCCCCGACGGCCGCGGCTGGAGATCGACTCTGGCAGCGCTCCGTCGCTCCGGTGGGTCTCCCAAGCGGTCGAGGCCACGGATGGGTGCGCCGGTGACTACCGCATCCAGATGAGGTCTCAGATACCGCTGGGGCTGGCTGGAGGTGGAGCTGCATGGCGTGGTCGAACACGGTGGCTCCGGTGAGATTCCAGCGACTTGGGTACTCCCTGGAGAGGCAAGTAGATGGGCGAGCTCGCCGGAGGATGGTGTGTCCGGTGGTGAGATTGGGTAGAGCCGAGGAGGGCTCGGGTGGCCGAATTTAGGATGAGGCCGGCGGCGGGCACGACGGCCACTGGAGAAAAGGAGGAGCTCCCGAACTCGGTAGAGAGGTGGGGCGGAGCCAGGAGGGCGAGGGAGGGCTGGTGGTCAGGTTGAAGGGTTCGGGCACGGCCTATTTATAGGCGAACAGCGGCGAGCCGATAAGGATGCCGCGGGATGAGCTGGCCGCGGTACTGGAGCTCGAAGGCGACTACTCTGGCTGGCGCACGGTGTCGGGGAGCGTCACGGGGATGCAGGGGAGGTGAGCTGGCTCGCTCAAGAAGCTCCGGCTTCGTCCAGATACGGCGGCGCGCGAGCAGCATAGTGGCGGAGCAGAGTGCTCGACGTGACGCGGCGAGGAAGAGGCTGGAGGGGGAAGGAGCTGGAGAGGGAGTACATGGATGGCGGCGACGTAGTCGGCACTAGGGGACACACTGCAGCAGCTCGAGTCGTCCTGTCCAACGCAGTGGGCACGCAGTGCACAGTTTCTGCGTGCAGCTCACGCGGTCACCACGCGCCTTGCGTGCTCTGGCCTGCGCCTGCCCGTCTAGCCTTGTCCAACAGGTCTATCACTGCTCAAATAGATGAGATAGGTCATTGGAGGAGCCAGAAAGGGTCTAGGTTGGTTGAGGGGATCCAGAACAATTTCTGGACAGAAACTTGGGCAGGAAGTTTTGGTCAGGTGGGTGTGGCAATGAGCTGGATAAGTTGTCACAGGGAAATGTGGTAGGAAGGACTAGATGGTGGTAAAATTTGAAAGCATTTGGACAAGATTTGCACACACTTCCTTTGTAATGCCAAATCTGGTCCAGAAAATTGATTTTGAAGCTGGGCTCAAATGGTTTGATGAAATGAGTTGAATTTTGGTGGAGAGTGATGATTTGAAAGTATGAAGATGCTGGTAAAATTTCAGCTCATTTGGAAATGCCAAAGTGGTACTTCCTTCACAGAGCTTTGAAATGGACAGAAATTTGAGAAAATTCCTGTGGATGAATGGATAGATGGATTGAGCTGATTTTTGGTATCCATGGGTTATTTGTCAAAGTTAAACACCATGCAAATTTTCAGCTCAAATAGATCAAGGGTTCAAGCACTTCCTTTGCAATTTGCCCAACTTGACAGAATTTGCAAATTGGTGTTGTGCTCAAAACTTAATGGGTGGAACTTGGGTTCTTGATGGAAATGGTGAGGATATGGATATAATAAACTCCACAAATTATTTGGGATTTTTCCTGGCTACCAAAATGGTAGTTCCTTTAGAAAGGGCCTAAAATGCAATATTGGCATTAAATAGGAAAATGCAATTTCCCTTATTTAATTATTGCCAATATTTTTATGGGAGCTCAATATGATCAAAAAGAATATCTCCGCAAGTTTTCATCAACTTTGGAGATGGATAGATATTTTCCTGGATTTAATTCCCTTAACTGGCAGAAAAAGGAATTAATTATAAATGAAAAATATTGCAAATGACTTGGCAATATTTTTACATATCCAGGGTTTATAGATGAAGGATGATCACTGGGAAAAGTTTGGGAGGCAACAGATCAAAGGAAATTGGGGTTCCTTTGTAAGTAGAAGAATCAGATTTCCCTTCCGGCAACTCGGAAGGTAGGGTTTCGACAGCAAAACTTTGAGAAATATCTTGGGTGGCAAGGTTGATCTGGAGAGAATCTCTGGTTGGATAGGGAAGGCAAGGTTAAATGACCATCTTCATATACCCAAGAGTTAAAGAAATCCGATAACACCGAGAAAAAGGACGGGAGTCAAATCCCGCGAAGGAAAAAAAACAGAAGTGAAAACCAGGGTGTTACACTATACTAAACATATAGGCTAACAGGTAAGGTATCAATAACAGTTATCAACAACAGGCTATGCATCAGAAATAGGAGCTACTAATAAAGCATCAACTGTAATGACTCTCTAATGCAAGAAGTAGAGGGAAAGAATAGGCTATATCAGAATGATCAAGGGGGTTTTCTTGCGTGGTAGCTCTGCCAAGAAGGACGGGTCATCGTCGATGTAGTCGTACTGGGTGTCACCAGCACTCTCAAGGTCTACCGAAAGAATAGGGAGAGGGAAACAGATAAATAATGAGCATACAAGTGCAACACAGATGCATGTCATGGCAATGTGTGATGATGATACGCTCCAATGCATACCTAGGCAATTTAAAAGAAGAGGGAAAACATCTGGCAATGTTTTCTGAGCTCCAGGTATTATTCGGTACATTGATCCAGGGGCAAATGTTCAAGGTTCATAATGTTAGAGGGGGTGTGGCAGGTGTGGAAGGCATATTCAGATTTGTTATATATTCCTAATCACTTCTCATATATAAATTATTTTCATCCGGGTTATGGTTTATTTTATATGATTTTCCAAAGTGTAATTGAATTTCCGGATTTTCTGGAACTATTATTAATTTCAAATTCATTAAATATAAATTGCTATGGGTACACAAAGAGTGTACACAAAGAGTGTACCTAGAAGTGCACCTGCGAGGCTGACTTGTGGGGCTAGCCTGCTGAGTCAGCAAATCAAGTGTTGACCAGCTGACTAGTCAACTGGGTCAACGGGGACCCACCTATCATTGACTGGGGCTAGCCCAGTCAGCAGGTTGACTGGTCAACAGGGCCTAGTGGGACCCAGCTGTCAATGACTATGAGAGTTAATCATGGGTCAATTAAGTTAATTAGGTTAATGACTATGGGTGGGACCCAGTGTTAGCGTTTGAACTAATTAACATAGTTAATTAACTTAGTCTAATCACCATAGTACCTGGGCCCATATGCCAGTGGGCCATTAGGGCTAAACTAATCGGCCTGACGGCCAAGGCCCACCTGGCGCTGGCCCAGCCATGACCAAGTAAGGTGGCGCGCCGACGGCGATGGTCCGGTGACCTCAGACGCGACATAGGGGTCGGGATTCGCCCACTGGCATCCATTTGTCGTGCGGCTAGTCGGGATCGAACTCGGCCAGAGCCGTGCATCTACCTTTGGCAGTGGCATCAGCAGGGGAAGCTGGAGTTGGCCGGAACAACATTGCAGAGTGGCGGTGGCCTTGGGTGCTTGCCGAGGACGGCGCTGCAAGGCACGACAACGAGAGATGTAGGGTGCAACGGGCCCCTACAGTGACGCTAAGCATGATGACGGGATCGGGTGCAAGAAGCGACAACTATGCGCGCGGTGGCAACATGAAAGACAACGATGAGCTATGGCAGTAGTAACTAGGAGCAACAGATCAACAAACAAGGAGAGGGGTTCCGTGTGGGTGCTCCCCGCGGAGCACATGGTGGCTCGGTGGTGGTTTAGTAGCAGCAGCAGTGTCGGATTCGACGAGGAACGTCGGCAGCCGTAGAGGAAGAAGATGGAGAGGATTCGGTGATGTAAAGAAGGCAGCGAACGACGACGGATCTGAAGGACACCTTAGCTCGATGGGGAAGACGGTGGCTACACCGGGCGACGAAGCAACATCGACAACAGGGGCGGCCATGGCGGCGGAAGGAGAGAGCATCGCGAGGTGGAGGGGTAGATCTTTTGGCAAGTCCAGGGTGTCCGCGGTGGAGTCCTTATCCACCCATGTTCACTTGTAGTGGTGCGGGTGACGAGGTGGATCGGCGGGGACGAGCACGGGCGCGCACGCTCGGTCGGCCTCCTGCGCATTGGGAGGTTTAGGAAAGGCCGCGGCAAGTGGGCTGGGCTGCACTGGTGCTGCGGTTGGGCTAAGTACACATGGGTTTTTCTCCTTTTTTCTTTTCCCTTTTCTGTTTCATTTTTATTTCAGTGTTTTGCATTTTATTTCCATACTGAATGATTTTAGTTGACTATGAATTTTGACCCAAAATTATTAGGAAAAGACTTGAGCTAGCACACAGAGTTTCAATTTATTATGAAATGTGTAAATATTTATTTAAATTGAAATGTCCCAAACTAATGTTGTTGGTACTGTTTAAATTAGGTACAAGCCAATTTTAAGTATTCAAATAATGTTGGTTTATGCATGAAAATTTCTTAGAGATTATTTGCAATATTATGAACACTTTTGTTTTTATTTTGAAAAAATAATAATTTGACATGCAATTTGAATTTGAATTTGACTTAGATTTTTATCCAGGAGCAATTAAGCTTAGCAAAATAGGATGACATGGCATCATTAGTCACAGATCACTATAGCTTAATAACAGGGGTGTTACACATGGATGTAGAGGTGCCAGAGCTCATTGATTAAAACAGAGATGAATACATTTTGGGTGGTGTCACTGGTACAGCGAGCTGCTATACAAACGGGTTTTAACCCCTTTCTGCGACGACATTTTGAAGCGTCGCCAAGTGAGTGACTGCGATAGGGGGGGGGGGGGGTCCTTCCCACACGACCCAGAAACCGTCGGGGATAGGGAGCCTTGGTGCATACAGTTGTCCCTATAAAACTATTTCTGATGTCTCGAATATCCCAAATGCTTCATCCTTGCTACTCGTTTGTGCTTGCATTGCCATCGCAGTCGGTATTCTGTGGTGCTACGTTTACGATGCGCGACCCATCACAAACAGTTAACAATTATAGAACGTGTATGATAAGCAGACAATCACACGCATTCACTTTTCTCGAACCGTATGCGATAACTAATTAAGAAGATTAGCTAATCATCATACGAGTGTCGGATAGGAATACGAAACGTCGGACCATCGTAACATCGTCGTACATGATAACTATCGCATACGCTATTCTATGGTGCAACGTTTATGATGCGTACCACATCAGAAACAATTGATGATTGCAAATCGTGTACGATAAGGCAACTATCACAAACATTTAGTTTGCCCGCACCGTTTGTGATATTGTCTGACATCACACACGCTTTGCAAATGGCAACTGTGTGCATGATCGCATATGTTTCCTCTCTGTGAACCGTGTCAGATTATGGTGTATATCACAAACATTTGTGTTTTACCGACCGTGTGCGCTGTAACGACCTGCAGAGTGTAATTTCACCGCAATTTAATTGCTGCTATTTAAAATTGTACCGGATTTGAATTTGAAAGTATGCTATAGCTTTATTCATATCCATCAGGTTCAAACAACCAATGCATTATTCGATTCACAGGTACATATGTTCAAGAATTACATAAGCACCAAATAAAGAATGATGAACCACGGTTGTATACTTGTACTATTAAAGACGGTAAAGAAAGAGGCAGAATACATTCTGGTTGCTGAACAAGGTGAAGCGGAATGCCCATATTGTGCCCTCCTCCATGCAGAAGGCACGCACGACTCTAGTCCAACCCCTTGTGATGGCTGACCGCCCATCCTTCACTGTCTTCATGAACACATCTAGATAGTCATCGTGTTCTGGTAGAAATACTTTAACCTTTGCATGCCCACAAATCATGTAGTTTGAGAGGTAATCTTGAGTGAACTGCTTTGGGAACCACTACAAAGGAAAAAGATTCAGATATTGTCATCTAACACAACTCATTATGGGCAGTAAAAAGAAGGCTGCAGAGTTCTTACTTACCATCCTGCAGTTCGCTGTTGTCTTGGATAAAGTGTAAACAAATAGTTTAATTGCCATCTTTTGACCCATTTTGCTAACAATCTTTATCAGCTTCCTCACTTGATGCTGGTTCATCAATATCTCATTACCCCATACACAGAAAGGGTCGACACGCGGATCTTTACCAATGCCATGTACCTAAAAGCACCAAGTTAATATTAGAAGCTAAACAGCAATTGCACAATGATGTAGTACAACACTCCCTCCGTCCCATTATATAATATCTTATAACATCCAATATACTCACATATTGGATGAATTAACATCTTATATTATGGGCCGGAGGGAGTTTATTGCATTTTTACAAATTATCAGCTGATTAACTGCTGCTGTGTTTTTGTTGTTGTTGTTGTTGTTGTTGTTGTTGTTGCTCTTCTAGGTATATCTAGACATCATCAGAACATTAAGGTAACACTCTTCCTTGTTGCTATGTAGCCTAGGATTGCATATTTAGACATTCAGTACAGTGCATGTTGCTATGTAGCCTCAGATATATTAGATATGGCCCTAGTTAACCTACCGATAAATGGGTTACAGATATATTTAGTTAAAAGTCTGATTCACCGATTAGTCCCTTACCAGACCCTGGCCTATATGGTACCAGCTACCGATATCCTGAACAATGAGTATATATAAGCCATGGGATGAAACTAACCTCGATGGAAAACATCAGTCGTTCCCAAAATTGTCCTGTGTAAGTACATCGAGAGGAATGTTAAGCACAATAGGCTAAACATCAACCAAATATATCCATGGCAGACAAAATAATCTCCAAATGATAGCTTCAGTGTGCAGGTTTAAGCACACTAGTTAAGCAAAACAAGAAGTGGAAAGGTGTGTTAACTGCAACAGGCCTAACATTTAACAACACGCAAATATAGTCATTCAAACTGATATTGTGCCGGTCTAAGTACACTGGTTATTGTTAAATAAAAATGGAAAGGCATGTTAACTACAGCATGCTTACCAACAACCAAATGTAGTCATTCATAGTGGTATTGTTGAAACTGGTATTGATGAAATTGAATTGCACAGTTCATACTTGCACATATAGAACATCACGTTGTGAATAACTGGAATAAACAAGGCATACTACGAACAACCAAAGATAGCATTTGAAACTGGACATATGCTAACTACAAACAACCGAACAACCAAAAAACTTTAAAAGAGCCATATGCTAGCTATAATAGGCTTAACAGCAAGCAAATATATGCATTCCTATCGGTATGTTTAAAACAGGTATTGATGAAAATGTACTGCACGGTAAATAGTTGCACATATAGAGCATCACATTGTGAACAACTGAAATAAACAAGGCATACTGCAAACAACCAAATATAGCAATTAAAATTGGACATATCTCACGACACTACAAAAGGGACTCGACAAAACAAATCATGGGTTCCCCCCTGTGAAGAGGCACGGCAAAACAAATCATGGGTTTCCTCACTTGTCACAGATGGGCTCGTTCCCGTGGGAAGAGCATGGACCCTGGGTGCGCTCCATGTTGTTGTAGATGGGCTCCTTCCCCTTGGAAGAGCATAGCTGTAGGGTGCCCTCCCTAATGTCGCAGATGGGCTCTTTCCCCTTGGAAGAGCCGGAGAGGGTGCCCTCCTCGTGGTTGCCGTTGATGAGGTCTGACTTGGAAACTGTGGATCCCAAGCCAGCGTCGCAGAACGTGTCCTTTAGAAATGACAAAAGGGGCTCGATGGCGATATAGGATGGCAAATTCTTGACAACGAGCCAGATGAGATCAGCGGCGGAGCCATGGATGAGATCGACGGCGGTTGAACTCGAGGGGTTGGGGGTGGGCCACTTAACATGTGACATAGTGATGTCGCTTGAACTACGTCGGTATTTCCCCAAAGAGGAAGGGATGATGCAGTACAGCTTCAATTGGTATTTCCCTCAGTTATGAAACCAAGGTAATCGAACTAGTAGGAGAACCAAGCAACACTATGTAAACAGTACCTGCACACAAAGAACAAAGTTGCAACCCGACGCGTAACAGGGGTTGTCAATCCCCCTCGGGTAAAAGATAAATTGGTTTGTATAATTTGGATAAATATATCTCACAATAAAACAAAATAAAATAAATAAAGAAAAAGTGCAGCAAGGTATTTTTGGGTTTTTAGAACAATATATCTGAAAACAAAAGCAAATAAAAATAGATCTTAAAGCAAATACGATAAAGAATAGACCCGGGGGCCGTAGATTTCACTAGTGGCTTCTCTCGAGAAAAATAGCATACGGCGGGTAAACAAATTACTGTTGGGCAATTGATAGAACTTCAAATAATTATGATGATATCCAGGCAATGATCATTATATAGGCATCACGTCCAAGATTAGTAGACTGACTCCTGCCTGCATCTACTACTATTACTCCACACACCGACCGCTATCTAGCATGCATCTAGTGTATTAAGTTCATGGAGAAACGGAGTAATGCAATAAGAATGATGACATGATGTGTACAAGATCTATTCATGTAGGAATAGACCCCATCTTGTTATCCTTAATAGCAACGATCAATATGTGTCTTGCTGCCCCTTCTGTCACTGGGAAAGAACACCGCACGACCAAACCCATCACAAAGCACCTCTTCCCATGGCAAGAAAAATCGATCTAGTCGGCCTAACTAAACCAAAGATTCGAAGAAGAAATACAAGGCTATAAGTAATCATGCATATAAGAGATCAAGGAAACTCAAATAACTTTCATGGATAAATAGATCTGATCATAAACTCAAAGTTCATCGGATCCCAACAAACACACCACAGAAAGAGTTACATCAAATAGATCTCCAAGAGACCATTGTATTGAGAATCAAAAGAGAGAGAGGAAGCCATCTAGCTACTAACTACGGACCCATAGGTCTACAATGAACTACTCACGCATCATCGGAGAGGCACCAATGAGGATGATGAACCCCTCCATGATGGTGTCTAGATTGGATCTGGTGGTTCTGGAACTTGCGGCTGCTAGAATTGTGTTTTGTCGACTCCCGTAGGGTTTTTGGATTTTTGGGGTATTTATAGAGCAAAGAGGTGGTGCGGGAGGCGGCCGAGGTGGGCACAACCCACGAGGGCTCGCCTGGGCCCTTAGGCGCGCCCAGGTGGGTTGTGCTCCCCTCGGAGCCCCCCTCTGGTACTTCTTTGGCCCAACAGTTGTCTTCTGGTCCATAAAAAATCTCCAGAAAGTTTCGCTACGTTTGGACTCCGTTTGGTATTGATTTTCTGCGAAGTAAAAAACAAGCAAAAAACAGCAACTGGCACTGGGCACTATGTCAATAGGTTAGTCCCAAAAAAAGATATAAAGTTGCTATAAAATGATTGTAAAATATCCAAGAATGATAATATAACAGCATGGAACAAGCAAAAATTATAGATACATTGGAGACGTATCAGCATCCCCAAGCTTAATTCCTACTCGTCCTCGAGTAGGTAAATGATAAAAACAGAATTTTTGATGTGGAATGCTGCCTAACATGTTCATCACAAATTCTTTTCTTTTGTAGCATGGACATTTGGACTTTTATATGATTCAAAGCAATAGTCTAGTTTTGACATGAAGATTTCAATACTCAAGCATATCAACAAGCAACCATGTCTTTCAAAATATCAACACTAAAGCAAGTTATCCCTAGCCCATTATGCTCAATCATTGATCCTTTCATGAAACACACTCGCATATTAGCTACACCCAATGCTCAAGTACGATCATAGTGCCCCTTAGTTGGTGCTTTATAAGAGAAGATGGAGACTCAAATAAAAATAAAAATTGCATAAAGTAAATAGAAAGGCCCTTCGCAGAGGGAAGTAGGGATTTCAAGAGGTGCCAGAGCTCAAAGAGAAAAAAGATAGAAATAAAACATTTTGGGTGGCATGTTTTTCCTGTCAACAAAAATGATAGAGTAGTTCCCAATACTTTCCATGCTAGATATATCATAGGCGGTTCCCAAACAGAAAATAAAGTTTATTCCTTTTTCCACCATACTTTCACATTCCACGGCTAGCTGTATCCACGAGTGCCGTCCATACTAACACTTTCCTGAAGGAAATATGCCCTACAGGCAATAATAAAGTTGTTATTTTATATTTCCTTATTCATGATACAGGTTTATTATTCATGCTAGAATTGTATTGATCGGAAACCTAAATACATGTGTGAATACATAAACAAACACCGTGTCCCTAGTGAGCCTCTACTTGACTAGATCATTGATCAAAGATGGTTATGGTTTCCTAACCATGGACATGAGTTGTCATTTGATAACGGGATCACATCATTAGGAGAATGATGTGATGGACAAGACCCATCCGTTAGCTTAGCATAATGATCGTTCAGTTTTATTGCTATTGCTTTCTTCATGTCAAATACATATTCCTTTGACTATGAGATTATGCAACTCCCGGATACCGAAGGAATGCCTTGTGTGCTATCAAACGTCACAACATAACTGGGTGATTATAAAGATGCTCTACAGGTATCTCCAAAGGTATTTGTTGAGTTGGCATAGATCGAGATTAGGATTTGTCACTCCGAGTATCGGAGAACTATCTCTGGGCCCTCTCGGTAATACACATCATAAGCTTGCAAGCAAATGACTAAGGAGTTAGTCACGAGGTGATGTATTATGGAACGAGTAAAGAGACTTGCCGGTAATGAGATTGAACTAGGTATGAAGCTACCGACAATCGAATCTTGGGCAAGTAACATACCGATGGACAACGGGAATTACGTATGTTGTCATAACGGTTCGACCGATAAAGATCTTCATAGAATATGTAGGAGCCAATATTATGGGCATCCAGGTTCCGCTATTGGTTATTGATCAGAGAGGTGTCTCGGTCATGTCTACATAGTTCTCGAACCCGTAGGGTCCGCACGCTTAACGTTTGATGACGATATAGTATTATATGAGTTATGTAATTTGGTGACCAAATGTTGTTCGGAGTCCCGGATGAGATCACGGACATCACAAGGAGTCTCAAAATGTTCAAGAGGTAAAGATTGATATATAGGACGATGTTATTCGGACACTGGAAGTGTTTCGGGGGGTACTGGGTACTTATCGGGTCACCGGAAGGGGTTCCGGGCACCCCCGGCAAAAGATTTGGGCCTTATGGGCCAAGAGGGGAAACGCACAAGCCACAAGGGGCTGGTGCGCCCCCCATAGCAGGCCGGCCTTGGTGGAGAAGGGGGGAGGGAAAGGAAAGTGTGGAATAGGATTCCCACTTCCTTCCCTCTCCCACCCTCTTTGCTTCCCCCTCGGTTAAATATGGCAGGGGAGGGGCGCGGCTTGGGAGGGACTCCAAGTAGGATTCCTCCTACTTGGGCGCCTCCTATGGCTGCTCCTCCCTCCCTCCCACCTATATATATATGTGGGAGGGGGGCGCCTAGCACATACCAGACAATTGCCTAGCCGTGTGCGACGCACCCCTCCACCGTTTACACCCCCGGTCATATTTTCGTAGTGCTTAGGCAAAGCCCTGCGGAGATCACTTCACCATCACCGTCACCACACCGTTGTGCTGACGGAACTCATATACTACCTCGACATCTTGCTGGATCAAGAAGGCGAGGGACGTCACCGAGCTGAACGTGTGCAAAACGCGGAGGTGCCGTGCGTTTGGTACTTGATCGGTTGAAGCGCGAAGAAGTTCGACTACATCAACCGCGTTGTGAAACGCTTCCACTTACGGTCTACGAGGGTACGTAGATACACTCTCCCCCTCGTTGCTATGCATCTCCATGGATAGATCATTGTGTGTGCGTAGAATTTTTTTTGTTTCCATGCAACGTTTCCCAACAGTGGTATCAGAGCCAGGTCTATGCGTAGATGATATGCATGAGTAGAACACAAAGAGTTGTAGGTGGTGATATCCATACTGCTTACCACCAATGTCTTATTTTGGTTCGGCGGTATTGTGGGATGAAGCGGCCCAGACCAACCTTACATGTCCACGCACATGAGACCGGTTCCACCGACAGACATGCAACTAGTTTTGCATAAAGGTGGCTGGCGGGTGTCTGTTTCTCCTACTTTAGTTGAATCAAATTTGACTGCAGCCGGTCCTTGAAGAAGGTTAAAACAACAAACTTGACGAATCACCGTTGTGGTTTTTGCCACAGGTAAGAACGGTTCTTGCTAGAAACCCGTAGCAGCCACGTAAAACTTGCAACAACAAAGTAGAGGACGTCTAACTTGTTTTTGCAGGGTATGTTGTGATGTGATATGATCAAGACATGATGTGATATATGTTATTGTATGAGATGATCATGTTTTGTAAGATATCAGGAAACCGGCAGGAGCCTTATGGTTGTCTCTTTATTGTATGAAATGCAAATGCCATGTAATTGCTTTACTTTATCGCCATGAGTTAGCAATAGTTGTAGAAGCAATAGTTGGCGAGACAACCACGACGCAACGATGGAGATCAAGGTGTCGAGCCAGTGACGATGGAGATCATGACGATGCTTTGGAGATGGAGATCAAAAGCACGAGATGATGATGGCCATATCATGTCACATATTTTGATTGCATGTGATGTTTATCTTTTATGCATCTTATTTTGCTTAGTACAGCGGTAGCATTATAAGATGATCCCTTCACTAAATTTCAAGGTAAAAGTGTTCTCCCTAAGTATGCACCGTTGCTATAGTTCGTTGTGTTGAGACACCACGTGATGATCGGGTGTGATAGACTCTACGTTCATATACAACGGGTGTAAGACAATTTTGCACATGCAGAATACTTGGGTTAAACTTGACGGGCCTAGCATGTACAGACATGGCCTCGGAACACTGGAGATCGAAAGATCGAACATGAATAATATAGTAGATATGATCAACATAGAGATGTTCACCATTGATGACTACCCCATGTCACGTGATGATCGGACATGGGTTAGTTGATTTGGATTACGTATCACTTAGATGACTTGAGGGATGTCTATTTAAGTGGGAGTTCTTAAGTAATTTGATTAATTGAACTTAATTTATCATGAACTTAGTCTTGATAGTTTTTTCATATCTATGTTGTAGATCAATAGCTCGCGTATAGCTCCCCTGTTTTTGATATGTTCCTAGAGAAAACTAAGTTGAAAGATGATAGTAGCAATGATGCGGACTGGGTCCGTGATCTGAGGATTATCCTCATTGCTGCACAGAAGAATTATGTCCTTGATGCACCGTTAGGTGATAGACCTATTGCAGGAGCAGATGTAGACGTTATGAACGTTTGACAATCTCGATATGATGACTACTTGATAGTTTAGTGCGCCATGCTTTACGGCTTAGAACCGGGACTTCAAAAATGTTTTGAACGCCACGGAGCATATGAGATGTTCCACGAGCTGAAATTGGTATTTCAGACTCAAGCCCATGTCGAGAGGTATAAGACCTCTGACAAGTACTTTGCCTACAAGATGGAGGAGAATAGCTCAGCCAGTGAGCATGTGCTCAGAATGTCTGGGTACTACAATCGCTTGAATCAAGTGGGAGTTAATCTTCCAGATAAGAGAGTGATTGACAGAGTTCTCTAGTAACTATCACCAAGCTACTAGAACTTCGTGATGAACTATAATATGCAAGGGATGATGAAAATGATTCCCAAGCTCTTCGCGATGCTGAAATCGGCGAAGGTAGAAATCAAGAAAGAGCATCAAGTGTTGATGGTTAACAAGACCACTAGTTTCAAGAAAAAGGGCAAGGGAAAGAAAGGGAACTTCAAGAAGAATGGCAAGCAAGTTGCCGCTCCCATGAAGAAACCCAAAGTTAGACCCAAGCCTGAAACTGAGTGCTTCTACTGCAAAGGAAATGGTCACTGGAAGCGGAACTGCCCCAAATATTTGGCGGATAAGAAGGATGGCAAAGTGAACAAAGGTATATTTGATATACATGTTATTGATGTGTACTTTACTAGTGTTCATAGTAGCCCCTGGGTATTTGATACCGGTTCATTTGCTAAGATTAGTAACTCGAAACAGGAGTTGCAAAATGAACAGAGACTAGTTAAGGACGAGGTGACGATGTGTGTTGGAAGTGATTCCAAGGTTGATAAGATCACCATCGCACACTCCCTCTACCTTCAGGATTAGTGTTGGACCTAAATAAATGCTATTTGGTGTTTGCGTTGAGCATGAATATGATTGGATCATGTTTATTATGATACGGTTATTCATTTAAGTCAGAGAATAATTGTTGTTCTGTTTACATGAATAAAACATTCTATGGTCATACACCCAATGTAAATGGTTTATTGAATCTCGATCGTAGTGATACACATATTTATAATATTGATGCCAAAAGATGCAAAGTTGATAATGATAGTGCAACATACTTGTGGCACTGCCGTTTAGGTCATATTGGTGTAAAGCGCATGAAGAAACTCCATGCGGATAGACTTTTGGAATCACTTGATTATGAATCATTTGATACTTGCGAACCATGCCTCATGGGCAAGATGACTAAAACTCCATTCTCCGGAAGAATAGAGCGAGCTAATGACTTATTAGAAATAATACATACCGATGTATGCGGTCCGATGAGTGTTGAAGCACGCGGCTGGTATCATTATTTTCTGACCTTCACAGATGATTTGAGTAGGTATGGGTATATCTACTTAATGAAACACAAATCTGAAACATTTGAAAAGTTCAAAGAATTTCAGAGTGAAGTGGAGAATCATCGTAACAAGAAAATAGAGTTTCTATGATCTGATCGCAGAGGCGAATATTTGAATTACGAGTTTGGCCTTCATTTAAAACAATGTGGAATAGTTTCACAACTCACGCCACCTGAAACACCACAGCGTAATGGTGTGTCCGAACATCATAACCGTACTTTATTGGATGTGGTGTGTTCTATGATGTCTCTTACCGATTTACCACTATCATTTTTGGGGTTATGCATTAGAGACAGCCGCATTCATGTTAAATAGGGCACTGCCTAAATCCGTTGAGACGACACCGTATGAACTATGGTTTGGCAAGAAACCTAAGCTGTCGTTTCTTAAAGTTTGGGGATGCGACGCTTATGTAAAAAGGCTTCAGCCAGATAAGCTCGAACACAAATCGGAGAAGTGCGTCTTCATAGGATACCCTAAAGAAACTATTGGGTACACCTTCTACCACAGATACAAAGGCAAAATCTTTGTTGCTAAGAGTGGGTCCTTTTTAGAGAAGGAGTTTCTCTCGAAAGAAGTGAGTGGGAGGAAATTTGAACTTGATGAGGTAATTGTACCTTCTCTCGAATTGGAAAGTAGCATATCACAGAAAACCATTCCCGTGATGCCTACACCAACCAGAGAGGAAGCTAATGGTGATGATCATGAAACTTCAGATCAAGTTACTACAGAACTTCGTAGGTCGACCAGAACCCGTTCCGCACCGGTGTGGTACGGTAATCCTGTCCTGGAAGTCATGTTATAAGACCATGGCGAACCTACGAACTATGAAGAAGCTATGATGAGCCCAGATTCCGATAGATGGCTTGAGGCCATGAAATATGAGATAGGATCCATGTATGAGAACAAAGTGTGGACTTTGGTGGACTTGCCCGATGATCGGTAAGCCATTGAGAATAAATGGATCTTCAAGAGGAAGACGGACGCTGATATCACTGTCTATAAAGCTCGACTTGTCGCAAAAGGTTTTCGACAAGTTCAAGGAGTTGACTACGATGAGACTTTCTCACCCGTAGTGATGCTTAAGTCCGTCCGAATCATGTTAGCAATTGCCCCATTTTATGATTATGAAATCTGGCAAATGGACGTCAAAACTGCATTCCTTAATGGGTTTCTTAAAGAAGAGTTGTATATGACGCAACCAGAAGGTTTTGTCGATCCTAAAGGTGCTAACAAAGTGTGCAAACTCTAGCGATCCATCTATGGACTGGTGCAAGCATCTCGGAGTTGGAATATACACTTTGATAAGGTGATCAAAGCATATGGTTTTATACAGACTTATGGTGAAGCCTGTATTTGCAAGAAAGTGAGTGGGAGCTCTGTAGCATTTCTGATATTATATGTGGATGACATATTGTTGATTGGAAATGATATAGAATTTCTGGATAGCATAAAAAGGATACTTGAATAAGAATTTTTCAATGAAAGACCACGGTGAAGCTGCTTACATATTGAGCATCAAGATCTATAGGGATATATCGAGACGCTTAATAGGACTTTCACAAAGCACATACCTTGACAAAGTTTTGAAGAAGTTCAAAATAGATCAATCAAAGAAAGAGTTCTTGCCTGTGTTGCAAGGTGTGAAGTTGAGTAAGACTCACAACCCGACCACGGCAGAAGATAGAGAGAGAATGAAAGTCATTCCCTATGCCTAAGCCATAGGTTCTATAAAGTTTGCCATGCTGTGTACCAGACCTGTTGTGTACCTTGCCATGAGTTTGACAAGGGTGAACAATAGTGATCCAGGAGTTGATCACTGGACAGCGGTCAAAATTGTCCTTAGTTACCTAAGAGGACTAAGGAAATGTTTCTTGGTTATGGAGGTGAGAAAGAGTTCGTCGTAAAGGGTTACGTCAATGCAAGCTTTAACACCAATCCGGAGGACTCTGAGTCTCAATCTAGATACATATTGAAAGTGGGAGCAATCAACTAGAGTAGCTCCATGCAGAGCATTGTAGACATAGAAATTTACAAAATACATACGGATCTGAATGTGGCAGACCCGTTGACTAAACTTCTCTCACAAGCAAAACATGATCACACCTTGAGTACTCTTTGGGTGTTAATCACATGGGGATGTGAACTAGATTATTGACTCTAGTAAACTCTTTGGGTGTTGGTCACATGGCGATGTGAACTATGGGTGTTAAATCACATGGTGATGTGAACTAGATTATTGACTCTAGTGCAAGTGGGAGACTGAAGGAAATATGCCCTAGAGGCAATAATAAAGTTGTTATTTTATATTTCCTTATTCATGATAAAGGTTTATTATTCATGCTAGAATTGTGTTGATCGGAAACCTAAATACATGTGTGAATACATAAACAAACACCGTGTCCCTAGTGAGCCTCTACTTGACTAGCTCGTTGATCAAAGATGGTTATGGTTTCCTAACCATGACATGAGTTGTCATTTGATAACGGGATCACATCATTAGGAGAATGATGTGATGGACAAGACCCATTTGTTAGCTTAGCATAATGATCGTTCAGTTTTATTGCTATTGCTTTCTTCATGTCAAATACATATTCCTTCGACTATGAGATTATGCAACTCCCGGATACCGGAGGAATGCCTTGTGTGCTATCAAACGTCACAACATAACTGGGTGATTATAAAGATGCTCTACAGGTATCTCCGAAGGTATTTGTTGAGTTGGCATAGATCGAGATTAGGATTTGTCACTCCGAGTATCGGAGAGGTATCTCTGGGCTCTCTCGGTAATACACATCATAACCTTGCAATAAAACAACTAAGGAGTTAGTCACGAGGTGATGTATTACGGAACGAGTAAAGAGACTTGTCGGTAACGAGATTGACCTAGGTATGAAGAAACCGACGATCGAATCTCGGGCAAGTAACATACCGATGGACAAAGGGAATTACGTATGTTGTCATAATGGTTCGACCGATAAAGATCTTTGTAGAATATGTAGCAGCCAATATGGGCATCTAGGTTCCGCTATTGGTTATTGACCAGAGAGGTGTCTCGGTCATGTCTACATAGTTCTCGAACCCGTAGGGTCCGCACGCTTAACGTTCGATGACGATATAGTATTATATGAGTTATGTGATTTGGTGGCCGAATGTTGTTCGGAGTCCCGGATGAGATCACAGACATGATGAGGAGTCTCGAAATGGTCGAGAGGTAAAGATTGATATATAGGACGATGGTATTCGGACACCGGAAGTGTTTCGTGGGGTACCGGGTACTTATCGGGTCACCGGAAGGGGTTCCGGGCACCCCCGGCAAAAGATATGGGCCTTATGGGCCAAGAGGGGAAACGCACCAGCCACAAGGGGCTGGTGCGCCCCCCATAGCAGGCCGGCCTAGGTGGAGAAGGAAAGGGGGGAGGGAAAGGAAAGTGTGGAATAGGATTCCCACTTCCTTCCCTCTCCCACCCTCTTTGCTTCCCCCTCGGTTAAATATGGCAGGGGAGGGGCGCGGCTTGGGAGGGACTCCAAGTAGGATTCCTCCTACTTGGGTGCCTCCTATGGCTGCTCCTCCCTCCCTCCCACCTATATATATGTAGGAGGGGGGCGCCTAGCACATACCAGACAATTGCCTAGCCGTGTGCGATGCCCCCCTCCACCGTTTACACCCCCGGTCATATTTTCGTAGTGCTTAGGCGAAGCCCTGCGGAGATCACTTCACCATCACCGTCACCACGCCATCGTGCTGACGAAACTCATCTACTACCTCGACATCTTGCTGGATCAAGAAGGCGAGGGACGTCACCGAGCTGAACGTGTGCAGAACGCGGAGGTGCTGTGCGTTTGGTAGTTGATCGGTTGAAGCGCGAAGAAGTTCGACTACATCAACCGTGTTGTGAAACGCTTCCGCTTATGGTCTACGAGGGTACATAGACACACTCTCCCCCTCGTTGCTATGCATCTCCATGGATAGATCATTGCGTGTGTGTAGAATTTTTTTTGTTTTCCATGCAACGTTTCCCAACATTTCCAAGGAATTTATTATTTGACAACGTAAAGTAAATTCATTTTTCATTTCGGGACTGGGCATCCCTAATACCTTTGCCGTACTCTCGTGCAATGACAAGTGAATAAACACTCATCTTGAGAATAACACATCTAGCATGGAAAAATATCAGCCACCCCCTACCGTTTCATGAGCGGTACGAGCACACAAAAAGGAAAATTATTTTGAAAATTAGAGATGGCACAAACAAATTTGCTTAGAACGGCACTGAAATACCGCATATAGGTAGGTATAGTGGACTCATATGGCAAAACTAGGTTTAAGGATTTTGGATGCACAAGTAGTAGTCCTACTTAGTACATGTGAAGGCTAGCAAAAAGATTGAGAAGCATCCAACCAAGAAACGAAAAATCTCATAAGCGAGCATTAAGCATAACTAGCACTGAATAATGCACCACAAGTAGGATGTAATTTCATTGCATAACTATTGACTTTCATTCTTGCATAGGGAATCACAAACCTTAACACCAATATTCTTACTAAAGCACAATTACTCACCAACACGACTCACATATCACTATCATCATATCGCAAAACTATTACAAAGAATCAAGTTTATTTTGTCCAATGATCTTCATGAAAGTTTTTATTATATCCCTCTTGAATATCTATCACTTTGGGACTAGTTTCATATGTTTCTTTTGATAGCTCAAACAAATCTAAGTGAAGAACATGAGCATAAAATATTTTCATGTCTCAAAATAATATAAGTGAAGCATGAGAGAATTTCTTCAAAAATTACTAACTCTCAAATACATCTAAGTGAAGCATGAGAGAATTTCTTCTAAAATTACTAACTCTCAAATAAAACTAAGTGAAGCATGAGAGCATTTCTTCAAAAACATTAAAGCACACCGTGCTCAAAAAGATATAAGTGAAGCACTAGAGCAATTCCATAGCTCAACAATGTTAAGTGATGCACGTAGAGCAATTCTAACAAATCATAGCATAGTTTTGGCTCTCTTAAATAGGTGCGTTCAGCAAGGATACTTGACACAAAACAAAAAGCAAAACAAGCAAAGACTCATATGATACAAGACGCTCCAAGCAAAACTCATGATATGTGACGAATAAAAATATAGCTCCAAGTAAAATACCGATGGTCGTTAGAAGAAAGAGGGGATGCCACTCGGGGCATCCCCAAGCTTAGCTGCTTGTTTCTCCTTGAATATTGCCTTGGGGTGCCATGGGAATCCCCAAGCTTAGGCTCTTCTTACTCCTTATCAATGTTGGGGATATTGCTTATTGGGAACTTATCGGTCGACCCATGATAAGGGGTAAATCGGCCAGTTTATTGGCATATCGGCCGATTTATCGCCATATCGGCTGATTTATCGGCCGATTTATCTTATCGGTCAAATAGCGATAAGAGATAAATCGGACGATTTATCGGACTATCGGAAGATATCTTGAACAGTGCTCCTTATTCCTTCATCCATCGTGATCTCACCCAAAACTTGAAAACTTCAATCACACAAAACTCAACAAAACCTTCGTGAGATCCGTTAGTATAAGAAAACCAATCTTTACTTTAAGTACTGTAGAAAACCCATTCAAATTTTGTTATTGCATTATATCTACTATATTTTAACTTTGCCATGGCTTATACCCACTGATACAACCCATAGATTCATCAAAATAAGCACATAATGCAAAGAAAACAGAAACTATCAAAAACAGAACAGTCTGTAAAGATGCGAATTGTTCTCATACTTCCGTAACTCCAAAAATTCTGAAAAACTAGGAAAACATAGTAAATTTGTATATAAATCTTGTGTAAAAAATTCAGAATTGTTCGTCGCTTCTGTGAATCTAGACATATTTTACTGGACGCAAAAGTTTCTGTTTTTCAACAAGATTAAATCAACTATCACCAAAGCTATCCCAAAGGCTTTACTTGGCACAAACACTAATTAAAACATAAAAAACACATTCATAACAGAGGCATAATTGTGCAAACACTCAAGAACAGAAAGAAAAAGGCAAAAATACATTTTATTCATTGGGTTGCCTCCCAACAAGCACTGTCGTTTTACGCTCCTAGCTAGGCATAAAGCATAGATTCAAGTTTTATCATCTTTAGTTTTTGCAACTTTTGTAAGTGCTTTTTCGAATCCGGGAGGCTCTTTGCGCTTCCCAAGATTTTCCAGAAAAGAGACCAACGTGAGATCTAAAATATCCAAACGCTTATTGCAAAGAGTAATCAAAGTATTCATGCGATTGAGATTTCCACTGATATGCTTAAGAGGTTCATTATATTTTTGCAACTCAACCAAGTGTTTATGCAAATCACTTGTCTAAAAATTGAGCTCCTTCTGGAGTAAAGGGAAGCCCCTTTTTGGTTGGTGGAATCCCCAAAATTCCTTCTAGGATCTCATAAGCAGTGTTAGCATCAAGCTCAATAAAGTTCCCTTTAGCGGCAAAATCCAAGTGTTGTCTATGATGCAAAGCTAATCCTATATAAAAGTTTCGAAGCAAAATCTTTGCATCCCCTTTGAGGTTGCAAATGCGATAGGATTCCATTAGCCTATACCAAGCATCTTTCAAATTTTCTCCTTGTTTCTGCTTGAAGTATAAAACTTCAAAATCCGGTGACAAAGGAGGGGTAGTCATGCTAGCCATACTGACAAAGTAGATCAAGCAAGATCACACACAAACACAGATCTGAGGAGAAAACGGCGAACAAAAAAGAGGGCGAATAAAACGGCAAATTTTTGTGAAGTGGGGGAGATGAAAACGAGAGGCAAATGGCAAATAATGTAAATTGCAAGGAGATGAGATTTATGATTAGGAACCTGATAGATGTTGATGATGTCTCCGCGGCAACAGCGCCAGAAAATCCTTTTGATGTCGCTTGAACTACGTCGGTATTTCCCCAAAGAGGAAGGGATTATGCAGTACAACTTTAGTAGGTATTTCCCTCAGTTATGAAACCAAGGTTATCGAACCAGTAGGAGAACCAAGCAACACTATTTAAACAGTACCTACACACAAAGAACAAATACTTGCAACCCGACGCGTAAGAAGGGTTGTCAGTCCCTCTCGGATAAAAGATAGATTGGTTTGTATAATTTTGGATAAATAGATCTTGCAATAAAACAAAATACAATAAATAAAGAAAAAGTGCAGCAAGGTATTTTTGGGTTTTTAGAATAATAGATCTGAAAACGAAAGCAAATAAAAATAGATCTCAAAGCAAATATGATAAAGAATAGACCCACGGGCCGTAGATTTCACTAGTGGCTTCTCTCGAGAAAAATAGCATACGACGGGTAAACAAATTACTGTTGGGCAATTGATTATGACGATATCCAGGTAATGATCATTATATAGGCATCACGTCCAAGATTAGTAGACCGACTCCTGCCTGCATCTACTACTATTACTCCACACATCGACCGCTATCCAGCATGCATCTAGTGTATTAAGTTCATGGAGAAACGGAGTAATGCAGTAAGAATGATGACATGATGTAGACAAGATCTACTCATGTAGGAATAGACCCCATCTTGTTATCCTTAATAGCAATGATCAATACGTGTCTTGCTGCCCCTTCTGTCACTGGGAAAGAACACCGCACGACCGAACCCATCACAAAGCACCTCTTCCCATGGCAAGAAAAAATCGATTTAGTCGGCCTAACTAAACCAAAGGTTCGAAGAAGAAATATGAGGCTATAAGTAATCATGCATACAAGAGATCAAAGAAACTCAAATAACTTTCATGGATTAATAGATCCGATCATAAACTCAAAGTTCATCGGATCCCAACAAACACACCGCAAAAAGAGTTACATCAAATAGATCTCCAAGAGACCATTGTATTGAGAATCAAAAGAGAGAGAGGAAGCCATCTAGCTACTAACTACGGACCCGTAGGTCTACAATGAACTACTCATGCATCATCGGAGAGGCACCAATTAGGATGATGAGCCCCTCCGTGATGGTGTCTAGATTGGATCTGGTGGTTCTGGAACTTGCGGCTGCTGGAATTGTGTTTCATCGACTCCCCTAGGGTTTTTGGATTTTCCGGGTATTTATAGAGCAAAGAGGTGGTGCGGGAGGCGGCCGAGGTGGGCACAACCCACGAGGGCTCGCCTGGGCTCGTAGGCACGCCCAGGTGGGTTGTGCTTCCCTCGGAGCCCCCCTTTGGTACTTCTTTGGCCCAACAGGTGTCTTCTGGTCTAGAAAAAATCTCCAAAAAGTTTCGCTGCGTTTGGACTCCGTTTGGTATTGATTTTCTGCGAAGTAAAAAACAAGCAAAAAACAGCAACTGGCACTGGGCACTATGTCAATAGGTTAGTCCCAAAAAATGATATAAAGTTGCTATAAAATGATTGCAAAACATCCAAGAATGATAATATAACAACATGGAACAAGCAAAAATTATAGATACGTTGGAGACGTATCACATAGCCCGCGTCAGGCCATCACTGTCGACGACCTCGATGTCGTAGCCGGTGTCCGTGACATACCCGCACACTCTAGCCCGCTGATTGAGAGCCTGTGGCCAGTAATGGTCGTCAACTTCCTCGGCGGCCACCTCGGCGACGTCGGGCGAAGAGGCCGTGATACACCTCTTTTGGGCCAGTCGCACCTTGAGCTCCACGGGAAGCGTAGCTGGGCTTAGGTTGCAACGCTTTGGAGTGGGGGGTAGGGATGGGGATCTGTGGGAAAGGGGGCGTTTGGCAGGCGTCAACTAAGAAACTCAGGGCAGCTAGGGTATGGAGATCGGTGGGTAAGCTGCACGGGTAAACCGATTAATGTTGACGATGGAGGCCTTGCGGCGGTGGGGGGGAGGGGTGTGCGCACACGCCCGAGGAGATTTTGGGGGGTGTGTGTGTGTGGAGGGGGGGGTGTTTGAGGAAATGACGCATCTACTGAAAATTTTACTACGCGAGAGTCAAACGCGGGAGTAAAATGCCGGAGCTATTGAAAATTTGGATGATGGTGCACCGTACATGGCCTCGAAATAACAACCGCGTGTTATGAAACAGAAAAACCCTCTAGCCGGGCAGATATTTTTGAGGGATGCAGGCGGGAGCAGGAACAACAAACATCACACACGGTCGAAACATAATAACCGCGTGTTATCAAACAGAAAAACCCTGCAGGCGGGTTAGATAATTTTGAGAGGGGAAGCCTCGTGGAGCCCAATGTACTGTGCTGATGTGCATGACAGGGGTACTGGCATGGCACGTGGTTTGTGTGAGTGAACCGTGTCTGTTGCATCATCAGACTTGTCTAACGTTCATAAATTTGGCGAAAATGACGCGGGAAAGGGTCAGAACACGAACACACTTGCATGTGGACCAAATATATGTATGAAAAGGGTGGTTTGATGTTCAAATACCAAATGGACATCTTCGATGTGGCACCTATCTCACAAAGCGCATGGTATTGCTTGCCCCACCCTTCGTGTCGGCAGGAGGGGAATCCTAAGCTATGAACGCATGCCCGCCCCCACGGAGGTGCAAAGTGCGAATAGGTCAAGGCTATTAAAGAGCCAGCCACCCCCCCCATCAAACACACACACACACTTTCAGTCGGCGGGAGAAGATATCTCCCCAAGATGTATCATAAAACGGACCAAGAAGTATCCACCTTGGTCGCACAACCTCTCTCTTGTTGTTGGTCAAAGTGATGGACGTCCATGCGACCCCAGAGATGGGCTAGCTCGCCAATAATCACGCAAGTAGCTAGTCCCCGAAGACAAGCACTACCTGCATGTGGCCCAAACATATGTATGGAGTGTTGATGTTTGAATACAGAATGGAACAACTTTGTTGTGGCACCGTGCTTTGGAACCAGAAATCCCCACACGGAGCGAGGGTTAGTTGACGATGCATTGTATGCATGTATGTCACGCCAAACACACGGTGTTGCTTCCCCCCTTCGTGTCGGCAGGAGGGGAATCCTAAGCTATGAACGCATGCCCGCCCCCACGGAGGTTCACCTAGCAAAGTTTGAAGTAGCAGCCCCCCATCACACACACACACACCCGCGCACGCGCGTGCACACACACACACACACCCACACCCACCCACCCACACACACACTTTCAGTCGGCGGGAGAGGGCATCTCACCAAGATGTATCGTAAAACGGAACAAGAAGAATCCACCTTGGTCGTACAACCTCTCTCTTGTTGTTGGTTAAGGTGATGGACGTCCATGCGACCCCAGAGATGGGCTAGCTCGCCAATAATCACGCAAGTAGCTAGTCCCCGAAGACAACCATTGTCTTCATGTGGCCCAAACATATGTATGGAGTGTTGATGTTTTGAATACACAATGGAACAACTTTGTTGTGGCAACGTGCTTTGGAACCAGAAATCCCCACACGGAGCGAAGGGTTAGTTGACGACGCATTGTATGCATGTATGTCACACCACACTTCGAGCCGATGACAGGGATTCATGCATGCATGCATAGTATGCGCTCAAACTTAGGTCTGAATCTCACCATGACCTACTATGATAATACAAACCAATGGAAGAATCCACCATGGTAACCTATCTCGTTGTCGGTCAAAGTGATCATGGATGTCCACGCGGGCCCACGAATATATAGGCTCTTGAAGCCGATAACCATGATAACCCACAAGTATAGGGGATCGCAATAGTTTTTGAGGGTAGAGTATTCAACCCAAATTTATAGATTCGACGCCAGGGGAGCCAAAGAATATTTGCAAGTATTAGCAGCTGAGTTGTCAATTCAACCACACTTGGAGATTAATTATCTGCAGCAATATGATCAGTAGCAAAGTAATATGATAGTCTTGATAACGGTAACGGTAACAGTGATAGCAATAATTTTGTAGCAAGTGTAACAGTAACAACAGCAGTAGTAACTTAGCAAGAACAATATATGGAAAACTCGTAGGCATTGGATCGGTAAATTCGTTGGATGATATTCATCATATAACAGTCATAACCTAGGGCGATACGGCACAAGCTCCAGTTCATAAATATAATATAGGCGTGTATTATGTAAATAGTCATACGTGCTTATGGAAAGAACTTGCATGACATCTTTTGTCCTACCCTCCCGTGGCAGCGGGGTCCATAAGGAAACAAAGGAATATTAAGGCCTCCTTTTAATAGAAAACCAGAACAAAGCATTAGCACATAGTGAATACATGAACTCCTCAAACTATGGTCATCACCGGAAAGTATCCCGACTATTGTCACTCCGGGGTTTACGGATCATAACATGTAATAGGTGACTATAACTTGCAAGATCGGATCTAGAACATAGATATAATGGTGATAACATAAACGGTTCAGATCTGAAATCATGGCACCCGGGCCCAAAGTGACAAGCATTAAGCATGGCAAAGTCATAGCAACATCAATCCTAGAACATAATGGATACTAGGGATCAAGCCCTAACAAAACTAACTCGATTACATGATGAATCTCATCCAACTCCCTCACCGACAAACGAGCCTATGAAAGAATTACTCACTCCAGGTAGGGAGCATCATGGAATTGGCGATGGAGAAGGGTTGCTGATGACGAAGATTGAGGATTCCCCTCTCCAGAGCCCCGAACAGACTCCAGATCTGGCCTCCCGATGAAGAACAGGAGGTGGCAGCGGCTCTGTCCCGCGAAACACGATAATTCTTTCTTCCTGATTTTTCTCTCCGAAAATGTGATTTTATAGCGTCCGAGATAGGGTCTGCGGGGCCACCAGGTGGGGACAACCCACCTGGGCGCGCCAGGAGGGGGCCGCCCTGGTGGGTTGTGCTCACCTAGGGCCCCCCCTCTGGTGGTTCTTGGCTCCAGTATTTTTCTTTTATTCAATAAAAAATCTCCAAAAAGTTTCGTTCCATTCCGAGAACTTTTATTTCTGCACAAAAAACAACACCATGGTAGTTCTGCTGAAAACAGCGTCAGTCCGGGTTAGTTTCATTCAAATCAATCAAATTAGAGTCCAAAACAAGAGTAAAAGCGTTAGGAAAAGTAGATACGATGGAGACGTATCAACTCCCCCAAGCTTAAACCTTTGCTTGTCCTCAATTAATTCAGTTGACAAACTGAAAGTGAAAAAGAAAAACTTTTACGAACTCTTTTGCTCTTGTTTACATAAATAAGCTTAAGTAGCACCCAGGTTTCAGCAAGGATTATAACTAACCATGTCAACAATAACTCTAAAAAATTATATTAACTCATATCAATGTCATAAGCAACTAGCGAGCAATAATAAGATATCTCAAATGACAACACTTTGTCAAAACGACCATGATATAATATGGCAACAGTGGTATCTCGCTAGCCCTTTCTGAGACCGCAAAACATAAATGTAGAGCAACTCCAAAGTTCAAGCAGCGACTAAACATTGTAATTCATGGTAGAAAAGATCTAGTCATGATGCATCCAACATTAGCTATACACAATACATGAGGATGACAATAGTGCTCTCAGATCTGGCGCTTATTTGAGAAGGTGATGACACAACATAAAATTAAATAGATAGTCCCTTCACAGAGGGAAGCAGTGATTTGCAGCGGTGCCATAGCTCAGATTTTTAAAACAGAGATAAATAAAATTTTGAGAAATGCACCCTTCCTATTTACTTTGTGACCATTGGTTATCGTTATCTTCCATGCTAAACACATTAGTGGCGGTTCCCAAGCGATAAAAGTAAAGGTTTACTCCCCCTCCCCCTCCACCAACAAACACACTCCACGGCTAGCCGCATCCACGGGTACCGTCCATACCAACATTAGTCTTGGGGGAGTTTTGTTTAATTATTTGCAATTTTTGAATTCAAGACTGGGAATCCCTATTACCGCCCCTCTCGTGCAAGGACGAGTGAATAAACACTCATCATTAGAATAACCCGCTTAGCATGGAAGATATTGACTACCTCCTGTCACTCCATGAACAATCCAGGCACACAAAAACGGATGTTTATTTGAAGTTTTTACAGGTGGCACATGCAAATTTACTTAGAACGGCAGGGTAATACCGCATATAGGTAGATATATGGTGGACTCATATGGAATAACTTGTGTTTAAGGATTTTGATGCACAAGCAGTATTCCTGCTTAGTACAGGCGAAGGCTCGCAAATAGGCTGAGAAGCGGCCAGCTAGAGAGCGAAAACAGTCATGAACATGCATTATGCGTAAGTAACATTGGATACTAGCATGAGTAGGATATGAACACCATGAACATAAATATCATAGAGGCTATGTTGGTTTTGATTCAACTACATGCATGAACATGTGCCAAGTCAAGCCACTCGAACATTCTGAGGAGGATACCATATCATCATACCACCTCACAATCATTTTAATGCATGTTGACATCCAAGATAAATCATATCCACTCCTAGCTACTTAAGCATGGCATGAGAAACCTATAATCTCTAATTGTCATTGCAAACATGTTTGATCATAATAGGCTAAATCATCGATACTAGGTTAAACATATTTACAAAAACAAGACAAGTTGAGTTCATACCCGTTTCTCTCAGCCACAGCCAGTTCATCAAATATCATCATTATTGCCTTTCACTTGCACGACCAAATGATATGAAAATAATAATAGTGCAAGAGTGCCATGGACTAAGCTGGAATCTGCAAACATTTTATTCAAAAAGAAGAAGACAAGGTAATATGGGCTCTTTATTAGATCAATATCAATCCATATGAGAGCCACTCAATAATTTCATCGTGGTCTTCTTGTCAGTATGACTCAATAAAAGGAAAAGAATTTCAGAGAAACACACTGAAATATTTTTGGAGTTTTTAGTTTTTCTTGAACAAAGCAAATTAAAGAGAAAAACAAAAACGAGAAAAACTATTTACACGGGAGAACTCCCAACAAGCAAAAGAAGAACAAGGAAATCTTTTTGGGTTTTCTTTTAAATACTACAACTAACTACACTAGAAAGAAAAACCGAAAAGAAGCAAACACATTTTTTTGTGATTTTCTCAGAGTTTTTCAAACACAAGAAGAAAATGAGAAAATGAATCAAGCTTGGATAATACAATGAAAAAGTGTGAATACCGACAACTGGAATGAAATGTGTGAACATGAAGGAAATGTCAGTGGGCACACGTACTCCCCCAAGCTTAGGATTTTGGCCTCGCTTGGTAAGCACCACTCGTAGTAACCCTCGAGTCCCACGTTCAAGTGCTGTGGAGCGGGCACCTGAGCATCCCACTCCTGAGGCTCCTCCTCAGCCGCTGCCTGGTTGTTCCGTAGGCGATGATGTCCTCTGGCATGATCCGGTATCCTCTCCTGGCAATAGAATCAAACAAAGCAGGTGCAGGCAACGGGATAATATCACGGGTATTCTCACTGAAAACCAAGTTGTAAGGGATATGAATAGGGGTGTTCTTGCCATCAATAAATTGATGAGCTGCCATAGCCTGGCGATCTAAATAAACCTTGGTTAAATGATAATCATGCTGGCGAATCTGAATGTTAAAATGACTCGCTAAATGAGTCGCATAAATACCACCATGAATTTTACCCTTGGATCTGTTAAGGTGCATGCGACGTGCAATGATAGAACCAAGGCTATAGCTATTGTCGTCGTAAAGTGCACGACGTAAGACAGCGAAATCGGGGGCACTAAGTGCACCAACCTTCTCTCTAGCAAGTAAACACTTCGCAATGAATAGAGCGAAATAATGCACAGAAGGAAACTACAGGCTAGTGGCGGTGACGCTCGATACTCCTCTCTCATCTCCAACTGACAGAGTATGATAAAAGTCCTCAAACTCTTCAGGCCTAGGCTCTCTTATTTCCCCGTCAGAAGGGATCAAGCATATATCACAAAATTTAGTAAGTGGTATCTGACGGGTTTCAGCATATAAATTAAACTGCACCTCAGGAGGGTTATTCCTACTCAGAAAATGAAATCTTTGCACAAAGGAATTTGTAAGGAGATGGTATTATTCACACTCAGCTGCGATGAAGTCGGTGAGACCAGCATTAGCAACAAATTGTGCGAACACTTGACGGATCCCGGCTCCATCCATGAAGGGGTTGTGCGGCCATTCGCACGGCCGCACCTCCGCCATTCTCCGGGTGCGGAGATCATTGTCCGATGACTCTCCAATGACTCCCTTGGAGCTCTTCTTGGAAGCAAACTTCCTAAAGAAACTCATCTTATTCCTATGAACAAAATTCTTAAAATTTTAGTCCGCAAAATTTTTGTCAACAAAACTTCACAAGATTGATATCAACTACTCATAGAGATGTATAGAAGCCATATTGAGCATTCAAACTACTTAGGACTCTAAGAGTTCAACATGCAAGCTCATCTACAGCAGCACCAAGAGTAGCTAATTATTCAAAATATAATCCACTAAAGCAAAAATTAATTGGACCAATGGAGGAGTCACATACCAAGTAGCAATCCCCCAAAACATTTTCAGAAACGGAGCTTCGAGCAAAGAGATCGAAATCCGCGGGTTTGAGAGCAAGAACACGAGAGAGAGAGCAATGGTGATTTTTTTTCTGGAGGTAGGTGATGACATGGGCTAAAGAGATAAGTGAGGGGGCCCACATGGGGACCACAACCCACCAGGGCACGCCTGGGGCTGCTGGCGCGCCCAGGTGGGTTGTGCCCACCTGGTGCACCCCCTCTGATGTTATTTACATCAAAAATTCTTAAATATTCAGAAAAAAATCATATTAAATTTTCAGGGCATTCTGAGAACTTTTATTTTTGGGTCATTTTTTATTGCACGGGAAATTCAGAAAACAGACAAAACATGGCATTTTATTTTATTTAACTAAGAAAAACAGGAAAAAAAATGTTGGAAACAGAAAGTTGTGCTTACTAAATTCATCAACTTCATACCTCTCAAAAATGATCCATTAATAAGGTTGATCAAGTCTTATTAACAACCACTTTCGATTAGCATGAAACCGAAGAACTTTCGTAAAACACTAAGTTACCTCAACGGGGATATGCATGTCCCCAACAAGAAGCATTTCATATTTCTTTTTGGCAGTAGGTAGAGGTAGTTGAAAGCTTCCAATAGTGAGTGTCAGAGATTTTTCAATAACATTAATACCATTCACTTGGAATTGTTTCTTCGGAAAGTGTACCGTATACTCATTACCATTGATATGAAAAGTGACCTTGCTTTTATTGCAATCAATAATAGCCCCTGCAGTATTCAAGAAGGGTCTACCAAGGATAATCGACATGTTGTCATCCTCGGGCATCTCAAGTATAACAAAGTCAGTTAAGATAGTAAGATTTGCAACAACAACGGGCACATCCTCACAAATACCGATAGGTATGGCAGTTGATTTGTCAGCCATTTGCAAAGATATTTCAGTAGGTGTGAGTTTATTCAAATCAAATCTTTTATATAAAGAGAAAGGCATAACACTAACACCAGCTCCTAAATCACACAAAGCAGTTTTGACATAATTTCTTTTTATGGAGCAAGGTATAGTTGGTATTCCCGGATCTCCAAGTTTTTTAGGTACTCCATCCTTAAAAGAATAATTAGCAAGCATAGTGGAGATTTCAGCTTCCGGTACTTTTCTTTTATTAGAGATGATGTCTTTCATATATTTTGCATAAGGGGCCATTTTTAATATATCAGTCAAGCGAGTGTGCAAAAAGACTGGCCTAAGCATTTCAGCAAAGCGTTCAAATTCTTCATCATCTTTCTTCTGGGTTGATTTAGGTGGAAAGGGCATGGGTTTTTGAACCCATGGTTCTCTTTCTTTTCCATGTTTTCTAGCAACAAAGTCTCTTTTATCATATCTTTTATTTTTAGGTTGTGGGTTATCAAGATCATCAGCTGGTTCTATCTCAACATCATTATCTGGTTGTTTATCATTGTCTGGTTGAGTGTCTTCATGAACATCATCATTATCTTTTTCATTATCACTAGGTGAATGTTCATTACCAGATTGAGTTTCAGCATCAGAGATAGAAACATCATTATTATTATCAGGAGGTTTTTCTATTTCAATTTCACTGGAGGCATGCAAAGTCCTATCATTTTTCTTCTTCTTTCTAGAAGGACTAGGTGCATCAGTGTTAATTCTTTGAGAGTCTTGTTCAATTCTTTTAGGATGTCCCTCAGGACAAAGTGGTTCCTGAGTCATTTTACCTCCTCTAGTTGCTACTCTAACAGCAAAGTCATTTATATTATTATTCATTTCATCTAGCAACTCTCTTTGAGATTTAGCAACTTGTTCTAGTTGAGTTTGAACCATAGAGGCATGTTTTCCTACACCTCTAACATCATTGGAGATTCTAAATAACAAGTCACTCAAGCGAGTAATCATATCAGAATTGTATTTTAACTGTTTCATAACATTTTCATTGAAGTGATCTTGCTTTGTAATGTAATTATCAAACTCTAAAGGCATTGACTAGGATGCATATTATAAGGATTATCCCTTTCATTAAATTTCATTAAAGAATTTACCTCTACCACCTTGGGTGGTGGTGTGTCAAGTCCATGTATCTCTTCAATAGGAGGTAAATTTTTAACATCCTCTGCTTTAATACCTTTTCTTTCATAGATTTCTTTGCCTCTTGCATATCTTCCGGACTGAGATATAAGATACCCCTCTTCTTCGGAGTGGGCTTATGTGGTGGTTCAGGAAGAGTCCAATCATCATAATTTTTCAATATATTATTCAATAATTCCTCAGCTTGTTCAACAGTTCGTTCCCTGAAAACACAACCAGCACAACTATCTAGGAAGTCCCTAGAAGCATCGGTTAGTCCATTATAGAAGATATCAAGTATTTCATTTTTCTTAAGAGGATGACCAGGCAAAGCATTAAGCAATTGGAGAAGCCTCCCCCAAGCTTGTGGGAGACTCTCTTCTTCAATTTGCACAAAGTTAAATATTTCCTGTAAGGCAGCTTGTTTCTTATGAGTAGGAAAGTATTTTTCAGAGAAGTAATAAATCATATCCCGGGGACTACGCACACAACCAGGAGCAAGAGTATTGTACCATATCTTAGCATCACCCTTTAATGAGAACGGAAATAATTTGAGAATATAGTAATAGCGAATTTTATCCTCATGAGAAAAAAGGGTGGCTATATCATTCAATTTAGTTAGGTGTGCCACAACAGTTTCAGTTTCATAACCATGGAAAGGATCAGATTCAACCAAAGTAATCAACTCTGGGTCAACAGAGATTTCATAATCCTTATCATCAACAAAGATAGGTGAAGTAGCAAACTTAGGATCACATTTCATTCTAGCATTCAAAGATTTCTCTTTTAGTTTGCATAATAATTTCTTAAGATCATCTCTATCATTGCAAGCAAGAAAATCTCTAGCTGTCTCCTCATCCATAACATAACCTTCAGTTACCTTAGGCAATTCATATCTAGGAGAACTAGGTCTAGTAGGTGTTTCAAGATTTTTGGTTTCAGGCATTTCATCAGTTTCAACATTTCCATCAGTTTCAGCATTCTCAATATCTTCAGCCCTAGCAATTTGTTCATCAAGAAAATCACCTAGTGGCACACCTTCATCAAGCAAGGTACTATCATCATCATGAGTAGTATTCATAGAAGTAGCATCATCAATAACTTGAGACATATCAGGATTAATAGCATGTGATGGTGTTGCAAGTCTACTCAAAATAGAAGGAGAATCAAGTGCAGAGTGTGATGGCAGTTCCTTACCTCCCCTCGTCTTACAGGGAAAAATCTTAGTCTTGGTATCCTTCAAATTCTTCATAGTGATAAATTGATAATAATCCCAAGTGACTCAACAAATATAGCTATGCTCCTCGGCAACGGTGACAGAAAAAGGTCTTGATAACCCACAATTATAGGGGATCGCAACCGTTTTTGAGGGTAAAGTATTCAACCCAAATTTATAGATTCGACACAAGGGGAGCCAAAGAATATTTGCAAGTATTAGCAGATGAGTTGTCAATTCAACCACACCTGAAGATTAATTATCTGCAGTAATATGATCAGTAGCAAAGTAATATGATAGTTTTGATAATGGTAGTAATAGTAACGGTAGCGGTAACAGTGATAGCAATAATTTTGTGGCAAGTGTAACAATAACAGCAGCAGTAGTAACTTAGCAGGAACAATATATGGAAAATTCGTAGGCATTGGATCGGTAAATTTATTGGATGATATTCATCATATAACAGTCTTAACCTAGGACGATACGGCACTAGCTCTAGTTCATAAATATAATGTAGGCATGTATTCCGTAAGTAGTCATACGTGCTTATGGAAAGAACTTGCATGACATCTTTTGTCCTACCCTCCCGTGGCAGCGGGGTCCATAAGGAAACTAAGGGATATTAAGGCCTCCTTTTAATAGAGAACCGGAACAAAGCATTAGCACATAGTGAATACATTAACTCCTCATACTACGGTCATCACCGAAAAGTATCCCGACTATTGTCACTCCGGGGTTTACAGATCATAGCACGTAATAGGTGACTATAACTTTCAAGATCGGATCTAGAACATAGATATAATGGTGATAACATAAACGGTCCAGATCTGAAATCATGGCACCCGGGCCCAAAGTGACAAGCATTAAGCATGGCAAAGTCATAGCAACATCAATCTCAGAACATAATGGACACTAGAGATCAAGCCCTAACAAAACTAACTCGATTACATGATGAATCTCATCCAACTCCCTCACCGACTAGCGAGCGTACGAAAGAATTACTCACTCCTGGTGGGGAGCATCATGGAATTGTCAATGGAGAAGGGTTGGTGATGACGAAGATCGAAGATTCCCTTCTCCGGAGCCCCGAACGGACTCCACATCTGGCCTCCCGATGAAGAACATGAGGTGGCGGTGGCTCCATCTCGCGAAACATGATAATTCTTTCTCCCTGATTTTTTTCTCCGAAAATGTGATTTTATAGCGTCGGAGATAGGGTCTATGGGGCCACCAGGTGGGGACAACCCACCTGGGCGCGCCAGGAGGGGGGCGCCCTGGTGGGTTGTGCTCACCCAGGGGCCCCCCTCCGGTGGTTCTTGGCTCTAGAAATTTTCTTTTATTCCACAAAAAGTCTCCAAAAAGTTTTGTTCCATTCCGAGAACTTTTATTTCTGAACAAAAAACAACACCATGGTAGTTCTGCTGAAAACAGCATCAATCCGGATTAGTTTCATTCAAATCATGCAAATTAGAGTCCAAAACAAGAGTAAAAGCATTAGGAAAAGTAGATACGATGGAGACGTATCAAACCACGTGAGGGAGTGTACCATTCGAAGACAACCACTGCATGCATGTGTATGTATGGAGGTGATGCATGCATGTTTGAATACCATGCACATTGGTGTGGCGCGTGCGTTGAAAATCGTACAGTCCCCGCACAGAGCGAGATTGGTTCATGACATGTCGTGGTACTGCCTACTTCGACTCAGTGGGAGGGATTCATGCGTACACATGCATGTGTGCTCAATCTATATCATGTCATCCCAGAGCATGACCTATATATATACCGTAATACAAACCAAAAAATAATCCCCTCCTAAGTCAAATTAACCTCTCTCGTTGTCGAGCAAAGTATAGATGGAAAGCATCGATATTGCTGATAACCGCGTGAGTGGGTGCCAGAGGACAACTGCCATCGCTTTGCATGTGGCCAAACATATGTATGAAGAGGTGTGTGTGGTTGTGCTGTTTGAATACACAAAATGCACAACTTAGATATGGCACATGCCTAAAAACCGTAAAGTCCCCACACAGAGCGAGGTTCATGAATGGTACTACATATGCTGGTCCCCTTCCCCCTCTTCGACGCATACTATATATATGCTCCTACTATAATACAAACCAAAATGAATCCTCCTTGATGGTGAAATTAATTAACCTCTCCCGATGTAGGTCAAAGTGATGAATGCATGGACGACGACCTCGCGGGCCCACAGATGCAAGCGTCACACGTGAGTGTCCTAGGATAACCACCGTCTGCATATGCATGTGGTCCAAAGAGGTGTTGTGTGATGTTTGAATAGCCAATGCACAACTTTGATGTGGCACGTGCCTCGGAAACCGAAAAGTCCCGACACCGAGTGCAGGTGTGTTCACATACGTGTACGTAGTATATTTGCTAGTCCCCTCCCACCTCTTCGACGTGTACTATATATATACTCCCACCGTAACACAAACTAAAAAGAATCAACCTTGCTAGTCAAATTAACCTATCTGTACGTCGGCTGTTGGTCAAACTGATGGATGACGACCTCGCGGGCCCACAGAAAGCGTCACACACGTGAGTGAGTGTCATGTAGGACAACCACCGACTGCATGTGGCCCAAACATGTATGTTTAAAGGGTTGTGTAATGTTTTAAATAACGAATCCATGATTTTGATGTGGGGCTGCCTCACAAAACGGCCAACCCACACGGTGTCTCATGACTCGTAGTGTACTGCCAGCCCCCCCACCGTAGACGCACACACACACACACACACACCGCAGATCCACCGCAACTACGATGCATGCATGTTAAATTTTCCCACGATGAACATATGTTACCAAAGGAGGGATGTTTTAATTTTGAAAAAAAACCCAGAGATCATTAAGACATTTTAGTACATTGATTGATTTTCTAGGGGTATAATGTGCAAAAATCAAATTTGAGCTACATGCACTGCATCTAAATGGATTGGAAAAACACATGTGTCTCACTGGGTGCATGTTTACTCCTCGTGCAAGAAATTTCAAACAATGAGAATCTTGATTTTTAAAATCTAGTACATCCAAAACTTATTTAAAATTCATGAAACTTATCATGTTGTCATATGGACACCAATGCACTGTGGTATTGTACTTTTTTTGTCAAATTTGAGACAAGTTTTGATGTAGTTTTTATCTTCTTACAAATGGGAGATTATTAATTATTGGGAACCAATATCGCAAACGGATTATTTATTCGAACCGTGGGCATTAGACCAATAGTGGATACGTGCCATGCTTCGGTTAAGCAATAAAGTGGCAGCATTAATCATCAAAATAGAAAAACAATATACATGCCGCCACGCGACCCCTGTGCCGTGAGAGCAGGCGTGAGTTGACAGGACGCATGCGACCAGTCCACCGCGCAGACAGACCGGGAGGCATGCGTGCAGGTGTGTGAATTGACGGGAAGCGTGCTCGCTACACAGTGTCATCGGGAGGCGTGCGAGTAGCTGTGTGAAATGATGGTAGGCATGCCAGCAGTCCGGTGCGTAGGCTCACCGTGAGGCGAGACAGCCTTTGACCGTCGCCCGCCTCTCTCCCACTAGTCCATATTAATCGCACACCCGAGCAGCCGCACCCCCCATCTTCGCCGCACACACAATCCTCTCTCTCTCTGCCCGCATCGTCTACGCCGCTCTCAGTCCTCACCGCCATCTGTGTATGAGGATGCCGCCGAAGCGCCCCATCAGAGGGAGTGCCGACCCCGGTGCTGCGGAAGCACCGGAGCACGGCGTGAAGATGGAGATAGAGGTTGCCGTCACCGCCATCGAGGTTTCGCTGCACCTTGACGTCGTCGACGGCGTCGTGCTTCCACAGCCGGAGCCGGAGGTCCACACCGACTCTGGTGACGACTCCGGCGACGACTCAGACGACCACTTCGGCGATGACTCCGACGACGACGGACAACCGGTTAGTCATCTATACTCATTTATGTGTCAAATATATCCTAGGGTTTGTTTGGTTACTCCTGCCTCCCCCTTTTTGAAATAGAAATCCTATTGGTTATGTTCTCTCAATCCATGAAATCTAAGTAAGTTTCATTAGATCCGTGTTGTGTATTGATTGTTTGAATGGTAGAAATGATAAGTGATTAATTGTTTCATCTGTACAAATGATTTCTGCTAATAATCCGACTAGGATTAGTGTTTCATGCTAATAATTCCTAGCCAGGGCTTGACAAGTGATTTTTGAATGACCTAAATATATGTTTGTGCTAATTTTTTTCAAGATTGGTCTGTACATAGACGATTGTGCTTAAAAATTGAACCATAATCTTTTTATATGTCTAAAAAAATAGCCATAAAATCCATAAATTCCTAATCCTACTTTTCGGCATGTAAAAATTGATTTGATGCCAAAATTTGGCAACTGCCAAATGTTCACTAGAGATCAGTTTGTATTCCAAATTTGACGCCACATTTTTTTACTATATGTATAGGTGCTATCTGATGATGTCGACAACGAGGATGAAGATGCCCAGAGGAGGTACAAGAGGCAAATCCTCAGGGAGCTTTATGCGGGAATTCATAACAAGCGCATTAGGACCTGGGACGGGGGCTTTCGATGCCCATTTTGCAACCAAAAGCTCATGACGCGTATGAAAGTGTCCTGGCGCATGCAAGAGGATGAGCCGTTGGCTCCTTCAGGCAGAAGTATTCTCACAGGGTGGCGCACGCCGCGTACGCGGATTACCTGGAGAAGCTTCATGATCGTGCCGGCAGATGAGATTGAACTATGTATGGCTATGTAGTGTCTTAATTATAAATGTGCTTGAGTATGCTTAATGACGGTTGAAATATATATGGTTGAACTATGCTTGTGTACGTTTATTATCTATGCCTGAGTATGTTTAATCTATGTTTACTTATGTCTAAATGTGGGATATGGATGCAATTAGTTCGGTTGATGGAATCTACCCCCGTCCTGGTTTATTGGTCCCCTTTGTAATTTGTGTTAAATTTTGACCAAAGATTTAACTGACAAAATTTTAGTGCATGTCAGCAAAAATTATATCGTTGGATTTGTATTTGAACATAGTGTTCGATGATATAATTTTTTGGTGACATGCATAAACATTTGTTAGTTAAATCTTGGGTCAAAATTTGGCACAAATTACAAAGGGGACCAGTAAACCAGGACGGAGGAAGTACGTCAATCACACACGGTTCCCAAATTGGAACCGTGTGCAACGACTTTCATTTTCCCAGTTACGTCAATCACACGCGGTTGGCTCTAGCAAACCGTTGCCTCCGAAACTCTTTATGGGACAGAAAACCCTCACCATCCAATTCAAAAAAGAAAAAAGAAAACCCTCACCATCCCCACGTCACAAAAACCCTCACCCCGCCCGCCACCCCCTCCGGTCCCCATTCACACCTGCACAAGCTCCTCCGCGACTCTACATGGCATCGCCTATCGCCGCGGCAACCACTTAGCTCGACGCATGTCGCCGCCGCCAGGCTGCCGGCAAACCCCACTGCATTTCGCCACTTCCGCTTGCCGCCGCCTATCGCCATCGAATTTCTCGACGCTGCTCGCGGTCGAACCAGCTCCGCCCGATTGGGGAATCCGTGGTATTGAGGGTTTTTTCTCATGGACAATAAGGTAACTAATTTACTGATATATTATCTCATCTCTTATCCCAGTTCATTTGCCTCCTTCACTCACCCGGCCGAAATCGCCGTGAATTCATTTTTATTCGAGCTGATTTGAGGGTTTTCTTTCATTCATAGAGTCTACAGTGCACGGACACATCAGAACTTTGCAGCCTCGGCCAGACATCCATGGAGTTCCATCTCACCATGCTAGATGACCTCAGGATGTGCACGGTATGTTCAATCTCACCCTAAATCGGTTGCCATGGCCTACTTTCCTGAACATATACTATTTATTGCTACATCTGGATAAAAGGTGCCACATGCAGCATATATGTCAAAGGGGATTTTTTCCCTCTTCTTTCTATATTAGGCAAATTCATGATGTATTGTTCTTTTGATTACTCTCATATTTCCATGACATCATGGTTACCCTATCTGTTTAATTATAGTTTTTTGTCCTTTGCTGTACTGTTCTTTCAATTTCGCCCATACTTGCATTTTACCATATTCTTTAACAATCCTAACATTTTCTGCAGCACATCCCTTGCTATGCAACAACATCTGTAGTACACAATCTTTCCCTTTACATAAATCAAGACTGCAGGGACATTATACTGAACACAAACCATGGATTTACAATCGTTGCTACTATAAGACTTGATGAACATGGTGACTCCTATTTTTGCAGCGGCCTTTGGATAGAAATTTCTAAGTTTTATGTACTGAAAGCTGGCACTAAAATTGCGCTGCACATAAAAGAGCCTGGTCATGAGATATATGATAACTTCCCCGACAATATCATCCGTCCAGACTTTGTTCGAAGTAAGTGTTCTTTTCAAGTATGTGCATGTTGACTTACCCAGCAATATCAAAGGAAATGTGTAGTATTTTAGCAACCAATTGTTATTCCATTTTCTTACTCTATTCCTACCTACTAACTTCTAGTTACCAATACACTTTTCTTTTACCCTATTTTAACTAAATATTCCCTACACTCCCACTTCTATCAGAAAGCGCCGGTGATGAGGAGACTCCGGAGGTGGAGAACGGGGCTGCCAACAAGCGGAGGCTGGTCGAGCAAGAACCGCAAGCGACTCTAGTAGGCCTAGACTTCATCAACAGCCTCCCCGATGATATGTTGATAGTCATCATCTCCCTCCTGCCAATCAAATATGGGGCGCAGACAACCGTCCTTTCCCGGCGGTGGCGCCCCCTATGGCACTCCACCCCTCTCGACCTCATCGACACCCACGAGCTCTGCCATGGCTATCGCAAAAGCTTGGATGCGTTCTCCCAGATCCTCGACAGTCACCATGGCCCAACCAGAGACCTTAGAATGGGCAAGTTCCGTTCCAAAGGCAAGGACAGAGCCAAGCTTGACAATTGGTTCCGATCCCCCGCCCTAGGTCATCTTGAGGAGCTCACTTTTAATGATGGGCATATGCGCTTGCTGCCAACGTCCGCGCTCAGCCTCGCACCCACGCAGCGTGTCGCCAAGTTCATTGATACATCTCCAATGTATCTATAATTTTTGCTTGTTCCATGCTGTTATATTATCATTCTTGGATGTTTTACAATCATTTTACAGTAATTTTATATCATTTTTTGGGACTAACCTATTGACATAGTGCCCAGTGCCAGTTGCTGTTTTTTGCTTGTTTTTTTACTTCGCAAAAAATCAATACCAAACGGAGTCCAAATGCAGCGAAACTTTTTGGAGATTTTTTCTGGACCAGAAGACACCTGTTGGGCCAAAGAAGTACTAGAGGGGGGCTCCGAGGGGAGCAGAACCCACCTGGGAGCGTCTGGGGGCCCAGGCGCGCCCTGGTGGGTTGTGCCCACCTTGGCCGCCTGCCGCACCGCCTTTTTACTCTATAAATACCCCAAAAATCCAAAAACCCTAGGGGAGTCGACGAAACACAATTCAAGCCGCCGCAAGTTCCAGAACCACCAGATCAAATCTAGACACCATCACGGAGGGGTTCATCATCCTCATTGGTGCCTCTCCGATGATGCGTGAGTAGTTCATTGTAGACCTACGGGTCCGTAGTTAGTAGCTAGGTGGCTTCGTCTCTCTCTTTTGATTCTTAATACAATGGTCTCTTGGAGATCTATTTGATGTAACTCTTTTTGCGGTGTCTGTTGGGATCCGATGAACTTTGAGTTTATGATCAGATCTATTAATCCATGAAAGTTATTTGAGTTTCTTTGATCTCTTATATGCATGATTACTTATAGCCTCATATTTCTTCTTCGAACCTTTGGTTTAGTTAGGCCGACTAGATCGATTTTTCTTGCCATGGGAAGAGGTGCTTTGTGATGGGTTCGGTCGTGCGGTGTTCTTTCCCAGTGACAGAAGGGGCAGCAAGACACGTATTGATCATTCCTATTAAGGATAACAAGATGGGGTCTATTCCTACATGAATAGATCTTGTCTACATCATGTCATCATTCTTATTGCATTACTCCGTTTCTCCATGAACTTAATACACTAGATGCATGCTGGATAGCGGTCGATTTGTGGAGTTTTAGTAGTAGATGCAGGCAGGAGTCGGTCTACTAATCTTGGATGTGATGCCTATATAATGATCATTGCCTGGATATCATCATAATTATTTGAAGTTCTATCAATTGCCCAACAGTAATTTGTTTACCCGCCGTATGCTATTTTTCTCGAGAGAAGCCACTAGTGAAATCTACGGCCCCCGGGTCTATTCTTTATCATATTTGCTTTGAGGTCTATTTTTATTTGCTTTTGTTTTCAGATCTATTATTCTAAAAACCCAAAAATATCTTTCTGCACTTTTTCTTTCTGTATTTTATTTTGTTTTATTGCAAGATCTATTTATCCAAAATTATACAAACCAATCTAGCTTTTACCCGAGAGGGATTGACAACTCCTCTTACGCGTCGGGTTGCAAGTATTTGTTCTTTGTGTGCAGGTACCGTTTACATAGTGTTGCTTGGTTCTCCTACTGGTTCGATAACCTTGGTTTCATAACTAAGGGAAATACCTACTAAAGTTGTACTGCATCACCTCTTCCTCTTTGGGGAAATACCGACGTAGTTCAAGCGACATCAAAAGGATTTTCTGGCACCGTTGCCGGGGAGACATCATCAACATCTATCAGGTTCCTAATCACAAATCTCATCTCCTTGCAATTTACATTATTTGCCATTTACCTCTCATGTTCATCTCCCCCACTTCATAAAAATTTGCCATTTTATTCGCCCTCTTTTTCATTCGTCGTTTTCTCGTCAGATCTGTTTTTGTGTGCAATCTTGTTAGCATAGTCATGATGACTCAAGAGAACACCAAGTTGTGTGATTTTTCCAATACCAACAACAATGATTTTATTAGCACTCTGATTGCTCCTTCCGCCACTAGTGCGGAATCTTGTGATATTAATTCCGCTTTGTTGAATCTTGTTATGAAAGATCAGTTTTCCGGTACTCCTAATGAGGATGTCGCGTCCCATCTTAACACATTCGTAGAATTATGCGATATGCAAAAGAAAAAAGATGTGGACAATGATATTGTGAAGTTGAAATTATTTTTGTTTTCTTTGCGAGATCGTGCGAAAATTTGGTTTTCTTCTTTGCCTCGCAATAGTATCGATTCTTGGGATAAATGCAAAGATGCTTTCATTACTAAGTATTTTCCGCCCGCGAAAATTATTTCCCTTAGAACTCAAATCTTGAATTTTAAGCAACTTAAGCATGAACATGTTGCACAATCTTGGGAAAGAATGAAATTGATGCTAAGAAATTGTCCTACACATGGTTTAAATCTTTGGATGATTATACAAAAAATTTATGCGGGATTGAATTTTGTTTCTAGAAATCTTTTAGATTCTGCCGCGGGTGGTACTTTTATGGAAATTACTTTGGGTGAAGCTACTAAATTGCTTGATAACATTATGGCAAATTATTCACAATGGCATACCGAAAGAGCACCTACTAGTAAAAAGGTTAATTCGGTTGAAGAAATAAATTCTTTGAGTGGAAAAGTTGATGCTCTTATGAAATTGGTTGCTAATAAAAATGCTCCTATTGATGTTAATGATGTGCCTTTGTCTACTTTGATTGAGAAAAATATTGATTCCGTAGATGTGAATTTTGTCTCACGAAACAATTTTAATAACAATGCTTGTAGAGGTAATTTTAATCCCAGGCCTTTTCCTGGAAATTCCTCTAATAATTATGGTAATTCCTATGGTAATCCTTCTTATAATAATAATAATAGGAACACCTCTGATCTTGAGAATAATATTAAAGAATTTATAAATGCTCAAAAGGTTTTCAATAATACGATAGAAGAAAAGTTGAATAAGATTGATGATATGTCTAGAAGCATTGATAGAATCTCCCACGATGTAGAAAATCTCAAGTTGAAATTTTTTGTGCCTAAGGTTGTGGAATCAATTAAAGCTTTATATGTTTCTATGGATGAAAGTAGAAAAGAACCGCTATGCTTAGAGCTAAAAGAGAATTTTTAGAAAGAGTGTTTTCTAGTGATTGCTTTCATAAAAATGATGAAGGTCTTAAAGTGATTGGTGTTTCTTCTATTGATTCCTTGTTTAGTAAGATTAAAATTTATGATAAAGGGACTGAAGAAGAGTCAACTTTAGTTAGAAGGCGTCCCGATAATTTGGAGGGTGAAAATCTTGATGAAAAATTTGATAAAAGTGGGTTTGGAGAGGTCAAAACTTTAACTAGTGATGTGCCCACTCTTTTGGATTACAAAGACTTTAATTATGATAATTGCTCTTTGATTGGTTGTATTTCTTTGTTGCAATCCATGGTTAATTCACCCCATGCTTATGAACAAAATAAAGCTTTTACTAAACATATCGTAGATGCCATGATGAAAGCTTTGGAAGAAAAGTTGGAATTAGAGATCTCAATTCCTAGAAAATTACATGATGAATGGGAACCTACCATTAAAGTCAAGATTAAAAATTATGAGTGTTTTGCTTTATGTGATTTGGGTCCTATTGTGTCCACAATTCCGAAATCTTTATGTGATGTGCTTGGTATTACCAATATTGAATAGTGTTCTTTAAATTTGCACTTGGCGGATTCTACTATTAAAAAGTGTATGGGAAGAATTAATTATGTTATTATTCTTGCAAATAGGTATTATGTGCCCATAGATTTTATTGTTCTTGATATTGATTGCAATCCGTCTTGTCCTATTATACTTGGTAGACTATTTTTATGTACTATTGGTGCCGTGATTGATATGAAAGAAGGCAATATTAAATTTCAATTTCCACTAAGAAAGGAAATGGAACACTTCCCTAGAACAAGAATCAAGCCACCATATGAATCAATCATGAGGGCATCTTATGGATCTAGAACTAAAGATGATAATACTTGAATCTATGATTTATGCCTAGCTAGGGGCGTAAAACGATAGCGCTTGTTGGGAGGCAACCCAATGAATAAAATTTATTTTTGCCTTTTTCTTTCTGTTCTTGAGTGTTTGCACAATTATGCCTCTGTTATGATTGTGTTTATTATGTTTTAATTAGTGTTTGTGCCAAGTAAATCCTTTGGGATAGCTTTGGTTATAGTTGATTTGATCTTGTTGAAAAACCAAAACTTTTGCATCCAGTAAATTAATTGTCTAGATTCACAGAAGCGACTAAAAATTCTTAATTTTTTATACAAGATTGATATACAAATTTACTCTGTTATCCTAATGTTTTAACAGACTATTCTGTTTTTGACAGATTCTGTTTTCGTTGCATTGTGTGCTTATTTTGATGAATCTATGGGTCATATCGGTGGGTATAAGAAATGGCAAAGTGAGAATACAGTAGATATAATGCAATAACAAAATTTTAGTGCGTTTTCTATAGTACTTAAAGTAAATATTGGCTTTCTTATACTAACGGATCTCACGAAGGTTTTGTTGAGTTTTGTGTGATTGAAGTTTTCAAGTTTTGGGTGAGATCACGATGGATGAAGGAATAAGGAGTAAGAAGAGCCTAAGCTTGGGGATGCCCATGGCACCCAAGGAAATATTCAAGGAGAAACAAGCAGCTAAGCTTGGGGATGCCTCGAGTGGCATCCCCTCTTTCTTCTAACAACCATCGGTATTTTACTTGGAGCTATATTTTTATTCGTCACATATCATGAATTTTGCTTGGAGCGTCTTGTATCATATGAGTCTTTGCTTGTTTTGCTTTTTGTTTTGTGTAAAATATGCTTGCTGAACACACCTATTTAAGAGAGCCAAAATTATGCTATGATTTGTGAGAATTGCTCTATGTGCTTCACTTAAACTTTTTGAGCTATGGAATTGCTCTAGTGCTTCACTTATATCTTTTTGAGCACAGTGTGCTTTAATGTTTTTGAAGAAATGCTCTCATGCTTCACTTAGATTTGTTTGAGAGTTAGTAATTTTTGAAGAAATTCTCTCATGCTTCACTTATATTATTTTGAGAGACGAAAAAAATTCTATGCTCATGTTCTTCACTTAGATTTGTTTGAGCTATCAAAAGCAACATAGGAAACTAGTCCCAAAGTGATAGATATTCAAGAGGGATATAATAAAAACTTTCATGAAGATCATTGGACAACATAAACTTGATTCTTTGTAATAGTTTTGCGATATGATGATAGTGATATGTGAGTCATGTTGGTGAGTAATTATGCTTTAGTAAGAATATTGGTGTTAAGGTTTGTGATTCCCTATGCAAGCATGAAAGTCAATAGTTATGCAATGAAATTACATCCTACTTGTGGTGCATTATTCGGTGTTAGTTATGCTTAATGCTCGCTTATGAGATTTTTCATTTCTTGGTTGGATGCTTCTCAGTCTTTTTGCTAGCCTTCACTTGTACTAAGTAGGACTACTACTTGTGCATCCAAAATCCTTAAACCCAATTTTGCCATATGAGTCCACTATAACTACCTATATGCGGTATTTCCGTGCCGTTCTAAGCAAATTTGTATGTGCAATCTCTAATTTTCAAAATAATTTTCCTTTTTGTGTGCTCGTACCGCTCATGAAACGGTAGGGAGTGGCTGATATTTTTCCTTGCTAGATGTGTTATTCTCAAGATGAGTGTTTATTCACTTGTCATTGGACGAGAGCACGACAAAGGTATTAGGGATGCCCAGTCCCGAAATGAAAAATGAATTTACTTTATGTTGTCAAATAATAAATTCCTTGGAAAGTGTTGGTATGGACGGCACCCGTGGATTCGGCTAGCCGTGGAATGTGAAAGTATGGTGGAAAAAGGAATAAACTTTATTTTCTGTTTGGGAACCGCCTATGATATATCTAGCATGAAAAGTATTGGGAACTACTCGATCATTTTCGTTGACAGGAAAAGCATGCCACCCAAAATGTTTTATCTCTATCTTTTTTCGCTTTGAGCTCTGGCACCTCTACAAATCCCTACTTCCCTCTGCGAAGGGCTTTTCTATTTACTTTATGCAATTTTTATTTTTATTTGAGTCTCCATCTTCTCTTATAAAGCACCAACTAAGGGGCACTATGATCGTACTTGAGCATTGGGTGTAGCTAATATGCGAGTGTGTTTCATGAATGGATCAATGATTGAGCATTATGGGCTAGGGATAACTTGCTTTTGAAAGACATGGTTGCTTGTTGATATGCTTGAGTATTGAAATCTTCATGTCAAAACTAGACTATTGCTTTGAATCATATAAAAGTCCAAATGTCCATGCTACAAAAGAAAAGAATATGTGATGAACATGTTAGGCAGCATTCCACATCAAAAATGCTGTTTTTATCATTTACCTACTCGAGGACGAGTAGGAATTAAGCTTGGGGATGCTGATACGTCTCCAACATATCTATAATTTTTGCTTGTTCCGTGCTATTATATTATCATTCTTGGATATTTTATAATCATTTTATAGCAACTTTATATCATTTTTTGGGACTAACCTATTGAAATAGTGCCTAGTGCCAGTTGTTGTTTTTTGCTTGTTTTTTACTTCGCAGAAAATCAATACCAAACGGAGTCCAAACACAGGGAAAATTTTTGGAGATTTTTTCTAGACCAGAAGACACCTGTTGGGCCAAAGAAGTACGAGAGGGGTGCTCCGTGGGGAGCACAACCCACCTGGGCGCGCCTGGGGGCCCAGGCGCGCCCTGGTGGGTTGTGCCCACCTCGGCCACCTCCCGCTCCACCTCTTTGCTCTATAAATACCCCGAAAATCCAGAAACCCTAGGGGAGTCGACGAAACACAATTCCAGCCACCGCAAGTTCCAGAACCACCAGATCCAATCTAGACACCATCACAGAGGGGTTCATCATCCTCATTGGTGCCTCTCTGATGATGCGTGAGTAGTTCATTGTAGACCTACGGGTCTGTAGTTAGTAGCTAGATGGCTTCGTCTCTCTCTTTTTTTTGCGGGGTTTGTCTCTCTCTTTTGATTCTCAATACAATGGTTTGTTGGAGATCTATTTGATGTAAGTCTTTTTGTGGTGTGTTTGTTGGGATCCGATGAACTTTGAGTTTATGATCAGATCTATTAATCCATGAAAGTTATTTGAGTTTCTTTGATCTCTTATATGCATGATTACTTATCTCCTCATATTTCTTCTTCGAATCTTTGGTTTAGTTAGGCCGACTAGATTGATTTTTCTTGCCATGGGAAGAGGTGCTTTGTGATGGGTTCGGTCGTGCGGTGTTCTTTCCCAGTGACAGAAGGGGCAGCAAGACAAGTATTGATCGTTGCTATTATGGATAACAAGATGGGGTCTATTCCTACATGAATAGATCTTGTCTACATCATGTCATCGTTCTTATTGCATTACTCCGTTTCTCCATGAACTTAATACACTAGATGCATGCTGGATAGCGGTCGATGTCTGGAGTAACAGTAGTAGATGGAGGCAGGAGTCGGTCTACTAATCTTGGACGTGATGCCTATATAATGATCATTGCCTGGATATTTTCATAATTATTTGAAGTATTATCAATTGCCCAACAGTAGTTTGTTTACCCGCCGTATGCTATTTTTCTCGAGAGAAGCCACTAGTGAAATCTACGGCCACCGGGTCTATTCTTTATCATATTTGCTTTGAGATCTATTTTTATTTGCTTTTGTTTTCAGATCTATTATTCTAAAACCTAAAAATACCTTGCTGCACTTTTTCTTTATTTATTTTATTTTGTTTTATTGCACAAGCTATTTATCCAAAATTATACAAACCAATCTATCTTTTACCTGAGAGGGATTGAGAACCCCTCTTACGCGTCGGGTTGCAAGTATTTGTTCTTTGTGTGCATGTACCGTTTACATAGTGTTGCTTGGTTCTCCTACTGGTTCGATAACCTTGGTTTCATAACTGAGGGAAATACCTACTGAAGCTGTACTGCATCATCCCTTCCTCTTTGGGGAAGTACTGACTTAGTTCAAGCGACATCATTCATGAACTGCCATCCCCCCCTTAATGACGCGCCCGCTCTTATTCTACCACGACTGAAGCACCTCAAGCTCATCGCCGTCTTCCTCCCAAACGGTGACATGGAGCGCCTGCTCCTAGGCTGTACTGGACTCGAGTACCTTCGTCTTCAGGCGATCAATGGGTTGAGTAGCTTCCACATCACCTCCATGACTCTCCGGACTATTTATGTGTGTTGTTGGTGCTGCAAGAAGACATCACAAAATTTGTACCACGGTATGGTCATTGAGGACAGACCTTCACTTGAGAGATTACTTTTAGTTGATCAAGAAGGTCCAACAAGAATCAATGTCATTTCTGCGCCGAAATTGACAATGGTGGGCTACTCGTCTAACAAATACTCCGAACTTGTTATTGGATCCACACTCGTTCTGGTACAATAACCGCCTTCTACCTCTTCTTCTAGAAATTAACATTATTTCTAATTTTGAAGATGTATGTTCATCTGTCATCCAGAAAATGATTCCGACAAGCTTGACCCCGAAACTGCGCACAGTGAAGGTCTTGGCACTAGAATCTATCGGCCCCAACCTGGACCAAGTTGTCAGTTTCCTGAGATGCTTCCCGTGCCTGGAGAAGCTATATATCGAGGTGATGTTCCTTTGCTGTTAAATGTTAACCATAAGGGAGTTCAATTTTTGACACCTTTTCCCAAGTTTACAATGACATTGTACTACGATTTCTGAAGGATATTTGGAGGATTTCAGTACATACATGTTCCCCCCCATATTAGTTGCTTGATCCATATGGTTACAATCCATAAGCATTTCTCCTTTGGATTCATCTGTACTAGTTTTCTTAGGGAATTTTTCATCCACTCCAACCTGTTGTGAAGAAGGCTACATTTTTCTCGATTGTAATCAAATGCCCATGTTAATTATGTCGGATCGAAGATGGCACGGTAGTGCATTTTACAAATCCTGCAAACCAAATAGGCCCGTAGTAGTGTTCAAAACTGCATGTAGGCACTAACACGTTTTCTTCTTTTGCAGATAAGATTAGGCCCGGTGGTGGATAATGTGATACAATATAACAATCACATCGAATGCCGAGATCTGCATCTCTCAGAAATTACTTTGAACTCATACCGAGGGACCTTACCGGAGATTATATTCGCCAGGTTCTTTGTTGTCAGAGCAAGGGTGTTGAAGGTAATGAGGTTTGCCCTACATTTATTTCGCAAAAATGAATGGTTTGTTGACCAGTGCCGGCGACTGCGGCAGAATGGAATAGGCTCCAAAAAAGCTGAATTTCATTTTGGAACTTCAGATGACAGAGTAATTGGAAGTCATCGTGTCAACCCCATACATGACTTCTCAGTGGCTGATCCCTTTGCAAAAATTATGAGGTTTCGAAACCAGCCTTACAAGTGGTAATATTAGTTTGAACCTCTCTTATATCCATTTTCAGTGGATCAGCGCGGGCGTTTGCAGCTGATGAGCTGAATTTCGTTTCTAATATCAGTTTGAACCTTGTAATCTTCGAATTTGAGCCATATAACTCTGGAATTTGAACCTTGTAATATTTTGAGCTTTTGTGGTACAATCGTTGAAATGGCATCTTATGAGACTCGTATATTGGTACCACTATTTTGACCTTAATATGCAATGGACTTAGATTTTATTAACCATTCTCGAATGTGTTTACCTTGTCGATCTCATAGCACATGATCTGTATAGCTAACTCGACTGCGATCTTCGACATTATTGCACATAGTTGGTTTATTCAACTGTGTGCCCCGTAGAGAGCAGAATTAATTATCGCACTCGAGTGTCCATCATCACCCTTCCATGTAACTTTGACCTCATCACGCATGGGTAAACTTATGACCGAAGTCATTCCACACACTTCGTTTTTAAAGAGCTTTTTGCCAATAAACGCCCATGATTTGTCCCTCTTCTAGCCGACGCGTGGCAAACTAGCCGGGCGGGAAGCTTGAGCGGTAAACTGCGCGGTTGCACGGGAAAATGATCACCAACAATACATTTGGCGCCTCTTCGAGCCCACGCGTGGTCAAACAAAACGTGTGCGGTGTTCTCAAGCGTGCACTGGAATCCTCCGCTATGAACACGATGACAAGATGTGATGATTACAGGCCGGCCGGCCCCCATTTATTACAGTGGCCATTTAACCCTTGTGTCTCTTCAACCTTTCGATCGCGCCCCACTATTACAAGAAGCACACCCATCATGACAAATTCTTAGAGGGTATCCTGCGCGGCTCCAATGGCGCTCTGAGCGGCTGCTGACGACGAGCAGCAGTTCACCATGCATGCCGTGGTGGACACCCATAGAAGGTTCACGGAGCTCTCGATGGTGTATACCAACAACCCGGTCTGGGTGGAGCACTCCATCCACATCATGGAGCTGTTGCTTGCTGAGGAGAAGTACAAGGGGTCGGGTTCGACCTCGAGTACACCCGCGCTCGTGCCGGGTCTCGTCCCAAGGTCGCCGTCGCCCAGATGTGCATGCGCAATCACGTCCTCGTCTACCACTACTGCCTGGCCACAAGGCCTTGCAAGAATTTCGCCAGGTTTGTCAACAACCCCCACTACATGTTCGCTACGGTGGAAATCACCAACGATGTAAAGGTGCTCAAGAATTCGGGCATCGCCTGCCAGAATCTTGTCGACATCCAGGGCCAATACAAGATCTGGGGCAGCAACGAGCATGAGAATGACTCACTGGTTCACCTCGCCGAGGCCATCATCGACCCTACTACAGAGACATGAAGGATTCCTACAACAAGGAAAAGTGTGACTGGCACTCGGCCTGGATGGAGAAACTCGACAAAGCTCACGTCGCGTACGCGGCCAAGGAGGCGTACACGAGCTACGATATGTACAGGCGGATCGTTGACATAAGGAAGTGCCTCCTTCCTCAAAATGGCCAGGGATCCAGCCGGAAGAAGAGCAATGGCAAGCGTCGTCGCAACAAGTAGTAGATGATTAGATCCTCATTTCTCCTAGTTTAGTATGCATGTAATTGCTTACTTTGGTGTGTGGAAATGTTATGTGTGTAGTCACTTGTGTAATTGTATGCTTAATTTGGTTATGCAATGCTGTCTTTTTAAGTATATATGTTGATGCTCTGTAGACAGAGCGTAGATGTTGTGCGGACAGAGCAAATCACATCGCAAACGGACTAAACAATGGAACTCGTCGGTGATGTTTTCATCAATCACTCACAATTGTATACCAGCAATCGTTTGCTCACAACACACACGGCTTGTTAACAGGAATCATCTGTGTTGTTATCCATCTTCCCACACATTTCTGATTGCAGACCTGTTTGCCGCGTATCACACACATCTTGTTAAGTTGAACCGTTTCTGTTCTCTTGGCTCAACGCAAACAGTTCATCCGAGTGAACTGTATGTCGTATATCGCACACACACCTTCACCTGGCTGACCATTTCTTTTGTGTTGCCTAATCACAAACTGTTCATCCGACTGAACTGTATGCCATATATCACACACACCTTGATATGGCTACCCATTTCTGTTGTTCTGTCTCATCGCAAACAGTTCATGGGAGCGAACTGTATGCCGTATATCGCACACACCTTGATATGGCTGCCCGTTTCTGTTGTTCTGTCTCATCGCAAATAGTTCGTATGGATCAACTTTATGCCCCGCATCACACACGCACCTAAAATCTGAATTGTGTTTGATGTATCCACCATCGCAAATGTTTTGCATCTTTTTTGACGGTTTTTTACATCACCGTTTGTGATTAATGCATCACACATAGTTTCGTTGAAGGGTCTCTGATTGTAGTGTCGCGTTAGCAGCATCCTGCAGTAGTGTGTGCCTTTCCTGTCAATGGCATGATAAAGGATTTCAATATCTTCCGTGCTAAACACATTATTGGCAGTTCCCATGCTAAAATAAAAAGTTGACTCCCCCTCAACCATACAAACACAAGCCATGGCTAGCTGAATTCATGGGTGCCCTCCAAACAATCAACTTTCTAGGGGGAGCTTATTTTATTATATCTTTCTTTATCTTTTATTTAAGGAATTGGGCATCCCAATTACCAGCCTCTCTCATGCAAGAACAAGTGAATAAACACCCATCATGAGAATAACCCACTAAGCATGGAAGATACAGACCACCCGTCGCTCCATGAGCGGTACGGGCACACAAAACAGTTGTTTATTTGAAGATTTTAGAGATGGCACATGCAAATTTACTTGGAATGGCAGGGTAATACCGTATATAGGTAGGTTTGGTGGAAACTTATGGAAGAAACTTGGCTCAAAGATTTTGGATGCACAAGCAGCATTCCCGCTTAGTACAAAAGTTTTGGCTAGCAAAAGATTCTAAACAAGCACCACACGTTAGAGGATCCATAACAATATAACTTCTATGCAAATATACCAAACCATAACTCATTATGTTGTCTTCCTTGTCCAACTTCAACTAATTTTCTCAAGTTTGAAAATAATTAATGGGTTTTCACAATCATAAAAGATATCCAAGTTAATATATTTGTATGTGAAAGTTCTCTTCCATATACTAATCAATTATGAATTGCTAGTATGACCAATATTGTGATCGTCAATAGATTTTACTTTATAAACCCAATCTAAAACTACTACTAGGCATGAGACAAGTATATGAAGCACATATAATTTCAAATTTATGATATTCAATTCATTTAAAAATTTACTCTTAGGATATAAGTGAAGAGCGAGAGTAAATAACAAACTAATCCAAAAGATATAAGTGAATATCAATGAGTTTTCAAACAATTAAGTAGCTATGTGATGACTCTCTCTCATTTAATTTTTTTAGATCTAAGTATTTTATTCAAACAACAAACAAATATAAAATGGCACTCCAAGAATAGCATATATCATGCCAACAAATAAAAACTTAGGCTCAACAAAAACTAACTGATAGTTGTTGACGAAGAAAGGTGGGATGCTTACCGGGGCATCCCCAAGCTTAGATGCTTGAGACTTCTTGAAATAATAACTTGGGATGCCTTGGGCATCCCCAACCTTAAGCGCTTGTGTCTCCTTAATTCTCATATCATGGTGTAACATCCCAAAATTCTGAATTTTGGAATGTTATATTAAATAATTGATTGTGATTGTTTGTGTGATTGATTGTGTGAAATTCAGTGGAATTTCAAACTTTTGAAAGTGAAAGGAGAGGGAATAAAAGGACTTTCCCAAAAATTTCATCTTGTAAACTGATCCCCTTGAATCCAAATTCAATTCAAACACAAAACCCTAGAGTGAAGATGACATGACTTCTTCCATTTGAAATGAAAAAAAAGGGTTTTTGAAAAGGTTTGAATTCCATTTGAGAATATTTCAAATTCACAAACTTCATGCCTCTTAATGATTTCTTGAGAGAAGATAAAATGTCTTCTTCATATTATGAGAAAGAGAGTTGGAAGTTCAAAGAATGAATTTGAAAAGCCCTTTAGTTCTTTCTGAAATTTCCTTTTTCACTTTAGTTGAAATTTGAATCTTCAAAGCATATTCCAAAAAGAGAAGGAATATGACCCTTCAAAATATTCTAAGGCATTTGAAATATATTTGACCAAGGAAAAATAGAAAAGATTTGCAAATGGTTTGAAATTCAAATTCAAACTCATTTGAAGTTTTTATTCAAATTATTTTTCTCCTACAAATAAAAATATGGAAATGAGGGTAAAATTATTTCCCTCAAAGTAAAAATATGGAGAAAATAACTTTTAAATAATTTTGGTATTTTAAAAATGATTTTTATTAATTTTTATTGCAACAGTAGCATTATTTGAATTTTGAGATTTTATAGTTACGTTATTTGAAATTGAAAAATACTTCATCTTTTTCTTTGTGTTTTTATGAAATTTTGATATATAATATGTCTATGTAGAATTTTTATTTATTTCCTTTTGTTTTAGTTTTTCTTTTATGTTTTATTTAAAAAAATGGCTGAAACCCACAGTAACAGGCCGACCCACTTCCTTCTCGCCTGTTTCCGAATCCTTTCAGATCGGCTAGCTGATCCCCTTCCCTCTTCTATGTCTCATTGACAGCGGGTCCCATCGACCGCCCGATCCCACCCTTCCTTCTTGTTCCCCGATTCCTTTCCTTTGCCGGAGATGCTCCGCCACCGTACCGACTCGCCTCAGATCCTTTCCTTTTGGACGCTGCCCCCTCCTCCAAGCACCCCACCCAATAAAATCAGGCCCCGCTCTTCGTTCCGCCCCTAAAACCCCTCCCCGAGCTCCCACGCCCTCGCTATTCCTCACCGGAGCCAGCGAACGACGCTGGTGCATCTGAGCTCGCCCCAATTGCCCCAGCCACCCCTAGCCTCACCGTTGTCACCATCGTCACCGCCATCATCTGCCACACCTCCCCATCATATTCCCCGACCCCGAGGACCCCCAAAGCTATCGCCTGCATCGACCCGAAGCCGCCGCCACCGTCAGACATCGCCGGAGCCCTCCACAACCCGGTGTAAGCTGCCAGGATCAATCCCCTCCATCCGATCTACATCCAACACGCTAGTCTAGATCGTGTTTTTTTTATTTTGCCGCGAATCATTTTCTGTTAAGTCTCGGTCGTCCGTAGCTTAGCTCTGCAATGCTCACCCCTAGGACAATAGGAAACCGCCACGTAGCCCCATATCCGATGCAAAGACTTTTTCAGGTTTTATTTTCTTTTTTAGTTTCTGTTTTGTTTTTAAATCTTTAATATCTTTTATGTTTTTAATTTTTTGAGCGATTCTTTTTGCATTAGATTCAAAATTTTCTCTAGTTTTTGTATTTTCAATTTGAGCAAAGTTTGAAAATTTTAAATTTGATGAAATTTGTCCAAAGCACTAGATCGCTAATATCTTTAAACTAAAAATAGGTTTTAATTAATTTTTTTGCTCCCATTTTCTAATAGTTTTATTTAGCAATTTAATTAATAAAAATAATTTTTAGTGTAATTTAGATCTGTTGAAATTAGATTTAAAAAACACAACCTTTTATGATAGAAAAATTGTTTTCTTTTATTTTAAAGTCGATCTTTTGGTCACTTAGTTTATTTAGGTAAAACCTTCTATTAGTAAATGAAAACAATATTTTATTAGTAATTAAAATTGTTTAGTTAAAGTTTTAGTTTAAACTTTTTTAGTTAATAACCTTAGTTTAATATTAGCTTTTTAAGTGTTTTCCTTTGCTAGTTAAAACTCTAGTTAAATTATTTTCTTTTAACTTAGTTGTTTTATATTTTATTTTCTGTTAATTTATTATTTTAGCATTTTCTTTGATGTTAAGTTTTTAATTAGGACAAAAACTATTTTGTTGTTGTGTAGTTAAGTCATAGAGTTTTCTTTAGTAGTTTCTTTATAGTATTCTTTTGAAGTTTTATTTGGATTTTATTTGGTTTATTTGATTTCATTAGTGTTTTCCTTATTGCTTTTTATTTCTTGAATGTTATTTTGAGTGCTAGAATGCTTGCTAGAATATTTGCTTATATGAATGCAATATTTGATTAATATAAATTTCATCGGAGAGTGACGAATAGTTCTATCAAGTTATTTCTGAGAGCGATATAATCTTCATCACCTTACCAGGCAAGTACACTTCAATCAAATTCTCATACCTATGTTTTATTGCATTTAGTGTCACCTTTTCAACATTTCCCTGTAGTAGTTATATTGAATCTTGTAGTTGAGTAGAAGCATGAGGTAGGAACCCACACCCCTGTTACTAAGGCCCGGGAACATTATTTATTTTAATGCTATGCTATAGTAAACGGGGATTGGTAATGAGTGTTCGTGAGTTGCGTCATAAGGAGGACTCTACATCAATGATGATAACTTCAAGACCGGCAACTTCAAGGCTTTCATCTTCAAGACTGCAATGCCTCAAGACTTCAAGACTCAAGAAGAGAATTCAATACACACTACTGGGTGGAAATTGGTCGGAGGTACCTGGGGTTTACCAGGGGAATTGCCTAATGTGAGCTGGGGAAGGCCAGTACACATGTGGGAAGTTCCACCCAGACTCAAACAGATGGATGAATACTTCACTTCATGCCCAGAAGCTTACATGTGCAGCCACAACTCATTATGGGCTCTGGCTTGGTTGATCATCGTAGTGACTCTGACTGGTCCAGTGCTACGAGAGGTAGAAGAACGGTAGGGTTGGATGGGCACTGGCGGTAGTTAGGGAAACTCTTTGAAAGACCATGTTTCAGTCATCCTGTTCTCAAACACCATGCAATGTGAGAACAAAAAATGAGGGATCGAATCTTGCAGGTAAAGTGCACAGAACTCTGTAGAGCAAAACCTAATCGATTAGCCGTGTCCCCGGTTACGGGCAATTTGAGCTTCTTGACTTGGATCTATCTCAGAACTCTCAACACCGGACTGATAATTAATTGTGGGCAACTTATAATTATGGGCTTTGAGACATCGGTTGGCAGAACCATGTCATATTAGATTACTCTGTAGTGAAGGTTCCTTGACAATCTTTTGTTATAGGGAAAAACCAGCTTTTCTGCAAAAACTAAGACATAGAGCCACAAAGCCATATTGCATATAGAATAGTCTTTTCATCTGTTTTCTATTGTGATCTTGGCAGTAAATTCAATGTACTGACCTACTGGCTGCAACTTATCATGTTGCATATATTTCTATGACGAGTAAGAGTAATGATATAGGGTTATTGTCTACACTCAACTTGTGTTAGCGTTGATGGGACTCCACACCCCTATTGATTTGTTCCCGCTGTGATAAATATAAGTTATACTCTAGATCTACGGTATTGCTTTTACATGTGATGTTATGGTATTTCATCGAAGTACTATGTGTGCAGCATACTGATCCACGGATGGCACAGGAAGCACACAGACTTGACCATATTGGGTCGGGTTGGTATAGGGATGGTATCAGAGCACATGTTGACTGTAGGACATGACCCTAGAAAATGGCTTATGTCGATGAATTGATTTGTGCTAGGGAAATCCACCAAAACCCTTGTTCGAACTCTGGGCCCTGGTTCGCAACCTAGCAACTAGACGGCGAGCTTGGCATGGCTACGGTGAGATAGTCACAAAGGAGGGACACAAGGCATAACAGAGACACATCGAGCTACCCAGGTTCGGACCATTATGCGGTGTAAAACCCTACTCCTGCTTGGTGGGATTGCTTGTGGAGACAGTGCTCATGAGCTGCAAGGTGAAGCTCTCAGGGGTCAAATGTGTGATCCTCCTCTACGGTGGCAGCACAACCCCTTTTATAGGCGCCCCTATCCTCTTCCCCCAAAAATATTGGCTGGAAGGGCTACCACATGGCGACAATACGAAAGAGGACAAGTGCCCAGGATTATCCAGACAAAAGGTGGTCTACACCTGCTAAAGTTGTTACCCATGACATGTGGCGGCCTCCACGATGACCTCCGTCTAGGCGTGACGTGCCGTCCTGGTCTTCTTTCACCAAAGCGGAAGGCTTTGGGACTTTCTTTGGGGGAGGCAGACGTTGCTACCCCCTTATCACCAAAGAGGAAACTGTCCTGGCTGCGCCTACTAGCACGGCCCCGCTATCGTTTCCTGCCGAGGAGACATCATCCATGTGATGGTCAAGCGCCTGCGCAACCTATGTCGCGTGAGCCCCCCAAGTGGGAGGGCGCCTCGCGAGGGAGGAGCCTCGGGAGGCTGCTTGACGCCTGATTTTGTCTTCTGCAGAGTCCCACCTCATGGCGGGGGTCCTCGTGAGGTGACTTGCTTCGCGGCGCCCACGACTGGGCCGCCTCTTGTGTTTGGGGCAGGTGTCACTTCATGGGCCGCAGGCAGATGGCCCGTGGTACCCTGATTCCCACTGGGCCGACAGTAGCCCCCAGGCCCATGGCGCGCACGATCCGGTCGTTAGGAGTGAAACGACATGGGGTCTAAGACTGTCGGGCCCAAGCAAGGACGTGTGGCAGCATGACGGGACGGGGACGCCCCCACTTCCCCATGACGTCTTGGTAACCGCAGGCCCTACCATAAAACAGACCCGCGCGTTGCGTAGGCACATCATTGCTCTCCATCATATGCCTCACCTCCTCTGCGCATCGCTCCTCTGTTTTCTCTTCCTCCAGCTTTCCATCCACTTCCACCGCCATGGCTCCCAAGGTAGACAAGAAAACCACCGCCACCGCCACACCAGAGTCGGCCTTGCTGAAGTCCACCATATGCAACGAGGAGGGGCTGGACAACATGCGCCCTATGGTGGCCTGCGACCACAACGAGTGGAAGGCCACTAGCATCTAGCTGGGCTCACGCTCGCCGCGCTACTTGGAGGCCATGACGATCCCTGTCTTCTTCCACTCCATCTTCACGGCCTGGTGCTGCCCGTCTCCGACTTCCTCTACGCCATCCTCGACCACTACCAGATCCACCTGCTGCATCTGCAACCCAACTCCATCCTCCTTCTCTCCATCTTCCCCTATCACTATGAGGGCTTCCTGGGTGTGATGCCCTCTCGGTAGCTCTCTTTAGGGCCTTCTACAGCATGCGTCTGACGGCGGGGAACTAGCATGCAGGTTGCGCCTTGTTCCACATCATCGACGGGATGGCCAAGCGGATCAATCACAAGAAGAACTTGAAGAACGTGGAAGGCTTCAGATCGCGCTGGCTCTATGTGGACACCAGGCAGTTCAGCCCCCTCCTCATGATCCCGAACGTGCCCGCCATGAAGAGCTTTGGCTGGAGCATGACAAGATTAGCTACGAGAGGCTGGCGCCACTCATGGAGAGGACGTAGGAGCTGAGGGCTGCCAAGGTTATCGTGGCGATGGTCACCAAGGAGTTCTTGCACCGACGCGTCGCGCCCCTCCAGAAGCACACATACCAAGTGTGGATGATCACCGGCGTAGAGGATCTGATGCGGCTGAGCGAGGACAACCTCCACCTGGAGGTGCTGGACGATATTGTGAGGATCCTCTTCCGAAAGGAGGCGGAGAACATGCCCAAGGAGGGGCTCCCGGTGTACTGCTACAAGAACAGGGATGGGCTTCTGGCGGACATGCCGTGGTTCGACGAGTGGTGCTTGGTCCCGCCAGACCACGAGGGACCTCGCGAGAAGCTCCTTGTGGTGGTGCCTGGCTCGAGAGGCCGTGACGAGCCTGAGGCCTCAGCATCCCAGGACGAGGAGAGCGATGAAGGGTCCTCCCATCAACTCGCCGCAAACTGTTGATGGACGCCAACGACGAAGATGATGGCGACTAGTTCCTGGTCGCGCCTGCCCAGCGCGCGAATACAGGAGGCGAGGGAGACACCGGTGCGGAGGCCAGCGAGCCTCTCGAGGAGGAGGCCCACACCATGCTGGAGCTTGACGCTGATGGCAGGCCCCACACCCAGCCCTCCGTAGGAAGCTCGAGCGAGCCTCACAAGGGCGGCGATGGAAGTTGTCAGGATCGGGGCTCCACAGACCCAAACAAGGTTCGAACTCTAGGGCGTGTGCGAAGGATCTTGCCTAGCTACAGCTCGATGCTCACCGCCCTACGGCCTGGCTTCGTCGTGTTCGAGCGAGCGGGGTGAAGGAGTGGAAACGGTGGTTTATCCAGGTTCGGGCCACCTTGCGGTGTAAAACCCTACTCTTGTTTTGTGGTGGATTGCCTCCCGAGGAGGATGAGGATGAACTAGTACAAGTGTGAGCTACCTCGGGGGAGCTCGACGGCCAAGGGATTTGATCCTTCTCTACGGTGGAGACTAGCCTATATTTATAGTGGCCTTGGTCCTCTTCCTTCATAGCTTAGGCGGGAAGGGATACCACAACGGCCAATTTGAAGGGGGACAGGAGTACACCCTATCCTGACTAAAGGTGGTCTTCGTCTGCAAAGCTTCTGGTCATGACGCAGTGGTGGGCTCAGTGATGTCCTCCGTCCCGCCGAGCCAGCGGTCTTGGTCTTGTTGCACCGGAATAGAAACCTTTGGGGGATTCCTTGGGAACCCATGTACGTCCTTGCCTCCTTAGAACCAAATAGGAAATTGTCCTCTCCTGCGCCCGCTGGAGCCCTGATGGTCTTGGTCATCATGGCTCACGTCACCGCGTGCCTCTCGAGGTGGGGAGCTTGCCTAGAGACATCTGCTCCTCGGGAGGCAGCCTCGGGGGGCTGCTCCTTGAGAGGAGTTGATGTCGTTCGCCTCGCGAGGCAGGGGCCCTCGCGAGGGTCTTGCTCGTGAAGCCTTGGAGTTGGACCATACTGAGCCGTTGGCGGAGCCACGCGCTGGGACGCTGGCAGGCGGGCCTGGGTACCCCGGATCCCAGAACGCTGATAGTAGCCCCTGGGCACAAGGCGCGCTCGGCCTGGCTTCGAGGCGAAGGCAGAGAGGGGAGGGTGAAGCAACGCGGGCCCTAACCGCCTGCGGGCCAGGCTTGAGGCATGGCGCACAATAGGACATGGACGCCCCCACTTCCCCATGTCACCTCAGCAACCGCCCAGGCTGACAAAAGCCTGGCGCGTGCCATAGGGCCACCATTACTCCCCTTCCTTGTGTCTCCTTCCTCCTACCGTGATCCCCTTTCCCTCGCGTGAGGCTTCTCCAAATCCAAACAGAGCGCCTCTCTTCTTTCTCCTCCTCCTAAGCCAGAGATTCTTTGGATGGCGCTCGCCAGAAAATTGAAGCCCGCAGCCTAGGCCACGAGCTCCCCCGCTCCTGCACCGGCGCTCTCGGCCTCCTCCATCGCCAAGGAAGAAGACCTCGACCTGGTGCTCCCATTGACGGCCGACGAAAGGAATGAGTGGGGCGAGACCCAGATCTGGCCTGGCTCCACCACGCAGAGTGACCGGCCAAAGTCGGGCTACCCCTTCTTCCTCCACAATGTCTTCGCCGGGCTGGTTCCGCCCTTCTCTGACTTCTTCTTTGCTATCTTCAGGCACTACAAAATTCAGGCCCTTCATCTTCAACCCAACTCCATCCTCATTCTAGCCATCTTCTCTTTCTACTGTGAAGCTTTCATGGGTGTGAGGCCTTCAGTGGCGCTCTTCTGCCACTTCTTCAGCTTGCAGTTCTCCACTGGGACCCAGCTATCCGGGTGCGTCTGCTTCGTCGACGTGCTCAGTGGGAAATCGCTCCTGAAGGCTGGGAAGAAGGTGGAAGGCTTCCGGCGGCATTGGATCTAGCTGGACGCTTGCGTCACCGACCCGCGCCTGGAGCTCCCGACGGAACTGCCTGAGCGGATCCCCGAGTGGGGTTCCGTGAAGCTCACCGACCCCCGAGCGAAGCCTGTCCTAGAGAATATAGCCTCGGATATGGAGGCGAAGCTGCTGACGGGGGCGATGATCGTGAAGGAGTTCTTGGCGCAGCACCTCGCGCCGCTCCAATCGCGTTCGAAGCCCTTGTGGGCGTACGAGGGCGCGGGAGACGCGGTGAGGCTACGCGTTGCCGGCTTGATGGGCGAGGAGTTGGACATGGCCTTGTACACCTTGCTCGGCTGCATCCCCGGGAACATTCCCGAGGCCGCCGCCCCGCTCTACAGCCGTGATGACAAGGATGAGCTTCTCGAGGCCATGCCAGCCTTCAATGATTGGGGGCTTGAGCCGCGCGACCACCCTGAATCGCCCGTGGTGCTGTCCTCCGGCGAGAGCGGCGGTGACAAGGACTCAGAGGAAACAGAAGACGATGACTCTTGGGAGGCGTCCCCATTGCCGCGGCGGGAGCTCCTCCTCGGCCTTGGGGATGATGACGCTGATGCCGATGAGCTCCCGGCCGCAGATTCCCCACGCCTTGCCAGGGTGCCCAGGAGGGCTGAGTCCGCGCCCCGACTGTACGAGCGTCTGGCTGGGCGACCCCAGACGAGGGGGCGGTAGTGCCCCCTTCGGAGAACCCTCAAGCCCTGCCAGGGCGGCCGAGGAGGCGGGCTCGTCCCCGCCGGGTGCGCAGCCGATGGACGCGATGGCCTTTGCTGAGGTGGCTACGGTTTCGCTGGCCAAGACCCCTCAGGGGAGCCCCCACGCTCCTCCAGTTAGTGGCGCCACAACGGAGCCCGTCAGGGGCCACTCCGCCAGCCCCCGGGGCGAGACCAAGGCCATGTCAAAGAATAAAGTGGGCGCACCAGCCTCCGAGGAGGAGAAGAAAAGGAAGTGGGCTACGCCAAACGAGTGAGTGTCCTCGCCTTACCTTCTGACCACGCATTTGCAATCCATACGCTCATGCTGCCCCTCGTTGCACCGAACAGGGGCGACAACACAGAGAAGAAGAGGAAGAAGCCGACCGCCACCGTGAAGGTACCCATCGTCCTGAGAGCGACCTCGGCTCTCGGTCGTGGCCTCGGCGGGTGCGGGGGCACGCAGCGCCGTCTCGGCGCAACCGTTGGGTGCATGGGCAGCAATGCATCAGGGCATACAGGTGTGCCGCCCCCTCCCGGTGCTTCGCCGGTGCCGCTCGGAGGGCCGGCCAACAAGGACGTGGGAGCTCGCCGAGCAGCGCTCCCTACCGCGGTCGTGGCAGCCCTGGTCCTGGGGGAAGGGGCGACGCCCCATGTTCCGCCGGCCGAACCCGACTCAGGGCGTGCTGCGGCGCAGCCTCAAGCAGTTTCGGGCCCCGTAATCCAGCAGGCCATGGCATCATTTGATCTTGCCGTGTCGTAGGGATTGGGCATGGAGAAGGACCTGGAGCCCCTGGTGCTCCAAGTTGATCGTACCACGGACTAACTAGCCATGGTCCCAGCTAACGCGCCAGCTCCGCCCCCTGGTCAGGTCCGCGTGCTTGCGAACTGCGGCACCCTGATCAGGCACGGGGCCTTGGCTGATGCTTACGCCACGCTCGGCCGGTTCGAGGCGGACCTCCGAGATGTCGACTGATGCCTTGCCAATGAGCACTTGGGGCTTGCCTCGGCGTGGCTTCAGGTCAATGTGGCAACCAAAGAGGCCTGGAGCCAGGCCGAGGCCGCCACTTCAGAGAGCAGGAAGGAAGCCGCCGAGGCCAGGGCGGCTCGTGATGACGCGCTGGCTGAAGCAGCAGCGGCCGTCAAGCATTGCGGTGAGGCGGAGGCCACCCTAAAGACGCTCCGGGAGGAACAGGCCACGCGCATGCAGCGCCTCCAGCAGTTGGAAGACGACCTCAAAGCTCAAGAGGTGAAGCTTGCGGCCCGCGACTCCGCACTGTCGAAGGTGGTCATTGAGCAGGCCACGGAGCGCGAGCGCCTGACCAAGCTGCAGGAGCAGGTGACCGAGGCCCAAGCATCCCATGCCAAGCACGTCTCTGAAGCAACAACATGACTGGACGCCAGGGAGAAGGTATGTGGCACCCCGGCTAAGAGAGACCGGAACACCCCGTATTCCAGCCCAGAGATCAAGTCTTTTGGAATGCGACACTGCTTGGCATAGAACAAATCAGCTCTTTATTACAAATACTCGGGGTACAAAATTTCGAGTATTAGAACGGAATATCTCAACACGACGACACTACGCCTGCGAATGTAGATCTATGCTAGCAGCAGAACAACTCGAAGCAGCGGAAAAACTTCTAGCAGCAGAACACGACGACAATGATGGACTCCACTCTGTATGGACTCTGGCTGGAATGCATATACTAGCTCGCAAACTCATAATCCTCAGCAAGCAAGCAACAACGACATGACCTGCAAACTGGCATGACACGCCAGGTGAGTACTTTGAATGTACTCGCAAGCTCACATCAACCAAAAGCAATCAAGACAAACAACAGCATGGCATTTACAGTTTAAACATTTATTATGAACATGACAGCACTAGAACAATACAAGATGAGCATGACATGAACATGTTACTCATGATGTGAACAATGATGATACTAGCATGCAACATGTTTAAAATATCATGGACCGACTTACTCTGTTCGAAGGTTACCTCGTAACCACCACATGTATCACCTTACCATCATGGACATCATACAATCATTTCAGGTTCAACCAAGCTTGGTATTAACAATACCGTAGTGATCATCTAACCACAAGGAGCTTGATCTTTACCCGGGATAATCAGATGACACTATAAACATCAACCAACTTCGGTATCCATGATACCACTATGATCCTCTCACGATCACAAAAAGATCAACCAACTTCTTTCCTCATCGAACGAGGGTTGTTTATTAGTCAGGTTATTATTACTGTTGACCCATAGTGTGAAGACTACTAAGAACTGGGCCCATATCCGTGGGCACGGCTATCGATAGATTATACACTCTGTAGAGGTTAGTACAATGTACCCACACCACGGAACCCATGGCATCGTGCTCCCATTTGGGTGGACCAGCGGCGTTCTGACAAAACTGAGCTATTGCATGACACTCTCCCGGCCACTCCGACCAACTCCTCTTGGGGATAAGTCATGGGTGGCCCCGGATGCCACTCTGGACATCAAACGGCCACCATCGTGGCAAAACAAAAATGGTCCCAAACGGGGACAAAGGTGCCTACAACAACTACGGGCACACAAGGTTATCGCCGCCTACCAGGCTAGGATAGCGCGTGCGCATAACCTTCCCTAGTTGGAGGCACTAGCGAGAGGCATGACAATATACCGAATTAGGGCCTTCCCATACAGGCAAGTGTGGCTGCACTGGTCAGCTCGACTCGATGGCTCTATGACTCAGCCAACAGGTGTTCAAGTTCAATTAATGTCCGATTAAACTTGAAAAGTAATGAGTTGAGTCATAATAAAATAACATGATGAAACAACAATGCATATGAGCATGATATCAATAAGAGCATGGATGGAAAGCATAACCATATGAGTCATAGCATCAATAGCAATAAAGCATTTACTCTAGTAGATGCAGCTGAGCATGGCATAGTGATGATCATGAATAGCACAAGCACAACCGTCATATGAACATAGCATGACCACTAGCACCGGAAAAGACTTACTAAAATATAACATGATAATAAGAGTAGCAAGAAATCATTTAACTAACAGGTACAAAATGATCACGGCATAGTAACGAGCATGGATCCACGAGCATATGAGGTATTCACAAAAATATTAACATGCACAAATTATTTAAATATTCAAGTGGAAAACCATTGCTACTGCAAGGCTATCACGCAAGTGGCTATCGTTGCTTGCCTGGGGGTGAAGGATTCTCTGGGGAGAAGTGCGACGAACTCGTGGAAAGAATCGCCAGAAAAGTTTCTCTCTCTGAGGGGGCTGATTAAGGGCAAGGGCAAAATGGTCATTTTCAGTATGTGGCAACATAGTGAAAATGGTACCAACAGAGCGGGCTCGACGAGACAAGAATGTGGGCTTTGGAAACATATAGACGTTTGAACACCAGGGACCAATCTGTAAAAAGAATATCCATAAACGGGTCCCTGGCTGGTAAAACAGAAAGCGCCTTCTCCGAAAATACGTCTTCTGCAAACGAAAGCGCACTTTCAGCCGAAGAAGAATTAAAGTCCGCTTTCTGAAGGTGAAAACGTATTTTGCCAAATACGTCTCCACTTATGCTGACTGGATAAGGTTTGGAGAGGCTGACATGTGGGGTCCGTGGGGAGGAGGGGCCCGCCTAGCCCGCTGTTGTCGGCGTTCTGGGAACCAGGGTACCCAGACTTGCCTGCTTGTGGCCCATGGCGTGGCTCCCTCGATGGCCTGGTACGGCCCATCTCCAAGACCACCAAGACAAGACCCTCGTGAGGGGCTAGGCCTCACGAGGAGGATGACACCAAGACCTCCCGAGGGAGCGGCCTCCTTAGGCGGCCTCCCGAGGAGCGGAGATTTCTATGCAGATACCCAGCCTCACGAGGCTGTGATGATGTGAGCCATGAGGACCAAGGCCAGGCGGGCGCCAGCGGGCGTAGAGGAGGCAGTTTCCTCTTTGGTAATAAGGAGGCAAGGACAGACGTGGGTTCCCGAGGAATCCCCCAAAGGTTTCTATTCCGGTGCTACAAGACCAAGACCACGGGCTCGGCAAGGCGGAGGTCATCACTGAGTCCACCGTTGTGTCACGACCAGAAGCTTTGCAGGCGAAGACCACCTTTCGTCAGGATTAGATGTACTACTTGTCCCCTTTCAAATTGGCCGTTGTGGGATCCCTTCCCACCTAAGTTTCGAGGGAAGAGGACCGAGGCCACTATAAATATAGGTTAGCCACCACCGTAGAAAGGGACGGGGATCTGGTCCAACCCTTTCCACCCTCACCAGAACAGCCCTCGCGAGGTTGTTCATCCTCTGTACTAGTTCATCCTCAGCCCCTCGTGAGGCCAATCCACCACAAAGCAGGAGTAGGGTTTTACACCACAAGGTGGCCCGAACATGGGTAAACTGCCGTGTTCATCTTCTTCCTTGTTCACGCAAATCCGGCTAGGCTAGGCTGTGGGGCAACATGCTCTAAGCTTGATAGGTTGAGATCTTCGCACACGCCCCAGAGTTCGAACCTTCTTGGGTCTGCGGAGCCCTGAATCCGACATTTGGCGTGCCAGGTAGGGGCGTGTCGAAGCCCCGCCTCCTTACCAGCCACGCTCCATCCTCGCCTTCCCACACCCATGACAAAGGCCAGCCGAGCCCGCGCCGAGCGGTGGGCCGCGCACTCCAGTCAGACGGCGCCCTACGGCCGCAGCGTCTCGTCGTGCCCCGCCTTCCTCGTCGCGCTGCCGCCAACGGCAGGATTTGTCACCATCACCCCCCGCGTGGTGCAGCGGGTGTGCCGCCGCGCCTTCCGCCAGCGTCACCGTGTAGTCCCTCCATGCTATGCGAGGGCTAACGGGCGCGCAGGCCGCGCTCCTCGCGGCGCGCGAATTACTGCGTTATCGCCCCGCCGACGGCAACCATGCCGTTTTGCTCGATCGGGTCGCTGAGCTGCTTGACGTCGCCTGCCAGGCTACGGGGCACTTGTGCCCCCCGCCCATTCGCCCATGCCGCGACCCTCGCCACGGGCCCGAGCGTGCCCTTGCTGCGTTTGCTTACCCCTCTCGGGAGGACCTGGTGGGCCGAGTGGCAGAAAGGAGCCCAGCCGGACCTTCCTCCCAGCCCAAGAAGCGCTCCCCCAAGCTTTGAGCAGGTTAGGCGGACCCCGGTGGATGCGCCATGACGGGCCACCTCGTGGCCATCGTGACCCACTGGCAGGAGTGGCGGTCGGCGAAGCCAAAGAGCGACGGCCCGGACGCCGCGAGCGGTCCCACACCGGGGCCCCGACCGCACCATTAAACGCCCTTCCCCAGCTGCAACAAGTATTTTCAGAACATGTGTGCTAACTTTTGGATGCAGGTGAACTAGGCGTGCCAAGGCACGCCGGGCGCATGGCACGCAACGAGTACGGACAGGGTCCCAGGGGGGCCCAAGGGCCCGGGGTCTCCTGAGCCGCAACCGCTCGACGCCGGGACCCCAGAGACCCCAAAGGCTCGGGAGGGGTCCACAGCCTGTGCCGCAAGCCGGTCAGGCGGCCCGTGGGCGGCGAGAAGGCGCATCGCGCCGCCCACTGGTGATCGCCAGGTCGGCGACCCCGCCTGGGCCCGCCCGCACCTCCGACTCGTCGGCACGTGATCCGAGGACTAGGGGTTAGGGTCCCCGCCGGGGAGGAAGGCGGTTGCCTTGCACTCCTCCAGTCTCCGCCCATGACACTCTCACGTAATAATGAGTGGGGTTGTACATGCCCCAGAGTCTCCTGAGTGCTGCCCTCGAGCCTCACGGGGGCTACCACCCATGCCCAAGTGGAAGCCCCATGCTCCGCGCTGGCGGACGACACGGTCAATCAGCGACTATGCCCACGCCTAGTGGAAGCCCCATGCTCCACGCTGGCGGGAAGACTAGAAGACTAGCATAGGTGCCAGAGGCGGCTGTTCTTTGCTTTCTCTTGTAACCGAATTTGCTACTTCTTGGAGTGAATTTGAAGTTCTTGCGTCTTTACCTTTTTTTTAAAAGGGGGGGACTCGCTTTTTTCTTCTTGCGGTGCTTCCTCTCTTGATTTCCGTCTTTGCGAAAGATGGCGGGCACCCGTGGCTCCCTCCATCGCGCCCCGTGAGTGGGGGCTGGGCACAGTGCGCATGCCTGGGTTAGCCCAGCGGCGCTGAAGATGCCCTAAGGGCTCAGGCCACAGCAACCGCGGCCTTGCCCGCACGCACACCTCTCCGGGACCTCGGCGTCCAGACCCTCCCGCGGCGCTCTCAAGCGAGCCGGCGGGTACGTGTGGTCCGGGGCCTTCGGCAGGCGTCCTCCGGACCTTGGTCGGGCACCCGACCTGACATGACAATAACGGTCGCCCCTGCTCAGGGGCCGTAGGCGCGTGAAAAGTAAAGGAAAGGCGACATCAGGGAGTGCAATATTACTTAATACATCATAGAGAAGGTTCTTCCAAAAAAAATGCTTTCGCATCCCCGCGGGGTCACATCCAAAGTCTTGACAGGAAAACAGGAGAAAACAAGCCTAGGGAGATGTGCTGTCACTGTCGCTGCTGCCATCGTCATCGTTGTCAGCCCCGCGTTCCTCAACCACGGGCGCACCCACATCCTCGGCAGGGACAAGCTCCACGATCAGGTCGTCCACATGATCCTCCACCCAGTCCGCCAGGGCACCTTGGATTGCTCCGGGCACGGGGGCTATCGCGGCCTCAAAGTCAAAATCAGGATCGAAGTGGAGAAGGTGGCTGAAGATGCGTGAAAACGCGCGCGCGAGAAGGTCGCGGCTCCTCTCCTCGATGAGCCAACGCGCCTTCCCATCCCCACCTTCGAGGCACGCCACGATCTTGGTGAAGAAGCTGAGATAACCGGCATCGTCAGCAACAAGCGGGATGGAGACATTCTCATCGCAAATGCTACTCAGGGCCTGGTTGGCCCTACGCCCATGGGTCTGGAACATCTGGGAGCGCTCATGCTGCAGCACCCAAGCTCGGCTCACCTCGTCCGAAGCTTTCTCCACAAGGGAGGAAATGCCTTCTACCTGCTGGTAAAGGAAGGACAGCTCGGCCTTAGCAGTGGCCCAAGCGTCCGCTGTGGCCTTCTCACTCCACTCTGCCGCGGCAAGCTTCTCCTTGAGGCTGTCAGCCTCGCCGTTCAGCTCGTTCCACCGCGTGCAAAAGCGAGCCTCCTGGAGCTCCAGCTTCCGGCGGTATTCCTCCGTGATAGCCCTCCGGATTCCCACTACCTTCTCGTCGGCTTCTCTCTGGATCTTCGCCTCCTGGGAGGCGAGGGCGTCCTCAGCAGCGGCCACTTGGCACTCCATCACCTCCAGCCGCTCGCGCGCAAGGCTTTGCTCCAGCGCCTCCAGCGCCAGCATGTCCTCAAGCATGCGGGGCCTCGCCTCACCCATGGGCGGCCCACCCGCTGGGGTGGCGAGCGCGGCTTTGCGCGCAAGGACTTGCTGCTTGAGGATGGCATTGGAAGCTTGGAGCTCCTTCTTAGGCCCCTCAGCCGCCTCACGTCGACGGTCTGCAGCTCGGGCCTCCTCCAGGGCGCGATCACGAGCCTTCCTCACCGCGGCGAGGGACCCCTCCGCCTCCGCGCGAGCGTGCTTGCTCTGCAGGCGGCCAAAGTTGACGACGACTTCTAGCTGGCGCCATTCGCCCGCCAGTCGTAGGCGCTCTGCCTTGAGGCGAGCGTCAACATCGCCAAGCTCCACCCCGAGGCGGCCCAGCACGCTCGCCGCCTCCTGAAGAAGGACGTGCCGGACAGCGCTCCGCTCACGTGCGAGCTCCAACGCCTAGCCCGGGCCTTCCTCCGCCCCCCGGTCTACAGGGGAGGCGCGCGAGGACTCGCCCGTCTCCGGCAGGAGCCCAGGGGCTGGAACTCCTTCGCCTGCTCCCCCGGCCCGGGGCGCGGCCCGACGCGGATTCACCCCGCTGCTTGGGGACGGCGCTGTCCCGCAAGCCGCCTGGCTACCGGTGAGCATCAGTGGCGGGGTCCTTGGCACGGCCCCCGTGACCTGGAGGCCTCCTCGAAAGAAGGCTGCCAGGAATGCAGGCCCGAGGCCCCCAGGTGTAACACCCCAAAAATCGGGTTATCGTTTTTTGTGCTGTTATTCCTTCCTAGCTTTTCTTTCCCGAATTTTTCCTCTGGAATCTGGTGAGTGACCAGGTGAATTCAGACAATCCTCAGCCCCTCAGTGCATTTCCATGCTCTTGTGCCATTCAAGTTCCCGTCTGTAAACCCCGAACCTCATTTAAACCCTAGTTCCAAAAATATCGGAACCGGAAATCCTGCCTTTGCGTTTACCAAGGGACTATCATTTTTCTTGCTCAGTTGATCCTCCCAAAATTTCCGGAGATCATCCTTCACTCATAAACCCTAGATGTGCTAAAATATTGCCAAGTCATATGCAATATTTCTCATCTAGAATTAATTCCTTTTTCCGCCTTTCCGAGGAATTAAATCCAGGAAAATATCTATCCATCTCCAAAGTTCATGAAAACTTGTGGAGATATTCTTGGTAATCATATTGAGCTCTCATAAAAATATTGGCCATAATTAAATAGGGGAAATTGCATTTTCCTATTTAAAGCCAATATATCAATTTGGGGCCTTTCCAAAGGAACTACCATTTTGGTAGTTGGGAAAAATCCCAAATAATTTGTGGAGCTTGTCCTACCCCTATATTCACCATTTCCATCAAGATCTCAAGTTCCACCCATTAAATTTTGAGCACAACACCACTTTGCAAATTCTGTTCAGATTTTCAGTTTGCAAAGGAAGTGCTTGATTCCTTGATCTCCTTGGGCTGAAATTTTGCAGGGTGATTCATTATGATATATTACCCCTGGATACCAAAAATCAGCTCATTCCATCTAGCCAATCTTCCTCAGTAAATTATCTAAGTTTCTGTCCAGATTGCATCTCTGTGAAGGAAGTACCCTCGTAGATGATCAATTTGAGTTGAAACTTTTCCAGACAGTTCCTATGACCATATCATCACTCTACACCAAGAATCATTCAAATCCATATAGCCATTTGACCCTAGCATCATCATTTGCATTTCTGGTCAGTGGGCAAGGTTACAAAGGAAGTACCGGCTAGCATTGTCCATTTGTGCCCAAATTTTGCCAGCATGACTACCTTAGTGGATGACTCACCCCTGCCCAATATCATGCCAATGGGTGCACTGTGGTGGCCACACCACATGACAAACACTTTGCTGCCAGAACCTGTTTGACCTTGGTTTAGTCACCTCAGAGTTCCCCTATGTCTTCCAGACGCATAGGTCAACTCAGCGATGTGTGGAGAACCTCCCAGACATCATTTGGCATCAAGTGCATCGTGGCAAGGAGATGGCCACGTGGTGACCACGCCAAATGCAGCTACAGCCGGAGCTCTGTGTTGAGATGTCGCGTCCCTTCCCCTGTGCTCGCGCCGGAGCCTTGTGCCGACGTCTGCGGCGATGTACGAACCCTCATCCATACCCAGCTGGCCTTGTAGGCTTGCCCGTTGGCCGGGCATGCCGACAGCGGGTGCGCCGCTAGCGTGCCGCCACGGCACCACCGTCTCAAAACCTCCCCGTGCGTCTCGGAGCTTCGGCCATCGTCGCGTAGTCCTCCCCTCCGCTATATATAGTGCGTGCCCCGAGCCCTAATCGATCACCAGCAGCCCAGCCCCTCCCAATCCTCCTAGCTGAGCTCCCTAAGCTCCTCCCTCCGCCATGGCAGTGGCTTTGCCGCCGCCCGTCCTCTTCGAGCTAGCCAGCTTCAGCCTCCCCCTCCTCTCCATTCCAGTCCTCGGACTCCCTCGTGGTTCACCGAGCTGCCGCCCCCTCCAATTTCTGCCAGAGTAGCCCGTGCCCACCACCCAAAGCACCACCATGGCCTTCTTCTCCTCTGTTGCCGTTGCCCTCGGCCCATTCCGGCGCCCTGGCCCTCCCCTCTCCCTTCCCTCTGCGCCTGAGGCCTCCTCTACGGCCTTCTGAGCCGCTGCCGCTCTCATTTTAGTCGGGGAGGTGCTGCCGGAGTGACCTTGCTGCCGGCCAATGGCCGCCGTGCCTTGGTCAGTGGCGATGGCGCTGTGGGCCGTCCCGCGCAGGCCCGCAACCACCACTGGAGGCGGCGCACGTCGGTGGAGCTCTTGAGCTCACCGGCTGGACCTCTAGAGCGACGATGGGATGGCCATGCCGGCGGCCGAGGCGCGCCCCTGTCTTCGGTCACAAGGAGGTCGACGACCAGAAAGGGAGAAGAGAGAGGAGGTGGATAAGGCGGGCCCACACGTCATTCAGAGAGAAAGAAGTCAACCCGGGCCCGCTGGTTTAAGTGAAAACGTATTTTAGGGAGTACGTCTTCTGACTCCGAAGGCGTATTTTTCAGAAGACGTTTTCCTTTTTCCAGCTGCCGGCCGAATCTATTATATAGTAAACGTTCGCTGGTTAAGAGCTAAAGTGGACAGTTTTTGTCCGTTTTACCGCCTAACGAACGAACGGCCCTAACTTTGCGACCGTAACTCCGATTGAGGTAAAACCAACGCCCACGTCTTCAGATCAACGAGCTCGTTCTGATGGTGTCATTTTCATAATGTTTTCACACTGTGAAAATGACCATTTTGCCCTTGCCCTTCGATCAGCCCCTTCGAGAGGGAAACTTTTCCGGCGAATCTTCCCGGAGTGTTATTGCACTTCCACCCGGTGTATTCCTCTACCCCAGGCAAGCCAACCTCTTCCATGAGCTCCGGACATGAGTGATGACTTTGCTTGCACCCTGTGTGTTCATTGTAGTACATCTGTATCACCTGTTAGCCTGCACTTGCATACACCTGTTATGTCATCTGTTTTAGATGTTAGCATTATGTTTCATCTAATATCATGCCTTGTTTCCATGCCATGCCCTGCCATGCTAGTAACAATATTTTGGATACCGTTATCATGTGAGTACCATGATCTGATATCTTGCCATGTTTGTCAACGTTGTAATGATTCTGCTATGCTGATGTTAAGTGGCTGTTCACACTTATAATTGTTAAGGTAATGGTGGGATGATGGAGATATATTGATAAACCTAGTCGGTTGATCAGAGTCACCTGTCCGGGCTTATCCGTGCAACCACATTTGCCGGTATGGGACGGCCTTGACTTGGTCTGATCGCGTGCTCTTTCACCGGTACCTCCAAAGAGGGAGGGTTATGCGCGCGCGCTGCCCTGGCCTGGTAGGCGGCGATAACCCTGTGAGCCCAGTTAAGTTGTTTGGGTACCCGTCCCCGTTTGGGACAGTTTAGTTTGGCCACGACGGTGGCAGGGTGTCACGAGGTGACACGGGGCCACCCAAGGCTTGACTCCGAGGGAGTGTGATTGCCGGTGGTACGATGGAAGAGTCACGAGTCAGGCGGGTTTCGTTGGAGCAACGCTGGTCCACCCGAATGGGATCACGAGGTCAGTGCTCCATAGTGTGGGTAAAGTGCGCAACCTCTGCAGAGTGTAAAATCTATTCGAATAGCCGCGTCCACGGTATTGGACAGCCCGTCCAGACCTCGTTAGGCGATCAACCATAATGATGATAATGATGGTGGAAGAACCTGTCCTGCATGGACAGTAGATGTTGTCAGGAGTATGTTATGTTAGCCATGAGATGGCTATGGAGGAGATGGTCAGATGACCGAAAGACTTGGATTTGGATCAGGTTCAGATTGGATCATGAGATTATTCGGAATATGGATTATTTACTTGATGCATGCTTTACTTTACTATACTTTACTTCAGTAGTTATTTTGCTAGATAACCCCGTTATATCATGATGATTAATGCTGCTAGACGTGTAAACATGCCAGATAATCTTGCTACGACATGATGATTAATAATGCTAGATAGGTATGCTATGCTATGCTTGATTCGCGTTTTCCTGTTAATTCCATGCCATGTTTAGAATAAATTCTTGCATAGCATAGGGTTGGCTTTGTCATCTGCTTGTTTGTATGCTATGTATTTGGTTGTCTTGCGAGTACATTCAAAGTACTCACCTGGCCTTGCACGTGGCCAGTTGCAGGAGAAGATTCGTCGTGCTAGATCGTAACCCAGCCAGTCCTGTGAGTTATGGAGCCCAGCCAGAGACGATGTCACCGCTGAACCAAGACCTTCGCTGCCATCTTAGTTAGCCTTGGAGCTATGTAATATTGTTGTAAGCAACAGTATTGTAATACTCCATTCTATTTAATCAAGCCATTTTTGTGCTTGGAATTGCTATATCATGTCTTTGACGTGCGCCAGGTCTTATCCTGGGGCTGGCGTGCGTCGGCCCTCTATCGGGGTGCCACACCAGGGTCGGCCTTGTTTCGGGTACGGGCGCCACCTCGTGCACAACCACGCGGCTCATGAGGCGCGAGGTCGCGACGGGACCGGTGCCCTTCGTAGGTGGTGCTCGGGGCGTGCTCGCCCCCTCGTCGGAAGGGATCGTAAGGGACAAGAGTCAGGAAGTGATACGGTATGCAAGGATCAAGAAGGAGGCAAGGCGCTTACTCGTCCACAGCGATCCACTTCCTCTTCTTCAGGGCCCCTGAGGCAGGACCGCGGCGGCTCCCGAGCTCCTTCCTGTTCCGGGCTACTCCAGGGTCCAGAGGGGAGGCACTGGGGCCTGGCGCATAGCCCTCCACGACAAGGGAAGCAGCTGCATCTACAGGCGGGGCGCCTCCCCCGCCACCCGCGGGGCTGAAGGTGAATGCCTGGGGAGTGCGTGGTGGGGTGCGCTCCCCCGCGGCTGCCCGGGGAGCACGCACCTCGAGGCCCTCATGCCCTGGGGTCACCAGGAGGGGGTTGTCACGAGGCCCCGCGTGGCCCTCAGGGAGCAGCCCCCACTCGTCGAAGCGCGGCATCTTCTTGGCGAAGGCTCCCCTGTTCGGGTGATTGTAAAGGGGGAACCCATTTGGAGGGAGCTCGGCAGGTTCCCCACCAGTCAGGAGGCGGAGCACCCCGCGCAACGTGCTGGAAGGAAGGGGAGGCTCCTGAAGCCTCATGCTGTCTGTAGGGCCGGTGAAAGCCCACATCAGACGGGAGTGGCGCTGGAGCGGGGCGATGCGTCGTCGGACGAATTCCCTCACCACCATCGCCATTGTCACCCCTGCCTTCCTCAGGCTAGCCAACCTGGTCAAGACCCGAGCGAGTCGCAGATCGACCAGCTCCGCGTGCTCCCATCCGGAAATCGGCTCCGCGGGGGCGGACGGGATTAGGAGCAGGGGGTTGTACACTGTGGTGTCTACGTACAACCACTACCTCTGGAATCCCACTGCATTCGGGCGGAGCGAGGCTTCAATGCCGGAGCTTGCAGTCACCGCCACCGCCTGAAGTGACACGCACCCCGAGCATTGTTCACCGTTGACCAACTAGAGGGAGAAGAAGTGACGGAGCAGGGCCACGGACGGGGCAATGCCCATGAAGGCCTCGCACAAGAACGCGAAGGCGGAGAGAAGAACGACAGACACGGGGTCCAGATGCAGCGCGTGGGTTTGATAGTGCGTGAGCAAGGCATTGAAGAAATCAGAGAACGGCGGCAGCAGGCCGGCGAAAAGGGCGTGGAGGTGAAGAGGGATCTCGGTGGCCTCCATGTCGGCTAGGAGCCGGGAGGCCAGCCAAATCTTTGTTGCGTTCCACTCATTGGAGTCGGCGGCAATCGCTTGCCGAACCTTGTCCAGCCGCTCACGGTTGATCACGGTGGACCGGCCCAACATGGGCTCCGGCCCCGCCGAGGGCTCCGCCATAGTCGGGGCCTTGCCCCTCTTCTTCTTGGGGGCCAAGGCAGCGAGGCGGATTTGAGCTGGCGCAGGATCCGGTGAAGAAGGCACAAGCTTGCAAGGAGGAGGAGGGGCAGAAGGCAAGCGTGCAGCAGGGCAATGATGGCTCCGCGGGCGTGCGCTGGCCTTTTGTCAGTGGGTGGTTGCCCAGGCGACGTGGGGAAGTGGAGGCATCCGTGTCCTGTCAAGCGCCACGCGTTAGCCTAGCCTGCAGACGATTGGGTCCCGTGACGCTTCACCCTTGCCCCTTGGCTTTGCCTCGAAGCCATCCCGAGCGTGCCTTGGGCCCGGGGGCTACTGTCGGTGTTCTGGGAACCAGGGTACCCAGACTTGCCTACCTGCAGCCCACGGCGTGGCTACCTTGACGACCTGGTACGGCCCATCTCCAAGACCACCAAGACAAGACCCTCGTGAGGGGCCAAGCCTCGCGAGGAGGATGACACCAAGACCTCCCGAGGGAGCGGCCTCCCCAGGCGGCCTCCCGAGGAGCGAAGATTTTTATGCAGGTACCCAGCCTCACGAGGCTGTGATGACATGAGCCATGATGACCAAGGCCAGGCGGGCGCCAGAGGGCGCAGAGGAGGCAGTTTCCTCTTTGGTGCTAAGGAGGCAAGGACAGACATGGGTTCCCAAGGAATTCCCCAAAGGTTTCCATTCCGGTGCTACAAGACCAAGACCACAGGCTCGGCAAGGCAGAGGTCATCACCGAGCCCACCGCTGTGTCACGACCAGATGCTTTGCAGGCGAAGACTACCTTTCATCAGGATTAGATGTACTACTTGTCCCCTTTCAAATTGGCCGTCGTGGGATCCCTTGCCGCCTAAGTTTCGAGGGAAGAGGACCAAGGCCACTATAAATATAGGTTAGCCACCACCGTAGAAAAGGACGGGGATCCGATCCAACCCTTTCCACCCTCACCATAACAGCCCCGCGAGGTTGTTCATCCTCTATACTAGTTCATCCTCAGCCCCTCGTGAGGCCAAACCACCACAAAGCAGGAGTAGGGTTTTACACCGCAAGGTGGCCCGAACCTGGGTAAACTGCCGTGTTCATCTTCTTCCTTGTTCACGCGAATCCGGCTAGGCTAGGCTGTGGGGCGATGGGCTCTAAGCTTGAGAGGTTGAGATCTTCGCACACGCCCCAGAGTTCGAACCTTCTTGGGTCTGTGGAGCCCTAAACCCGACAGCTATCTTCTTCCTCCCGTTCTCTCCCCCCCCCCCCGTGGAACAGAGGAGGCAGGGGAGGGGCGCGACGCCGGTGACAGCCCGGAAGCTCCGGCTGTCCCCGGCGGAGCTGGGACCACCGGCGGACTCGGGAAGAGATGCCGCACCCGTCCAGACATAGTACGAGCACCGGGGAGGAGCAGGACGGTGGCAGCTCGAGGAGACAGAGGGTGGGGCAGTGGCTGGATTAGGTGCACGCGACCACTTCTACTCCGGCAAAGAAGAAAGGGGGTGGGAAGGTTCGCCGGAGTGGAGGGGTTCTACTGGTGGTGGAAGGAAGGGGAGAGGGGCTCGGGCTAGCTCGAAACCGAGAGGAGGCCGAGGCGGCCATGGCAGACAGGGGCGCGGTGAGGTGGCTCCGGTGGGCTAGGAGGAGTCGAGAGGGGCGATTAGCTGAGGAGGAGGTCGGGAAGGCTACTTATAGCAGCAAGGAGGCTCGGGAGATGTCGAGAGCTCGCAGGCCACCGGACAGTGGAGGTGGCAGAGGCTGCAGGTCACGAGCAGGGCTGGCGCACTGCGTTGGACGTGACCGGAACGGGGCAGAGAGGTCCAGGGCGAAGACATGGGGGAGCTGATGGACAGGGCTATGCGACAAGGGCTCAAGTGAATGGACGGGGAGGAGGAGTCCAATCTTCTAGAGCACGCAGATGGCATGCCAGCCGTGCGGTCACCGCGTGCATTGTCTCTTTCATGCAGACTAAGCTCGGCCGACCGTGTCCAGGCGATTAGTCATTCATCAAAGATTGCCAAAGATGAAGGAAACAAAGGCAGGGGCAAAGAAGAGATTTGAACATAGCTCCAAAACAGATCAACAGCAAGGTGTTTGTGCTGTGGTGAGGAAGATACAAAGGGAGACAGGGGCTTGTCTTTGGCATGGTGTTATCACACGCTATGAACACTGTTTTGGTCAAGTCTCAGCTCAATTGGAGAATAAACTCTAGCACTTGCTGTGCAAATGACCCCACTGGTCAGAAATGAGGAACTTGGTGTTGTGCTCACATAGTGCACTGGATTGAGCTAAATTTGGGAGGAGATGAATTATTTAAGCATAGGAAGATTTTGTAAAAAATTCATACCAATTGGACACACCAAAATGGCACTTCCTTCACAGTGGTTCTTGCTGGACAGAAACTTGGGAGAATTATAGAAAAATAATGGCTTGATGAAATAAGCCCAAATTTTGTGGAGATAGGTATATAGGTAGGAGAAGGTTCTAGTTAAATTCCAGAATCAATGGAGCAATATAAAACATAGTTGCTTCACAACCTGAAAATATGACCAGAAGCAAAGATTGGATGGTGCACTCACCATGAGAATGAAATCTTGAATATTTTTACATATCCAAGGTTCATATGGTCCAAAGGAATTTTGAGAATTTTTTGGGAATTTTTGGAAGGACAGAAATGTAGGTTGCTTCACAACCTAGGGCAAAAAGAATTATTCCTTTAATAGAAAAAGGAATATTCCCAAGAAAAGAATTTTGGGATTTGGGCTAAGATGGAAATTACATTGTCTAGGGATGGATTTGAGAATGACAAGCCACTTTGGAGACTGAGAAGAGATGATCTTCCCAAGTTTCCAGACCACAGAGCCACATAAAAGCAATTTCAAATAATCTCAAAGAAATTCAAATGAAAAAGAAAGGGCCAAAATCCAGGGTGTAACAAACCTTCCCCCCTTAAAGAAATCTCATTCTCGAGATTTGGTTGCTTAGGGAACAAGTAACATCCTAACTTAAGGAAACAGTTTCCAACTCGGGTATCCTTTTTTCCTTTATATGATGTTCCCACTAAATTTCATATGGTTGACTGCCTGGCTCTAGGGTGGTTTGCTTTACTGTATCTCATTCTGACAGGTCTTACCTTTTTTTACCCTGACTCCAATTCTTTTATATCTGTTGGCTTAGTTGAGTGCGATAGATTATCATGGCTGGAACATATGCCCTTTTCACAAGTCCGCGATTGGTTTCCTATGGAGGTGTTATTCTCATATCTAGCACTGCCAATATTCCATGGAGTTGTGAATATTTTCTCGGTGGACACCAGATCTTTTACTCCTTGCATTCAGTTGCTCAGATAGATGCATGCCCTCCGAGTTCAAAACAGTGTTGTGAATCATAACCGTTCTCCTGGCGGGATCTGACTTCTCGCTGAGATTCCTGAATCATCTTGGATAGCTCCACTGTCTTGAGCATCAAATCCGTACCAAAGATTTGAATGTCATCTGTCGTGACCAGCATAAAGGGGTGCGGCCTTATAACAATAGTATCCACAGACTTGACTAACGATGGTTCTGGCAGAAGACTCTTGTTCCTGCCAGGCTATCCTTTAACTGATTCCCATATGCGAGGGCACATGCTTCGAGCCTGTTGTTTAACCTTCTAGCTACTCCTTTTATTGGTATATCCATGGGATAGTAGGCAGTGTGATGCTTAAAAATGGTCGCTGAAGTCAAACAGCTGAACTAGCCTTTGGTCTGACATGACAGACTTGGATATTCGATACTGACAATTCTGAGCGTATATAGTTGGCTGAGCGGGTTACCTTGATATGAGGTCCTTACCAAAACGGAGTAGACCCCTTAGGTGTATATTCATGGTGACTGATATTGAATCAGACTGTCTTGAGCATCTGCACCATATTGGTCATGCAACAATTATCATACCTGCATTGATGGTCTTACTCCTTCATTGTTGTTTTCTTTGTCCGGATCCTTTGCTGAAAGAGCTTGGCCATATTATTTCTTCGTGTGACCATAGGTACTGTCAGGGGCAATATTCCGGCAATCATACTTTATCCTCTTTCTTGTCCCGTGTCTAAGGATATATGCTAGGTCCACATGTGCTTGTACGGAGCTCATTATTGCCGTCAATCATAGAAGACCGTGTCAAAGGTTAATGATATCACTTTGTCAGGTGTGAGGAAACTGGCCTTAATAAGCACTGCCAAAATTGTTGCCTCATGTTGTCTTTCTTCAAAGCTTGTCGGTCCTTGCATTACCCACTGAGGTGTATAACTGACTTTCTTCCTCTTGCATAACTGATGAGGTTGTCGGATTCTTAGCATGATTTCATCGTCGTACGGGTGACTTGCATGAACTTGGCAACATGATCTTAAGATCTAGAATGAAGCATGTATAGCTGAGCATTTGATTCTTGAGATAGACTTGTGTCTTGATGGATTCTTGCTTCTGACCAGACTGTTGCGGATCTTATTCTTGGGATGCACTGCCATATGTTGCCATCTCACTGTGTAATATCTTGCACCAGTGCCATACTGAGGAGGACTGGAAAACTGGTGTTGGAAGCCATCGAGAGTATCGTGCTGAGGAAGACTGAATACCTTATGCTCGAAGTTTTCATCAGGCAGCTTGCTGAAGAAGATTGGGTACCGCACTTTAGAAGCTCCCCCTCTTAGTGGCTTGCTGGGAAAGTCTCGGTACCTTATGCAGGAAGCTTTTGCGGTAGCTTACTGATGAAGGCAGAGTACCTTATGCTGGAAGCTATCCATATGACGTACCGTACTGAAGAAGACTGGTCATCTTGCACTAGAAGTCATCCATATATCATACTGAGGAAGACTTGCATTGTAAGCTTCTCTGGTTGCGTGCGGGGGAAGACTGGAGTGGCTTATACCAGAATCTTCTCTTTGTGATATGCGGACTGAATGCCATATATATACCATCTTAATATTTCTGCTGCCGGTTACTTGTATGAAACAGGGTGTTTGACTATCCTTCTTGCTGAATACTGAATTCATAGCACATTCTGGCTTGCTTCCGGGGATAACAGGCTTCAAATCATACACATAGCAGAATCAATCCTTATACAAACCATACCTTTGAATTGAAATATATGGTTAGTCTGGCACACGACTTGTTTTCCGGCTGATTTCATCATTACTGCTATGAAGAGTGCACACTGATGTATACTTGTATGCTGGTAATCAATCCAGGATATCATTTGTGTTCAGACCAGATATGCCCAATATAATGCAGTCGGCTAAGAATTCCATAGTGCTTAGCTGAGCTTCCAATTATATGAACTCCTTGCTGATTCTTTGAGTCCAGTGTCGGTTGATGAGCAACTTTCATAAGGGGAAATAAGGTAACACCAAAGGCCCAAATAAAGAAGCAAAAGAAATGACTGAATAAAAGCACACAAGGCATACAAATAATATCATATTCAAGCAACATCACATATTACTGCTACTCACAACAATAATATGCATGCATACTTAAGCACACCAATCTCGCGGAAACTCCGGTACTGCGATCTAACATGCTGTGGCAGTGTGCATGAAAGTGAATCCACGTGTGGAAGGATTGGTGTAAACAAAGCTACACCAAGCGCTGGCTTAACACCGGTCGCATTAGGACAGACACGGAGGCGAGGACGAACTTGGTGATCATGTAGCGGAACATGAAGGTCAGGACCACATCATCATCAAGCGTATAGAAGGGGACCATACACGTCCAAAGAATGGGTGACAAGGTAGGATAGCTGTGAAAACAGGGCTTGCTGGCATTGCCCTTTTCTGATAACAAAGACCAGTAAGGGTTGCCAAGGCGGCGAGTTGGATGGCATGACCCGGGATAGAAACATGTCTATCACCGAAAGGATAGGTGTGGCTGACGAAAAGATACTGATGTGATACTTGAGCACAAATCCTGCAAGTGTTTGATACCATTTGGTACCTCAGCATCACTCCACTGGGACGGAGATGACACCAAAAACCGAAGGGCAGGTAAGCAAAATTGGAGGGGTGCAGGTAGTGGATCGAAACCGATGACACCTACACTCACAAGATCAACCATTAGCGACAAGATAATAAGTCTATATGCATGCTATGCAACAAACAAATGCAACGGTCAAGTGCAGCAAACAGACTAGATTCTATACTACTGCTTTCTAACGCTCGCGCGGGCTAGGGCGTCCTACAGCCAGACCTGCTCTGATACCAATAGTTGTGGCACCTCGGCTCAGAGAGACCGGAACACCCGTATTCTAGCTTAGAGATCAAGTCTTCTGGAATACGACACTGCTTGGCATAGAACAAATCAGCTCTTTATTACAAATCCTCGGGGTACAAACGTTCAAGTATTACAACGGAATATCTCGGCACGGCGACAATACGCCTGCGAATGTAGCTCTATGCTAGCAGCGGAATAACTTCTAGCAGCGGAACACGACGACAACGATGGACTCCACTCCGCAGGGACTCTGGCTGGAATGCGTATCCTAGCTCGTAAACTCAAAATCCTTGGCAAGCAAGAAAACACGACATGACCTGCAAACTGGCATGACACGCCAGGTGAGTACTTTGAATGTACTCGCAAGCTCACAGCAACCAAAAGCAATCAAGACAAACAACAGCATGTCATTTATAGTTTAAACATTTATTATGAACATGATAGCACTAGAACAATACAAGATGAGCATGACATGAACATGTTACTCATGATGTGAACAATGATGATACTAGCATGCAACATGTTTAAAATATCATGGACCGACTTACTCTGTTCGGAGGTTACCTCGTAACCACCACATGTATCAACTTACCATCATGGACATCACACAATCATCTCAGGTTCAGCCAAGCTTGGTATTAACAATACCGTAGTGATCACCTAAACACAAGGAGCTTGATCTTTACTCGGGGTCATCACATGACACTATAAACATCAACCAACTTCGGTATCCACGATACCACTGTGATCCTCTCACGATCACATAAAGATCAACCAACTTCTTTCCTCATCGAACCAAGGTTGTTTATTAGTCAGGTTATTATTACTATTGACCCATAGTGTGACCTACTACAAACTGGACCCATATCCGTGGGCGCGGCTATCGATAGATTATACACTTTGCAGAGGTTAGTACACTGTACCCACACCACAGAACTCATGGCCTCGTGCTCCCATTCGGGTGGACCAACGGCGTTTCGACAAAACCAAGCTATTGCATGACACTCTCCCGGCCACTCCGACCAACTCCCCTTTGGGCTAAGTCATGGGTGGCCCCGGATGCCACTCTGGACATCAAACAGCCACCGTCGTGGCAAAACAAAAATGGTCCCAAACGGGGACAAAGGCGCCTACAACAACTACGGGCACACAAGGTTATCGCCGCCTACCGGGCCAGGATAGCGCGCGCACATAACCTTCCCTAGTTGGAGGCACCAGTGAGAGGCATGACAATACACCGAATTAGGGCCTTCCCATACAGGCAAGTGTGGCTGCACTGGTCAGCTCGACTCGATGGCACTATGACTCAGCCAACAGGTGCTCAAGTTCAATTAATGTCCGGTTAAACTTGAAAAGTAATGAGCTGAGTCATAGTAAAATAACATGATGAAATAACAATGCATATGAGCATGATATCAACAAGAGCATGGATGGAAAGCATAACCATATGAGTCATAGCATCAATAGCAATAAAGCATTTACTCTACTAGATGCAGCTGAGCATGGCATAGTGATGATCATGCATAGCACAAGCACAACCCTCATATAAACATAGCATGACCACTAGCACCAGAAAAGAATCACTAAAATATAACATGATAATAATAGTAGCAAGAAATCATTTAACTAACAGGTGCAAAATGATCACGACATAGTAACGAGCATGGATCCATGAGCATATAAGGTATTCACAAAAATATTAACATGCATAAATTATTTAAATATTCAAGTGGAAAACCATTGCTACTGCAAGGCTATCATGCAAGTGGCTGTCGTGGCTTGCCTGGGGGGAAGGATTCTCCGAGAAGAAGTGCGATGAACTAGCAGGAAGAATCGCCGGAAAAGTTTCTCTCTCAGAGGGGCTGATTAAGGGCAAGTGCAAAATGGTCATTTTCAGTATGTGGTAACATAGTGAAAATGGTACCAATAGAGCGGGCTCGACGAGACGAGAATGTGGGCTTTGGAATCACCTGATTCGGAGCTATGGTCGCGGAGATATAGACGTTTGAACACCATGGACCAATCTGTAAAAAGAATATGCACAAACGGGTCCCTGGCTGTTAAAACAGAAAGCGCCTTCTCCGAAAATACGTCTTCTGCAAACGAAAGCCCACTTTCAGCCGAAGAAGAATCAAAGTACGCTTTCTGAAGGTGAAAACATATTTTGCCAAATACGTCTCCACTTATGCTGACTGGATAAGGTTTGGAGAGGCTGACGTGTGGGGTCCGCGGGGAGGAGGGGCCCGCCTAGCTGGCTGGCTTCTTCCTCCCGCTCTGTTCCTGCGTGGAACAGAGGACACAGGGGAGGGGCGCGACGCCGACGCCGGCGCCGGCAGCTTCGGCTGTCCCCGGTGGAGATGGGACCACCCGCGGACTCGGGAAGAGATGTCGCACCCGTCCAGACGCAGTACGAGCACCGAGGAGGAGCAGGATGACGGCAGCTCGAGGAGACAGAGGGTAGGGGCGGCGGCTGGATTAGGCGCACGCGGCCACTGCTGCTCCGGCGAAGAAGAAAGGGGGTGGGGAGGTTCGCTGGAGTGGAGTGGTTCTACTGGTGGTGGAAGGAAGGGGAGAGGGGCTCGGGCTAGCTAGAAACCAAGAGGAGGCCGAGGCGGCCATGGTATACGGGGGCACGGTGAGGTGGCTCCGGTGGGCTAGAAGGGGTCAGGAGGGGGTGATGAGCTGCGGAGGAGGTTCGGGAGGCTACTTATAGCAGTGGGGAGGCTCGGGAGAGTCTAGAGCTCACATGTCACCGGACAATGGAGGTGGCAGAGGCTGCAGTTCACGAGCACGGCTGGCGCACCGCATAGGACATGACCGGAGCGGGCCACAGAGGTCCAGGGCGATGGCATGGGGGAGCTAATGGACAGGGCTACGTGACGAGGGCTCGAGTGAACCAACGGGGAGGAGGAGTCCAATCTGCCAGAGCGCACAGACAGCATGCCAGCCGCGCGGTCACCATGTGCATTGTCGCGTTCATTCAGACTAGGCTCGGCCGACCGTGTCCAGGCAATTAATCATTCATCAAAGAGTGCCAAAGAGGAAGGAAACAAAGGTAGGGGCAAAGAAGAGATTTGAACATAGCTCCAAAACAGATCAACAGCAAGGTGTTTATGCTGTGGTGAGGAATATACAAAGGGAGACAGGGGCTGGTCTTTGGCATGGTGTTATCACATGATATGAACACTGTTTTGGCCAAGTCTCAGCTCAATTGGATAAGAAACTCTAGCAGTTGCTGTACAAATGACCCCACTGGTCAGAAATGAAGAACTTGGTGGTGTGCTCACGTAGTGCACTAGATTGAGCTAAATTTTGGAGGAGATGAATTATTTAAGCATATGAAGATTTTGTAAAAATTTCATACCAATTGGACACACCAAAATGGTACTTCCTTCACAGTGGTTCTTGCTGGACAGAAAATTGGGAGAATTATAGAAAAATAATGGCTTGATGAAATAAGCCCAAATTTTGTGGAGATAGGTTATATAGGTAGGAGTAGGTTCTGGTTAAATTTCAGAATTTATGGAGCAATATAAAATATAGTTGCTTCACAACCTGAAAATATGACCAGAAGCAAAGATTGGATGGTGCACTCGCCATGAGAATGAAATCTTGAATATTTTTACATATCCAAGGTTCATATGGTCCAAAGGAATTTTGAGAATTTTTTGGGAATGTTAGGAAGGACAGAAATGTAGGTTGCTTCACAACCTAGGGCAAAAAGAATTATTCCTTTAATACAAAAAGGAATATTCCCATGAAAAGAATTTTTGGATTTGGGCTAAGATGGAAATTACATGATCTAGGGATGGATTTGAGAATGATAAGCCACTTTGGAGACTAAGAAGAGATGTTCTTCCCATGTTTCCAGACCACAGAGCCACATAAAATCAATCTTTACCTAAAATTAAAGGACGGAAGCTTTCATGGTTCTCCATAAGTCATCCCTTTATATCCATTGATTGTGTGTAAACCATAAAGAATTGACGGATGAGATTTCTGCCCGTTTTAAGTTTGTTTAGAGAAAACATTTAGATCGTTGGGCTTGGGCACGTAGGAAAAAAAGGTTTGCACGAGTTCTACTTGGCCTGGGTTTGTCCTGGATTGTATGTATACAATACAAACTCATAAACAAATCTAGAGGATGTGATAAGTTAATGGCCCTCGATTTTTCTCCTCATAAATCCCCTCGATTGAACAGAGATCCCTCGTGTTTGGCAAGCTACTGGAGGGCGAGTGCTCCAAGGTGTCGGCCGGGGCCACATCCTCGAGGCCGCTGACCTGAGGCTCGTTGCCAGCGTGTTCGACGAGGAGTCGAGGACACAGGTCGGAAGCTTTCCTGGTTCTCCATAAGTCATCCCTTTATATCCATTGATTGTGTGCAAACCATAAAGAATTGACGGATGAGATTTCTGCCAGTTTTAAGTATGTTTAGAGAAAAAATTTAGATCGTTGGGCTTGGGCACATAGGAAAAAAGGTTTGCACGAGTTCTACTCGGCCTGGGTCTATCCTGGATTTTACGTATACTATACAAACTCATAAAAAAATCTGGAGGACGTGATAAGTTAATGGCCCTCGAATTTTCTCCTCATAAATCCCCTCGATAGAACAGAGATCCCTCGTGGTTGGCAAGCTACTGGAGGGCGAGTGCTCCAAGGTGCCGGCCAGGGCCACATTCTCGAGGCCGCTGACCTGAGGCTCATTGCCAGCGTGTTCAACAAGGAGTCGAGGACATGGAGCGGCTCCTGCTGATGGGCCTCTCACCGCCGACGTGTTCGATGAGGACACACGCGGCTCCTGCTGATGGGTCTTTCTTGTCACAGCGGAGACACAAGACGCATCCTCAAGGCCGTCGACCCGAGGCTTGCTGCCTGCAAGTTTGAGGAGGGCAACGCTGCTGATATTAGGCCAACACCGGATACGAGGAGCAGCCATGGCAGCCACCTGAGTCCTGTGGCGGTTGGTCACATTGCCCGTTCTGCTGTTCCTCGCATGTGCGCGCAACCACCACGGGAAGAAGAGTTAGCATGAGAGCACGCACGACCGGCAATCACCACCACAAGAAGAATCCGAACTGTTCGTATTAGTGTAATTTTCTTGCTGATGATGAGTGAGATGTGCGCGACCTTAAAGTGTCTTTGCACGCTACCGGCAATGGCGCCCTCGAGCTTGGGCATGAACTGCTCTTGCTAGGCTGCCCTGATTCTATTCATCTCCACATACAACTCCAGGGCCTCCTTGCAGTGGTGGTCCTCACCCTCCGACCTCTTTCATCACCATGAAGTAGATCGCCGATGAGCCGCTGTCCAGCACTGGTGAGAAGGGCGGCCTACATTGACATGACCAAGGTGAGGGCACACTATATGTTTCTCCTCGTCTTTGTATTCATCAGGATTGGCTTCTTGCGGCTGCCGGGTTGGGTGGTATGCAGGTCAGGCTCATCGGTATGGTGAACGGCAAGCTGGAGAGGAGTACAGACATGTCCTTCACCCTCGACAATGACATCGCCGCATCAATTTCATCAGATGGTGATCGTGAGCATATTCTCTCCCGTACGCCAAACTGAACTGCCAGCCTGCCTCGCCCTCGCCGCCCGTGTGACGACCACCTCCCCGCCCTCCACACTCACCTCGCCTTGCGCCTCGCATTGCTGACCACAGAGGCGCCTTCTATGAGCTAGAGGTCTGCTCTCTGTTGCACCTTCATCTACCGCCTTGCATCCCTGCTCGACCTCGGCTGCCTTCCGCCGGAGGGGCCATGGGTGGAGTAGGGAGATGGTGCGCAAGATGCTACAAGGCGGATGGGTGGAGATGCCTCCAGGCTGGAGGAAACTGGTGCAGGGCCTCGAGGGGATCCGACCCGAGGACGCACCTCCACTACTCTCCTGCGACCTGATTGAGCGCCTCCGTCAGTTTCAACGTAAGGTACCCTTTTGCCTCCCTATAGCCTCTAAATTAGTTCCATGCCAAACGCATACAGTCATCCGCATCAAAATGTACACAGCCCTACAACCAACGATTGTGGTGTTCACATTTAGGCTGACCTTAGTAGTAGGGAGGGGAATTTACGTATAATATATTCGATCCTTATACTTGTTTTCCTTGAGTAGTATATTACCATATAGTCTCTACACAAGCACAAGCCAGATGCAAGTCTTTGTAACCTGGTGCATCGATGCAGTGGTTACGACAGATACGATGGTGTACTGACATCACTGAGCCTGCTGCTCATAGTGCTAAATTTTGCACTCCATGTTATGCCTTGCATAATGGTTATCTCTCTTCAGCATGGATGCACATGATCTGTTTGTCATGTAAGGTCTATTCCCTTCAAATTGTATTGAATAACTGATCCAAGGTTCCTTTTTTTGTAGTAGCTTTTAATGTTGTCTCAACTCTCAGTGCAACATTGAAGATGATTGAATTATACTCCCTCCGTCTGAAAATACTTGTCATCAAAATGGATAAAAAGGGATGTCTAGAACTAAAATACGTCTAGATACATCTCCTTTTATCCATTTTGATGACAAGTATTTTCGGACGGAGGGAGTATGATATTGTGCTTCCCCTTGAATAGGTTCATCTTCTGATAATGTAAATTTTGAAGGACAAATACATGACCATTAATTCATGAAATGTAATTAAATTTGTTCACTAACAGATTGGCAAGATTTAGTTACATGGATATGGAATTTCTAAAATTCATGTTGCATGAAGATAGAATTAATTTTTCACAATTTTAGAAATGTTTTAAAAAATATTTTTGTTTCATCCACCACACAAGTAACTACTCGAGCAACATTTGAATTCACTCTAGCTAATCCACTCAGATTTGAAAGTAACTACACATGATGTACAATTTGGGTATGCATAATGTTCACTATTTATTTTGAGTGCCCATATATTGAATATATGAAATGTCTTCATCTTCCTGCAACTAATCTGATATTACTAAATTCAAGGGTCACAACTGTCAAGATCTTTTTTTCAAGTTATTTGCATGCAAGATTGGGATCAACAATACTCATTTGTAATAATAGTTTTGCCTTTAGGGTACCATTTAGGTTATAACAAATTATGCCGACACAGTTAACTCAGATAAAAAATTATTTTACCTTTATTTATGATCTCCAGTCATGTTTTACTTATGGTCTCTAGACTATATATTTTAAGTTCATAATTTAATTTTAGGCACGCAAGAATTTCACTTTCTGGTACTAGGGAGTTTATGTGTCCATTTCCGAAGAAGTCCATTTATTGCTCGCAGTTCACTCATTCACCCACATAGCCTAATTTTAAAATTGGCGTCCCGAATAACCCAACCTCTATCAATCTATTATCACACTTCTTGGACCCAGCCAACCCTAATTCATGGCAACCAACATTTCCTCCATAGCGGAACACAGGCGTTGTGCTAGGAAGTAACTCGCAGAGAGCATCCCTCACATCCTGCTCAATGAGATTAGTTTTTTTAAGTTTTAAGCATTCTTTTGTGATGGCGCGACTCAGTGACATGTGTGTCATGTAGTGGCCGAGCTCATGTCCTTGGGATTGGCCAGGTTCAGAGATGTTTTGACTAGGTGAACATCATGGTCAACGTCCGCAAGCACGGGAAGGAGGATAAGCTAAAGACACTATGGTGCGGTGTAGAAATAGAGGCATAGACATGTGGAGGGGGTGGGTATTGAGCAATAGTTTTTTTGGATTATAGGGGTGTGATGTTTTTTTCCCGTTGCAAACCAGGAGCATGTTTCCTAGTTTCAAATAAAATCTCAAAGAAATTCAAATGAAAAAGAAAGAGCCAAAATCCAGGGTGTTACAAGGTCCTTGCTGACGCCGAGGGGAAAGCGGCGGCGGACCGTGACGCCTTCTCCTCCCTCGAGCTCAGGGCTCGCTAGGCGCTGCAGTCCATCTGTAGGGGAGGATTCGGTGATCCACTCACGACCCCCGAGGGCGGCTATGCGGAGCTCCCTTCCAAGCTCGCCGCGGAGCTCGAAGGCACCACTGCCAAGGTGGACTCCATCCTGGAGGGGGAGTGTCGCGACCTCTTCTCTGTGGCAGTGACGTGCGTCTTCAGCCACCTTTACCTCCACGACTCCAGCTTCAATTTCGACACGGTAATAGGCCACGTCCCTCTTGAGTCCCGTGCCACCACGACGGATGCCGTGAAAGGCCATGTGGCCGCGCTTCTGGGGAAGTTCACCTACAACATTGACGATAGTTCTGCCGCGACAGAGGCAGGCGTTGGTGGCGATGGCAGCGATGGTGATGTTGAAGACGGGCCTATCGTGGTCGAGGCGAGCGGCGGTGGTGATGACAATGGTGGTGATGGCCCTTCATCCTAGAATTTATCCTTCAGCGACCGATCGTGCCTCGTGGAGGCGTAAGACTTTGTTTGAATTTGTGATACATTGTTGCCTGTAATAACTGTTTGAACTCCGTAATTTCCTTTTCGTGCTTGATTTCGTTCCCGCTTGCCTTTGTGCTTTGCATCGGCAGGGCCCATCCCCGCGCATACATCGGCCACCGTTGGAATGTCAGGTCGTGATGCCTGGACAAAGCCAAAGGGTGAGGGGCTGCGTGACTAGTGAGGCCCCTGAGTCGCGATGATCAGGGGTCCCCCTTGACACGCGAGCAGCCCGCATGAAGGAAATGTGGGCGATGTCGAGGTTAAACAGGGGTTCCTCCTACCTTCCTCTCGTCAGCTTGCACCTGGGGGTTATGCGAGGCAACCAGACACCAAGAACCTTGGTGGGATGACGTGTACGAGAGCACATGCACCGTGTCCAGCCCCCGCTCGCGTGAGGCTCAGGGGGAGGCTACAAGGGGTGCTGCTGAAGAGTCGAGCGGCGATCCTGAGGCTGATGCTACCCGTAGGGTGCCCTCAGTTGTTTATCCACCAGCGCAGAGCATGGGGCTTCCACTGGGCGTGGGTATGGTCGAAGCACGACTGTATCCGCCAGCGCTGAGCATGGGGCTTCCACTAGGCGTGGGCATGACCGTAGTTCGACCGTATCCACCAGCACTGAGCATGGGGCTTCCACTGGGTGTGGGCATGGTCTTAGTTCGACCGTATCCGCTAGCTCTGAGCATGGAGCTTCCACTGGGCGTGGGCAGGGAGCTTTGTGCTAGAGTCTCCGGGCGTGTACAGCCCTGTTTTGTTCGTACGCGTGGCTGGCACGGCAAAACTTTGAGGAGGTGTATCTGGACACTCACGAGCCAGTGCGGGCCTTAGGAGGTCCTACCTCAAGGCAGGTTGCGCCTGGATTTTCTACGCGGATCGCGCTTGTGAGACCTGAGTTAGGGGGTGACCTGCGCCGAACGAGCGCCTAGAGGCTATTGCATGAGAAGGCCAGACACCAAGGACCCATAGGAGGTGACATGGACGGGGCCGGCCCGCCAGACAGAGCTCGGTCGCTTGGGTTTATCAACGCTGCAGGGACGGACCCGAGCACAGACGCCGTGCCAAGTCTTCTCATGCAACAATCTAAGGGAGGAGACTCGGCCCGTGGCTCCCACGACGGCAAAGAACCAAAATGGCGGTTGTAAGAACCGGTCTGCGTGCCCTTACTCACCTACCCTCGAGGAGCTCATGTGATAACAAGGCACCAAGGACCCCAGGAGGTGACGTGCACGGGAGATGGCCCGCGAGACAGAGCTCGGTGGCTTGGATTTAACAACGCTGCAGGGACGGACCCGAGCACAGATGTCGTGCCAGCACTTAATCATGAGGCGGTCGAGGGAGGGCTCGTGAGGGCATGGAGACATTCATGGTGACGAAGCACCGGACATGCAGATTAAATCATCAAGGGAATTTTATTAAGGCATGGCCAGTTCTGATACATGAGAAAAACGATGTAACTACCGGGATGGACCCTAGCAGCTTGAGGATAATGCAGCCCGCGGGGCGCCCTCAATTGAACAGACCAAAAAGTCACCTGGCAATGATGCTGCAGAGGCGTCGAAGTAGTTGATGAAGCGCGTCGCAGAGGCCTGATCCTCACGAGCCGGATGGCTCCGGAGGCTCGAGAGACTCGCGAGGCACAGGGGGCTCACGAGGGTCCAAGGCCTCCTAAGACACTATCGCCGAGCATCAAGCCTCGTGAGACGCCATTGCGTGCTACGCCAGGCACTGGTATGAGGCGCCAATGTTCAGCAGGCCGAACGGCATGCTGACGTAGTTGCAGGGGAAGCCCCCACTCCGACCGACGTGGGACGGCCAGAAGAGGTCCTGAGAAGTGGCCGTGTTGAGGCTCGGGATGTTGACGCAGACGCGCAGCCGATCGCCCACGTCAGGGGCGGTGGCTACACTAGTGGGGCGCGCGGCGCGGCTCTCACCACGCATGGCTTGCACTTCCTCAAGTTCATCGATCGCCTTGGTGATGAACTCTCGTGCACCTGGCGCCTCGTGCCTCGTTCCTTGCATGCGGGGGCGCGCGTCCAGGCACGCCTCCAAGTGGTGCCCGAGCGCCTCCCTTGTTGCACTGGTCTGGTCAGAGGCTCTCCAGATGGAAGCCCTCGAGTTGTCCTGAGGGAGGCACCGGGCAAGCCTTCCCATGCAGAAGAAGGGGTGCCCCGACAGCAGGTGCGGAGCCTGAGGCGTAGCCAGTGGGCCTCTTGTCCTCCTGACAACTCTTGGGGAGTAGCTGCTTCTTCTTCGTAGGGGCAACCTTAGGGGGGTGCGGCGTCACCATCACCATCTGAGTTCTTGGCCGCGGCGGCCTGGTAGGCATGCTCGAGGGTGAAGACCGCATCGTTCTCATCACAGGCGACGGTGATGACACCGCTGCACCCCGGCATCTTGAGGACGTTGTAGCCATGATGAGTAGCCACCATGAACTTGGCGAGCGCCGGGTATCCCAGGATGGCATTGTACGGGAGGCCAGTGTGGGCCACGTCAAAGTCGATGAGCTTAGTATGGTAGTTGTCGCGCTTGCCGAAGGTGACGGGAAGGCGCACCTGCCCCAGGGGGGTGGTGGAGCCGTCGGTCACTCCTGAAAATGGCTTGGTGGGCATGAGCTGATCGTATGGCACTTGAAGCGTCTCAAAGGTCTCCATAGAGAGGATGTTGAAGCCAGCGCCACCATCGATGAGGGTCTTGATGACGGAGACGTTGCTGATGGTGGGCGTGCACAACATGGGGAGCGCGCCAGCAGTAGCCGAACACCTGAGGTGGTCCTTGGAGTCGAAGGTGATGGCGTACTGTGACCACTTGAGGGGATGCGCAGCTTCAATCCTCGGGAGGGCTGCATTCACCTCACGAGAGAACTGCTTGAAGATGCGGTTCGAGGCAGGTGCCTGAGCTCCGCCAAGGATGTAGGCAATCGCACGAGGCTCCTGGTAGCCCCCAGCCCCATCGTCTTGCTGGTTGTCATTGATCCTCCTTGGTGGTGGCGGTAGTTGAGGGAGGCCAACGTTGCCCTGAGGACGGGCCTCATGAGGCTGACCGCGCCAAGGGCCGTCGTGAGGCTGATCGGCTAGCCACCCTCGCGAGGTTGGTCGCCCCAGCCCTGACGAGGGTTGCGGTTGTCCCAGCGGCCTGCACCGTGGCCTCCTCCACGGCTGAAGCCACGGTCGTTGCGGTCAGGGCGGCGGCCCATGCGCTCGTCCCAGAGCGCCCTGAGCTCCTGACAGTCATCGGTGTTGTGAGTATGCATGTTGTGGAAGACGCAGATCGAGCGAGCGTCCTTGGGGGGCTCGTCGCGATCACAGCCGCGCTTCATCTCGGGCTCTGCTGTCAGCATGGTGGGGCCCTTGCGCTTTGCTTCCTTGGCCTTGGCCTTCTTGTCGTCAGGGTCGACGTCTGGGTGCTTGAGGAGGGAGAGGCAGCCTTCTTCCGCCCTGGTGCACCTGTCCGCCAAGTTGAACATTTCCAGCGCCGTGCATAGGTCATCGTGGATGGCGAGCTCCTCGTTCATCTTGACGTCCGTGACGCCCTTGGTGAATGCCGAGATGATGGCTTCGTCCGAGGCCTTCGGGATCTTGAGGCGGACTTGGGTGAAGCGCTAAATGTACTTGCGGAGAGTCTCGCCCGACTGCTGCTTCACATGTCACAGGTCGTTGATGATGAGGGCGCGGTCACGGGTCCCTTGGAAGTTGGCGATGAACCGCTCGCGGAGCTCATCCCACGAGGAGATCGACCCCTCCGGGAGGTGCATGAGCCAAGAGCGCGCGCCATCCTTGAGGGCCATGGGGAACCAGTTCGCCATGACCTTGTCGTCTCCATTTGCCGCCTCGATGCTGAGCAAGTAGAGTTGGAGGAACTCCGCAGGGTCGGGGATGCCGTCGTAGCGCGGGGGCAGATCTGGCTTGAACTTGACTGGCCAAACGACGCAGCGCAGCTCACGAGTGAAGCCGCGGTAGCCCGCCGCGCTCATAGGGGCGGCCCGCACGAGCGATGCTCCGTCCTGACGCCCATGCGCGGCAGCCTCCAGAGCGGCCCGGTTTTGATGCTGGCGCGGCGGTGCGGGGAGCGCACGCGCGTCGTACTGCGGCAGCTTCACCACCTGGCAGCTGGCCTCGTCCCTGGTCGGCGCCGGTGCTCCGCACGGTGGGTCGCGTGGACGTGCGTTGCCTCTTGGCTCGATGTCAGGTCTGCGCAGAGGAGGAGGCGGAGGCGCGCCGTGAGCCATGTCGCCCGCAAGAGACAGCAGGGGATGAAGCGAGTGGGAAGGCGCCGGGGCCTCTCTGGCAGCATTGACGAGCTCGGTGATGCGGCCCAGCCAGGCATCGTAGCCTTCATTGGTGGGACGATAGCGCAGCAGCTCACGCGCCATGAGCAGTGTAGACTGCCTGTTCGCTGACCCGCGATGAGCGTGGGAGGACGAGGCCGTGGCGGGAGTGAGCGAAGGCGTGGCGGTGTGGCCATCACGCTGCACGAAAGGCGACAGCGAAGAGTCCTGCTGCTCGTGGGCGGCAGGGTCGGTGGTGGCATTGGCCGCGGGAGAAGCGGAGTGTTGAGGGGTGCCGCGGCCCACCGGTGCCGTCTGGGCGACACGGGCAGCCCGGCGCTCAGCACGAACTCGACAAGCGTCGGCCATGGGAGCGCCGAAGCAAGGACGGAGCGAGGTGGAAGGAAGAACTTCGACACGCCCCTACGTGGCGCCCCAAATGTCAGGATCGGGGCTCCGTGGACGCAAACAAGGTTCGAACTCTGGGGCGTGTGCGAAGGTTCTTGCCTAGCTACAGCTCGATGTTCACCGCCCTACGGCCTGGCTTCGTCGTGTTTGAGCGAGAGGGGTGAAGGAGTGGCCACGGTGGTTACCCAGGTTCGGGCCACCTTGCAGTGTAAAACCCTACTCCTGCTTTGTGGTGGATTGCCTCTCGAGGAGGATGAGGATGAACTAGTACAAGTGTGAGCTGCCTCGGGGGAGCTTGATGGCCGAGGGATTTGATCCTTCTCTACGGTGGATACTAGCCTATATTTATAGTGGCCTTGGTCCTCTTCCCTCATAGCTTAGGCGGGAAGGGATGCCACAACGCCAATTTGAAGGGGGACAGGAGTACACCCTATCCGGACTAAAGGTGGTCTTCGTCTGCAAAGCTTTTGGTCGTGACATAGTGGTGGGCTCGGCGATGACCTCCTTCCCGCCGAGCCAGCAGTCTTGGTCTTGTTGCACCAGAATAGAAACCTTTGGCGGATTCCTTGAGAACCCGCGTACATCCTTGCCTCCTTAGCACCAGAGAGGAAACTATCCTCTCCTGCGCCCATTGGCGCCCTGCTGGTCTTGGTCATCATGGCTCACTTCACCGCGCGCCTCGCGAGGTGGGGTCCTTGCCTAGAGATATCCGCTCCTCGGGAGGCAGCCTCGGGCGGCCGCTCCTTGGGAGGACTTGATGTCGTTCGCCTCGCGAGGCGGGGGCCCTCGCGAGGGTCTTCCCCATGAAGCCTTGGAGTTGGACCATACTGAGCCCTTGGCGGAGCCACGTGCTGGGCCGCAGTCAGGCGGGCCTGGGTACCACCGATCCCAGAACGTCGACAGAAGTGGCTTCTGGAGGCTGAAGAAGAGACATTGGGCTCCTACTGACGAGTAAGTCTCTGTGCCTTGCTCTTGTTTTCTAATATCTTGTTCTTGCTTCCTGAGGCCCGGGCTAAGCTTACACCCCATGTAGGGAGTCCGGGAAGAAGACTAAGAAGACGAAGAAGAAGGGTGAGGCTCCCGCCTCGTGGAGGGCCACGACGCCCGCGGCGCCCCTGCAGGCGATGCACTGCGAGGGCCGCAGGGAGGCCGAACACTGCCCCGAAGCAGAAACAGGGTGCAAGACAGCGGAGGGCGAGCATGCGACACCTCCTGAGGCACCTATGAACTTGCCTCCTCCGGCTGGGGGGAGCGAGCCTCCTGAGGGGCCCTCCACCGACGAGGTGGTGCCTCCCGAGGCACTCAACAGGGGAGGCGAGGTGATGAAGGAGGGGTCAAAAAGCCAGCCCCTCCACCGCGCTCCGTGCCCGCCGAGGGGGCCAATATCGACACGGAGGCCGTAACCAGCCTACATTGCTCGCCCTTGCGCCAAGCCCCTGACATGGCTGTGGTGAGCGTGGAGCGCGCTCCGACGCTGCCGGCCGAGGAGGAGGCTGCAAAGAGCCCCCCGCTCCTGACGAAGGATGCAGGCCCTGCCAGGGACGAAGGAGCAGAGCCCGCGCAAGGGCTCGACCCTGGGTCTTCGCGCACCATGATGGTGGAGGGCAGCGAGGAGGCGCAGCTTGGCTGGGCCTTGGCCTTAGTGACCGATAGCGCCGTGCTCAAGCAGGGGGCCATCAATAGCGCCGGGGCAGCCCTCGACACGCTCGAGGGGGACCTCCAGGCGGAGGAGGAGCACATCATGAAGGAGCGCCAGCGCCTCATGGAGGGGTGGCACCAACTTAACGTAGCCGTGAAAGTGGGCTTCCGGAAGGACGAGGCCGCGCGAGAGAAGCACGACAAGATCATGAAGGACGCCAAGGAGCTCTTTGAGAGGGCCCTCGAGGACACCGCAGAGGCTGAACACCGGTGAGACGACACCGAGGCCCGCGAGAATGTGCTCCAGGAGCAGGCGGAGCTTAGGGAGCAGGGGCTCTAGACGCGGGAGGAGGCCGCGGAGGCCCGCGAAAGCCAACTCACTTCCCACAAGGAGGATCTCACCAAGCACGAGGAGGCCCTCGCAGCTCATGAGGGGGACCTCGAGATCCAGGAGTGGGAGCTCGTGAGGACCACCTCGGAGCAGGAGGCCGAGCGTGAGCGCTGGGCGACGCTGGACTGCTAGGTGGCGGTTGCCCAAGCCTCCTACGACCCCCACATGGCCAAGGCCAATGCCCAGATCGAGGAGCGGGAGAAGAAGTACAAGGAGGATGTCAACGCCAAGTCCAAGACAGATCACGAGGCAATCATCAACGACCACCGCGAGAAGCAGAAGCTTCAAGAGGACCACTTCACCTAGAGGTGGAGCGAGCTCCAAGCTAAACTCGAGATGAAGGGCCTAGCTTGGACAAGAAAGAGGAACCTTGGAGCAAGTTCAAGCATGGAGATGATGGCATGCGCAAGGGGAACAAGAACGGAGTTACAAGTGATGATTTCAGGACTTTGAAGCCACCATAAGGAGTGCAGGAAGCCTTGGACGAAATATACAAGATGCCACTTCATAAATTTCGTCCAGAGGCTATTATAGGTGCTGCGTCACCTTATTATTGGGCCAGGCCCATGTAATTTCGAAATACTTGAGTATAGGCTATTTTTAGAGTCCATATGTGTGGGGAAACAAGAGATAGGGTTGGTTTCGGACCCCTCCTTCAAGGGCCACGAAATCCCCCCCCTCTTCCTCCATATATACAGCCCTTAGGGCACCGTTTAGACTTTGGGTTTTGTTAAGATTAAAAGTTCGCCATAGCTACAACTTCGCGTACTTCGTTTGTGTTCAACGACCAGACCAAGACGTCACAGAACCCCACCTTGATCAATAAAGCTTTCATCTTATATTCGCAATATCCAGATTGCAAATCTTAGTTTCTTGCTTGTTCTTCGTTTGCTTGCAGGAGATAGACCCTCGTGGTCAGGTTGATTGTGCTCCGGCGTGGTCAATAACCTCTCGGAGTTGGTTTAGCGATTGCTAAGGCGCGACGTCCTCGCACGTTCGTAGTCGGATCGTCAAAGTCTACTCCACCAAAAACGATAGCTATCATCTCATCGAAAGATCGGGACACCCTCGCCTCTATCAAGTGGTATCAGATTCCCAGGTTGCTCGGTGAGATTTACAGTTTTTCGTAGTTTAGATCGAGTCTGTTCTTCATACCTACAGTCCAGGAAAAAGCCAAAAAAAAAAAATTAGGGTTAGTTCATCATATCCGAACCAATCTGAGCCTTTGCATAATCTTTTTAGGGTTTTTGCTTTGTTGAATTTGCGGTTGCATCGTCGTGTCAAGTTGCTGGTCTTAGCGTCTAGTTCTTTAGAGTTTCGAGTTCTGTTCACAAGTTGTCATGCCGCCGCCGCACCATCATCATCGCCCCTACCATATACCACCATAGCTTATCTGCTATTTCTCTGAGTCTATATACCACCACCGATCCGAGTCCATATACCACCACCGATCCGAGTCCATATACCACCACCAATCCGAGCCCACATATACTACCGTCATATACCATCACCAGTCCGAGTTCCACCAGATTCATCTCTGCCACCAGTCCTAGTCCGAGTCCAGTATTTATTCCTTTATTTTAGAGTTCCAGATCACGCGATACTACGAGTCGTGAACAAGTCGGATTCCCCAATTTTCGTGCTACCCGCAGAAGAAAGATAGTTCCAGTTTCAAAAAAAAAAAACTAAGTCTGGAAAATTCTGGCTAGGCAGTTTTTAGACCATTTGTAGACTTTTTCAAAAAAAAATTGTTGCGGAGCAAAAAAAAAAGAGGAAAAAAAAAGTGCAAAAAAAAAAATCAGAGTGTGCTACTCCCTTGTTTACGTGCAGCGCCGTGATTTTTGTTAGTGTTCTAGGCTCGCGTCTCTAGCAAGGTCTAGCCTAGGACCAGCACAGTACCATCGTTGAGAGTTTATTCAACATTGCATCTCTGAATTGATTATTGCTGACCCTTTTTGCTACCATATCATAAGCCTTCCCAGCTCCACATACATCTACATCGTGCATTTGACACCACCTGGCAATCGCTCTGTCCAAGCTCTGAGAGTTTTGACTACAAAGGTTGCCGATCACCACCTGCTGCTGGGTAAGAACTAGTAAGAATTTGAGATTTGCTTGACGGATTTGTGACACCACACCACCACCACTTTCTAGTAGTCTGTAGGATCATTTTCTTGTGTGTTTCTATTGCTGCTAACCATGCCAGGATCACTAGCCGACGAGATTGACTGGGAGAACATGACGAACAAGGAGTTGCATGATAAATTTCAGCAAATGATGAGTGGCCAGGTGGGAGATGTGCTAAACAGATTTGAAGAGGCCATGGAGAAGATAGATGGCATGGAGAAGTCGTTCGAGACAAAGCTGGATAACAAGTTTAATGAATTGCTCACGCGTCTTCCCCAACCACCACCGGCTGCACCTGTCGCACCTCTGCAACGACAACAACAACGCCCCCTTCCAAATCAGTTCGGACGAGCGAAGCGTGTTCCTCTTGAGGATGGCCAAACTTCTGGTGCTGCTGTACCTACTGTTGATGCTTCTTTGGCTCCTGCTCCTGCTGCTGCTGGTGCCGAGGAGGAGGATGATTACGCGGACGATTATGAGGATGAGGTTGATCAAAATCATAACTACGTGCAACCACCAGCACCAGGTCGTCCACATGCAAATAATCGCAATGGTAGGCCTGCACCACCACTTCAGGTACGAGATCATGACCATCTTCCTAAATTAAAATTGAATATTCCACCATTCGAGGGTAGATATGTTCCTAATATATATCTTACTTGGGAGTTAGAAACTGAACAACGTTTTACATGTTTACAATATCCCGAGGAACGACGTGTTGCTGCTGCTGTTTGTGCTTTCACTAGTTTTGCATGTGTATGGTGGTCTGAACATTGTAGATTATATCCTATTCCAGCTACGTGGGCTGCTTTGAAAACTGCTATGCGTACTCGTTGGGTTCCACCATATTATCAACGTGAATTACTTCAAAAATTGCAGCGCTTAAGACAAGGAAAAAATTCTGTAGAAGAATATTATCAGGAATTACAAACTGGCATGATTAGATGTGGTATTGTTGAGGAGAATGAAGCTATGCTTGCATGTTTCATGGGTGGATTAAATAGAGAGATTCAGACCATTCTAGAGTATAAGGAGTATAATAATATCACTCGTTTATTCCATCTTGCTTGTAAAGCTGAACGTGAAGTGCAGGATCGAGAGGCATTGGCGCGAACTAATTTTTCTGCAGGTCGATCTTCATCATGGACACCGCGTGCCTCCTCTACTCCCACACGTCCTACTGCGGCACCACTGACTTCAGCCGCCACTTCCAACCGAGATACAAGAAAACAGGCACCACCACCACCATCTGCCAAGAGTACACCTTCTGGGCCTGCCCAGAGCTCTTCTTCATCTATGGCATCAACAGGGCACACACATGATATTATTTGTCGTCGTTGTAAGGGAAGAGGTCATTATGCGAGAGAATGCCAATCTCCGCGTGTTATGATTGCTACTGAGGATGGTGGGTATGAGTCCGCTAGTGATTATGATGAGGAGACTTTGGCTCTTATTACAAGTGAAGAACACGGTGGAGATGATTCTGATCATGAGACGCAATACATGGCTCCTGAAGACGCTGACAGGTATGAATGTTTAGTTGCTCAACGTGTTTTGAGTGTGCAGGTCACACAAGCTGAGCAAAATCAGAGGCATAATTTGTTCCATACAAAAGGAGTTGTGAAGGAACGTTCTGTTCGCGTCATCATAGATGGAGGGAGCTGCAACAACTTGGCTAGCATGGAGATGGTGGAGAAGCTATCTCTCACCACAAGACCACATCCACATCCTTACTATATCCAATGGTTCAACAACAGCGGCAAGGTTAAGGTAACACGTACTGTTCGTGTGCATTTTAGTATCTCTACATATGCTGATTATGTTGATTGTGATGTGGTACCCATGCAAGCATGTTCATTATTACTTGGTAGACCATGGCAATTTGATAAAAATTCTGTACACCATGGTAGAAACAATCAGTATACTCTTGTTCATAAGGATAAACATATTACTTTGCTTCCTATGACTCATGATTCTATTTTGAAAGATGATATTAATAGAGCTAGTAAAGCAAAACAGGAGAAAAATAAGAGTGAAAATCAGATTGTGGCAAAAGAATTTGAGCAACAAATGAAGCCTAATAATAAACCATCTAGTGTTGCTTCTGAAATTAAATTGAAAAGTGCATGCTTACTTGCCACCAAATCTGATATTGATGAGCTAGATTTCAGCAATTCTGTTTGCTATGCTTTTGTGTGCAAAGAGGCGTTATTTTCATTCGAGGACGTGCCTTCCTCTTTGCCTCCTGCGGTCACTAACATTTTGCAGGAGTTCGCTGACGTCTTTCCACAAGACGTGCCACCGGGATTACCACCTATTCGCGGGATTGAGCATCAGATTGACTTAATTCCCGGTGCTTCGTTGCCAAACCGTGCGCCATACCGTCCCAATCCAGAGGAGACGAAGGAGATTATGCGTCAAGTACAGGAGTTGCTCGACAAAGGTTATATACGCGAATCCCTTAGTCCTTGTGCTGTTCCTATTATTCTAGTGCCGAAAAAGGATGGTACATCGCGTATGTGTGTTGATTGTAGAGGCATTAATAATATTACTATTCGTTATCGTCATCCTATTCCTAGACTAGATGATATGCTTGATGAATTGAGTGGCTCTACAATATTCTCCAAAGTTGATTTGCGTAGTGGATACCATCAAATTCGTATGAAATTGGGCGATGAATGGAAAACAGCATTTAAAACAAAGTTTGGATTATATGAGTGGTTAGTCATGCCTTTTGGGTTAACTAATGCACCTAGTACTTTCATGAGATTAATGAACGAAGTTTTACGTGCTTTCATTGGACGATTTGTGGTAGTCTATTTTGATGATATACTGATTTATAGCAGATCTTTGGAGGAACATTTGGAACATTTACGTGCTGTTTTTATTGCTTTACGTGATGCACGTTTGTTTGGTAACCTTGGGAAGTGCACCTTTTGCACCGACCGAGTATCTTTTCTTGGCTATGTTGTTACTCCACAGGGAATTGAAGTTGATAAAGCCAAGATTGAAGCTATTGAGAGTTGGCCACAGCCCAAAACGGTCACTCAAGTGAGGAGTTTTCTTGGACTCGCTGGTTTCTATAGGCGTTTTGTGAGAGATTTCAGCACCATTGTTGCACCTCTCAATGAGCTTACAAAGAAGGATGTGCCTTTTGTTTGGGGTACCTCACAGGAAGAAGCCTTCACGGTATTGAAAGATAATTTGACACATGCTCCTTTACTCCAACTTCCTGATTTTAATAAGACTTTTGAGCTTGAATGTGATTCTAGTGGAATTGGATTAGGAGGTGTTTTATTACAAGATGGCAAACCTGTTGCATACTTTTCTGAAAAATTGAGTGGGCCTAGTCTGAACTATTCTACTTATGATAAAGAATTATATGCTCTTGTTCGGACCTTAGAAACATGGCAACATTATTTATGGCCCAAAGAATTTGTTATACATTCCGATCATGAATCTTTGAAACACATTAAAAGTCAAGCAAAACTAAACCGTAGACATGCTAAATGGGTTGAATTTATTGAGACTTTCCCTTATGTCATTAAACACAAGAAGGGTAAAGAAAATGTTATTGCTGATGCATTGTCTCGTCGTTATACTATGCTTTCACAACTTGACTTTAAAATATTTGGTTTGGAGACCATCAAAGATCAATATGTGCATGATGCTGAATTTAAAGATGTATTGCAGAATTGTAAGGAAGGGAGAACATGGAACAAGTTCGTCGTTAACGATGGATTTGTGTTTCGTGCTAACAAGCTATGCATTCCAGCTAGCTCTGTTCGTCTTTTGTTGTTGCAGGAGGCGCATGGAGGAGGATTAATGGGACACTTTGTGATAGAGGCGAGGGTGTCCCGATCTTTCGATGAGATGATATCTATCGTTTTTGGTGGAGTAGACTTTGACGATCCGACTACGAACGTGCGAGGACGTCGCGCCTTAGCAATCGCTAAACCAACTCCGAGAGGTTATTGACCACGCCGGAGCACAATCAACCTGACCCCGAGGGTCTATCTCCTGCAAGCAAACGAAGAACAAGCAAGAAACTAAGATTTGCAATCTGGATATTGCGAATATAAGATGAAAGCTTTATTGATCGAGGTGGGGTTCTGTGACGTCTTGGTCTGGTTGTTGAACACAAACGAATTACGCGAAGTTGCAGCTATGGCGAACTTTTAATCTAAACAAAACCCAAAGTCTAAACGGTGCCCTAAGGGCTGTATATATGGAGGAAGAGGGGGGGATTTCGTGGCCCTTGAAGGAGGGGTCCGAAACAAACCCTATCTCTTGTTTCCCCACACATACGGACTCTAAAAATAGCCTATACTCAAGTATTTCGAAATTACATGGGCCTGGCCCAATAATAAGGTGATGCAGCACCTATAATAGCCTCTGGACGAAATTTATGAAGTGGCATCTTGTATATTTCGTCCAAGGCTTCCTGCACTCCTTATGGTGGCTTCAAAGTCCTGAAATCATCACTTGTAACTCCGTTCTTGTTCCCCTTGCTCATGCCATCATCTCCATGCTTGAACTTGCTCCAAGGTTCCTCTTTCTTGTCCAAGCTAGGCCCTTCATTTGTAAGCAAAACAAATGTATCCAATTTAGGCAGCATCATATTCTCATGAACATTAGAATCATTACCAAGAAACGAAAGTACCTGATAATTTAATTGGCGTGAGCGAGCTCTAGTAATTGGTCCAGTATGTATAGCAGCAGGGGCTGTGGGTGTAACAATGGTATTGATGTCCTCATCATCCTCCCCTTCTTGAAATGAAGTCGTCCTCGACGGAAACTCATCTTCCTCACCCAAATAAGGCTTCAATTCTGCAATGTTAAAAGTGGGACTAACCCCAAAATCTGCAGGCAGCTCAAGTTTATATGCGTTATCATTTATTTTCTCTAACACCTTAAAAGGACCATCAGCACGTGGCATTAGCTTTGATTTGCGCAAATCAGGAAATCTATCCTTACGCAAATGTAACCAAACAAGATCTCCAGGTGCAAACACAACATGTTTTCTACCCTTATCTCCAGCAAGTTTATATTTAGCATTCATACGCTCAATGTTCTCCTTAGTTAACTCATGCATTTTTACGATCAATTCAGCACGTTGTTTAGCATCAAAATTAACCTTCTCCGAAGATGGAAGAGGCAACAAATCAATAGGTGCACGAGGTAGGAAACCATATACAATTTCAAAAGGACACATCTTAGTAGTAGAATGCAACGAACGATTATAAGCAAATTCAATATGAGGCAAGCATTCTTCCCACATTTTCTTGTTATTCTTCAAAACAGCCCTAAGCATAGTAGACAAAGTTCTATTGACTACTTCAGTTTGTCCATCAGTTTGGGGGTGACAAGTAGTACTAAAAAGCAGTTTAGTCCCCAACTTAGCCCATAAACATCTCCAAAAGTGGCTAAGAAATTTGGTATCACGATCTGAAACAATAGTATTTGGCACACCATGCAAGCGAATAATTTCACGAAAGAACAAATCAGCAACATTAGCAGCATCATCGCTTTTATGACATGGTATAAAGTGTGCCATTTTCGAGAACCTGTCCACGACAACAAATATGCTATCCCTCCCCTTCTTTGTTCGAGGTAAACCCAAAACAAAGTCCATAGATATATCCTCCCATGGAACACTAGGTACAGGCAAAGGCATATATAAACCATGAGGATTGAGTCGTGACTTAGCTTTTTGACATGTAGTGCAGCGAGCAACAAAGCGCTCAACATCCCGTCTCATCTTTGGCCAAAAGAAATGTGTAGCAAGTATATCCTCCGTCTTCTTCACGCCAAAGTGTCCCATTAATCCTCCTCCATGCGCCTCCTGCAACAACAAAAGACGAACGGAGCTAGCTGGAATGCATAGCTTGTTAGCACGAAACACAAATCCATCGTTAACGACGAACTTGTTCCATGTTCTCCCTTCCTTACAATTCTGCAATACATCTTTAAATTCAGCATCATGCACATATTGATCTTTGATGGTCTCCAAACCAAATATTTTAAAGTCAAGTTGTGAAAGCATAGTATAACGACGAGACAATGCATCAGCAATAACATTTTCTTTACCCTTCTTGTGTTTAATGACATAAGGGAAAGTCCCAATAAATTCAACCCATTTAGCATGTCTACGGTTTAGTTTTGCTTGACTTTTAATGTGTTTCAAAGATTCATGATCAGAATGTATAACAAATTCTTTGGGCCATAAATAATGTTGCTATGTTTCTAAGGTCCGAACAAGAGCATATAATTCTTTATCATAAGTAGAATAGTTCAGACTAGGCCCACTCAATTTTTCAGAAAAGTATGCAACAGGTTTGCCATCTTGTAATAAAACACCTCCTAATCCAATTCCACTAGCATCACATTCAAGCTCAAAAGTCTTATTAAAATCAGGAAGTTGGAGTAAAGGAGCATGTGTCAACTTATCTTTCAATACCGTGAAGGCTTCTTCCTGTGAGGTACCCCAAACAAAAGGCACATCCTTCTTTGTAAGCTCATTGAGAGGTGCAGCAATGGTGCTGAAATCTCTCACAAAACGCCTATAGAAACCAGCGAGTCCAAGAAAACTCCTCACTTGAGTGACCGTTTTGGGCTGTGTCCAACTCTCAATAGCTTCAATCTTGGCTTTATCAACTTCAATTCCCTGTGGAGTAACAACATAGCCAAGAAAAGATACTCGGTCGGTGCAAAAGGTGCACTTCCCAAGGTTACCAAACAAACGTGCATCACGTAAAGCAATAAAAACAGCACGTAAATGTTCCAAATGTTCCTCCAAAGATCTGCTATAAATCAGTATATCATCAAAATAGACTACCACAAATCGTCCAATGAAAGCACGTAAAACTTCGTTCATTAATCTCATGAAAGTACTAGGTGCATTAGTTAACCCAAAAGGCATGACTAACCACTCATATAATCCAAACTTTGTTTTAAATGCTGTTTTCCATTCATCCCCCAAACTGATGGACAAACTGAAGTAGTCAATAGAACATTGTCTACTATGCTTAGGGCTGTTTTGAAGAATAACAAGAAAATGTGGGAAGAATGCTTGCCTCATATTGAATTTGCTTATAATCGTTCATTGCATTCTACTACTAAGATGTGTCCTTTTGAAATTGTGTATGGTTTCCTTCCTCGTGCACCAATTGATTTGTTGCCTCTTCCATCTTCGGAGAAGGTTAATTTTGATGCTAAACAACGTGCTAAATTGATCTTAAAAATGCATGAGTTAACTAAGGAGAACATTGAGCGTATGAATGCTAAATATAAACTTGCTGGAGATAAGGGTAGAAAACATGTTGTGTTTGCACCTGGAGATCTTGTTTGGTTACATTTGCGTAAGGATAGATTTCCTGATTTGCGCAAATCAAAGCTAATGCCACGTGCTGATGGTCCTTTTAAGGTGTTAGAGAAAATAAATGATAATGCATATAAACTTGAGCTGCCTGCAGATTTTGGGGTTAGTCCCACTTTTAACGTTGCAGATTTGAAGCCTTATTTGGGTGAGGAAGATGAGCTTCCGTCGAGGACGACTTCATTTCAAGAAGGGGAGGATGATGAGGACATCAATACCATTGTTACACCCACAGCCCCTGCTGCTATACATACTGGACCAATTACTAGAGCTCGCGCACGCCAATTAAATTATCAGGTACTTTCGTTTCTTGGTAATGATTCTAATGTTCATGAGAATATGATGCTGCCTAAATTGGATACATTTGTTTTGCTTACAAATGAAGGGCCTAGCTTGGACAAGAAAGAGGAACCTTGGAGCAAGTTCAAGCATGGAGATGATGGCATGCGCAAGGGGAACAAGAACGGAGTTACAAGTGATGATTTCAGGACTTTGAAGCCACCATAAGGAGTGCAGGAAGCCTTGGACGAAATATACAAGATGCCACTTCATAAATTTTGTCCAGAGGCTATTATAGGTGCTGCGTCACCTTATTATTGGGCCAGGCCCATGTAATTTCAAAATACTTGAGTATAGGCTATTTTTAGAGTCCGTATGTGTGGGGAAACAAGAGATAGGGTTGGTTTCGGACCCCTCCTTCAAGGGCCACGAAATCCCCCCCTCTTCCTCCATATATACAGCCCTTAGGGCACCGTTTAGACTTTGGGTTTTGTTAAGATTAAAAGTTCGCCATAGCTGCAACTTCGCGTACTTCGTTTGTGTTCAATGACCAGACCAAGACGTCACAGAACCCCACCTTGATCAATAAAGCTTTCATCTTATATTCGCAATAGCCAGATTGCAAATCTTAGTTTCTTGCTTGTTCTTCGTTTGCTTGCAGGAGATAGACCCTCGTGGTCAGGTTGATTGTGCTCCGGCGTGGTCAATAACCTCTCGGAGTTGGTTTAGCGATTGCTAAGGCGCGACGTCCTCGCACGTTCGTAGTCGGATCGTCAAAGTCTACTCCACCAAAAACGATAGCTATCATCTCATCGAAAGATCGGGACACCCTCGCCTCTATCAGACAAAGGGTGTAGGGCTCCGTGAGGTGGTAAGGGCTCCCGAGGCGCGATGCTCGAGGAGCCCCCTTTGGCATGCAAACGGCTTGTGCCAAGGAAAGACATAAGATGCTCAACGAGATCGTGAGGGGAAAAGTGTTTGAGGAGCGCTAAAAAAAAGCTCATGAAACGATTATGACTTAACTTTCTCGAAGTATATGAGTTGACATGCCGCCGCCCGCATGACGTACCTCGCGAGGGGTGTTTGCTCGTGAATCCCCTTATGGGCACTTGGTGGAGACGGCATGATAGGCTACCTTGTGAGGAGGAGTGCTCGTGAAGCCTTCCTATGCCCTGCATCAGTGACAGTGATTGCCAACAGTTTTGCAAGTAATGCGGCGGAGCGCGCTCGTGAGGTCCCTTGTGGGTGTCACACGAGGAGACAAAAGTACCAAAGACCTTTGTGAGGTGACGCGCACGGGAGCAAGCCCGCGAGCCAGAGCTCAGTCACTTGGGTTTAGCAGCACTGCCGGGACTAACCCAGGCGCAGCCACCATGTCCAGCCCCCGCTCACGTGATATGCATGAGGGAGATCGCGAGCGCGCGCACCTCATGAAGAGAATTCCTGACCAAGTAAACAATACTTAGGAAATAAAGTTTTACTGATGCTTGAAGAGGTCTAATTACATAATCAAAAAGATACATGCTGCCGTGATGCACACGGGTCAGCTTGAGGATGCGATGGTAGGCGGCCCCTCAGGTAATCAGTCCACCATGTCTGAGCATAGGGCCCCACTGGGTTGTGGGTAGGAGCCCTTGCGGCCAGCGGCAACATGGAAACAGAGGCTCCGGAGCATGTACAACTCCACTTCGTTCATGCCCATGAGGTCACGGGTAGAACTTGTGGAGGCGTTGGATGTTCCATGTGTTTGGTACCAGAACACCCTCCTCCGTTTCCAACCGTGCCGCGCCAGGCCAGGAAACGTGCACCACCCTGAAAGGGCCTTCCCTCAAGGGCAAGAGCTTGTGGAGTCCTTCCCTGGAGAGGATTCATAACAGGACAAGGTCGCCAGCTTCAAGGGTACAGGGGTGTATGTTGCGGCTGTAGTAGCGACACAACGCCTGCTGATACCTGGCTGCGCGGACAGTAGCCTAGCAGCGTGCTTCCTCTACACGAAGCAGATCTGCCTCCCGTAGGCCATCCTACCTGATCTCGTCGAGGGCCAGGACCCACGGGGAACCGTGCTTGAGCTCGGTGGGGAGGACCGCTTCTGCCCATAGATGAGAAAGAAGGGCGTTTTGCCGGCGGCTTGGTCACTGTCGTGCGGATCGACGATAACACAGACTGGAGCTCGTCAAGCCAGCCTTTGCCATAGGCTGTGAGCTTCTTCTTGAAGCTTCTCATCTTGAGGCCCTTGAAGAACTCAGCGTTGGCGCGCTCGGCTTGGCCATTGCTTCACGGATGAGCCACAGAGGCGTAGTAGATCTGCGTGCCGATATTGGCGTAGTAAGACTTGAAGAGGCCGCTGGTGAACTGCATGCCATTGTTAGTGATGATGCGGTTCAGGACGTCGAAGCGGCACACCAGGCCCTTGATGAACTTGACGGCTGAGCCTGTCGGGATGGTGCGGACAGGCTCCACCTCCGCCCACTTGGTGAACTTGTCGATGGTGATGTAGAGGTAGCGGTAGCTTCCAGGTGCATGAGGGAAGGGACCCAGGATGTACAGCCCCCAGACCGCGAAGGGCCACGAGAGGGGAATGGTCTGGAGCCCTTGCGCTAGCTGGTGGATCTGCTTGGTGTGGAATTGGCAGGCCTCATAGGACTGGACCAACTCTTTGGCGTCGCGAAGCATAGTGGGCTAGTAGAAGTCGGTGAGGAAGACCTTGTCGGCGAGGGTGCGTGACAAAGAGTGGTGGCCGCAGTCTCCCCCATGTATGTACAAGAGCAGCTCGTGCCCTTGCTCTGATACGATGCAGTGTAGCGCGGCTCCGTTGGGGCGTTTGCGGTAGAGGTTGCTATCCCTCAAGCAGTCAGGCTCAGTCTGGAGGGCCACGCGTTCCGCTTTTGTGTCGTCCTCCTGGAGGGCACAACTTTCCAAGTAAGCCTTGAACTCTGTAGCCCAGTTCTTAGTCTGTGGCTTGAGTGCCATCAGTAGCCGAGCGCCTGAAGGTGGGCCGTAGTCTGGTGCACCTGAGGAAGGTGCGGGTGGGAGCTCTTCATGAGGCACCGGGGTGCTGGCTTTAGGAGGTGTTACAGATGGCCTGAGTAGCCTCTCCTCGAAGATGTCAGGGTTCTGGGGCTCACGATGGGACACCCGCTTGGCGATGTCGTCAGCTTCCTTGTTGTCGCCGCGGGGGATGTGCTGGAGCTCCATGCCCAGGAAGCGCTTCACGAGCTTGCGCGCCTCCTCAAGGTAGGCGTCCATGTGCTTGTCCTTCGGTTTGTAGCTCTTGTTTGAGAAGTTGATGAGGAGCTGATGAGGACAAAAATACCATTGTTACACCCACAGCCCCTACTGCTATACATACTGGACCAATTACTAGAGCTCGCGCACGGCAATTGAATTACCATGTACTTTCGTTTCTTGGTGACAATTCTAATGTTCATGAGAATATGATGCTGCCTAAATTGGATACATTTGTGTTGATTACTAATGAAGGGCCTAGCATGGACAAGGGGGATGAACACTAGAGCAGGATCAAGCATGGAGATGAAGGCACGCGCTAAGGGATACAGAATGGCGTTTCTAGTGCATATTTGAGCACTTTGAAGCCACCGTGATGACCTACAAGGACATGGACAAAATATACAAGATGCCTCTTCATAAATTTCGTCCACAGCTTATTTTAGGTGTTGCGCCACCTTATTTTTGGGCCAGGCCGATGTAATTTCAAAATACTTAAGTATAGGCAGTTTTTAGAGTCCGTATGTGTGGGGAAACAAGAGTTAGGGTTGGTTGCGGACCCTTCCCCCAAGGGCCATGAAATTACCCCCTCTTCCTCCATATATACAACCCTTAGGGCACCGTTTAGACTTTGGGTTTTGTTTAGATTAAAACTTCGCCATAGCAGCAACTTCGCGTACTTCGTTTGTGTTCAATGACCACACCAAGACATCACAGAACCCCACCTTCATTAATAAAGCATTCCTCTTATATTCGCAATATCCAGATTCCAATTTTAGTTTCTTGCTTGTTCTTCGTTTTCTTGCAGGATAATGCAGATTAAATCATCAAGGAAATTTTATTAAGGCATGGCCAGTTCTGATACATGAGAAAAACGATGTAACTGCCGGGATGGACCCTAGCAGCTTGAGGATAATGCAGCCCGCGGGGCGCCCTCAATTGAACAGACCAAAAAGTCACCTGGCAATGATGCTGCAGAGGCGTCGAAGTAGTTGATGAAGCGCGTCGCAGAGGCCTGATCCTCACGAGCCGGATGGCTCCGGAGGCTCGAGAGACTCGCGAGGCACAGGGGGCTCACGAGGGTCCAAGGCCTCCTAAGACACTATCGCCGAGCATCGAGCCTCGTGAGACGCCATTGCGTGCTACGCCAGGCGCTGGTATGAGGCGCCAATGTTCAGCAGGCCGAACGGCATGCTGACGTAGTTGCAGGGGAAGCCCCCACTCCGACCGACGTGGGACGGCCAGAAGAGGTCCTGAGAAGCGGCCGTGTTGAGGCTCGGGATGTTGACGCAGACGCGCAGCCGATCGCCCACGTCAGGGGCGGTGGCTACACTAGTGGGGCGTGCGGGGCGGTGCTCACCGCGCATGGCTTGCGCTTCCTGAAGTTCATCGATCGCCTTGGTGATGAACTCTCGTGCACCTGGCGCCTCGTGCCTCGTTCCTTGCATGCGGGGGCGAGCGTCCAGGCACGCCTCCAAGTGGTGCCCGAGCGCCTCCCTTGTTGCACTGGTCTGGTCAAAGGCTCTCCAGATGGAAGCCCTCGAGTTGTCCTGAGGGAGGCACCGGGCAAGCCTTCCCATGCAGAAGAAGGGGTGCCCCGACAGCAGGTGCGGAGCCTGAGGCGTAGCCAGTGGGCCTCTTGTCCTCCTGACAACTCTTGGGGAGTAGCTGCTTCTTCTTCGTAGGGGCAACCTTAGGGGGGTGCGGCGTCACCATCACCATCTGAGTTCTTGGCCGCGGCGGCCTGGTAGGCATGCTCGAGGGTGAAGACCGCATCGTTCTCATCACAGGCGACGGTGATGACACCGCTGCACCCCGGCATCTTGAGGACGTTGTAGCCATGATGAGTAGCCACCATGAACTTGGCGAGCGCCGGGTATCCCAGGATGGCATTGTACGGGAGGCCAGTGTGGGCCACATCAAAGTCGATGAGCTCAGTATGGTAGTTGTCGCGCTTGCCGAAGGTGACGGGAAGGCGCACCTGCCCCAGGGGGGTGGTGGAGCCGTCGGTCACTCCTGAAAATGGCTTGGTGGGCATGAGCTGATCGTATGGCACTTGAAGCGTCTCAAAGGTCTCCATAGAGAGGATGTTGAAGCCAGCGCCACCATCGATGAGGGTCTTGATGACGGAGACGTTGCTGATGGTGGGCGTGCACAACATGGGGAGCGCGCCAGCAGTAGCCGAACACCTGAGGTGGTCCTTGGAGTCGAAGGTGATGGCGTACTGTGACCACTTGAGGGGATGCGCAGCTTCAATCCTCGGGAGGGCTGCATTCACCTCACGAGAGAACTGCTTGAAGATGCGGTTCGAGGCAGGTGCCTGAGCTCCGCCAAGGATGTAGGCAATCGCACGAGGCTCCTGGTAGCCCCCAGCCCCATCGTCTTGCTGGTTGTCATTGATCCTCCTTGGTGGTGGCGGTAGCTGAGGGAGGCCAACGTTGCCCTGAGGACGGGCCTCATGAGGCTGACCGCGCCAAGGGCCGTCGTGAGGCTGATCGGCTAGCCACCCTCGCGAGGCTGGTCGCCCCAGCCCTGACGAGGGTTGTGGTTGTCCCAGCGGCCTGCACCGTGGCCTCCTCCACGGCTGAAGCCACGGTCGTTGCGGTCAGGGCGGCGGCCCATGCGCTCGTCCCAGAGCGCCCTGAGCTGCTGACAGTCATCAGTGTTGTGAGTATGCATGTTGTGGAAGACGCAGATCGAGCGAGCGTCCTTGGGGGGCTCGTCGCGATCACAGCCGCGCTTCATCTCGGGCTCTGCTGTCAGCATGGTGGGGCCCTTGCGCTTTGCTTCCTTGGCCTTGGCCTTCTTGTCGTCAGGGTCGACGTCTGGGTGCTTGAGGAGGGAGAGGCGGCCTTCTTCCGCCCTGGTGCACCTGTCCGCCAAGTTGAACATTTCCAGCGCCGTGCATAGGTCATCGTGGATGGCGAGCTCCTCGTTCATCTTGACGTCCGTGACGCCCTTGGTGAATGCTGAGATGATGGCTTCGTCCGAGGCTTTCGGGATCTTGAGGCGGACTTGGGTGAAGCGCTAAATGTACTTGCGGAGAGTCTCGCCCGACTGCTGCTTCACATGTCACAGGTCGTTGATGATGAGGGCGCGGTCACGGGTCCCTTGGAAGTTGGTGATGAACCGCTCGCGGAGCTCATCCCACGAGGAGATCGACCCCTCCGGGAGGTGCATGAGCCAAGAGCGCGCGCCATCCTTGAGGGCCATGGGGAACCAGTTCGCCATGACCTTGTCGTCTCCATTTGCCGCCTCGATGCTCAGCAAGTAGAGTTGGAGGAACTCCGCAGGGTCGGGGATGCCGTCGTAGCGCGGGGGCAGATCTGGCTTGAACTTGACTGGCCAAACAACGCAGCGCAGCTCACGAGTGAAGCCGCGGTAGCCCGCCGCGCTCATAGGGGCGGCCCGCACGAGCGATGCTCCGTCCTGACGCCCATGCGCGGCAGCCTCCAGAGCGGCCCGGTTTTGATGCTGGCGCGGCGGCGCGGGGAGCGCACGCGCGTCGTACTGCGGCAGCTTCACCACCTGGCAGCTGGCCTCATCCCTGGTCGGCGGCGGTGCTCCGCACGGTGGGTCACGTGGACGTGCGTTGCCTGTTGGCTCGATGTCAGGTCTGCGCAGAGGAGGAGGCGGAGGCGCGCCGTGAGCCATGTCGCCCGCAAGAGACAGCAGGGGATGAAGCGAGTGGGAAGGCGCCGGGGCCTCTCTGGCAGCATTGACGAGCTCGGTGATGCGGCCCAGCCAGGCGTCGTAGCCTTCATTGGTGGGACGATAGCGCAGCAGCTCACGCGCCATGAGCAGTGTAGACTGCCTGTTCGCTGACCCGCGATGAGCGTGGGAGGACGAGGCCGTGGCGGGAGTGAGCGAAGGCGTGGCGGTGTGGCCATCACGCTGCACGAAAGGCGACAGCGAAGAGTTCTGCTGCTCGTGGGCGGCAGGGTCGGTGGTGGCATTGGCCGCGGGAGAAGCGGAGTGTTGAGGGGTGCCGCGGCCCACCGGTGCCGTCTGGGCGACACGGGCAGCCCGGCGCTCAGCACGAACTCGACAAGCGTCGGCCATGGGAGCGCCGAAGCAAGGACGGAGCGAGGTGGAAGGAAGAACTTCGACACGCCCCTACGTGGCGCCCCAAATGTCAGGATCGGGGCTTCGTGGACCCAAACAAGGTTCGAACTCTGGGGCGTGTGCGAAGGATCTTGCCTAGCTACAGCTCGATGTTCACCGCCCTACGGCCTGGCTTCGTCGTGTTCGAGCGAGAGGGGTGAAGGAGTGGACACGGTGGTTACCCTGGTTCGGGCCACCTTGCAGTGTAAAACCCTACTCCTGCTTTGTGGTGGATTGCCTCTCAAGGAGGATGAGGATGAACTAGTACAAGTGTGAGCTGCCTCGGGGAGCTTGATGGCCGAGGGATTTGATCCTTCTCTACGGTGGATACTAGCCTATATTTATAGTGGCCTTGGTCCTCTTCCCTCATAGCATAGGCGGGAAGGGATGCCACAACGCCAATTTGAAGGGGGACAGGAGTACACCCTATCCGGACTAAAGGTGGTCTTCGTCTGCAAAGCTTTTGGTCGTGACATAGTGGTGGGCTCGGCGATGACCTCCTTCCCGCCGAGCCAGCGGTCTTGGTCTTGTTGCACCAGAATAGAAACCTTTGGCGGATTCCTTGAGAACCCGCGTACATCCTTGCCTCCTTAGCACCAGAGAGGAAACTATCCTCTCCTGCGCCCATTGGCGCCCTGCTGGTCTTGGTCATCATGGCTCACTTCACCGCACGCCTCGCGAGGTGGGGTCCTTGCCTAGAGATATCCGCTCCTCGGGAGGCAGCCTCGGGCGGCCGCTCCTTGGGAGGACTTGATGTCGTTCGCCTCGCGAGGCGGGGGCCCTCGCGAGGGTCTTCCCCATGAAGCCTTGGAGTTGGACCGTACTGAGCCCTTGGCGGAGCCACGTGCTGGGCCGCAGTCAGGCGGGCCTGGGTACCACCGATCCCAGAACGTCGACAGAAGTGGCTTCTGGAGGCTGAAGAAGAGACATTGGGCTCCTACTGACGAGTAAGTCTCTGTGCCTTGCTCTTGTTTTCTAATATCTTGTTCTTGCTTCCTGAGGCCCGGGCTAAGCTTACACCCCATGTAGGGAGTCCGGGAAGAAGACTAAGAAGACGAAGAAGAAGGGTGAGGCTCCCGCCTTGTGGAGGGCCACGACGCCCGCGGCGCCCCCGCAGGCGATGCACTGCGAGGGCCGCAGGGAGGCCGAACACTGCCCTGAAGCAAAAACAGGGCGCAAGACAGCGGAGGGCGAGCATGCGACACCTCCCGAGGCACCTATGAACTTGCCTCCTCCGGCTGGGGGGAGCGAGCCTCTTGAGGGGCCCTCCACCGACGAGGTGGTGCCTCTCGAGGCACTCAACAGGGGAGGCGAGGTGATGAAGGAGGGGTCAAAGAGCCAGCCCCTCCACCGCGCTCCGTGCCCGCCGAGGGGGCCAATATCGACACGGAGGCCGTAACCAGCCTACATTGCTCGCCCTTGCGCCAAGCCCCTGACATGGCCGTGGTGAGCGTGGAGCGCGCTCCGACGCTGCCGGCCGAGGAGGAGGCTGCAAAGAGCCCCCCGCTCCTGACGAAGGATGCAGGCCCCGCCAGGGACGAAGGAGCGGAGCCCACGCAAGGGCTCGACCCTGGGTCTTCGCGCACCATGATGGTGGAGGGTAGCGAGGAGGCGCAGCTTGGCTGGGCCTTGGCCTTAGTGACCGATAGCGCCGTGCTCAAGCACGGGGCTATCAATAGCGCCGGGGCAGCCCTCGACACGCTCGAGGGGGACCTCCAGGCGGAGGAGGAGCACATCACGAAGGAGCGCCAGCGCCTCGTGGAGGGGTGGCACCAACTTAACGTAGCCGTGAAAGTGGGCTGCCGGAAGGACGAGGCCGCGCGAGAGAAGCACGACAAGATCATGAAGGACGCCAAGGAGCTCTTTGAGAGGGCCCTCGAGGACACCGCAGAGGCTGAACACCGGTGAGACGACACCGAGGCCCGCGAGAATGTGCTCCAGGAGCAGGCGGAGCTTAGGGAGCAGGGGCTCTAGACGCGGGAGGAGGCCGCGGAGGCCCGCGAAAGCCAACTCACTTCCCACAAGGAGGATCTCACCAAGCACGAGGAGGCCCTCGCAGCTCATGAGGGGGACCTCGAGATCCAGGAGTGGGAGCTCGTGAGGACCACCTCGGAGCAGGAGGCCGAGTGTGAGCGCTGGGCGACGCTGGACTGCTAGGTGGCGGTTGCCCAAGCCTCCTACGACCCCCACATGGCCAAGGCCAATGCCCAGATCGAGGAGCAGGAGAAGAAGTACGAGGAGGATGTCAACGCCAAGTCCAAGACAGATCACGGGGCAATCATCAACGACCACCGCGAGAAGCAGAAGCTTCAAGAGGACCACTTCACCCAGAGGTGGAGCGAGCTCCAAGCTAAACTCGATGGCCTCAAGGGGCATCTGAGGGAGGCGGAGGTCGCGCGGGATCAGGCGCAGGCGGCCAAGGCGAACATGGATGGGAAGCTAGCCTCCCTCCGAATGCAGCTGGATGGTGTCTCCGCGGTCATCGAGAGGGCCAGGGACGACCGCGTACTGGAGTTGGGGTAGCAGCACGCGCACAACAAGATGTTTCGCGCCCTCATGCAGCGTGTGCATGGCTGTTGCGCACTTCACTGACGACAAGACCGTGGAGCCCCTTGATGACAACAATGCCATCTACGTCGACTTCTTCATCAAGCTCATGGGGAAGATGGAGGAGGGGGTGCTAAGGTGAATGAGGTGCTCGAGGAGGAGAGCCGTGACCTCCTAAGCTAGGCGATGATGTGGATCTTTAGCGACCTCTTCCATGGAGACGCCGACTTTGAATTCGAGACGGTGATGGCCCCTATCATGTCGGAGTGGCGCGACGATCTTGAGAAGGAGGTGCGGGACCATGAGGCAGCCTACATCCAGTGATTCGCGTCCGTCGACGACGGCTCCGAGGAGGATGCCGATATTGTCAGCGATGACGAAGACGACAGTGCCTCATCTGCCTAGGCTCCCTCCTTTTATCTTGTTTATCAAGTGGATGCGACCCCATGGGGGTGTGAAGACAATAATTTGTGAAGACTTGGCATCTTTAATGTTTTCTGCAATTTTCGTCCTCTCGTGAGGCATATTCACCTTTTTTGCATGCCTTTGTGCTCTACGTCTCTAGGACCCAGCCCCCGAGCATGCTACGACCGTCGCTGGTATGTTAGAGTGCGCGCTTAACAAGGACAAAGGGTGTAGGGCTCCGTGAGGTGGTAAGGGCTCCCGAGGCGCGATGCTCGAGGAGCCCCCTTTGGCATGCAAACGGCTCGTGCCAAGGAAAGACATAAGATGCTCAACGAGATCGTGAGGGGAAAAGTGTTTGAGGAGCGCTAAAAAAAGCTCATGAAACGATTATGACTTAACTTTCTCAAAGTATATGAGTTGACATGCCGCCGCCCGCATGACGTACCTCGCGAGGGGTGTTTGCTCGTGAATCCCCTTATGGGCACTTGGTGGAGACGGCATGATAGGCTACCTTGTGAGGAGGAGTGCTCGTGAAGCCTTCCTATGCCCTGCATCAGTGACAGTGATTGCCAACAGTTTTGCAAGTAATGCGGCGGAGCGCGCTCGTGAGGTCCCTTGTGGGTGTCACACGAGGAGACAAAAGTACCAAAGACCTTTGTGAGGTGACGCGCACGGGAGCATGCCCGCGAGCCAGAGCTCAGTCACTTGGGTTTAGCAGCACTGCCGGGACTAACCCAGGCGCAGCCACCATGTCCAGCCCCCGCTCACGTGATATGCATGAGGGAGATCGCGAGCGCGCGCACCTCATGAAGAGAATTCCTGACCAAGTAAACAATACTTAGGAAATAAAGTTTTACTGATGCTTGAAGAGGTCTAATTACATAATCAAAAAGATACATGCTGCCGTGATGCACACGGGTCAGCTTGAGGATGCGATGGTAGGCGGCCCCTCAGGTAATCAGTCCACCATGTCTGAGCATAGGGCCCCACTGGGTTGTGGGTAGGAGCCCTTGCGGCCAGCGGCAACATGGAAACAGAGGCTCCGGAGCATGTACAACTCCACTTCGTTCATGCCCATGAGGTCACGGGTAGAACTTGTGGAGGCGTTGGATGTTCCATGTGTTTGGTACCAGAACACCCTCCTCCGTTTCCAACCGTGCCGCGCCAGGCCAGGAAACGTGCACCACCCTGAAAAGGCCTTCCCACAAGGGCAAGAGCTTGTGGAGTCCTTCCCTGGAGAGGATTCATAACAGGACAAGGTCGCCAGCTTCAAGGGTACGGGGGAGTATGTTGCGGCTGTAGTAGCGACACAACGCCTGCTGATACCTGGCTGCGCGGACAGTAGCCTAGCAGCGTGCTTCCTCTACGCGAAGCAGATCTGCCTCCCGTAGGACATCCTAGCTGATCTCGTCGAGGGCCAGGACCCATGGGGAAACGTGCTTGAGCTCGGTGGGGAGGACCGCTTCTGCCCATAGATGAGAAAGAAGGGCGTTTTGCCGGCGGCTTGGTCACTGTCGTGCGGATCGACGATAACACAGACTGGAGCTCGTCAAGCCAGCCTTTGCCATAGGCTGTGAGCTTCTTCTTGAAGCTTCTCATCTTGAGGCCCTTGAAGAACTCAGCGTTGGCGCGCTCGGCTTGGCCATTGCTTCACGGATGAGCCACAGAGGCGTAGTAGATCTGCGTGCCGATATTGGCGTAGTAAGACTTGAAGAGGCCGCTGGTGAACTGCATGCCATTGTTAGTGATGATGCGGTTCAGGACGCCGAAGCGGCACACCAGGCCCTTGATGAACTTGACGGCTGAGCCTGTCGGGATGGTGCGGACAGGCTCCACCTCCGCCCACTTGGTGAACTTGTCGATGGTGATGTAGAGGTAGCGGTAGCTTCCAGGTGCATGAGGGAAGGGACCCAGGATGTACAGCCCCCAGACCGCGAAGGGCCACGAGAGGGGAATGGTCTGGAGCCCTTGCGCTAGCTGGTGGATCTGCTTGGTGTGGAATTGGCAGGCCTCATAGGACTGGACCAACTCTTTGGCGTCGCGAAGCATAGTGGGCTAGTAGAAGTCGGTGAGGAAGACCTTGTCGGCGAGGGTGCGTGACAAAGAGTGGTGGCCGCAGTCTCCCCCATGTATGTACAAGAGCAGCTCGCGCCCTTGCTCTGATGCGATGCAGTGCAGCGCGGCTCCGTTCGGGCGTTTGCGGTAGAGGTTGCTATCCCTCAAGCAGTCAGGCTCAGTCTGGAGGGCCACGCGTTCCGCTTTTGTGTCGTTCTCCTGGAGGGCACAACTTTCCAAGTAAGCCTTGAACTCTGTGGCCCAGTTCTCAGTCTGTGGCTTGAGTGCCATCAGTAGCCGAGCGCCTGAAGGTGGGCCGTAGTCTGGTGCACCTGAGGAAGGTGCGGGTGGGAGCTCTTCATGAGGCACCGGGGTGCTGGCTTTAGGAGGTGTTACAGATGGCCTGAGTAGCCTCTCCTCGAAGATGTCAGGGTTCTGGGGCTCACGATGGGACACCCGCTTGGCGATGTCGTCAGCTTCCTTGTTGTCGCCGCGAGGGATGTGCTGGAGCTCCATGCCCAGGAAGCGCTTCACGAGCTTGCGCGCCTCCTCAAGGTAGGCGGCCATGTGCTTGTCCTTCGGTTTGTAGCTCTTGTTTGAGAAGTTGATGAGGAGCTGATGAGGACAAAAATACCATTGTTACACCCACAGCCCCTACTGCTATACATACTGGACCAATTACTAGAGCTCGCGCACGGCAATTGAATTACCATGTACTTTCGTTTCTTGGTGACAATTCTAATGTTCATGAGAATATGATGCTTCCTAAATTGGATACATTTGTGTTGATTACTAATGAAGGGCCTAGCATGGACAAGGGGGATCAACACTAGAGCAGGATCAAGCATGGAGATGAAGGCACGCGCGAAGGGATACAGTATGGCGTTTCTAGTGCATATTTGAGCACTTTGAAGCCACCGTGATGACCTACAAGGACATGGACAAAATATACAAGATGCCTCTTCATAAATTTCGTCCACAGCTTATTTTAGGTGTTGCGCCACCTTATTTTTGGGCCAGGCCGATGTAATTTCAAAATACTTAAGTATAGGCAGTTTTTAGAGTCCGTATGTGTGGGGAAACAAGAGTTAGGGTTGGTTTCGGACCCTTCCCCCAAGGGCCATGAAATTACCCCCTCTTCCTCCATATATACAACCCTTAGGGCACCGTTTAGACTTTGGGTTTTGTTTAGATTAAAACTTCGCCATAGCAGCAACTTCGCGTACTTCGTTTGTGTTCAATGACCACACCAAGACATCACAGAACCCCACCTTCATTAATAAAGCATTCCTCTTATATTCGCAATATCCAGATTCCAATTTTAGTTTCTTGCTTGTTCTTCGTTTTCTTGCAGGAAATATACCTTCGTGGTCAGGTTGATCGAGCTCCGGCGTGGTCAATAACCTCTCGGAGTTGGTTTAGCGATTGCTAAGGCGCGACGTCCTCACACGTTGGTAGTCGGATCATCATAGTCTACTCCACCAAAAACGATAGCCACCATCTCATCGAAAGATGGGACACCCTCTTCTCGATCAAGTTCATCATATCCGAACCAATCTGAGCCTTTGCATAATCTTTTTAGATTTTTGCTTTGTTGAATTTTCGGTTGCATCGTCGTGTCGAGTTGCTGGTCTTACCGTCTAGTTCCTTTAGAGTTTCGAGTTATGGTCACAGGTCTTCACGCCACCGCCGCACCTTCGTCATCACTGCCACATATCACCACCCCACCAGATCCATCACCGCTGCCATATACCACCATATCTTCGCCATTAATCTGAGTCCACATATACTACTATATATACGCCACCAATCCGAGTCCATATATACCACACCACCAATCCAAGTACACATATATCATTGTCCTATACCATACCCAATCCAAGTTCTGTTCATACTAGGTTTGTTTTTGAGACCCATCTAATTTCCAATTCGTTTTTCCTTGCCTGAGTAGGTTTCGAAAAAAAAAGTCTGGAGATCCCTGGGCAGTTTTTAGGCCAAAATTTCGGTAGTCAAAAATATTTTTCCCTATCCTATTTTTAGGTCCCAGGGAGCGTTTTGAGACACTTGCTATCATAGTGATTTTTTGTTGCACTTATTGGTCATCACTGCCCTGATTTCTGAAAAAAATAGTCAATTTTTTTTCGTGCCTACGCTGTTATTTTCACTTGGGAAGAGTTTTGAGACACTCGCCATTATAGTGATTTTTCGCAAAAAAAGAGCGCCAAAAAAAAGTGCGCAAAAATATTCCAGAGTGTGCTTTTCCCTTGTTTATGTGCCACGCCGTGATTTTGTTAGTTTTCTAGGCTCGCGTCTCTAGTACGGTCTAGCCTAGGACTAGCACAGTACCGTCGTTGAGCATTCATTTAACTTTGCATCTCTGAATTGATTAGTGCTGACCCTTTTTGCTACCATATTATAAGCCTTTCCGGCTCCACATACATCTACGTCGTGCGTTTGACTCTCCCTGGTAACGCTCTATTCAAGCTTTGAGAGTTTTGACTACAACGGTTGCCGATCACCAACACCACCGCCACTTCCTAACAGTCTATAGGATCATATTCTTGTGTTTTTCTCTTGCTGCTAACCATGCCAGGATCACAAGCGGATGAGCTGGACTGGGAGAACATGACGAACAAAGAGCTCCATGATAAATTCCAGGAAATGTTGGGTCAACAGGTAGAAGAAGTGATGGCCAGTTTTGGCAAGGCATTAGCGAGGATTGACGACATTGAGAAGACAATTGACAACAAGTTGGATGCCAAGTTCGCTGAACTGTTTGTGCGTCTACCTCCACCTACTACCTCTACTGCACCATTGCAACAATAACAACAACAACAACCACCACCTCCACATCGCGAAACAGCCCTCCGCCGAGCGAGCCATGTTCCTCTTGAGCCTCGCCAAACTTCTGGTGCCGCTGCTACTGCTGTTGATGCTTCTATGGCTCCTGCTGCTGCGGAGGAGGATGATTACGTGGGCGATTATGACGATGAGGTTGATCAAAATCAAAACTACGTGCAACCACCAGCACCACCACCAGGTCGTCCACATGCAAATAATCGTAATGGTAGGCCTGCACCACCACCTCAGGTACGAAATCATGACCATCTTCCTAAACTAAAATTGGATATTCCACCATTCGAGGGTAGATATGTTCCTGATATATATCTTACTTGGGAGTTAGAAATTGAACAACATTTTACATGTTTACAATATCCCGAGGAAAGACATGTTGCTGCTGCTGTGTGTGCTTTCACTAGTTTTGCATGTGTTTGGTGGTCTGAACATTGTATATTATATCCTATTCCAGCTACTTGGGCTGCTTTGAAAACTGCTATGCATACTCGTTGGGTTCCACCATATTATCAACGTGAATTACTTCAAAAACTGCAGCGTTTGAGACAAGGAAAAAATTCTGTAGAGGAGTATTATCAGGAATTACAAACTGGCATGATTAGATGTGGTATTGTTGAGGATAATGAGGCTATGCTTGCATGTTTTATGGGTGGATTAAATAGAGAGATATAGACCATTTTAGAGTATAAGGAGTATAACAATATCACTCGTTTATTCCATCTTGCTTGCAAAGCTGAACGTGAAGTGTAGGATCGCCAGGCATTGGCGCGAACTAACTTTTCTGCAGGTCGACCTTCATCATGGACACCGCGTGCATCCTCTAGTTCCACATGTTCTGCTGCACCGGCACCTCCGTCAACTGCCACCTACAACCGTGATACAAGAAAGCTGGCACAACCACCACTATCTGCCAAGAGCACACCTACCAGGCCTACACAGAGCTCTTCTTCATCCATGGCATCAACAGGGCACACACATGATATTATTTGTCATCGTTGTAAGGGTAGAGGTCATTATGTGAGAGAATGCCAATCTCCGCGTGTTATGATTGCTACTGAGGATGGTGGGTATGAGTCCGCTAGTGACTATGATGAGGAGACTTTGGCTCTTATTACAAGTGAAGAACACGGTGGAGATGATTCTGATCATGAGACGCAATACATGGTTGCTGAAGATGCTGATAGGTATGAAAGTTTAGTTGCTCAACGTGTTTTGAGTGTGCAGGTCACACAAGCTGAGCAAAATCAGAGGCGTAATTTGTTCCATACAAAGGGAGTTGTCAAGGAACGTTCTGTTCACGTCATCATAGATGGAGGGAGCTGCAAAAACTTGGCTAGCATGGAGATGGTGGAGAAGCTATCTCTCACCACAAGACCACATCCACATCCTTACTACATCCAATGGTTCAACAACAGCGGCAAGGTTAAGGTAACACGTATTGTTCGTGTGCATTTTAGTATCTCTACATATGCTGATTATGTTGATTGTGATGTGGTACCCATGCAAGCATGTTCCTTATTACTTGGTAGACCATGGCAATTTGATAAAAATTCTGTGCACCATGGTAGAAACAATCAGTATACTCTTGTTCATAAGGATAAACATATTCCTTTGCTTCCTATGTCTCCTGATTCCATTTTGAAAGATGATATTAATAGAGCTAATAAAGCAAAACAGGAGAAAAATAAGAGTGAAAATCAGATTGTGGCAAAAGAATTTGAGCAACAAATGAAGCCTAATAATAAACCATCTAGCGTTGCTTCTGAAATTAAATTGAAAAGTGCATGTTTACTTGCCATCAAATCTGTTATTGATGAGCTAGATTTCAGCAAATCTGTTTGCTATGCTTTTGTGTGCAAAGAGGCACTATTTTCATTCGAGGACGTGCCTTCCTCTTTGCCTCCTGCTGTCACTAACATTTTGCAGGAGTTCGCTGACGTCTTTCCACAAGACATGCCACCGGGATTACCACCTATTCGAGGGATTGAGCATCAGATTGACTTAATTCCCGGTGCTTCACTACCAAACCGTGCGCCATACCATACCAATCCAGAGGAGACGAAAGAGATTATGCGTCAAGTACAGGAGCTGCTCGACAAATATTATATACGCGAATCTCTTAGTCCTTGTGTTGTTCCTATTATACTAGTGCCAAAAAAGGATGGTACGTCGCGTATGTGTGTTGATTGTAGAGGCATTAATAATATTACTATTCATTATCATCATCCTATTCCTAGGCTAGATGATATGCTTGATGAATTGAGTGGCTCTACAATATTCTCCAAAGTTGATTTGCATAGTGGATACCATCAAATTTGTATGAAATTGGGAGATGAATGGAAAACAGCATTTAAAACTAAGTTTGGATTATATGAGTGGTTAGTCATGCCTTTTGGGTTAACTAATGCACCTAGTACTTTCATGAGATTAATGAACGAAGTTTTTCGTCCTTTTATTGGACGATTTGTGGTAGTTTACTTTGATGATATATTGATTTATAGCAGATCTTTGGAGGAACATTTGGAACATTTACCTGCTCTTTTTATTGCTCTACGTGATGCATGTTTGTTTTAGTAACCTTGGGAAGTGCACCTTTTGCACCGACCGAGTATCTTTTCTTGGCTATGTTGTTGCTCCACAGGGAATTGAAGTTGATAAAGCCAAGATTGAAGCTATTGAGGGTTGGCCGCAGCCCAAAACGGTCACACAAGTGAGGAGTTTCCTTGGCCTCGCTGGTTTCTATAGGCATTTTGTGAGAGATTTCAGCACCATTGTTGCACCTCTCAATGAGCTTACAAAGAAGGATGTGCCTTTTGTTTGGGGTACCGCACAGGAAGAAGCCTTCACGGTATTGAAAGATAACTTGACACATGCTCCTCTACTCCAACTTCCTGATTTTAATAAGACTTTTGAGCTTGAATGTGATGCTAGTGGAGTTGGATTAGGAGGTGTGTTATTATAAGATGTTAAACCTGTTGCATACTTTTCTGAAAAATTGAGTGGGCCTAGTCTGAACTATTCTACTTATGATAAAGAATTATATGCTCTTGTTCGGACTTTAGAAACATGGCAACATTATTTATGGCCCAAAGAATTTGTTATTCATTCTGATCATGAATCTTTGAAACATATTAAAAGTCAAGCAAAACTGAACCGTAGACATGCTAAATGGGTTGAATTCATTGAGACTTTCCCTTATGTCATTAAACACAAGAAGGGTAAAGAAAATGTTTTTGCTGATGCTTTGTCTCATCGTTATACTATGCTTTCACAACTTGACTTTAAAATATTTGGTTTGGAGACCATCAAAGATCAATATGTGCATGATCCTGAATTTAAAGATGTATTGCAGAATTGTAAAGAAGGGAGAACATGGAACAAGTTCGTTGTTAACGATGGATTTGTGTTCCGTGCTAACAAGTTATGCATTCCAGCTAGCTCTGTTCGTCTTTTGTTGTTGCAGGAGGCGCATGGAGGAGGATTAATGGGACACTTTGGCGTGAAGAAGACAGAGGATGTACTTGCTACACATTTCTTTTGGCCAAAGATGAGACGGGATGTTGAGCGTTTTGTTGCTCGTTGCACTACATGTCAAAAATCTAAGTCACGACTCAATCCTCATGGTTTATATATGCGTTTGCCTCTACCTAGTGTTCCATGGGAGGATATATCTATGGACTTTGTTTTGGGTTTACCTCGAACAAAGAAGGGGAGGGATAGCATATTTGTTGTCATGGATAGGTTCTCAAAAATGGCACACTTTATACCATGTCATAAAAGCGATGATGCTGCTAATGTTGCTGATTTATTCTTTCATGAAATTATTCGCTTGCAAGGTGTGCCAAATACTATTGTTTTAGATCGTGATACTAAACTTCTTAGCCACTTTTGGAGATGTTTATGGGCTAAGTTGGGGACTAAACTGCTTTTTAGTACTACTTGTCACCCCCAAACTGATGGACAAACGGAAGTAGTCAATAGAACACTGTCTACTATGCTTAAGGCTGTTTTCTAGAATAACAAGAAAATGTGGGAAGAATGCTTGCCTCATATTGAATTTGCTTATAATTGTTCGCTGCATTCTACTACTAAGATGTGCCCTTTTGAAATTATGTATGGTTTCCTACCTCGTGCACATATTGATTTGTTGCCTATTCCATCTTCGGAGAAGGTTAATTTTGATGCTAAACAATGTGCTGAATTGATCTTAAAAATGCATGAGATAACTAAGGAGAACATTGAGCGTATGAATGCTAAATATAAACTTGTTGAAGATAAGGGTAGAAAACGTGTTCTGTTTGCACCTGGAGATCTTGTTTGGTTACATTTGCGTAAGGATAGATTTCCTGATTAGCGCAAATCAAAGCTAATACCACGTGCTGATGGTTCTTTTAAGGTGTTAGAGAAAGTAAATGATAATGCATATAAACTGGAGCTGCCTGCAGATTTTGGGGTTAGTCCCATTTTTAACATTGCTGATTTCAAGCCTTATTTGGGTGAGGAAGATGAGCTTCCGTCGAGGATGACATCATTTCAAGAAGGGGAGGATGATGTGGACATCAATACCATTGTTACACCCACAACCCCCACTGCTATACATACTGGACCAATTACTAGAGCTCGCGCACGCCAATTGAATTACCAGGTACTTTTGTTTCTGTGTGACAATTCTAATGTTCATGAGAATATGATGCTGCCTAAATTGGATACATTTGTGTTGATTACTAATGAAGGGCCTATCATGGACAAGAGGGATGAACACTGGAGCAGGATCAAGCATGGAGATGAAGGCGCGTGCGAAGGGATCCAGAATGGCGTTTCTAGTGCATATTTGAGCACTTTGAAGCCACCGTGATGACCTACAAGGACATGGACGAAATATACAAGATGCCCCTTCATAAATTTCGTCCATAACTTATTTTAGGTGTTGCGCCACCTTATTTTTGGGCCAGGCCCATGTAATTTCGAAATACTGAAGTATAGGCAATTTTTAGAGTCCGTATGTGTGGGGAAACAAGAGTTAGGGTTGGTTTCGGACCCCTCCCCCAAGGGCTATGAAATTACCCCCTCTTCCTCCATATATACAGCCCTTAGGGCACCGTTTAGACTTTGGGTTTTGTTTAGATTAAAAGTTCGCCATAGCTGCAACTTCGCGTACTTCGATTGTGTTCAACTACCAGACCAAGACGTCACAGAACCACACCTTCATTAATAAAGCTTTCCTCTTATATTCGCAATATCCAGATTGCAATTTCTGTTTCTTGCTTGTTCATCATTTGTTTGCAGGAAATAGACCTTCGTGGTCAGGTTGATCGAGCTCCGGCGTGGTCAATAACCTCTCGGAGTTGGTTTAGCGATTGCTAAGGCGCGACTTCCTCGCACGTTCGTAATCGGATCGTCAAAGTCTACTCCACCAAAAATGATAGCCACCATCTCATCGAAAGACGGGACACCCTCGCCTCTATCAAGTTCATCATATCCGAACCAATCTGAGCCTTTGCGTAATCATTTTAGAGTTTTGCTTTGTTGAATTTTCGGTTGCATCATCATGTTGAGTTGCTGGTCTTAGCCTCTAGTTCCTTTAGAGTTTCGAGTTCTGGTCACAGGTCTTCACGCCGCCGCCACACCTTCGTCATTGCTGCCACATATCACCACCCCACCAGATCCATCACCGCTGCAATATACCACCATATCTTCGTCATCAATCCGAGACCACATATACCACCATATATACGCCACCAATCCGAGTCCATATATACCACACCTCCAATCCAAGTCCACATATATCATTGTCCTATACCATACCCAATCCGAGTTCTGTTCATACTAGGTTTGTTTTCGAGACCCATCTAATTTTTGATTCGTGTTTCCTTGCCTGAGTAGGTTTCGAAAAAAAGTCTGGAGACCCCCAGGCAGTTTTTAGGCCAAAATTTCGGCAGTCAAAAATAATTTTTCCCTATCCTATTTTTAGGTCCCAGGGAGCGTTTTGAGACACTTGCCATCATAGTGATTTTTCGTCGCACTTTTTGGTCTTCGCTGCCCTGATTTTCGGAAAAAAATAGTCAAAAAAATTTCATGCCTACCCTGTTATTTTGACTTGGGAAGAGTTTTGATACACTCGCCATTATAATGATTTTTCGCAAAAAAAAGTGCACAAAAAAAGGAGCGCAAAAAAAAGAGCACAATTTTTTTTCTAGAGTGTGCTTTTCCTTTGTTTACGTGCCGCGCCATGATTTTGTTAGTGTTCTAGGCTCGCGTCTCTAGTACGGTCTATCCTAGGACCAGCACAGTACCATCGTTGAGCGTTTATTCAACTTTGCATCTCTGAATTGATTATTGCTGACCCTTTTTGCTACCATATTATAAGCCTTTGCAGCTCCACATTGATTGCGGCTAGAACTACGTCGGTATTTCCCCAAAGAGGAAGGGATGATGCAGCACAGATACGGTAGGTAATTCCCTTAGTGATGAGACCAAGGTTATCGAACCAGTAGGAGAACCACGCAACACTACGTGAACGGCACCTACACACAAAGAACAAATACTTGCAACCCGACGTGTAAAACGGGTTGTCAATCCCTTTCGGGTAGCGGCACCAGAAATTGGCAAACGGACGTGAGAAAGTTGTAATAGATTGATAGATGCAAATAAAAGCAAATAAAATTCAGCGAGGTATTTTTGGGTTTTTGGTAATATAGATATGAAAATAAAAGATGCAAATAAATAAAAAGGCAAATAGCAATATAGATCTGAAAGTATATGATGGGAAAATAGACCCGGGGGCCGTAGATTTCACTAGTGGCTTCTCTCGAGAAAAATAGCATACGGTGGGTAAACAAATTAATGTTGGGCAATTGATAGAACTTCAACTAATCATGACGATATCCAGGCAATGATCATTATATAGGCATCACGTTCAAGATTAGTAGATCGACTCCTGCCTGCATCTACTACTATTACTCCACACATTGACCGCTATCCAGCATGCATCTAGTGTATTAAGTTCATGGAGAAACGGAGTAATGCAATAAGAACGATGACATGATGTAGACAAGATCTATTCATGTAGGAATTAGACACCATCTTGTTATCCTTAATGGCAACAATACATACGTGTCATTTCCCCTTCTGTCACTGGGATTGAGCACCGTAAGATCGAACCCATCACAAAGCACCTCTTCCCATGGCAAGAAAAATCGATATAGTTGGCCTAACTAAACCAAAGATTCGAAGAAGAAATACGAGGCTATAAGTAATCATGCATATAAGAGATCAAAAGACTCAAATAACTTTCATGGATAAAAAGATAGATCTAATCATAAACTCAAAGTTCATCGGATCCCAACAAACACACCGCAAAAAGAGTTACATCAAATAGATCTCCAAGAGACCATTGTATTGAGAATCAAAAGAGAGAGAGGAAGCCATCCAGCTACTAACTACAGACCCGAAGGTCTACAATGAACTACTCACGCATCATCGGAGAGGCACCAATGAGGATGACGAACCCCTCCATGATGGTGTCTAGATTGGATCTGTGGTTTCTGGAACTTGCGGCGGCTGGAATTGTTTTTCGTCAACTACCCTAGGGTTTTTGGACGTCCTGGGTATTTATAGAGCAAAGAGGCGGTGCGGGAGGCGGCCGAGGTGGGCAAAACCCACCTGGGCGTGCCTGGCCCCCCAGGCGCGCCCTGGTGGGTTGTGCTCACCTCGGAGCCCCCCTCAGGTACTTTCTTGGCCCATCGTGTGTCTTCTGGTCCAGAAAAAATCACCAAAAAGTTTCGCTACGTTTGGACTCCATTTGGTATTGATTTTCTGCGAAGTAAAAAACAAGCAAAAAAACAGCAACTGGCACTGGGCACTATGTCAATAGGTTAGTCCCAAAAAATGATATAAAGTTGCTATAAAATGATTGTAAAACATCCAAGAATGATAATATAATAGCATGGAACAATAAAAAATTATAGATACGTTGGAGACATATCAGCATCCCCAAGCTTAATTCCTGCTCGTCCTCGAGTAGGTAAATGATAAAAACAGAATTTTTGATGTGGAATGCTGCCTAACATGTTCATCACATATTCTTTTCTTTATAGCATGGACATTTGGACTTTTATATGATTCAAACCAATAGTCTAGTTTTGACATGAAGATTTCAATACTCAAGCATATCAACAAACAACCATGTCCTTCAAAATACCAATACTAAAGCAAGTTATCCCTAGCCCATTATGCTCAATCATTGATCCATTCATGAAACACACTCGCATATTAGCACACCCAATGCTCAAGTATGATCATAGTGCCCCTTAGTTGGTGCTTTATAAGAAAAGATGGAGACTCAAAATAAAAATTGCATAAAGTAAATAGAAAGGCCCTTCGTAGAGGAAAGTAGGGATTTGTAGTGGTGCCAGAGCTCAAAGCGAAAAAGATAGAGATAAAAACATTTTGGGTGGCATGCTTTTCCTGTCAACGAAAACGACCGAGTAATTCCCAACACTTTCTATGCTAGATATATCATAGGCGGTTCCCAAACAGAAAATAAAGTTTATTCATTTTTCCACCATACTTTCACATTCCACGGCTAACCGAATCCAAGGGTGCCGTCCATACCAACACTTTCCAAGGAATTTATTATTTGACAACATAAAGTAAATTCATTTTTCATTTAGGGACTAGGCATCCCTAATACCTTTGCCGTACTCTCGTGCAATGACAAGTGAATAAACACTCATCTTGAGAATAACACATCTAGCATGGAAAATATTGGCCACCCCCTGCCGCTTCATGAGTGGTACGAGCACACAAAAGAGAAATTTATTTTGAAAATTAGAGATGGCACATACAAATTTGCTTAGAACGGCAAAAGAATACCGCATATAGGTAGGTATAGTGGACTCATATGGCAAAACTGGGTTTAAGGATTTTGGATGCACAAGTAGTGATCATACTTAGTGCTAATGAAGGCTAGCAAAAGATTGAGAAGCATCCAACCAAGAAACGAAAAATCTCATAAGCGAGCATTAAGCATAACTAACACCGAATAATGCACCATAAGTAGGATATAATTTCATTGCATAACTATTGACTTTCATGCTTGCATAGGGAATCACAAACCATAACATCAATATTATTACTAAGCCATAATTACTCATTAACATGACTCACATATTATATCATCATATCGCAAAACTATTACAAGGAATCAAGTATATTTTGTCCAATGATCTTCATGAAAGTTTTTATTATATCCCTCTTGGATATCTATCACTTTGGGACTAATTTTATATGTTGCTTTTGATAGCTCAAACAAATCTAAGTGAAGAACATGAGCATAAAAATTTTCTTCTCTCTAAATAATTTAAGCGAAGCATGAGAGAATTTCTTCAAAAATACTAAAGCACACCGTGCTCAAAAATAATATAAGTGAAGCACTAGAGCAATTCCATATCTCATAAAGATTTAAGTGAAGCATAGAGAGCAATTCTAACAAATCATAGGATAATTTTGGCTCTCTCAAATAGGTGTGTCCAGCAAGGATACTTGACTTAAAATAAAAATCAAAACAAGCAAAGAATCATATCATACAAGATGCTCCAAGCAAAACTCATGATATGTGACAAATAAAAATATAGCTCCAAGTAAAATACCGATGGTCGTTAGAAGAAAGAGGGGATGCCACTCGGGCATCCCCAAGCTTAGTTGCTTGCTTATCTTTTAGATAATAGCTTGGGATGCCATGGGCATCCCCAAGCTTAGGCTCTTCTTACTCCTTACTCGTTCATCCATCGTGATCTCACCCAAAACTTGAAAACTTCAATCACACAAAACTCAACAAAACCTTCGTGAGATCCGTTAGTATAAGAAAACCAATCTTTACTTTAAATACTGTAGAAAACCCATTCAAATTTTGTTATTGCATTAGATATACTATATTCTAACTTTACCATGGCTTATACCCTCCAATACAAACCATAGATTCATCAAAATAAGCACACAATGCAAAGAAAACAGAATCTGTCAAAAACAGAACAGTCTGTAAAGATGCGAATTGTTCTCATACTTCTGTAACTCCAAAAATTATGAAATATTAGGAAAACATAAGAAATTTGTATATCAATCTTTTGTAAAACATTCATAATTTATCGTCTCTTATGTAATTCTAAACAATTATTTTTCTGGATGCAAAAGTTTTTGTTTTCCAACATGATCAAATCACCTATCACCAAAGCTATCCAAAGGCTTTACTTGGCACAAACACTAATTAAAACACAAAAAACACAATCATAACAGTAGCATAATTGTGCAAACACTCAAGAATAGAAATAAAAAGACAAAAATAAATTTTATTCATTGGGTTGCCTCCCAACAAGCGCTATCATTTTATGCCCCTAGCTAGGCATAAGATTTTATTGATGCTCATATAAAAGACAAGAGTTGAAACACAAAGAGAGCATCATAATACATGTGACAAACACATTTAATTCTAACATACTTCCGATGCATAGGTCTTTTATAAGCAAACAAATTATCAAGACAAGATATATCTAACATATGCAAGGAAGAAGGAAGAAACAATAGCAATCTCAACATAACGAGAGGAAATTTAATAACATGAAAATTCCTACAACCATATTTTCCTCTCTCATAATAATTACATGTAGGATCATAATCAAATTCAACAATATAGCTATCATATAAAATTTTCTCTTCATGATCCACGTGCATGCAAAGTTGACACTCTTCCAAAATGGTGAGATTATCATCAAATAAAGTCATGACCTCTCCAAACCCACTTTTATCAAAAAAATTATAAGATTGAACATTCTCCAAAGTAGTGGGATCATTATCACCTAGAGTTAATGCTCTTCCAAACCCACTTTCAATATTATTGCAAACATTATTATCAATATCATATTCATCATGAGTCTTAAATAAATTTTCAAGATCATAAGAAGAATCACCCCAATCATGATCATTGCAACAAGTAGTGGACATAGCAAAATTAGCATCCCCAAGCTTGGGGTTTTGCATATTATTAGCACAATTGACATTAATAGAACTTATAGTAAAATCCTTGCAATCATGCTTTTCATTCAAGGAGCTATCATCATTCACTTCATAAATTTCTTCATCACAATTTTCAGATTCACGAATCTCAAGCAAAACTTCATAAAGATAATCTAGTGCACTCAACTCACTAGCAATTTGTTCATCACGATTGGATCTTTTAAAAAGATTAGCAAGTGGATGGGGATCCATATCAATAGATTTTTAGCAAGCAAAAATGCAAGCAAATAGAAAACACATGGCACACAAGCAAAGAAGAGATCTGACAAGAAAATGGCGAACGAAAAAAAGAGGACGAATAAAATGGCAAATTTTTGTGAAGTGGGGGAGATGAAAATGAGAGGCAAATGGCAAATAATGTAAATTGCAAGGAGATGAGATTTGTGATTAGGAACTTGGTAGGTGTTGATGGTGTCTCCCCGGCAACGGCGCCAGAAATTCCTTTTGATTGCGGCTAGAACTACGTCGGTATTTCCCCAAAGAGGAAGGGATGATGCAGCACAGCTATGGTAGGTATTTCCCTTGGTGATGAGACCAAGGTTATTGAACTAGTAGGAGAACCACGCAACAATACGTGAACGGCACCTGCACACAAAGAACAAATACTTGCAACCCGACGTGTAAAAGGGGTTGTCAATCCCTTTCGGGTAGCGGCGCCAGAAATTGGCAAACGGACGTGAGAAAGTTGTAATAGATTGATAGATGCAAATAAAAGAAAATAAAATTCAGCGATGTATTTTTAGGTTTTTGATAATATAGATCTAAAAATAAAAGATGTAATAAATAAAAAGGCAAATAGCAATATAGATCTGAAAGTATATGATGGGAAAAAAGACCCGGGGGCCGTAGATTTCACTAGTGGCTTCTCTTGAGAAAAATAGCATACGGTGGGTAAACAAATTACTATTGGGCAATTGATAGAGCTTCAATTAATCATGACGATATCCAGGCAATGATCATTATATAGGCATCACGTCCAAGATTAGTAGACCGACTCCTACCTGCATCTACTACTATTACTCCACACATCGACCGCTATCCAGCATGCATCTAGTATATTAAGTTCATGGAGAAACGGAGTAATGCAATAAGAACGATGACATGATGTAGACAAGATCTATTCATGTAGGAACTAGACCCCATCTTGTTATCCTTAATGGCAACGATACATACGTGTCATTTCCCCTTCTGTCACTGGGATTGAGCACCGTAAGATCAAACCCATCACAAAGCACCTCTTCCCATGGCAAGAAAAATCGATCTAGTTGGCCTAACTAAACCAAAGATTCGAAGAAGAAATACGAGGCTATAAGTAATCATGCATAAAAGAGATCAAAAGACTCAAATAACTTTCATGGATAAAAAGATAGATCTGATCATAAACTCAAAGTTCACCGGATCCCAACAAACACACCGCAAAGAGAGTTACATCAAATAGATCTCCAAGAGACCATTGTATTGAGAATCAAAAGAGAGAGAGGAAGCCATCTAGATACTAACTACGGACCCGAAGGTCTACAATGAACTACTCACGCATCATCGGAGAGGCACCAATGAGGATGATGAACCCATTCGTGATGGTGTCTAGATTGGATCTGTGGTTTCTGGAACTTGCGACGGCTGGAATTGTTTTTCGTCGACTCCCCTAGAGTTTTTGGATGTCCAGGGTATTTATAGAGCAAAGAGGCGGTGCGGGAGGCGGCCGAGGTGGGCACAACCCACCGGGGCATGCCTGGGCGGGGTTGTGCTCCCCTCAGAGCGCCCTGGTGGGTTTTGCTCCCCTCGGAGCCCCCCTCGGGTACTTTCTTAGCCCATCGTGTGTCTTCTGGTCCAGAAAAAATCACCAAAAAGTTTCGCTGTGTTTGGACTCCGTTTGGTATTGATATTCTACGAAGTAAAAAACAAGCAAAAAACAGTAACTGGCACTAGGCACTATGTCAATAGGTTAGTCCCAAAAAATGATATAAAGTTGCTATAAAATGATTGTAAAACATCCAAGAATGATAATATAACAGCATGGAATAATCAAAAATTATAGATACGTTGGAGATGTATCACACATACATCTACGTTGTGTGTTTGACTCTCCCTGGTAATCGCTCTATCCAAGCTTTGAGAGTTTTGACTACAACGGTTGCCGATCACCACCTGCTGCTTGGTAAGAACTGGGAAGAATTTGAGATTCCCTTGACGGATTTGTGACTTTCCACAACAGCACCGCCACTTCCTAGCAGTCTATAGGATCATATTCTTGTGTTTTTGTCTTGCCGCTAACCATGCCAGGATCACAAGCGGATGAGCTAGACTGGGAGAACATGACGAACAAGGAGCTCCATGATAAATTCTAGGAAATGTTGGGTCAACAAGTAGAAGACGTGATGGCCAGTTTTGGCAAGGCATTAGTGAGGATTGATGACATTGAGAAGACAATTGACAACAAGTTGGATGCCAAGTTCGCTGAACTATTTGCGCGTCTACCTCCACCTACTGCCTCTATTGCACCATTGCAACAACAACAACAACAACCACCTCCACATCGCGAAACAGCCCTCCGCCGAGCGAGCCATGTTCCTCTTGAGCCTGGCCAAACTTCTAGTGCCGCTGCTACTGCTGTTGATGCTTCTGTGGCTCCTGCTGCAGCGGAGGAGGACGATTACGTGGGCGATTATGAGGATGAGGTTGATCAAAATCAGAACTACGTGCAACCACCAGCACCACCACCAGGTCATCCACATGCAAATAATCATAATGGTAGGCCTGCACCACCACCTCAGGTACGAGATCATGACCATCTTCCTAAACTAAAATTGAATATTCCACCATTCGAGGGTAGATATGTTCCTGATATATATCTTACTTGGGAGTTAGAAACTGAACAATGTTTTACATGTTTATAATATCCCGAGGAAAGACGTGTTGTTGTTGTTGTTGTGTGTGCTTTCACTAGTTTTGCATGTGTTTGGTGGTCTGAACATTGTAGATTATATCCTATTCCAGCTACTTGGGCTGCTTTGAAAACTGCTATGCATACTCGTTGGGTTCCACCATATTATCAACGTGAATTACTTCAAAAACTGCAGCGTTTGAGACAAGGAAAAAATTCTGTAGAGGAGTATTATCAGGAATTACAAACTGGCATGATTAGATGTGGTATTGTTGAGGATAATGAGGCTATGCTTGCACGTTTTATGGGTGAATTAAATAGAGAGATACAGAACATTTTAGAGTATAAGGAGTATAACAATATCACTCATTTATTCCATCTTGCTTGCAAAGCTGAACGTGAAGTGCAGGATCGCCAGGCATTGGCGCGAACTAACTTTTCTGCAGGTCGACCTTCGTCATGGACACCGCATCCTCTACTTCCACACGTTCTGCTGCACCGGCACCTCTGTCAGCTACCCCCTCCAACCGTGATACAAGAAAGCAGGCACAACCACCACTATCTGCCAAGAGCACACCTGCCGGGCCTGCACAGAGCTCTTCTTCATCCATGGCATCAACAGGGCACACACATGATATTATTTGTCGTCGTTGTAAGGGTAGAGGTCATTATGCGAGAGAATGCCAATCTCCGCGTGTTATGATTGCTACTGAGGATGGTGGGTATGAGTCCTCTAGTGACTATGATGAGGAGACTTTGGCTCTTATTACAAGTGAAGAACACAATGGAGATGATTCTGATCATGAGACGCAATACATGGCTGCTGAAGATGCTGATAGGTATGAAAGTTTAGTTGCTCAACGTGTTTTGAGTGTGCAGGTCACATAAGCTGAGCAAAATCAGAGGCATAATTTGTTACATACAAAGGGAGTTGTGAAGGAACGTTCTGTTCGCGTCATCATAGATGGATGGAGCTGCAAAAACTTGGCTAGCATGGAGATGGTGGAGAAGCTATGTCTCACCACAAGACCACATCCACATCCTTACTACATCCAATGGTTCAACAACAGCGGCAAGGTTAAGGTAACACGTACTGTTCATGTGCATTTTAGTATCTCTACATATGCTGATTATGTTGATTGTGATGTGGAACCCATGCAAGCATGTTCCTTATTACTTGGTAGACCATGGCAATTTGATAAAAATTCTGTGCACCATGGTAGAAACAATCAGTATACTCTTGTTCATAAGGATAAACATATTGCTTTGCTTCCTATGTCTCCTGATTCCAGCAAATCTGTTTGCTATGCTTTTGTGTGCAAAGAGGCACTATTTTCATTCGAGGACGTGCCTTCCTCTTTGCCTCCTGCTGTCACTAACATTTTGCAGGAGTTCGCTGACGTCTTTCCACAAGACGTGCCACTGGGATTACCACCTATTCGAGGGATTGAGCATCAGATTGACTTAATTCCCGGTGCTTCACTACCAAACCATGCGTCATACCATACCAATCCAGAGGAGACGAAGGAGATTACGCGTCAAGTACAGGAGCTGCTCGACAAAGATTATATACGTGAATCTCTTAGTCCTTGTGTTGTTCCTATTATACTAGTGCCAAAAAAGGATGGTACGTCGCGTATGTGTGTTGATTGTAGAGGCATTAATAATATTACTATTCATTATCGTCATCCTATTCCTAGGCTAGATGATATGCTTGATGAATTGAGTGGCTCTACAATATTCTCCAAAGTTGATTTGCGTAGTGGATACCATCAAATTCGTATGAAAATGGGAGATGAATGGAAAACAGCATTTAAAACTAAGTTTGGATTATATGAGTGGTTAGTCATGCCTTTTGGGTTAACTAATGCACCTAGTACTTTCATGAGATTAATGAACGAAGTTTTACGTGCTTTTATTGGACGATTTGTGGTAGTTTACTTTGATGATATATTGATTTATAGCAGATCTTTGGAGGAACATTTGGAACATTTACCTGCTGTTTTTATTGCTCTACGTGATGCACGTTTGTTTTGGTAACCTTGGGATGTGCACCTTTTGCATCGACCGAGTATCTTTTCTTGGCTATGTTGTTGCTCCACAGGGAATTGAAGTTGATAAAGCCAAGATTGAAGCTATTGAGGGTTGGCCGCAGCCCAAAACGGTCACACAAGTGAGGAGTTTCCTTGGCCTCGCTGGTTTCTATAGGCGTTTTGTGAGAGATTTCAGCACCATTGCTGCACCTCTCAATGAGCTTACAAAGAAGGATGTGCCTTTTGTTTGGGGTACCGCACAGGAAGAAGCCTTCACAGTATTGAAAGATAAGTTGACACATGCTCCTCTACTCCAACTTCCTGATTTTAATAAGACTTATGAGCTTGAATGTGATGCTAGTGGAGTTGGATTAGGAGGTGTGTTACTATAAGATGGTAAACCTGTTGCATAATTTTCTACAAAAATTGAGTGGGCCTAGTCTGAACTATTCTACTTATGATAAAGAATTATATGCTCTTGTTCGGACTTTAGAAACATGGCAACATTATTTATGGCCCAAAGAATTTGTTATTCATTCTGATCATGAATCTTTGAAACATATTAAAAGTCAAGCAAAACTGAACCGTAGACATGCTAAATGGGTCGAATTCATTGAGACTTTCCCTTATGTCATTAAACACAAGAAGGGTAAAGAAAATGTTATTGCTGATGCTTTGTCTCGTCGTTATACTATGCTTTCACAACTTGACTTTAAAATATTTGGTTCTGAGACCATCAAAGATCAATATGTGCATGATCCTGAATTTAAAGATGTATTGCAGAATTGTAAAGAAGGTAGAACATGGAACAAGTTCATTGTTAACGATGGATTTGTGTTCCGTGCTAACAAGCTATGCATTCCAGCTAGCTCTGTTCGTCTTTTGTTGTTGCAGGAGGCGCATGGAGGAGGATTAATGGGACACTTTGGCGTGAAGAAGACAGAGGATGTACTTGCTACACATTTCTTTTGGCCAAAGATGAGACGGGATGTTGAGCGCTTTGTTGCTCGTTGCACTACATGTCAAAAAGCTAAGTCACGACTCAATCCTCATGGTTTATATATGCCTTTGCCTCTACCTGGTGTTCCATGGGAGGATATATCTATGGACTTTGTTTTGGGTTTACCTCGAACAAAGAAGGGGAGGGATAGCATATTTGTTGTCATGGATAGGTTCTCGAAAATGGCACACTTTATACCATGTCATAAAAGCGATGATGCTGCTAATGTTGCTGATTTATTCTTTCGTGAAATTATTCGCTTGCAAGGTGTGCCAAATACTATTGTTTCAGATCGTGATACTAAACTTCTTAGCCACTTTTGGAGATATTTATGGGCTAAGTTGGGGACTAAACTGCTTTTTAGTACTACTTGTCACCCCCAAACTAATGGACAAACGGAAGTAGTCAATAGAACATTGTCTACTATGCTTAAGGCTGTTTTGTAGAATAACAAGAAAATGTGGGAAGAATGCTTGCCTCATATTGAATTTGCTTATAATCGTTCGCTGCATTCTACTACTAAGATGTGCCCTTTTGAAATTGTGTATGGTTTCCTACCTCGTGCTCATATTGATTTGTTGCCTATTCAATCTTCGGAGAAGGTTAATTTTGATGCTAAACAACATGCTGAATTGATCTTAAAAATGCATGAGATAACTAAGGAGAACATTGAGCGTATGAATGCTAAATATAAACTTGTTGGAGATAAGGGTAAAAAACGTGTTCTGTTTGCACCTGGAGATCTTGTTTGGTTACATTTGCGTAAGGATAGATTTCCTGATTAGCGCAAATCAAAGCTAATACCACATGTTGATGGTCCTTTTAAGGTGTTAGATAAAGTAAATGATAATGCATATAAACTGGAGCTGCCTGCAGATTTTGGGGTTAGTCCCATTTTTAACATTGCAGATTTCAAGCCTTATTTGGGTGAGGAAGATGAGCTTCCGTCGAGGATGACATCATTTCAAGAAGGGGAGGATGATATGGACATCAATACCATTGTTACACCCACAACCCCCACTGCTATACATACTGGACCAATTGCTAGAGCTCGCGCACGCCAATTGAATTACCAGGTACTTTTGTTTCTTGGTGACAATTCTAATGTTCATGAGAATATGATGCTACCTAAATTGGATACATTTGTGTTGATTACTAATGAAGGGCCTAGCATGGACAAGAGGGATGAACTCTGGAGCAGGATCAAGCATGGAGATGAAGGCGCGTGCGAAGGGATCCAGAATGGCATTTCTAGTGCATATTTGAGCACTTTGAAGCCACCGTGATGACCTACAAGGACATGGACGAAATATACAAGATGCCCCTTCATAAATTTCGTCCATAACTTATTTTAGGTGTTGCGCCACCTTATTTTTGGGCCAGGCCCATGTAATTTCGAAATACTTAAGTATAGGCAATTTTTAGAGTCCGTATGTGTGGGGAAACAAGAGTTAGGGTTGGTTTCGGACCCCTCCCCCAAGGGCCATGAAATTCCCCCCTCTTCCTCCATATATACAGCCCTTAGGGCACCGTTTAGACTTTGGGTTTTGTTTAGATTAAAAGTTCACCATAGCTGCAACTTCACGTACTTCGATTGTGTTCAACTACCAGACCAAGATGTCACAGAACCACACCTTCATTATAAAGCTTTCCTCTTATATTCGCAATATCCAGATTGCAATTTCAGTTTCTTGCTTGTTCTTCATTTGTTTGCAGGAAATAGACCTTCGTGGTCAGGTTGATCGAGCTCCGGCGTGGTCAATAACCTCTCGGAGTTTGTTTAGCGATTGCTAAGGCGCGACTTCCTCGCACGTTCGTAATCGGATCGTCAAAGTCTACTCCACCAAAAATGATAGCCACCATCTCATCGAAAGACGGGACACCCTCGCCTCTATCAAGTTCATCATATTCGAACCAATCTGAGCCTTTGCGTAATCATTTTAGAGTTTTGCTTTGTTGAATTTTCGGTTGCATCGTCGTGTTGAGTTGCTGGTCTTAGCGTCTAGTTCCTTTAGAGTTTCGAGTTCTGGTCACAGGTCTTCACGCCGCCGCCACACCTTCGTCATTGCTGCCACATATCACCACCCCACTAGATCCATCACCGCTGCAATATACCACCATATCTTCGCCATCAATCCGTGACCACATATACCATCATTTATACGCCACCAATCCGAGTCCATATATACCACACCTCCAATCCAAGTCCACATATATCATTGTCCTATACCATACCCAATCTGAGTTCTGTTCATCCTAGGTTTGTTTTCGAGACCCATCTAATTTTCGATTCGTGTTTCCTTGCCTGAGTAGGTTTCGAAAAAAAAGTCTGGAGACCCCCAGGCAGTTTTTAGGCCAAAATTTCGGCAGTCAAAAATATTTTTTCCGTATCCTATTTTTAGGTCCCAGGGAGCGTTTTGAGACACTTGCCATCATAGTGATTTTTCGTCGCACTTTTTGGTCTTCGCTGCCCTGATTTCCGGAAAAAAATAGTCAAAAAAAATTCGTGCCTACCCTGTTATTTTGACTTGGGAAGAGTTTTGAGCCACTCGCCATTATAATGATTTTTCGCAAAAAAAAGTGCACAAAAAAAGGAGCGCAAAAAAAAGAGCACAAAAAATATTCTAGAGTGTGCTTTTCCCTTGTTTATGTGCCGCGCCATGATTTTGTTAGTGTTCTAGGCTCGCGTCTCTAGTACGGTCTAGCCTAGGACCAGCACAGTACCATCGTTGAGCATTTATTCAACTTTGCATCTCTGAATTGATTATTGCTGACCCTTTTTGCTACCATATTATAAGCCTTTGCAGCTCCACATTGATTGCGGCTAGAACTACGTCGGTATTTCCCCAAAGAGGAAGTGATGATGCAGCACAGATACGGTAGGTAATTCCCTTAGTGATGAGACCAAGGTTATCGAACCAGTAGGAGAACCACGCAACACTACGTGAACGGCACCTACACACAAAGAACAAATACTTGCAACCCGACGTGTAAAACGGGTTGTCAATCCCTTTCGGGTAGCGGCGCCAGAAATTGGCAAACGGACGTGAGAAAGTTGTAATAGATTGATAGAGGCAAATAAAAGCAAATAAAATTCAGCGAGGTATTTTTGGGTTTTTGGTAATATAGATATGAAAATAAAAGATGCAAATAAATAAAAAGGCAAATAGCAATATAGATCTGAAAGTATATGATGGGAAAATAGACCCGGGGGCCGTAGATTTCACTAGTGGCTTCTCTCGAGAAAAATAGCATACGGTGGGTAAACAAATTAATGTTGGGCAATTGATAGAACTTCAAATAATCATGACGATATCCAGGCAATGATCATTATATAGGCATCACGTCCAAGATTAGTAGATCGACTCCTGCCTGCATCTACTACTATTACTCCACACATCGACCGCTATCCAGCATGCATCTAGTGTATTAAGTTCATGGAGAAACGGAGTAATGCAATAAGAACGATGACATGATGTAGACAAGATCTATTCGTGTAGGAATTAGACACCATCTTGTTATCCTTAATGGCAACAATACATACGTGTCATTTCCCCTTCTGTCACTGGGATTGAGCACCATAAGATCGAACCCATCACAAAGCACCTCTTCCCATGGCAAGAAAAATCGATATAGTTGGCCTAACTAAACCAAAGATTCGAAGAAGAAATACGAGGCTATAAGCAATGTTGGGGATATCGCTTATCGGGAACTTATCGGTCGACCCATGATAAGGGGTAAATCGGCCAGTTTATCGGCATATCGGTCGATTTATCGCCATATCGGCTGATTTATCGGCCGATTTATCTTATCGGTGGGACACCGGTAAGCGATAAATCGGCCGATTTATCGGAATATCGGAAGATATCTTGAACAGTGGCTATAAGTAATCATGCATATAAGAGATCAAAAGACTCAAATAACTTTCATGGATAAAAAGATAGATCTGATCATAAACTCAAAGTTCATCGGATCCCAACAAACACACCGCAAAAAGAGTAACATCAAATAGATCTCCAAGAGACCATTGTATTGAGAATCAAAAGAGAGAGAGGAAGCCATCTAGCTACTAACTACAGACCCGAAGGTCTACAATGAACTACTCACGCATCATCGGAGAGGCACCAATGAGGATGACGAACCCCTCCGTGATGGTGTCTAGATTGGATCTGTGGTTTCTGGAACTTGCGGCGGCTGGAATTATTTTTCGTCGACTACCCTAGGGTTTTTGGACATCCAGGGTATTTATAGAGCAAAGAGGCGGTGCGGGAGGCGGCCGAGGTGGGCAAAACCCACCTGGGCGCGCCTGGCCCCCCAGGCGCGCCCTGGTGGGTAGTGCTCACCTCGGAGCCCCCCTCAGGTACTTTCTTGGCCCATCATGTGTCTTCTGGTCCTCTGGTCCAGAAAAATCACCAAAAAGTTTCGCTGCGTTTGGACTCCGTTTGGTATTGATTTTCTGTGAAGTAAAAAACAACCAAAAAAACAGCAACTGGCACTGGGCACTATGTCAATAGGTTAGTCCCAAAAAATGATATAAAGTTGCTATAAAATGATTGTAAAACATCCAAGAATGATAATATAATAGCATGGAACAATAAAAAATTATAGATACGTTGGAGACGTATCAGCATCCCCAAGCTTAATTCCTGCTCGTCCTCGAGTAGGTAAATGATAAAAACAGAATTTTTGATGTGGAATGCTGCCTAACATGTTCATCACATATTCTTTTCTTTATAGCATGGACATTTGGACTTTATATGATTCAAACCAATAGTCTAGTTTTGACATGAAGATTTCAATACTCAAGCATATCAACAAACAACCATGTCCTTCAAAATACCAATACTAAAGCAAGTTATCCCTAGCCCATTATGCTCAATCATTGATCCATTCATGAAACACACTCGCATATTAGCACACCCAATGCTCAAGTATGATCATAGTGCCCCTTAGTTGGTGCTTTATAAGAAAAGATGGAGACTCAAAATAAAAATTGCATAAAGTAAATAGAAAGGCCCTTCGCAGAGGGAAGTAGGGATTTGTAGTGGTGCCTGAGCTCAAAGCGAAAAAGATATAGATAAAAACATTTTGGGTGGCATGCTTTTCCTGTCAACGAAAACGACCGAGTAATTCACAACACTTTCCATGCTAGATATATCATAGGCGGTTCCCAAATAGAAAATAAAGTTTATTCATTTTTCCACCATACTTTCACATTCCACGGCTAACCGAATCCAAGGGTGCCGTCCATACCAACACTTTCCAAGGAATTTATTATTTGACAACATAAAGTAAATTCATTTTTCATTTCGGGACTAGGCATCCCTAATACCTTTGCCGTACTCTCATGCAATGACAAGTGAATACACACTCATCTTGAGAATAACACATCTAGCATGGAAAATATTGGCCACCCCCTGCCGCTTCATGAGTGGTACGAGCACACAAAAGAGAAATTTATTTTGAAAATTAGAGATGGCACATACAAATTTGCTTAGAACGGCAAAAGAATACCGCATATAGGTAGGTATAGTGGACTCATATGGCAAAACTGGGTTTAAGGATTTTGGATGCGCAAGTAGTGATCATACTTAGTGCAAATGAAGGCTAGCAAAAGATTGAGAAGCATCCAACCAAGAAACGAAAAATCTCATAAGCGAGCATTAAGCATAACTAACACCGAATAATGCACCACAAGTAGGATATAATTTCATTGCATAACAATTGACTTTCGTGCTTGCATAGGGAATCGCAAACCTTAACATCAATATTATTACTAAGCCATAATTACTCATTAACATGACTCACATATTATATCATCATATCGCAAAACTATTACAAGGAATCAAGTTTATTTTGTCCAATGATCTTCATGAAAGTTTTTATTATATCCCTCTTGGATATCTATCACTTTGGGACTAATTTTATATGTTGCTTTTGATAGCTCAAACAAATCTAAGTGAAGAACATGAGCATAAAATTTTTCTTCTCTCTAAATAATTTAAGCGAAGCATGAGAGAATTTCTTCAAAAATACTAAAGCACACCATGCTAAAAAATAATATAAGTGAAGCACTAGAGCAATTCCATATCTCATAAAGATTTAAGTGAAGCATAGAGAGCAATTCTAACAAATCATAGGATAATTTTGGCTCTCTCAAATAGGTGTGTCCAGCAAGGATACTTGACTTAAAATAAAAATCAAAACAAGCAAAGACTAATATCATACAAGACGATCCAAGCAAAACTCATGATATGTGACGAATAAAAATATAGCTCCAAGTAAAATACCGATGGTCGTTAGAAGAAAGAGCGGATGCCACTCGGGCATCCCCAAGCTTAGTTGCTTGCTTCTCTTTTAGATAATAGCTTGGGATGCCATGGGCATCCCCAAGCTTAGGCTCTTCTTAATCCTTACTCCTTCATCCATCATGATCTCACCCAAAACTTGAAAACTTCAATCACACAAAACTCAACAAAACCTTCGTGAGATCCGTTAGTATAAGAAAACCAATCTTTACTTTAAATACTGTAGAAAACCCATTCAAATTTTGTTATTGCATTATATATACTATATTCTAACTTTACCATGGCTTCTACCCTCCAATACAAACCATAGATTCATCAAAATAAGCACACAATGCAAAGAAAATAGAATCTGTCAAAAACAGAACAGTCTGTAAAGATGCGAATTGTTCTCATACTTCTGTAACTCCAAAAATTCTGAAAAATTAGGAAAACAGAAGAAATTTGTATATCAATCTTGTGTAAAACATTCATAATTTGTCGTCACTTATGTAATTCTAAAAATTTATTTTTCTGGATGCAAAAGTTTCTGTTTTCCAACATGATCAAATCACCTATCACCAAAGCTATCCCAAAGGCTTTACTTGGCACAAACACTAATTAAAACACAAAAAACACAATCATAACAGTAGCATAATTGTGCAAACACTCAAGAATAGAAATAAAAATACAAAAATAAATTTTATTCATTGGGTTGCCTCCCAACAAGCGCTATCGTTTTATGCCCCTAGCTAGGCATAAGATTTTATTGATGCTCATATAAAAGACAAGAATTGAAACACAAAGAGAGCATCATAATACATGTGACAAACACATTTAAGTCTAACATACTTCCGATGCTTAGGTCTTTTATAAGCAAACAAATTATCAAGACAAGATATATCTAACATATGCAAGGAAGAAGGAAGAAACAATAGCAATCTCAACATAACGAGAGGAAATTTAATAACATGAAAATTCCTACAACCATATTTTCCTCTCTCATAATAATTACATGTAGGATCATAATCAAATTCAACAATATAGCTATCATATAAAATTTTCTCTTCATGATCCACGTGCATGCAAAGTTGACACTCTTCCAAAATGGTGAGATTATCATCAAATAAAGTTATGACCTCTCCAAACCCACTTTTATCAAAAATTTCATAAGATTGATCATTCTCCAAAGTAGTGGGATCATTATCACCTAGAGTTAATGCTCTTCCAAACCCACTTTCAATATTATTGCAAACATTATTATCAATATCATATTCATCATGATGCTTAAATAAATTTTCAAGATCATAAGAAGAATCACCCCAATCATGATCATTGCAACAAGTAGTGGACATAGCAAAATTAGCATCCCCAAGCTTGGGGTTTTGCATATTATTAGCACAATTGACATTAATAGAATTTATAGTAAAATCCTTGCAATCATGCTTTTCATTCAAGGAGCTATCATCATTCACTTCATAAATTTCTTCATCACAATTTTCAGATTCACGAATCTCAAGCAAAACTTCATAAAGATAATCTAGTGCACTCAACTCACTAGCAATTTGTTCATCACGATTGGATCTTTTAAAAAGATTAGCAAGTGGATGGGGATCCATATCAATAGATTTTTAGCAAGCGAAAATGCAAGCAAATAGAAGACACATGGCACACAAGCAAAGAAGAGATCTGACGAGAAAACGGCGAACGAAAAAAAGAGGACGAATAAAACGACAAATTTTTGTGAAGTGGGGGAGATGAAAATGAGAGGCAAATGGCAAATAATGTAAATTGCAAGGAGATGAGATTTGTGATTAGGAACTTGGTAGGTGTTGATGATGTCTCCTCGGCAACGGTGCCAGAAATTTCTTTTGATTGCGGCTAGAACTACATCGGTATTTCCCCAAAGAGGAAGGGATGATGCAGCACAGCTATGGTAGGTATTTCCCTTGGTGATGAGACCAAGGTTATCGAACTAGTACGAGAACCACGCAACAATACGTGAACGGCACCTGCACACAAAGAACAAATACTTGCAACCCGACGGGTAAAAGGGTTTGTCAATCCCTTTCGGGTAGCGGCGCGAGAAATTGGCAAATGGACGTGAGAAAGTTGTAATAGATTGATAGATGCAAATAAAAGCAAATAAAATTCAGCGATGTATTTTTAGGTTTTTGATAATATAGATCTAAAAATAAAAGATGTAATAAATAAAAAGGCAAATAGCAATATAGATCTGAAAGTATATGATGGGAAAAAGACCCGGGGGCTGTAGATTTCACTAGTGGCTTCTCTTGAGAAAAATAGCATACGGTGGGTAAACAAATTACTGTTGGGCAATTGATAGAACTTCAAATAATCATGACGATATCCAGGCAATGATCATTATATAGGCATCACGTCCAAGATTAGTAGACCGACTCCTACCTGCATCTACTACTATTACTCCACACATCGACCGCTATCCAGCATGCATCTAGTGTATTAAGTTCATGGAGAAACGGAGTAATGCAATAAGAACGATGACATGATGTAGACAAGATCTATTCATGTAGGAACTAGACCCCATCTTGTTATCCTTAATGGCAACGATACATACGTGTCATTTCCCCTTCTGTCACTGGGATTGAGCACCGTAAGATCAAACCCATCACAAAGCACCTCTTCCCATGGCAAGAAAAATCGATCTAGTTGGCCTAACTAAACCAAAGATTCGAAGAAGAAATACGAGGCTATAAGTAATCATGCATATAAGAGATCAAAAGACTCAAATAACTTTCATGGATAAAAAGATAGATCTGATCATAAACTCAAAGTTCACCGGATCCCAACAAACACACCGCAAAGAGAGTTACATCAAATAGATCTCCAAGAGACCATTGTATTGAGAATCAAAAGAGAGAGAGGAAGCCATCTAGATACTAACTACGGACCCGAAGGTCTACAATGAACTACTCACGCATCATCGGAGAGGCACCAATGAGGATGATGAACCCATTCGTGATGGTGTCTAGATTGGATCTGTGGTTTCTGGAACTTGCGACGGCTGGAATTGTTTTTCGTCGACTCCCCTAGAGTTTTTGGATGTCCAGGGTATTTATAGAGCAAAGAGGCGGTGCGGGAGGCGGCCGAGGTGGGCACAACCCACCGGGGCATGCCTGGGCGGGGTTGTGCTCCCCTCAGAGCGCCCTGGTGGGTTTTGCTCCCCTCGGAGCCCCCCTCGGGTACTTTCTTAGCCCATCGTGTGTCTTCTGGTCCAGAAAAAATCACCAAAAAGTTTCGCTGCGTTTGGACTCCGTTTGGTATTGATATTCTACGAAGTAAAAAACAAGCAAAAAACAGTAACTGGCACTAGGCACTATGTCAATAGGTTAGTCCCAAAAAATGATATAAAGTTGCTATAAAATGATTGTAAAACATCCAAGAATGATAATATAACAGCATGGAATAATAAAAAATTATAGATACGTTGTGTGTTTGACTCTCCCTGGTAATCGCTCTATCCAAGCTTTGAGAGTTTTGACTACAACGATTGCCGATCACCACCTGTTGCTTGGTAAGAACTGGTAAGAATTTGAGATACCCTTGACGGATTTGTGACTTTCCACAACACCACTGCCACTTCCTAGTAGTCTATAGGATCATATTCTTGTGTTTTTGTCTTGCCGCTAACCATGCAACGATCACAAGCGGATGAGCTAGACTGGGAGAACATGACGAACAAGGAGCTCCATGATAAATTCTAGGAAATGTTGGGTCAACAGGTAGAAGACGTGATGGCCAGTTTTGGCAAGGCATTAGTGAGGATTGATGACATTGATAAGACAATTGACAACAAGTTGGATGCCAAGTTCGCCGAACTGTTTGTGCGTCTACCTCCACCTACTACCTCTACTACACCATTGCAACAACAACAACAACAACAACCACCTCCACATCACGAAACAGCCCTCCGCCGAGCGAGCCATGTTCCTCTTGAGCCTCGCCAAACTTCTGGTGCCGCTGCTACTGCTGTTGATGCTTCTATGGCTCCTGCTGCTGTGGAGGAGGATGATTACGTGGGCGATTATGACGATGAGGTTGATCAAAATCAAAACTACGTGCAACCACCAGCACCACCACCAGGTCGTCCACATGCAAATAATCGTAATGGTAGGCCTGCACCACCACCTCAGGTACGAAATCATGACCATCTTCCTAAACTAAAATTGGATATTCCACCATTCGAGGGTAGATATGTTCCTGATATATATCTTACTTGGGAGTTAGAAATTGGACTACATTTTACATGTTTACAATATCCCGAGGAAAGACATGTTGCTGCTGCTGTGTGTGCTTTCACTAGTTTTGCATGTGTTTGGTGGTCTGAACATTGTAGATTATATCCTATTCCAGCTACTTGGGCTGCTTTGAAAACTGCTATGCATACTCGTTGGGTTCCACCATATTATCAACGTGAATTACTTCAAAAACTGCAGCGTTTGAGACAAGGAAAAAATTCTGTAGAGGAGTATTATCAGGAATTACAAACTGGCATGATTAGATGTGGTATTGTTGAGGATAATGAGGCTATGCTTGCATGTTTTATGGGTGGATTAAATAGAGAGATATAGACCATTTTAGAGTATAAGGAGTATAACAATATCACTCGTTTATTCCATCTTGCTTGCAAAGCTGAACGTGAAGTGTAGGATCGCCAGGCTTTGGCGCGAACTAACTTTTCTGCAGGTCGACCTTCATCATAGACACCGCGTGCATCCTCTAGTTCCACATGTTCTGCTGCACCGGCACCTCCGTCAGCTGCCACCTACAACCATGATACAAGAAAGCAGGCACAACCACCACTATCTGCCAAGAGCACACCTGCCAGGCCTGCACAGAGCTCTTCTTCATCCATGGCATCAACAGGGCACACACATGATATTATTTGTCGTCGTTGTAAGGGTAGAGGTCATTATGCGAGAGAATGCCAATCTCCGTGTGTTATGATTGCTACTGAGGATGGTGGGTATGAGTCCGCTAGTGACTATGATGAAGAGACTTTGGCTCTTATTACAAGTGAAGAACACGGTGGAGATGATTCTGATCATGAGACGCAATACATGGCTGCTGAAGATGCTGATAGGTATGAAAGTTTAGTTGCTCAATGTGTTTTGAGTGTGCAGGTCACACAAGCTGAGCAAAATCAGAGGCGTAATTTGTTCCATACAAAGGGAGTTGTCAAGGAACATTCTGTTCACGTCATCATAGATGGAGGGAGCTGCAAAAACTTGGCTAGCATGGAGATGGTGGAGAAGCTATCTCTCACCACAAGACCACATCCACATCCTTACTACATCCAATGGTTCAACAACAGCGGCAAGGTTAAGGTAACATGTACTGTTCGTGTGCATTTTAGTATCTCTACATATGCTGATTATGTTGATTGTGATGTGGTACCTATGCAAGCATGTTCCTTATTTCTTGGTAGACCATGGTAATTTGATAAAAATTCTGTGCACCATGGTAGAAACAATCAGTATACTCTTGTTCATAAGGATAAACATATTGCTTTGCTTCCTATGTCTCCTGATTCCATTTTGAAAGATGATATTAATAGAGCTAATAAAGCAAAACAGGAGAAAAATTAGAGTGAAAATCAGATTGTGGCAAAAGAATTTGAGCAACAAATGAAGCGTAATAATAAACCATCTAGCGTTGCTTCTGAAATTAAATTGAAAAGTGCATGTTTACTTGCCATCAAATCTGATATTGATGAGCTAGATTTCAGCAAATCTGTTTGCTATGCTTTTGTGTGCAAAGAGGCACTATTTTCATTCGAGGACGTGCCTTCCTCTTTGCCTCCTGCTATCACTAACATTTTGCAGGAGTTCGCTGACGTCTTTCCATAAGACGTGCCATCGGGATTACCACCTATTCAAGGGATTGAGCATCAGATTGACTTAATTCCCGGTGCTTCACTACCAAACCATGCGCCATACCATACCAATCCAGAGGAGACGAAGGAGATTATGCATCAAGTACAGGAGCTACTCGACAAAGATTATATACGCGAATCTCTTAGTCCTTGTGTTGTTCCTATTATACTAGTGCCAAAAAAGGATGGTACGTCGCGTATGTGTGTTGATTGTAGAGGCATTAATAATATTACTATTCATTATCGTCATCCTATTCCTAGGCTAGATGATATGCTTGATGAATTGAGTGGCTCTACAATATTCTCCAAAGTTGATTTGCGTAGTGGATACCATCAAATTCGTATGAAATTGGGAGATGAATGGAAAACATCATTTAAAACTAAGTTTGGATTATATGAGTGGTTAGTCATGCCTTTTGGGTTAACTAATGCACCTAGTACTTTCATGAGATTAATGAACGAAGTTTTACGTGCTTTTATTGGACGATTTGTGGTAGTTTACTTTGATGATATATTGATTTATAGCAGATCTTTGGAGGAACATTTGGAACATTTACCTGCTGTTTTTATTGCTCTACGTGATGCACGTTTGTTTTGGTAATCTTGGGAAGTGCACCTTTTGCACCGACCGAGTATCTTTTCTTGGCTATGTTGTTGCTCCACAGGGAATTGAAGTTGATAAAGCCAAGATTGAAGCTATTGAGGGTTGGCCGCAGCCCAAAACGGTCACACAAGTGAGGAGTTTCCTTGGCCTCGCTGGTTTCTGTAGGCGTTTTGTGAGAGATTTCAGCACCATTGCTGCACCTCTCAATGAGCTTACAAAGAAGGATGTGCCTTTTGTTTGGGGTACCGCACAGGAAGAAGCCTTCGCGGTATTGAAAGATAAGTTGACACATGCTCCTCTACTCCAACTTCCTGATTTTAATAAGACTTTTGAGCTTGAATGTGATGCTAGTGGAGTTGGATTAGGAGGTGTGTTATTATAAGATGGTAAACCTGTTGCATACTTCTCTGAAAAATTGAGTGGGCCTAGTCTGAACTATTCTACTTATGATAAAGAATTATATGCTCTTGTTCGGACTTTAGAAACATGGCAACATTATTTATGGCCCAAAGAATTTGTTATTCATTCTGATCATGAATCTTTGAAACATATTAAAAGTCAAGCAAAACTGAACCGTAGACATGCTAAATGGGTTGAATTCATTGAGACTTTCCCTTATGTCATTAAACACAAGAAGGGTAAAGAAAATGTTATTGCTGATGCTTTGTCTCGTCGTTATACTATGCTTTCACAACTTGACTTTAAAATATTTGGTTTGGAGACCATCAAAGATCAATATGTGCACGATCCTGAATTTAAAGATGTATTGCAGAATTGTAAAGAAGGGAGAACATGGAACAAGTTCGTTGTTAACGATGGATTTGTGTTCCGTGCTAACAAGCTATGCATTCCAGCTAGCTCTGTTCGTCTTTTGTTGTTGCAGGAGGCGCATGGAGGAGGATTAATGGGACACTTTGGCGTGAAGAAGACAGAGGATGTACTTGCTACACATTTCTTTTGGCCAAAGATGAGACGGGATGTTGAGCGCTTTGTTGCTCGTTGCACTACATGTCAAAAAGCTAAGTCACGACTCAATCCTCATGGTTTATATATGCCTTTGCCTCTACCTGGTGTTCCATGGGAGGATATATCTATGGACTTTTTTTGGGTTTACCTCGAACAAAGAAGGGGAGGGATAGCATATTTGTTGTCATGGATAGGTTCTCAAAAATGGCACACTTTATACCATGTCATAAAAGCGATGATGCTGCTAATGTTGCTGATTTATTCTTTCGTGAAATTATTCGCTTGCAAGGTGTGCCAAATACTATTGTTTCAGATCATGATACTAAACTTCTTAGCCACTTTTGGAGATGTTTATGGGCTAAGTTGGGGACTAAACTACTTTTTAGTACTACTTGTCACCCCCAAATTGATGGACAAACGGAAGTAGTCAATAGAACATTGTCTACTATGCTTAAGGCTGTTTTGTAGAATAACAAGAAAATGTGGGAAGAATGCTTGCCTCATATTGAATTTGCTTATAATCGTTCGCTGCATTCTACTACTAAGATGTGCCCTTTTGAAATTGTGTATGGTTTCCTACCTCGTGCACATATTGATTTGTTGCCTATTCCATCTTCGGAGAAGGTTAATTTTGATGCTAAACAATGTGCTGAATTGATCTTAAAAATGCATGAGATAACTAAGGAGAACATTGAGCGTATGAATGCTAAATATAAACTTGTTGGAGATAAGGGTAGAAAACGTGTTCTATTTGCACCTGGAGATCTTGTTTGGTTACATTTGCGTAAGGATAGATTTCCTGATTAGCGCAAATCAAAGCTAATACCACGTGCTGATGGTCCTTTTAAGGTGTTAGAGAAAGTAAATGATAATGCATATAAACTGGAGCTGCCTGCAGATTTTGGGGTTAGTCCCATTTTTAACATTGCAGATTTCAAGCCTTATTTGGGTGTGGAAGATGAGCTTCCGTCGAGGATGACATCATTTCAAGAAGGGGAGGATGATGTGGACATCAATACCATTGTTACACCCACAACCCCCACTGCTATACATACTGGACCAATTACTAGAGCTCGCGCACGCCAATTGAATTACCAGGTACTTTTCTTTCTTGGTGACAATTCTAATGTTCATGAGAATATGATGCTGCCTAAATTGGATACATTTGTGTTGATTACTAATGAAGGGCCTAGCATGGACAAGAGGGATGAACACTGGAGCAGGATCAAGGATGGAGATGAAGGCGCGCGCGAAGGGATCCAGAATGGTGTTTCTAGTGCATATTTGAGCACTTTGAAGCCACCGTGATGACCTACAAGGACATGGACGAAATATAAGATGCCCCTTCATAAATTTCGTCCATAGCTTATTTTAGGTGCTGCGCCACCTTGTTTTTGGGCCAGGCCCACGTAATTTCGAAATACATAAGTATAGGCAGTTTTTAGAGTCCGTATGTGTGGGGAAACAAAAGTTAGGGTTGGTTTCAGACCCCTCCCCCAAGGGCCATGAAATTCCCCCCTCTTCCTCCATATATACATCCCTTAGGGCACTGTTTAGACTTTGGGTTTTGTTTAGATTAAAAATTTGCCATAGCTGCAACTTCGTGTACTTCGTTTGTGTTCAACTACCAGACCAAGACGTCACAGAGCCCCACCTTCATTATAAAGCTTTCCTCTTATATTCGCAATATCCAGATTGCAATTTTAGTTTCTTGCTTGTTCTTCGTTTGCTTGCAGGAAATAGACCTTCGTGGTCAGGTTGATCAAGCTCCGGCGTTGTCAATAACATCTCGGAGTTGGTTTAGCGATTGCTAAGGCGCGATGTCCTCGCACGTTCGTAGTCGGATCGTCAAAGTCTACTCCACCGAAAACGATAGCCACCATCTCATCGAAAGACGGGACACCCTTGCCTCTATCAGGAGCGGCGAGTCTCCCTTGACGAGAAGGCGCTTGATGCCAAGAGCGATGGCGGCCCTCGGGCTGGCGATGAGGCCCTCGTACTCTGCGATGTTGTTGGAGACCTTGTCATCATGCTTGAAGCAGACTTGCACAACGTAGTACAGCTTGTCTCATGTTGGTGAGGTGAGCATGACTCCAGCCCCCACGCCCTGCCTTGAGAACGTGCCATCGAAATGCATGGTCCAGCCGCCAGGGGCACTTTTCCCAGGAAGAAGGGATTCTTCCTCGCTAGGCTCATCTTGGTGGGGATCCCTCCATTCCACCGTGATGTCCGCCAGCGCTGAGCCTTTGATCATCCTCATTGTGAGGAACTCCAGCTCGAAGGGCTGTAGCTCAATGTTCCATTTGGCGACGCGACCAGTGGAGTTCGAGCTGCGTAGAATCTGCTCCAGCGGGAAGGATGTCACCACCTTGATGCGGTGAGCCTGAAAATAGTGGCGCAGCTTCCTGGAGGCGACGAGGAGCGAGAGGAGAAGCTTCTGCTGCATGCGGTACCGCTCGTGAGCATCTCGTAGCACCATGCTAACGAAGTAGATGGGGTGCTCGACGAGGCGCGTTATTGTAGGAGCCATAGCTTGTGCTTCGGGAGGCCCGTCAGGCTGCTCGCCAGGGGCCTACGAAGGCGGGGCCTCAGCAGGCTGTAGGATTGAAAGTAGGTCTAGAGGGGGGGGGGGTGATTAGAATACTTGACCAAATAAAAATCTAACCTTTTCCCAATTTTAGTTGTGGGCAGATTTTAGCAATTGGCACAAGACAAGCAATCAACCTACACATGCAATTCTAAGAGTGTAGCAGCGGAAAGAAAAACATTGCATATGAAGGTAAAGGGAAGGGTTTGGAGAGTGTAAATGCAATGATAACATGGAGATTTTTGGCGTGGTTCCGATAGGTGGTGCTATCGTACATCCACTTTGATGGAGACTTCAACCCACGAAGGGTAACGGTTGCGTGAGTCCACGGAGGGATCCACCCACGAAGTGTCCACGAAGAAGCAACCTTGTCTATCCCACCATGGCCATCGCCCACGAAGGACTTGCCTCACTCGGGTATATCTTCATGAAGTAGGCGATCTCCTTGCCCTTACAAACTTGTTGGTTCAACTCCACAATCTTGTCAGAGGCTCCCAAGCGACACCAAACCAATCTAGGAGACACCACTCTCCAATAGGTAATAGATGGTGTGTTGATGATGAACTCCTTGCTCTTGTGCTTCAAATGATAGTCTCCCCAACACTCAACTCTCTCTCACAGATTTGGATATGGTGGAAAGATGATTTGAGTGGAAAGCAACTTGGGGAAGGCTAGAAATCAAGATTCTGGTGGTAGGATTGGAATGTCTTGATCTCAACACATGAGTAGGTGGTTCTCTCTCAGAAAATGTATGCTGGAAGTGTAGGCACGTTCTGATGGCTCTCTCACATATGGAGAAGGGGGTGGAGGGGTATATATAGCCTCCACACAAAATCCAACCGTTACACACATTTGACCCAACTCGGTCAGACCGAATAGAAGAACTCGGTGAGACCGATTCAGTTCAAAATGTGAACGTTAGGAATCTCGGTGGGATCGACTGGAACAACTCGGTGGGACCGATGTGCTAGGGCTTAGGGCAAACATCAACTCGGTGGCACCGATTGCATCAACTTGGTGAGACCGAAGTGAAGCAATAAGGCAACAGAGAAGATGTCAAGCCAACTCGGTGTGACCGATCGCATTTTCGGTGAGACCGAAACAATTGCAACAAGCAACAGAGAGTTTGCAAGACCATCTCGATGAAACCGAGATCCGTATCGGTGTGACCAAACTGTTAGGGTTTCTGGTAGTGGCTATGTCATATGAACTCGGTGGCGCCAGATAGAAAGAATCGGTGAGGCCGAGTTTGACTTTGGGTTTTGGACATATTTGGAATGAGAAAGTGGTTGAGGGCTTTGGAGCAATATCACTAAGCACTTTGAGCAAGTAGACCATTAAGCAACACCTCGTCCCCTTTTAATAGTATTGGCTTGCCTATGGACTCAATGTGATCTTGGATCACTAAAAATGAAATGAAGAGTCTTGAGCTTTTGCCAATATGTGTCCTTAGCATTTTGAGGGGTCCACATCTCTAGTCCATGCCATGCCATTCATTGAACTTTCTGAAATATCAAACTTGAATGGATATTAGTTCAGTGAGCTATATGTTGTTATGAATTACCAAAACCACCTGGGGATTAGTTGCACTTTCAATCTCCCCCCTTTTTGGTAATTGATGACAACATATAGATCAAAGCTTCGACAAATGATAATATGAATGAAATATATCGTCGCTTTGAGAAGTATGTGGTAAGCAAGAGCTCCCCCTAAATTTGTGCATTATTTAAAATTTGCGTTTGAATGCAAATGCACAATCGATTAGGATCATGGGTCACTCTTCCATGTCACATACATCTTGGTGGAGCGCTCAAAATGATGAGAATTAAATAGCATGCACTCATCACCAAACATACAAGTGATTGATCATACACAAACATTCATAGATATAACCATGCAAGCACACATTAAGCATAGTATGATCAAACACATGATCACATAAGTATCTCACGAGCATAACACCAATGTAGCAAGAGTAGCAACAACCAAACAAACCAAAGTAGCAAGGCAAATAAGATCAACAAAAACAAAAGACACTCTCTCTTGAAGCCTATGATCTATACGCTTTCTCCCCCTTTGGCAACAAGTTACCAAAAAGTTCGAAAACATATAGTGCTATGCGGCACTCTAGGCACGATCTCTGGGAGCTCCTGAAGTGGTCTTCTGGCTTGTAGCTCTGGTGTGCATAGATGGCATTGAGATGACTGCGTCTGCAAATGCTTCTGCTGAAGTCTGTGGAGCTGGAGGAGTTGACACTAGAGGGGCAACTGTGGCAGTGGCTGCAGGTGCTGAGAGAGTACTCCTGGAATCTGCAACTGGCATAGCTGAAGACCTCTATGCTCTTGGCACTGACTGGAACCTGTTGGTAGTGGGTCTGTCATCATCATCCCTTAACTTCTCCACAATGGTCTGAATCTCTATGACCTTCACATCAAGGTCATGCATCTTTGTCTCAATGATCCTCTCAAGACTCTCCTGATTCTAGGACAAGGTGGCCAAGCTCTTCTCAATCCTCACGGTAGCCTCAAGCAGATAACTGAGCTGATCTTGCTTGGTCTTGAGATTCACTGTTGAAGCATCTGGAGCATTTGCTGCCTTTGGTGCTTTTGTAGCCTTTGCTTTCTCAAACTTCTCCTGGGCCTCAGCACATGTAGGATGTGAAGCATCCATGACAACCTCATTGTCATCAAAATCAGGCCTCATGGTGTCGGGATACACAAACAGGGGTGTATGTTTCACCTTGACTTGTGCCCGGATAGGCAAATCTTCGGCACGGCAACAACAAAACAAACTGCACCAAGCATCCAAGGCAGGGCCATGCAGAAGAGATAGCCCTTCGAGAAATCAAAGGGCGGATCAAGAAGACCAAGACCAACCAAATGAGCAAGATACCACTAAGGAAAAACCTCCCTTGCCGGGCAGGCGCGCCTGGTGGGGTCAAGGTTACCCAAAAGACAAGTCTCAAGACTCCCCTGGCAGGCTTGCCGGGGATGCCGAGGGCGGACTACCCCGCCAAAGCGCCACCGCTCCACCTCACCATGACTCAAGTCATCTATCAGTGCGGTGTCGAGCCCCCAGGTGGTTAAGTGGCTGCCATTTAGCACGTGGCAACTGTTTGCAGAGAAGATTACCCCTGTGTGACACCCGTCCGGACATGTGTCGCACAGGCAGACAGGAGATGACCAAGACGGCGCGGCAAGGCTTGCCGGGCCACATCTGCGATGTGACATTAAGCGGTGCATTTAATGCATTTTGTCCTAACTGCCAGAGCACTGTGGCTATCTAATCACTGGATAATGACTGTTTTGCCATTGTGGTAACCCCTTGACCTATAAAAGGAGGGTCGTGGCTACCTTAGAGAGGATTAGGACCCCTGTACATTCATACGCGTGTAGCTGCTCTTGTCCCAAGGCAACCTTGCCGGGCTAGAGCGCTGCGTCTCCACCACGGTCCCCTCATCAATCCACTAAAGCAAGAGTAGAGTTTTACGCCTCACGATGGCCCAAACCTGGGTAAAAACAGCTCATGTCATCGCCGTCGTGCTGCTCTACGCTCTCTGCTCTTTGTGCAATGTGCTCTTTCCCCTTGCCGAACCACAAGGGACCGATGGTCCCATAGGTAGCCATGTTATACCATGACATCTTTGGCGCGCCAGGTAGGGGGAGGCGCTTGCATGTACTCGAGGTGTGAGCAGTGCGTCATCTTCATCATCGTTTTCTTCATCAACAGCTTCATCATCCATGACGCCAAGGAAGAACACGGTGCAGTGGGTCGGGAAGGAAGCGAGCTCGTTCCTTCACCCACCCCATCTAGTTCCCATCATCATCCTCCACCGCGGCTGCAGCGGCGGCGGGGGAAAGAAATGACAGCGGCGCGACAGCCCTGAACGGCTCGAGCGACATGGTCACCATGCAAGCCCCATGCGGAAAAGGGGGCAAGGTGATAAGGTACATGGTTCCTCTATCCGCCACTTTCACTTGTCGACGATCGAGCTACACTGGGTTTAGCATCGTCAACGTAGATGAGCCCGCGTGAAACTGGGTCTAGTATTTGCCCTGCTAAGGGAAATCCTGAGTAGAGCGCCGGTGCGAATTCGTTGATGAACGCCCCGGCAAGCATGCTCCAGCAAGGCCGTCCACGCCAGCGTGACTTTTGTGCCAGCAGCCGTAAGATCGTTAAAAGTGTAAAGAGGAGGAGAGAGAGAGACTGATCCAGCCTTGCATCGTGTTCTGTCGCTCACAAGATATCTATGATTCCTTCTGGCCCTTGCCGGGGACCTGGGAGCAACATGCGAGACACCATCCTCCCAAGATACGCGGATGCGACGAGCGGCTGCGGCTGGAGGGAGGGGGAGGAAGCACGGATGAAAGCTAAGTCCACGTGGTCGTTGCTCCTTTATAGATCCGGAGTCTGCATTTGCTTATCCCCCAGATACCAATGGGTTTCGTATGAAGAAATCTTTTCGTGTAATGGCACCTTGACGGATCGTCTGCGCCCCCGCTCTGTTCTGAGCCTGCTCACAGAGCGGGTGGCTGCATGAAAGACTCCTAAGGGAAAAACTTGCCGGGACATGTCCTCGCCAGCCGATGCTAAGGACCCGCTCCTCACAGCAATTGCGGTGGCATGTTGCTGGCAGGCAACCAAAACATGTAAAAAGAAACTAACCATACGAACATCCATGGATAAAATGCAAAGGGGATAGCATGCGTTCGGAATTAATTAAACATTAGTTCAGCACGAATAAAAGAAGTACGACGCCTAAACACATGGCATGCATAATGTTTTGTTACAAGGCACCACGGCTACATGAATGGTTCAAGGCCGTGCTTGGCGGCCTTATGGAGCCCTGGGAACGGAGAGCACCTTGTCGGCGTAGGGGGCAGCCTTCTCTTTGGCAGCGGAAACGTCAGCGCCTGCCGGGAGCTTCCTAAAGCCATCAGCAAGGTTGAGCTCGGGATGGCGGTAGGCGAGGTTGCTCAAGACCAGTAAGAGGGCGCTGCGGGCTAGCTTTCGAGACTCACCTTCGAAAAGGGCATCTCTTCCTTCTTCATGAGTCTTCAACCTTTCAATCAACTCGTTGAAGAAGAGCCCTAACTTGACGCTCGGGACCTCATGTCTATCCACCGAGAAGACTAGCCCCTCCATGCCCATCGCTGCAATCTGGGCAGTGAGGCGCTCGGCAATGTCGATCAGGCTCTTGATCCAAAGGTCGACCTGCTCGGACTGGTTTGCCAGTGTGTCCTCCGCATCCTTTTGAAGGAGTCTTGTGTTGTCCAGATCCTTCATCAGCTGCTTCTCGCGGACCTCGCCAGGTTCAACCAAGCTCTCCAGGGTGCCAACCCTGGCCTTCATGTCTTCAATGATGCCGTTGGCAGTCTCAAGGTCTTGGCTCTTGGAGGAGAGCTGCGATTGCATCTCCTTCAGAAGGATCTCTGCTTTCTACGCCTCCTCCTTGAGGATCACGACTTCCTTGGCACTCTCGGCAAGCTCTTCTATTAGTTTGGCCACCTGTTGGTCGAGATCAGCCTTGGCAGTAGATGCAGCGGCAAGATCATCAGCAAGCTTCTTTAGTTGGGCGGCAGAGTCAGCAGTAAGAGCATCTAGGGCTGCCTTATGTTTGTCCTCCTGCTCCTTGGTACGCCGCTAGACGAGGGCTTCCAGTTCATCGTCTTTGGCATGGAGAGTGGCCTTGAGGTTCTCCTCCCGGGAAGAGATGCTCTGCTCCTTGGCGTCTAGAAGCGTTGTGCGTTCCGCCAGGCGGGCTTCTCAGGTGGCGACATCCTCTTTCGCCATGGAGATCATCTCCTGTTGCTGCAAGAGGACTCGGAACCGCTTGCCGTGCCACTCACGCAGCTCGTTGCCCTTGTCCCTCAGCTTCTGGTCGACGTTGTTGGTGGATTTACGCTGCTCCTTGAGTGCTTGCCACTTCTGGCTATGTTGGTTCTGCATTTCCTTGATGCCCGCCACCACGGACTCTAGAAAGGACGGGTCTAAGACTGCATCAACAGAGCCTTCGATCTCTCCGATTTGCTGAGATAGGGGCGCCATGATACGCTGGATCTCTTCGTCTAATTCTGCGCTCGCTGCTGCCGAAGAGTCGGGGGCTCCGAGACCAGGTTGGGCCAGCACTAATGCCAGTTGGCTTGAGATTGGCTGCGGGATCACAGCCGAGGTGCCAAACGATGGAGGAGGGCTCATGGTTTGGAGGGGGATTTTCTCTTCAATCAGCATCCCCGATCCTGACGCACTGCCAGGGGACTGCCCTGCCTCCTGCGGTGGCTCCTGGGCGTCCTCGGCAGCGTGGTCTTGCCCCTTTGCGGCAGCAATTTTGGCAGCTTCCTCGGCAGCATCTTTCCGGATGCTGGCCACCTCCTCCAACAACTCCGGCTCCTCGGCCAATGGTACTGCAAGCAAGAGCAAACGAGCAATCATGAGGGGGAAGGAAACATTGGAAGACCAAGAACTTGGAACAAGATTATGAAGGAAAAGAAAATAAGTTACCGGGAGTTGTCTGCCGTGGAGGATCTTCATTTTCCCCGGCAACGTCAATTGCCGGGACACGGACACCACCCCCTTCCCCGGTAACTATGGGGTCAACTTGGGCAGAGCCTTCCGTGGGAGTCTCTGTCAGGGTCCCTTCGCCTCGGCCAACAGGCGGAGTGGGCCCCTCCTGGGAGGCCCCATCCTGGGCAGACTCCCCCTCTTCTCTGATTGGAGATGGGGGGTGCTCTTCTGCATCGTCTTTGGTGGGGGCAATCAGTCCCGTGCCTTCGCGGTGAGGGCTGGGCTGGGGGCTTGCCACTGGATCATTCGTGATGCTCCCCGCTTGAACCGTGCCTCCCAAGGACCCCGGCGACTCCGCATGCCTGAGCCGCATGGCTCGGTGGATGAGGGTCTCCTCCTCCTCCTCTTCCCTGTCAAAGGCAGCGTACAGAGCCTCAATCCCGGCAGGATCATCCTTGGCAGCCCCTTCCTTGGCTTGCCCTTCGCTCTTGCTGTGGGTAACCCTTTCGCTTCCTGCTTCCTCCTTCTCTTCCTCCTTCTCTTCCTCCTCCCCTCTTTTGGCCCTTGCTTTTCCGGCGGCCCGGAGTGCTCTGTCCTCCTCAATCCGTTTCTTGATGAGCGCCGCCTCCGCCTTGGAGGTGCACTTGAACATGTTGGTCTCCATCCTGGTAGCCCTTTCCTCCAGGCCGGAGAACCATTTGATCTCATCACCAAGTTCGGGCACTTGCCAATCACCCTCAACCCCATGAGCATTGCAATCTGGCATCCATTTCAGAATCTGATCTCGGGCGGAGTTGACGTTCAGCGGGATGACACCTATCGGCAACTTGAACGGCCCAAGGTTGCCGAATAGCTATTCGCACAACCAACCATGGCTGTAGACCGACAAGTTGTTGGACAGACTCGGGTACAGTCGCATCCTGTCCCCGGCCTCCCCATACATCCAGCAAACATGTCCCTTTTTCTGCAGAGGCACGATGCGGCGTCGGAGGAAATCGGCCCCCACCTGCTCGATGGTTAACCCGGCGGCTTTAAGGCGGATGATCCTGTTCAGTGTCGGGCGAAGCCTGTCATTGGTAAGGCCGAATTCCCTCCAGTCGTTGCCGCACTCAATACACTCCGTTCGCACCTGGCAAAATTCTGGGGCCTCCTCATCCTGGATCCAGCACCAGTCTGCCCTCCATTCTTCCCACCTACCACGCTGTTGCCCCGGCAAATAATCCCAGGTTTCCTTCGCCACCCGAGGGATCCAGCTTATATTCCGTGGAATGGTGGGCTTTGTTCTCCACCCGCGGGACAAAGAAGTGTCGAAACAGATCCACATTGGGGCGACCCCGACAAAGTTCTCGCACAAGTGGGCGAAAATCGCCATGCACGCCATCGCATTTGCTGTGAAGTCCAGAAGGTGGAATCCGTACACCATCATCACCGCTTCAAAGAAATTCGAGAACGGGGGACAAAGGCCGCAGAAGAAGTACGCACAGAAAAACCGGTATGAATTCGGCGGATCTTCTTCCCCCTCCGGCAAGACCACGGGCGCCCCATGCCCTTTTGGAACTTCCGTCCCCAACATATACCCATACCTTGCGACCAAGGTGTCCTCATCCAAGCTCGACGGGGAGAAGACCACGTCTCCCCGCCGCTTCTTGTCCAACTCCGCCGCTCTCCTTTTGTTCCCCTCTGCGGCTACCGTCTTCGCAGCGGCCGCCGACTTCCCCTTGTCGATAGCAGTCTTCCGTCCCATCCTTATGGGCAATAAGGGAATGGGGGATCAAACGAGGAAAATGAGATCGAGAATGGGCGCGGAGCGACTGCGGGGCTAGAGGAAGAAGATGATGGCTGGAGAAACAGGTGCGAATGAGCCGCGCCCCTTCGTGTTTTTCCTCTTTATGGGGAACGAACATGGAGAAAGGGGCGACTCTTCGCAACTTTCCTTCAGAAAGTTACCGTTTTACATTAACTGCTACAGTCCCACGACCCCACGATCTGCGGTAATTACGCGGAGTGGACGTTGGATTGACTGGTCATCATGACAAATCACTGCACACGTAGCATATCTTCAACACGTGTCCGTGCACCATTTTGGGGCCTAACCCAATGTGCCCGGCGACACGTATGGCTCAGGCCCGGGGGCTTCTGTCGGGGTACACAAACATGGGTGTATGTTTCCCCCTGACTTGTGCCGGACAGGCAAATCTCTGGCACGGCAACAACAAAGCAAACTGCAACAAGCATCCAAGGCAGGGCCAAGCAGAAGCGATAGCCCTTCGAGAAATCAAAGGGCGAATCAAGAAGACCAAGACCAACCAAATGAGCAAGATACCACTAAGGAAAAACCTCCCTTGCCGGGCAGGCGCACCTGGCGGGGTCGAGGTTACCCAAAAGACAAGTCTCGAGACTCCCCCGGCAGGCTTGCCGGGGACGCCAAGGGCGGACTACCCCGCCCAAGCACCACCGCTCCACCTCACCGTGACGCAAGTCATCTATCAGTGTGGTGTCGAGCCCCCAGGTGGTTAAGTGGCTGCCATTTAGCGCGTGGCAGCTGTTTGGAGAGAAGATTACCCCTGTGTGACACCCGTCCGAATGCGTGTCGCACAGGCAGGCAGGAGATGACCAAGACGGCACAACAAGGCTTGCCGGGCCGCATCTGCGATGTGACGTTAAGCGGTGCATTTAATGCACTTTGTCCTAACTGCCAGAGTTAGGTATGATAGCACTATGGCTATCTAATCACTGGATAATGACCGTTTTGCCATTGTGGTAACCCCTTGACCTATAAAAGGAGGGTCGTGGCTACCTTAGAGAGGATTGGGACCCCTGTACACTCATACGCGCGTAGCTGCTCTCGTCCCAAGGCAACCTTGCCGGGCTAGAGCACTGTGTCTCCACCACGGTCCTCTCATCGATCCACTAAAGCAGGAGTAGGGTTTTATGCCTCGCGGCGTCCTGAACCTGCATAAAAACTACTCGTGGCATCGCCGCCATGCTGCTCTACGCTCTCTGCTCTTTGTGCAATGTGCTCTTCCCCCTTGCCGAACCACAAGGGGCCGATGGTCCCATAGGTGGCCGTGTTATACCACGATACATGGGTAGATGCTCTTTGTCAAGAAGATATGTCCCAGTTCCAACCTTGGAGTTGATCAACATCTGGATGTGTGGGGCATATCCACAAGATCTCTTCTGATCGGCTACTGTTCTCTGGTATGAAAACGATAGTCCACAGCAGTCCTTCTCCTTGTGGCATATGGATCATTCTGTCTCCATAGTCTCAGACCATGATCCTTCCTCAACTTCATGTTTTCTGCCACTGGATGATCATCATTATGATCTGGGATCTTGGGCTTCAATTTCCTGAGCACTAGTGGCTCATCATCTTCTTGAACCTCAGGCACTGGGACCTTGTTCTTCTCTGCGGCTGAGATGTTCCTAGTTGGTCTCTTTGGAACAGAAGGCTTGGGTGCTTGAGCTGGAGCTGTGGGCTTGGGGGCAGACTTGGGCTTTGAAGGAGCAGCAGCAGACTTCATAGCATCACTCATGAGCTTTTGAGTCTTGGCAGGGGGTGCAGCTGGTTCTTCCTCCTCCTCTTCTTCTTCCTCATCCCTCATCATGGATGGTCTTCCAATCACTCTGGCAATGGTCTTCCTGACCCTTTCCTTCCTCTTCTTCCCACCACCAGCTTCTTCTTCCTCCCTGGGCTCAAGTGTGAATTGCATAGTCTCTTGAGTTGAAGCTCTAGTTTGGACATTGGAGTCCTCTTTGCAGGACCCTTTTTGGAAAGGCATGGCTTGGTGGCAGTAGCAGCACCAACATATTCTTTCTTCACAACTTTCTTCTTGGAGGTCAGTTCCTCCTCAATCACAAAGTCCTCATCTTTACTGTTAGAATTCCTTTTCTTTCTCTGCCTAGTAGCTGCCTTTGGCAAGTTGCTGGGAGTGCTTCTGCTTCCCTCATCATAGCTACCAGAGGGACTAGTGCCCTCACTGAGGTTGACCTGCTCTTTAGACTTGTTATGACTGTCACTGGCCTCTGACATCTCGGCAACTGGCCCTGTGAATAGATGGGTGTGGGTAGAATAGATGAGCATCACAAAATACAGTTGGTTTTTGCAAAAATTGAGACAAAACCTTAACTTTTGTTTTCCGCAGAAAGCATTTTGGAGCTACTGATTTGATAATCTCGGTGACACCAAAGCACTAACAGAGTCTAAACATGCAGTTTCGGTCAGCCCGAGATGCAGTTCGGTGACTCCGAGATGCTAGGGTTTCACTGAGAAAGTGCTTTTGGTCTCACCGATTAGTACACTTCGGTCAGACTGAGTTGTACTTAGTGCAATGGCCAGAGCCAATCGGTGTGACCGAAAACGTCAATTTGGTCGGTCCAAGATGAGTTCGGCGGAAACCTAACCCTAAGATTTGCATCAAATCTATTCTAGAGGATGATTTATGTGGTAAGAAGTTTTCAATCATGGCAAGAATAAAGGCATTTGCTTTGTGCATTGAATCAGAGTAAATAGATAGCACAAAGGGCCGAACCATATCCTAACTTGGCGGTGGGTCGCTACGGCAGGAACGGCGGCGGCGATGTCCATTGACGGCGATGGAAACCTGTGACGACGGTGCACAGGTGGAGACGGCAACGATCCAGAGACCAAGGGGGCGGTAACAATGGGGTGCGGGAGCGAAGAGTTTGAAGGAATTTCCAAACGTTCGGTGATATATATACCCATGTGCTGTCGGTGGCACCGAGTGGAATGTCTCGGTGGCACCGAGATGTGAAACTGCTTGCAGTTGCAGCAACTTGGTGAGACCGAATCGTTCTAATCGGTGGCACCGAGGTGAAAACCTAGATCAGCTTAATGGTTTTGGTGAGACCGAATAGGAATGAGTTGGTCTGACCGAAATTCACTAAGAGGTTTTGGAAGTTAGCCCCTCACAGATCGGTGGCTCCGAGTGCTCCTCACTCCGAGGGTCCGAAAGTGACTTGTTCAAATTTTGTGATGTAGCATGAATAGAGTTTGAGAAGAGAACAAGCATAGATATCTAGAGGGAGTACTTAGGCATTCTTGTCCATCCATTTTGCAAAAGAAAGAACCAAACAATCAAAACTACAAATGGATGTCCTCGAATGGTGAAAAATTATGCAATCAACATGCTCACACAATAAGATAGCAAATGAAACATGTGACAAAGCATGCACAAGCACTCTAGCATCTATCAAGCAATGGGCGATGACTAGGTCATCTATATATGAGTATATTGACTTAGGAGTCAAATGAGAACATTTGATCATAGGTCATACTCATCGTTTAAGCACAAGTGGGGTTACCACTTTTACATAAAGCATTGTTGTGTTCACACCATTAGAGTTGCTTTAGCTCAATTTTTAGAGCAAAGCTCCCCCTAGATGTGATATCCCCCCTAAGAGGGATGAACTAACCTTGGGTTTTGTCGATAATGACTTCATGTAGATAGTGAAGATGTGGTTGCTCAATGTTGATGTAGATCTTTTGTAGCAATCCATTGGAGTGTGTTGCACTTTCACTACCTACATGGCTTAGTCCCACAAGGAACATACAAGGATATCCATAGACATAGAGTGAAACACACATATGATGATGTCCATGAAAGAATTAGGTTACCTTGTCCCTTGTCTTACTAACAAGAGGGTTTGTGACTCCATGAATTAGTGCAAGATATGAAAGTTGATTGCACATGTCCTTGCCAAAATGAATATGAGTGAAGTATGTTGGCAGAGTCACCCTCAAGAACACTCCAGTTCTTCTTCTTTGGGATCCACATCAACTTGATGGGAATCCTTGGAGTTGTAGTCGTACATGATGAAGTAGAACTTGACGTAGTCTTGGGAACCCACTTGACCATGGCCTTAGGAGCTTCTTCAAATGAATCAATCTCTTCTTGAAGCTTGTCCTTGCCCTTTAGCTTGTGGTCTTGTGGTGGAAGATCATCTTTAGCTTGTGTTCCCTTGAAAGAAGTGGGGTCATACTTCTCTTGTTGAGGAACAGACTTCGTCTTGGGATATTGATCTTCTTCCCACTCAACTCCATTGGCATTGAACTTTTATTCAAAACCAACACCTTGATTCTTCCGGTGCCTTCCTTGCTTGCATACAATTTCCTCAAATTGCTTACTTTCGACAAGGCTCTTGTAAACACCTTTCTCTATAATTCCCTTCAATAAGATATTTTCTTGCTCAAGTGTAACTTGGCTAAGAGAATCATTAGTGGAATCAAGAGAACTACTAGAAGCAATAATATTGGATTTAACATGGTTATTGTTACTACTAGAGGAAGAATCTTTCTTGTTCTTATTGCTAGATTTTACTTGTGGCATATAGGTAGACAAGAGTAAATGCTTGGCAATGTAAGAAGAACTCTTCTTTCGAAGATCATCATTGATAGCTTTTAGAAACCCATGCTCTTGCTATAAATTTAGCTTCTCGAAGCGTAGCTTCTCATGAGTTCTTAGGAGCTCTCTATGATCCTCTAGAGTTATTTCATGAGCTAACTTAAGAGTGTTTAGTTCTTTAGTTAGACGCTCAATCTCCTTCTTATCATTGTCATTCGTTTCATCTTGATTAGCATGATTACTAGAAAGTTCATCACAGTTTTCATCGCTAGTGTTGTCAACAAGTAAATCATCATCACCTAGCAAATCATCTTCATCACTATTGAAATCAACATACTCGGGGTGTGATACCTTAGGGCCTTTAGCCATGAAGCATCTTCCAATTCCTTCATTTGGTGAGTCAAATATGTTGTAGGAGTTGGATGACACAAGTGCAAGACCGGCAACACCTTCATCTTGAGTATATTCGGAGTCAAAGTGATAGCTTCTCTCGGAGTAGTTGTCGGAGTCGGAACCGGATACCCATTCACCAACATGAGCTTGATGTCTTCATCTTGTGTAGCTCTTTGATGACTTGTCCTTCCTTTTCGAATCCTTGCTTCTACGAGAGGGTCTTCGTTCATAACGATCATGTCTACTCCTTCTCTCTTGGTGGTGATTCATCTCATCTACTCCTCCTTTTTGGTGAATCTTCTCTTTTCTTGTGGGGAGCCGTACACTCATTGGAGTAGTGTCCAGATCTTCCACAATTGTAGCAATTACGATCACGACTAGAAGATCTTTTATCATTGTAGGATCTTGACTTGGAGCTTCTCTCTTTGCTTCTATTCTTGTAGAACTTGTTGAAGTTCTTCACCATTAGGCTCAATTCCTCACTGGAGACTTGTTTCTCACTTGATGTTGTGGGAGCATCACTTGAAGCTTTGTAAGCACCGCTTGACTTGTTGTGGAGCTCTTCCTTATCCTTGAGTGACATCTCATGAGCAATAATTCAACCAATGACTTCCATGGCTTGAGATCTTTTTAATTGGGCATCATTTGGATTAATGTGCACACGGTGCCATATTTTCCTTCCAAGGCTCTTAGGATCTTCTTGATGATGAATTTGTCAGTCATCTCTTCGCTTCATAAGCCGGTAATCTCATTTGTGATGAGAGCAAGCCTAGAGTACATCTAAGCGACTCCTTCACCATCCTTCATCTTGAACTTGTCAAGTTGACTTTGAAGCACATCCAATTTGGATTCCTTAACGGACTCGGTACCTTTGTGCATATCAACCAAAGTATCCAAAATTTCCTTTGCATTCTCAAGGTGGCTGATTTTATTGAATTCTTCGGGGCACGGTCCATTGAAGAGAATATCGCAAGCTTGAGCATTGTATTGCAACATCTTCATTTATTCCGCGGACACTTCACGATCCGGTTCCTTTCCATCCTCGAAGAAATCACCTTGCAAGCCAATGCGCACAATAGCCCAAACGGCAGGGTTATGACCAAGAATATGCATTTTCATCTTATGCTTCCAACTAGCAAAATTAGTACCATCAAAGTAAGGACCTCTACGGTGGTAATTTCCCTCGCTAGAGGCCATTCTCTCCTAGGTTGTGAAACCAAGGCTATGATCACCAAAGCTATGGAAATCAAGGCAAATGGAGACCAATGCTCTGATACCTCTTGTAGGATCGAAAGTAGGTCTAGAGGGGGGTGATTAGACTACTTGACCAAATAAAAATCTAACCTTTTCCCAATTTTAGTTGTGGGCAGATTTTAGCAATTGGCACAAGACAAGCAATCAACCTACACATGCAATTCTAAGAGTGTAGCAGCGGAAAGTAAAACATTGCATATGAAGGTAAAGGGAAGGGTTTGGAGAGTGCAAACGCACTGATGACACTGAGATTTTTGGCGTGGTTCCGATAGGTGGTGCTATCGTACATCCATGTTGATGGAGACTTCAACCCATGAAGGGTAACGGTTGCGCGAGTCCACAGAGGGCTCCACCCACGAAGGGTCCACGAAGAAGCAACCTTGTCTATCCCACCATGGCCATCACCCACGAAGGACTTGCCTCACTCGAGTAGATCTTCATGAAGTAGGCGATCTCCTAGCCCTTACAAACTTCTTGGTTCAACTCCACAGTCTTGTCGGAGGCTCCCAAGTGACACCTAACCAATCTAGGAGACACCACTCTCCAAAAGGTAATAGATGGTGTGTTGATGATGAACTCCTTGCTCTTGTGCTTCAAATGATAGTCTCCCCAACACTCAACTCTCTCTCACAGATTTGGATATGGTGGAAAGATGATTTGAGTGGAAAGCAACCTGGGGAAGGCTAGAAATCAAGATTCTTGTGGTAGGATTGGAATGTCTTGATCGCAACACATGAGTAGGTGGTTCTCTCTCAGAAAATGTATGATGGAAGTGTAGGCACGTTCTGATGGCTCTCTCACATATGGAGACGGGGGTGGAGGGGTATATATAGCCTCCACACAAAATCCAACCGCTACACACATTTGACCCAACTCGGTTAGACCGAATAGAAGAACTCGGTGAGACTGATTCAGTTCAAAATGTGAACGTTAGGAATCTAGGTGGGACCGACTAGAACAACTCGGTGGGACGATGTGCTAGGGCTTAGGGCAAACATCAACTCGGTGGCACCGATTGCATCAACTCAGTGAGACCGAAGTGAAGCAATGAGGCAACATAGAAGATGTCAAGCCAACTCGGTGTGACCGATCGCATTTTCGGTGAGACCAAAACAATTGCAACAGGAAACAGAGAGTTTGCAAGGCCATCTCGGTGAGACCGAGATCCGTATCAGTGTGACCAAACTGTTAGGGTTTCTGGCAGTGGCTATGTCATATGAACTCGGTGGCGCTGGATAGAAAGAATCGATGAGGCCGAGTTTGACTTTGGGGTTTGGACATATTTGGAATGAGAAAGTGGTTGAGGGCTTTGGAGCAATATCACTAAGCACTTTGAGCAAGTAGACCATTAAGCAACACCTCATCCCCTTTTAATAGTATTGGCTTGCCTATGGACTCAATGTGATCTTGGATCACTAAAAATGAAATGAAGAGTCTTGAGCTTTTGCCAATATGTGTCCTTAGCATTTTGAGGGGTCCACATCTCTAGTCCATGCCATGCCATTCATTGAACTTTCTGAAATATCGAACTTGAATGGATATTTGTTCAATGAGCTATATGTTGTTATGAATTACCAAAACCACCCGGGAATTAGTTGCACTTTCACAGGCGCCGGTGCGGGCTCTGCATGCTCGGAGGTGGCCTTGGCAGGTGCCGGTGCGGGAAGCTTCTTCTTGGCGTGAACACGCTCTTCCCGCTCCACAACGAGGGCCGCGCTGGCCGTCTGGGGGTGGCTGCCAAGTATAGGAGCAAGGGCTCATGAGGTTGTGCAGCTCGTCAGGTACTTCTTGAGGTCCTCGAAGGCCGCATCAGCTTCATGAGTCCACTTGAAGGGGCCTGATCTCTTCATGAGCTTGAAGAACGACAGTGCTCGCTCGCCAAACTTGGAGATGAAGCGCCCAAGCGAGGCCATGCATCCCGCCAAGCGCTGCATTTCCTTGAGGTTCCATGGGGGCGCATCTCCTAAATGGCCTTGATCTTCTCGGGGTTGGCTTCGATGCCATGGTGGGAGACCAGGAAGCCGAGCATCTTGCCTGAGGGGACTCTAAAGATGCACTTGTCGGGGTTGAGCTAGAGGTTGACCTTGCGCAGGTTGGCGAAGGTTTCTTCGAGATCCGCGATGAGGGAGCGCGCTTCACAAACCTTGATGATGATGTCCTTGACATAGGCCTTGGTGTTCCTTCCCATCTAGGGCCCCAGGGCGATACACATCAGCCTCTAGAAGGTAGCCCCCGCACTCTTTAGCCTGAAGGGCATGCATATTTAGCAGTATACTCCGCAGGGGGTGGTGAAGGAAGTCTTCTCCTCGTCTTCTTCTGCCATCTTGATCTGGTAATAGCCTGAGAAGGCGTACAAAAAACACAGCAGGTCGCATCCAACGGTTGAGTCCATGATCTGGTCGATCTGTGGCAGTGGGTAAGGGTGCTTGTGACATGCTTTGCTGAGGCTGGTGAAGTCAATTCACATCTACCCACCGCCATTAGGCTTGGGTACAGCGACGGGGTTGGCAACCCACTCGGGGTGGAGCACCTCGCGAATGATTCCAGCCTCCTGAAGTTTCTTGACTTCGCGAAGGATGACCTCTTGCTTCTCAGGCGCCTGGCATCGTACCTTTTGCTTCACAGGCCGTGCGTTGGGGCACATGGCTAAGTGGTGCTCGATCACCTCCCTCGGTACACCGGACATGTCTGATGTTGTCCAGGTGAACATATCAACATTTACCCAGAGGAAGGTGATGAGCTTGTCTTCCAATTTAGGGGAGAAGCCATGCCAATGGTGACTGTGGGCTCAGAGCCACTGCCATCCAGCGACACTTTCTTCGTCTCGGCGCGCTTGAGAGAACTGTGGCTTCTTCTTCGCGGGCACGGGCTTGGTAGGCTCGGCCTCGTCTTTATCAGCAGGGTAGGCGGTAGTGGCAGCCTTGTAGGCATGCTCAAGGGTGCGTATCACATCCTTCTCATCACAGCGGATGGTGATGGTCCCGCTGCAGCCTGGAAGCTTGACGGTGTTGTAGGCGTGGTGGGTCGCTGCCATGAACTTCGAGAGCGCAGGGTAGCCCAAGATGGCATTATAGGGCAGGACAATGTGCGCCACGTCGAAGTCGATGAGCTCGGTGTGGTAGTTCTTGCGGGAGCCGAAGGTGACGGGAAGGCGCACTTGCCCTAGAGGCAAGGTGGAGCCATCGGTCACGCCCGAGAAGGGCCTTGTTGGCATCAAGCGCTCGTATGGCACCTGGAGCTGCTCGATGGTCTCCACGGAGAGCATGTTGAGGCCTGCGCCACCGTCGATGAGCGTCTTGGTGACAGCAATGTTGCTGATGGTGGGTGTGCACAACAAGGGGATGGTGCCCACTGACTTTGTAGACTTGGGGAGGTCGGCGTAGTCGAAAGCGATTAGGTACTGCGACCACTTGAGGGGCCTGGAGTCCGCAGGCTTCGGGAGGGCTGCATTCACCTCGTGAGAGAACTGCTTGAAGTGATGGTTGGATGGGGGGTCTGGGCCCCATCGAGGATGCGGGCCACCACGCGAGGCTCCTAATAGCCCCCAGCGTCTTCCTCAAGCATGTTGTCGTTCTTCCTGTTGGGGCATGACAGGGCATAGTTGGCCCGCTAAGGGTTGGCCTGCCGAGGCTGGTTCTACCAACCCTGCCGGAAGTTGTTATTGCCATTGTTGTTGTCGCCGCGATTCCTAGCATCCATCATTGTGGTTGCCGCCATGGCCTGAGCCGCACTTCTCATGCCTGCCGTGGCGAAGCAGCTTGAGCTCATGGTAGTCTTCGGTACTATGGGAGTGCATATTGTGGTAGGCGCAGAAGGGGCGCCCATCCCTCTTGGCCTCGTCGCGGTCGCGGCTGCGCTTTTGCTCAAGCTCCGTCGCAAGCACGGTTGGGCCTTTGTGCTTGATGTCGCTGGCCCTGGGCTTGAGGGGTGTCGAGCTTCGCTCAGGGTCGTTGTGGGCGAAGAGGCGACCTTCCTCAGCCTTGGTGCACTTATCAGCGAGGTTGAACAGCTCAACCACGGTGTCGAGCTCGTCATTGATGGCGATCTTCTCACGCATCCTGATGTCTGTGACGCCTGAGGAGAACGCAGCAATGATCATGACGTCGGAGGCACGCAGGTTGTTGCGCACCTGGCCGAAGCACTGGATGTACTTGTGGAGGGTTTCGTCAGAGCGCTAGCGGACGGCATGCAAGCTGCTGGGTGTGAGGGGGTGGTTGTGCGTGCCCTTGAAGTTGGAGACGAACTGCCGGCACAGTTCGGCCCATGAGGAGATGGAGGCCTCGGGAAGGTTCATTAGCCATGAGCATGCGACGTCCTTGAGGGCCATGGGGAACCAGTTTGCCATGACCTTGTCGTCACCTTAGGAGGCTTGTATGCTCATGGTGTACAGCTGTAGGAACTCCATGGGGTTGGCGGTGCCGTCGAAGCGAGGAGTCAGCTCAGGCTTGAACTTCACGGGCCATACCATGCGGCACAGCTTGCGCGTGAAGGCAATGCAGTCCCCACTGTAGGAGACAACACCGTCGGCGAGGGCAGCACGATTTTGGCGACCGGCCGCAGTGACATCCTGGATGGTGCATTTCTTGCGGTCGCGTTGCTTCTCGATGAGGATGTGTGCATCGGGTGGCGCGCGCTGGATGATCTGGCAACTGGGGCAGCCGTCGTGCAACTGGGACGACCCATGGGACGCCTCCAGTGCGCCTGCACCGCGGTGGCGCCCTGCGTCGATGTTTGCCGAAGGAGGTGGAGGAGGCGTGTCGTGCCCTACCCGTGCGCCATGCGATGATGGAGGCGGCAGGGGGCGGGAAGGCACCAGGGCGTATCCTATGACGTTGACGAGCTCGGTGATGCGCTCGAGCCAGGCGTCGTAGCCGGCCTCTATGGGGCAGTAGCGTAGCAGCTCTTGCGCCATGAGCAGCGTGGCTTGAGGAGCCAGTGGGTCATGGCAGGCTAGCGAAGATGCGGTGGCGGTGCAGGCAGGCAGATCCTGCTGCGGCTGCTGGTGTGCCCGGACCGACGGGTGGTCGCAGGAAGCCAGCGCCTCCCGCGCCGCGCCCTCGGTGGCTGCGCGAGCTCAGCGGCAGCGTTTGTCGACGATGGGCTCTGTTTAGACCCGGGTGGCCCTATGCAGGGCGCGCTCGTGTCGGGCGTCGACCATGTCGATGTCGAGGTTGAAGGCACGAAACCAAAGGCCCCTACCTGGCGCGCCAAATGTTGGGGCATTGATTTGTGCTACGGGAAATCCACCAAAACTCTTGTTCGAACTCTGGGGCTCTGGTTCGCGACCTAGCAACTAGACGGCGACCTTGGCATGGCTACGATGAGTGAGGCACGATGGAGGGATGCAATGGAGGACAGAGACACAGCGAGCTACCAAGGTTCGAGCCACCGTGCGGTGTAAAATTCTACTCCTGCTTGGTGGGATATCTTGTGGAGACAGTGCTCGTGAGCTACAAGGTGAACCTCTCAGGGGTCAAATGTGTGATCCTCCTCTATGGTGGTAGCACTGCTCCTTTTATAGGTGCCCCGGTCATCTTCCTCGAAAATATTGGCGGGAAGGGCTACCACATGGCGGCAATTCGAAAGGGGACAGGCGCCCAGGCTTATCCTAACAAAAGGTGGTCTACACCTGCTAAAGTTGTTATCCATGACGCGCTGCGGGCTCCATGATGACCTCCGTCCTGGCGCGCCGCACTGTCCTGGTCTTCTTTCACCAAAGCAGAAGGCTTTGGGACTTGCTTTGGGGAGGCAGACGCCGCTGCCCCCTTATCACCAAAGAGGAAACTGTCCTGGCCTCACCTGCTGGCATGAACCTGCTGTCGTCACCTTTCGAGGCAACGTGATCCACGTGACAGTCATGCGCCCGCGCATCCCCTTGAGTGGGAGGGCGCCTCGTGAGGGAGGAGCCTCGGGAGGCTGCTTGACGCATGTTGTTGTCTTCTGTAGAGTCCGCCTCGTGGCGGGGGTCCTTGCGATGTGACTTGCTTCGTGGCGCCCATGGCTGGGCTGCCTCTTATGTTTGGGTCAGGGGTCGCATCCTATGCCACAGGCAGATGGCCCGTGGTACCCTGGTTCCCATTGGGCCGACAACTTAGCAATAGGAAGACCCTGATAGGAACAAATTTTACTTTAAACTACTCTTGTAACCTTTGAATTCTTTTACTGAACACTCCTTACTTCGAATTATAGATGGAAAGCTACATCCTGAATGAAAGAGAACACTACGAGGATGTTCTTGGTGGCCCATTCCTTGTGGAGCTTGTCAGACTACTGAAGTTGTCGATACCTGAGATCAAGTTGTGTAAGAGGAAGTCTCGATGATGGGGAGTGAAGACTCAAGTTTTTGGTCGTAAACAAGACCTCGAGACTGGAGACATCACTTGTGGAACGCTAAATCATGATTGTGATATGGGCATAAACACTTCCATCCATGATGCTATTGCATGTTTATGCTATCGTCACCGTGCTGAGCTAGACGAACACTACTTTGGAAAGGTTGGATAGTAGAAGGTTCACGGAGCAACTATTGCCCTGGCGAATGAGCACAAGATGAACTTTTCACCACTGTTGATGTATAATCAGGATCTAGAACAATACGTCAAGAATCTTCATATGGACCTTCTAAAGCCTTATTTGACGAGGAAGCACTACGTGAAGAGCCCAAGACCCAGAAGCTGAAAGTAGCCAAGCTAGAGCAGCAAAATGTCAAGATCCAGAAGATATGTCAGGAATTGAAGGGTAGTCGGACCATGGCTCACGCCAATGATGTTGAGATCCAAAAGCTCAAGACCAAACTCCAGGAAATACAGGGACATCACGAGAAACTCTGCGTCAATAGGGATGATCTGGCAGAAGAACTTGAGAGGATCAAGTCCAATTAGGAGAAGCCCAGTGGAGACAAGGATCAAGTCCTGAATAAGCTAGCTTAGCATTAGCCCCACCATGAGAAAATAAAGATGAATGTTTTGCGATTAAAGTATCTGACCATACCAACTTATGTGGGTAGCGATACTATAGGATTGATTGAATAAATGAATGTTTGAATGATTGATCTTTTGTGTTTGGATAGATTACTCCCTAAGATACGACAATCATATGTTTAACTTAATCAACCCTGAGAGACATAAGTTATGGAAGAGTAATAGAAGGCATTCATATGGGAGAAGCATCAGGAATTGGAAACTCTCGAGCATTAAAGACCTGAAGTAATGAAGACTTCGTAATGAAACCATAGTAAACCAGCCTATTACAAAGGGTAGAAACCTTGAAGTAGGAATTTTTTTGTTGATTATGGGTGGGTATTTCTCTCTCTTTATGTTCCCCAAACCCAAAACCTTGAAACCATGGGCAAGCTGACCACCAAACCTTTTCTGGAAAACAACCACATTTCACCCAAGGAGATACATACATTATTCTGAGTACCCATTTTCTTACACCTGCAGATGACAACCCTTTATGAGTCTTTCCTCAAGGGCCTGGAAATGATCATGACCCTGACTAGTGATCATGATTACCAAAGATCCTGAAGGATATGATGAAGTATATTCATCTTGAGGGAGATGCAGTCTACAAAGGCTATCCCTTCATGGAAAATGGAGTGGAAATTTGATACGTGGAGGTACACCTCCACTGTGTGAAATGAGTTTTCCCAAAGACTATGGGGCAATACTTTTTCATCTCATGTGTACGACGAGCAACCTTCTTCGACTCTGTTTGTGAAGCTGCCATGGAAGCCATACGTCATTTTGGATAAATACTTGAAGCAAGAGTCCATCACGCTCAGGAATACCTGAGAGAGGTGCATGTAGAGATGAAGGAGATGAAGCTCACGGCCACCATGATGAAACAATAGATTGATGATTTCAAGGAGCTCATCGCACAATTTCTGTGGGACTAAAGCTTCCCAAGAGGACAAATGAATAAAGATGGAAGTAATGCTTGGCCATACTAAAGTATGTGGATGGCAGCATTTGTAATTAAGTACTTTTTAAATTGGAGTTTTGAGAAGTGGTTAAGGATGTAATAAAGGATTTGATATGAAAAGAATATGATTTATGGATGAACCAATGCATTTTATTTTAATGGTGATACTTTTTTGTGTGAACACTTGACCAATGGAAAGGAAAATGTATTCCATAGAGTGGAGTTTGGACATAATACGTTTGAATTTTATTTTGATATGTTATTTACCCCAAGAGTATGAAGGAATGAAGTGCTATTGGATTTAAAGGAGGTGTAATGTTGGAATATGGAACAATAGTAACTCCAAGGATGAGTTAAAGCTGTACAAGTGTTGAAGTGGGCCATAACCCACATACCCCAGTTGTTAGTAAAGAGCAAGCACTACCTCGTTGAAGGAAGAAATTTGGAAGAAACTATGATTTCGTCAGCAAACGTTACATAGGAGGATACGAAAACCCGAGAGTTGTAAAGAAATGATAGATGTTTTGTTCAACTTGTAGGATCAATGGATTTATCAGAACTTAGTTCATCAACAAGAGAAATTCTGCAATGCTTGTGAAGATGCCCAAGTGTTAGAATACGTGATTCACTTTCTGCATATGTAGTAGTGATTCAAGTACGAGATGGATTGGCCCCCATACCCTAGACTTCTATCATGAACTATCATATGTTGATGGAAAATCAGAGAGACTTGAAACCCTAGTAGAGTGTCGACACACCAAGCCAAAAACCATAGAATGGCAGGACGATGCAACCCTGTATAGATAACTATTGCCAATCGTAGGTTATACGGTGAGATTCAACCCAGATCCATTTCTCGCAGGAGAAAACAACCTGTAATTGTTGACCACCATGAGATTTTGATAGTTGATTATTATTGGCGACAGACCTGTCAGCTAATAAGACCCAGTCTCGGAAGAGCCCTATTTTGATGAAAAGGACAAAAGATTTTGAGAAAATGGTTATGCCCCTATCGGAAGAGCCTCAGTGTATGAGTTATCACGAAGATATGAAAAGACCGACATTGCGAGCCCTAAAGAGAGAGTACATGAGTTTTGATGGAATCGTCACCATGCTTCTAAGGGTGGTAGCACCCTAGACCTCTATGACCATCAATGGATTTTTCAAGAAGACCTTGCAAACCAAACCATCTTTCTAGCCTCTTTGAATATCGAGGACGAGATTCATTTTAAGGGTGGTAGTTTGTAACATACCAAAATTCTATATTTTGGAATGTTATATTAAATAAGTGATTGTGATTGTTTGTGTGATTGATTGTGTGAAATTGAGTGGAATTTGAAACTTTTTGAAAGTTAAAGGAGAGGGAACAAAAGGACTTTCCCAAAACATTCATCTTGCAAATTGATCCCCATGAATCCAAATTCAATTCAAACACAAAACCCTAGGGTGACGATGACATGACTTCTTCCATTTGAAATGAAAAAAGGGGTTTTAAAAAGGTTTGAATTCCATTTGAGAATATTTCAAATTCAGAAACTTTATGCAACTCAATGATTTTCTTGAGAGAAGATAAAATGACTTCTTCAAATTATGAGAAAGAGAGTTGGAAGTTCAAAGAATGAATTTGAAAAACCCTTTAGTTCTTTCTGGAATTTCTTTTTCATTTTAGTTTTTCAAATTTCAAATTCTGTGAAAACATATTCAAAAGAGAGAAGGAATATGACCCTTCAAAAATATTCAGAGGTATTTGAAATATATTTGGCCAAGGAAAAATAGAAAAGATTTGCAAATGGTTTGAAATTCAAATTCAAACTCATTTGAAGTTTTTGTTCAAATTATTTTTCTCCTAAAAATAAAAATATGGAAATGAGGGTAAAATGATTTCCCTCCAAGTGAAAATATGTTAAAAATAAATTTGAAATCATTTTGGTATTTTTAAAATGATTTTTATTAGTTTTTATTGCAACAGTAGCATTATTTGAATTATGAGATTTTATAGTTACTTTATTTGAACTTGAAAATTAGTTATCTTTTTCTTTGTCTTTTTTTGCAAATTTTGATATATAATATGTCTATGTACAATTTTTATTTATTTCCTTTCCTTTTGTTTTAGTTTTTCTTTTCTGTTTTACTTAAAAAAATAAAAATGGCTGAAGCGCAAGTAACAGGCTGGTCAACTTCCCTCTCGCCCGCGTCCGAATCCTTTCGGATCGGCTAGCCGATCCCCTTCCCTCTTCTCTGTCTCACTAACAGTGGGTCCCGCTGACCGCCCAGTGCCACCCTTCCTTCTTCTTCCCCTATTCCTTTCCTTCGTCGGAGATGCTCCGCCACCGCATTGGATCGCCTCGGATCACTTACTTTTCGATGTTGTCCCCTCCTCCAAGCACCCCACCCCTAAAACCCCTCGCCCAATATCCCATGCCCTTGCTACTCCTCGCCAGAGCCAGAGAACGCCGCCGCTGCATGCGAGCTCGCCCCGCTCGCCTCAGCCACCCCGAGCCTCGCCGCCGTCACCATCGTCATCACCGTCGTCGGCTACGCCTGCCCGACATCTTCTCCGACCCCAAGGACCCCCGAAACCGTTGCCTGCATCGACCCGAAGCCGCCGCCACCGTCGGACGTCACCGGAGCCCCCCACCACCCGTTGTAAGCCGCAGGGATCAACCCCCTGTGTCGGATCTAGATCCAACGCACTAGATTAGATCACGTTTTTTATTTTGCCATGAATCATTTCCTGTTAAGTCTTGGTCTTCTGCCTATTAGCTCCGCAGCGCTCACCTCCCTAGGCCAATAGGAAAGCGCCACGTAGCCCCCTGTCTGACGCATAGACTTTTTCTTTTTGTGGTTTTATTTTCTCTTTTTAGTTTCTGTTCTGTTTTTAAATATTTAATATCTTTTATTTTTAATTGTTTTTGAGTGATTTCTTTTTGCATTAGATTCAAAATTTTGTCTAGTATCTGTAATTTAAATTTGAGCCAAGTTTGAAAATTTAAATTTGAATTTGATGAAATTTGTTCAAACCACTAGATTGCTAATATCTTTTAAGTAAAAATAGATTTTTAATTAATTCTTTTTGCTCCTGTTTTCTAATATTTTTATTTAACTATTTAATTGATAAAAATAATTTTTAGTGTAATTTAGATCTGTTTAAATTAGATTCCAAACACAGAAACTTTTATGCCAGTTTTTGGTGATTAGAGAAAAAATTTTTTCTTTTATTTAAAGTAGATCTTTTGTCACTTAGTTTATTTGGGTAAAACCTTCTATTAGTTAATAAAAACAATATTTATTAATAATTGAAATTGTTTTAGTTAAAACTTGTTAGTTAATAACCTTATTTTTATATTAGCTTTTTTTAAGGGTTTTCTTTGCTAGTTAAAATTGATTAAATTATTTTCTTTAACTTAGTGTGTTTTATATTATTTTCTGTTAATTTATTTGTTTAGTATTTTTTATTTGCTGTTAAGTTTTTAATTAGGACAAAAACTATTTTGTGTGTTGTGTATAAGTCATAGAGTATTCTTTAGTAGTTTCTTTATAGTTTCCTTTGAAGTGTTATTGATTTCTTTGATTTCATTAGTGTTTTACCTTTTTTTTATTTGTTGAATGTAATTTTGAGTGCTAGAATGTTTACTTATGTGAATGCAATGTTTGATTAATATAGATATCATCGGATAGTGACCAATAGTTCTATCAAGTTATTTGTGAGAGCGATATAATCTTCATCAACTTACCAGGCAAGTTCACTTTGATCATATTTTAATAACTATGTTTTATTGCATTTAGTGTCACCTTTGCAACATTTTCCTCTAGTAGTTATATTAAATCTTGTAGTTGAGTAGAAGCATAAGGTAGGAACTCACACCCCTGTTACTAAGCCCCGGGAACATTATTTATTTTAATGCTATGCTATAGTAGGCGGGGATTGGTATCAGTGTTCGTGAGTCACAAGTCATTATGGGCTCTGGCTTGGTTGATCATCGTAGTGACTCTGACTGGTCCAGTGCTACGAGAGGTAGACGAACGGTAGGGTTGGATGGGCACTAGCGGTAGTTAGGGAAACTTTTTGAAAGACCATATTTCGGTCATCCTGTTCTCAAATACCATGCAGTGTGAGAACGAAAAAGGAGGGATCGAATCTTGTGGGTAAAGTGCACAAAACTCTACAAAGTAAAACCTAATCGATTAGCCGTGTCCCCAGTTACAACAATTTGAGCCTCTGGACTTGGATCTATGTCGGAACTCTCAACATCGGACTAATAATTAATTGTGGGCAACTTATAATGATGGACTATGAGACATCGGTTGACGGAACCATGTCATATTAGATAACTCTGTAGTGAAGGTTCCTTGCCAAACTTTTGTTATAGGAAAAACCCAGCTTTTCTGCAAAAACTCAGACATAGAGCCACAAAGCCATATTGCATATAGAATAGTCTTTTCATCTGTTTTCTATTGTGATCTTGCCGGTACATTCAATGTACTGACCCACATGGCTGCAACTTACCATGTTGCAGATATTTCTACGACGAGTAAGATTTACGATATAGGGTTACGGTCTACACTCAACTTGCCTTTGGCGTTGATGGGACTTCACACCCCTATTGATTTGTTTCCGCTGTGATAAATATAAGGTATACTCTGGATCTATGGTATTTCTTTTACATGTGATGTTATGGTATTTCATCGAAGTACTGTGTGTGTGCCAGCATACTAATCCAGGGATGGCACAGGGACATGACCGTACTAGGTCGGGCCTCTACACACGGTTTCTCTCGATCTTAAAAACTTCATCCACACAAAACTCAACAAGAACTCATGAGATAGTTAGTATGAATCAATGCAAAACCTTATCATTCTCTACTGTACCAAATTAGTAAAATTATTATTAAACATTGCATACTAAATGCCTTTTCATATTTAATACTCCTATCCTCAAATATAATCATTAAACAAGCAAACATATGCAAACAATGCAATCATAACAGGAATCTATCTGAACATAATAGTCTATAAATGATGAAGCAAAATCCATACTTATTTAACTCAAAAATTCTGAAAATTTACCACACTATAGAAAGTTTATCATAGCTCACTGTGTCAAAATTTCAAGATTTTATCACATTCTAACTTTTTTGAAGAATTCAGACAATAATAGAAAACTTTCTGTTATGAAACAACAACTCATATACTTGCAAACTGAGCATGGTAAAGTCTATACTTGACACTTTTATTGAAATAAAAGATACAAATCATTATTCTAAATAACATAAATTAAATCTCAAAAAAATAAAATGATGCTCCAAGAAAAACTCATATCATGTGACGAATAAAAATATAGCTCCAAGTGAGGTTACCGATAATGTTGAAGACGAAAGAGGGGATGCCTTCCGGGGCATCCCCAAGCTTAGACACTTGGATCTTCGTTGCATATTACCTTGGGGTGCCTTGGGTATCCCCAAGCTTAGGGTCTTACCACTCCTTATTCTCCTCATATCAATATCTCACCCAAAACTTGAAAACTTTAATCACACAAAACTTAACAGAACTTCGTGAGATAGGTTAGTATGATAAATAGTAAATCATTCAATTTGGTACTGTCAAGATAAGATTAATAAATGTTCTTACATAATGCCTTCTGTACTCTATCATTTCCACAATTTATATTGACCAATATAAGCCATAGAAAGTACAAAACAGTCAATCTATGCATCAAAAACAGAATCTGTCAAAAACAGAACAGTCTGTAATGATGTGAACAAACACCATACTTCTGTAACTTGAAAATTTCTGAAAATTTAGGATAACGTAGGAAATTTGTATCAATCATGTGCAAAAATTTCAGAATGTTATCACATCCCAGTGAATTATAGTAATTTCAGCTTTGGGCGCAGAAGTTTCTGTTTTTGCACAGAATCAATTCAACTATCATCCAAATCATCCCAAATGCTTTACTTGGTACATTATTGAAATAAAAGGTACAAAACATGATTAATAAAATATATTAATCATGTTGACACACAAAAATAGTAGGTATAAATATTGGGTCATCGCCCAGCAAGCACTTTTCTTTAAAGCCTTTTTAGCTAGGGATGATAATTTCAATGATGCTCACATTAAATTATATGAATTCAAACACAAAGAGAGCATCATGAATCATATGTGAAATACATTTAAGTCTAACCCACTTCCTATGCATAGGGATTTTGTGAGCAAACAATTTATGGAAGCAAGAATCAACTAGCATTGGAAGGCAAAACAAGCATGACTTCAAAAATTTCAACACATAGAGAGGAAACTTGATATTATTGCGATATATATATAAGAATCTCTTCCTCTCCAATTATAATTTTCAGTAGCATCATGAATAAAATCAACAATATAACTTTCACATAAAGCATTATGTTCATGGTCCACAAGCATAGAAATTTTATTACTCTACACATAAGCAAATTTCGTCTCATTAATAATAGTGGGAGCAAACTCAACAAAATAACTATCATGAGATACTTGATTGACATAACCAAATTGAATATTAAAATCATGATGACAAGTTTCATGGTTACCGTTATTATTTGTAGCATACATGTCATCACCATAATCATCATAGATAGTAACTTTTTTATCATAGTCAATTGAAACCTCTTCCAAAGTAGTGGATTCATCACTAAATAAAGTCATGACCTCTCCAAATCGACATTTATCAATATTCCAATAAGACTGAACACCCTCCAAAATAGTGGGATCATTATTACCTAGAGTTGACACTCTTCCAAACCCATTTTCATCATTGTAATCATCATAAATAGGAGGCATGCTATCATCATAATAAATTTTCTCATCAAAACTTGGGGGACTAAAAATATCATCTTCTTCAAACATAGCATCCCCAAGCTTATGGCTTTGCATATCATTAGCATCATGAATATTCAAAGAAAGCATACTAACAACATTGCAATCACGCTTATCATTCAAATATTTATGCCAAACATTTTATTGAATTCTTTTTCTAACACTTTGGCACAATTTTCGATCATCATTTTCAAGAAAGACATCATAAAGATAAAGAACTTGATGCAACTTCAATTAATTTTTTTGTAGTTTCTTTTATAAACAAAACTAGTGATAAAACAAGATACTAAAAGATTCAATTGCAATATCTAAAGATATACCTTCAAGCACTCACCTCCCCGGCAATGACGCCAGAAAAGATCTTGATATCTACTACACAAATTTATTCTTCTAGACTCGGCTGGGCCTCCACGCGTAGAGTTTTGTAGTACAGTAGCAAATTTCCCTCAAGTGGATGACCTAAGGTTTATCAATCCATGGGAGGTGTAGGATGAAGATGGTCTCTCTCAACCAACCCTTCAATCAAATACAAGAAATCTCTTGTGTCCCCAAAAGACCCAATACAATGGTAAATTGTATAGGTGCACTAGTTCGGTGAAGAGATGGTGATACAAGTGTAGTATGGATAGTAGATATAGGTTCTTGTAGTCTGAAATAATAAAAACAACAAGGTAACAAATTAGTCAAATGGAGCACAAATGGTATTGCAATGCTTAGAAAGAAGGCCTAGGGTTCATACTTTCACTAGTGCAATCTCTTAACAGTGCTAGCATAGTTGAATCATATAATATCCCCTCAACATGCGAAAAAGAATCACTCCAAAGTTTCTATCGGAGAACGTAGGAGAAAAATGTGTATCAACCCCTATGCATAGATTACCCCAATGTCATGGAAATCCGCAAGTTGAATACCAAAACATACGTCAAGTAACTCAATAGAATACCCCATTGTCACCGCGGGTATCCACATGCAAGACATACATCAAGTGATCTCAAATCCAATATTCAATCCAACATAACGAAACCTCAAAGAGCAAGACTCCATAAATCACAAAAAGATAGAGAGGGAAGAACACCATATGATCTGACTATATTAACAAATCCTGGGGTACATCAAGATTGTGCCAAATCAAGAAGAAGAGAGAGAAAGAGATCAAACACATAGCTACTGGTACATACCCTCAACCCCGAGGGTGAACTACTCCCTCCTCATCATGGAGACCACTGGGATGATGAAGATGACCTCCGGTGATGATTTCCCCCTCCAGTAGGGTGCCAGAATAGGGCTCCAGATGGGATCTCTTCGGAACAGAGACTTGCAGCGGTGGCGTGGAACTTCTAGGTTTCTTTCTGGGTTTTCTATATTTATAGGAATTTTTGGCGTGTGTTTCACATCAGGGGGCCCATGAGGGACCGACAATCTTGGTCGCCCTTCCTTGGGGGGGGGGGAGGTGCGCCCTGTGATCTTGTCGTGTCTTCGTGTGTCTTCTGGTCCTGCTACGAAGCTTCGGGGGTCTCTTATGTTCTAGAAAAAATCACTAAAAGTTTCAGCCCAATCTGAGAACTTTAATTTCTGCATAAAAATAACACCATGGTAGTTCTGCTGAAAACAATGTCAGTCCGGATTAGTTTCATTCAAGTCATATAAAAATTCACCAAAACCATATAAAATTGTTGTAAACATGGCATGAATACTTCATAAATTATAGATACATTGGAGACGTATCATAAGGATAGAGAGAGAGTTGGTGATGACGGCGGCGAAGTTGTTGGTGTAGATCGCCGTCATGATGATTTCCACAATGGCACTCCGGCGCCACCGAGAGAAAGGGGGAGAGAGCCCCTCATTATTTTAGTTCCTTGGCCTCCCCCTAGATGGGAGGAGGGTTTCCCCCTTGTCCTTTGCCGCCATGGCTCCCGGTGTGCAGGATCCCCTTCGAGATTGGATCTCTCTCTGTTTCTCTTTTGTTTCGCATTCCTGTTTTCTGGCCGTTCACTGTTTCTTATACTTCAAGAGATATGTAAGTCCGATTGGGCTGAAATTTTGAGGGGATTTTTAGCTTCCTTGCGTCCGAAGGACAACCCCAACTGACCTTCGAGGTGGCCACAAGCCTGCCTAGCACGCCCAAGGGTAGTGATGTGCCGTGTGAGCTTGTGGGGCCTATGGGCCACCCCTTCTGTTGATTCTTGCACCAAAAAATCCCATATATTCCATAACAAATCAACGCGAATTTTTATCGCGTTTGGACTTTGTTTGATATGGATTTTCTGCGAAATACAAAAACATGCAAAAAAAATAGGAACTGGCACTGGGCACTAGATCAATTTGTTAGTCCCAAAAATAATATAAATTGTTACCAAAAGTATGTGAAAGTTGTAAAATAATGGCATGAAACAATAAAAAACTTTAGATATGGCGGAGACGTATCAGCATCATTCCTTCTCGTCATCGAGTTGGTAAATGATAAAACAAGATAATTTTTTATGTGGAATGCTACCTAGCACAATCTTGATAAAATAGTATAATCATGGCATGAATATTAGGATATGAGTGATTCAAGGCAATAGTCTATCATTTGACGTAAAGACATCAGCACTCAGGCATACTAACAAACAATCATGCCCTTCAAAATAAAGAATGCTAAAGAACTCTATCCCTACAAAGTCATATAGCTTAACATGCTTAGTCTTCCTAGAATAAAGTATAAATCATGAGCACCTTGGTGCCAAACCTAGCAATTGTATCATACTTTTTCTCGCCCCAACTTTTTCAACTAAACACAATGCATGGGCATAAGCCATGGAATTAACACTTTGGATGGCAAAGAGAATGATGATTAGGGTCTATAAGGGAAGACAAAAGTGGAGAAAGTCTCACACCGATGCGGTTGATCGTTAGGCAATGGAGAGGCCTTACAATCGATGTCAATGTGAGGAGTAGGGATTGCGATGCAAAGGATGCACTGGAGCTATAAGTGTATGAAAGCTCACTACTGAAACTAAATGGGTGTGCATCAAACTTACTTGCTCATGAAGACCTCAGGCATTTGAGGAAGCCCGTCATCAGAATATGCAAGTCAAGTTCTATAATGTAGAAATTCCCACTAGTATATGAAAGTGACAAATCATGGAGACTCTCTATATGAAGAACATGGTGCTACTTTGAAGCCCAAGTGTGGTAAAAAAGATAATAGTATGCCCCTCCTCTCTTTTTCTCTCTTTTTTTGTTTTCTCTTTTTTCTCCTTTTTTCCATTTTTTTGTGTTCGCTCTTTTTGGCCTCTTTTTTTAGAACTAGTAGAGTGGCCCGCGCATACGCGCGGGCTAGTATATAACAAAGTTCTATTGAAATAAGATAATATTTGGTAGTTCCATTGGTTGGTCGTGTAGTGGTGTTTTTAGGGTAATTGGAAATCCGCTTTCAAATTTCGTGAGTTTTCAAGGAGGCACGTTCGCGGTGAAATTGTTCGGAAGCAACATATGGCCGGACAATCATATTTACGTTGTGGATATAGTACTCCTTCTAGTTTCTAAATATAAGACGTAAACGTCATATATTTTTCTAGATATGTTAGTTTTTCTCGTTGATAAATATAGAAAACATATGTTATGCATGAATCACCTACCTAATTTCTGGATAAAATTGCATATATACTATAGATAATTTTGCATTTTCCAGATGCCAACTAAAATTTCCTAGGTACTCAAATTTTCATACGGTACATATTTACCATTTCCATAAGTTGACCGTTAGAACTTTCCTTTTCATATTTAATATATCAATTTGTTTTTTGGAATGTCTTTTTAGTTGAGGAAATGTTTAACATATCAGTTGTTTTGTCGCGAAGTTTCATACGCACTAAATTTGAGTGCAACTATCAATGACACGTACATGTTTTTTTCCTTCATATAATCATGTACTCCCTCAATTTCATATTAAATGTCGCTCAAACGGATGTATCTTGCACTTAAGATACGGCTAGATATATCTATTTGAGCGATATTAATATGGGACGGAAAGGGTACAATATGTTTGCATGGATTTCTTCACACTTAATTTCAGCAGGGAAAACTATATTTTTTTGGCTATACACGTAATTATATGCTATACCTTTTTGGGCGGTGTACACTGCAATAATCATAGTTTTTTTAGTAAATAATCATTACTTAATAGCTGGATATTTTTTCTACGGTTTCTGAACAAAACAAAATCTTTCTGCTCAAAACTGAGTTGGGCTTTAGCCCAACACAAAGCCCAAACACTCGCGCTGTCGTGCAGATGCGCCTGGAACACACACGCCAGTCTCTCCAGAAGTTCCGATCCCCTTTCTCCTCCACTTTTCCTTGTCACTCCAAAATTGCTGCCTCCCGATGAACTCCATTACTGCCGCTAGTAATTGACGTTGCCGATCTCACTCCCAAGGTCCCCTCGATTTCCTCTGTTGGTCTCATGCCGCCACCTTGCTTGTCTTCCCTGCGCGCACTCCCCACGATTCAGGTCATTGGTGCGGCCACAGGTCTGGTCTGGGTACCGCGTGCCTCCTCGATCCCCCAACCAGTCAATGGTGTGGAGGCGTAGCAGGGCTTGAGGAGCAGCTACGTGAGGGAGTAGTTGAGCACTTGAGCTAGTAAAACTCAACGGTGGCGTTGCCGCCAGCGTGGATCTTGTCCCCTGCGGCGGGGCGGAGGTAAGCGAGTGAAGCAACGTGGAGTTTGAGGTGCCCCCGTGTGCGATGTTGGAGCTTCAGCGTGCAAGGCACTTTTCAACCTAACGATGAATGCAGGTTTGTAACCACACCGGCTGGGTGCAAGGCCGCTAAGGATGTGGATAAGCCAATATAGTATAGTTCAAAGTACAAAGCAAATTAAGAAAAGATTTTTGGTAATGCAGCTAGCATGGCCTAACAGGAGGAGTTTTAGGCAGCTTTGCGTTGGTGCCTAGTGCTTGGAATTGCTGAGGACGGACCATGAAGCAGTACCAGCTCCTCTCTCCTTTCGTTTAATTTTGCGATGCAGATCAAAATGTTTGTACAGTTAGGTGTCCTGCCTGAGGACATCGGTTATGCACAGATTATTCCACACGTTTGCTGCTATCAATGATTATTGCTGACGATAACTTGTTAGTCAAAATTCTGAATTTGTTGAGGCCCCATCCAACTTTTCCGGCCATGCGACCAATATCGACAATGTTAGGCTCTCTACCCTACATACTATATCGATGATTTATGAATTCATACATATATTTGCAAGTAGCTGTAGTTTTAATATTTCTAAAAGAGTAATTAAATTTAAATTACTTGCGTTCTCATATAAAATATAATTATGAGCGGACGCTGTCACTATAGGCTCGCATTATATAATAAGTGTAGTCTGATGTATATATATTAAGGATATATATTAAGGAGCCATAAGCTTAGAGGTGTGTAAAGCTTTTGCCATTTTTGGGAACTATTTTCATCAAATGTTCATGCATTTTTTTCCAATGTTTCTGTAGAAAAGTAGACTATATCATTCCTGTCATATAGTGTGTAACGTTCATGTTAGCATAGATAAGTCAATTTATTAAATTGAAGGGATTTTGCAGAAAACTAATTATCCACATACTTGTGCCTATGTAAAAGGCTCGCAACATCATACGGAAAGTGTGTATTTTAGTTCATTACTTGGAAAATTTATTTGTAGACTATGTACTTGACCACATCATCATCATCGCTATCTCCATCGTTTAATTACCCGCAGTCCATCTCTTTTTGTGACTCTTAAGAATGTTACGTATAGATGTCCATGTTTATATCATTCCAACTGATCTTCCTTTCTTTCTTTTTAATATGATATTTTGCATGTAGTTTTTCGACCTCTTCTTGTTGTCTTACCATAACTATTTCATAAGTTAAGCGAGTGGTTCTCTCAGTTGGTAGCACTGTCTGAAATATTCATGCTTCTACCTGCTAACTTCTTACCAGAAAATTGTACCACGTCATTGCACTTGCCGGTTGGCTCTATGAAGTTCAAAATTTTCATATCAGTCCATTCAATGTTCAAGTTTCTTAATTTTGGATCATTTAAATATTAATATTGGTTGTTCTTGTTCATACTAAAATTCAAACGTAAGCTTTTCGGGGTGGATGGAGTACAACTTACATATCTGGTTATTTTTTTCTCTGTCCTCAATTCTGATGCTGTGCACCCTTTGTTACTTGTATATCCATTTGAGCGACAAGCTTTTTGGGAGGGAGGGAGTTCAACTTACATATCTGGTGATTTTTTTCTCTGTCCTCAATTTTGATGTGGTGCACCCTTTGTTACTTATAGTCCTTGGTTGCCATCCCTCTAATGTACTCTATGCATTCGAGAACATAGGCATACATGTTATTTGAGGCCTTGAAAATAGAAATATATATATTAGTTAGTAAGTATAACTAGAAAAAAATGTATATTTAGTTTTTTGTTCCAGTCAAAACCTGAACACAAAAGTATTAACTTGAGGGAAATGTAAGTATGGCAAGGGAGCGGTTCTGGTCATGTTAATTAATCTAGGATGTACATATTAAAGTTCTCCTATTTTAGAAAAAATCATCGATCAAGCATAGTTGATCCATTGCTTATAATGGTTAATGTTTAGTTTGTTACTCTAACATAATAAATCATGCAAATTATTTGCTTTTGAGCATAAGATGGTAATGCCTACTGTAGGTGGAGCGGTTGCTGGAAGGAGTTAATTGGACAATCTTGGAGAGCCAACGGAGACTGGGAGCGAACTTTGAGCACAAAAGTATGGCAAGGAATCAGTTCTGGTCAAGTAAATGAATCTAGATCTATAGATTTTTGTTTTTCTATTTTAGCATAACATGACAATCAAGTATCATTGATCTATCGTGCAGTGAAGATAATGCAAAATAATCAATATTGTGCAAAAAATACCTGCTGGAGTCATTGGTGTCGTTGGGTGGAGTCAATTGGACAATTGAGGAGATCCAACAGAGATTTGGGTGACGTCCAAGGGGCGCCCATATGAAGGCAAGGACGATGTGGAAGCTGGAAGCGCTTGCAAGTGTGACGGAATTGGAGATTTAGATTGGTTTTAGGTGTGTGTGATGGAATTATGTAAGGAAAAGTTGCGTTACATTACATGTGTGCGCCCATCCAGTCTCTGATCTATCTTGCTGTTTGTACATGAGTATTTGTATTCTACCAAAAACTAATCAGCAAGAAACATGCCATCAGGCATGTGCTACAAAAGGAAAATTGAATAGGTTAGCTTAATCAATCCGACGTCCACCACTTGCCGATTGCTTTCCGGACAGATGCGCTGGATTGCTATGCCTGGATGCTAACAATAATATATGTGCGTTAGTTACTACTGTATAAAGTAATCAAGCAATCAACCTCTTGTACTTCTTGTGTGTCCATGAAATCGATCAGCTTCGTAGAGTTTGAGCCAGCTTGAATGGATCTCCGCTCCTTGGGAACGCACGGGAGAGGACGACTTTTTTTTCTTCTTATGAACGCATGGGAGAGAGGACGGGTGGATAATTTTAGGGTATAAAAGGGTAGTCTCCTTTTCGTTGGTGGGTAATTTTTTATAAAATTATCGTGATCTATTGGACGTCGTTAATGTTATACTTTAGAAGTTTCTATTTTTTGTGGGATTTTCTAGTTTAATTCTTTTTTCTGGTTATCCCATCAAACACTTTTAATATATAATAGATGGTCTCATGGACCTCATACCCACCTTTTCTAGGACTAATTAGCCTCCACCATTCTTTTCCTCACTGGGACAATGGTCTAATAATGATGATCATCACACTTTTATTTACATACAACTCAATAAACTAAAAAAGATGACTACATATGAGTGCCTCTGACGGTTTACCAAGATGTGTAATGATCTAGCATAACATGTATAATAATAATGAGCGGTGGCTTAGCCACAAATATCATGCCAGGTCTATATGATCATGCAAAGCAATATGACAATAAATACTCAAGTCATGTGAATAGTAACAATGGAAGTTGCATGGCAATATACTCGGAATGGCTACGCAAATGCCATGATAGATAGGTATGGTGGCTGTTTTGATGAAGGATATAATGAGGCTTATGTGTGTTAGAGCGTATAATAACACGGGATTTGGATGCACTGGTAAAGTTTGCACGAAGTCTCGAGGTGAGAATGGGCAATGCACGATGCCGGAGAGGCTAGCAAAATATAGATTGGTGGGAGTGCTTCAGTCCACAAACTCAAGTTAGTCATAAATAAATCATATACCTATTTTGAAATTTTAAAAGCCCTCGAAGCAAAGTACTACTCGCATGCCCCTAGGGGGGAGGTTGGGAGGAGCTAACCATCATGCGACCTGATCCGAACAATACAAAGCATTTCAATCAATTATAAACTATGCTCCGACTTCATCGCAAAACTAGAGGCTATACGTGCATGCTTCGAGAATCACAAACTTTAATATTGATATTTTTACTAAACCGTGATAATCAACTAGTAGACCCATATAGTACCATCTTAATATCGCAAAACTATTGCATGGAATCAAACATATCATATTCAGTGATCTACAAGTTTTGTACAGAATTTTATGACTAACCATGTGAATGACCAATTCCTGTTAACTCTCTAAATAGATATAAGTGAAGAACGAGAGTTTAGTTCTTTCTAAAAATTACTCGTACAAGCTCTAAAAAATATAAGTTAATCAAAAGAGCATTCTATAAACAACGGTGTTCCCAATGTTGAGAAGCGAGCATCCAAACTTCAAAAGATATAACTGAAGCACACAAAGCATTCTATAAAGCCACACTCAAAAGATATAAGTGAAGTGCAAAGAGCATTCTATAAATCAACCAAGGACTATCTCATACCAGCATGTTGCATCAAATAAAAGGGAAAAACAAAACAAAAGAAGCTCCAAGAATTTACGTATATCATGTGAATAAAACAAAGACCAAGACATATCGATAATTATCGAGGAAGAAAGATGGGATGCCTGCCGAGGCATATCCAAGCTTAGACGCTTGAGTCTCCTTGAAAATTTAATTGGGGTGACATGGGAATCCGCAAGCTTGAACTCTTGCCTCTTCTTATTCTTCTCATATCGATGTCTCCTCGGTCTTCTAACACTTCATCCACACAAAACTTAACCGAACTTTTATTAGAGGGGTTAGTACATATAACATCAAAACCCATCATGTCTTGCTGTAACAATATTGTATAATTATAATCAAAACACAAGCTGATAAATAAACTATAACAACAATCTGTGAAAACATGACAATGTGTAAAGATGCAGATCGTACATATACTTCTGTAACTCCACAAATTCTGAAAATTAAGGACATAGTAAAAACTTTGTCTAGGAGTACTATGTAAAAATTTCAGAATTTTTGCACATTCCAGTAAAATATGAAAATTCAAACACTACAACAAAAGTTTCTGTTTTTGCAGAGCACCAAACAAGCAATTTAAACACCTAAAGGTAAATATTGGCAGATTATTTTTATAATAAAATGGATTTGTACAAGGGTATAATTATTTTTGTTAAAAAGTTTATGTGATCAAGGGTCACAAAGTTTTCATGGGCATCAACAAAGTTCAAGGACATCCCCCACTTCCACATTGCTCATCTGTCTCACTTTCACTTTTCTTTTTGAAAAAGTTTTAGGTTCCCATTTTTTTTGTATTTTTAAAGCACACAACAGAACAAAGTGACTCTCTGAAACTTCCGGGTTGTCTCCTAGGCAGCGCTTTCTTTAAAGCCATTAAGCTAGGCATAAAGTGCTCAAGTAATTGATCCACCTGGATCCCAAGGTATATCAAAACCAATTTTAATTAACATTGATTTATAATTTAGTAGTAAGCACAAAGAAACATATATCATAGAACAATGGAGTTTAACTCTCTTCCTATGCATCGACATGTCATAAACGAATAATTCATGCACACCAAGTAAAGGCCAATGCATAGTATAAACAATTTCTTGCAATTTTATCGTACTAGAAACATAGAGAGGTGGAGATGTAGTTCCTCTCTCATAATAATTGCATGTAGGAGTAGCAAGCACATGCATATAATATCCATCAAAATCATCATGTGTAACGATAAGAGGCAACCCATCAATATAATCCTTAATAAGTGCAAATTTCTTCGATATAGTGTAGTTGGGAGAATTCAAAAAGATAATAGGACTACAATGTGTGGGTGCAATAGCAACAATTTAATTCTTAACATAAGGAACTATAGCAAGTTCATCTCCATAAGCATAATTCATATTGGCATCATGTCTAGAAGCATAGCAAGCATCAAGTTCATCTAAAAGTGATTTTTCAAAAGAATCAAAGGGATCATATCATTCATCCTTCAGTAAGCACGAAGGGAAATTAAACAATGTATTAGTTAAAGAGTTACTCTCATTAGAAGGTGGGCACGTGTAGTTAATCTGCTCTTCCTCCTTTTGTTTTTCGTTCTCCTCCTCATCTTTTTCATCTAATGAGCTCACTATTTCAACAATTTCTTCTTCCATAGATTCCTGCAAAATATTTATCTCTTCTTGGACATCAGAGACTTTCTGAATAAGTTCATTAATATCGGCATTGTATTTATAATTTTCATATCAATATTTAAGTATGGCATAATTTTCCGATCTGTAAAGAGCATCATCACAGTCTTCATACTTCTCAAAGAAAGATTCAATTTCTGAAGCACCCATAAAAGCAACAAATTCTTCTATTTGTTCCACATCATAGTAATCATATACACCATTAGCATAAGAAGCCAAGATTTGATTGTCATTAAATTCACATTGAAAGGGAAGGTGTGGAACCTCCATCTTAGAGTAGCAAGTATAATCATACATAGAGCACATATTCCAAGCATACCAACACAAACATTTTAATTTGATCCCATAAGTGTTTCCCTTTTTGAGACAAGTGATAATCCCTAAAGTATTCCTGGTGATCTAAAGTATATCCCATTATCAAGTTGAATGGGAATTTCTCAGGATTATCAAAGTAGTATTTAATGTTTTCCAGATAATCAGCATCGGGGATTTTAGGAGGTTCCCCATCTCCATGAGTAGCAAGTACAACTATATTTTTGGTATTTCGTGTTCCATATCCATAATTACAGATAAAAAAACTTAGAATAGAAAATAAAATCTACTTAGAGATAAAGCCAACAAGCGCACACGAGAACATTTACCCCACATTATTGCTCCCCCGCAACGGCACCGGAAAAAGTTCTTGATACCCACAAATATAGGGGATTATTTGTAGCCTTTTTCGATAAGTAAGAGTGTCGAACCCAACAAGGAGCTAAAGGTATTTATATTCTCTTCATGTTCTACCGACCACTGATACAACTCTACGCACACCAACATTTTCTTTACCTAGAACAAGTATAAAACTAATTTGCAAGAACAAAACTAAGAGTACTTTGCGGGATAATAAAAGTTAATTGGTTTAGTAGAGAGCTTTTCTAGAACAATGAGAAAGATTGTGCATAGGCAATTGAATATGACACGCGTGATACCTGTTATATGCAATGAGGGAGAGGCATATGCTAACATACTTTTCGTACTTGGATCACATGTTCTTATGATTGGAAAACTCTAGCAAGCTTCCGCAACTACTAAAGATCATTAAGGTAAAACCCAACCATAGCATTAAGTAACAAGTCCCCTTTACTCCCATAGGCAACAACCCCCTTACTCGGGTTTAAGCTTTTGTCATGCTCGTATACCACTTTAAAAGAATCATGAACTTATTGCAACACCATACAATGGTAATTCCCACATGTGTGCGCAACATGGAGGGTACCATACGACAACACCATATTAATATACAACTCATAGCAATCACATCATATGACAATTAACCCGTACGATAAAATGAATCTACTCAAACATCATAGAATGGCAACACATCATTGGATAATAATATGTCACATAAAACACCATGTTTAAGTAGAGATTACAATGGGAAAAGAGAGGTTACACCGCTGTAAGGAGAGGCAGAGAGTTGGTGATGATGGCAGCGAAGTTGTTGTTGTAGATCTTCATCATGATGGTTCCCCCGACGGCACTCCGGCCCCACCAGGAGAGAGGGGGAGAGAGCCCCCCTCCTTATTCTTCTTCCTTGGCCTCCCCCTCGATGGGAGGAGGGTTTCCCCCTGGTCCTTGGCCGCCATGGTTCCTGGAGAATAGGAGCCCCTCCAAGAATGGACCTCTCTCTCTCTCTGTTTCTCTTCTGTTTTGCGTTCCTGTTTTCTTCCCTTCTCCGTTTCTTATATTCTCGGAGGTCCGTAAGTCCGATTGGGCTGAAATTTTGAGGGTATTTTTATTCGAATATTAGCTCCTTGCGGAGGAAGGACACCCCCAACCAACCTTTGAGGTGGCCACAAGCCTGCCCAGCGCGGCCCAGGGTAGGGGGTGCATCGTGTGAGCTTGGGGGGCCTATGGGCCACCCCTTCTATTGATTGTTGCGCCAAAAGAAATCCCATATATTGCATAAAAATCACCGTAACTTTTTATCGAGTTTGGACTTTGTTTGATATGGATTTTCTATGAAATACAAAAACATCCAAAAAACAGGAACTTGCACTAGGCACTAGATCAATATGTTAGTCCCGAAAATAATATAAATTGTGGCCAAAAGTATGTGAAAGTTGTAAAATAATGGCATGAAACCATAAAAAAAATATAGATTCGACGGAGACATATCACCTACTCTCTTCAAAGATGCTCGTAAGTTTTTCCTTTCTTGTAATGAATGTCAACGAGTTTGGAAATATTAGTAAACGTCAGGAAATGCCTATGAATTATTCACTTGTTATTGAACCATTCGGTGTTTGTGGTATTGATTATATGGGACCTTTTCCTCCTTTGTATGAATACATCATATTCTAGTTGCTGTTCATTATGTTACTAAGTGGGTAGAAGTTATTCAAACTAGTAGTGCTGATCATAAGACATCTATGGAAATTATTAAGGAGGTTTTCTTTCCAAGGTTTGGAGCCCCTAGATATTTAATACTGATGGTGGTTCACATTTTATTCATGGTGCTTTCCTTAAGGTTCTAGATAAATATGATGTAAACCATAGAATTGCATCACCTTATCATCCCCAGTCTAGTGGGAAAGTTGAATTAAGTAATCGAGAAATTAAGTTAATCTTGCAAAAGAATCTTAATAGATCTAGAAAGAATTGACCCCAGAAACTTGATAATGCATTGTGGGCATATAGAACTGCTTATAAAAACCTGATGGGTATGTCCCCGTATAAAATGGTTTATGAAAAAGCTTGTCATTTACCTCTCGAGTTAGAACATAAAGCTTATTGGAACATTAAAGAACTTAATTATGATTTTAAGCTTGCTGGTGAAAAGAGGTTATTTGACATTAGTTCTCTGGATGAATCAAGGACACAAGCTTATGAAAATGCTAAATTATTCAAAGAGAAAGTTAAAAGATGGCATGATAAATGAATTCAGAAATGGGAATTTCATATTGGTGATAAAGTTCTTTTGTACTTGTCTCGTTTCAGATATTTTAGATGTAAACTTTTCGCTACGTGGGAAGGATCGTATATCGTCGAAGATTTTTACCATTCCGGAGCCATCAAGATCAATAACACCAAAGGAAATAATCCGAAGGTGGTTAATGGGCAAAGAATTAAACCTTATATTGCAGGTACCCCCATTAACATTGATTCGGATGTTATTCAAGTAATTGAACTAGAAGACAAAATTGAAGAGACCTTCCATTACTCTAGAACCCTAAAAAGGAATAGGTACGTGATACGGTAAGTAAACAGACTCCAAAAATTCCATAAGAATACTTTCTGTCAGTTTTGGAATATATAAAACATTAGGAAAAATAAGAAACAACTGAGGAAGTCCATGAGGACACCACCAGTTCATGGGACGCACCAACCCCCTGGGGCGCGCCACCTGAGCTTATGGGGCCCTCGTGGACCTTCCCGACTTCATTTTCTTCTCGTAGACTTGTCCTACAAGATAAAAGTTCATTATATATATCTTTCACTGCTTTGACATCCGTATCACAAATTTCACCTTTGTTCTTGTTTTGGGCTATGTTTGTGAGATCTAGATCGCTATGTCACCATCAAGCTCCTCCAAGGATCAGTTCCTTTAGAAGGTCATCAACCCCTATCTTTTGGAAGTTATGAAGCACCCTCAAACCATGGAGCTGTGTGAGGGGGTGCTTCTCATCCAGGACGTTCAAGGATCCAAGGAGGGGGACTAGAATGCCAGGCTTGAAGCGATGGAGCAGGAAATCATCAAGTGCGAAAGGATGGTGGAGCACAGACTTAATGCCAACCACGTATTTTGTTCGTGGGCATAAGTGGGACAACAACAAGATCAAGGAGGCCATCGACAATATCCATGTCCGGATTGAAGATCTTCAACCACAAGTTTTTGACCTGCAAAACCAAAACTATGGAGGATAAGCCTACCACTTCACCACCACCATTACCGAAGAATGAAACTTGAGTACACGGTTATGGGAACCACCCTTGGCTTGTTCCAAGATTGGGGGAGGTGCCTCGGTATCATATAACCATCACTTTTTATCATTATCTATCTTTGTTCGATCCTTAATTATTTCGAGATCTAGAATAAAAGTATTTGTATGAAGTAGTTTGAGTGTTTGTTTAGTTCGAGTGCTATGTACGTAATCATGCGTGAAAGTTATAATAAAGAGTAGTTTGAGTATTCCTTTGCTTTTACTCTTTTGCATCAATCATAGCAAAAAATAATAAGGAGTTTATATGCTAATCCCATGGGGAGTAATGATGTTACATAAAAGAACATAATTGATAAACTTTATTGGAAGGTAACAAAACTAGCATTGGTCATTGATGCAATTCATGAAAGAATAATAAAGGAAGGGAGATTTCACATATAAATATACTATCTTGGACTTCTTCTATGATTGTGAACCCCCATTAATTATTTTCAAGCTTGATCAAGTAGTTGATGTTGTACAAGGAAGACAACGTAATAAATTATGTTTGCTTATATTTGAATAGAAGTTATATTGTCATGGATCCTCTAACATGCGGTGCTTACTTATAATATTTTGCTAGCGAAAAAATTCTATACCAAGTATAGATACTACTTATGCATCCAGATACCCTTTAAACTAGTTTCTTGTTATGAGAGTTCACCATCTATACCAACGAATTGAATAAGATCCCTCAAGTAAGTTGTCATCGGTGCGAAGCAATAAAAATTGCTCATAAATATGTATGATCTTTTACTGTAAGGAAAAAAAAAAGCTTTGTACGAATTGTGATGGTAACACAATAAAAGTGATGGACTGCTCAATAAAGGTTGATATCATAAGGGGCAATATAAAGTGACGTTCCTTTACGTTAAGAGCTTGCACATCCAACTTAAAAGCGCATGACAACATCTACTTCCCTCTGCGAAGGGCCTATGTTTTAATGATTAGTCCTTCCTTTCATGCAAGATTCAAAAGTATTTATTCCTATTAAAACCTCAATTACTCTCCACTTGGCAAGCATTATGTGTGGTAGGGAATGATCCAGGCATATATATCCAGTTGAATATATGTAATCATGAGTTATTATTGTTCACATTATTCCTGAGATAAATAAGTTGTGTGGTGAAACCTTAAACCCCCAGCTTCCTCTGTGTTTGATTGAATTAGTTTGTTCCAAAAAATATTCTTTGAGTGCCAGCAATCATGGAAGACTATATGATAGTTGAGTATGTGGAGTTTGCTAAACCAAAAGCTCTTACATAGACCCTTTGTGGAAATATGATGAATTGCAATTGCTGTGATGACTGAGAACAATGTTTGTTAGTTTTCAAGAAATTATATTGTTTATACTTTAGCTTGTGAATGAATTGTTACTTGATCATAGGAAGTTTTATGATTGATACTCGTTGTTATAATAATGATCATAATACTACCATGTCTGTATTTTGTTTTATCGACACCTCTCTCTATAAAACTGTGGTCATAATTATCGAGTTCGGTATTCGCTCGAGGACAAGCGGAGTCTAAGCTTGGGGGAGTTGATATGTCCATTTTGCATCATGTTTTCCTATTGTTATTTTCATTGTTTTAAAGTTATATTTCACTTTTAGGTGCCATTCTAATGCCTTTTCTATCTTAAATTGCAACTTACATCACAAGAGGGAGATTGCCGACAGCTGGAATTATGGACCTGAAAAGAGCTACAACAGAGATAGCTATTCTCCAGAGCTCCAAATGACCTAAAAATTTACGAAGATTTATTTTGTAGTATATAAAAATACTGGAAGAAAAATCTAAAGGAGGGGACCCACCAGTGAGGCACAAGCTCAGGTGGCGCCTCCTAAACACGCCTTGTGAGCTTGTGGGGCCCACATCAGGCCTCCGAGGCCCATCTTCTCCCATATGAAACCATTTTCCCTGTAAAAAAAATCAAAAGAAGTATTTCGGGATGAAGCGCCGCCGTCTCGAGGCAGAACCTGGGCAGGAGCACTTTTGCTGTCTGGGGAGTGATTCCACGGGGGATACTATTCCCTCCGGGAGGGGAAATCGAAGGTAGCCTCATCACCAACATTCCTCTCATCGTAGGAGGACTCATCTCCATCAACATCTTCACCAGCACCATCTCATCTCCAAACCCTAGTTCGTCTCTTGTATTCAATCTTTGTCTCAAAACCTCGTATTGGTACCTGTGGGTTGCTAGTAGTGTTGATTACATCTAGTAGTTGGTGCTAGTTGGTTTATTTGGTGGAAGATGATATGTTCATATTGTTAATCATATATTTATCTCCTCTGATGATGAACATGAATATGATTTGTGAGTAGTTTCGTTCGTTCTTGAGGAAATGGGAGAAGTCTTGTTATAAGTAATCGGGTGAAATTGGTTTTCGTTCAATGTTTTGATGATGTGGTATGTTGTTCATCCTCAAGTGGTGTCATGTGAACGTCGAATACATGACACATTACCATGCTTGGGCCTAGGGAAGGCATTATGGGATTAGTAAGTAGATGAAGGTTTGTGAGAGTGACAAAAGCTTTAATCCCTAGTTTATGCACTATTCCATAAAGGGCTGATTTGGATCCATATGTTTTATGTTGTGATTAGATTTATCTTAATTCTTCTTTCGTAGTTGGGGATGCTTGCGAGAGAGGGTCTGGTACGTCTCCAACATATCTATAATTTTTTATTGTTCCATGCTATTATAGTATCAATCTTGAATGTTTTATATGCAATTATATGCAATGATATATCATTTTCTGGGACTAACCTATTAACCTAGTGCCAAGGGCCAGTTGCAGTTTTTTTTGCCTATTTTTGGTTTTCCAGGAAATCAGTGCCAAACGAAGTCCAAACGCTATGAAAATTTTTGACGATTTTTTCTGGACAAGAGAAACCCTAGAAGCTTCGGGAGGAGACCAGAAGGAAAAGGAGGAGATGGCAAGGCAACAGGGCGCGCCCAGGTGGGTAGGCATGCCCTAATGCCTTGTGGGCCCCTCGTGGCTCCGTCTGACCAAATTCCACCTCTATAAATTCTCTAAAATCGGGAAACCAATAGAGAGCCACCCAAAATACTTTTTCCGCCATCATAAGTTTTTGTTCTTGCACGATCCCATCTGGAGGCCTTTTCCGGTACTCTGCTGGAGGGGGAATCGATCACCGAGGGCTTCTACATCAACCTTGTTGCGCTTTCGATGATGTGTGAGTAGTTTACCACAGACCTACTGTAGCGACCCGACCTCAAACGATCAAGCTTCTGTGTATCTGTGCCATCCCTGGATTAGTATGCTGTCACACACAGTACATCAATATATATATAAAAGTGCAATCACATGTATAAATAACGTAAACATGATATATACCTCATAAGTCTCAGCGGAAACAATCAAACGGGTGTGGAGTACCATCAACGCCAGCGACAGGTTAAGTATAGACCGTAACCCTATAACAAAACTCACTCGTCGTGGAAAATCCTGCAACATGATATCTTGCAGCCATGTAGCTCAGTACATTGAATGTACCGGCAAGATCACTATAAGAAAACAGATGATAAAACTATACTATATACAATATGGCTTTGTGGATCTGTGTCTGAGTTTTGTTTGCGTAAAAGCTGGTTTTATTTTCCCTACATCAAAGGAATATCAGGAGTCTTCACCACAGAGTTATCTACTATGACATGTTCCGCCAACTGATGTCTCATAGCCCAAAACACTTATAAGTTGCCCACAATTAATTATCAGTCCAGTGTTGAGAGTTCCGAGATAGATTCAAGATCATAGGCTCAAATTGTCTGTAACCGGGGACACGGCTAATCGACTAGGTTTTAACTCTACAGAGTGTTGTGCACTTTGCCCACAAGATTCGACCCCTCTTTTTACGTTCTTGCACTTTAGGGTGTTTGAGAACAAGATGACCAAAACATGGTCTTACGAAGAGTTCCTCTGACCACTGTTCGGTGCTCATCCAATCCTACCATATTTCTACATCTGCTAGCACCATCCCAGCCAGAGTCACAACTAAGGTCAACCAAGCCAGATACCATAATGACTTGCGGTTGCACAAGTAAGCTTCCGGGCATGAAGTATTCATCTGTCTCTTTGAGTCTGGGTGGAACTTTCCTCATGAGCACTAGCCTACTCCAGCTCATCAGGCATCCACAGGGTACTCCAGGGTGCCTCACAACCAGTCCACCCAGTAGTGTTTATTGAAATCTTGTCTCGAGTCTTGAAATCTTGAGGTCTTGAAGATACAGGCCTTGAAGATGCCATCAAGGAGTTGTCGTCATTGACGTAGATTCCTCCTTCTCGCACCACTCCCGAGCACTCGTATCAAACCCCGTCTACTATAGCGTAGCATTAAACTAAACAATGTCCCGGGCTTGGTAACAGGGAGATGGGTTCCTACCTCACGCATTCTACCCAACTACAAGAATTCAATATCACCATTAGAGGAATTGTTGAAAAGGTGCTACTACATGCAAATAAAATTTAGGTAAAATATATGGTCAAAGTGAACTTGCTTGGTATTACTTGAAGAAGATTATAACGCTCCCAGAATAAAGACTTGGTAGAACTATTCGTCGCTCCGATGAAATCTATATTAAACAAGCATGACATTCACATAAGCAAACATCCTAGCAAGCAAGTCTACCACTCAAAAAACAATTAAAACAACAAATAAAACTCAATAATAAAACTCAATTGAATTCCAAACAAACTTCAAATAAAACTACAAAGAAAAACTACTAAGGAAAGTCTAAGACTTTACTACAAACAACTAATATAGTTTTTCCCTAAGTAAAAACTGAACAGAAAATAAAACATTAAACTAATAAATTAACAGAAAATAAAATATAAAACAACTAAGTTAACATAAAGATATTTTGTAAAGTTTTATTTGCGAGAAGAAACAAATAAAAAGCGACTATAAAACTCTAACTATGACCAATTTAAAAAAACTTAATACAAGTAGTTTATACAAAAATAAAGAAAACAAAATAATCAAAATAATTTAATACAAATAACAGTGGCTACATTTAACTAACAGAAACAAAGTAAAATTTGTCAAAATGACAAAAAGAAATAATTTAAAAATAATTAAGTAAAGGGTAAAAAAGATTTTTAAAAAAAAAAAAAAACAAATAGAAACTAAGTCAAAATAGTACTATTTTTTGCCAAAACCCTAATTCTAAATAAACTAAAAATAAATCACTAAATGCTACTGGATAAACAAAACAACAACAAAACAGTAGCAAAAATAATCAATCAAAAATGTATTTTAAAACTCAAGATATGGCCAAAATAGTGATTTGAACAAATTTCATCAAATTCAAATTTAAACTACTCAAATTTGAAATCCAATTGCACAAACATAAACTTTATCTAATTTTGAACCTAATTCAAAAAGAATCACTCAAAAAGATTTAAAACATAAAATATATGAACAATCTAAAAACAATTTTTTTCTATAAATTAAAAACAAAAATAGAAAACTAAAAGTCTACCGATCGGACAGGGCTATGTGGCGTGCTGTGGTTGGTCCAGCGAGGCGAGTGAGCGAGCGTTAAGGGTGGACGGCCAAATAGTAGTGAAAATGAATCAAAAAAAATAAAATAAAATAAACAAATCTACTTAGACGTCAGATCTAGATCGAACGGCTAAGGGATGTTCGTTGCTTAGCTTATACGACGGATGGCCGAATACTAGAGCATACCGTTTTGGAAGAAAAGAAAGCAAAACAAGATCTAATCTCGGTCGTTTATTTATGATCTAACAGAGAGGGTGTTCACCGGTGCTTACCGTGATCGGCATCAGTGATGAAGGCCACGGTGGCTTGGGCGTGGCCAGCGGCGATGCTCTGGTGGTTAAGGGAGGCGGCGGTGATGTGCGAGAGGTTCGGCCTGGCAAGGGGGTCCCGTTGGTGGTGGAAGCAATGCCTAAGGGTGATGGTGGTGATCGAGATGAGCTTGTCCGAGCTCCGGTGCTTCGCGACGAGTCTGTAGTGGAACAACAGGGTCAAATTCATGTCAAAATGACTCACAGTGAGGAAAAACGGTCATGTACCGAAGGAGGAGTCAAGAGAAGTTCACCAGTGGTCAGATTCCTCCGGCCAAGGTGTTCAGTTCCGGCGAGATTGGAAAGGCGATAGCGACCTCTACGGAGAGTTTTGGGGATGGGATTTTGTGACGCCCCCGATTCAATCATACACGCAAACGTGTACGATCAAGATCAGGGACTCACGGGAAGATATCACAACATGACTCTAGACACAAATTAAAGTCATACAAGCTTCATATTACAAGCCAGGGGCCTCGAGGGCTCGAATACATAAGCTCGATCATAAATGAGTCTGCGGAAGCAACAATATCTAAGTACATACATAAGTTAAACAAGTTTGCCTTAAGAAGGCTAGCACAAAAGTAGCAACCGTCTAAAAGGAAAGGCCTCCTGCCTGGGAGCCTCCTAACTAATCCTGGTCGTCGATGGCCTACACGTAGTAGCAAGCACCCTCGGGGTAGTAGTAGTCATCGTCGACGGTGGCAGCTGGCTTCGGGGCTCCGTCAACTAATCACAGCAACCGGGTATAAAGGGGGGAAAGAGATAGCAAAGCAACTGTGAGTACTCATCCAAAGTACTCGCAAGACTTACATCAGATCTACACTACATATGCATCAGTGTCAATAAAGGGCTAGTATCTATGGACTGAACTGCAGAATGCTGGAATAAGAGGGGGAGAAGCTAGTCCTATCGAAACTACGCTTCTGGTAGCCTCCATCTTGAAGCAGTAGAAGAGAGTAGCTTGTATAGTAACAAGTATCAATGTATAGTGTAATCCTACCCGGCGATCCTCTCCTCGTCACCCTGTGAGAGAGCGATCACCGGGTTGTATCTGGAACTCATCTGGGTGTGTTTTATTAAGTATCCGGTTCTAGTTGTAAGAGGTTGGAATACAACTCCAAGTCGTCATGTTACTGTGGAAATGACTATTTGAATATATCAACTTCCCTACAACGCTGCACCACATTGCCAACACGCTCGATCACTCAGGCCAGACACACTTTCCTGGGTCATGCCTGGTCTCGGAACATCAACACGTCGTAGCCCTACCTAGGCTCAACAGAGAGGCCAGCACGCTGATCTACATCCTAAGCGCATAGGGGTATTGGGCCCATCGCCCTTTGCACTCCTGCACGTTGCGAACGAGGCCGGTGAGCAGACCTAGCCCCCTTATACAAGCGCAGGCTTAACCAGGCCAACCCAGCGTGCACCACTCAGTCGCTGATGTCTGAAGAGCTTCGACTGATACATATGATGCTGAGTGCCCATAACTGTTCCCGTGTGGTGGTTAGTGCGTATAGGCCAACGACCAACTCAGATCAAATATCCAATCTCGTTAAGCATGTTATTTTGAAATAACCGCGGACAACGACTAGGGACCAGGCCCACATCTCTCTCCTAGGTGTCTCAACCTGCCCTGTCGCTCCTCCACAAAGATTCACTCAGAGGGCCATCAGAAAACATGTCCTTTCAGCCCCCAGTCCGTGAATCACTCACGGGTACTCTACGAGCCGACTTGACTTTAGTCACAACATTGTATCATGTATAGTAGTATAGTATATATATACCCGTGATCACCTCCCGAAGTGATCACCGCCCGATAGTATAGCATGGCAGACGAACAAGAATGTAGGGCCACAGATGGAATACTAGCATCCTATACTAAGCATTTAGGATATCAGGTAAAGTATCAACAACAATAGCAACATGGACAAGCTATGCAGCAGAATGGGATCAACCGATAGGCAGTAATAGCTACACTACTCTAATGCAAGTAGTAGAGTGAAAGATTAGGCGGTATCAGAATGATCAAGGGGGTTTTGCTTACCTGGAAGCTCTACGGAGAAGGACGGTTTGTCAACACCGTAGTCGTACTGGGTACCAGCGGCATTGGTCTCGTTGTCTAACGGAGAGAAGAGGGAGAAGAAACAATAAATACAATGCAAACGGATTCATCACGATACATGACATGGCAATAAGCGGTGCTAGGTGTGACCTAATGCAGTGCTAGGTGATACTAGCGAAGAGGAAAGCATCCGGGAATGTTTTCCTGAAGTTTGGCATTTTTCGGTCAGATGAAACGAAGGGCACGGTTCCGTGTTTGCTATGCTAGGGGCACGTGACGGACAAACGGAAGGCATATTCGGATTCGTCATATTTTTTTGAGGAACTTCCATGTATAAATTATTTTCATTCGAGTTACGGATTATTTTATATTAATTTTCAAAGTTTAAACATTTTCTGGAATTATTTTAATTCAAAATTAATTGCAAATTGCTATGTCCACCCAGCTCTGTGTACACAGAAGTGTACACAGAGGCTGACATGTGGGTCCAGGGGGTCCCAGTTGTTTGACTGGTCAACAAGGAGTGCCCCCCCCCCCGTCGTTGTCTCATTAGCCTAATTAGCTAATTAACTAGTTAATTAAAATAAATAAATAAATTAAGTTAGTTAATTAATTAATTTTCGTTTTAACAAAACAGGGGTGTGGGCCCCTGTGGTCAGTGGCACGGGCCACACACACACGGGCGGGTTAACAGGCGCGGGCGCCGGAGCTGGGTGGAGCAGACCCGGGCATCGGCCAGCGCGTGGGGCCACGGCGAGGCCGACCGGGTGAGGGCGGCCACGGGCCAGGGCGGATGCCGGAATGGTGAACAGCAGGTGGAGTGGCGAGCGACCTGGGCGAGCACCGGTGGCAGAGGCTGCGGGGGCGTGGGCTGGCGCGACTGGGCGGGGTGGGCGAGCGAGGCACGGCCACGACGGCGGGCGCGGGGGTCGGGCGGCTGCGTGCCGCAGGGGTGCTGGCGCGGTGAAGCAGCGGCGACAAAGGGGCGATGAGGCAAGGCGGGGGGAAGCGCTGGCCCTTAGCGACGCGGGGCGGCGACAGCGGCATGCCAGAGGGGCGCCAGGCCACATCAAGCGAGGGGGAGGGGCGCCAGGCCACAACAAGCGAGGCGGAGCGGCGCAGCAGTAGGGCGGCGATAGCCGCGGGGCTTCAGGAGCGCGCGTGGCCATGTGCGCACACGGGGCGCGGCGACCGCGGGTGGATGAGCGGGCGGGGCGGTCGGCATGATAGAGATGAGCGGGGGCTGGCCGCGGTGAGCGCGGCCCAGACGCGGTTGGCAGAGGCGCGGTGAGCAACAAGGGGCGGCGGCGACGGCGAGGTAGGTACGGGGAAGATGGAGGCAGAGGTCGGGGCCTCACCTACGTCGTGGGGAGAGGGGCGGCGAGGCTCGGGGTCAGCCGGCGAGGGAGAGGCGAGGAGGCGACGACGACGATGGGCGGCGATGGGGCGCGACGGGCGTCTAGATCGAGGGGGTGGGGCGTGCGAGGGAGAGAGGGGATTGGGGGGGAGGTGTGAGGGTTAGGGTTAGCGGGGTGGGAGCGGGGCGAGTGGGCCGAGGCCCAGTTGGGCCAAGGGGGGTTCTAGGGGTTTTTTCTTTTATTTATATTTCTTTTACTGTTTTATTTTTCCTTTCAATTTATTTTAGTTTAAATAAAATACAAAACCAACTCCTAAAATATTATTTTAACATAGCCCACTGCCACAAAAAGTTTGACTCCCAAATAAAATAGTTTAATATTTTATAAATTATAAAAGGCATTTAATTAATCGTTTAAGGCACTATTTTAATTACTTTAGTGCAGTTAATTTTTTTTATAAAAACGTGGTTTCTCCATCATAATTACCTATGAATTATTTGCCACATTTTGAACATATTAGTTTTGACATTTTGAAAACTTTAAAATTTGATTATTTGAATTTGAACTGGTTTGCATCAAAGTGATTTTTAGCAACAGTAAAACTGATGACAAGGGACCTTTAGCAAGGTATTACTGTAGCTTAATTATCCGGGCGTTACAATTCTCCTCCACTACAAGAAATCTCGTCCCGAGATTTAAGAGGTAGTGTAAGGGGGAAAGGTTTGGTAATGAATCTAGCAGGTCTCCCCAGTCTTGCTTGCTCTTCTCGAAGAAGTTGATTCCTTTCTTTGATGCCTTCATTTCTCTGCTTCAGGACATTATGATGAAAGTCGTCATTCTCTCGCCGGGAACCCCATCATACTTGCGAAAGGGTTAAGGGGTAGCTTCGGAAGAATGGATCTCTGCAAGGTTGCTTATCTGGTAGATAACATCAAGGAAGGTGGCGGAAAGTAACTCTCGAATTGAGACTTAAGAAAATATCGAGAGCAAAGTAAGAAGGTACCATGAGAAGTGTCGAACGAGCAGGCGATCGTTCGATGCCTAATCAGAAGGTGAAAGGGGCTCAGAGCATCGAAAAATAAATATTGCGTTTGATACTAGAGTAGATCTCTAGGAAGGTGGCTCATGATTCACACATGAAGCCAAGCATGAGGAATAACTTTGGAAACAGGGGTGTACAGGAGAGTCAGATTTCGATCCCGTGGAACTGTGGGTTAAAAGTAGGAAGGGTGCTGACATCTTGCACGGTCATGATAGCAAGGCATGTCAGAGGATAGATTGTCAGCTATGTTGGCAACAATGTTGGTACCAAGGGCGACAGACGAACAGAACCATTTTCCTGCTCGTTGAAACAAGGCGGACCAATAGTCAAAGTTCTCATCCACCTGCGGTTACCGGAATGTTATCAACAATAGTATCAAGGTTATACTGACCGAGTTGTACATCGAGGTGTGTACATAAGCAGGGAAATATTACTGCTTAGATCACAAGATTTTATAAGAAAGTTTAAACAAAACAATGGAAAGGAAAATGTGATTATCCACAAGCATTTCAAGAAACAATTAGCATTGTGCTTCAAATGTTCCTTTTGATGATTGGTATAACACAGTCATGCTTCGAGGTGGCATTGACATGGTTATCAGGTAAAGGTCGGACTTTGGATAACACAAGGGATCCATGAGGAACATTTCCTAGGATAAGTTATACAATTTCCTCATGGAAGAAAGGCTAAATCTTGCTGAACAAGATACTATAACAATTGGTCCTCCGGCCAGGGGTGCTAGGCATGACATCATCTTACTGGGTTATATGAAGACCAATGTTATAACCCTTGGAAAATATTCCAACCATCATATCTGGCCGAGATTCAGATCTAATTGGTGTCGGGATACCTCAGACTTAGGATGCCTGAGCAGAAAAGGGTGCAACAAAAATTGACGAGATGGCGTTGCAAGATTCTCGGGAAATGAACTATGGAAGCAAGTTACGAAACATGAGTTGGATTGCAAGACACACATGAGCACACTGCCCAAGACAATCGTGACCACATAGGAGTCTTACAGCGAAAAGGCAACTGGGTTCTGGTTAGGAACCATCATCGAAGTACATCAAAGTCCATGTGTAAGTCCGGATTAGCTCTTACGATTTGGAATGATCCCAGAGGAAGCGAAAACAAAACTTTCTCATATTCACGGAAGTAACTTGCATCCAATTCACGCGAACTTAGAGAAGATACTTCTTGAATCAATCATTTCCTTCCTGAGCTAGGCTGCATGACAAGGCTTTCAGAAGTTTCCAACATTAGCTTAAATGTTCATCATGAACCACGGGGAAGATGAGGATGTGGCCGATGGACTCAGCGACAATTCATCGAGATTTCCGAAAAGATGGATTTTCCCAATTATGTGAACAAGGAGATAACATTTGTCAGATCAAATGATATAATGATGTATGCTCGAGGAAAACATCCACAATTAAACATTGGTTGAAAGGTACACCGAAAATATGGGCTGGGTTGCATGACCAATGTCAGAATGGCGATTCAATAACCAATAGTCCAGGAATGAACCGTCGACCACTAACTTCAAAGCAATAGGGTTGCTAGAAGTACTGAATCCAAGCATCACCGTTCACTTGTTGGTATTCTGGTTACAAACAACACGGGGACCAATAAAGGATGGTTATGGTGAGAAGTATCACTATACTAAGAATTCTTAAGAGGTGGAGCAATCCTCACAACATCCTTGACATATAAGACAATAATACTTCAAGGTAGAACATAATATAAGATGGATAGCAAGGTGCATCCATAACATCAACAAGTTTGTGATGAAAGGAAGGTAAGGATGTTGTCGATGGTAACTCAAATTACCAAGGGACTAGGATGGTACTTATCATCATGAATTCGATTGATATCCTGGAAGGAGTCAAAATGTTGATGATGATCACGACAATTTTGTCGAGAGGCTCCACGAAGAAGCAATCGAACAGCGACTGCATCAAGCAAAAGGACTGATGCAGCGAAAGATTATTGGAACCACAGATACGACACCAACTCAGAATCAAGCTTGCTGTTCGAGGTGAAACGATAAGAAAAAGAAGACCGACGTAAGCTTAGCTCATCGTCGAAAGTTGTGCTCCGGGAATAAGGACCTGGTAGCACATTTAAAATCAACAAGATAATGATATAGCCAATCAGGCTAGGAATGACGTGCTCGAGTACAAACTCTTAAGTAAAGAAGATTACTAAGAGTTGTTTAATCATGATGTGGACTCAATTCAGTTATCGGTGTCCTTGAGTGTCTAACAACTCAGAACCTGGGAAAAATTGGAATCAGTGAGAATGTAATACTTGGAGAAGACTCATAATAAGAAACATGGTTCTGTGATATTATCATGATACGAGAGGGTAATACTCGAAGGTAGGACAGAATAAAGGTTGGACAGGTGTATTGATCTATAGAAGACAAGTACTTTAACTTGTGCGAGAAAAGGGATCAAAGAAGATCAATATGGCCGGAACCACTATTGCAAAACACCAGATCCCAGATATAAGATGAACTTATACTAGGGGAATAATTAATTTAAGAGAAGCTTTAATGATAAGATCTAATTCGTGTCCATGGGCATGAACACAAAGTTCAAGTTCGACTCCCACTTCTCCAATGCATAACCATTCATTCATTGCTCTATTAAAAATGATTTGAGTGTGAAAACCTACCTGGTGAATTACCAGAGGAGTATGACTCGTGAAAACTTTCGGGTTCACACAGATTAAGGGCAGCATAGGTCCAATCCATCGAGGCATCTTAGAAACATATACCACCAGCTTCAAGATAAATATCTCCAGCTCGAAAGCAGAGTATGGTTGTCCAAATCAGAGAATAGGATTTACCAATGGCATTATGTATCAGGGAAAGAACTTCTCGAGGTTTTTGTATATGAAGGACACTGTCGGATGATAATTCAACAAAGGATCTGGCGGTCCATAACGGAGCTAATGTGAGCATCGGCACACAATCAGACGAAGAAACAATGCAAAGGCATTGGATTATAGAAACATCCGAATAATGCAATGCTTAAATACGAAGGAATTATGATATCCAGATCGATCTATCAGAATCATATGCTCTAATTAAGTATGAGTAAGTTGAACAAAATTAGAGGCACAATCAGTCAAGGTTTGATTGGCTGAAAACCAGCTCGTATCCGAAAGGACGTCTGAGCTGGTAGGGTAATTTTTAAGGGTCAACTAATGAAGGCGTGCATTCGCACACATTTTGAATCAATAGGATCAGAATGGTAATCAGAAGAATTTTAATGGATATTGCTAGACATATGGATTTAACCATAATGCAAGCACGCAAGACATTCCAAAGCAATAGGTTGCAAAGGATTCTCGGAAAGTCGATTAGCATTTCGAGGTAATTTGTAAAACACAAGAATAACCGGGGATGTATGAATCCTTGATTGGTGTGAGGAATTATTCGTAGGTGTATTCATGCAGAAAAGAGCTGCAAGGCAGTAGGCACAAAGGATTCTCGGAATGGCGGAAAGTAGTTCAGGGTATCTTGTAATAACAAGAGCAATTGAGAAGGAAGGTATGGCCAGCAAGTGTAAGTAGCTATCCATAGGGATGTATTGGTGGTAGGGAATTGCAAAGCTTATGAGCACAAGTTCTCGGGAGAACAACAGAGAGTATCTTCAAAATCTTCTGGTGAAGCAAGTGATCATCTGGACTAAAGGGCTCTCTGGGAGAAAGTATTTACGAGAACCTGGAGTTAGAGTTAGCAACATCATATAACCCGAATAGAAGAGAGATCAGAGTTCCAGAGTATAGACGAGGAGTAAAATATCCTAATACCACCCTATTGTGATGTGGGCCCGTAAGCCACACAGCAATGTTAGTAAAAGTTTTTCAATGACTGTCGGATTCAGGGCTACACAGACCCAAGAAGGTTCAAACTCTGGGGCGTGTGCGAAGAACTCAACCTATCTAGCCAACCAAACGCGTCGCCCTATAGCCTAGCTCGAGGAACAGGGAAGAAGATGGACAAGACAGTTTACCCAGGTTCGGGCCACCTTGTGGTGTAATACCCTAATCCTACTTTGTGGTGGATTATCCTCACGAGGGGCTGAGGATGAACCAGTACAGAGGATGAACAAGCTCGCGAGGCTTGCTCTGGTGAGAGTGAGTTGTTCTGGGTCCGATCCCCCTCCTATGGTGGTGGCTAACCTATATATAGTGGCCTCGGTCCTCTTCCCCGAAAACGAAGGCGGGAAGGGATTCCACAACGGCCAATTTGAAAGGGGACAAGTAGTACATCTTATCCTGACGAAAGGTGGTCTTCGCCTGTAAAGCCTCTGGTCGTGACGCTGTGGTGGGCTCGACGATGACATCCGTCCTGCCGTTCTGGTGGTCCTGGTCTTGTTGCACGGGAATGGAAACCTTTGGGTGATTCCTCGGGACCCCGCGCCTGCGCTTGCCTCCTTAGCACCAAATAGGAAACCTGGTGCTCTGCGCCTGCTGGCGCCCGCCTGGCCTTGGTCATCATGGCTTGCGTCACCTCAACCTGATGAGGTGGGCACCTGCATAGAAATCGCTGCTCCTCAGGAGCCAGCCTAAGGAGGCCACTCCCTCCGGTGGTCTTGATGTCGCCCACCTCGCGAGGCTTGGCCCCTCGCGAGGGTCTTGTCTTCAAGGTGTTGTAGATGGGCCATACCAGGCCGTCGATGGTGCCACGCCGTGGGCCGCAGGCAGGCAAGTCTGGGTACCCTGGTTCCCGGAACGCCGACAATAGCCCCCGGGCCCAAGGCGCGCTCGGACTTGGCTTCGAGGCGAAGCCAAAGGGCAAGGGCGAAGCCCCGCGGGCCCCAATCGCCTTCGGACCAGGCTGACATGTGGCGCTTTGACGGGACATGGGTGTCTCCACTTCCCCATGCCGCCTCGGCAAATGCGCGACTTGACAACTGCCTGGCACCCGTGGCCCAGCCATCATTGCCCGCTGTGCTTGCCTTCTGCTCCCCTTCCTTCCTACGAACTTGCGTCTTCCTTACCAAGCTCCACGCCGGCTCCCATCCACTCCACCTCCATGGCTCCCAGAACGAAGAACGGGAAGGCCCGAGTGGCCGTGGAGCCCTCGCTGAGGCCAGAACCGGTGCTGGACCGGTCCATGGTGATCAACCGTGAGGGGGTGGACAAAGTCCGGTAAGTCCTTGCTGCCGATTCCAAAGAATGGAAGGCGACGACGGTCTGGCCTGCTTCTCGGGCCTTGATCGACATGGAGGCCACCGAAATCCCCCTCCATCTCCATGCTCTCTTCGCCGGCCTGTTGCCTCCATTCTCTGACTTCTTCAACGTAGTGCTTTCGCACTACCAGATTCACATGCTGCATCTAGATCCCGGGTCCATCATCCTCCTCTCTACTTTCACCTTCTTGTGCGAGGCCTTCGTGGGCATTGCTCCGTCCATGGCCCTGCTCCGCCATTTCTTCTCGCTCCACTTGATCGACGGCAGGCAACACTCGGGGTGCGTGTCGTTCCAAGCGGTGGCGGCGACTGCTGGCTCCGGCATCGATTTCATGCTCCGCCCGGACATGAGGGGGTTCTGGAAGCAGTGGGTGTATGTGGACGCCACCGTGCTCAGCCCCCTGCTCCTTCTTCCATCGGCACCGGTGGAGCCGAGCTCCGGTTGGGGGCACACAGAGCTTGCCGACCCGTGGATTGCACGCGTCTTGTCCAAGCTGGCCAAGCTGAGGCTAGAGGGGGTGACGATGGCGATGGTGGTGAAGGAATTTGTCGGACGGCGCATTGCTCTGCTCCAGCGTCATACTCGTCCAATGTGGGCCTTCTCCGGCCCTGACGACCCCATAAGGCTCCAGGTGCCCTCGCTTTCCCCAAAGACGCTGCACAGGGTATTGTAGCTTCTGACTGGTGGGGATTCCAACGCGATCCCTATTAAGGGGTGCCCCCTGTACAACAGCTCGAACGGGAAGGCCTTCGCCGAGAAGATGCCACGCTTTCACGAGTGGGGGTTGCTCCCTGAGGGCCACGAGGGGCCTCGTGAGAACCACATCTTGGTGGCTCCTGTGCTCGTCGGTCCTGTGGTGCGCGCTCCAGAGATGGCCGCGGTGGAGCAAGCGTCGCCGAGCACTCCCGAGGTGGCCGCTGGAGAGCAGGCGCCACCGAGCGCACCCGATGCAACGGCTTACACCCCCGCAAGCGGCATGGGAGGAGCCCCGTCCATGAGGGCAGCTACCGCAGCTGCCGCGAAAGGCCGCTCGCCGGCCTGCGGCATGCCCTCTCCAGACCTCGGGGTGTCCCGCCAGAGGAAGACGTTCGGGAGCCATTGTGGCCCTCCTCCCCAGGCCCTGAAGAAGAGGAAGTGGATAGCCGTGGATGAGTAAGTACCTTGCCCTTCTTGATTTCCGTGTATCGCGTCCTCTCCTGACTTTTGCCCCTCAGGGCCCCTTCTGTCGCGGTGGTGAGCCCGCCCGAAGCGCGACCTCTGGAGGCCTCTGATTCAGTTGCGGCCGCAGGCCTCCTGAGCCGGGCGGCGGCGCGTGAGGCGATGTCCGCCCATGAGCCGGGGCCGCCGCTGGAGGGCCACGGGCCTGCACTCCCAGCGTCCTTCTCCCGGAGTGACTTTTGGGGCACGGAGGCCGTGCTGAGGGCTCCTCCGCTGGCCCTTGCCGGTGGTTGGGCGATCTGTGCGATGGCTCCATCTTCAAGCGACGGGGCTGGACCATGCCGTGCCCCGTCAATGGCTCGGGGAGCGGTCAAAGGAGCTCCAGCCACCGGTCCCCCGCCGGAGACGGGTGAGCCATCTCGCGCCACTCCGGCAGACCGAGCGCGGAGGAAGGGCCCGGCCAAGCGTTGGAGCTCGCACGCGGGCACAGTGTCATCCGGCACGACCTTCTCCAGGAAGCGATGAGCGCGCTAGGCTGCCTCAGGGAAGAGCTTGCCAACGTCGACATGCGGCTCGAGGCTGAGGGCCTCCGCCTGGCGCGCAAGTGAAGCCAACTGAAAGTCGCCATCAACCTTGGGCGCTTGCAGCACAAGCACATCCGCTCGGAGGCCGAGGAATCCCTTGCAGCTTCTCGGGAGGCCTGTGCTCGTGCCCTGGAGGAGGCCCGAGCTGCGGATCATCATCGCGAGGCGGCAGAGGAGCGTGAGAGGGAGCTTCAAGCCTCAAACGCCGCTCTTGAGCAGCAGGTCCAGGCGCGTAGACCCGCTCTTGCGGCAGCACCGGGCGGGGCCCCCACGGACGAGTCGGGAGTCCGGGCACGCGAGGACGCGCTGGCGCTTGAGGCATTGGAGCACGGCCTGGAGCACGAGCGATTGGAGGTGATGGAGCGCCAAGTAGCCACAGCCGAGGATGCCCTGCCTCTCGGGAGGCGAGGATCCAACATGAGGTCGACCTGAAGGTGGCTGGGATCCGCGAGGCTCTTGTTTGGGAATATCGCTAGAAGCTAAGGCTCCAGGAGGCTCGCTTCAAGCGACGGCACGCTAAACAGCAGGGCAAGTCCGACTCCATCAAAGCGGAGCTAGCCGCGGCCGAGCGGCGCAAGAAGGCCGCCGAGGCGGCCCGGGCCATAGCTGAAGCCGAGCTGTCCTCCCTTCATCAGCAGGTCGAGGTGTTATGTCCCTCGTGGAGAGAGCCTCAGACAAGGCGGGCCGCCATCGAATGCTGCAGCGCGAGCGTTCCTTGATGTTCGAGGACCTTAGGGTCAGGGCCAACCGGGCCCTGAGCACTATCTGCGATGAGAGCATCTCCCGTTCGTACGAGGCTGATGATGCCGGCTACCTTCGCTTCTTCACCCAGGTCGTGGCCTGCCTCGAAGGTGGGGCCACGAAGGCATGCCAACTCATTGAAGAGAAGAGCCGCGACCTTCTCGGGCGTGCTTTCTCGCGCGTCTTCAGCCACCTTCTTAGCCTCGAACCCGACTTCGACTTCAGCGCCGCGATAGCCCCCGTGCCCGAAGCAACTCAGGGCGACCTGGCGAGCTGGGTTGACGACCACGTGGACGACCTGATCGCGGAATTTTCCCTTGCGGACAAGGTGACTGCGCTCGCAGCCGAAGAGGATGAAGCTAATGGTGATGATGATGACAATGATGCCGATGGCAGCGCGTCTCGCTAGGCTTGCATTTCCCTGTTTTCCTGCCAAAATTTCGGATATGGCCTCGCGGGGCGTGAAAGCATTTTTTGGGGGGGGGGGGCTTCCCTGTAATGCATGGAACAATGATGTGCTATTACTTTTGAAAATATGCCATCGTGAGCCGGAGAGCTCCTGACAAGGGTAGTTGGTGTGGCTTAGCTTTTGTGCTCGCGACCTTGGATGGGTTCTTGTACCGCAGGGACGCGTTTCTCCTGAGATGGGCCCTCCGGAGCCCCTAGTCCGTGGGATCGTAGGAGGGGCTTGTGAGGGCTTAGGGCCTCCCGGTGTGCCTCTGCCAGGAGTCGAGCTCTGCGGGAGTGTGGAGGGGAAGCGCTCGACGCTAAGTGCCCCTGAAGCCCGGGGCTGAATGCCGAGCATGGTGCGTGCTTGCTGGATCGCTAGAGAGCGCCGCGCGAGGAGCCAAACGCCAAAGCTTTGGCAAGGTGTCCGCACGGGCAGACCCGTGGCAGTTATGTGCTTGGCCCCGAGGGGACCCTGATGCCGCTCGGGCTAGCTCAGATGCGCACGCCACATCAAGCCCCCGCTCACGAGGCGCTCGGGGGGAGAGCAGCAGGCGGAAGCCGTGCCTCCCAAAACACAAATCAAAGGAAAAGGAAACACCGCGAGTCGAAAAAATTCCCCCTTTTCTTTTAATAAGTGCAAGAAGTTTCGAATTTCATTCCAAAGGCAGCAAATTGGATTACAAAAGAGGGCAAAAAAGACGGCCGCGTCCGGCGTCTACATTGGTCTTCTAGTCTTCCCCCAGCGCGGAGCATGGGGCCTCCACTGGGCGTGGGCATAGCCATTGGGGGGCATTGTCGACTGCCAGTGCAGAGCATGGTGCTTCCACTTGGACGTGGGTGGGAGCCCCCGTGAGGCTCAGGGGCAGCACTCAGGAGACTCCGGGGCGTGTACAGCCCCACTCATTATTACGTGAGGGTGTCACGAGCGGAGACTTGAGGGACGCTCCTTGCCCCCTGGGCAGGAACCCTGCTCCGCGCATGCCCCGGCCACCGTTGGGGCGTCCAGAAACCAGGATAGGACCAAGGGGCAAGGGACTATGCGAGCGGTGGTGAGGGGGCCATGGGCCTCCTCCTGGGGGGAGGGCTCGCCGGCGCCTCCCCCAGGAGGGGACCCGCGTCTGGGTGGCACACGCCACCATAGTGGTGGCGCCACACACCCTGCGACATGGGGGGAGCCTTGGCACCGGGCCCCTGCTGCGTACGGGGTGAGTCCCTGCGCGACCTCCTGGTGCGCCCCGCCAGTCCAGGGCGAGGCCAGCCCCCGGAGGTGTGCCGTCTTGGCGCGATCTACCTGCGATCCAAAGTTAGTGCGGCATATCCCAAAGATATGGGTTGTAACTGATAGCTGTTGATGCGGGAGGTGTCGTTGGGGTGTTGGGTCGGCTCGTGGAGGGCCCCGGCCCTGCGTGGCCTTGGCGACTCTGTCGTCCAAGCTGATGAGGGGAATGCGCACTGGCTTCTCCTCTGCCTGTAGAGCGAACCCGTCGGTGGAGGCATGGAGGCTCCAGGGGCCATCATCCAGAGGCCAGCCCCTAGTCCCTCCGTTCCGCCGCCGATCATCCTTGGCGCCCGGCCATGCCGGCCAGGGGGCGGTCCTTCAGTGCGGCTCCAGGAGGCGTCGCCTACCTCGAAGCGCCAGGCCGCCGCTGCGAGACCCTCTGGACCCCCTCTAGAGAGGCTGGTCGACGCAACGGAGGCGAGCGCGAACCCTGGGCGTCGCCCGCGACATGGGCAGGATGCAGAAAGGTGCCGCGCCTTCGTAGGCGGCGTCAAGCAGCTCGGCGACCCGCTCAAGCAAGGCGTCGTGGCCGCCCTCCGCCAACCTACATCGTAGTAACTCACGCGCCACGACGAGTGTGGCTCGTGTGTTCGCTTGCTCTCGGTGAGCACGCAGGGTCGATGCCACAGCATAGCCAGAAGACCGTGCGGTGGCACAATTGCGGCGCCGCACGGGAGAGGGCGGGGGCGGCCTGTACCGTTGATGGTCGACAACGCCGGCGGCCGTGCTGGCCGCAAGGAGCGTGGGGTGGCGAGCTCCGTGACCAGGGAATGCCGCCTGGGCGGGGCGAGGGGCCCAATGCATCGCGCAAGCTTGGGGATCCCTCGCCATGGGCGCGACGAGGCGAGGACGGAATGTGATTGACGAAGAGGCCAAGTTTCGACACGCCCTACCTGGCGTGCCAAATGTCGGATTCAGGGCTCCGCAGACCCAAGAAGGTTTGAACTCTGGGGCGTGTGCGAAGAACTCAACCTATCCAGCCAATCAAACGCGCCGCCCTACAGCCTATCTCGAAGAACAGGGAAGAAGATGGACGCGGAATTTTACCCAGGTTCGGGCACCTTGCGGTGTAATACCCTACTCCCCACGAGGGGCTGAGGATGAACTTGTACAGAGGATGAACAAGCTCGCGAGGCTTGCTCTGGTGAGAGTGAGTTGTTCTGGGTCCGATCCCCCTCCTATGGTGGTGGCTAACCTATATATAGTGGCCTCGGTCCTGTTCCCCGAAAACGAAGGCGGGAAGGGATTCCACAATGGCCAATTTGAAAGGGGACAAGTAGTACATCTTATCCTGATGAAAAGTGGTCTTCGCCTGCAAAGCCTCTGGTCATGACGCTGCGGTGGGCTCGATGATGACATTCGTCCTGCCGTTCTGGCGGTCCTGGTCTTGTAGCATAGGAATGGAAACCTTTGGGTGATTCCTCGGGACCCCGCGCCTGCACTTGCCACCTTAGCACCAACGATGAAACCTGCTGCTCTGCGCCCACTGGCGCCCACCTGGCCTTGGTTGTCATGGCTTGCGTCACCTCAACCTCATGAGGTGGGCACTTGCATAGAAATCTCCGCTCCTCAGGAGCCAGGCTAAGGAAGCTACTCCCTCCGGAGGTCTTGATGTCGCCCGCCTCGCGAGGCTTGGACCCTTGCAAGGGTCTTGTCTTGAAGGTGTTGTAGATGGGCCGTACCAGGCCGTCGATGGCGCCACGCCGTGGGCCGCAGGCAGGCAAGTCTGGGTACCCTGGTTCCCAGAACACCGACAATGACTAGACTCAACTTCAGCCAAGGAGTTGGATAGAGGGTTTCCTACAGGCAGTCGGCTCTGATACCAACTTGTGACACCCCCGATTCAATCGTACACTAATCATACACGCAAACATGTATGATCAAGATCAGGGACTCACGGGAAGATATCACAACACAACTCTAGACACAAATTAAAGTCATACAAGCTTCATATTAAAAGCCAGGGGCCTCGAGGGCTCGAATACATAAGCTCGATCATAAACGAGTCAGCGGAAGCAACAATATCTGAGTACAGACATAAGTTAAACATGTTTGCCTTAAGAAGGCTAGCACAAAAGTAGCAACCGTCGAAAAGGCAAGGCCTCCTGCCTGGGAGCCTCCTAACTACTCCTGGTCATCGGCGGCCTGCACGTAGTAGTAGGCACCCTCGGGGTAGTAGTAGTCGTCGTCAGTGTTGGCAGCTAGCTCCGAGGCTTCGTCAACTGATCGCAGCAACCGGGTATAAAGGGGGAAAAGAGGTCGCAAAGCAACCGTGAGTACTCATCCAAAGTACTTGCAAGACTTACATCAGATCTGCACTACATATGCATCTGTGTCAATAAAGGGCTAGTATCTGTGGAATGAACTACAGAATGCTGGAATAAGAGGGGGAGAAGCTAGTCCTATCAAAGACTACGCTTCTGGCAGCCTCCATCTTGAAGCAATAGAAGAGAGTAGCTGGTATAGTAACAAGTATCAACGTATAGCATAACCCTACCCGGTGATCCTCTCCTCATCACCCTGTGAGAGAGCGATAACCGGGTTGTATCTGGAACTCTCTGGGTGTGTTTTTATTAAGTATCCGGTTCTAGTTGTAAGAGGTCGGAATACAACTCCAAGTCGTCCTGTCATCGTGGACATGACTATTTGAATAGATCAACTTCCCTGCAGGGGTGCACCACATTTCCCAACACGCTCGATCACTCTAGTAGGACACACTTTCCTGGGTCATGCACGGCCTCGGAAGATCAAAATGTCATAGCCCTACCTAGGATCAATAGAGAGGCCAGCACGCCGGTCTACATCCTAAGTGTGCAGGGGTCTTGGGCCCATCGCCCTTTGCACTCCTGCACATTGAGAACGCGTCCAGTGAGCATACCTAGCCCCTTTATACAAGTGCAGGCTTAACCAGTACAACCCGGCGCGCACCACTCAGTCGCTGACATCTGAAGAGCTTCGGCTGATACATACGACGCTGAGTGCCCATAACTGCTCCCGTGTGGTGGTTAGTGCGTATAGGCTAACGACCAACCCAGATCAAATATCCAATCTCGTTAAGCATGTTATTTGGAAATAACCGCAGAGAACAACCAGGGACCAGGCCCACCTCTCTCTCCTAGGTGTCTTAACCTGCCCTGTCGCTCCGCCACAAAGATTCACTCAGAGGGCCGTCGGGAAACATGTCCTTTCAGCCCCCAGTCCGTGAATCACTCGCGGGTACTCTATGAGCCGACCCGACCCGAATTTAGTCACAACATTGTATCTTGTATAGTAGTATAGTATATATATACCCGTGATCACCTCCCGAAGTGATCATGGCCCGATAGTATAGCATGGCACACGGACAAGAATGTAGGGCCACTGATGGAATACTAGCATCCTATGATAAGCATTTAGGATATCAGGTAAAGTATCAACAGTAGCAACAAGGACAGGCTATGCAGCAGAATGAGATCAACCGATAAGCAGTAACAGCTACAGTACTCTAATGCAAGCAGTAGAGGGAAAGAGTAGGCGGTATCAAAATGATCAAGGGGGTTTTGATTGCCTGGAAGCTCTGCGGAGAAGGACGGGCTGTCAACACCATATTCGTAATGGGTAGCAGCGGCATCGGTCTCGGTGTCTAACGGAGAGAAGAGGGAGAAGAAACAATAAATACAATGCAAACAGATGCATCATGATGCATGACATGGCAATAAGCGGTGCTAGGTGTGACCTAATGCAGTGCTAGGTGATACAGGTGAAGGGGGAAAACATCCGAGAATTTTTTCCCGAAGTTTGGCATTTTTCAGTCACATGAAACGGAGGGGAGGTTCCATGCTCGGTATGCTAGGGACACGTGACGGACAAACCGAAGGCATATTTGGATTCTTCATATTTTTCTGAGCAACTTTCATGTATAAATTATTTTCATCCGAGTTACGGATTATTTTATATTTATTTTCAAAGTTTTAAACATTTTTTGAAATTATTTTAATTCGAAATTAATTGCAAAATGCTATGTGCACCCAGGTCTGTGTACACAGAGGCTGACATGTGGGTCCATGGGGTCCTAGTTGACCAGTCAAACTTTGACTGGTTAACACAGAGTGGGGCCCCTCGTCATTGTCTCATTAGCCTAATTAGCTAATTAACTAGTTAATTAAACTAAATTAATTAAGTTATTTAATTATTTGATAAAGTTGATTAATTAATTTCATTTTTATTATTTATTTATTTTCATTTTATTATATATATTTTTTAAATTTTCGTTTTAACAAAAACAAGGGCGTGGTCCCCCGTGGTCAGTGGCACGGGCCACACACACATGGGTGGGTTAACGGGCGCGGGCGCCGAAGCAGGATGGAGTGGACCCAGGCCACAACCAGCGTGCGGGGCCGCGGCCACGGCGAGGCCGGCCGGGTGAGGGCTGATACGTCTCCGTCGTATCTACTTCTCCTAACGCTTTTGCTCTTGTTTTGGACTCTTATTTGCATGATTTGGATGAAACTAACCCGGACTGACGATGTTTTCAGCAGAACTACCTTAGTGTTGTTTTTGTGCAGAAATAAAAGTTCTCGGAATTGGACAAAAGTTTTTGGAGAACTATTTTAGAATATATAAAAAATACTGAAACCAAGAACCACCGGAGGGGGGGCCCCTGGCTGGGCACAAGACACCAGGGCGCCCCCCCTCTAGCGCGCCCTGGAGGGCTGTGCCCACCTCATGGCCCCACAGATCCTAATTCCAGCACTATAAATCCTATTTTGGGAGAAAAATATGAGAGGAAGTTTCATCGCGTTTTACGATACGGAGCCGCCGCCACCTCCTGTTCTTCATCGGGAGGCCGGATCTGGAGCCCGTTCGGGGCTCCGTAGAGGGGAATCTTCGGTCTTCGTCATCACCAACCCTCCTTCATCACCAATTTCATGATGCTCCCCACCGGGAGAGAGTAATTCCTTCGTAGGCTCGCTGGTCGGTGAGGAGTTGGATGAGATTCATCATGTAACCGAGTTAGTTTTGTTAGGGCTTGATCCCTAGTATCCACTATGTTCTGAGATTAATGTTGTTATGACTTTGCTATGCTCAATGCTTGTCACTAGGGCCTGAGTGCCATGATTTCAGATCTGAACCGTTTATGTTTTCACCATTATATCTATGTTCTAGATCCGATCTTGCAAGTCATATTCACCTATTACGTGTTATGATCCGTAAACCCCAATGTGACAGTAATTGGGATACTTTCCGGTGATGATCGTAGTTTGAGGAGTTCATGTATTCACTATGTGTTAATGCTTTGCTTCGGTTCTCTATTAAAAGGAGATCTTAATATCCCTTAGTTTCCTTATGGACCCCGCTGCCACGGGAGGGTAGGACAAAAGATGTCATGCAAGTTCTTTTCCATAAGCACGTATGACTATTTACGGAATACATGCCTACATTATATTTATGAACTGGAGCTAGTTTTGTATCGCCCTAGGTTATGACTGTTATATGATGAATATCATCCAAAGAATTCACCGATCCAATGCCTATGAATTTTCCACATATTGTTCTTGCTAAGTTACTACTGTTGCTATTACTGTTACACCTGCTACAAAATCATTGCTATCACCATTACTGTTATTGTTACTGTTACCACTGCTATCAAAACTATCATATTACTGTGCTACTGATCACTTTGCTGCAGATATTTAATCTCCAGGTGTGGTTGAATTGACAACTCAACTGATAATACTTACAAATATTCTTTGGCTCCCCTTGTGTCGAATCTATACATTTGGGTTGAATACTCTACCCTCGAAAACTGTTGCGATCCCCTATACTTGTGGGTTATCAAGACCTTTTTCTGGTGCCGTTGCCGGGGAGCATTGCTATATTTGTTGGGTCACTTGGGATTATTATCTATTTATCACTATGAAGAATTTGAAGGATACAAAAACCAATATTGTTCCCTCTAGGACGAGGGGAGGTAAGGAACTGCCATCACATTCTACACTTGATTCACCTTCTGTTTTGAGTATACTTTCTACACCACCACATGCTATTAATCCTGATATGTCGCAAGTTATTGATGATGCTACTTCTGCTATGAATGATACTCATGATGATGCCAGTACCTTGCTTGATGATAATGTGCCACTAGGTGAATTTCTTGATGAACAAATTACTAGAGCTAAAGATATTGAGAATGCTGAAACTGATGAAATTATTGAAACTGATGAAGAACTTGAAACTGATAATCTTGAAACACCTATTAGACCTAGCTCTTCTAGATATGAAATGCCTAAGATACCTGAAGGTTATGTTATGGATGAGGAGATAGCTAGAGGTTTTCTTGCTTGCAATGATAGGGATGATCTTAAGAAATTACTATGCAGACTGAAAGAAAAATCTTTGAATGCTAGGATGAAATGTGATCCTAAGTTTGCTACTTCACCTATATTTGTTACCGATATGGATTATGAATTCGCTGTCGATCCAGAGTTAATTACTTTGGTTGAATGTGATCCTTTCCTTGGCTATGAAACTGAAACTGTAGTGACACATCTCACTAAATTAAATGATATAGCCACCCTTTTTGCTAATGATGAGAAGATTCACTACTACTATATCCTGAAATTATTTCCATTCTCATTAAAGGGTGATGCTAAGATATGGTACAATATTCTTGCTCCTGGTTTGTTTGCGTGGTCCCCAAGATATGATTTACTACTTCTCTGAAAAATATTTTCCTGCTCATAAGAAACAAGCTGCTTTACAGGAAATATTTAACTTTGTGCAAATTGAAGAATAGAGTCTCCCACAAGCTTGGGGGAGGCTTCTCCAACTGCTTAATGCTTTTCCTGATCATCCTCTTAAGAAAAATGAAATACTTGATATCTTCTATAATGGACTAACCGATGCTTCTAGGGACTTCCTAGATAGTTGTGCTGGTTGTATTTTCAGGGAACAAACTGTCGAACAAGCCGAGGAACTATTGAATAACATTTTGAAAAATAATGATGATTGGACTCTTCCCGAACCACCGCCTAAACCCACTCCGAAGAAGAGGGGTATCTTATTTCTCAGTCCCGAAGATATGCAAGAGGCAAAGAAATGTATGAAGGAAAAGGTATTAAAGCTGAAGATGTTAAGAATTTACCACCTATTGAAGAAATACATGGACTTGACACACCCCCACCTCCATAGGTGGTAGAGGTAAATTCTTTAGTAAAGTTTGATGAAGATGCGTCCCTTATAATAAACATCTTAATCAATGCCTTTATGAGTTTAACAATTACATTAGGAAACAAGGTCACTTCAATGCAAATGTTATGAAACAATTGAAATATAATTCTAATATGATTGCTCGCCTGAGTGACTTGCTATTTAGAATTACTAATGATGTTTGGGGTGTAGGAAAACATACTTCTATGGTTCAAACTCAGTTAGTACAAGTTGCTAAATCTCAAAGAGAATTGCTTAATGAAATGAATAATAATATGAATGATTTTGCTGTTAGAGTAGCAACTAGAGGAGGCAAAATGACCCAGGAACCACTTTATCCTGAGGGACACCCTAAAAGAATTGAACAAGATTCTCAAAGAATTAATGCTGATGCACCTAGTCCTTCTAGAAAGAAAAAGAAAAAGAAAAATGATAGGACTTTGCATACCTCTAGTGAACCTGAAACAGAAAAACCTCATGAAGATAACAATGATGTCTCTATCTCTGATGCTGAAACTCAATTTGGTAATGAACATTCATCTAGTGATAATGAAAAATATAATGATGATGTTCATGAAGACACTCAAACAAACAATGATAAACAACCAGATAATGATGTTGAGATAGAACCTGCTATTGATCTTGATAACCCACAACCTAAAAATAAAAGATATGATAAAAGAGACTTTGTTGCTAGAAAACATGGTAAAGAAAGAGAACGATGGGTTCAAAAACCCATGCCCTTTCCACGGAAACCAACTAGGAAAAAAGATGATGAAGAATTTGAACGATTTGCTGAAATATTTAGGCCAGTCTTTTTGCGCACCCGCTTGACTGATATTTTAAAGATGGCCCCTTATGCAAAATACATGAAAGACATCATCACTAATAAAAGAAAGATACCTGAAGCTGAAATCTCCACCATGCTTGCTAATTACTCTTTTAAGGATGGAGTACCTAAAAAACTTGGAGATCCGGGAATACCAACTATACCTTGCTCCATCAAAAGAAATTATGTCAAAACTGCTTTGTGTGATTTAGGAGCCGGTGTTAGTGTTATACCTTTCTATTTATATAAAAGACTTGACTTGAATAAACTCACACCTACTGAAATATATTTGCAAATGGCTGACAAATCAACTGCCATACCTATCGGTATTTGTGAGGATGTGCCCGTTGTTGTTGCAAATGTTACTATCTTAACAGACTTTGTTATACTTGAGATGCCCGAGGACAACAACATGTTGGTTATCCTTGGTAGACCCTTTTTGAATACTGCATGGGTTGTTATTGATTGCAATAAAAGCAAGGTCACTTTTCATATCAATGGTAATGAGCATACGGAGCACTTTCCAAAGAAAAAACTCCAAGTGAATGGTATTAATGTTATTGAAAAATCTCCGACACTCACTATTGGAAGTTTTCAACTACCTCTACCTACTGCCGAAAAGAAATATGACATACTTATTGTTGGGGATATTCACATCCCCGTTGAGGTAACTTAGTGGTTTGCGGAAGTTCTTCGGTTTCATGCTAATCGAAAGTGGTTGTTAATAAGACTTGATCAACCTTGTGAATGGATCATTTTCGAGAGGTATGAAGTCGATGAATTTAGTGAGCACAACTTTCTGTCCCTACCTTTTGTTTTCTGTTTTCTTAGTCAAATAAAATAAAATGCCATGTTTTGTCTGTTTTCTGAATTTCACGTGCAATAAAAAAATGACCTAGAAATAAAAGCTCTCAGAATGCCCTGAAACTTTAACATGATTTTTTTCTGAATATTTCTAAATTTCTGGTGCAAATAACATTAGAGGGGGGGTGCTCCTGGTGACCACAAGACACCTGGGCGCGCCAGCAACCCCAGGCGCGTCCTGGTGGGTTGTGGTCCCCACGTGGGTCTCCTCACTTACCTCTTTAGCCCATTTCATCTCCTACCTCTAGAAAAAAAATCATCATAGCTCTCTCTCTCTCATGTTCTTGTTCTCAAACCCGCGGATTTCGATCTCTTTGCTCGAAGCTCCGTTTCCGAAACTGTTTTCGGGGATTGCCACTTGGTATGTGACTCTTCCGTTGCTCCAATTAGTTTTTGCTTTAGTGGTTTATATTTTGAATAATTAGCTACTCTTGGTGCTACTGTAGATGGGCTTGCATGTTGAATTCTTAGAGTTCTAAGTAGTTTGAATGCTTAATATAGCCTCTACGCATCCTTGTGAGTAGTTGCTATCAATCTTGTGAAGTTTTATTGACAAAAATTTTGTGTCCCAAATTTTTCAGAAATTGTTCGCAAATAAAAATGCAATTCTTTAGGAGCTCTTTGAGGAGGAGGTCTACGGAGGCATCATCTAGTAGTGGCTCGATACGTCAGTCTTATGTTGAACCAAGTGCAAGCTCAATGCGGGATGCCGCTATCAAATCATGCCTATGGCCGTGTAACGATTTCATGGTGAGCACAGGCATTAATGAGAAATTTGATCAATATGTTCACAACGCCGATCTCGGCCCCTAAATTGAAGATAAGTGCATTCAGCATCTCAACCTCAGATAAACTTTTACTAATAAATTTAAATATCTTCCTCGTGTGTCTAGAGTCTCATTTAGTCTTTATGACCATCCATTTACCATGCCTCTAAATGTGTTTTGTGATGCCTATAAAATTCCATTCTAGGGTTCGCTTGATGAACCGCCAAAATCTGAGTATGAGTCATTTTTGATTAATCTCTGCTATGGAGAGAATAGAGGAGTGACACAAGGTAGAATAAAAAGTATTCATTTCCCATCAATTCACTACTTTGCACTCTAATGGCAAATGCATCGTAGGCAAGCAAGATTGTAGCACATTATGTGCTCCTGACTTGCGCCTCATACACACAGCTTTGACCGGAATTAAAGGTTATAATCTTGGAGCAATCATTGCACGGAGGTTGCAACGTAATGCCAAAAGTGGTCACTTTTATGGTGGGATTTATGCTTCTCGTTTAGCTAAAGAGGTTGGTGTGGCACCTCTGCTTGATGATCCCATCTTACCAACTCAGTACCTAGACTTTGACGCCATGAAACGTCATAAGTTCCTTACGGGAACAGTCGATAATTATACTTATAACTTAAGGTATAATAAGGAACCCATAGTACCTGTTGTTTTGCATGCACCTGCTCTCTTTGATTATCACAGCAAAATTATGTTCTTGAGAGCGAGGCTCGCGCGTACAACACGGAGATCGCGGCTACTCGACGGGCTGAGGAGGTTGCACCAAGAGCCTCCGTGAGCTATCAGTCAGATTATTATCTAGGCTACAGATGGTGATAACCAAGCTAGGCCAAAAGCCTAAGCTTGGGGGAGTACGTATTTCCATCGACATTACATTTATGTTCACACATTTCATCCCAGTTGTCGGTGTCCACACTTTTTCATTGTATTATCCATGCTAGATTTATTTTCTCGCTTTCTTCTTGTGTGTTTGAAAAACTTTGAGAAAACCCAAAAATATTTCTCACTTCTTTTTGGTTTTTCTTTCTAGCTTAAATTAGTTGTAGTGTTAAAAGAAAACCAAAAAAGATTTCCTTATCTTCTTTTCTCTATTGGGAGTTTTCCCTTGTAAATAGTTTTTCTCTTTTTTTCCCTTCATTAATTTTCTTTCTTCAAGAAAAACTAAAAACTCCAAAAACATTTCAGTGTGTTTCTCTGAAATTCTTTTCTTTTTAGTGAGTCATACCAAGGAGAAGACCACGATGAAAATGTTGAGTGGCTCTCATATGTATTATTGTTGATCTAACAAAGAGCCCAAATTGCTTTGTCTTCTCCTTTTGAATAAAATATTTGCAGATTCCAGCTTAGTCCATGGCACTCTTGCACTATTATTATTTCCATATCATTCGGTCATGCAAGTGAAAGGCAATAATGATGATATTTGATGAATTGACTGTGGCAGAGAGAAGCGGGTATGAACTCAACTTGTTCTGTTTTTGTAAATATGTTTCACTTAGTATCCAAGATTCAGCATATTATGATCAAACATGTTTGCAATGACAATTAGAGATTATAGTTTCTCATGCCATGCTTAAGTAGCTAGGAGTGGATAATGATTTATCTTAGGTGTTAACATGCATTAAAATGATTGTGATGTAGTATGATGATATGGTATCCTCCTCTGAATGTTTCAAGTGGCTTGACTTGGCACATGTTCATGCATGTAGTTGAATCAAAACCAACATAGCCTCTACGATATTTATGTTCATGGTGTTCATATCCTACTCATGCTAGTATTCAATGTTTATTATGCATAATGCATGTTCATGACAGTTTTTGCTCTCTAGCTGGCCGCTTCTTAACTTATTTGCTAGCCTTCGCCTGTACTAAGCGGGAATACTGCTTGTGCATCAAAATCCTTAAACCCAAGTTATTCTAGATGAGTCCACCATATCTACCTATATGCAGTATTACCCTGCTGTTCCAAGTAAATTTGCCTGTGCCACCTCTAAAATCTCAAATGAACATCTGTTTTGTGTGCCTGGACCGCTCATGGAGTGACAGGTGGTGCTCAGTATCTTCCATGCTAAGTGGGTTATTCTCATGATGAGTGTTTATTCACTCGTCCTTGCACGAGAGGGGCGGTAATAGGGATGCCTAGTCCTGAAATAAAAAATTGCAATTAATTAAACAAAACTCCCCCAGGATTGTTGTTGGTATGGACGGTACCCATGGAATCGGCTAGCCGTGGAATGTGTTTGTTGGTGGAGGGGGAGTAAACCTTTACTTTTATCACTTGGGAACCGCCGCTAATGTTATTTAGCATGGAAGATATTGATAACTCTTGGTCGTAACATTGACAGGAAGGGTGCACCTCCCAAAATTATATTTATCTCTGTTTTAAGCTTTGAGCTCTGGCACCTCTGCAAATCCCTACTTCCCTCTGCGAAGGGACTATCTATTTAATTTTATGTTGAGTCATCACCTTCTCAAACAAGCGCCAGACCTGAGAGCACTATTGTCATCGTCATGCATTGTGTATAGTTAATGTTGAATGCATCATGACTGGATCTTTTCTACCATGAATTACAATGTTTAGTCGCTGCTTGAACTTTGGAGGTTCTCTGCATTTATATTTTGTGGTCTCAAAAAGGGCTAGCGAGATACCACTGTTGTCATATTATATCATGGTTGTTTTGACAAAGTGTTATCATTTGAGATATTTTAGTATTGCTCGCTAGTTGCTTATGTCATTGATATGAGTTAATATAATTCCTAAGAGTTATTATTGACATGGTTAGTCATAATCTTTGCTGAAAACCTGGGTGCTACTTAAGCTTATTTATGTAAACAAGAACAAAAGAGTTCGTAAAAGTTTTTCTTTATCACTTTTAGTGTGTCAACTGAATTGCTTGAGGACAAGCAAAGGTTTAAGCTTGGGGGAGTTGATACGTCTCTGTCGTATCTACTTTTCCTAACCCTTTTGCTCTTATTTTGGACTCTAATTTGCATGATTTGGATGAAACTAACCCGGACTGACGCTGTTTTCAGCAGAACTACCTTGGTGTTGTTTTTGTGCAGAAGTAAAAGTTCTCAGAATTGGACGAAACTTTTTGGAGAATTATTTTAGAATATATAAAAAATATTGGAACCAAGAACCACCGGAGGGGGGCCCCTGGATGGGCACAAGACACCAGGGCGCCCCCCTCTGGCGCGCCCTGGTGGGTTGTGCCCACCTTGTGGCCCCGCAGACCCTAATTCTAGCACTATAAAATCCTATTTTTGGAGAAAAAATAGGAGACAAAGTTTCATCGCGTTTTACGATACGGAGCCGCTGTCACCTCCAGTTCTTCATCGGGAGGCCAGATCTGGAACCCATTTGGGGCTCCGGAGAGGGGAATCTTCGGTCTTCGTCATCACCAACCCTCCTTCATCACCAATTCCATGATGCTCCCCACTGGGAGTTAGTAATTCCTTAATAGGCTCGCTGGTCGGTGAGGAGTTGGATGAGATTCATCATGTAATCGATTTAGTTTTGTTAGGGCTTGATCCCTAGTATCCACTATGTTCTAAGATTGCTGTTGTTATGACTTTGCTATGCTTAATGCTTGTCACTAGGGCCTGAGTGCCATGATTTCAGATCGGAACCGTTTATGTTTTCACCATTATATCTAGGTTCTATATCCGATCTTGCAATTCATATTCACCTATTATGTGTTATGATCCGTAAACCCCAGTGTGACAGTAATTGGGATACTTTCCGGTGATGACCGTAGTTTGAGGAGTTCATGTATTCACTATGTGTTAATGCTTTGTTCCGGTTCTCTATTAAAAGGAGGCCTTAATATCCCTTAGTTTCCTTATGGAGCCCGCTGCCACGGGAGGGTAGGACAAAAGATGTCATGCAAGTTCTTTTCCATAAGAACGTATGACTATTTACGGAATACGTGCCTACATTATATTTATGAACTGGAGCTAGTTTTGTATCACCCTTGGTTATGACTGTTATATGATGAATATCATCCAACGAATTCACCGATCCAATGCCTACAAATTTTCCACATATTGTTCTTTCTAAGTTACTACTGCTGTTGTTACTGTTACACCTGCTACAAAATCATTGCTATCACTCTTACTGTTACTGTTACTGTTACCACTGCTATCAAAACTATCATATTACTGTGCTACTGATCACTTTCCTGCAGATATTTAATCTCCGGGTGTGGTTGAATTAACAACTCAACTGCTAATACTTGCAAATATTCTTTGGCTCCCCTTGTGCCGAATCTATAAATTTGGGTTGAATACTCTACCCTCGAAACTGTTGTGATCCCCTATACTTGTGGGTTATCAAGGGCGGCCAGGGGCCGGCACGGATGCCGGAACGGCGAGCAGCATGCGGAGCGGCGAGCGCCGGCGCAGAGACTAACGGGGCATGGGCAAGCGCGACTGGGCGGCGCGAGCGAGCGAGGCCGGGCCACGACGGCGGGCGCGGGGCTCGGGCGGCTGCATGGCGCGAGGGTGCTGGTGCGGCGGAGCAGCGGCGACAGAGTGGCGAGGAGGCAAGACGGGGGGGCGGGGAAGCAATGGCCTTTGGCGACGCGGGGCGGTGACTGCGGCCGGTTGGAGCGGCGCCAGGCCACGGCAACCGAGGAAGAGCGGCGCAACAGCAGGACGGCGGCAGCCGCGGGGCTCCAGGGACGCGGGCGCATGCACGGCCTTAGGCGTGCACGGGTCACGGCGGCCGCGGATGGACGAGCGGGCGGGGCGGTCGGCACGGCGGGCGGGGGCCGGGCGCGGTGAGCCCGGCCCGGACACGATCGGCAGAGGCGCGGAGCGCGGTGAGTAACAAGGGGCGGCGGCGACGGCGAGGTAGGTACGGGGTAGATGGAGGAAGAGGCCGGGGCCTCGCTGATGTCGTGGGAAGAGGGAGCGGCGAGGCTCGGGGTCGACCGGCGAGGGAGAGGCGGGAGACGACGGGCAGCGACGGGGCGCGACGGGCGTCCAGATCCAGGGTGGCGAGGTGTGCGAGGGGGAGAGGGGATCGGGGGGAGGTGTGAGGGTTAGGGTTAGCGGGGTGGGAGTGGGGCCTTATAGGCCGGTCGACTGGTGGGCCAGCTGGGCCGAGGCCTAGTTTGGCCAAGGGGGTTCAAGGTTTTTTTTTCTTTTATTTATCTTTCTTTTACTGTTTTCTTTTGCTTGTCAATTTATTTTAGTTTAAATAAAATACAAAACCAACTCCTAAAATATTATTTTAACATAGCCCTCTACCATAAAAAGTTTGACTCCCAAATAAAATAGTTTAATAATTTATAAATTATAAAATGCATTTAATTAATCGTTTAAGCCACTGTTTTAATTACTTTGTTGCATTTAAACATTTTATAAAAATGTGGTTTCTCCACCCTAATTACCTATGAATTATTTGTCACATTTTGAACATATTAGTTTTGACATTTTGAAAACTTTAAATTTTTATTTTTATTTAAATTTGAATTTGAACCGGTTTGAATCAAAGTGATTTTTAGCAGTAGTAAAAGTGATGACAAGGCACCATTAGCAAGGTATTACTGTAGCTCAATTATCTGGGCGTTACAGGTTTAGAGGCAAAAGGACGCCCGTGGCTTGGTATTTATAGAGGACAAGACTTGGCCGAGGGGGAAAGTCTAGGGATAGAATCCCGAAGGATTTAGACGGCATGGCGGCGGGTCGGAGCGGGGCTCCTACTACGTGAGGAAGAAGAAAAGGGGCGGGGCCCAAGCGTCAGTGGGAGAGGGTGAGGGGAAAAGGTGTAGGTGACCGGCCCGAAGGGTTTTCGACGCGGGAGCGATCGGTTGGGCCAGCTGGGCCGTGGGGTGAGGGGAGAGAGAGAGGAACAGTGCTGGGCTTCGGCCTCTCACTGTTCGAAAGGATTTTTTTAAAATAACCAAACAAAAGGAAAATAAAAGAAACAAAAAGGAATAAACATATTATATAGGCATATAATATATCAAAATGATCAGAAAAATAAAACCTAAAACATGAACTATTTTCCAAGTTCAAATAAAATTCACACAAATTCAAATAATGCAAAGACTGCTACTCTTGCATTTAAAATTTGAATAAATTTATTTTAAAATACAAAAATGATTTCACATCCATTTTTCTATTGTAGGGAATCATTTTACCCTAAATTCCATATATATTATATTTGGAGAAAAATAATTTGATTAAAACCCTTAAATGAGTTTGAATTTGAATTTCAAATCATTTGGGATTCTTTTCTATTTTTACTTGGCCAAATACATTTCAAATGCCCCTGAACATTTGAAGTGCCATATTACCTCTTTTGAATATTTCCAGGGGTTTTGAAATTTGAAAATTCAAATAACTTCAAATTGAAAGTGGGTTTCAAAATAACTTCAAAGGAACTTTCAATTTGATTCTTCTAAACTTCCAACTCTCTTCCTCTAAATTTGAAGATGTCATTTTATCTTATGTCATGGAAATCATTGAGTTGCATAAAGTTTCTGAATTTGAAATATTTTCAATAGGAATTCAAATCTTTTCAAAACCACTTTTCATTTCTTTAAATGGAAGAAGTCATATTATCTTCACTCTAGGGTTTTGCATTTAAATGAATTTGAATTCTTTGAGATCAAAATGCAAAGTGAAAGTTTGGGAAAGTCATTTCATTCCCTCTCATTCAACTTTCAAAAAGTTTCAAATTTCACTTAATTTCACACCATCAATCACACAACAATCAAATCTATTTATTTAATATAACATAACATTCCAAAATTTAGAACTTTGGGATGTTACAACTACCACCCTTAAAATGAATCTCGTCCTCGAGATTCAAAAAGGCTAGAAAAAGGTTAGGTTTTTTGGGGGGTGGGGGTCTTCTTGAAAATCCATCGGTCTTCACCAGGTCTGGGGTGCTACCACCCTTAGAAGCATGGTTACGGTTCCAACAAAACTTATGTACTCCATCCTTTGGGTTGGCAATGTCGTTCTTCTCTGATCTCTGGGATAACTCCTACACTGGGGCTCTTTTGTTAGGGGCATGACTTTTTCCTCAATTCTTGAGTCCTTATATAAAAATAATGTTGTTCCAAGACTGGGTCTTCTTAGCTGACAGGTCTGTCGCCAATGCTAAACAACTATGGATATCTCACAGTGGTCAATGGTTATTGGTTTCTCCTGCAGGAAATGGGTCTGGGTTGAATCTCACCGTATAACCTACAATTGGCAATGGTTGCATCTACATGGATCCATCATCCTACCATTCTAAGGTTTAAACAAGGTTTTGATATCGCCGTCTCTCTACTATGGGTAAGTCACTCTGATTTACCATTCCAAATAGCAAGAGCGAATGATAAGAGTAAGTCGGTATGGTGATCAATCCATTCCGCACCCAGATCTTTACAAATCTCGTAATTCTAACACTCGAACATTCTCACAAGCATTGCAGAATTTCTCTTGTCCTCAAACTAGATTCGAGTAAATCCTTTGATTCTGCAAGCTGAACAAAACATCTATCGTTTCTTCACAACTTTTGGCTTTTTGTGTAACCTCCTATGAAACGTTTGCTGATCACATCATAGCTTCTTCCAAATTTCTTCCTTCATCAAGGTAGCGCTGCTCCCTATTAATTTCCTGAGGCCTGTGGGTTGTAGGCCCACTTCATCACTTGTATAGCTTTAACTCATCCTTTGAGTTACTATTGTTCCATATTCCAACATTACACCTCCTTTAAATCCAATTGCACATCGTTCCTTCGTACTCTTGGGGTAACCATCATATCAAAACAAAACTCCAGTTGTCTTATCCAGACTCCACTCTATGAATACACTTTTTTCCTTTTCCTTGGTCATGTGTTCTCACAGGGTACTACCACTCTTAAAATGTGATGCTCAAATTCATCCATAGACCACATTTCTCATATCCTCCAAAATGGTCAAGATCTTTGTTCATAGAGTAACAACTCATACAATTCAACATATCAAAACATGTCACATTAACTTTATTGATTCATGAATTCATTACTATCTATGAGTCACCCATTACATAACTCAACTCATCGTACTAAAGAAAATAAAATTTCTTCCTACTACACTTATTACCAATATCAAAATCTCAACTACTCAGCTCCAGCTTTCTTCTGATCTGAACATTCCCTAGCAAAATGCCCTGCTTCCTTGCAGCGAAAACAAATGACTTCTGACATTTCTTGGGGCTTCTTTGTGATTATGTAGGCTCCTTGGATTTTTAGCTTCTTTTCTGGACATTCATGGAAATTTTTCCCTGAATTCTTGCACTTGAAACATGTGATATGACTCAGGTCTTTCTCGGTAGAAATTGGGTTTTTCTAGGGAGATCTTTGTTTCCTCTTCATGGACTTCTTCATACTAATTAGATCCTCTATTTCCAGTTGGTCATACTCTAGTTCTGCTGCTGGGAACTCAGCAAGATACTCAGTTCCCTTCTTCGTGCAATACTGAGAGATGTCTCCTTCTTCTCCACATGCATAGCATGACTTGGTGGAAACTTTGATTGGGTTTCCTCCATTTGTGTCCATCACAACATCCTTCACCACAGGTACTTCCATACCTTCTCGGTGGGCTTGTTTGTTTCCTTCCTTCTGCTTCTGGACAGTTTGTTGCACATTGGGGTAAATGTGACACTGAGCTGGGTAGTGCTCAGTTCCTTCACATAAGAAACAAGTAACCTGCCTAGTGGGCATTCTTCAGTTGGATGATTTTCCTCACAATGAGGCATCCATCCTTGTGTTCTTCTTGGGTGTGTCCTATTTCTCCGCAAATCTTGCATGCACAAGGTTTCTTCATCTTACTATCATAAGGTTTCCGGATGAGACGGGATCTTAACAGAGTCTCCTTGAATTCTTCCCAAGTTTTTGCTCCATTACTTCCTTGTATGGCTTGATGCATTTTCCACCATGTTGCATCACTTTTTGTAAAGTACTGAAGAGCATATTGAACCTCATAATTCCTTGCAATCAATTTTTTCCCGAAGTGATCCTCCAAGTTTTGAATCCATAGCTCTGCCTCTGGCTGAGTCGTCGGTCCAGAGAATACAAGTCCATCTTCATTCATCATCTATTGGGGTTTTGGGATGAGGTAAGAGAGATAGAGAGATGCACACAATACAAACAATATAGTTTTGAAAAGTAGGTTTTGATTTTGTTGCCATCCAAAAAACATCAAACAATGACAGCTCACATATCATCGCATCTAACGTAAGTATATAATGGGGGTTTTGGTCTTCTACAAACAGTGCTACTTTTGCATTTAAAATTCAAATAAATTCATTTTAAAAATACAAAAATGATTTCAACATGATTTTTCTCCATTTTTCTATTGTAGGGAATCATTTTACCCTAATTTCCATATATATTATTTCTAGAGAAAAATAATTTAATTAAAACCCTCAAATGAGTTTGAATTTGAATTTGATGAAATTTGCTCAAATCACTATTTTGGCCATATCTTGAGTTTTAAAATACATTTTTGATTGATTCTTTTTGCTACTGTTTTGTTGTTGTTTTGTTTATCCAGTAGAATTTAGTGTTTTATTTTTAGTTTATTTAAAATTAGGTTTTAGCAAAAATAGTAATGTTTTGACTTAGTTTTTGTTTTATCTTTAAACTTTTACTTTAATTGTTTTTAAATTATTTCTTTGTCACTTTTGACAAAATTTTCTTTGTTTCTGTTAGTACTGTGAGCCACTTTTATTGTAGTAAAATAATTTTTATTATTTTGTTTTCTTTAGTTTTGTAGTAAAACTTGTATAGGTCATAGTTAGAGTTTTATATTATCTTTTTATTTGTTTTTTTCGCAAATAAAACTTTATAAAAATTTCTTTCTGTTAACTTAGTTGTTTTATATTTTATTTTCTGTTAATTTATTAGTAAGTGTTAGACTTTCCTTAGTAGTTTTTCTTTGTAGTTTTATTTGAAGTTTCTTTGGAATTCATTTGAGTTTTATTATTGAATTTTCTTTGTTGTTTTAATTGTTATTTTGAGTGCTAGAGTTGCTTGCTAGAATGTTTGCTTAGGTGAATGCCATGCTTGTTTAATATAGATTTCATCGGAGCGACGAATAGTTCTGCCAAGTCTTTATTCTGAGAGCGTTATAATCTTCTTCAACTAATACCAGGCAAGTTCACTTTGACCATCTGTTTTACCTAAATTTTATTTGCATGTAGTAGCACCTTTTCAACAATTCCTCCAGTAGTGATATTGAATTCTTGTAGTTGAGTAGAATGCATGAGGTAGGAACCCATCTCCCTGTTACTAAGCCCGGGATGTTGTTTAGTTTAATGCTACGCTATAGTAGAAGGGGTTTGGTATGAGTTCTTGGGTGTGGTGTGAGAAGGAGGAATCTACGTCAATGACGACAACTCCTTGATGGCATCTTCAAGACCTTCATCTTCAAGACCTCAAGATTTCAAGAACCGAGGCAAGATTTCAATACACACTACTGGGTGGACTGGTTGTGAGGCACCCTCGAGTACCCAGTGGATGTCTAGTGAGCTGGAGTAGGCCAGTACTCATGAGGAAAGTTCCACCCAGACTCAAAGAGACGGATGAATACTTCATGCCCGGAAGCTTACCTGTGCAACCGCAAGTCATTATGGGCTCTGGCTTGGTTGACCTTAGTTGTGACTCTGGCTGGGACGGTGCTAGCAGATGTAGAACTTTGGTAGGATTGGATGAGCATCGGACAGTGGTCAGAGGAACTCTTCGGAAGACCATGTTTCGGTTGTCTTGTTCTCAAACACCCTGAAGTGCGAGAACGTAAAAGGAGGGATCAAATTTTGTGGGTAATGTGCACAACACTTTGTAGAGTTAAAACCTAATTGATTAGCTGTGTCCCCGGTTATGGACAATTTGAGCCTCTGATCTTGGATCTATCTCGGAACTCTCAGCATTGTACTGATAATTAATTATGGGCAACTTATAAGTGTCTTGGGCTATGAGACATTGGTTAGCGGAACCATGTCATAGTAGATAACTCTGTAGTGAAGACTCCTGATATTCCTTTGATGTAGGGAAAATAAAACCAGCTTTTACGCAATCAAAACTCAGACACAGAGCCACAAAGCCATATTGCATATAGTATAGTTTTATCATCTGCTTTCTTATAGTGATCTTGTCGGTACATTCAATGTACTGACCTACACGGCTGCAACGTATCATGTTGCAGGATTTTCTACGACAAGTGAGTTTTGTTGTAGGGTTACAGCCTACACTCAACCTGCCAATGGCGTTGATGGGACTCCACACCCGTTTGATTGTTTTCGATGAGACTTATGAGGTATATATCAAGTTTATGTTATTTATACATGTGATTGCACTTTGATATATACATTGATGTACTGTGTGTGCTAGCATACTGATCCAGGGATGGCACAGATACATAGATTCTTGACCGTTTGAGGTCGGGTCGCTACACCTATGGGTTCATAGATAGTAGCTAGATGGCTTCTTCTCTCTCTTTGATCTTCAATACAATGTTCTCCTCGATGTTCTTGGAGAACTATTCGATGTAATCTTCTTTTGCGATGTGTTTGTTGGGATCCGATGAATTGTGGGTTTATGATCATGTTATTCTTGAATATTAATTGAGTCTTCTCTGAATTCTTTTAAGCATGATTATTATAGCTTTGTATTCCTCTCTGATCTATCCGCTTGGTTTCGCCAAATAGATTGATTTATCTTGCAATGGGAGAGGTGCTCTGTAATGGGTTCAATCTTGCGGTGCACTATATCCCAGTGATAGTAAGGGACAAGACATGTATTTGTATTATTGCCATTAAGGGGAAAACGATGGGGTTTATTCATATTGATTAGATTTACTTTGTCTACATCATGTTATCTTGCTTAAGGCGTTACTCCATTCTTATGAACTTAATACTCTAGATGCATGTTGGATAGCTGTCGATGGGTTGAGTAATAGTAGTAGATGTAGGCAGGAGTCGGTCTACTTGTCTCTGTCGTGATGCCTATATGCATGATCACTGCCTTGTATATCGTCATAACAATGCGTTTTTCTATCAATTGCCCAACAGTAATTTGTTTACCCACTGTATGCTTTTTGTTCGAGAGAGAAGCCTCTAGTGAAAACTATGGCCCCTGCTACTTCTTGAGTTTGCGTTGGTTTTTCCCTTGAAGAGGAAAGGGTGGTGCAGCAAAGTAGAGATAAGTATTTCCCTCAGTTAGAGAACCAAGGTATCCATCCAGTAGGAGACAACGCACAAATCACCTAATACCTGCACAAACAATCAAACACTTGCACCCAACGCGATAAAGGGGTTGTCAATCCCTTCACAGTCACTAGCAAAAGTGAGATCTGATAGAGATAGATAAAACTAAACAAAAGATAAAGTAAATATTTTTGGGTTTTTTGGTTTATAGATCGGAAAGTAAAAGATTGCAAAATAGTAGATCAGAAAGTTATATGATGGAAAATAGTAGATCGGAAACTTATATGATGGAAAATAGTAGATCGGAAACTTATATGATGGAAAATAGACCCAGGGGCCATAGGTTTCACTAGAGGCTTCTCTCAAGATAGCAAATAACACGGTGGGTGAACAAATTACTGTCGAGCAATTGATAGAAAAGTGCAAAGTTATGACGATATCTAAGGCAATGATTATGAAATATAGGCATCACGTCTGTGTCAAGTAGACCAAAATGATTCTGCATCTACTACTATTACTCCACACATCGACCGACTCCTGCCTACATCTAGAGTATTAAGTTCATGAAGAACAGAGTAACGCATTAAGTAAGATGACATGATGTAGAGGAATAAACTCAAGCAATATGATGTAAACCCCATCTTTTTATCCTCGATGGCAACAATACAATATGTGCCTTGTTGCCCCTATTGTCACTGGGAAAGGACACCGCAAGATTGAACCCAAAGCTAAGCACTTCTCCCATTGCAAGAAAAACCAATCTAGTTGGCTAAACCAAACCGATAATTCGAAGAGAATTACAAAGATATCAAATCATGCATGTAAGAATTCAGAGAAGATTCAAATAATATTCATAGATAAGCTGATGATAAATCCACAATTCATCAGATCTCGACAAACACACCGCAAAAGAAGATTACATCGGATAGATCTCCAAGAACAACGAGGAGAATGTGGTATTGAGAATCAAAGAGAGAGAAGAAGCCATCTAGCTACTAGCTATGGACCCGTAGGTCTGAGGTAAACTACTCACGCTTCATCAGAAGGGCAATAGAGTTGATGTAGAAGCCCTCCGTGATCGAATCCCCCTTCGGCAGGTTGCCAGAAAAGGTCCCTAGATGGGATCTCACGGGTACAGAAGGTTGTGGCGGTGGAAAAGTGTTTTTGTGGATGCTTCTGAGGGTTTTCGAATATATGTGAATATATAGGATGAAGAAGTAGGTCGGTGGAGTCACATGGGGCCCACAAGGTAGGGGGGCGCGCTCTCCCCCTTGTCGCCGCCTTGTGGCTCTTCTGACTTGAACTCCAAGTCTCCGGGGTGTCTTCTGGTCCTAGAAAAATCATCGCAAAAGGTTTATTCAGTTTGGCCTCCGTTTGGTATTCCTTTTCTGCGAAGCTCAAAAACAAGGAAAAAACATAAACTGGCACTGGGCTCTAGGTTAATAGGTTAGTCCCAAAAATAATATAAAATAGCATATTAATGCATTTGAAACATCCAAAACAGATAATATAATAGCATGGAACAATCAAAAATTATAGATACGTTGGAGACGTATCAAGCATCCCCAAGCTGAATTCCTGCTCGTCCTCGAGTAGGTAAATGATAAAAATAGAATTTTTGATGTGGAATGCAACCTAACATATTTATCCATGTAATTTTATTTATTGTGGCATGAATGTTCAGATCCATAAGATTCAAATCAAAAGTTTAATATTGACATAAAAAAATAATACTTCAAGCATACTAACATGGCAATTATGTCTTCTCAAAATAACATGGCCAAAGAAAGTTTATCCCTACAAAATCATATAGTCTGGCTATGCTCCATCTTCATCACAAAAAATATTCAAATCATGCACAACCCCGATGACAAGCCAAGCAATTGTTTCATACTTTTAATGTTCTCAAACCTTTTCAACTTTCACGCAATACATGAGCGTGAGCCATGGACATAGTACTATAGGTGGAATAGAGTATGGTGGTTGTGGAGAAGACAAAAAAGAAGAAGATAGTCTCACATCAACTAGGCGTATTAACGGGCTATGGAGATGCCCATCAATAGATATCAATGTGAGTGAGTAGGTATTGCCATGCAACGGATGCACTAGAGCTATAAGTGTGTGAAAGCTCAAAAGAAAACTAAGTGGGTGTGCATCCAACTTGCTTGCTCATGAAGACCTAGGGCAATTTGAGGAAGGCCATCATTAGAATATACAAGCCAATTTCTATAATGAAAAATTCCCACTAGTATATGAAAGTGACAAAATAGGAGACTCTCTATCATGAAGATCATGGTGCTACTTTGAAGCACAAGTGTGGAAAAAGGAGAGTAGCATTGCCCCTTCTCTCTTTTTCTCTCATTTTTTTTGTTTGGCTTCTTTGGCCTCTTTTTATTTATTTATTTTTTGTCCGGAGTCTCATCCCGACTTGTGGGGGAATCATAGTCTCCATCATCCTTTCCTCACATGGGACAATGCTCTAATAATGAAGATCATCACACTTTTATTTACTTACAACTCAAGAATTACAACTCGATACTTAGAACAAAATATGACTCTATATGAATGCCTCCGGTGGTGTACCGGGATGTGCAATGAATCAAGAGTGACATGTATGAAAGAATTATGAACGGTGGCTTTGCCACAAATACGATGTCAACTACATGATCATGCAAAGCAATATGACAATGATGAAGCGTGTCATAATAAAACGGAACGGTGGAAAGTTGCATGGCAATATATCTCGGAATGGCTATGGAAATGCCATAATAGGTAGGTATTGTGGCTGTTTTGACGAGGGTATATGGTGGGTGTATGGTACCGGCGAAAGTTGCGCGGCACTAGAGAGGCTAGCAATGGTGGAAGGGTGAGAGTGTGTATAATCCATGGACTCAACATCAGTCATAAAGAACTCACATACTTATTGCAAAAATCTATTAGTTATCGAAACAAAGTACTACACACATGCTCCTAGGGGGATTGATTGGTAGGAAAAGACCATCGCTCGTCCCCGACCGCCACTCATAAGGAAGACAATCAATAAATAAATCATGCTCCGACTTCATCACATAACGGTTCACCATACGTGCATGCTATGGGAATCACAAACTTTAACACAAATATTTCTACAATGCACAATTACTCACTGGCATGACTCTAATATCACCATCTTTATATCTCAAAACAATCATAAGGAATCAAACTTCACATAGTATTCAATGCACTTTATATGAAAGTTTTTATTATATCCCTCTTGGATGTCTATCATGTTAGGACTAAATTCATAACCAAAGAAAATTACCATGATGTTTAGAATGACTCTCAAAATAATATAAGTGAAGCATGAGAGTTCAATAATTTCTATAAAATAAAGCCACCGCCGTGCTCTAAAAAGATATAAGTGAAGCACTAGAGCAAAATTGCCTAGCTCAAAAGATATAAGTGAAGCACATAGAGTATTCTAATAAATCAAGATTCATGCGTGTCCCTCTCAAAAGGTGTGTACAGCAAGGATGATTGTGGAAAACTAAAAAGTAAAGACTCATATAATACAAGACGCTCCAAGCAAAACACATATCATGTGGTGAATAAAAATATAGCCTCAAGTAAAGTTACTGATAGACAAAGACGAAAGAGGGGATGCCTTCCGGGGCATCCCCAAGCTTAGGCTCTTGGTTGTCCTTGAATATTACCTTGGGGTGCCTTGGGAATCCCCAAGATTAGGCTTTTTCCACTCCTTATTCCATAGTCATCAAATCCTTACCCAGAACTTGAAAACTTCACAACACAAAACTCAACAGAAAATCTCATAAGCTCCGTTAGTATAAGAAAATAAATCACCACTTTTGGTACTGTTGTGAAATCATTATTTATTTATATTGGAGTAATATCTACTGTATTACAACTTTTCTATGGTTCATACCCCCCGATACTACCCATAGATTCATAAAAATAAGCAAACAACACAAAGAAAACAGAATCTGTCAAAAACAGAACAGTCTGCGAAGATCCGAATTGTTCTAATACTTACGTAACTCCAAAAATTCTGAAAAATTAGGAAAACATAGGAAATTTGTATATAAATCTCGTGTAAAACATTCAGGGTTTTTTAACTCTCCAGTTAATTGTTACAATTCTGTGACTGGATGCAAAAGTTTCTGTTTTTCAGCAAGATCAAATGAACTATCACCGTAAGCCATCCTAAAGGTCTTACTTGGCAAAAACACTAATTAAAACACCAAAACACATCTAACCAGAGGATAGATGAATTATTCAAAGAAAAACAGGAAGAAAAAGCAAAAACAAAAATAAAATTGGGTTGCCTCACAACAAGCGCTATTGTTTAACGCCCTTAGCTAGGCATAAAAACACAAATAGATCTTGGTATTGTCATAATAATGATAAGGCAAATCTCGAAAACTCACCTCATACTCCCTTCATTCAGCAGCAAGTTTTCTTTGCGGTAAGCAAAAGTAATCAAAAGGGCTAAATTTAATGGGGTAAGGATCCCCAAGATCAAGCTCGGGAGGAATTTGTTCCTCCTTTGGCCCCTCATATTATATGACCAACTGATCATTGTAAGCGTTCTTTTTGCAAAAAGTCATGAGCTTGTGTCCAAGAGAGAAACCCAGTCCATTGTTTTGTATAGCAAAATTATCATTAAGGTCAAAAATCTTATCAACTAAAACATCAGTAGGGACCCTCTTTCTTAAATTTTCATTGTAAGCAACATGATCTAGAGATCGTATATGCATTATGTCCTCTTGGTTAAAGGGAATTCCCTCTATGGGAGGACGACCACCATATACTTTATAATGCGCAAAAATTTCACTAGCTTCTTTCATAATAAACCTAAACTCATGGGCTAGAAATATAGTAGCGGCGCGCTTAAAAGAAGAATGCTCAATATTAGAAAACTCTAGAAAAATCCTTTGTATGGATGGATGCATATGAACAAATTGTCTCGCAAGTTCAACCACAAGCAAAGATATAGCATCCACAAGACTACTAGTTTTATGGAGAATAGATCCACCTAACGTGGGTAGTGCACCAGCACAAGTAAAGAAATCTTGAATAACCCCTTTTCCAATAATATTGCCGCTACCTATGTGAAGTTTTTTAGTGTGCAAGATAGTAGACTCTTCATGAGGATTAGTATTAGCAAAAGCATCAAAGTTTCCCCCATCGTTACTACTATCCTTTTCAGCGATAACCTCCCCAATTTCAAACATTGTGGCAAAAAAACCAATCGAGCAAACGAGCAAACCGAAAGCGAACGGAGAAGACGAACGGAAGAAGGGTGAATAAAAAGGCAATTTTTTTGAAAATCATTTTAGAAGTGGGGGAGAGGAAAACGAGAGGCAAATAGTGAATAATGTAATGCAAGAGATGAGAGTTTATGATGGGTACTTGGTATGTCTTGACTTGGCGTAGATCTCCCCGGTAACGGCGCCAGAAATTCTTCCTGCTACTTCTTGAGCTTGCGTTGGTTTTTCCCTTGAAGGGGAAAGGGTGATGCAGCAAAGTAGAGATCAGTATTTCCCTTAGTTAGGGAACCAAGGTATCAATCCAGTAGGAGACAACGCACAAATCACCTAATACCTGCACAAACAATCAAACACTTGCACCCAACGCGATAAAGGGGCTGTCAATCCCTTCACGGTCACTAGCAAAAGTGAGATCTGATAGAGATAGATAAAACTGAACAAAAGATAAAGTAAATATTTTTGGGTTTTTTGGTTTATAGATCGGAAAGTAAAAGATTGCAAAATAGTAGATCAAAAACTTATATGATGGAAAATAGTAGATCGGAAACTTATATGATGGAAAATAGTAGATCGGAAACTTATATGATGGAAAATAGACCCGGGGGCCATAGGTTTCACTAGAGGCTTCTCTCAAGGTAGCTAATAACACGGTGGGTGAACAAATTACTGTCGAGCAATTGATAGAAAAGCGCAAAGTTATGATGATATCTAAGGCAATGATTATGAAATATAGGCATCACGTCCGTGTCAAGTAGACCGAAATGATTCTGCATCTACTACTATTACTCCACACATCGACCGACTCCTGCCTGCATCTAGAGTATTAAGTTCATGAAGAATAGAGTAACGCATTAAGTAAGATGACATGATGTAGAGGAATAAACTCAAGCAATATGATGTAAACCCCATCTTTTTATCCTCGATGGCAACAATACAATACGTGCCTTGCTGCCCCTACTGTCACTGGGAAAGGGCACCGCAAGATTGAACCCAAAGCTAAGCACTTCTCCCATTGCAAGAAAAACCAATCTAGTTGGCCAAACCAAACCGATAATTCGAAGAGAATTACAAAGATATCAAATCATGCATATAAGAATTCAGAGAAGATTCAAATAATATTCATAGATAAGCTAATCATAAATCCACAATTCATCGGATCTCGACAAACACACCGCAAAAGAAGATTACATCGGATAGATCTCCAAGAACAACGAGGAGAACGTGGTATTGAGAATCAAAGAGAGAGAAGAAGCCATCTAGCTACTAGCTATGGACCCGTAGGTCTGAGATAAACTACTCACGCTTCATCGGAAGGGTAATAGAGTTGATGTAGAAGCCCTCCATGATCGAATCCCCCTCCGACAGGGTGCCGGAAAAGGTCCATAGATGGGATCTCATGGGTACAGAAGGTTGCGGCGGTGGAAAAGTATTTTCGTGGATGCTTCTGATGGTTTTGGAATATATGTGAATATATAGGACAAAGAAGTAGGTTGGTGGAGTAAAATGGGGCCCACAAGGCAAGGGGGCGCGCCCTCCCCCCTTGTCGCCGCCTCATGGCTCTTTTGGCTTGAACTCCAAGTCTCCGGGGTGTCTTCTGGTCCAAGAAAAATCATCGTGAAAGTTTTATTCCGTTTGGACTCCGTTTGGTATTCCTTTTCTGCGAAGCTCAAAAACAAGGAAAAAACAGAAACTGGCACTGGGCTCTAGGTTAATAGGTTAGTCCCAAAAATAATATAAAATAGCATATTAATGCATATAAAACATCCAAAACAGATAATATAATAGCATGGAACAATAAAAAATTATAGATACGTTGGAGACGTATCAGCCCCTGGGTCTACCTTTATCATATATTAAACCCAAAAATACATTGATGTAGTTTATTTAATGTTCTTTTATTTTGTGTTTTATTTTATCTATCAATCACTATGAGATTTGATCCTTGCAAATAACCGGCAGAGGGGATTGACAACGCCCTTGATCGCGTTGGGTGAAAGTATTTGCTCTTTTGTGTGTAGGTGCTGTTAGTGAGGTTTCACTTGGTTCTCCTACTGGATTGATAACCTTGGTTCTTAACTGAGGGAAATACTTATCTCTACTGTACTGCGTCATCCGCTCCTCTCCGAGGAAATACCAACGCAGCTCACAAGTAGCCGGAAGAATTTCTGGCGCCGTTGCTGGGGAGACATCACCAAAACCTATCATGTACATTCGCATAAACTATCATCTACTTGTTCCTACTGTGATTTGCCATTTGCCTCTCGTTTTCATCTCCCCCACTTCTAAAACAATTTTACAAAAAACACAAAAATATTTTTGTTTGCTTGCTTTGTCTCTATGTCTCAATAAAACACCAAGTTTTGTGATATTTCCAATACTAATAATAATGATAGTACTCCAATTACTCCTCCCGCCACTAGTGCGGAGTTGTGATATTAATGTTGCTTTGCTAAATCTTGTTACGAAAGAACAATTTTCTGGTAGTCCTAATGAAGATGTTGCATCCTAGCTTAATACTTTTGCTGAATTGTGTGATATGCAAAAGAAAAAAGATTTGGATAATGATATTTTCAAATTAAAATTATTTCCATTCTCACTATGGGATCGTTCTAAAACTTGGTTTTCATCCTTGGCACGAAATAATATTGATTCTTGGGATAATTATATGGATGCTTTTATTGCCAAGTATTTTTGTCCCACAAAAATTATTTCTCTAAGAAATCAAATTATAAATTTTAATCAACTTGAGCATGAACATGTTGCGCAATCTTTGGAGATAATGAAATTAATGATAAGAAATTGCCCCACTCATGGTTTAAGCTTATGGATGATCATACAAAAAATTTATTTGGGATTAAACTTTGTTTCTAGAAATCTGTTAGACTCTACCGTGGGGGTACCTTTATGGAAATCACATTAGGAGAAGCTACAAAACTCCTTGATAATATTATGGCAAATTATTCACAATGGCACACTGAAAGAACTCCAACTAGTAAAAAGGTGAATTCTGTCGAAGAAACTAATACTTTGAGTGATAAAATGGATACGCTTATGAAAATGGTTGCAAGTAAGAGTGCTCATGTTGATCCTAATGATGTACCATTATCCACTTTTATTTAGCTAAATAATGATTCCATTGATGTGAATTTCGTCCCTCGAAATAATTTCAATAAAAATGCTTATAGGGGTAATTTTAATCCTAGGCCGTTTCCTGGAAATTCCTCTAGTAATTATGGCAATTCCTATGGTAATTCATATAATAATAATAATAATAATAATAATTGGACGCCCTCTGATCTTGAAAGTATTATTACAGAATTTATTATTTCTCAAAAGATTTTTAATACTGTGATACAGGAAAAATTGAATAAAGTTGATGACATGGCTAGGAACATGGATAGAATTGCTCATGTTGTGGAAAATCTCAAATCTAAATTTTTCTACCTAAGCTTGATACTAATTATTCAATTAAGTCTATCCAAATATCTATTAATGAAAGTAAAGAGAGAACCGCTAGGTTGAGAGCTAAGCGAGAATTCCTAGAAAAAGTGATTCCGCCTGATTTTTATCGTAATCATGATGAAGATATTAAAATGATTGGTGTCTCATCCATTGAATATTTATTTATTAATATAAAACTTGATGAGAAAGGGACTTAAGATGAGTCAACTTTACCTAGAAGGCGTCCCAATTGTTCGGAGGATGATAATCTTAATGAAAAAATTGACAAAAGTGGGTTTGGAGAGGTAAAAACTTTAAATAGTGATGTTCCCACTACTTTGGATTTAAGGATTTTAATTATGATAGTTGTTCTTTAATTGAATGTATTTCCTTTTTGCAATCCATGATAAATTCACTCAATGCTTATGAACAAAATAAGGCTTTTACTAAACATGTCGTAGAAGCTATGATGAAAGCTTTAGAAGAAAAGCTAGAGTTGGAGGTTTCAATACCCAGGAGATTATATGATGAATGGGAACCTACTATTAAAATAAAGATAAAAATTATGAGTGCAATGCTTTATGTGATTTGGGTGCTAGCGTTTCCACTATACCAAAATATTTATGTGATGTGCTAGGCCTTCATGATTTGGATGAATGTTCCCTTAATTTGCACTTAGCAATTCCACTATTAAGAAACCATTGGGTAGAATAAATGGTGTGCTTATTCTTGCCAATAGAAATTATGTGCCCGTTTATTTCATTGTGCTTGATATTGATTGCAATCCATCTTGTCCTATAATACTTGGTAGGCCTTTCCTACGTACCATAGGTGCTATTATTGATATGAAAGAAGGTAATATAAGGTTCTAATTTCCATTAAAGAAAGGAATGTAACACTTCCAAAGAAATAAAATTAAGCCACCATATGAATCTATTATGAGGGACACCTATGGAATTAATTTGAAGGATGACAACACTTGAAACTATGCATTACGCCTAGCTAGGGGCATAAAACAATAGCGCTTGTTGGGAGGCAACCCAATAGTTATCTTTATTTTTCCTTTTTCTTTTCTGTTTTTGAGTGTGCATACAATTATGCTACTTTTATGGTTGTGTTTTTGTGTTTAGTTAGTGTTTGTGCCATGTAAAGCCTTTGGGATGATTTGGTTGATAGTTGATTTGATTCTGTAAGAAAACATAAACTTTTGCACCCAGTAGCAGAATTGGTTAAATTCACTGGAAAGTAATAAAATTCTAAATTTTTCACACATGATTGATATACAAAATTTCCACATTTTCTTAATGTTTCCGAATTTTTGGAGTTACAGAAGTATTGCATTTGTTCAGGTCATTACAGACTGTTCTGTTTTTGACAGATTCTGTTTTCGTTGCATAGTTTGCTTGTTTTAATGAATCTATGGATTGTATCGGGGGGTATAAGTCATGGTGAAGTTAGAATACAGTAGGTATTATGAAATAATAAAATATGAATGGGTTTACAACAGTACCTAAAGTTCATGATTTGCTTGTTATACTAACGGATCTCACGAGTCTTCTGTTGACTTTTTGTGTGCTAAAGTTTCCAAGTTTTAAGTGAGATTGCGATGGATGAAGGAATATGGAGTGGCAAGGACCTAATATTGGGGATTCCCAAGTAACCCCAAGGTAATATTCAACGAGACCCAAGCATCTAAGCTTGGGGATGCCCCGTATGGCATCCCCTCTTTCTTCTACCAACCATCGGTAAATTACTTGGAGCTATATTTTTATTCATCACATGATATGAGTTTTACTTGGAGCGTCATGTATTATATGAGTCTTTGCTTTCTTTGCTTTTTAGTTTGCCACAATCATCTTTGTTGGACACACCCTTTGAGAGGGACACACATTTATTCGTGATTTGTTACAATACTCTTTGTGCTTCACTTATATCTTTTGAGCTAGGCAGTTGCTCTAGTGCTTAACTTATATATTTTAGAGCACGGCGGTGGTGATATTTTAAAGAAATAATTACACTCTCATGCTTCACTTATATCATTTTGAGAGTTTGATAATATTAATGGCAATATGCATGGGTTAAAAATTAGTCCTAATATGATAGGTATTCAAGAGGGATATAATATAAACTTTCATGTAGATCACTGAATATGATAAGTTTGATTCCTTGCAATAGTTTTGCGATATCACTACAAAAAAAAGACACATCCGTGACATTTTGGACCGAACGAAAAGTTTTTCTGTCATGCTTATGACACTTCTATGGCGATAATTGTGACAAAAACACGTATCATCATAGATGTGGTGGGCTCCTACTTCTATGACAAAAAATCATGACAGAAAATGGGCTTTTCGACCTGGGCGGGCCGGGAACGCACCTGCATGACATTCTTTGGGCCATCCATGACATAAAAAATCATGGTAGAAGTGAGGGTGAGGAAATTTACTGTGAGTTCCCGGTCACGGTGGGTGGTCGGGGGCTCGCGGCCGAGCGATGCAGTGTGGTTTGCGCGTTTCTCTCATAGCCAGGCGCGCATGTGTGCGAGGCGTTCGCTAACTGAACCCGAGCGCGATGGAGAGGCGTTCGCTTACTGAACCCGAGCGATCGATCTCGCCCTCACACTACCACCTCTAGCCACTAAAGCCGATTGATCCTTCACTGCCTGACTGAACCCGAGCGATTCCTTCGCTGCCTAACTGAACCTGATAGATCCTTCTCGCTACTTACTGAAGCCGAAGGCACCCGTATGTGTGAGACGTAGCCGGTTGGGTTGCCTCTTGATGAACAGTGTCTGTTGCTACCTCACGCGTGATACACGTAGACACGAGTCGAGACGCATCGATCGATCGAGCCGGTTGGTTGGCTGTGGATGAATAGTTCCTAGAGGAGGTTGGATGAACAGGACCCCGAGGAGGCCGCCACGGCCTAGCCGGTTGGCGGTGGATGAACAGGACCCCATGGAGGCCTGGAAGAACAGTAGCCGGTGGAGGCTGGAGGAGGTCGACGGTGGATGAACAGTAGCCCGTGGAGGTTGGAGCGAGGCAGTAGACGGTGATGAACAGTAGCCCTGGGAGTCCCGTTTTGCGGTACGCCACACCTCTCGGATGAACAGGAGCCCGTTTCGACCGTAGGCACTCGAAGAGTAGTCTGTTTCCTCTGTTTTGCGGTACGCCACAACCCTCCCGATCAACAGGACCCCGTTTCGACCGTTGGAGGTCGAAGATAACTCTGTTTTGTTCATTTTGCGGTATGCTAGACCCCAAGCCGAGGAACAAGACCCCATTTCGACCGTAGGCGGTCGAACAGAAGGCCGTTTCCTCCGTTTTGTGGTACGCCAGACCCCTCCCGATGAGCAGGACCCCGTTTCGGCTGTTCTGTCCAAGCTGGTTGGCTCCCAATCGATGAACAGGATGTGTTCCGACCCAGTCGGTTGCCTCCCGATGAACACGTTGCTATTTCTCCGTTCTGACCCAGCCGGTTGGCTGTCAATGAACAGGACGCAGTTGCTGTACGCGTTTGAGACCCCGCCCGTATGTACGTACGTGGCCGTATTTTTTGCCGTGTGGCTGTAGGTACACGTACATGAGTTAGACGGGACTGCCTGAACTGCTACGTCGGGGGCTCTACTACGACACGTGCCACTACTTACTCGGCCATGGTTCATCCTTGTAGAGAGACCGATCAACCAGTATATACGTACACGTTCGCAACCAGACAGACAACACTACGTACGGTTCGACCGGGTGGGTCCCAGATGTCAGGGAGGATAAGGAGGCACTCCCTTGCGTGCGAAGATATATGTGGTGGGTCCCAGCTGTCAGGGGGAGGAATCATTTTTTTGCGCGTAATAAAGAGGCACTTCCTTGCGTGCAAAGATGTAGCTAGTGGGTCCAGTTGTCAGCCTCATCGTGTACAGTCGTATTCTTCTTTTTTTGCGGGAAATGTACAGTTGTCTTCCGACGGCTGTCGTTCATTGACAACGTTGACCACGCCGTGCCGAGAGCACCAAGGCAGTGGACGACGGCGAGGCCTACTAAGGGAACGATGCGGATCCGAGGAAGACGAGGCAGTGGATGCCCACGCGGAGGGGAGTAGGAGGGTTCACTGGTTCCACTGTGGTGTGAGGCGAACATCGCCGGAGAATAACATGGGGTGTGGGTGAGTAGAAGGAAGGCCTAGCCGGTGGTGGGATTAGGGTGGGGCGGTGAGGCCTGCGCGGCAGCACTGCCGCACACGAGAGGCAGGAGCAAGCGGTCCCGCCAACACTGGTTTGGGCGGCTGGAGCAAGAAGATCAGAGGTTGAAGAAGCAGCACGACTGTTGGATTAACATCCAACGGTCCAGCTGCTAGAATCATTTGTTGACTAAGTTGACAAAGCGCTGCGTACGCGTCAGCTTAGTAGGCCCACAAGTCAGCCACCAAATCCGCCGGGTCCCAGCTGTCATTGGGAGGAATATTTTTTCACATAATAAGGAGGCACTTCCTTCCGTGCAAAGATTTTGCCGGTGGGTCCCAGCTGTCAGCAGGAGCAATCATTTTCATGTAATAAGGAGGCACTTGCTTGTGTGGGTCACTACTGTCAGCCTCTCCACTTACATCCCTCTTATGATGGTTGTCATTTGTTGACCATGTTGACCACGCCGCACCGAGAGCACCAACGCGGTGGACGACGATGAGGCCCAGGAAGGGCATGACCCAGAGCCGACGAAGCCACAGCAGTGGATGCCCGCACTGAGGGGAGTACCAGGGCTGACTGGTCGGTTGCAGGGTGAGGCTGCCGTCGATTGAAAATAACAGGAGGTGTGGGTGGGTAGAGGGATGGCCTGGCCAGCGGTGGGAGTAGGGTGGGCCGATGAGGCCTGCGTGGCAGCACAACCGGCCACGGAAGGAGGGAGCAGGCAGTCCTGTCGGCGTTGGTTTGGGCGGCTGGAGCAGGAAGATGAGAGATTGAAGAAGCACGACGGTGGTTGGATCGACATCCAACAGTCACTACTCTGTGTTGACTAAGTTGACAAAGCGTCAAAAAAATTAGGACAGCGTCATCGTCAACCTAGTAGGCCCACAAGACAGCCTCCAAATCTGTGGAAAACAGCATACAACCCATTTTCCATTATTTTTAATATTTTACAGCTCATTTGCTAATTCTTAAGGATATTTTGAAGCCCATATTATTTTTGTTAGCATTACAGGCCATATTGTGGGGTCCGAACTCTTTTAATCATGAAATTTCGAGTCACTTTAAAAATAATTATAAAAATAATTTTATTTCAAATTAAAATACAATGAAATTTTCACCGCAAAAAAATGAAATTTAAAATCTTGAAATCCTGAAAAAACAAAATTTGAATCTAGTTGCCGGTTTTCTGTGTTTTTAAAATTTACAGCCCATTTCTTACTACTTATAGCCCATTTTCTAGGGAAGCCGAATACATCCCTCCTCGTATTTAAAGATTTGTAGCCCAGCAGGGCTGAGAAAAGCAAGTAGGCCTAGGTTGGGTATTGTCCAAAAAAATATAACTGGGCTAGCCATTTTTAGAAAGAAAAAAGATATCAACTGGGCTCGTCATGTGCTTAAATAAAAGCCTGGGCTAGACGAGCCACATCCCCCGCACAGCGCAGTTGATACCCTGATCCGTCTCTACAATTGGGCGAGCTGCTGGGTCCCTATAGTTACAATATTTCTCTCTTTAATAAAGGAAATGGCAAGCCATTTGCCTTGTTTCAAAGAAAATATGACAGTCACAGCCGAGTTGAAAAGGGCAACAACATCTAACTCAAGCTTACAAACAGTACAAAAGCCCAAGGATTAATTGTTCATCAAATTTAGAAAAAACCCAGATTGAACATGGCAATAACATCTAACCCAACCACTATTTTTGGCAGTCACAAACAAATGGGTTGGTCTGATCCATAAAATGAACATCCTGTGTGAAATTTTTTACTGGAACATGACCACAAGTTGTTGTAAATAGAAGCCGAGCATGTTCCGAAGCCCATTTATCCACCTGAAACTTCTTTTTTTTGCTGTTCAACATATCCGTCCGTGAGAAATTTCTTGTTGAAAAACTTAAGCCTCATGGACAATAGTAACCTCGCATTCAATAGGAAGAATGTGACAAAGCTTCTGTTTGCCTGGTTGGATGCATATCCTTCCATCATTATTATCCTCAAACGAATGTCATGAGAACTGAGAAAATCCCGGTGCTTATCACGGCACCGATTGGTTACATGTTTTTCTCCATGTGTTAGTGCCTAAGTAGACATGAAGATTGAAAACAGTTAAGGTCTAAAAAAAGAGTATGTCGAAAGAGCGACAGCTGAACGGTTAATTCTAGTACAATATATACAGGCTTTGAATGTGCATGAAATCATCACCTTTATATATAAATTCTCCAGACATGGAAAGCATTGCAGCAAGCCAATAATTACGTTCAGATCATAACTAAACATTCCGATATATAAGATCTTGACAGAATCCAGCACCACTGATAAGCTATCCATGGATGAACTCTTCAATGAGCATATAACATAATATTAGTACCCAAAGTGTACTCCAAGATGATATAAAACTTATGCGCACAAATGAAAAATGCAGCTCATGATTACAAATGTGTAGATGACAATATACTGTACATAAATAAGTGTGGATCCAAACACCAACTTGTGATAATTAAACAGATCACGAATTACACCCAAGGTCTCCAGTTTAGGCGTAGAGACAACAGTTATTTGCGAAGGTATATAACAATAATGAAGGAGCAACTTTGAAGTGAAGTGGCATCTTCGATGACGAGCTGCTGTCCTTCAAAACAAATTCCAATGCTTTTATGGTGAGGTGACTTTATTTGGAGACAACTGATACCGATTTCTATTCCCAAAACAATCAGCAAGCGCTCCAGGGCAGGGAAACTGGAGTGGATGGTGCTGTGCAGTGAGGCCTCCGACAGATAAACCACCATAAGCAAAAGTTTTTTTAGCAGTGGGAGTCAAAGCATTAGTACCAGATTGTCTGGTAGATGGCACCAGGCGAAGGTGGCGGTGTGGAGAGTAGAGGAAAACCACGAGATGGACAACGGTGGTGTGGGAACAAATTCTTGGTGTTCGGTTCATGGTATGTAATTTTCGTGGTAATGGTAGAACTCAAATTGCTGGAGTTTTTGGAATTCAAGGGATGTCAGCCATGCGTCCACCGTGCAAGGTATGGACAGCATGTAGCATGTCAGGATGCAAAGGCGTTGAACGGAGCCCTGGTGGGAGGAGATGATGGCTCTGAGGAGTTCAAAATTAGGAACGATAGATAGCTGACGACAATCGAGATTAAGGGGCATGGCGCGCCATAGAGGGCGCCACCGAGTTGAGAGGACTTGGGTGCGGCAGCAATCCTTGGTGGGGAGAAGCAAGATGATCTCCCCAAGGATGGCATCTGGGAGATTGCTGATGCGGTCCACCTGAGATTCTACGGGTTCCTCAGATCCGAGGGGTGGGGGCTCACTGCTTCGCCCCACGCTGCCTGGTGCGGGATCTACAACCGGCGTCGCCGCTGGCAGGAGCCTTGTCTTCTTGGTGCTGGGGCCAGATGACTCCATTTTCCTTGTGGGCGTCGCGTTGAGCTCACGGGTTTGTGCAGAGTAGCCAGAGACAAGCCTAGTGCCAGTACGAGTGGGGAAGAAGGAGGGCTGGGGTTTTCTGTAGGAGCGAGGAAGAAGAGGAGCAGGCATTTTCTGTATGAGTGAGGAAGAATGTGTGCGGGGGTTTTCTGTACGAGTGAGGAAGATGGGGAGTGGGGGGAATTGGGGGGCGACGGAAGCGGGAGAGTCCAGTGAGCTGCAGTATAAGTGGAGGCGTGGAGGAAGGAGGGTTTTTCTGGGATCGCCCCTCTTCAAGAAATATGGGCTTTCCCTCGCAAGAAACAAAAACAAATGGGCTTTAAGATGGATAGGCTTTTGTATCGGCCTAGTCGGCTGCCCGTGTTTCGTACTGGACAGCCTTAACACTAGAGGCAGCCCATTAGAGACACTCTCCAGCTCTCCAGCTTATTGCCCATTCGAAAGAAAGAAAAAGAGACGCCCTCCAGCTTATCGCTCCTCATCAGTAACCTTTTTCAACTTTAAAAAAATTTATGGCTCCTTCTCGGGCCCGCTTGCCATCCACCAAATTAGAGGATGCGGTACTGACTGAAGACACTCACACTGGTCGTAGCGCGGCAAAATGAGGTGTCAAATGGGGTGTCAACATTCACATTAAACTAAGCTTCAAAAGATACGGTATGCATACTAACATTCACAAGCACAAAAGTTCAGCATGTTTATGGATCTCAATGATTCACCATACTATAACCAAGGCAAAGCTGTGACAAGGTGCATAAATAAAGAAAAATGATCGAAGCTTCTCTAAGCAAAGCGCCTCCCTGCGCACGCATTAATTTCCTGGGCATGCATGTTTCTTCTCAATGTTGCGAGCACTTTGAGCATGTTGGCAACTCCACAGCTAGCTGCTTGTTTTCTCCTCCACTACTCGCCGACCATGCCGTATTTGACTCGGGAATCTTTTATCTTGCAGTGACGTTGCAGCTGCACTGCTTGTTTGCTCGTCCACACATGACAGGCTCGTTCCACACTGCAATCAGCAAGTCAATGTATGAATAAGCTTATTTCATCTTTTGCTGGTCATTGTAACTAGTTACGAATATAGGAATACCTGGAGCACCATGAGGTTAGCTGATAGCAGGTAGATGCAGCCATATAACTTTGTGCGCTTCTACAAAAATTGAGGTTTGTGTCCCTTCCCTTTCTTACAAGAATTCTTCTTGAAGTTGGTACAATGTGATGGCTTGTTCTTTGCATCAAACTTGCCTTTCCCTTGAGATTTGTTCTTGTTGTTTTTGGGCTTGTTGGGCTGGAAGTTCTTCTCGTGTACCATGTGGGCACTAGAAGCTCCCTCAGCAACTCAAGCATGTGTGTCTTTTTCTCTCACCTTCTCTTCAAAATCAAGAGTGCTAATGAGATCCGAAACGGAAAACTCTTGTCTCTTGTGTTTTAGAGAAGTAGTAAAATTGTTCCACGAAGGTGGAAGCTTGGCAATGATGGTCCCAGCAACAAATTTGTCTGGCAACACACACTTAAAGTACTCAAGTTCCTTAGTGAGTGACTGTATATCATGAGCCTGCTGAACAACAGAGCGCTCATCAGTCATCTTGTAGTCACGGAATTGCTCCATGACGTACAACTCACTGCCAGCGTCCGAGGCCCCAAACGTGGCCTCGAGCGCAGCCCACATGTCTTTGCCGCTGTCAAACGACATATATGAATCCATAATGGAATCATCAAGAACACTCAGAAGGGCGCCTTTGAAGAGGGTATCCATGTTATCACACTACTGGAATCAGGGAATTTGCCGTCTGTCAGTTCTTTGCCGTCTACTAGCTGACGGAAAAGAAGGTCTTTGCCGTCTGCTTACAGAAAACAGACGGCAAAGAACTGGCTGATGGCAAAGATAATATTTGCCATCAGCCAGTTCTTTACCATCTGCTAGCGGACGACAAAGAGGTGGGGGTGGGGTCCAGTGGAGGCCAGTACACTGTAATGGTCCACCCCACCTCTTTGCCGTCTGCTAGCAGACGCCAAAGATTCTTTGCCGTCCGCTAGAAGACGGCAAAGAAAACGGTACCTAACGGCTACGGCCCACTCCCCCGCACCCCACCTCCCACTACATCTCTCTGTCTCTCTCACTCTGGGGCGCCCCCGACCCCAACCGCCGCCGCCGCCCCCGACCCCCACCGCCCTCGCCGCCCCTGTCCCCCCCCCCCGCCGTCCCGCCGCCACGCCGGCCCACCACCCGCCGCCCTGCGGTCTGCTGTGCCCCCACAGCCCCTACGGCCCGGTGCTCCACCGCCCCGACACCCTCGCCGCCCTGCCGGTCCGGCACCCCGCCACCCCGCCGCCCCGGTGCCCCGCCGCCCCACTCGTGAGCCTCCCCCCCCCTGTTTTTTTTCTTTTTTTTCTACTGTTAGTTAGGTTAGTTACTACTGTTTGTTAGGTTAGTTGGTTAGTTTAGATTAGTTTCTAGGTTAGTAGGTTAGTTCTCAGAAAAAATTATTGGAGAAGAAGAAGAGAATAAGAAGAAAGGAGGAGGAGGAGAAGAAGAGAAAAGGGGGAGGAGAAGAAAAAGAAGAAGAAGAAAAGAGAAGAAGAAGAGAAGAAGAAGCAGACAGAAGAAGAGGAGGAGGAGGAGAGAAGAAGAAGGGAGAAGAAAGGAGGAGGAGGAGGAGAAGAAAGAAGAAGAAGAAGAAGAGAGCAAGAAGAAGAAGAAGAAGAAAGAAGAAGAGAAGAAGAAGAGAAAGCATGAAAAAATAAAATAATGAATAATGAATATAATATAATAATAATTCATAACATTAAATACATAATAATTCAACTACATACATAATAATAATAATAATAATACTAATAATAATAATAATATAATAATAAGAAAAAAAAGAGACAGAAGAGAGAAGAAGAAGAAGAAGAAGAACGAAGACAGAAGAAGAAGAAGAAAAAGAGAAGAAAAATGATGGAGAAGAAGAGGAGGAGGAGGAGAAGAAGAAGAAGAAGAAGAAGAAGAAGAAGAAGAAGAAGAAGAAGAAGAAGAAGAAGAAGAAGAAGAAGAAGAAGAAGAAGAAGAAGAAGAAGAAGAAGAAGAAGAAGAAGAAGCGGGTTAGGGGCTTTCTCAGGGCATCCGGGGAGGAGCGGCTTAGGGGTTCCTCGGCATCAATGGAATCCTAAATTACAGCTATTTAGGTTAGGGGGTGCCTCGACATCGATGGAAGGATAAATGACAGCTGTTTAGGTTAGCGGGTGCCTCGGTGTCGATGAAACCCTAAATGATAACTCTTTAGGTTAGGTGTTGTTGCAGGGATCAAGTAGTGTGAATCATTTTTTTAGAACTTGGTGGTGGCATCCTGTTGTAAATATTTAGTTAGGTTGATGGAAAAAACAATAATGCTATGTTACTCATCTTTGGATTAAAATGTGCAGTTGTTTCGTTGCTGCGAGGGTCTGGTGTTCGACGAGCTTCGCCCCTGCGTTCATGGGTGAGCACAAATGACATCTCCTCCACCCCCTTCATTATTTGCTCTATTTCGATCTTCGTGCCGATGAAACTTGCTAGCTATAGGTGTCTTCAATCATCAGTATGCGTGACCAGTATGCGTCTCCCGTTCGAAAGGGTTACAGTTATAAATATGCATGCATTTGCATATTTATAACCGTGATTCTTTCGAATTGTCCAACGTTATCCATGGATAACACGAGTATGTGTAGATTGGGTTCATTTTCCCATATGCTCTGCTCCGGATCCGACGCATAATTTCGTCAGTGCCTCCCTGTTGTTCTCCGGGTACACATCCTCTCTGTTTATTGCCGAGATGTGTATCAAGAGAACAGCGGGGAGGTGCGGCCAAAATTTTGTGTCGGATCCGGAGCAGAGCATGGGAAAATGAACCCAATCTACACATACTCGGGTGGGATTAGGACCTATCTTTACCTATTAGAGTGTATGTTGCATGGACGTAATAAAATTGACAAACTAGATTAACTGATGAATATACATGCTGAATTATATATATATATTTCCTGTGTGTCCAGTAGCTAGGCAAGATGAGTGATCATGCGTGGATGTACACCAGTCACACTAGTCAGAAAGACATCACCAATGAATGGTTAACAAAAACCAAGGGGTTTGTGAGAGCCGCATTTGCAAATGGCCAGAGAAAAACCTGGTGCCCCTATGTCTAGTGCGACAATTTGCACAAGAGGACAGATGATGAAATGGGTAAACATCTGCAGAAGTGGGGTTTTACGCCCGGTTATACGGTGTGGACATTTCATGGTGAGTCTGCCCAACGTGACAGAGATGAGGTGGTTCGTCGTCACACCGACGAGCATGGTACCGGGATGGAAGACATGGTGCAAGACTTTGATGATGCTCGAGATTCGGACGATGAGATGGAAGAATCTGCAAAGGCCTTCAATGAAATGTTGGAGTCTTCAAAACATCCTCTCCACGAGCACACTGAGCATTGTCAGCTGGATGCCATCTCACAAGTAATGGCTCTGAAGGATCAATTCAACTTGGGTAGAGAATGGTACGACGCAACAATGATAGTATTTGGACGCTTTCTACCCAAAGGCCATGTAATGCCTGCAAACCTATACCAGTCAGACAAAATCCTCCGTGCACTTAAGATGCCCTATGAGAAGATAGATGCCTGTGAGAAAGGATGTGCCTTATTTAGGCTTGAGTATGCGGACTTGAACTATTGTCCCATTTGCAAGTCTTCCAGGTATGTTGTGGTAGACAACGGTATGGGTGAGAAGATGCAGACCAAAATCCCCATTAATGTTCTTCGGTATATGCCAATCGTACCTAGACTTCAACGTCTTTTCATGGTCAAAGAGACGGCCAGGCAGATGACATGGCACAAAATGGGCAAAAGAATCGAACTATATGCAGATGGGAATCTGATGATGGTACACACATCGGATGGTTCTGCGTGGAAGCACTACGATGCATTACATGATCAAAAAGTGGCAGATCCAAGGCATCCTCGAGTCGCCATCAGCACGGATGGGTTCAATGTGTTTGGTCTGACGGCAACCCAATATAGTTGTTGGCCTGTATTTGTCATCTACTCCAATCTCACCCCCACCCCCGCGGACAGATTATGCAAAGAAAGAACATTTTCCTGACATTGATAATTCCAGGGCCCAACTATCCGGGGAAGAATATGAATGTGTACATGCAGCCGCTTAAGGATGAATTGCAAGAAGCTTGGGATAATGGGTTCAAGACATACGACGCCGCTAGCAAATAGAACTTCATAATGCGTGTCTAGTACATGTACTCAATGCATGACTTGTCGGTGTATACGCTATTCATTGGCTGGTGTGTGCATGGAAGGTTCCCATGCCCCACATGCAAGGCAGCTCTTCAGTTTCATTGGCTGCAGGTGGGTCGCAAGTTTTCTTGCTTTGACTTGTATAGACAGTTCCTGGATCCTCGCCATAAGTTCAGAAAAGACAAGAAGAACTTCATCAAAGGTAGAATTGTCAAAAACTCTGCACCACCTGCGTTGAAAGGCCAACAGACCTTGGATCAGTTAAACGCTCTTGAGCCAGATCCAGAGAGTCCAGGGTATTTCAAGGGGTATAATTCGGAACACGCCTGGACTCACAAGACATGCTTGTGGGATCTGCCTTGCTTCAAAGACCTCCTTTGCCCACACAACATCGACGTGATGCACACTGAAAAGAATGTCGCCGAGGCCCTTTTTGGTACATTGTTCGGCATAGAGGGGAAGTCAAAGGATAATACTAAGGCTAGAGTCGATCAGGAGGCGCTATGTGGTAGACCGTTACAAAACATGCAAGAACCAAAAGAAAAGCAGAACTGGACGAAGCCAAAGGCATGGTTCAATCTTGGAAGGCCAGCTATGAGGGAAATTATCTTGTGGGTGAAAATGTAGTTGATGTTTCCCGATGGGTACGCAGTGAATCTAAAGAGGGGAGCGAGTCTTGAAAAATTGAAAATATTTGGTCTCAAGAGTCATGATTGTCACATATGGCTTGAGCGGGTAATGCCGGTGATGTTGCGTGGCTTCATCCCTAAGGATGAATGGCTAGTACTAGCAGAGCTGAGCTATTTCTTTCATGTTCTTTGTGCGAAAGAACTATCGCCTGCCGTGCTAGAAGAAATGGAAGAGTTGGCGCTGGAGTTGATCTACAAGTTAGAGAAGATCTTTCCACCGGGCTTCTTTAATCCAATGTAGCATTTGATTTTGCATCTCCCAACCAAGGCAAGATTGGGGGGGGGCGTGCAAAATCGTTGGTGCTACGCAACTGAGAGGATGCAGAAGACGCTTCGAGCAAAATGTAAAAATAAACGTAGAATTGAAGCATCGATGGCTGAGGCATTCATTACTGAGGAGGCGGCAAACTTCATGACAGCACACTACGAAGCCAAAAATCGTCATTTTCATAATCTGAAGCCTGGGTACAATGCTAGCGACCCTAAAAAAGGTGGATCCAACCTCAGCCTATTCAAAGGGAAGCTCGCACCAGCCAGTGCATCGAAACCAATATCGTTGGATGTCGAAGAATGGCAGACCATTTCGTTGTATATCTTCAACAACCTAACAGAAGCACGGCCGTACATCGAGTAAGTTCTCGGTACATTGTTTCGCAACTTCTAATTCCTTTGAACTGCTGTTATTCCTAGATATTTGATACAGTCGATATGTCGCCAAATTCTCGGATGGAGCGGTGATCAAAAGGAATCCATCAAAGAGTATGAGCTTCTGGCAAAGCATGGAGGCGGCTTTCCCGGTTTCATCTCTTGGTTCAAACAAACGGTAATTTCCATTAGACAATTTCATTTCTTTGTGTAATTTGTGGCTAATGCAACAATCCTTTCGTATTAAACTTGTAGGCTAATTCAGAGTCTATGGACGCCAAATTGAGACAAGTCGCTAATGTTTTTGACTATAAGGTCCGTTCATTTGAAAAATACGACATCAACGGGTATCGCTTTCATACCTTTGGCAAAGAGCTATCTATGTCTGACCGAAAGCCTACAAATTGTTGTGTCTCTGCTATCGGCGAAGGAGGTACCGAGTATTATGGGAGAGTCGAAGCAATTTATGAACTTCTATTCTATGGTGAAAACCCACCGAATGTCGTAGTCTTCAAATGTTATTGGTTCCAGCAGAAGGAGACTAGGAGGACTCATGAACATATAGGGCTAGTCAAAATCAAACAAAGCACCCATTTAGATGTTCTTGATGTCTATATTACGGCTCAACAGGCGACCCAAGTATTCTATCTATCGTGGGCCCGCCAAACTGATCCAAATCTGAATGGTTGGGATGTCGTTTATGAAGTGCCGCCACATGTTAGACTACCTCCCCCCAATGAAGAGGATTATGAACCTCACATTAACCCAGACACATGAAGGAGAATTCTTCCAAGAAACACATCTTTCCAAAAAACGTTTCAAGAACCGCTCTACTTCACACAAGAACATTGAAGTAGACAGCGACAGTGAATCCGACTTCACCCCTGAGTCAGAACAAGAAGAGCCGGAACAAGAAGAGGTTACTGCTGCGGATGACCAGTCAATGCTTGACCGATTACATAAATTAGGTGGCCTTCCACATGTTGATGCCGCTGAACCCGATGAGCACGTCATTCATGATAGTGATGATGATGATGCATTTATTGATCCCGGAGCATATATAGACGATCAAGATTATTATTAGTTCATGTCACGTATTCAATTTGAATTATATACATATATATTATTAGTTCATGTTAGGTATTCAATTTTTTCATGTGGTACATGATGATGATACACTTATGTTATATACATATTATTATTCATGTCGGTATTCAATTTTTTTATGTTATACTAATTTCGTTTACTCTTTGTCATGGCAGGTGTTGAAAGATGGTGGGCGCAGATTCGGAGGACTCCAGGGCTCCTTCTTTGTCGGCGCGTGGTGGGAGGGGTTCTTCCATTCCACCCGTACTTCTCCGAAGAGCGTTGTTAGACAGTTTGGGAACACCGGCGGGTGCTTCTTCGTCGGCATCGTTGCCCACCGTGAGAGGAGGTCGGGGAGGGAAGAAGAGAGGAGGTAGATCAGGACGTGGCTGCGGGAGAGGTAGGCAGGCTCCTACGCCTTCCTCGCCGCCACCCCCAGCTGATTCACATGAGCACATGACTGCTAGGGTGGACACGTCTGAGGAGGAGGCTACCCGGACTCCGGTCCTCGAGCCTCGGGTTGACGGGCCTTCGGCCCACGAGACTCCAGACCAGGCTATGTCCAAGGAGATGTCTGGATGGGGTACCTGGCCGGATCCGCCTGAGGGCTTGAGTGGCCATGCTGATGGTGGTGGGGATAGCGAGGGCGAGGTGGTTGAGGAGGCCACCGTCTACCAGCGTGGTAGTACACGGCTCCCGCCTGTGACGGCGACCCGCGAGCAGAGGTGGTTAATTTGGCCTGACGGGGAGAGGTAAGTGCATTTACTCTTTTTGTACCTTTTGCCATCATGTTTCTTCAAATATCTAATGTGTTGGCCTTCTCATACTGCAGGGGTTGGCACCACGCTCAGGATGTACGCAGGCCCAACACCGTCCTTGGTGTGATTTGCCAGCAAAACTTCCCGGGGTTTGTCACATTGCTCGGTGAGGGTCAGCTTCCACAGCTAGGATTGAGCTGGGAGCACTACTTGGCTGCCCCGGCCCCGCTGGAGGAGATGATCGACGGTGTCTTGTGCCACACGAGGGCCGACATGGTGATCAAAAAGTTTTGGGTAATTTCTCCTTTACACAATTAAAAATCTTCAAATAGTTAGTTATTGTACTAATCAATGTTGTCTCGTTTGATTGTAGACCTTCTACAGGTGTGAGGAGGGATACGAGGAGGCCGCGGCACATGTTATCAATGCCGAGTGCAAGTGCCTACTACAAAACTTACAGCACGAGGCTCGGGTGCAGGCTGTTTGAGACTACTATGCCTCATGTGGTATTAAGAAGCCCAAGCCAGCGTGCTGCAGAAAGTTTCTGAAGAAGGAGCAGTACATGACGGTAATTACCTATTCTTAAGGCCTTGTACTTAGTTTCCTTGATTTGATTCATAGGCGTAGCGCTCAAATTTCTCTTTACTAACTTAGGTGCCCCCGAGATGGTGTGCGGATAAGATGGATTGTTGGGAGGTGTTGGTGGATGAGTGGTGCTCAGACCAATGGCTAGCCCTCCACAACAATGCCAAGGACCGGCGTGCCCAAATGGAAGGTGTGCCACACCATCAAGGCAGCGCCAACTCATATCAGTTCGGGCGGAACTGGGTATGTGGTTTGCTTTATGATTCATGCAATTCATTCTTCATGCTAGCTTGAGCCCTTTAATTACTAATTTACTCTGTTCCTCTCTTTTAGGCGCAACACAATAAGGCGGAGGTGCCAGAGGTGTACGACCTCTATGCCATGGCCCATACTGCCTCGTACAAGAAGGTCAAGGCATTCTCTGTGTCTGACCTCGATCATCCAGAGAACTTCACCAACATCTCCTCCCATAACAAGCTCATGAGGTACAAAGATGAGGGGATGTCGAGGAAAGGGAAGGACTTTAACCCGAGCCAGGGTCCCATTGATCCAAAGCTAGTGATGATATCTGGTGGCGGGAGGTCCCATGGCTCGATAGCCATTGGAGATGGACTTATACGTTGTCCTCTCACTCTCCCGGAGATCAGGGCGTGCCAAACAAGCTTCGCTCCTGAGATAAGGCCTCGTCCACGGCCAATCGAGCTCGCCTTTGAGGTTAGTTATTTAGACTCAAATTTCTTTCATCCATTACATTGTGTGTGTGGCCATCGATGATTATAATGCTAACGAGGAGTGGTGTTGCAGGCTGCTCTTCAGAGAGAGAGAGAGAGAGAGAGAGCACCCAGGCGCTTCTGCAGGAGAGGGATCGGCAGGCGACGGAGAAGGAGCGGGAGTTGGAGGAGAGGACGGCTAGGATGTTGGAGGAGGAGAGGGCACGGAATGACATGCAGAACCGGGCCATGTACGAGCTCCTCGTGGTAAGTTTCTTCTGCATATTAGCCAAATCATGCACCTAATGTTCGTTTCATTACTAACTAATATGACTGACTCGTCAAACCCAAATGTGCAGTCTGTGCGTGAGAAGACCGGTCAGATCCCCAGTCATTGCTCCGGGGACCATGGTGAGTTTCATTTGAATGGTCATTAGTTACTAGTCTTAACATTTCAGTGTCATCATGCTAACGAGACAATGCAAATGATCTTTGGTGCAGCGTAACTCCAGACAAGCATCGCACGATCCTTCTCCAGGTGGTACCGGCACGAGCACCCCCGGTGCTTCAGCTCCGTGAAGACGGTAAGTTTTCTCTAGTGTTTTGCTTAACAAATGCATAATGACCTAGACTTAGCTTTATTTCCTCCAATATGCTTACCATAATGACCTAGACTTAGCTTATTTTCCTCCAAAATGACATAACAAGCTTACTTAGCTCCAAAATGATCCATTTTACCTAAGTTAGCTCTAAAATGACCTATACTTAGCTTTGTTTCCTCCAAAATGACCTAAGTTAGCTCTAATATGCTTAGTTACCTAGGTTTGCTCAATAATGACATATACTTAGCTTATTTTCCTCAAAAATGACATAATAAGGTTACTTAGCTCCAAAATGATCCATTTTACCTAAGTTAACTCCAAAATGACCTAAGTTAGATCTAATATGCTTAGTTACCTAGGTTAGCTCAATAATGACCTATACTTAGCTTACTTATGCCAAAAATGGCATAATATGCTTAGTTAACTCAAAAATGGCATAATTACCTAGGTTAGCTCAATAATGACATAAGTAGCTTACTTAGCTCATAAATGGCATGATAACCTTGGTAAGCTCATAAATGTCATATACTTAGCTTACTTAGGTAAAAAATGGCATGGTAACCTTGGTAAGCTCATAATTGTCATATACTTAGCTTACTTAGCCCATAAATGGCATGATAACCTTGGTAAGCTCATAAATGTCATATACTTCTTCTTCTTCTCCTTCTTCTTTTTCTTCTTCTTCTTCTTCTTCTTCTTCTTCATTTTCTTCTTCTTCTTCTAGTCTTCTACTTCTTCTAGTCTTCTTCTTCTAACTTTCTTATTCCCATTTTGCAGATTTCATTCACTTCACAGAAACTTGCATTGATGGAGTGCTTTTTTTTACTTTCTATTTTTGACTTTTTATCGATGAACAATGTGGAACTTGCTATATGGATGAAACTATTGTAATATGTATGGATGGAACTATGTATGTGGAACTTGCTATGTATGTATGGATGGAACTATGTATGTATGGATGAAACTTATGTGTTGGATATCTCATATGTTTGCTGTGAAACTTGCCCTATGAAATATATATATATCATATATTTTGCTGTGAAAATGCTTGGATATAAGAAAAAACAGAATAAAAAGAGGCACTGCAGGCTCTTTGCCATCTGCCACTGACGGCAAAGGGCTCTTTGCCGTCTGCCACAGACGGCAATGCGGCCACGTGGCAGCAACCTGTGTAACCTGGGAGCACTGGGGCTGACCCATTTGGTCACTTTGCCGTCTGTGGCAGACGACAAAGAGCTATGTGGTTTGCCGTCTGTGGCTGACGGCAAAGAGCTATGTGGTTTTCCATTCGTGGCAGACAACAAAGAGCGGGGAGGAGTGACGGGTCTGCTGACGTCAAGAAGCAGACGACAAAGGGGAGGGCACATTTGCCGTCAGCCGGGAGACGACAAAGCATCCTGTTAGCCACCTAACATGGCTAACATCTATTCTTTGTCGTCCCCGACCTTTGTTGTCTGCTTGTCTTGGAAAGCTGACGACAAACGTCTTTGCCGTCCGCTGTGCGAAAACAGACGGCAAGGAAGCTCTTTACCGTAACTTACGATGCCAGAAATGTTTGCCGTCTGTGGCTGACGGCAAAAACCTTTGCCATCAGCTTTCTGGTCCTTTGCCGTCTGCCGTCTGCCACAGCAGACGGCAAATCAGCTGATTCCTGTAGTGTCAAAAGCTTCCTGCTATGCAGGATTAAGATTGCCCTCAGGCTTGCCCTTAGTGGCGTAATAGCAGTACATGATCTGAAACTAGTAAACTCCTCTCGTGCGCCACCTTTTATATTGCACCTCCTTAAAGGTAGGCGGCTTCAAAAGCGCAGCAAAACCACTCGGAGTAAATTGCCTATAATCAGGTTTTTGCATTGGATTGTTGAATATATGAGCAAATTACTATGAGATTTAATCCGAATAAACAGTAAATAGATCATGACGATAATTGCAAACATCAAAGTAATGATGCGAACTAAACCAGGAGGACGGAATCACATACTGTGCAGCGGGAGCAGAACCGTTGTGGTTGATGTTGTCACTCATGTCGTTGATGAAGAGGTTGCCGAGGTTGGGGAAAAAGGTTGTCGTTGAGGAAGTCCTCGCTCGCAGTAGTCGCGCGAGTGTGCTCCCAGAAACCTGATCGCCCCTCTCCCATACAGGATCATGAAAGGCGGGGTTCCGGAGGACTGTTGTCCCTTCTCACGGTGCACACCGGAAGGAGGGATGGAGAAGACTTGCTTGACAGCGCTGTGATCTGGAACGGCGCGAAACCATATGATACAGCGGCGGCTAGGATAGAGCCTATCAGGTCGGTCGTGCGAGTAAACCCCACGTCCAAGTCAATAATAGCCCCACTATCCAAAAGAATCGGAAATGACTGAGTAATTAAGGCGTCCGTTAAGTATTAATTAATGACTGGATTTGTGCCATTTTTGTTCTTGTCAGTGACCTTTTCCTATGTGACTATAGGAAATCTAGGCGTGCTCATTCTCAGTTGCATTGTCAACTCAACACTCCGTCACTTTCTTTCCTTTTTCGACCAAGAGCCCGGTCAGGCCCGCCCCAACCCCACTTTATTTCCCTTTTCAACCAAGAGATCGGTTCGTTATCTAGTCTCTTTAGTACCTTTTTTCCTCTATTAGTAAAAATGTACTACTACAAGGCATCAAGCCGACGCAACTAGCTACAATGGCGGAGACAGGGGAGCAGCAGGGGCCCTACACCACCTTGGAGCGTGTACTATATAGTGTACCCCATCTCTATCCTTCTCTTGGAGCGTGTCAAGTACTACTTCCCATGTGTCCCAAGGCATCACATGATTTTATTAACAAATTGAACTTTGCACGTGCTATGCATGTACCCACGTTCTAGTAGTAGGTAGATAGAGAAGAGAAGAGATGTAGATAAAACTTGATCATTAACCGCGCGACCGCGTTCAGGTCGCACTTTGTATGACTCACATGTGGTCGCAGACCCTACATTAAGTGGACAACTAGATGTGTCAAATTATCACGTTAGCTGCCGCTTCGTGTGCAAATGCGCTCCATCGTGGGTGTACCCGCGCGTGTGCGGCAGGGGACAAGTGCGTGCATGCACCTCTTCTCTTCCTCTCTCTCTCTCATCTAGTACTCCTGATTAGGCCATATTAGACTGGCTCTAAAGTGAGTAGTCGAATGCCAGGCGTGCAGCGGGTGGCGCCCTCGGCCGGCACGCCGCTTCAATGGTGGACGCAGTGAGAGGTCGCATCGCCTTGACTTGCCATCAATGTGGAGCGGCGGGCTCAGCTGGCGTCGGGGGGGGGGGGGGGGGGGGGGGGAGGAGCGCGGCGGGAGGTGGGAGGGGTTTTTGGTGGGCTATGTGTCGGGCTACGTAGATGGCGTAGTAAGCAAGCTTCTCATCGTTCTGCGATTTGGCAGGACACATCAAAGTAGTAGTTTTTTTTAAACGTACATTAAAGTAGTTGTAGTCGTCTCCAAAGAGGGCTGACCATGTCCATGGCTACCATCCCATCCCGTGCTCCGTCATTGAGTACGTGCACGATTCACATGCCATTGAAGAAACAAATTGCGTATGTTCCATTGAAGGCTTTAGTTGCTAAAGTTTTTAATGTGCTTAGCACCTCATGTTAGCACCGGTGCTTTGGAGGCTTTAGTTGCTAAACTTTTTAGTACTACTATAGAATCAACCAAATCTTCTACAAATTTAGACCGGAAGAGTAGGAAACACGACAAGCCTTGTGTAGTTACATCATACGTACATGCCCACCGCACGCTATCACCATATTTCTCGGCCTTCGTGCGACACCTAGCTCTAGTAATCCACCAGCCCATATCGCTTCTCGCTCCTCGTCTCTCTCAAAGTGCGTCCGGCAGGCGATTTTGCCGTCGATTGTGGTTGGTTCGCTCACACTCGCTCCCACATGTTAGAGATATGCCAATACTAGCATTCTAAATCTAAAAAGAATAGTGATATGACAATAGGAAGCGCTTTGCCGGCGGACCAAACATGACAGGCGTGCCGTGAGTGGGTCCAGTTTCTCGTAAGGTGACTTTAGAGCATCCTCAGTGTGTTGATTTGCTGCCTCTAAGGCTGCCTCTAAGAGCATGGTCGGCTATAAGAAGTTGCCATGTCATCTACAGCCAACCTCTTAGCCAGCATGTACGATAGTAAGTTTTAAATATGTACTAGTTTATCAATAGTTGGCCCACCTTACATCCTCACAAAGCGTCTTGGGTCTCGTGTTCTAGCTGGCTACTAACCAATAGCCCACTTCTCTCCTCTCGCCTCTTCTCTCTCCTCCAACTAAGCAAAGATATATTATTCTATTCCTTATAGCCTGCTTATGTCACCCTATTGTACTTGCTCTAAGTCCGGTGGTGGAAATGCATGAGAATAGAAGCGCGCCATGTAAACTGTGAAGGAGGGAGTAGTACTTACCATCACATGTTTGGATTTCGAGGTGCATTAAATCACCTGATGCAAGTATCAAGATAAACTCATCAATGCGTGTAGAAGTTCATGGAAATTTAGTGGCCATGCATGCGTGCATTGTACTCCCTCTGTTCCTAAATATTTGTCTTTCTAGCTATTTCAACGAGTGACTACATACGGAGCAAAATAAGTGAGTGTACACTCTAAAATATGTCTATATACATCCATATGTGGTAGTCCATTTGAAATGTCTAGAAAGACAAATATTTAGGAACGGAGCGAGTAGGAGTAATTAATGCATCGGTAAACATACCTTTTTGAGAAAAACGAGCGTACTAATTAAGTACTTCCGCAAACTAAGAAATTTATTCCACCACTCACCGTCTACCTTGGTTGAAGAGATCTTGAAATTGAGCCTTATAAACCGGAAAGGAGGGAGTATTTATAGTCTTATAGCCTGCCTACGTCATTCCTATTGTACTTGCTCTAAACGCTCACCATCTGGTACTTCATTGGTTGGTTTCGATTTTGTCATACACTTGATGTTGTGCGGCTACCATCCAATATTCGCTTGTACTTATGGTTGCTTCGTCCGAGCAACTTTACTCTTGGAATTTTGGAATACGAGCGCATTCAACGAAGAGTGAAATTATGGTTGCTTCGCCCGAGCAACTTTTACTAGTACTGCGGGAAAGGTGGGGCTCTGTGATTTGACTACTCTAGTCATTATTACTGTGGTGCAACGAGCAGGGTGAATCTCGCCAGCTGTACATGGCACTTGGACCTGGATTCTGGATGTCCCACATGTGGGCGAAAGGAAGTTTGAATGATTTGTGGCATTGCTATCAAGCTTCCGGGATATGTTTATATGTACACATAATTTTCCAGCATGATGAAACTGTGTTGTAATGCTATGAAGCTTTCAACTTTGGTTTCATGTGTCCTCTTGCCTCCAAAGTTGTCTTGTTACAACATTCCATCAAATACAAAGGAAATTAACTTGCATGCTAATGCATCTCAAAAGAAAGAGTCAATATTTACATCACAGCTGAATACAAAGTTGTGAGAATGTGTACAAATAAAAAAAAATTGAAGGATCATGTCCGTAGGCATGGTTCCATTTCCTGCCGCTCATTGGTTGGCAGCTAGTTTCACGCAGCTCTGTCGAAGTGAACAAGACATGTTAGCCAAGAAAGGATTCTATGGAGGATATGGATCATCCGATCATTTTGTGTAGTTCCACTAAAATCGAGCTGAGCATCCCTGTTTGCAAAGATATTGAACAAGTGTGATTACATTAATACTGGCATCAGTAGTAGTTGATGAAACATACACACACAAGTAGAAGCCGGTCACCTTTGCAATCTCTCATAAAACTAACCACTTGTTGGAGAAGATTAGGCTCGGAGTTGGATGGGGAGGATAGCAAAACCAATCTACCTTTGTGCAGTCGCACTGAAATGTAGAGACGTTGCCCGTGTGACATTTTAGTAGAACTGCGCAAGACACTCTTAAGAAAAAATTTATTTGTGCAGTTCACCAAAAGGTCGCAATAGCAACGAGGTGAAATGGATAGCCCTGTTTGCAAAAAAGATGTAGAAAGGAAACAATTACTGCCCAATAACAGTTGAAGACACATATGCTGACAAAAAAAAGCATATTTCATCATGTCGTATCATAAGGGAAAGATAGCAGTATGGTGGTTTATCAAAAACGGTGTGAGGATGAGATTGCAAGATGGAAAGTACGCCGGCCGACATACGTTTTAAGCAAAGAACTAAAGAAGACCCACATGCGGGAACGTGGGATGATGGGCAGTGGAGCAAGGCCGGAGGAAGCTGTACCTGAGGGTCGTCGGGATGAAACTAAGAGGGCGGCAGCGGGCGGGATCTGCACATACTGCGGCAGCGAGCAAGTGGCCGTGCTGCAGATCGGGCCGAAGCTTGGTCAGAGAGAATGGTGGGTACCATAGATCGGGCTGTGCTGCCTCGACGCTGTCGAGCGGAGATACAATGCACATCCTCCCTTTCCGTCGGCGGACGGGATGTGGCCGGATCAGTGACCAACGGCGAGAGAGAGAGAGGCCGCCGCCGCCTTGCGTGAGATACTGTGAAGAGAAACAAACCCCGGCAGGCAGGCTCCATTGTATTACTGGAGCGGATTTCTCTTTTGTCGATAACTATCGTTTTATATTCTGTACATACACAAGTGGAGTCGACCCCGACATGCATGAATATAACTTTATTTAAAACTAACGCGTCAAGTCGAACTTTGTTCCGTGCATGAGTGGTACACGACCCTCCTTCAAGTAAACAACCGCTACACGCGTCAAATTATCACGTGGGCTGCCTTTTCGTATAGAAATGAGCTTGTCGTGGGATATCACGGCCACCTATGGGGCCATTGGCCCCTTTTGGTTTGGCAGGGGGGCTGAGCGCGTTGCACAAAGAGCGAAGGACCGTAGCACAGCATGACAGAGATCACACGGGCAATTTTACCCAGGATCGGGCCGCCGCGAGGTGTAAAACCCTACTCCTGCTTTGGTGGATTGATGGTGGATTGTGGTGGAAATGCAGCGCTCTTGCCCGGCAGGGTTGCCTCGGGGTGAGAGCAGCTACGCACGTATGAGTGAACAAGGTTCCGAACCCTTTCTCTGGTTGCCATGGCCCTCCTTTTATAGATCAAGGGGTTACCACAGTGGCAAATCAGTCATTGTGTACTGATTAGATAGCAAGCAGTGCTATCATACCTAACTCTGCAGGCAGAGCAGAGCGCATTAAATGCGCCACTCAATGTCACATGATAGCCTCCCCGGCAAGCCTTGCCGGGCTGCTCGGCCACCTTTTCACCTGTCTGCTTGACACGTCTCTGGACGGGTGTCATTTGGAGGTGGTTCCCTCTAGAAGTGGCTGCCATGTGTTGAATGACTGCCACTTAGTCACTTGCGGGCTTGACACCACACCGATCGATGACTTGTGTCGCTGTGAGGTGGAGCGCTGAAGCCTTGGCGGGGTAGTTTGCTTTCGTAGTGCCCGGGAGGCCTGCCGGGACGGTCTTGAGGCTTGTCTCGGGGCCACCTCGTCCTCGCCAGGCTTGCCTACCCGGCAAGGGAGGTTTTCCCTTAGTAGTGTCTTGGTCTTCTTGCCCTACCCTTTGATTCCTCAAAGAGCCATCTCTCCATGCTTGATCTGATCTTGGATGTTACAACTTTGCTCTTTTGGGCCTGTGCATGGTCTGGGAAACAGACCCAGGGTTTGTTGCACCGACAGGAGCCCCCGGGCCTGGGCCGAACGCGCTACCGCGCGTCGTCGGGGTAGGCCCTATCCAGTGCACAGGCAAGAGGGTAGCAGTCGCTTCGTCCATTGAGATCTTCTTTGCTTCTTCATTAACCTGAGCCCAGGTCAGTTTTCGGTTCTTCCGCCCATCGCGTAACGCCAATTGTGATGGGGCCATTCTTGTAATGGCCCGTGAATGACTTTAACGCACGGGCGAGTAACTGCCAATTCACTCTTCCCACCACGCCCTTATCCCTGACCATGTATGCTGCATGCATTGAGTGGGGTAGGTAACGGAAGCGCGTGGTGCGGGAGAGTGCCAAAGCGGGGGCCCGGTCTTCTCAGGTTGGCGGAGAGGGATGGTGGTCACCCATCGATGGATCAGCCCCCAGCCCGCCTATAAAAGGGGGCAGGGGGAAGCGGAAATGCTCATCCATGCTCCTCTTCTCGCCTTTTCCTTCCCTTTTCTGGTAATGTTGAGAGAGAGAGACTGGGGCCAAGCCCCGGGCTCGAGCTTGAGGTCGATGATGTTGGAAGCTTGTGAAGGAGCCTGGGGAGTGAGCCTGGTCCGGGGCAAAAATGGGTGCGGCGGACAAACCATCCGCGGCGCAGGAGGTGCCAAGCCCTTCCCCTGTGGGGGCGTGTTTGTCCCCTCCGCCCAGGCGCTGAAGCTCTTAGTGGTTCCAGCATCTGTCAGGGGTGCAGCGCTCGGGTCCCTTGGTAATCCCAGTACCACCCCCTTTGGTGATGTCGGGGCAAATGTTGAAGACGGTGGCATCTTCCTGCCCGCCAAGGTGGGGAGCGATGCCCTTCGCGCGTCTCGGACACCGCCGCCGCCCGCAGCATCTCCGGGGGAGGCAACGGCTCAAGGAGCCAGCATCCCCCTTGAGAGGTGGTGATGGAGAAAGATCGAGGGAAGACGGAGAAGGCGTGTGGTAGGGCGTCAGGTCGGAGTACGATGGCACCAACGCCTTCGTCTCGTATTGCCGACCTGCTGCCTCATCTTTCCGCTCTTCCCCTCCCTCCCGGGCACCATCATCACCGGACTCTTGGTTGCCGGGGAGAGGGCCGCTGTCTTGGTGCCTTCGCCTCCTCCAGCATTCTTCCAGCTGAGCCCCGGCGGTTCTCCCCGCTGGTGCTTTTTGCTAGAGCTTCTGGTTGGTCCTGGAGGTGGTGACCAAGGCACCATCGAGCTGCCCCTTCCGCCCCTCTCCTTCACAGCCTCGCCACTCTCGATCTTGTCAGGCTGCGCCCAGCATGTCCTGACGGGGTCGAGTGGGGCGTCTTGCTTAGGCACTCCTTTTGCCCTCTTTCTCTTCCACCGCAGTGCCTAGGAGGAGAGGGACAAGAAAGGGATTACGGGGCACTTATCTTTTTTCAATCTAAAACATGTAGGCATTTGCCAAACTTTAGTCTAAATAATGTAATCTTCTTTATCCTTGTTAGTGTTCTATAAGATATGTACTTGTTCATATGCATATTAATGAAAAAGACAAGCTTTGTCGGGCACTTGTGCATGCGTCATACTCATGCAGAGGTGAAATGCCTCTATACGTTCAAGTAAACAAGTTAGCTCCGGCAAGCTATCCTGCCGGTGCCCTCGAATTGTTGCCGTGGAGCTAAGCCTGCTGGTCACAAATCGTAAAGAGGGACCAGCCCCCTGCCAAGCCTTCTCTATCAAAGGCCAATGCGACCATCCTGACCGAAGCAACGTTCGAGTCAAAGGATGGGAGCACCTAAGTTTTGAAGGTGGCGAGGTTTTCATATGCACAAGTTTCTTACAGAATGCGTAAGGATAAGAAGAGAACTTATCTATTTGGCTTGCCGGGGATCATCACGTTGGCTTGTCTTCATTTCTTCTCCCTTGGGACCAAGTCCACGGCAAGAACCCTACAACTTAATGCAGATGAAAACGATGCCTCATGCGACCTTATCTACATGATCGTGTTATGCTCATGATATGCTTATGCATGCATGCAAGTTTTGGGGGGCCCCCAGTGCTTCATTTATTTCTGTTGCTCAGGGTCTGCGCCTGGCTTTGTACAAGGGGTTACATGCAACAGCGGCAAGGCCTGTACAAAAGGGTGGCTGCCGGGCAGGGCCCAACAGCCGCACCTTACGGGTAGAACTTACGGAGATGCTCAATATTCCATGAGTTTTGCAACTGAATGCCATCTCTGGTCTCCAGACGGACTGCGCCAGGTCTGGTGACTCGTACTACCCGGTAAGGGCCTTCCCACTTCGGCGTCAACTTGTTTGTACCCTTGGCGGACTGAACACGCCTAAGTACAAGGTCGCCTTCCTCAAAACCCCGGGCACGAACCCTGTGGCTGTGATAGCGACGCAGGGCTTGCTGGTAGCGTGCAGCATGCATAGCGGCCCTTAGATGGTTCTCCTCAAGTAGCACAGCGTCGTCACGCCGGTGCCATTCCTGCGCTACTTCATCGTAGGCAAGCACTCGAGGAGACCCGAATATGAGTTCCGTGGGGATAACTGCTTTTGCCCCATAGACTAGGGAGAAGGGAGGCTGCCCGGTAGCTCGATTTAGTGTCATTCTGAGGGACCAAAGAACCACCGGCAGCTCGTCGATCCATCGCCTGCCACACTTCTGCAGTCTATCAAAAGTTCTTGACTTGAGGCCCCGCAACACTTCAGCGTTCACCCTCTCAGCTTGTCCGTTGCTTCTGGGATGGGCGACAGAGGCGAACGAGATCTTGCTTCCGAGGGCATGAACATATTGCATGAAGGCGCGGCTCATGAATTGGGTTCCATTGTCAGTGATGATCCGGGCAGGGACTCTGAAGCGGCACACCAATCCTTTCAAGAAATTGATAGCTGACTGAGCGGTCACCTTTCTCACGGGCTCCACCTCTGGCCACTTTGTAAACTTGTTGATAGCGATGAACAAGAACTCAAAGCCCCCGGTAGCACGGGGGAAGGGGCCCAAGATATCGAGCCCCCAGACCGAGAAGGGCCATGATAAAGGGATCGTCTGAAGAGCTTGGGCAGGCTGATGAATGTTCTTGGAGTGGAACTGGCAGACTTCACATTTGGTGACGAGCTCAACTGCATCTTGGAGGGTCGTGGGCCAATAGAAACCTTGCCAGAAGGCTTTTCCAACCAGGGCCCTTGATCCAATGTGTGAGCCACACATACCTTTGTGTATCTCTGCCAACAGTTCCTTTCCTTCCTCCCGGCAAATGCACTTCAATTTCACACTGTTGGGCCTCCTTCTGTATAGTGTGTCATCGACAAACTGATACATACTTGCCCTCCGAGCTACTCTTTCAGCTTCTTCTTGCTCTTCGGGGATTTCTCCAGTTTGGAGGAAATGGACTATGTGCCGTGCCCAAGTTGGGGCCAGAGGCTCGGCAACAAGGACCAACGGCACCTCCTCATTCGCAGGAGCACACTTCTCGACCACAGGGACCGGTGGTCTGGCGGGATGGTGCAGCTCGCTGATCGAAGGGGAGTTGTTCCCGCCAAGCTCTCTGCTGGGGGCCTCGGGAGGCCCTGCCGGGTGAGGCTTGCCGGAGTCCAGTTTCCTCCTCTTTCTGGCCATTGTTGTTGGGGATACGGAGGGTTGAGTCAGATGGAGAACAAAAGTCCCTGGTTCCACAGGGAGCTTTTGCACAGCGCACTTCGACAGATGATCAACGATGCTGTTTTCTGCACGGGGTACGTGCTCTGTTTGCAATCCGTCAAAGCGTTCCTCCAACTTTCTCACTTCCTCAATGTATGCCTCCATCAATGGACTTTGGTAATCCTTGTTGACTTGTCTCACCACAAGCTGTGAATCTCTGCGGATGATCAGCTTCTTGATTCCCAGTTCTGTTGCAATTCTGAGGCCGGCAAGGAGCCCTTCATACTCTGCAGTATTGTTGGTAGCCTCCTCCCAGGGAAAGTGCATCTAGACAACGTACTTAAGGTGCTCCTCAGTGGAAGCAACAAGAAGCACACCAGCCCTTGCACCTTGTAGGGAGAAGGCACCATCAAAATACATGATCCAATCTTGGGGCGCTTCCTTGCCGGGAATAACTGTCTCCAATACTTCTTCATCAGGAGTTGGTGTCCACTCTGCGATGAATTCTGCTAGTGCTCTGCTCTGAATGGTTGACGTGCTTTCAAACTTCAAACCAAAGCTGGACAACTCCAAAGCCCATTCCACAATCCTATTGGTGGCCTCAGGGTTTCGGAGTATGCGTTGCAAGGGGAAATGGGTGACAACTATGATCTCATGGGCTTGGAAGTAGTGGCATAGTTTCCTTGAGGCCATGATGAGGCCAAAAATCAACTTTTGCATGCCAGAGTACCTCGACCTAGCCCCTTGCAACAGGGAGCTGACAAAGTACACTGGGCGCTGCACCACTTTCTTCTTTGCCATGACCAGAGAACTGCCTTCGCTGCTCTGCCTTTCTTCGTTCAGGACTGTCTCTAGCCTTGTCAGGATAGGTCCACTTTCTTCTCCAGAGGTAACAATGGTTGTTGTTGCCGCGTCATCCACTTCCTGCTGCGCCACCAGTGCTGCACTAACCACTTGATTGGTTGCTGCCAAGTATAGCAGCAACAGCTCTTGTTGTTTGGGAGTGACCAAGGTGGGCACAGAGTTAAGATAGGTCTTCAAATCTTGCAGTGCAGCATCTGCCTCCGGGGTCCACTCCACGGGCCCTGCTTTCTTCAAGATTTTGAAAAACGGCAGGGCACGCTTGGCAGACTTGGAAATGAACCTGCTCAGTGCAGCCACGCATCCTGTCGAACGCCTCACGTCCTTGACTGTCTTGGGTGCTTGAATCTGCTCGATAGCCTTGATCTTGTCGGGGTTGGCCTCTATCCCCTGATGAGACACAAAGAAACCAAGTAGCTTACCGGAGGGGATGCCAAACACACACTTCTTCGAGTTCAGCTTCCAGTTGATTTTACATAGATTGGCAAAGGTTTCTTCCAAATCCTAGATGAGGGTTGATCTGTCCTTGGTGTTGACCACAATATCATCCATGTAAGCCTCAATGTTTCTGTGTAGCTGGGACTCAAAGCCAATCTGTACTGCTCTTGCAAAGGTGGATCCAGTGCTCTTCAGCCTGAAGGGCATCCGTACAAAGCAGTACGTGCCACACGGGGTAATGAACGCGGTTTTCTCCTCGTCTTCCTTGGACATGAAGATCTGGTGGTATCCGGAGTAGGCATCCAGAAAGGAAAGCAGGTCACACCCGGAAGTGGAATCCACAATCTGGTCGATGCGCAACAAGGGGAATGGCTCCTTTGGGCATGCCTTGTTCAAATCCGTAAAATCTATGCAAAGCCTCCATTTCCCATTCGCCTTGCGCACCACCACTGGATTTGCCAACCACGTGGGGTGCAACACTCCCCTGACCAAACCAGCTGCTTCAAGTTTCTTGATCTCATCGGCAATAAACTGTTGCCGCTCCAAAGCTTGCTTCCGGACCTTCTGCTTGACGGGCCGGGCATGTGGGCAGACAACAAGGTGGTGCTCGATTACCTCCCTGGGAACACCGAGGATGTCAGATGGTTGACAGGCAAACACATCGACATTCCCCCGCAGGAAGGCAACGAGCGCCCTTTCCTATTTGTCATCGAGGGTGGCACTGATAGTGAAGGTACCATCAGTGCCAGCCAGCCCTGCCGAGACCTTCTTCATAGTAGGCGCAACAGCTTTGGATCTCTTGCTATTGGAACTATCCGGCAAGTCATCGACAGGCGCAGCACACTCCGGAGAGGCACGCTTCCTGGATTCCTTGCTGGCTTCCTTGCTAGCTCTTTTCATTTTCTTACACTCCTTGGTGGGAACACTGGCCTTCGCGGCCTCTGCCGCGACTGCTTCTCGATACATCTTATCCACGCATATGAGTGCATCTTTCTGATCTGACGGAATGGAAATGACTCCTATCGGCCCTAGCATCTTCAAGGTGTTGTAGGCATAGTGGGATACCACCATGAACTTGGCCAGAGCTAGGCGACCAAGGATTCCATTGTATGGCAAGGGGAGGTATACCACGTTAAACACGATCTTCTCAGTCCGGTAGTTTAACTCCCCCCCGAACGTCACCGGCAATGTGATCTTTCCTTTAGGATGACTCCTAACGGGGTTGATTCCTTGGAACGTACCAGTAACCTTGAGCTCCTCATCTGCTATCTGAAGTTTGTTGAGGACCTTTGGAGATATCAGATTCAACCCAGCCCCGCTATCAACCAACATCTTTGTGACTTTGAGATTGCATATTGTTGGTGAGACCAACAACGGCAAGCACCCTACCGCAGTGGTGCGATCAGGGTGATCCTCTTCGTCAAAGATGATGGGCGTGCGGGACCATTTGAGCGGCTTCCGAGAATCTGCTGCTGGCTCCATGGTGTTGACTTCACGCGCCCAATGTTTAAGTTGGCGGTGAGAGGAGTGCAGAGATGCACCCCCATCAACGCACAAGGCGTCAGTGGCTTTCTGGAACTCCTGCTCGCTAGTCTCCTCTTCATCTCCCTCATCGGCCTCTTCACTGCAATCCTTCTTCTCACGGCCTCTGGCGGGTTTCCCTTGATTCTGAGGAGCCTTGCCGGGGTGGCTTACTCTGCCGCCATGGCCCTTCCCGCAAGTACCATCCTAATTTTTCTCCTTATCGTGCTTCTCGTACTCAGCCCTTTGCTTCCTGACGAGCTGGTCAACCTGATGGCACTCTTGAAGGTCGTGGAACTTGGTCCTATGGATCTTGCAATACGGCCCCTCACCCTTCCCGGCCTTCTCGGCAGCCGCAGCCGCCCGACAGTCAGTGCACGCGGAAACCTCCTTGCCGGGTGCTTCGGCCTTGGCCTTCTTGCCGGTACTAGGTGTACTTGACCCTTCGACTGCCATCACAACTTTTTCCTTGCGCTTCTTATTGCATTTCTTGTTCTTCTTCTGGCTGGTGGCGTCATCGTCTGAATCGATGTCGACGCCGTCCTCTTCGCCGGGAAGTCACCTTCCCTCCTCTATGCAAGCACACTTATCCACCAGTGTGTATAACTCATTCACAGTCTGGGGAGCCGCACGTTCATTTTGGAACGTACCCGGTGATTGCGCACGTCGGACTAGAATGCAGCTATCACGGCTGCCGGGTGGATGCCTGGGATGTTCCTGTGCACTCGGCTAAACCTTTGCATGTACTTCCGTAGGGTCTCCCCTTCCTTCTGCGGGAGGAGTTGCAGATCACTGGGCCGCCCTGGTTCTTGATGGCCGCCCATGAAGGTGCCAACAAACTCATGGCACATGTCAGCCCAAGTTGAAATGGAGTTCTCCGGCAGGTGCATCAGCCAAGACCTCACGTTTGGCTTGAGTGCAAAAGGGAAGTAGTTGGCAAACACCTTCTCGTCTCTTCCCCCGGCAGCCTGAACAGCGATGGTGTAGATGCTCAGGAACTCTGCCGGGTTCAATCTTCCATCGTACTTCTCTAGTATCTCTGGCTTGAATGTGCGGGAAGATGGCCAACAGACTTGCCGCAGCTTGCGAGTGAAGGCGGGGCACCCACCCTCACCGAGCGCAGGCTCGTCGACGTCGGGGCCGTTGCGCCGATCATACTGGCAACGGTTGTCACGGCGTTGCTCGACGGTGACGCGCGCGCCTTCCCCTCGCCTGTCTTCCTGGGCTTGCCGCTGGTCCCGACGCGCTCGAGGGCCGGACAAAGCCATCGAGATGTCGTCGGGTTCTTGATCGCGTGGCTCTTCTCGTGGCCCTTGTGCAGGCTGCCGCGGAGGGGATTGCACTGTGGGGGTGCCCCCCTCATCATGGCCAGCTGCGCGGGCCATCTTTGTCGCATTGGGAGGCCGTGGCGGGCTAGCTCGCTATGATCCTCCCGCTTCAACAAATCCAATCAGGCTTTGAATGGTGGCTCTCCACTCATCCATCTGATCGGCTGCCGGTGGAAATCTCAACAGCAGCTGGGCCCGCGCCATAGCCTCCGAAGCAGTGCTTGGCATGGATGATGATGTAGACCGTTGCGTCGCCTGGCTCCTTACGGTGCTAGTAGTAGCTGCGCTGTGCTCTCCATCGTGAGCCCGTGGGCACGGTGATGTGGTAACGAGGCAGAGGCACTTGAGGGCCAGCAGCTCCATTTGGCGCATCGACTGGGCCGGTTTGCTCTGGGAGTGGCGCACGCCCCGCGGCCACGCCAGTAGCAGGAGCGACCGGGGGGTTGCGATTCGCCCCAGAGCGAGAACCGCCGCTGCGGTTGTGCCTTTCGGCCGGGCGGAGAGGTGCAGACAGAATGATTTCTCCACCCGTACCTTGCGGAGCATGGCCGTCGGGATGCTGTTGGCGTTGTACTTCCCCGGTGCCTTCTGCTCTTACTTTCGCCGCAGGGGAGGTGGTGGCGACGCCGCCTGCGCCGGCCATGTCCCCCGCAGCGTCCGTGTCCCCGTGCGCCCTCGTGGCCTCCGCGGTGTCGACGGCCGCGTGCAGCGGGGCCTTCGAGGTGGACGGGTGGGCTGCAGCACCGGGCTTCTTCTTGGGCGCCATGAATGATGGAGCCATCGATGAAGATGACGCGCTGTGTACGCTTCTCGGGTTCGCGCAAGCGCTGCCCCCTACCCAGCATGACAAAGATGTCGTGGGATATCACGGCCACCTATGGGGGCATCGGCCCCTTTTGGTTCGGCAGGGGGGCTGAGCGCATTGCACAAAGAGCGGAGGACCGTAGCGCAGCACGGCAGAGACCACACGGGCAATTTTACCCAGGTTCGGGCCGCCGTGAGGCATAAAACCCTACTCCTACTTTGGTGGATTGATGGTGTATTGTGGTGGAAACGCAGCGCTCTTGCTCAACAGGGTTGCCTCGGGGCGAGAGCAGCTACACGCGTATGAGTGAACAAGGTTCCGAACCCTTTCTCTGGTTGCCATGGCCCTCCTTTTATAGATCAAGGGTTTACCACAGTGGCAAAATTAGTCATTGTGTACTGATTAGATAGCAAACAGCGCTATCATACCTAACTCTGCAGGCAGAGCAGAGCGCATTAAATGCGCCGCGCAATGTCACGTCGCAGCCTCCCCGGCAAGCCTTGCCGGGCTGCTCGGCCACCTTTTCGCCTGTCTGCTTGACACATCTCTGGACGGGTGTCATTTGGAGGTGGTTGCCTCTAGAAGTGCCTACCATGTGTCGAATGATTGCCACTTAGTCACTTGGGGGCTTGACACCACACCGATCGATGACTTGTGTCGCTGTGAGGTGGAGCGGTGAAGCCTTGGCGGGGTAGTTTGCTTTCGTAGTGCCCCGTAGGCCTGCCGGGACGGTCTTGAGGCTTGTCTTCGGGGCCACCTCGTCCTCGCCAGGCTCGCCTGCCCGGCAAGGGAGGTTTTCCTTTAGCAGTGTCTTGGTCTTCTTGCCCTGCCCTTTGATTCCTCAAAGAGCCATCTCTCCTTGCTTGATCTGATCTTGGATGTTGCAACTTTGCTCTTTTGGGCCTGTGCATGGTCTGCGCAATAGACCCATGGTTTGTTGCACCGACAGAGCTCCACCGTGTACCCGCGCGGGTATGGCCGAGAACGAGATGTGAGTACGTGCGTCGTGTGTGCACCTCATCTCTACGTGCAGGTACCCCACGTAGGTGGGTGTGTGTGAGAGAGATGGCATGTGCGAAGCAGAGGCAATGTGTCAATGATATCTCAAACAAAAAATGTAACATATGCAATGTGTGTGAAATAGAGGCCTGGATATATCATATACTGAGGGGGCAATCCACGAGAAGAGAGTGGAGGGATCATCATAGTGAGATATCGATAGAATCGAAGAGAGGGATGAAGTGTGTGGGTGCGCAACCGATAAAGAGTGCCATCGAATTTGTGTGTGCCCACGTCAAAGATATAGGGCGGCTGGCCTATGGGAACGTGAGAGGGGAGAGGTGCAATTTGTCTCTGTGGAATGGATACCTACCTACAGCGTTCGACTATAGGTGTGTGGGGGGGGGGCAGAGATCTAACTATATAGAGAGGTAAATCGACTGGTATATGTGTGGAGAAGGAGAGAGACCTAGCTATGTATTGAGGGGGATTGATCGGCATCCATGCATATATGTAGGATAGGAATAACGTTGGGAGAGAGACAGAGCTAGAGTGTCGGAGGGTTGGTGGTGGAGTTGCTTCTCACAAATGGTTGGAGAGGCCTGCTAGACAAACGGAGGGTACGACTGCACTATCAATAAGAGAGGGGATGCTTGCCTGTCTGTGCACATGCATGTGAGAGACGGGTCAGGAGATATGCACAGATGATGAGGGGGATGATATGGCTGTGGTAAGCAGACGTAACTACATAGGAAGATCAATCGTCGCGTGTCAGAGAAAGGGAGAGACAGAACTAGTGAGGTACATCGATCGTGCGTTGGGAAAAAGAGTTATAGTCGACCTAGCTACGTGTAGGGAGATCGATCGGTATACATGCATGCATGCAGTGGCGGAGCCAACAAAGGATCTCAGGGGGGCCAAATAGATAATATGCAACATTAGGGGGGCCAAATGAGTGCACTCTACTAAATTTGAGCTTTAACAAGAAAATTTTCTTCACTAATTAGCAATGGCTGCGGGGGGGGGGGGGGGGGGGGGCAGCGCCACCCCCAGTAATACATGTAGCTCTGCCCCTACATGAATGTGATAGAAGCAAATAAGGCCCAGAGAGATGGATAGAGAGAGAGAGAGGGATACGGCTAGGAGGTAGTGCGAGAGGCCTACTATATCGAGGGGGAGGAATGTGTGAGTATGAGATTGATGAAAAGAGGGGCGGGATTGTGCACGTGGGTCGAACTTTATTAGACAGAGGGGGGCATGGACGGTGAGAAGAGAAGAGGGAAAGCGTGTGCTTGTGGTAGGTACACCTGGCTAGAGATGTATATTGATTGGTGTGTGCAGGAAAGAAGGAGCTGGGGGCCTACACACACCGTGGGTGAAGGACCTAAAGAGAAATAACGAATGTGTGCGATGGAGCTAGAGAATGCTGAGGGAGGGTGAGAGGGAGGCGGGCTTGTGCATGCACGAGAGAAAGTTAGCGCTAGCTACAACGATAAGAGGATTGTGTGGGTGTAAAAGACAAATAGAGATCATAATTAATTATAAAAGTGGATTCGGATATTTGAACAAGAGATCATAGTGTTTTAAACCGACGCATGCATGAATATATATAATGGTGATACGCATGGTGTGGTTATGAACATGTTATACTACATATAATATATAGAACATTTATTTGAATTTGTGATAATGTGTAGCTTTTGCAGCTCGGGGCTAAATACTACTTGTCATAATGTCGGGGGTGGGGCACTATACTTTGTGAGATAAACACAGTGTACGTATGAAACATGGTTTAGATTATGAAGATCTAGCTAGTACATCAAATGTACTATTATTTGGAATCAACATCAAGTGTATTCAAAATTTTGAATCCGAGTTCATATATATAATATAGTACACATAGTTCATATCTAACTCTATAGTAATCATGTGGTGTGTTGTTAATATAATATACAAATGATGGTTTAACTTGGCAACAATCCTGATTGTAGATTCTTATTCAAATAGAGAAATGAATTCAAATTTAGTTCAAATTGCAACGGTAGTATAGACATGTGGAATGCACTAAAATGTTTGTATGAGTAGGTTACATGCACTATACAGCAAGCAAAAAAATTTAATTGGACATAACATGGATTCATAGCTTTGAATAGCATTTGTATAGTAAAATGGGTGTAGCGACCCGACCTCAAATGGTCAAGCCTCTGTGTATCCGTGCCATCCCTGGATCAGTATGCTGGCACACACAGTACATCAATGTATATATCAAAGTGCAATCACATGTATAAATAACGTAAAACTGATATATACCTTATAAGTCTCAGCGGAAACAATCAATCGGGTGTGGAGTCCCATCAACGCCATCGGCAGGTTGAGTGTAGACCGTAACCCCGTATCGTAACTCTTACTCGTCGAAGAAATATCTGCAACATGATACGTTGCAGCCGTGTAGGTCAGTACATTGAATGTACCGGCAAGATCACTGTAAGAAAACAAATGATAAAACTATACTATATGCAATATGGCTTGGTGGCTCTGTGTGTGAGTTTTGTTTGCGTAAAAGCTGCTTTTATTTTCCCTACATCAAAGGAATATCAGGAGTCTGTACTACGGAGTTTCCTATCATGACATGGTTCCGCCAACCGATGTCTCATATCCCAGAACAATCATAAGTTACCCACAATTAAGTTATCAGTCCAATGTTGAGAGTTCCGAGATAGATCCAAGTCCAGAGGCTCAAATTGTCCGTAACCGGGGACACGGCTAATCGATTAGGTTTTAACCCTCTGCAGAGGTTTGTACACTTTACCCGCAAGATTCGATCCCTCCCGTTTCGTCCTCGCACTTCATGATGTTTGAGAATAGGAAGATCGAAACATGGTCTTCCAAAGAGTTCCTCTGACCTCTGTCCGGTGCTCATCTAATCCTACCGTAGTTCTACATCTGCTAGCACCGTCCCAGCCAGAGTCACCACTAGGGTCAACCAAGCCAGAGCCCAAAGTGACTTGCGGTTGCACAGGTAAGCTTCCGGGCATGAAGTATTCTTCCGTCTCTTTGAGTCTGGGTGAAGCTTTCCGCAAGATGTCATGGCGCTTCTCCATGCATCCCGGCCATCCACTGGTTGCTCCAGGGTGCCCATCAAATCCGTCCTTCACCTAGTAGTGTGTATTGAATTCTTGTCTCGAGTCTCAAAATCTTGAGGTCTTGAAGTCCTGAAGATGCAGTCCTTGCCGATGCCATCATGAAGTTGTCGACATTGACGTAGGGGGTCCTTCATTCTCACACCACTCCCGAGCACTCATACCAACCCCGTCTACTATAGCGTAGCATTAAAATAAATAACGTCCCGGGCTTGGTAATAGGGAGATGGGTTCCTACCTCATGCATACTACTCAACTACAAGGATTCAACATCACTACTGGAGGGATTGTTGCAAAGATGACACTAAATGCAATAAAAACATAGGTATGAAAAGCATGGTCAAAGTGAACTTGCCTGGTATTACTTGATGAAGATAAAACGCTCTCAGAAACTTGATAAACTAGTCGTCACTCTCCGATGAAATCTATACAAGCAAGCATAGTATTCACAAAAGCAAACATTCTAGCACTCAATCATAACAATCAAAATAACAACGAAATCGAAATAGGATCGAAGGCAAAAAAAAACCAAATAAAACTCCAAATCACTCAAATAAACTTATAGGGCTAATCTACACCACAACAACTCTACTTAACAACAAGTAAAAAGCCTAAAACAATTACTTAACACAAGGTAAAAATAATTATTCACTAAATAACAGAAAGTATTTTTCCTATAATAAAATTCTAGCAAAACAATAAAATAACGCTATTGCTATTACTAGCAAACTAGACATGCAACTTACAACACCTAGAACCTCAAGAATACTAAGTCTAATAACTCCTAAAATTTACCTACTGTTAAACAACAGAATATATGCTACAGTAGTGAAAACTAACAAAAGAAACTAATTAAAACTAATTACTAATAATTAAAATACAAACAGTACTAAAAACAGGGTTTACGGTACTGTTTACAATAAAAAGCTATTTTAAATAGATCACTAACATGAAAACTGAACACTACTGTATAGCTAAGCTAATAAGCAACCAGTAGCAAAAAGAATCGGTCAAAAATAATATTCCTAACTCAAAATAGCTCAAATCTAGTGATTTGAGCAAATTCATACAAGCACAAATTTAAACTGCTCAAATATGAAATCCAATTCTACTAACAGAATCTTCATGAAATTTTTGATCCAACGCAGTTGGAATCACTCAAAAAAACCTCGTAGATAATTAACTATGGATTTTACAAGATTGAAACTATTATGTTTGAAAAATAGAACGAAAGAAAAAAAAAGGCAGGTCGGGGTTACTGTAGCAGTTCCGGAGATGGGGTTCTGGTGGAGCTCCGGCGACGTCCTCCGGTGGTCCGGGGCGGTGGCTGAGGGGCCGGGTGGGGGCGGCGGAGCGAGGGGAGTCCGGTGGTGGGGTCGGTGGGTGGCGGGGGTGGCCGGAGGTGGCAGGGCGGGGCGGCAATGGCGGCGGTGGTCCGGCGAACTCCGGCGAGCTCCTGCGGGCGGCTCGGGGCGGGGAAGAGGGGGCTAAGGGCGGGGATGGATTGCGGGGTGCGGTATTTATAGGGGTGGGAGGTCGGTTTGGAGGAGGGGGCAAGGGATTTCGCGAATCCCGCGATCTCCGGCGCTCGCGTGGAGGAAAGAGATGATCCTGTTCGGATCGGGCCAGATTTGGCCCAAAAAAACAGTACCTTCCTTTTTTTTAAATAACCCGTGAAGAAAAATCATTTTAGAAAATAAAATAAAAATTAAATATAGGAGTATTATATATCAAAATTCTCAGAAAAATAAGCCCAATTTAATGGGATAGTTTTCACGGACAAATAAAATACTTTTTGAAAAAAATCATTTTTTTAAAAATTCAAACAAAAATCCAAATGACTTTCAAAACTCATCGGAAAAATTCTTCCAACATTTTTGGGGTGTCATGTTAATCCCTCTCAACACTTTTGTTTCAAGTGTTCTTTGTCAGAAAAGTTTTTGAATAATATTCAAATGCCACTTTGAGTTAAAAACAAAATTTAAATGACAAATTCAAATGAATTTTTTTTCTTTACTTCCCACTGTCTTTCGTTGAAGAAATCATGAGGATCATTGAGTGGCATGAAGTTTGAAATAATTCCAAATTCAAATATTTTCAAACAGAAACATTTTTTTTTGGAAAGTCCTTTTATTCCCTCTCATTCAAAGCTTCAAAAGTTTAAAATTCCACTCAATCAATCACTCAACAATCAATCAAACAATCATATATTTTAATTATTATAACATTCCAAAATTTAGAATTTTGGGATGTTACAAACTACCACACTTAAAATGAATCTCGTCCTCGAGATTCGAAGAGGCTAGCAAGAAAAGGTTAGGGGTTGGGGTCTTCTAGCAAATCTTTTGGTCGGAAAGGTCAGGGGTGCTACCACACTTAAAAGCAAGGTTACGGTTCCAATAAACTCAGATACTTTCTCTGGAGTGCCGACAATATCTGTCTCTTCACATATCTTACAATAGCTCCTTCATTAACGCTCTTCTGTCAGAAGCATAGCGTTTTCCTCAAAATCTTGGGTCGCTACGTCAAAGATGAAGTTCGTCCGAGACTGGATCTTCTTAGCTGATAGGTCTACGTCCATTCTAGACAACTATCGAAATACTCATGGTGGTCTACCATTAATGGTTTCTGCAGAAAAAGGGCCTTGGCTTTATTCTCACCGTATAATCTACGATTGGCAACAGCTGCCATGTACATGGGTTTATCATCATACCATTCTAAGGCTTAAGCAAGGCTTCAACGAGTGTTGTCACTTTACTATGGGTAAGTCTCTCAGATTTACCATTCCAAATGTCAAGAGCGAATGATAAGAGTAAGTTGGTATGGTGATCAATCCATTCCGCACCCAGATCATTACCCTGTATAAGGTTTAGCGAATCTCGTATTTCTAACACTCGGGCATCCTCTCAAGCATTGCAGAATTTCTCTTGTCGACGAACTGAGTTCAGATAAATCCATTGATTCTGCCAGCTGAATAAAACATCTATCGTTCTTCACAACTCTCGGGTTTTCGTAACCTCCTAAGAAACGTCTGCTGATCAATTCACAACTTCTTCCAAAATTTCTTCTTCCAGGTGGGGGGGGGGGGTACTCGATCCTTATTAATTCCTGGGCCTGTGGGTTATGGGTCCACTTCAATACTTGCACAACTTTAACTTATCCTGGGAGTTACAATTGTTCCATATTCCAACATTACATCTCCTTTAAATCCAATAGTACTCCATTTCGTCATACTCTTGGGGTAACCATCATAATCAAACTCCAACTTATTTGGTCCAGCGCCCTTCTATGGACCGTCATGAATAACACATTTCTTTCTTCATTGATCATGTGGCTTTACGGAGTACTACCACACTTAAAATGAAATGCACTAGTTCATCCATAAATCATATTATTTTCATATCAAATCTTTTATTACATCCTTAAACATTTCTCAAAATTCCAATCTCAAAAGTACTTTATTACAAATGCTGCCATCCACATAGTTTGGTATGGTCAAGCATTACTTCCAACTTTATTCATTTTTCCTCCTTGAGGATCCTTCCGTCCCACTGGAATTGTGCGACATGCTCCTTGAAATCTTCCATCTTTTGCTTCATCATGGTGGACATGAGCTTCATCTCCATCATCTCTGCATGCACCTCTCTCAGGTATTCCTGAGTATGACGGAGTCTTGCTTCCAATATGTCTCCGATCTGTTGTATGGCTTCCATGGCAGCTTCACGAACAGAGTCAAAGAAAGTTGCTCGGGGTACTCGGGAAATGTAAAAGTATTGCCCCATAGTCTTTGGGCAAACTCCTTTCACCCGGTGAAGGTGTACCTCCACATACCAAAGTTCCACTCCATTCTCGATGAAGGGATAACCCTTGTAAACTGCATCTCCTTCCAGGTGGATGTGCTTCATCATATCCTTTAAGACTTTCGGGTAATCATGATCACTAGTCAGGGTCATGGTCATTTCCGGTCCCTTGAGGAATGACTCATAAAGGGTCGTCATCTGCAGTTGTAAACCAAAAATGGTACTCAGAATAAGGTATGTATCTCCTTGGGTAAACATTCATATCATCCAAACAAAACTTCAAACTCAATTTCCAACATCCAGTTTATGCATCACAACTCATTTTCTTCCATGTTCACCCACAATATTAATTTCCAAGATAAAACATAACAACTCCTTAAAGCCTTTCAGCATATGACATATCAACTTTATTGAGTCATGAATTATTACAATCTCTGAGTAATCTATTACATAACTCAACTCCACATTCTCATGAAAATAAAAGTGTTTTCCATACCACACTTATTATGATATCAACATCTCCACTACTCAGCTCTAGCTTTCTCCTGATCTGAACATTCCCTAGCAAAATGTCCTGCTTCCTTGCAACGAAAACAAATAACTTCCGACATGTCTCGGGGCTTCTTGGTGATGGTGCCTACTCCTTGAGTTCCTTGCTTCCTTTCGAGACAATCATTGGCATAATGCCCGACGTCCTTACATTCAAAACAGGTAATATGACTCTTGTCCCTCTTTGCAGAAATTGGGTTTTTCTGAGGGTGTCTTTGTTTTCTCTTCCTGGGTTTCTTCGTTGTGATCAAACCTTCTATTCCCTGGGGATCAAACTACACTGCTTCTGTCGGGAAGTATCCCAGATACTCTTTTCTTTCCTTGGTGCAATATTGTGAAAAATGTCCTTCTTCTCCACATGAATAGCAGGCATTGGAGTAAAATCTATTGAGGCCTTCTCCATCAGGGTCTTCAACACATTCCTTCATCACAGGTGCTTCTAAACTTTCCATGAGGGCTTCTTTCTGCTGATTGATAACTTCTTGTACCTTGGGGTAAAGGTGACACTGAGCAGGGTAGTGCGTAGTTCCTTCACACAGGAAACAAGTAACCTGCCCAGTCGGGCATTCTTCGGCTGGGTGATTTTCCTCACAATGAGGGCAACCATCCTTGTGTTCTTCATGGGTGTGTCCTATTTCTCCGCGAATCTTGCAGGCACAAGGTTTCTTCATCGGGTTATCATAGTGCTTCCGGATAAGACGAGATCTCAACAGAGTCTTCTTGAATTCCTCCCAAGTTCTTGCTCTGTTACATCCTTGTATGGCTTGATGCATTTTCCACCAGGTTGCAGCACTCCCGGTAAAATACTGAAGAGCGTATTGAACCTCATACTTTCTTGCAATCAAATTTTTCCCGAATTGATCCTCCATGTTTTTAATCCATAGCTCTGCCTCCAACTTAGGCATCGGTCCAGAGAATACCAGTCCAACTTCATTCATCATCTATGGGTCCAAGGGTTTTGGGATGAGATACGAGAGAAGAATGGAGGGATATACACACAATACAAACAAAAGTTTTGAAGAAACGGGTTTTATTTTGTGGCTGTCGGAAAAACATCAAACAAATGACAGCTCACAATCATCGCAATCTAACGTAAGTATATAACAGGGGTTTGGTCTTCTAAAGGTCAAATAAATCTTCAGAGTCTTCAATTTCTTCGAGTCTTCAGAGTCTTCAACGGTTGTAGCTTCTTTCTCCGAAATGTATGGTGAAATACTCTTTACTCTGAAGTGGCCATCAGTTGTCCGATATCTTGTTCTTCTTGGAGCGGCTTCAGTTGATCCTTCGTGTGGTCAGAAGGGTAAAGGGTATATTCTAACTATTTGAGGTAAGAGGGAGTTTGTGGTAAAATCAGAAAAGATGAGAAGTAAGGGTCTTTTTAAAAAAAACAAAGTTTTAGAAATATCCTGTCCTAGGGGCTTTCCGATTTCTAGGGTCACGTCCTACAGTGAACATGTGCTCTGATACCATATCTGTAGCGACCCGACCTCAAACAGTCAAGCCTCTGTGTATCCATGCCATCCCTGGATCAGTATGTTGGCACACACAGTACATCAATGTATATATCAAAGTGCAATCACATGTATAAATAATGTAAAACTGATATATACCTTATAAGTCTCAGCGGAAACAATCAATCGGGTGTGGAGTCCCATCAACGCCATCGGCAGGTTGAGTGTAGACCGTAACCCTGTATCGTAACTCTTACTCATCGAAGAAATATCTGCAACATGATACGTTGCAGCCGTGTAGGTCAGTACATTGAATGTACCGGCAAGATCACTATAAGAAAACAAATGATAGAACTATACTATATGCAATATGGCTTGGTGGCTCTGTGTCTGAGTTTTGTTTGCGTAAAAGCTGCTTTTATTTTCCCTACATCAAAGGAATATCAGGAGTCTGTACTACGGAGTTTCCTATCATGACATGGTTTCGCCAACCGATGTCTCATATCCCAGAACAATCATAAGTTGCCCACAATTAAGTTATCAGTCCAGTGTTGAGAGTTCCGAGATAGATCCAAGTCCAGAGGCTCAAATTGTCCGTAACCAGGGACACGGCTAATCGATTAGGTTTTAACCCTCTGCAGAGGTTTGTACACTTTACCCGCAAGATTCGATCCCTCCCGTTTCGTCCTCGCACTTCATGATGTTTGAGAATAGGAAGATCGAAACATGGTCTTCCAAAGAGTTCCTCTGACCTCTGTCCGGTGCTCATCTAATCCTACCGTAGTTCTACATCTGCTAGCACCGTCCCAGCCAGAGTCACCACTAGGGTCAACCAAGCCAGAGCCCAAAGTGACTTGCGGTTGCACAGGTAAGCTTCCGGGCATGAAGTATTCTTCCGTCTCTTTGAGTCTGGGTGAAGCTTTCCGCAAGATGTCATGGCGCTTCTCCATGCATCCCGGCCATCCACTGGTTGCTCCAGGGTGCCCATCAAATCCGTCCTTCACCCAGTAGTGTGTATTGAATTCTTGTCTCGAGCCTCGAAATCTTGAGGTCTTGAAGTCCTGAAGATGCAGTCCTTGCCGATGCCATCATGAAGTTGTCGATATTGACGTAGGGGGTCCTTCATTCTCACACCACTCCCGAGCACTCATACCAACCCCGTCTACTATAGCGTAGCATTAAAATAAATAACGTCCCGGGCTTGGTAATAGGGAGATGGGTTCCTACCTCATGCATACTACTCAACTACAAGGATTCAATATCACTACTGGAGGGATTGTTGCAAAGATGACACTAAATGCAATAAAAACATAGGTATGAAAAGCATGGTCAAAGTGAACTTGCCTGGTATTACTTGATGAAGATAAAACGCTCTCAGAAACTTGATAAACTAGTCGTCACTCTCTGATGAAATCTATACAAGCAAGCATAGTATTCACATAAGAAAACATTCTAGCACTCAATCATAACAATCAAAATAACAACGAAATCGAAATAGGATCGAAGGCAAAAAAAACCAAATAAAACTCCAAATCACTCAAATAAACTTATAGGGCTAATCTACACCACAACAACTCTACTTAACAACAAGTAAAAAGCCTAAAACAATTACTTAACACAAGGTAAAAATAATTATTCACTAAATAACAGAAAGTATTTTTCCTATAATAAAATTCTAGCAAAACAATAAAATAACGCTATTGCTATTACTAGCAAACTAGACATGCAACTTACAACACCTAGAACCTCAAGAATACTAAGTCTAATAACTCCTAAAATTTACCTACTGTTAAACAACAGAATATATGCTACAGTAGTGAAAACTAACAAAAGAAACTAATTAAAACTAATTACTAATAATTAAAATACAAACAGTACTAAAAACAGGGTTTACGGTACTGTTTACAATAAAAAGCTATTTTAAATAGATCACTAACATGCAAACTGAACACTACTGTATAGCTAAGCTAATAAGCAACCAGTAGCAAAAAGAATCGGTCAAAAATAATATTCCTAACTCAAAATAGCTCAAATCTAGTGATTTGAGCAAATTCATACAAGCACAAATTTAAACTGCTCAAATATGAAATCCAATTGGACTAACAGAAACTTCATGAAATTTGTGATCCAACGCAGTTGGAATCACTCAAAAATACCTCGTAGATAATTAACTATGGATTTTACAAGATTGAGACTATTCTGTTTGAAAAATAGAACGAAAGAAAAAAAAAAGGCAGGTCGGGGTTACTGTAGCAGTTCCGGAGATGGGGTTCTGGTGGAGCTCCGGCGACGTCCTCCGGTGGTCCGCGGCGGTGGCTGAGGGGCCGGGTGGGGGCGGCGGAGCGAGGGGAGTCCGGTGGTGGGGTCGGTGGGTGGCGGGGGTGGTCGGAGGTGGCGGGGCGGGGCGGCAATGGCGGCGGTGGTCCGGCGAAGTCCGGCGAGCTCCTGCGGGCGGCTCGGGGCGGGGAAGAGGGGGCTAAGGGCGGGGATGGATTGCGGGGTGCGGTATTTATAGGGGTGGGAGGTCGGTTTGGAGGAGGGGGCAAGGGATTTCGCGAATCCCGCGATCTCCGGCGGTGCTCCGGCGGTGGCTGGGGCCAGATTTGGCCCAAAAAAACAGTACTTTCCTTTTTTTTTAAATAACCCGCGAAGAAAAATCATTTTAGAAAATAAAATAAAAATAAAATATAGGAGTATTATATATCAAAATTCTCAGAAAAATAAGCCCAATTTAATGGGATAGTTTTTACGGACAAATAAAATACTTTTTGAAAAAAATCATTTTTTTTAATTCAAACAAAAATCCAAATGACTTTCAAAACTCATCGGAAAAATTCTTCCAACATTTTTGGGGTGTCATGTTAATCCCTCTCAGCACTTTTGTTTCAAGTGTTCTTTGTCAGAAAAGTTTTTGAATAATATTCAAATGCCACTTTGAGTTAAAAACAAAATTTAAATGACAAATTCAAATGAATTTTTTTTTCTTTACTTCCCACTCTCTTTCATTGAAGAAATCATGAGGATCATTGAGTGGCATGAAGTTTGAAATATTTCCAAATTCAAATATTTTCAAACAGAAACATTTTTTTTGGAAAGTCCTTTTATTCCCTCTCATTCAAAGCTTCAAAAGTTTAAAATTCCACCCAATCAATCACTCAACAATCAATCAAACAATCATATATTTTAATTATTATAACATTCCAAAATTTAGAATTTTGGGATGTTACAATGGGACAAGACTCTCTTTGTGTGGTGCGAATAGTTTTTTTTTTGTTGAGGGAAGTGCGAATTGTTTTGGTACGCACATTATTACACGTTAGGCTTGTCCCTAACTTTCAACCCGCGCCTTGTTATCCCAAAAATTCAGATACCGTGCTCCCAAAACTCGCGCCTTCACAACCCGCGCCTTGCTATCCCGAACTTACAACGCGCGCGAAAACTCCCTCTAGCTGCCAAATCCTGACACGCAAAATCCCCCTTCTAACCCTGAGCCAAAAGGGCCGCTAGTTCAAATCGGTGGGGGTAGTTTTGTAACACACCCTACATTTTGGACAAGCACGTCCCTAAGTCATGGTTCCCCCCCTCCCATCACATCCTTTTCGCCATTCGAAATCCCAGGCCGCGATAACCTCTTTGCTCCAGCCCCGAAACCCCACCCCCCCTCCGTCCGCCACCCCACCGCTGCATAGCCAGAGCCTTTTCCCCGACTACATCGTCCACCGCAACAGCTCGACGTCCCTCTCACCGCCCCGGATGAGGGTCCGTCATCGATCTCGTCGTCCCACCGGTTCAGCCGCCCCGTCCTCCACCTCCAAGGAGCTGCTCCGACGATCACCTTGTCTATCACGGCTGATCCATCCCCACAGCACCGCCTTAACTTGCTCCACCAGAACCGCAGCATCCTCACCGAGTCCTCGGATGAAGCTGAGGCCTACTCGGCGCCACCAAAGAGGATGTACACCCATCGCATCGCACCTTCTCCTTAACACGTCCTCCCGGCGTCGACGGTGCTCGATCCCGCACCCCCATGGCGTGGCTACCTCGAAGCCGGCGCCGCCGGCGACATCTCCATGGTGGCTCACCCCCAGTGCAAGGCTCCCTCGGTGGCGGCGTCCATACCAGCCGGATCTGCTGCTGCTACTCTGGCTCTCGCTCGCTCGCGCTGCTGCTGCTGCTCCGACTCTCGCTCGCTCACACTGCTGCTGCTGATGTTGCTCCGTCTCTCACTCGCTCACGCTGCTGTTGCTGCTCCGTCTCTCGCTCGCTCATGTTGCTGCTCTGCTCTTCCCCTCGCTCGCGCTGCTGCTCTGCTCTTGCTCTCGCTCGCGCTGCTGATGCTGGTCCACGGGCTGCTGCAGCTACGAGTTGCTGCTCTGGCTCTAGTTCATGCTGCTCCTCGAGGCGCTGCTGCTTCGGCTGCTATCTGCTTCTGTGTTCCCTGTCAATCGCTTGCTGATTAAGAACACTGTTTCTCTACTACTAGTGCTCGAGCGGCCTAAATTACATGTGAAGTGCCTCTCTGCTACTAGTGCGTTCAGTTTCGACAGTAACATTCAGATTCCACAGTAAATTTCAGTTTCGACAGTTAAGTTTAGAGTCAACAGTTTTTACCTCATCTGTTGTAGTCAGGTGTTTTTTGGTGATGTAAATTTTACATCTATCACTTTTTGGTAATGTATTTTACATCATCTATTGGAGATGCTATTAGAATCCCACTTGAGATTAATGATATCTGTCTTGTACTGCTTCAGCCACGATGTCTTACGGCTTGTCGGAGCTGCTACAACGACGGAACCATCCATCACAACAGAGCAGTACCCTGGACGCCGTCTACAGACGCCTTAGATCTTCCTCCACACCTCCGACAGCCACCTCTGCTGCAACTTCTACAGCGACCAACCCAATGATCCTGAGGTCAACAAAGCTATGCCAAAGAGGTTGTACACTTGTCGCATCACTTATCACTCTCCATTCATGTCGATCCATTAGGGCTATTTTGGTTCAAAGGAAAAAGTGAAGGAAAAATATAGCAATAGGAAATTTTCCTATGGCACTATGCTATTCAATTATTCATGCATTTCGTTGAAAGGAATGGAGCAAAACATCCACCTGGACCTACTTCTCAAAATCCTATGCATGAAAACAAGACTAAGTGCATTAGTGGCAGAAAAACATTCTAACTGTACACACTTTCATATGGTTTCACTTTAATTTGGCCATGTTTCTTTGCATTCCTCTGATCTTCCAATTCCTGTGAACCAAACAACCAAGTTGACAGAAATTATGTGTTTACAAATACTCTATTTCCCACGTGCATTCCTGTCCTATTCCGGTGTTTTTCCTATCCCTGCATTTTTAGAATCCTGCAAGCCAAAGGAGCCCTTACAAAATTACTTCAGTTACAGATAGGTGTCGAAGAAAACTTTGTGTGGTTTGTCTTGCTCCTGCCGCAATGTCGTCCACCTCATCTGAGCTGCTCCATCGATAGAAGCATCCACCATACCAGACATCATGACTCATGACCGTCTTTCGCTGCCTCAGATCTCCTTCCCTGCCGCCGGCACCCAGCACAACTGCATCACCATCATCGACTCAACAGATGAACCTGAGGAGTACACGGGTCCACAAGAGAGGTCGCACTCTTTTGTTCCTGCTTATGTTATGTATTGCTTAATATTACCTGCTACTTTGTCATCCTGTTCACCTCTTAGACTCCAAGTCAGGTCCAAATTAATGTTCAAACTTGAGTTTTAAAATGCTTGTGGGGCACATATCGAGGCAGCAATGAATAGTATCTCTGTCTATTATCTGGTTCGGGTATGCCTACGTTGTTCATCTTTGGTGGGAAACAAACAGTAAAGCAATCATCATATGTCTTTTTATTAAATTAAAGCTATCATCAGCCTGCTATCATTATTTTTGGATCTATCCACTGGTTGTTACCGTCACTCTAGATTTCTGCATGCTCTCCTTACATAATCTCACTATATTTTTTTGTATGCATGTTAGATATTGTACACAGTCATATTGAACATGTAGAGAAAAAGAGAAGAGTTTTGCGCGGCAGTACAATGTCATGCAGACATCGCTCCATGGTGGGTGCAATGGCAAACCCTCCCCCCTCCAGATTGTAATCCAGAGGAAGATATCTGTTCTGAGGTGGATTCAGACGGAACTGACCAATCCTATTTACCTCCCGAGGTGTTTTCTCTAACTTGGCATGATGATGTTGGTCATATCATGCATATGTTGCCTTGCAGTGCCTACTTTTGACATCATATATGTCATCTGCTTAGTTTAGACATGTTCTGTAATGCCACCTGTTTAGTTTCTATGGCCCTGTTTGGATACTCTAACTTAGCTAGAGGTTAGAGTTATTTTCTAGCTCATGACTAACCCTAAACTAACTCTAGCCAAAGAGGTGTTTGGATGATAGGGTTAGATTGACAATAAATGCACTAGGAGAACTAGCTCTAATTAACACCTCTTGGGTGGGATAGTTTTTTTGGGTGGGTTAGATGCAACTAGCTCAAACTAGCCCTCATGTTTGGATACTTTAGGGCTATTTGAGCCCAAACTAGCTCAAACTAACTCTAACTCATATATGTGAATTATGCAATCTCATCTCTTTTTGCCAGCCATAATATATGTGAAATATGCAATGCCATCCTGTTTAACCAAACATCATATATTTGAATGATATCTTGCCAATCCTTTTCTTCATTACATTTCCATTTGTCGACAATGTTTGTACATTCAACTACTCTTCCTGTGAATCAACCATTTGAGTGGGTGATGGAAAAATCTGGAGTGAAAACAAGGTCTTCAGAGCAGACAGTGCTACCTGTCGAAGCAGATCTCTTGCTGGGTCCTGATAGCTCCTCAGAGATGGATTCAGAGATAGATGACCAGTCCTATTCCCCCACCGAGGTGTATGCTCTAACTTGGCACGGTTATACTGCACATATCATGCATATGGTGTCTTGCATTGCATAGTTTAGACATCATATACACAATATTCAACACCATGTTCTTAGTTCAGACATCATATATGTGAATGCCCTCTGCTTAGTATATAAATCACATAAGTGAATTATATCATGTGATCCTGATTACTTAGATAACATGTATGTGAATTATGTCATGCGAACCTGTTTACTAAAGACATCATATAATTATCTCATGCCATCCTGTTTAGTTAGTCATCATATCTTTGAATTATGTCATGCTATGCTATCAAGTTTAGATAGACATCTTATATGTGAAATTATGTCATGCTATCCTTTTTAGTTAAACAATATACATGTGAACTATTTCATGACCTCTTTTTTCCACACTATCTATTGCATATGTCTCTCATACAAGGTCTGTACATTGAACTATGTTTCTTGTTTATCAGCCATTTGAATTGGAGCGGGTGAGGGCAGTATCTAGCGGAGTAAAAACACGGGTTTCAAATAAAACAGTGCTACCTCTTGCTAGAGAGATAGCACCCCGGTTGTACATGCACGAGAACCAGCCCTACCACACATAACCCAGACTCTCGCAGATTGTACTGCTACTGCGATGGACAGAGAACCAGCTGCTACTTCTTGAGCTTGCGTTTATTTTTCCCTTGAAGAGGAAAGGGTGATGTAGCAAAGTAGAGATAAGTATTTCCCTCAGTTAAGAACTAAGGTATCAATCCAGTAGGAGGCACAAGCAAGTCTCCAATCTATGCACCTGCACAAACTAACAAACACTTGCACTCAACACGGAAAAGGGGTTGTCAATCCCTTCACGGTCTCGAACAAGAGTGAGATCTAATAGATATAGGTATAAAAGATTACTAAAATGTAAAACAAAGTAAAAAACAAATAAATTGCAACAAGGTATTTTTGGGTTTTTTGATTTATAGATCTGAAAATATATGATGGAAAATAGACCCGGGGGCCATAGGTTTCACTACAGGCTTCTCTCTGGAAATAAAATAATACGGTGGGTGAACAAATTACTGTCGAGCAATTGATAGAAAAGCGCAAATTTATGATGATATCCAAGGCAATGATTATGAATATAGGTATCACGTCCGTGTCAAGTAGACCGAAATGATTCGGCATCTACTACTATTACTCCACACATCGACCGACTCCTGTCTGCATCTAGAGTATTAAGTTCATAAGAACAGAGCAACGCCTTAAGTAAGATGACATGATATAGAGGGATAAACTCAAGCAATATGATAAAAACCCCATCTTTTTACCCTTGATGGCAACAATAGAATACGTGCCTCGCTACCCCTACTGTCACTGGGTGAGGACACCGCAAGATTGAACCCAAAACTAAGCACCTCTCCCATTGCAAGAAAAACCAATCTAGTTGGCCAAACCAAACCGATAATTCGAAGAGAAATACAAAGATATTTAATCATGCATAAAAGAGTTCAGAAAAGACTCAAATAATATTCATAGATAATCTGATCATAAATCCACAATTCATCAGATCTCGACAAACACACCGCAAAAGAATATTACATCGGATAGATCTCCAAGAACATCAAGGAGAACATTGTATTGAAGATCAAAGAGAGAGAGAAAGTCTCACATCAACTCGGCAAATTAATGGGCTATGGAGATGCCCATCAATTGATATTGATGCAAGTGAGTAGGGATTGCCATGCAACGGATGCACTAGACCTATAAGTGTATGAAAGCTCAAAAAGAAACTAAGTGGGTGTGCATCCAACTCGCTTGCTCACGAAGACCTAGGGCAATTTGAGGAAGCCCATCATTGGAATATACAAGCCAATTTCTATAATGAAAAATTCCCACTAGTATATGAAAGTGACAAAATAGGAGACTCTCTATCATGAAGATCATGGTGCTACTTTGAAGCACAAGTGTCGAAAAAGGATAGTAACATTGTCCCTTCTCTTTTTTCCTCTCATTTTTTTCTTTTTTCTTTTTTTCTTTTTTTATGTGGGCTTCTTTTGGGCTCTTTTATTTTTTGTAAAGTTCGGAGACTCATCCCAACTTGTCAGGGAATCATAGCTTCCATCATCCTTTCCTCACATGGGACAATGCTCTAATAATGATGATCATCACACTTTTATTATCTTACAACTCAAGAATTACAACTCGATACTAGAACAAGATATGACTCTATATGAATGCCTCCGGCGGTGTACCGGGATGTGCAATGATCAAGAGTGTCATGTATACAAATTATGAACGGTGGCCTTGACACAAATACTATGCCAACTACATGATCATGCAAAGCAATATGACAATGATGGTGCATGTCATAATAAAACGGAACGGTGGAAGTTGCATGGCAATATATCTCGGAATGGCTATGGAAATGCCATAATAGGTAGGTATGGTGGCTGTTTTGAGGAAGTTATATGGTGGGTTTAATGCACCGGCGAAAGTTGCACGGTAATAGAGAGGCTAGCAATGGTGGAAGTGTGAGAGTGTGTATAATCCATGGACTCAACATTAGTCATAAAGAACTCACATACTTATTGCAAAAAATTATTAGCGACCGAAACAAAGTACTACACGCATGCTCCTAGGGGGATAGATTGGTAGGAAAAGACCATCGCTCGTCCCCGATCGCCACTCATAAGGAAGACAATCAAAAAATAAAGCATGCTCCGACTTCATCACATAACGGTTCACCATACGTGCATGCTACGGGAATCACAAACTTTAACACAAGTATTTCTTCCAATCCACAATTACTCACTAGCATGACTCTAATATCACCATCTTCATATCTCAAAACAAATGCAAGGAATCAAACTTCTCATCTTATTCAACGCTCTTTATATGAAAGCTTTTATTATATCCCCCTTGGATGCCCATCATATTAGGACTAAATTCATAACCTAAGCAAATTACCATGCTGTTTAGAGACTCTCAAAATAATATAAGTGAAGCATGAGAGTTCAACAATTTCTATAAAATAAAGCCACCGCCGTGCTCTAAAAAGATATAAGTGAAGCACTAGAGCAAACTGCCTAGCTCAAAAGATATAAGTGAAGCACATAGAGTATTCTAATAAATTCACGATTCATGCGTGTCCCTCTCAAAAGATGTGTACAGCAAGGATGATTGTGGCAAACTTAAAAGCAAAGACTCATATCATACAAGACGCTCCAAGCAAAGCACATATCATGTGGTGAATAAAAATATAGCCTCAAGTAAATTTACCAACGGACGAAGACAAAAGAGGGGATGCCATCCGGAGCAGCCCCAAGCTTAGATGCTTGGTTGTCCTTGAATATTACCTTGGGGTGCCTTGGGCATCCCCAAGCTTAGGCTCTTGCCACTCCTTATTCCGTTGTCCATCAAATCTTTACCCAAAACTTGAAAACTTCACAACACAAAACTCAACAAAAAAACTCATAAGATCCATTAGTATAATAAAATAAATCACCACTTTAGGTACTGTTGTGAACTCATTCTTTATTTATATTGGTGTAATATCTAATGTATTCCAACTTCTCCATGGTTCATACCTGATAACCCACAAGTATAGGGGATCAATTGTAGCCTTTCTCGATAAGTAAGAGTGTCGAACCCAACGATGAGCTAAAGGTAGAACAAATATTCCCTCAAGTTCTATCGACCACCGATACAACTCTACGCATGCTTAACGTTCGCTTTACCTAGAACAAGTATGAAACTAGAAGTACTTTGTAGGTGTGAAGGGATAGGTTTGCAAGAATATAAAGAACACATAACTAAAAGATAGGGGTTGTTTCTGTCTAAAAAAGATAGGGGTTGTTTAGATAAAGAAACAATTAAGTTAGTTTTAGTAGAGAGCTTTTTGTCACAAGAAAGTTATTTGTCCCTAGGCAATCGATAACTAGACCGGTAATCATTATTGCAATTTTATATGAGGGAGAGGCATAAGCTAGCATACTTTCTCTACTTGGATCATATGCACTTATGATTGGAACTCTAGCAAGAATCCGCAACTACTAAAGATCATTAAGGTAAAACCCAACCATAGCATTAAAGTATCAAGTCCTGTTTACTCCCATACGCAAACAACCTACTTACTCGGGTCTGTGCTTCTGTCACTCACGCCACCCACCATAAGCGAATCATGAACATATTGGAAACCCTACAGCGGGGATCCCTCATGCTTGCGCGACACGGAGAGCACCATAGGACAGCACCAATAATAAAACATACAACTCAAGCCAATCACGATCATCAATCAACCCATAGGACAAAACGGATCTACTCAAACATCATAGGATAGCCATACATCATTGGGAAATAATATATAGCATTGAGCACCATGTGTAAGTAGAGATTACAGCGGGGGGAAGGGGTGTTACACCGCTGCATAGAGGGGGAGAGAGTTGGTGATGACGGCGGCGAAGTTGTTGGTGTAGATCGCCGTCACGATGATGGCCCCGGCGGCGTTCCGGCGCCACCGGGAGAGAGGGAGAGAGAGCCCTTCCCCTTCTTCTTCTTCCTTGACCTACCCCCTAGATGGGAGAAGGGTTTCCCCTCTGGTCCATGGCCTCCATGGCGGCGGAGGGGCGGGAGCCCCTCTGAGATTGGATCTCTCTCTCTGTTTCTGCCTTCCTAGATTCTGGCCTTTCGCCGTTTCTTAAATTCCCGGAGATCCGTAACTCCGATTGGGCTGAAATTTTAACACGTTTTTTATCCGGATATTAGCTTTCTTGCGGCGAAAGAAGGGCACCAACCGCCTTATGGGGTGGACACAAGACCCCTAGCCTCGCCCAGGGTAAGGGTCGCGCCTCCAGGGCTTGTGGGCCCCTCGGGCATCGTCTCGCGTTCATTCCACTTCCCAAAAATCACATATATTCCAAAAGAAATATCTGTAAGTCTTTATCACATTTGGACTTTGTTTGGTATGGATATTCTACGAAACAAAAAACATGCAATAAACAGGAACTGGCACTGGGCTCTAGATCAATATGTTTGTCCCAAAAATAGTATAAAAAGTTGCCAAAAGTATATGAAAGTTGTAGAATATTGGCATGAAACAATCAAAAATTATAGATACGACGGAGATGTATCAACATCCCCAAGCTTAATTCCTGCTCGTCCTCGAGTAGGTAAATGATAAAAAAGATAATTTTTGATGTGGAATGCTACCTAGCATAATCTTGATCATATAATCTAAAAATGGCATGAATATTAAGACACGAGTGATTCAAAGCAATAGTCTATCATTTGACATTAAGACAATAATACTTCAAGCATACTAATAAAGCAATCATGTCTTCTCAAAATAACATGGCCAAATAAAGTTATCCCTACAAAATCATATAGTCTGGCTATGCTCCATCTTCATCACACAAAGTATTTCATCATGCACAACCCCGATGACAAGCCAAGCAATTGTTTCATACTTTTAATGTTCTCAAGCCTTTTCAACTTTCACACAATACATGAGCGTGAGCCATGGATATAGCACTATAGGTGGAATAGAATATGATGGTGGAGGTTTTGTGGAGAAGACAAAAAAGGAGAAAGTCTCACATTGACGCGGCTAATCAATGGGTTATGGAGATGCCCATCAATTGATGTCAATGCGAGGAGTAGGGATCGCCATGCAATGGATGCACTAAGAGCTATAAGTGTATGAAAGCTCAAACTGAAAACTAAGTGGGTGTGCATCCAACTTGCTTGCTCATGAAGACCTCGGGCATTTGAGGAAGCCCATCATCGGAATATACAAGCCAAGTTCTATAATGAAAATTCCCACTAGTAAATGAAAGTGATAACTCAAGAGACTCTCTATATGAAGAACATGGTGCTACTCTGAAGCACAAGTATGGTAAAAGGATAGTAGCATTGCCCCTTCTCTCTTTTTCTCTCATTTTTTTGTTTTCTCTTTTTTGGGGGGCTCTCTCTTTTTTTTGGTCTCTTTATTTATTTATTTTTATTTTTATTTTTCGTCCGGAGTCTCATCCCGACTTGTGGGGGAATCATAGTCTCCATAATCCTTTCCTCACTGGGACAATGCTCTAATAATGATGATCATCACACTTTTATTTACTTACAATTCAATATTACAACTTGATATCTAGAACAAAGTATGACTCTATATGAATGCCTCTGGCAGTGTACCAGGATGTGCAATGATCTAGCATAGCAAAGATATCAAAAAATGGACAAGCCATGAAAATATCATGCTAGCTATCTTACGATCATGCAAAGCAATATGACAATGAATGCTCAAGTCATGTATATGATGATTGAAGTTGCATGGCAATATATCTCGGAATGGCTATGGAAATGCCATAATAGGTAGCTAGGTATGGTGGCTGTTTTGAGGAAGATATAAGGAGGCTTATGTGTGATAGAGCGTATCATATCACGGGGTTTGGATGCACCGGCGAAGTTTGCACCAACTCTCGAGGTGAGAAAGGGCAATGCAAGGTACCGAAGAGGCTAGCATTGATGGAAGGGTGAGATAGCGTATAATCCATGGACTCAACATTAGTCATAATGAACTCACATACTTATTGCAAAAATTTATTAGCCATCCAAGAAAAGTACTAATACGCATGCCCCTAGGGGGATAGATTGGTAGGAAAAGACCATCGCTCGTCCCCGACCGCCACTCATAAGGAAGACAATCAAAAAATAAATCATGCTCCGACTTCATCACATAACGGTTCACCATACGTGCATGCTTCGGGAATCACAAAGCTTAACACAAGTATTTCTACCAATCCACAATTACTCACTAGCATGACGCTAATATCACCATCTTTATATCGCAAAACTATTGCAAGAATCAAACATATCATATTTAGTGATCTACAAGTTTTATGTAGGATTTTATGAGTAACCATGTGAATGACCAATTCCTGTTGACTCTCTAAATAGATATAAGTGAAGCAAGAGAGATTAATTCTTTCTACAAAAGATTTGCCCACGCTCTTAGAAATATAAGTGAAGCAAAAGAGCATTCTACAAATGGCGGTTTTCTATGTGTAGGGAAACAGGCAATCCAAACTTCAAAAGATATAAGTGAAGCACATGAAGCATTCTAAAAAGCCATTCTCAAAAGATATAAGTGAAGTGCAAAGAGCATTCTATAAATCAACCAATGACTATCTCATACCAGCATGGTGCATTATTAAAATAAAACTAAAAAGCACACGATGCTCCAAGATTTACGCATATCATGTGACGAATAAAAATATAGCTCCAAGTAAAATTACCGATGATCGTCGGAAGAAAGAGGGGATGCCTTCCGGGGTACCACCCAAAATAGTTGTTTGGGAGTCCTTGAATATTACCTTGGGTTGCCTCGGTCATCCCCAAGCTTAGGCTCTTGCCACTCCTTATTCCTTCATCCATTGTGATCTCACCCAAAACTTGAAAACTTCAATCACGCAAAACTTAACAAAACCATCGTGAGATCCGTTAGTATAATAAAGCAAATCACTACTTTAAGTACTGCTGAAAACTCATTCATATTTTATTTTTGCATTATAGCTACTGTACTCTAACTTCACCATGGCTTATATCACCGATACAATCCATAGATTCATCAAAACACGCAAAACAATGAATCAAAAATAGAATCTGTCAAAAATAGAACAGTCTGTAGCAATCTGAACATCTACCATACTTCTGTAACTCCAAAAGTTCTGAAACATAAGTAAAAAATAAAAAATTGTCTAGAAATACCGTGCAAAAAGTTTCAGAAGCTTTTGACATTCCAGTAAAAAATGTAAATTCACGCACTACAGCCAAAGTTTCTGTTTTTGCACTGCACATACCAAACAAGCAATCTAATCATCCTAAAGGCAAATCTTGGCACATTATTTTTATAATACAATGGATTTGTACAAGGGGATAATTATTTTTGTTGAAAAGTTTCTGTAATTCAAGATTGCAAAGTTTCCATGGGCATGAACAAAGTTCAAGGAGCTCCCCCACTTCAACGGTGCTCGTCTTTCTTACTTTCATTTTTCTTTTTGAAAAGTTTTTAGGTTCCCCTCTATATTTTTTTGTTTTTAAACTTTATAAAAGCACTCAACAGAATAAAATGACTCTCTAAAACTTCCGGGTTGTCTCCCTGGCAGCGCTTTCTTTAAAGCCATTAATCTAGGCATGTAGTGCTCAAGTAATGGATCCACCCGGATCACAAGGTATATCAAAGCCAATTTTAATTAACAATGATTTGTAATTTAGTATTGAGCACAAAGTAATATATATCATGCAACAACGAAGTCTAACTCTCTTCCTATGCATTGGCATGTCATAAAAGAACAATTCATGCACACAAAATAAAGGCCGATACATAGCATAAATAGTTTCTTGCAATTTTATTGTATTGGAAACATAGAGAGGTGGAGATGTAGTTCCTCTCTCATAATAATTGCAAGTAGGAGCAGCAAGCACATGCATATTATATCTATCAAAATCATCATGTGTAGTGGTAAAATGCAACCCATCAATATAATCCTTAATAAGCACAAACTTCTCCGGTATAGTGTAGTTGGGAGAATTCAAAAAGATAATAGGACTATCATGCGTGGGTGCAATAGCAACAATTTCATTATTAACATAAGGAACTATAGCATGTTCATCTCCATAAGTATAATTCATATTGGCTTCATGGCCAAAAGCATAGCAAGCATCAAGTTCACCAAAAAGGGATATTTCAAACGAATCCAAGGGATCATAGCAATTATCATAGCAATCATCCTTCGGTAAGCACGAAGGGAAATTAAACAATGTATGAGTTGAAGAGTTACTCTCATTAGAAGGTGGGCATGGGTGATCAATCCGCTCTTCCTCCCTTTGTTCTTCGCTCTCCTCCTCATCTTTTTCATCTAATGAGCTCACAGTGTCATCAATTTCTTCTTCCATAGATTCCTGCAAAATATTAGTCTCTTCTTGGACAACGGAGACTTTCTCAATAAACTCATTAATATCGGCATTATATTCATAATTCTCATAGCAATATTTAAGTATAGCAAAATTTTCAGGTCTGTAAACAACATCATCAGAATTTTCACACTTTTCAAACAAAGATTCAATTTCATAAGCACCCTTAAAAGCAACAAATTCTTCTATTTGTTCCACATCATAGTAATCATATATACCATTAGCATAAGAAGCCAAGGTTTCATTGTCATTAAATTTACATGAAAAGGGAAGGTGTGGAGCCTTCATCCTAGAGCAACAAGTATAATCATATCTCAAGCATAAATTCCGAGCATACCAATGCAACATATGAATTTGATCCCATAATAGTTTCCCTTTTTGAGTCAAGTGATAATCCCTAAAGTATTCACGTTGATCCAACGTGTCTCCCATTATCAAGTTGAACGGGGTTTTCTCAAGATTATCAAAGTAGTGTTCAATATTTTTCACATAACGAGCATCGAGGGTTTTAGGAGGTTCCCCATCTCCATTAGTAGCAAGTACACCTAATTTTTTTGGTATTTCGTGTTCCATATCCATAACTAAAGATATAAAACAACTTAGAATAGCAAATAAAATCTACTTAGTGATAAAGCAAACAAGCACACATGAGAATATACACCTCACGCTATTGCTCCCCGGCAACGGCGCCAGAAAAGGGTCTTGATAACCCACAAGTATAGGGGATCAATTGTAGCCTTTCTCGTTAAGTAAGAGTGTCAAACCCAACGAGGAGCTAAATGTAGGACAAATATTCCCTCAAGTTCTATTGACCACCGATACAACTCTACGCAGGCTTAACGTTCGCTTTACCTAGAACAAGTATGAAACTAGAAGTACTTGTAGGTGTGAAGGGATAGGTTTGCAAGAATATAAAGAACACGTAACTAAAAGATAGGGGCTGTTTAGATAAAGAAACAATTAAGTTAGTTTTAGTAGAGAGCTTTTTGTCGCAAGAAAGTTATTTGTCCCTAGGCAATCGATAACTAGACCGTTAATCATTATTGCAATTTTATATGAGGGAGAGGCATAAGCTAACATACTTTCTCTACTTGGATCATATGAGCTTATGATTGGAACTCTAGCAAGCATCCGCAATTACTAAAGATCATTAAGGTAAAACCCAACCATAGCATTAAAGTATCATGTCCTCTTTACTCTCATACACAAACAACCTACTTACTCGGGTCTGTGCTTCTGTCACTCACGCCACCCACCATAAGCGAATCATGAACATATTGCAAACCATACAGCGGGGATCCCTCATGCTTCTGCGACATGGAGAGCACCATAGGACAGCACCAATAATAAAACATACAACTCAAACGAATCACGATCATAGATCAACCCATAGACAAAACGGATCTACTCAAACATCATAGGATAGCCATACATCATTGGGAAATAATATATAGCATTGAGCACCATGTTTAAGTAGAGATTACAGCAGGGGGAAGGGGTGTTACACCGCTGCATAGAGGGGGAGAGAGTTGGTGATGACGGCGGCGAAGTTGTTGGTGTAGATCCGCGTCACGATGATGGCCCCGGCGGCGTTTCGGCGCCACCGGGAGAGAGAGGGAGAGAGCCCCCCCCCCCACCTTCTTATTCTTCCTTGACCTCCCCTTAGATGGGAGGAGGGTTTCCCCTCTGGTCCATCGCCTCCATGGCGGCGGAGGGGCGGGAGCCCCTCTGAGATTGGATCTCTCTCTCTCTCTCTCTCTCTGTGTTTCCTTCTGTTTCTGCCTTCCCAGATTCTGGCCTTTCACCGTTTCTTAAATTCCCGGAGATCCGTAACTCTGATTGGGCTGAAATTTTAACACGATTTTTATCTGGATATTAGCTTTCTTGCGGCGGAAGAAGGGCACTAACGGCCTTACGGGGTGGCCACAAGCCCTCTGGCCGCGCCTAGGGTAGGGGCGCACCTCCAGGGCTTGTGGGCCCCTCGGGCATCGTCTTGTGTTGATTCCAATTCCCAAAAATCACCTATATTCCAAAAAAATCTCCGTAAGTTTTTATCGCATTTGGACTTCGTTTGGTATGGATATTCTGCGAAACAAAAAAACATGCAACAAACAGGAACTGGCAGTGGGCACTGGATCAATATGTTAGTCCCAAAAATAGTATAAAAAGTTGTCAAAAGTATATGAAAGTTGCAGAATATTGGCATGAAACAATTAAAAATTATAGATACGACGGAGACATATCAATACCGCCCAATACTACCCATAGATTCATCAAAATAAGCAAACAACACATAGAAAACAGAATCTGTCAAAAACAGAATAGTATGTGGTAATCTGGAAATTTCGTATACTTCTGTCACTCCAAAAATTCTGAAAAAATAGGAAAACCTGGGAAATTTGTATATAAATCTTGTGTAAAAAATTCAGATCAAAAGAATGTTTATGTGATTTATTGAATTTTTGGCAATGAGCGCAAAAGTTTCTGTTTTTCAGCAAGATAAAATCAACTATCACCGTAGACCATCCCAAAGGTCTTGCTTGGCTCAAACACTAATTAAAACACCAAAACAAAATTACTACAGAGGTAATAATGTGTATTTATTGAAAAACAGAACCAAAATCAAAAAACATAGAAATAAAATTGGGTTACCTCCCAACAAGCGCTATTGTTTAACGCCCCTAGCTAGGCATAAAACATAGATCTAGGTATTGTCATGTTTGGTATGCAAACCATAAGTAGCCCTCATAATAGATTCATATGGCAACTTAATTTTCTTTCTTGGAAAGTGTTCCATGCCCTTTGTGGTGGATTTAACACGGCAGATGCCCTTGTGAAAGGACTTAGGTGTGGAGCCATCGCAATGTAGGTTAGCTCGAAGGGGTTGAACGGGACAAAGGACACAAGGTTTACCTAGGTTTGGCCCCTCACAACGAGGTAAAAGCCTATTCCTGCTTTTGTTGACTATAAATTGAATATCGATTACATGGGAGCGGAATCGCTTGACCTAGCTCTTGATCAATCCTTTTCTTTTCCTCCTTCAACCCACCGCCGGGTCTCGCCTTTATATACACAGGTCGAGGCCCGAGGCTTACAAGATTCCAAGCCGGATCACACAACGTGACCAACTCGGTTTCTAAATCACCTTGCCTTACTAGGCAAGTCACCATCTGGCGGCTCGCACCTCCGGACCTTGGGCCTTCAACAGGCCTACCTCATAAGCCGCCACTAGTCTTCACTTCTCCTCAGGCCCATCAAAGCCTTTCATCATTGAGTCGCCAACAGTGTGACCCGGCCCCTCCTGGGCGGGTCATACTGCGGGATTATATCCCCAACATTAGGCCCCAGATTGATTTGAACTTGTTCATGTCAATCTTCACTTCTTCCGGTTGGCGAATCTTCTTTCCAATGCTAAGCTTTGAACAAATTATTGTAACCCGCCATGACGTCACGCGGAATAAATCCAGAAAAAACATATGACATCACAACGGATCTTTTCGCATTAAAGGGTCATCCGAGAATCGAGGCGCCTCCAGTGCTGACATAATCATGATGTCTCCTTGATTTTCGCGCCTGCCATTTTACTGTTCACTTTTTCCCTTATAAATAGGCAAGGGGGGCGCCTTTTTCACTTTTACCCCTTCGCCTCCACTTCTTCTTCTTCCTCGCGACCTCCATTACGCAAGCGCTCTGCCGCTCCGGCCGTTCTTTGCCGGCGACTCCGACAAAAGGCCGCTGCATCAACCTGACTGGACCAGAGAACGGCGGCGCAAGCCCGCTTTGCGTCAACACTCCCAGGTACTCCTTTTTCCCCATCTCAGATCCACATTAACTCAATCATGTTCATAGGGTTGGTCAGAGTTCTTCATAGTTTGACCTAGTTCATCCATCTGTTACTTAGCACATGTAGTCCAATCCAAAACTAAGAAGAAGCAGCACGATAGTAGTTTTTAGCCTTTTACTCATATCCAAAATAGATCCCATCTTCCGATAAATCAATACTCAGTTCTCTAGTTCTTCCACTATCATGCTTTAGGTTTAGCATTTATTCTTCATTTTTTTGAGTTGCCGTAGATCCAAATTTGCGGGCATATTCTACAAAAATTGTTCATCCCATACTTAGCAAAATTTCACCAACCCCAGATCCGTAGACGATAGTCGTGCTAATGTTACTTGGGCGGCTTAAATAATAAACTCTGTCATCTGCCATTCTCTGGCCGGCTTAGCAGATATATTCTGACTTGCCATACTTTAATTTTTAACCTGAGAGTCGCCGCTCCCTCCTCACCAGGGAGACTTATAATTCCTTCATACTCACATTATAAGGATTTATCCCTTATGTAGAACCACCTTACTGCCACTAATTTATCCTTGCAAATGCTTAAGCGGTTTATCACTTTAATTTTAACCCGCCATATCTTAAATTTTCAGACTGCTGCTTTTTAACCCGCCAATAATGACCAAGACTCCCACTTCTTGTGACTGGGTCGCCTCCCAAGTCTCTGAACTCTCATTACATGAGTATGTAGACATGGGGATTTTACCATCCAAAGAGGTCATACACTGGCGGGCCCCTGGTTCTGAAACAACTCCAGAACCCCAAGAAGGCGAAATCGTGATCTTTGCAGACCTCCTTCTCGGCGGCTTTTCCCCGCCCGGGTCAAAGTTTTTCTGCGATGCTCTGAATTTTTACCAACTTCATCCTCAATATATTGGTCCCAACTCTGTCTCCAACTTGTGCAATTTTCAAGTATTTTGCCAAGTGTACCTTGGAGAGGAGCCTACTGTTGACTTCTTCAGAGAGTATTTTTATCTTAATCATCAAACCGAGATGACTGATGGACCCAGCTTGGAACTTGGAGGAATTTCTATTCAGCGGCAGAGAGACATAATTTTTCCTGAAGCCAAGCTACCTAGTCACCCCAAGGATTGGAATTTCACTTGGTTCTATTGTAGAGACACTTCTCCAGCCGATGAAAATCATTTACCGGGTTATCGCCCCTTCCGGCTCAACACCCACAACAAACTTCCAGACCGGTTAACCACCGCAGAGCGCGTTAAATATGCCCCCACCTTCTCAAAAATAAGGGCATTGGTAGCCAATGGCTTAATTGCAGTGGATCTAACCCGCTGCTGGGTTGCTTGGAGGATAATATCTTTGAGCCGGCACAGCGGCTTAATGTGTGAATATACTGGAGATACCAAAGATCCACATCATTTTAATCAGACATCCTTGAGTGATAAGGATGTCAACGATGTAGTCAAAACACTGCTCGGGGAGCCCATGGACAATTGCCGCAAAGTGGGACTGAACCCTTTCTACAAACTCAATCCACCTCCGGTTGTAAGTATTTTACACCATCTTTCCTTTTGCTTGTTTACTTCTTGTATAGCATATTCCTTATGTTTTTCTGTCTATGTTTAAACAGGCTAACTCCGCTTTTTGGAAGAAAAGACTGCCTGCTGCCGCCCCAACCAAGAAGCCCAAGACAAAAACTTGAGATCCAGGTTGTCCCAAGAAACTATCGGCGTTCTGGGAACCAGGGTACCCAGACTTGCCTGCCTGCGGCCCATGATGTGGCTTCATCGACGGCCTGGTACGGCCCATCCACAAAGACTATCAAGACAAGACGCTCGCGAGGGGCCAAGCCTCGCGAGGCAGACGACGCCAAGACCTCCCGAGGGAGCGGCCTCCCCGGGCTGCCTCCTGAGGAGCAAAGATTCCTATGCAAGTGCCGAACCTCATGAGGTTGCGGTGACGCAAGCCATGATGACCAAGGCCAGGCGGGCGCCAGCGGGCGCAGAGGAGACAGTTTCCTCTTTGGTGCTAAGGAGGGAAGCACAGGCGTGGGTTCTAGAGGACTCAGGCAAAGGTTTCCATTCCTGTGCAACAAGACCAAGACCACCAGGACGGCAGGACGGATGTCATCGCCGAGCCCACCGCAGCGTCACGACTAGAAGCTTTGTAGGCGAAGACCACCTTTTGTCAGGATAAGATGTACTTCTTGTCCCCTTTCAAATGGGCAGCTGTGGAATCCCTTCTCGCCTACATTTTGGGGGAAGAGGACCAAGGCCACTATAAATATAGGTTAGCCTCCACCACAGAAGGGGATCGGATCCTTTTCCACCCTCACCAGAGCAGACCTCGCGAGGTTGTTCATCCCTTGTAGTTGTTCATCCTTAGCCTCTCGAGAGGCATATCCACCACAAAGCAGGAGTAGGGTCTTACACCGCAAGGTGGCCTGAACCTGGGTAAATCGTTGTGTCCATCTTCTTCCTTGTTCATCGAGCTAGGCCGTGGAGTAAGGAGTTGATTGGTCGGATAGGTTGAGTTCTTCACACATGCCCCAGAGTTCGAACCTTTCTTGGGTCTGTGGAGCCCTGAATCCGACATTTGGCGCGCCAGGTAGGGGCGTGTCGAAGTCCTCCTTCCATCTTTGCTCCGCTGCAGCTCCGTCGCTCCCATGGCGGAGGCTCCCCGAGCTTGCGCTGAGCATTGGGCCACTCGCGCCGCCCAGGCGGCGCCCTCCGGCCGCGGGGCTCATCATCCCATGTTCTCCGCGGCCAGCGCGGCCACCGGTGTCGCCAACTATCGACGGCACGGGCGCCTCCCGTCCTCTCCCATGCGGCACCGTAATCGTGCCACCGCGCAATCTTCCGGTTACGCCGTGGAGTCGTCCCTGCGCGCTCGCCGAGAGTGGGCGAACACGCGAGCCGTGCTCCTCGTGGCGCGCGAGTTGCTGCGATGCAGGTTAGCAGAAGGCAGCCATGACGCCTTGCTCGGCCGGGTCACCGAGCTGCTCGACTCCGCATGCGAGGGCGCGGCGCCTTTAAATATCCTTCCTACGTCACGGACGCCGCCAGGGGTTTGCGCCTGCCCTCGCTGCGTCTGCTCGCCCTTTCGAAGGGAGTCCGGGGGTCTCGCAGCAGTGGTCTAGCACACGACACCGCCTACCCGACCCAAGATGCGTTTCCCCGGAGTGCGGCCGGGGTAACACGACCCCTCCCGGAGCCGCATCGAAGGACCACCCCCTAGTTGGCACGACCAGGCACCAAGGATTGTGGGCAGCAGAGCGGAGGGACTATGGGCTGGCCTCAGGATGATGGCCCCTGGAGCCTCTATGCCACCATCGGTGGGCTCGTTGTACGAGCGAAGGAGAAGCCCGCGCACGTTCCCCTCGTCGGCCTGGACGTCGGGATCGCCAAGGACACGCCGGACCGAGGCCCCTTGCAAGCCAACCCGACGCCTCGCCGGCACCTTCGACAGCAACGGCCACCGGTTACAACCCATATCTTTGGAACATGTTGCGCTAACCTTGGATCGCAGGTAAATCATGCCACGACGGTGCGCCCCCGGGCGCCGGCCCCGCCTCGGGCAGGCAGGGCGCGCTAGGGGGCCACGCGAGGACACGCCCCGCGTGCGGCAAGGGAGCTCGGTGCCAGGGCTCCCCCCGCGCTGCATGGCGCATGGCACCATCTCCGCGGTGGCGCATGCCACCTAGAAGCGGGGCCTTCCCCAGGGAAGGCGCAAGCGAGCCCTTCCCCGGCAAAGGACCCGCGGCCACCCTACTACTGCCCGCGTATCCCCTTGCCCCTTGGTCCTGTCCTGGTTTCTGGACGCCCCAACGATGGCCGGGGTACGCGCGGGGCGGGGACCCCACCCAAGGAGCAAGGAGTGCCCCTCAAGTCTCCGCACGTGACACTCTCACGTAATAATGAGTAGGGGTTGTACATGCCCCGGAGTCTCTTGTGTGCTGCCCCTGAGCCTCATGGGGGCTCCCGCCCATGCCCAAGTGGAAGCTCCATGCTCCGCACTGGCAAACGACACTGTCCTCCAATGACTATGCCCACGCCCAGTGGAAGCACTGAGCTCCGCACTGGTGAGAAGACTAGTGTATACGCCGAACGCGGTGGTCTTTTTTGCTCTCTTTTGTAATCCGGTTCGCTGTTTTTGAATGAAATTCAAAGTTTTGTGCAAAAGGAAAGGGGGGGGATTTTTTTCGATTCGCGGTGTTTCCCTTTTTCACCTATTTGTGATTTGGGAGGCACAACTGCTGCCTGTTGTCCCTTCCCGAGCGACCCCCGAGCGGGGGCTGGGTATGGCGTGCGCATCTGAGCTAGCCCCGGCGGCATCAGGGCCCCCTCGGGGCCGAGGACACAATTGCCATGGGTCCGCCCGTGCGCACACCTCGCCAAAGCTTTGGCGCCTGGCTCCTCGCACGGCGCTCTCAAGCGAGCCAGCAGGCATGCACCATGCCCTGCACTCCGCTCTTGGCCTCAGGAGTATTCAGCTCTTGGCCTTGGGAGCACTCAGCGTCGGGTGCCTCTCACGCTCCCGCGAGGCTCGACGCCCGGCAGGGGCACATCAGGAGACCCGAAGCCCTCGCAAGCCCCTCCCGGGGCTTCGCGGACTGCGGGCTCCGAAGGGCCCGTCTCAGGAGAAGCGCGTCTTTCTGATACAAGAACTTGTCCAAGGTCGCGAACACCAAAAGCTATGTCATACCAACTACCCCAGTCAAGAGCCTCCCAGCTCACGGCGGCATATCTCCAAAAATAATTTAAAAGGCATATCATTGTTTAATACATCATAGGAGAACCCTCTCCAAAAAATGCTTTCATGCCCCCGCGGGGTTATAACCAAAATCTTAGCAGAGAAACAGGGGAAGAATGTCCTAGGGAGATGCGTTGTCAGCATCGTCACCACCACCGTCGGTGTCGTCAGCCCTGCCCTCCTTGATCAAAGGCGGGCCGTCGTCGTTGGCAGGGGCGAGCTCCGCCATCAAGTCCTCCACATGGTCGTCCACCCTGTCCGCCAGGGTGCCTTCGATCACCTCAGGTGCCGAGGCTGTCCCAGCCCCGAAGTCAAAGTCAGGATTGGATCGGAGGAGATGGCTGAAGATGCATGAGACGGCGCGCGTGAGAAGGTCGCGGCTCTTCTCCTCGACGAGTTGACGTGCCCTCGCCGCTCCACCTTCGAGGCGCTCCACAATCCTGGTGAAGAAGCCAAGATAGCCGGCATCATCGGCGACGAGGGGGCTGGCAACGCTCTCATCACAAAGGTTGCCCAGTGCCCGGTTGGCCCTATGCTCGAGGTCCTAAAACATCTTGGAGAGTGTGTGCTGTAGTCCTTGGGCTCGCTTTGCTTCGTCCGAGGCCTTCGCCACAAAAGAAGTAACACCCTCCACCTGTGTGTAAAGGAAGGACAGCTCAGCCTAAGTCGTGGCGTGGGCTTCAACCGCCGCTCGCTCGCGACGTTCTGCCGCGGCTTGCTTCCCCTTGAAGCTATCAGCCTCGCCCCTCAGCTCTTCACACCGCGCGCGGAAGAGAGCCTCTTGGCACCCCAGCTTCTGGCGGTACTCATCGGCGAGGGCCTTGCGGACTCCGGCCACCCTCTCGTCGGCCTCCTTTCGGGCCGTCGCCTCCCGGGCAGCGAGGGCATCCTCCGCGACGGCCACCTAGCACTCCATCACCTCCAGTCGTTCGTGCTCCAGGCTGTGCTCCAACACCTCGAGAGCCTGCGCGTCCTCATGCGCCCGGAGTCCCGTCTCGTCCATGGGGGCCCCGCCTGACGACGCCGCGAGGGCGGCTCTGTGCGCCTGAACCTGCCACTCGAGGGTGGCGTTTGAGGCCTGGAGCTCCCTCTCGCGCTCCTCGGCCGCCTCACGACGACGATCCGCAGCTTGGGCCTCCTCCAGGGCGCGTTCACAAGCCTCCCGTGATGCCGCAAGGGACTCCTCTGGCTCCGCGCGGGTGCGCTCGTGTTGCAAGCGGCCAAGGTTGATGGCGACTTTCAGTTGGTGCCATTCACGCGCCAGGCGAAAGCCCTCCGCCTCGAGACACGTGTCAACGTCGGCAAGCTTCGTCCCAAGACGGCCTAGCGCGCTTGTCGCTTCTCGGAGAAGGTCACAACGGACGGCATTGCGCCCGCATGCGAGCTCCAACGCTCGGCCAAGCCCTTCCTCCGCGCCCCGATCGGCTGGAAAGGCGCGCGATGACTCCCCTGTCTCCGACGGGGAACCGGGGGCTGAAGCTCCTTCAACCACTTCCCCAGCCTGCAGCAGGGCATGGTGCGGGCCAGCCCCGCTGCTTGAAGACGGGGCCGTCGCACGGGTCGCCCAGCCGCCAGCAAAAACTAGCGGAGGAGCCCTCGGTACAGCCTCCGTGCCCTAGAGGTCGCTCCGGAAGAAGGACGCCGGGAGTGTAGGCCTGTGGCCCCCCAGGGGCGGCCTTAGCTCGTGTACAGATGCCACCTCGCGCGCAGCCGCCCGGCTCGTGAGGCCTAGGGTCGCGACCGGACCGGAGGCCTCCGGAGGTCGCGCTCGCCCTGCAATGGGAGAGATCCTGAGAGGTAAAAGTCAGAAGAAGACGCGATATGCGAAGGTCAAGGAGGGCAAGGTACTTACTCGTCCACGGCTATCCACTTCCTCTTTTTCAGGACCCTCGGGGCAGGGCCGCAGCGGCTCCCGAGCCCCTTCCTCTTGCGGGATGCCCCGAGACCCAGAGGGGGCTTGCTGGAGGCCGGCGCTTAGACTTTCGCGGTGGAGACAGCGGCGGTATCCGTGGGCACCCGCTCTTCAGCGGCCACCTCAGGAGCACATGGTGGCTCCCGCTCTTCAGCGGCCACCTCAGGAGCACATGGTGGCGCCCGCTCTTCAGCGACCACCTCGGGAGCACGCACATCGGGGCCCCCGTGCATGGGATTCACCAAGAGGGGGTTGTAGCGAGGCCCCTCATGGCCCTTGGGGAGCAGCCCCGACTTGTCGAAGCAGGGCATCTTCTCGGCGAAAGCCCCCCTGTTTGAGCAGTTGTACAAAGGACGTCCCTCAGCAGGAAGCGCGGCGGGCACCTCACCAGTCAGGAGCTAGAGCACCACGAGCAACGTGATGGAGGGGAGCGAAGGCACCTGGAGCTTCATGGGGTCGTTAGGGCCGGTGAAGGCCCACATTGGGCAAGTATGGCGCTGGAGCGGAGCTATGCGCCGCCGAACTAACTCCCTCACCACCATCACCGTCGTCACCCCTGCCTCCTTCAGCTTGCCCAGCCTGGACAAAATGCGCGCGAGCCGCGGGTCAATGAGCTCCGCGTGCCCCCAGCCGGAGCTCGACTTCACCGGCGCCGATGGGATGAGGAGCAGGGGGCTGCGTGTGGTGGCATCCACATACACCCACTGCTTCCGGAACCCCCTCACATCCGGGCGGAGCATGAAGTCGATGCAAGAGCCCGCGATCGCCGCCACCAACCGAAACAACACACACCCCGAGTGCTGCCCGCTGTCGACCAGGTGGAGCGAAAATAAATGGTGGAGCAAGGCCACGGAGGGGGCAATGCCCATGAAGGCCTCGCACAAGAAGGCGAAAGCGGAGAGGAGGATGATGGATCCAGGATCCAGATGCAGCGCGTGGATCTGGTAGTGCGAGAGCACGGCGTTGAAGAAATCGGAGAATGGAGGCAGCAGGCCGGCAAAGAGAGCATGGAGATGAAGGGGGGTCTCGGTGGCCTCCATGTCGGCCAGGGCCCGGGAGGCAGGCCAGACCTTCGTTGCCTTCCACTCATTGGAATCAGCGGTGATGGCGTGTCGGACCTTGTCCAGCCCCTCCCGGTTGATCACCATGGACCGGTCCAGCGCTGGTCCCGGCCCCGGCGAGGGCTCCGAGGCCGCATGGGTTTTACCCTTCTTCTTCTGGGGAGCCATGGCGGCGAGATGCGTTCAGGCTGTCACCGAATCTGGCGAAGAAGGCACAAGTTCGCGAGGAGGAGGAGGAGTAGAAGGTAAGCGCACAGCGAGGCACTGATGACTAAGGTGCGTGTGCCGAGCAGTTGTCAAGTCGAGCAGTTGCCGGGGTGGTGTGGGGAAGTGGAGAGGCCCACGTCCCATCAAGTGTCACACGTCAGCCTGGCCTGCAGGCGATTGGGGACCGCGGCGCTTCGTGCTTGCCCTTTGGCTTTGCCTCGAAGCCAAGTCCGAGCGCGCCTTGGGCCCGGGGGCTACTGTCTGCGTTCTGGGAACGAGGGTACCCAGACTTGCCTGCCTGCGGCCCATGACGTGGCTTCATCGACGGCCTGGTACGGCCCATCCACAAATCCTATCAAGACAAGACCCTCGTGAGGCAGATGACGCCAAGACCTCCCGAGGGAGTGGCCTCCCCGGGCTGCCTCCTGAGGAGCGGAGATTCCTATGCAAGTGCCCAACCTCATGAGGTTGCGGTGACGCAAGCCATGACGACCAAGCCCAGGCGGGCGCCAGTGGGCGCAGAGGAGACAGTTTCCTCTTTGGTGCTAAGGAGGCAAGCACAGGCGTGCGTTCCAGAGGACTCAGGCAAAGGTTTCCATTCCTGTGCAACAAGACCAAGACCACCAGGACGGCAGGACAGATGTCATCGCCGAGCCCACTGCAGCGTCATGACCAGAAGCTTTGCAGGCAAAGACCACCTTTCGTCAGGATAAGATGTACTTCTTGTCCCCTTTCAAATGGGCCATTGTGGAATCCCTTCCCGCCTACGTTTTGGGGGAAGAGGACCAAGGCCACTATAAATATAGGTTAGCCTACACCATAGAAGGGGATCAGATCCTTTTCCACCCTCACCAAAGCAGACCTCGCGTGGTTGTTCATCCCTTGTACTTGTTCATCCTCAGCCTCTCGAGAGGCAAATCCACCACAAAGCAGGAGTAGGGTCTTACACCGCAAGGTGGGCCGAACCTGGGTAAATCGTTGTGTCCATCTTCTTCCTTGTTCATCGAGCTAGGCCGTGGAGTGACGAGTTGATTGGCCGGATAGGTTGAGTTCTTCACACATGCCCCAGAGTTTGAACTTTCTTGGGTCTGCGGAGCCCTGAATCTGACAGAAACCATCCGCTGAAGAGCTGCTCAAGCTTGATGATGAGTCAGAGGTAGAACTTGACTCCCTTGGTCGTCTTTTTATGCAACTTATTGATGCTGACTCTTCTCAGGACGATGTGGAAATAAGTCAAGCTGATGTAGCAGAGGTAATCCCTGTCTCCTCCGACTCAGAACCCTTGGCAAGATAGAAAACTCGGCGGGTCATCCGGAAGGTGAAATTTTCTCATCCTCTTTCTTACTTGGATCCCAACTTTCTTTTGAAGAAACAGCAACACGAAGCAAGGCGCCCGACCCGGAGCAGCGGTTCTCACGACCTTATCTCCGGCTTACCGAATACGCCTGTTCCTCGCAAGCGTCAACATGAGGTGCCACATGATCCAGACTGTCTTTATCCATTAGCCGGCTTCATACGTCAACCTCTTAATCCTTCTAACTCAAATTATCAGAAGACACCTCCGTCATCTGGCGACTCTTCCGGAACCCAGATGCCCGTCTTCAAAGTTGCTCAAGGGTAAGTATTTCTATTTGTTTATCAATGACTTGTAATGACACTCATATACTTTGTATCTGTGTTGCAGAGGTGTTGCTAAAGCAAGCAAGAAACAAAAGCTGGGCGGGTCTTCGAAAGATCCCAAAACCACTGACCCGGAGAAACAAACAGCAGAAATTTCTGAGACCCTCAGTCAAGACCTTGAAGAGCCTATTAACGACCCGCCACAATCAATTGACGCCACCATCCCTGAACAAATGGATACTGAACTTAACCCTTCGGCAAGCCATGACCCGCCGAGCCCTAAGCCGCCGACTCCGAAGCCAGCTGAAGAGATCCCTCTTGAAAAGGACTCTGATGACGTGACCATCACTGGGACGGCTTACACTGCGCCACGGGCTTCCACTGTGCTAGCCAAGCATGGTACCAAGGAAGAATCTCCTTCCTTGGACAAAGGCAAGGCAAAGCTGGATCTGGAAACTTATGCTGCCCTCAGTGCAAGTGATATCTACGCCGGTTATCTGAACCGCCTTCGTACTAGCTGTGATCTGGAAGCCGGCTTAGTGAACCTTATGAAGGAACGCTATGAGGTATGTTGCTAACCCCTTTTCATATGCATTTATATAGCCGCCAAGTCTAGATTATAGGAAAATATTGAGTATACTATAGACTTGATGAAAATGTCCAAACTATAGCCTCTCAGGGCCGGCTTATCTTATGAAGATGAGCCGGGTCTTCAAATATCAATCTTGAATGAACCTTGTACAGCTTTTCAACCATTAATTTACAGTAACAAAATGAGTCATATTGATAATTAGCTGTAAGATCCAAACATGTAGCCCCCAAGGGCCAGCTTAACTTAACAAAGTGAGCCGGGACTTATGATCGCTTCAGAAATCCAAACATGTAGCCCCCAAGGGCCGGCTTAACTTAACGAAGTGAGCCGGGTCATAATGAAATTGAAATGACCTACATTAGCCCCCGAGTGCCAAGTGTATTGCTTGCAATGTGCTTGGAACTTGATTAACCATATCTTGACCAACTTGCTCCTTATACTATAACTATTGCCTTATTTATTTCAGACAGAATTGAATATGAAAGAATCACAAGTTGGCGACTTAAGAAAAAACTTAAAGCTGCAGCAGACCGAAACCTCAAGGGCTAAGTCAGATCTGAAGGCCTCATTAGAGGAAATTGAGAAGCTCAAAGCAGGTTTTGATGCTGAGAGAGCCGCCTAGGAGACTTTCAAGGCTGCTCTAACAAAAAAGGCCGAAGACGCTAAAGCTGCGCTTAAGCCCGTAACTGAAGAGTTATCCGGTTTAAAACAACACATCTCTCAAATGAGAGCCTCCGTCTTCGGTAAGTGTAATATGCATTCAAATTTCTGTAACCCGCCTGGCTTCGCACATATGTATTGCTAACTCGCTGGTGGCTCTTGTATAACTTCTTAACAGGCCCCAGGAGTGCAAGTCTTGGCCAGGACATGTTATTGAAGCTGGAGGCGATTTATTCGCTGACAGAGCAATTATATAGTGGCACTCTCCGCAGTCGTGTGTCTTCGGGATGGAACAGAAAACCGCCGAGTCAAATTAAGACTGTTCTGGATCATCTGTCAACATTCCCAAGCTAGATTGAGGAAATGAAATTATCAGCCGCCCGAGCCGGAGCCATCATTACTCTTGGCCGGGCCAAAGCATGGCAATCTGAGCTTGACCCGGAGGAAATAGCCACCGAGTGTCCAGAATTCAAAGATGACCAGTCAGCTTTTGAAGAAAAGGACTTCCATCAATATGTCCGAGAGATGCGGCCCGTAGCTTGCAAGCTCATAGAAGAGCTAAACTTAAACAAGTATACGCCGGCTTATGAGAATAATAACCAGAAGATTAAGCCACCAACCCATGATGTTGTCAATCTCATTCCTCCTCGGCGTAAGCATATCTTCGCCCCTGATGTTGATCATTCCATTATACTAAATGACAAAGCCACTTTCAAAGCTTTAACCTACATCGATTGGACAACGGCTGATCTTCAGATGATCGACGAGGAAGAGCCGGCGCGGGATGACCCAGAGTCGTCAAAACGTCCAGAAGAAGATTGATCAGATAAATGCTGAGCCAGGCGGCTCTCAGACTGGGTCATGGGGGTACAAACCCAAAAAACACTTGATTCACAAACTTTTGGGCTCAGCTGAAGCCTTGTAATAGGGTAGTTGAAAACTTTGAGTCACCGTGTCATGCCTTCGTGCATGTTTTATCTTGACTTTTGTTCCAACAATTGATTTTATGTGGTCTACTTCATTGGACCAGATATATGAACCGCCTGACGACCATATTCAACACCTGAGGTCTTATATATTTTGCAAAATACCAATCATCATATACACTGGCGACTCAAAGCCAGAAACTATGGCGGGCTATTAAACCCGAATACTCCCAGTCTCATAGCCACAACTATTGTAAATTATTCATGCTGGCGACTTAAAGTCCAAAACCAGGGCAGGTGACAACCCAAAGATCATAGTCTCATAACCACGACTCTTTGAAATCAAAACATACTGGCGACTTAAAGTCCAAAACCAGGGTGGGTTACAACCCAAAAATACTCAAACAGGAGAATCATAACCCGGAGCCTCACGGACTGGGTAATCAAAATTTGCACAAAAGAAAAATCTTAAAGAATATCAGAAAAAAAATCAAAAAGAGAGATACAACAAAACGCAAATCTTTGCTAGGCCGTCTTCCAAGACAGGACCAAACAAGTTGGCTCACAGACCTTGTGCTTTCAAGGCCGCACAGCCGTTGAGTTTATCCTAGCTCACTGTAAGCCGGCTCTCACGTGACACAAGCCGTCGTTTTAACCTTAAAAAGTTTAGGGTCTTAAAAAAGATTAACTGCTAAGAGTTTGGCAGGTCACCTGGCGGAGTAGCAAGTTGCAAACAGGCAGGATAACTCATAATTTGGCGTCTCATGCCTAGTCAAGAGGGTATGAAAGCTAAACCCGGTGGGTTGGAAGCCCCCAAGTGACCTTATGACCAATTAATAAAGACTCAGATACACAGAAATGAAATGATAGAGGCCCTGAATTTTTCAGGGATACCGACTTTATTATATTGATCATAAAAGATATATACATTGACAAATGTATGTACAAAGACGAGAGTCGGTGGCTCAGGTGTAGTAAGGCCGAAGATGAGCAATATTCCATGGCCGGCGGGTCTCCTCCTCCGACATGCGTGAATCCTTGTGTCCTCGTATATCAATGAGGTAATAAGACCCATTATTTACGTTTTTGCTGACCAGAAAGGGTCCTTCCCAAGCTGGTCATAACTTATGCATATCAGTCTGATCTTGAATCAGCCGGAGCACTAAGTTGCCCTCTTGAAACGCTCGAGTCTTAACTCTGCGGCTATGATAGCAACGCAAGTCTTGTTGATATATCACTGAACGACCCGCCGCAAGGTCACGCTCCTCATACAAAGCATCGAGTGCGTTTTGACGTGCTATCTCATTATCAGCTTCAACATAAGCCACCACACGGGGCGAGTCATGAAGGATATCACTTGGAAGAACCGCCTCTACACCATAGACCATGAAGAAAGGCGTATAGCCTGTTGACCTGTTGGGGGTGGTATTGATACTCTAGAGCACTGAAGGTACCTCCTCAACCCAACAACCCGGCGTTCGTTTCAAAGAAACCATAAGCCGGGGCTTGATTCCTCTCAAAATTTCTTGGTTAGCCCTCTCAGCTTGACCATTAGACTGTGGATGAGCCACAGAAGAAACATCAAGACGAATATGCTCTCGTTGACAGAACTCCTTCATAGCACCCTTAGACAAATTAGTGCCATTTATCAGTGATGATACTATGAGGGTAACCAAAACGGAAGATCATTTTTATTAACAAACTAAACTGCGGTTGCTGCATCACACTTGCTAAATGCCTCTGCTTCAACCCACTTGGTAAATTTGTCAATCGACACCAAGAGGTGGGTTTTCTTATCCTTAGATCTCTTGAAAGGTCCAACCATATCAAGCCCCCAGACTGCAAATAGCCAAGTAATTGGAATCATCCTCAACTCTTGAGCCGGCACATGAGCTCGTCGAGAAAATTTCTGACATCCATCACACTTACTGACGATATCTTCCGCATCAGCATGAGCCGTCAACCAATAAAACCCATGACGAAAGGCTTTAGCCACTAAAGATTTAGAGCCGGCATGATGACCACAATCACCTTCATGGATCTCTCTTAAAATATCATGGCCCTCTTTAGGAGAAACACAACGTTGGAACATGCCTGTCACACTGCATCGGTGTAACTTGCCATTGACAATAGTCATAGACTTAGACCTCTTGGTGATTTGTCTTGCCAAAGTTTCATCCTCAGGTAACTCGCCCCGGGTCATATAAGCCAAGTAGGGAAGCATCCAATTAGGAATAGCATGGAGAGCCGCCACCATTTGTGCCTCCGGGTCAGGGACAGCAAGATCTTCTTCAGACGGCAACTTGACCGAAGGATAATGCAAGACATCAAGAAATATGTTAGTAGGCACCGGCTTACGTTGAGACCCAAGCCGTCTCAAGGCATCAGCTGCCTCATTCTTCCTTTGGTCAAGATGCTCCACCTGGTAGGCTTTGAAGTGACCAGCAATATTGTCAACCGCCCGGCGATAAGCCGCCATGAGCGGGTCTTTGGAATCCCATGTGCCTGAGACTTGCTGAGCCACCAGGTCTGAGTCGCCAAAACACCTGACCCGACTTAAATTCATCTCCTTGGCCATACGATGGCCATGGAGTAAAGCCTCATATTCGGCTGCATCGTTAGTACAAGGAAACATTAGCCTTAAAACATAACAAAATTTGTCACCTCGTGGGGAAGTCAAAATAACTCCAGCCCCCGAGCCGTTCAACTGTCCGGACCCATCAAAATGAATCTTCCAATATGTGTTATCAGGCTTCTCCTCAGGCGTCTGCAACTCTGTCCAGTCATTGATGAAATCCACCAGAGCCTGAGATTTGGTAGCTGTTCTTGGCACATATTTCAAACCATGAGGTCCAAGTTCTATTGCCGACTTAGCAACCCGGCCTATGGCCTCTCTATTCTGAATAATGTCTCCTAAGGGAGCAGAGGTGACCACAGTAATAGGATGACCAAGAAAATAATGCTTCAGCTTGCGACTCGCCATGAACACCCCATACACCAGTTTCTGCCAATGTGGATACCATTGCTTGGACTCAATCAATACCTCACTGACATAATAAGCCGGCCTCTGGACTGGGTACTCCTTACCCGCCTCCTTGTGCTCCACTACAATCGCCACACTGACAGCCTTACTATTAGCCGCCACATACAGGAGCAAAGGTTCTTTCTCAATGGGAGCTGCAAGGATGGGCGGCTCAGCTAATTGCTTTTTGAGCGACTCAAACGCCTTATCAGCAGCATCACTCCAGACAAAATGATTTGTCTTCTTCATCATCTGGTATAAAGGAATTGCCTTCTCTCCCAGGCGGCTTATGAACTGGCTTAGAGCCGCAACGCGACCCGCCAAGCACTGGACATCATTGCCACACGCCGGCTTAGCCAATGAAGTGGTATCCTTGATCTTCTCCGGGTTAGCTTCAATACCCCTCTCTGAGACCAGAAAATCCAAGAGCTTGCCTGCAGGCACACAAAAAACACACTTGGCCAGGTTAAGCATCATCTTATAGACCCGGAGATTGTCAAAAGTCTCCCTTAGATCATCCAGGAGAGTCTCCTTCTTTCTGGATTTGACCACAATATCATCTACATAAGCATGCACATTACGCCCAATCTGACTGTGAAAACAATTCTGAACATAGCGTTGATAAGTCACCTGAGCACTCTTAAGCCCAAAAGGCATAGAAACATAACAGAAGGCTCCAAAAGGGGGGATAAAAGATGTCTTCTCTTGGTCCTTAACTGCCATCTTAATCTGATGATAACCAGAATAAGCATCCAGAAAACATAAACTCTCACAACCCACCGTAGCATCAATAATCTGGTCAATACGAGGGAGAGCAAATGGATCAGCTGGACAAGCTTTGTTAAGATCTGTGTAGTCAACACACATATGCCAAGTGCCATTCTTCTTAAGCACCAGCACCGGGTTAGCCAACCACTCCGGGTGAAAGACTTCCACAATAAACCCGGCTGCCAACAGCCGGGCCACCTCTTCTCCAATGGCCTTATGTCGTTCTTCATTGAAACGACAAAGAAACTACTTGACCGGCTTAAATTTAGGATCCATATTAAGAGTGTGCTCAGCGAATTCTCTTGGTACGCCCGACATGTCAAAAGGTTTCCATGCAAAGATGTCCCGATTCTCGCGGATGAACTCGATGAGCGCGCTTTCCTATTTAGGATCCATGTTAGCCCCCACTGTGAACTACTGAGATGAGTTGCCAGGGACAAAGTCAACCTGCTTAGTATCATCAGCCGACTTAAACTTCAACAAAGGGTGTTGCTCAATGGTGGGCTTCTTCAAAGGGATCATATCATGCGGGTCAACATTATCCTTATAAAATTTAAGCTCCTCCGTGGCGCAAGCCGACTCAGCATACGCAGCATCTCCTTCCTCACATTCCAATGCAACTTTTTGATCACCATGGACCGTAATAGTACCCTTACACCCTGGCATTTTAAGCTATAAATAAACATAACAAGGCCGGGACATAAATTTGGCATAAGCCGGCCGTCCAAACAAGGAATGATAAGGGCTCTTGATCTTAACCACTTCAAACCATAATGTCTCTGCTCAGTAATTGTAGTCATCACCAAAAGCCACTTCCAGGGCAATTTTTCCAACAGGATATGACGACTTACTGGGTACCATGCCATGAAAAATTGTAGAAGACGGCTTAAGCTCCTTATCAGTTAAGTTCATCCGGCGAAAGGTATCATAGTAAAGGATATTGATATTGCTGCCACCATCCATAAGTACTTTAGTGAATTTATAACCCCCAACCTGAGGGGCTACCACCAACGCTAGTTGACCCAGATTGTCAACCTGGGGCGGGTGATCCTCTCGACTCCATGTGATTGGTTGCTCTGACCATCTCAAGTATTGAGGTACCGCCGGCTCAATTGCACTGACCGCGCGCTTATGAACCTTCTGATCTCGTTTGCAAAGGCTTGTGGTGAAAACATGATACTGGCCACTATTAAGCTACTTTGGGTTACTCTGGTATCCGGAATGATGTTGTTGGTTACCCTGACCAAACTGTTGGTTATAACCACCCTGGTTACCTTGTCCTTGATACCCAGAACTTGAACCTCCACCACCAAAGCCAGGGCCCTGTGAGCCAGATCCTGACATGCCAGGAGGGCCATTATTGTTGCCATGATTCTGGTTGAAGTTGGAATTCCTGTACTCTCGCATTATGAAACAGTCCTTCCAAGCATGAGTCACCCGTTTATTAGGCAGGCTGTGTTTTGTGCAAGGTTCGTTCATCATCGCCTCAATATTAAAGTTCTTCCCTCCAAAGGCCGGCTTACCATTGCCATTACGGCACTGGTTTTTATATCCGGTGTTGGTATTAGCTACAAGATCTGACCCGCCATCGGGCTGTCTGTGCTTACCACCGTTACCCTGGTTGTTATCATTATGCCATGTCACGTTCTGCTGCTGACCCTTACCATTGCCACCCTTCTTTCCCTTGTTGGATTTTTCATCATCAGATCCAGGATCTTTGGTGGTATCAGAGTCAGCATACTTAATGAGAGCCGCCATGAGCTCTCCCATGTCATTACAATGATGCTTAAGCCGCCCAAGCTTCTGCTTAAGGGGGGTGAAATGACAGTTCTTCTCCAAGACCAGAACCACCTGACCCGCCGCAATACTGTCTGAAGAGTGCATAATAGCTAAGACCCGCCAGACCCAATGATGAGCCGACTCATCCTCACGCTGCACACAGTTATCAAGATCGATAATCGTCAAAAGGTTGCTTGCACGTTCCTTTAAAATTCTTAATGAACCGTGATTTCAACTCTGCCCAAGAATTGATGGAGTTGGCAGGTAATCCTTTTAACCAGGTCCGAGCTGGCCCATCCAACATCATAGTAAAGTACTTAGCACACACATCATCATTGACATCCAACATCTCCATGGCTAACTCATAACTCTCAATCCAGGCCTCAGGGGGGAGATCAGCTGTTTAGTTAGCCACCTTGCGAGGACCCTTAAAATCCTTAGGCAAGCATTCATTACGTAAAGCTGGTACTAAACAAGGCACTCCAACAGATCTGGAAATTATACCAGCTCCTACTGACATCGAAGGGGTCACCGGAGGCTGCTGATAAGCCCCGAGCTGAGCCACCGTTGCGGCCTCCGCCTCTCAGCGTGCTCGGGCATCATCCACAATCGCCTGAGCATGAGTAAGGGGTAGGTTATTCCCATGGGGCGGGTCATCTTGATTTGGCCGACGTCGTCGCTCGCTACTGGAAATCGTCGGCGACTCAACGCGCCGGCTATAACTGCGGCTTGGGAGGGCCATCGAATGCACCCTCTCATGACTATGTGTATATTTCTCCTGCTGCGCAACCGCTGTTTGCAAGAGCTCAATTGTGTTCCGCGCCTCAGCTGCAAAAGGTGTCTCATCCATGATAGGGATTGCATTGAGCCGGGTAGCCACTGCTATCATGTTATCCACTGGGTTGGAATAATGACTAGATGGGGTGGAGAAATGCCGGGGTGGGGTTTGATCCCTACGGGTTGGGTCTGGCAATTGGGGCTGAGCCGCCGCCCCGCTTTCTGGGATTTCAGCCGCCCGGGCTGTGCCTGGCAGGTTACTTGGCCCTGCACCAGGCGTGTTAAAGAGATTCCGCGCCTCATATTGTGCAGGCAGACGGGTTTGATACCTCCTTCGAAGAGCTGCATTAGAGGCATTTTGATCCAAACTTAAGCGAAAAGCCTCCACCATGATACGCTGTGACTCAGCATCCATCTTTGCTCATTCCTCTGCCATCCTGATGTTCTCTGCATTAAAATCCTCCTGGGATTTGGCCACCTCATCCCGCACCTTTGCAACTTCCGCATTATGCTATGCTTGATTCGCCGCAGTAACCTCTGTGGCTAACAGAGCCATCAAAGTGCCCAAGAGCTCAGATAAAACTTGAGCCGGCGGCCAAACTGAGCCGCTCGCCCCAGCTGTCGTAGCAGCAGTTGAACCGGATGTCATAGCAGCTGCCGTTGATGAGTTTACCATTGGTTGCGTACCAGCCATAAAAATAGCGGCCCTGCTCGGCGGCTCATAAGGGTCCAGAATACTGTCACCATCGGAATAGCCCCCAAGCCCACCATCCTGAAGCTGATAGATTGACCCGGTTTCTCCGGTCGAGGACTCATCACCTGAATAGATGGCCGTCTCTCCACCAGATGCAGAACCTTCCTCAAGATCCGCCCCATGAACAAAGCCAATGAAAACGTGCTTCCGGCCGGGTTGAACCCAGGCGGGTCACGCGCGCTGAGCCATCTCGACGATGTCGGTGCAGGTGTCCGGCTCAGGCTCTGACTCGCTGATCTTGCCGATGAAGACGTGAATTCCACCAAAGGGGACCCGGTACCCGTACTCAATTGAGTCGGCCTTAGGGCCCCAGCCAGCATCGTCGATGTAGACCTTGCCACGGCAACTCTTAGTCATCTGGCCCACGGTGTATCCTTCGATCCCTGAGAAGTTGCCCTTCAAGAACTCGAAACCATCGTGCTCTAGCCCCATGGTGGGCGCCAACTGTCGTGGATTTAACACGGCAGATGTCCTTGTGAAAGGACTTAGGTGTGGAGCCATCGCAACGTAGGTTAGCTCGAAGGGGTTGAACGGGACAAAGGACACAAGGTTTAACCAGGTTCAGCCCCTCACAATGAGGTAAAAGCCTACTGCTGCTTTTGTTGACTATAAATTGAATATCGATTACAAGGGAGTGGAATCGCTTGACCTAGCTCTCGATCAATCCTTTTCTTTTCCTCCTTCAACCCACTGCCGGGTCTCGCCTTTATATACATAGGTCGAGGCCCGAGGCTTACAAGAGTCCAAGCCGGATCACACAACATGACCAACTCGGTTTCTAAATCACCTTGCCTTACTAGGCAAGTCACCATCTGGCGGCTCACACCTCCGAACCTTGGGCCTTCAACAGGCCTACCTCATAAGCCGCCACTAGTCTTCACGTCTTCTCAGGCCCATAAAAGCCTTTCATCATTGAGTCACCAACAGTGTGACCCGGCCCCTCCTGGGCGAGATATACCGCGGGATTATATCCCCAACACCCTTCCTTAATGGAAATTGAAATCTAATGTTTCCTTCTTTCATATCAATAATTGCACCAATCGTTCTAGGGAAAGGTCTACCAAGAATAATAGGACATGTAGGATTGCAATCTATGTCATGCACAATAAAATCTACGGGCACATAATTCCTATTTGCAACAACAAGAACATCATTAATCCTTCCCATAGGTTTCTTAATAGTGGAATCCGCTAGATGCAAATTTAAAGAACAATCATCAAATTCACGGAAACCTAGCACATCACATAAAGTTTTTGGAATCGTGGAAACGCTAGCACCCAAATCACACAAAGCAAGTCACTCATAATCTTTAATTTTAATCTTAATAGTAGGTTCCCACTCATCATAAAGCTTTCTAGGGATAGAAACTTCCAACTCAAGTTTTTCTTCAAAAGATTTCATCATAGCATCAACGATATGTTTAGTAAAAGCTTTATTTTGATTGTAAGCATGCGAAGAATTCAACATGGATTGCAACAAGGAAATACAATCTAGGAAAGAACAATTATCATAACTAAAGTCCTTGAAATCCAAAAGAGTGGGTTCATCGCTACTTAAAGTTTTGACCTCTCCAATCCCACTTTTATCAATTTTTGCATTAAGATCATTAAACTTTGAATCATTGGGACGCCTTCTAGCTAAAGTTGACTCATGTCTAGTCCCATCTTTATTAAGATTTATATTATAAGACAAAGATTCAATAGGAGTCACACCAATCACTTTAAGATCTTCATCATTATTCTCACAAAAACTAGAAGAACACGCTTTTACAAACCAATCTCGCTTAGCACGCATCCTAGTGGTTCTTTCTTTACACTCATCAATAGAAATTTTAATAGCTTTCAGAGATTCATTAATATCATGCTTGGGTAGCATAGATCTAATTTTCAAAGAATCAATGTCAAGAGAAATTCTATCAGCGTTCCTAGCCAAATCATCGATCTTGAGCAAGTTTTCTTCAACCATAGCATTGAAATTCTTTTGAGAATTAATGAAATCTTTAATATTATTCTCAAGATCAGAGGGTATTTTATTATAATTTCCATAAGAACTGTTGTAAGAATTACCATAATTATTAGAGGAATTACTAGGAAACGACCTAGGGTTGAAATTACCTCTATACGCGTTATTACCAAAATTGTTCCTACCAACAAAATTCACATCCATTGATTCATTAGTATTATCAATCAAAGTGGACAAAGGCATATAATTAGGATCAATAGGAGCACTCTTACTAGCAAACAGTTTCATAAGTTCATCCATCTTTCCACTCAAAGTATTAATTCCTTCAATCACATGCACTTTTTTACTAATGGAAGATCTTTCGGTATGCCTTTGAGAATAATTTGCCATAATATTATCTAGGAGTTTAGTAGCTTCTCCTAATGTAATTTCCATAAAAGTATCACCCGCGGTGGAATCTAAAAGATTTCTAGATGCAAAGTTCAATCCGGCATAAAATTTTTGTATGATCATCCATAAACTTAAACCATGAGTAGGGCAATTTCTTATCACCAATTTCATCCTCTCCCAAGATTGTGCAACATGTTCATGATCAAGTTGCTTAAAATTCATTATGTCGTTCCTAAGGGAGATGATTTTAGCAGGAGGAAAGTACATGGAAATAAAAGCATCTTTACACTTGTTCCATGAATCAATACTATTTTTAGGCAAAGATGAAAACCAAGTTTTAGCACGATCTCATAGTGAGAACGGAAATAGCTTAAATTTAACAATATCATTATCCACATCTTTTTTCTTTTGCATATCACACAACTCAACGAAAGTATTTAGATGGGATGCGGCATCTTCACTAGGAAGGACGGAAAATTGATCTTTCATACCAAGATTCAGCAAAGCGGCATTAATTTCATAAGATTCCGCACTAGTGGCAGGAGCAATTGGAGTACTAATAAAATCATTATTATTAGTATTGGAAAAGTCACACAATTTGGTATTTTCTTGAGACATCGTGACAAGGCAAACGATCTAACAAACGAGCAAACAAAAAGCAAACGAAAAAGACGAACGAAAGAAGGGCGAATAAAATGACAAATCTTTTTGTGTTTTTCTGAAAACATTTTAGAAGTGGGGGAGAAGAAAATGAGAGGTAAATGGAAAATAATGTAATGCAAGATATGAGAGTTTATGGTGGGTAATTGGTAGGGTTGATGTAGAACCTCCCCGACAACGGAGCCAGAAATTCTTCCTGCTACTTCTTGAGCTTGTGTTGATTTTTTCCTTGAAGAGGAAAGGGTGATGCAGCAAAGTAGAGATAAGTATTTCCCTCAGTTAAGAACCAAGGTATCAATCCAGTAGGAGGCACAAGCAAGTCTCCAATCTATGCACCTGCACAAACTAACAAACACTTGCACTCAACGCGAAAAAGGGGTTGTCAATCCCTTCACGGTCTCGAACAAGAGTGAGATCTAATAGAGATAGGTATAAAAGATTACTAAAACGTAAAACAAAGTAAAAACAACTAAATTGCAGCAAGGTATTTTTGGGTTTTTTGATTTATAGATAAGAAAATATATGATGGAAAATAGACCCCGGGGCCATATGTTTCACTAGAGGCTTCTCCCTTGAAAGAAAATAATACGGTGGGTGAACAAATTATTGTCGACCAATTGATACAAAAGCGCAAAGTTATGACGATATCCAGGGAAATGATTATGAATATAGGCATCACGTCCGTGTCATGTAGACCGAAATGATTCTGCATCTACTACTATTACTCCACACATCGATCGACTCCTGCCTGCATCGAGAGTATTAAGTTCATAAGAACAGAGCAATGCCTTAAGTAAGATGACATGATGTAGAGGGATAAACTCAAGCAATATGATGAAAACCCCATCTTTTTACCCTTGATGGCAACAATACAATATGTGCCTCGCTACCCCTACTGTCACTGGGTGAGGACACTACAAGATTGAACCCAAAACTAAGCACCTCTCCCATTGCAAGAAAAACCAATCTAGTTGGCCAAACCAAACCGATAATTCGAAGAGAAATACAAAGATATTTAATCATGCATAAAAGAGTTCACAAAAGACTCAAATAATATTCATAGATAATCTGATCATAAATCCACAATTCATCGGATCTCGACAAACACATCGCAAAAGAATATTACATTGGATAGATCTCCAAGAATATCGAGGAGAACATTGTATTGAAGATCAAAGAGAGAGATGAAGCCATCTAGCTACTAACTATGGACCTGTAGGTCTATGGTAAACTACTCACGCTTCATCAGAAGGGCAGCAAGGTTGATGTAGAGGCCCTCCATGATCAAATCCCCCTCCAGCAGGGTGCTGGAAAAGGCCCCAAGATGGGATCTCATGGGAACAGAGGCTTGCGGCGGTGGAAAAGTATTTTGGTGGACGCTTCTGTTGGTTTGGGAATATTTGGGAATTTATAGCTCAAGAATTAGGGTTGGAGGACTCCCAAGGAGCCCACAAGCCAGGGAGGCGCGCCCACCCCTAGGGCGCGGCCTCAGGGCTTTTGGTTCCCTTGGGACTCTTCTGGCCCCCTCTCCAAGCTCCGTGGATGTCTTCTGGTCAAAGAAAAATCATCGTAAAGTTTTATTCCGTTTGGACTTTGTATGATATTCCTTTTCTGTAAAACTGAAAAACAAGGAAAAAACAAAAACTGGCACTGGGCTCTAGGTTAATAAGTTAGTCCCAAAAATAATATAAAATAGCATATTAATTCATATAAAACATCCAAAATAGATAATATAATAGCATGGAACAATAAAAAATTATAGATACATTGGAGACGTATCACCAGCTTCACCCAATCTAACCCCAACCCCAACAGATAGTAACCCAGTTCTAGTTGACACATCACCATCTCCACCACAGAGCTCCCAAACAAGAGCAGTTAGTAAGGCAGCTCCAGTGCCCAAAGCGCCAGTACTACCACGGCGAACCCCAACTGCACTAGTTAGTACACCTATTCCTGTGGACGAAGCACAACCAGCCATTCGTAGTTTAGCATCTATCACATTTGATGTTGTTAAATCCTATGTGCGTATCTTCCCATCATGGAAATATTATACTTAAGATGAAGGAAAATGCCAGTTGCAGGTGTTCGTCCAGGAGTTATGTGTAAGTAATGTTATTCATGGGAATTACTTTGCTTTGTCCCATACATTCTACCTCCATGCTGGTTATAATACAACAAATGTTCCCATTTTTCTCTATAGAGAAGGACCGATTTGGAAACTCAGGATGAGGTAACATGTGCTAATACCTCTGCTATCTTCAAGAATGCTTGGTGGCAGTATCGGAATTACGTAAAGAAAACATACTTCACTTGCAAAGAAACTCATCAAATTCGCTTACGTTCTCCTGAGACACATTTACGGGACGATGACTGGGAACGCCTTGTTCTGTACTGGTCCCGAACCAAGAATGTGGTAAGGTCTATGAGCTCATTTTTATTTTTAAGTACTATATGCCTGCATCTTACTGTACTCTGTTCGTGTAGAACAAGTGCTTAAACCTGAAGAACAATTGTTCTCATTTAAGATTCCATTGCTATGGTGCATACTGCTTTGCTCTTGTATCACTGTATTTACTCATACAAACTTATTTTTAAACTAAAGGATCCAATCAAAACTCCAATGGCACAACAGGTATGTTTAAGCATGTTTCTTTAACAGGTTTGCTCTTCTAAATTGCTCTGTTGATTTCAATTTCAATTGTGTATACAGTTGACTTCTCATATCATGCACATTACTAGCATCACTACAGAGCCAATAGTGTTGTTGTACATGTATACCCATGGTACCCATCAGAAATCTTGTTGTGCCATGTAGTTGCCCACACTTGTATTCTTTCAATGTTGCTTTGTCTTGAACTAATATGATTTGAATCGTGTCTCTATTTTGATTTGGCAAGACAATGCAGTGACCATAGGACATAGATATATGTTTGTTTGATGCTTTTATTATGTACTACTTGGCAATAGAAGACTTGGTAGTTTAATCATGTCCACCTTACTACTGAATTGGTTCAGCGAAATGAGTTTCATATACTACATGCTAAACCTGTTATGTGTCTGCTTGTTTCTTCTTTTAGAATGCTGATAGAATATTGGGGAAGAGTACCTTATTAAGCAATGGTAAAGGAAGTAATGCAGATAAGGTTCAGGATAGTGAGACATCCTTGTTGGTCTCCAACAAATCTGATAAAATAGCTAAGGAAAACTATCTTGAAGACAGTGAGACAACCCCAAAGTCCTGTCTGGGTGTAGGGTTTGAGTTACTGGCCACTACTGCTGGCACAAGCTCTTCGAACTCACTGTCAGAATTAGTTCGGTTTCTTGAGGTTCAACTACAAGCTGAAAGACAACGATCAGCTGTGCTGCGACAAGAAGCCGAAGGACTGCAGAAGTCCCTGGAGAATTCAGATGCATACTTTCTAGTGCAACAGCAAGCGTTGGAGGATTTTAGCGCCAAACAAGAGAAAATTAATAAGCTTGCTAGGCTTATTGCCCGCATGGTCGATACCCAGGATAACGTTTCTTGAGCTCTTCTGAAATTGTTTCAGTTATGGATTTGTTTTGTGTCGCGTTTATTTCCACTGGTGGCCAATTTAGATGGCCAGTGTATGTAATATGCTGCTTTGTTCCCTATATTTGCACTGGTGGCGAACTTTGATGCCCAGTGGATGTAATATGTGTAATAGTCGTAATAGCCTAGCGTTAGTTGCTTGCTTATTTATTTCCTTACTGTCTTGTTTAGTTGTTTGCTTGTAGTCACTGCAGTTCTTTTTCCGTGTTTTTCTAGTGGCCACAATAACCTACTTTTTATAAGTAGGCCACAATAACCATGGGCAACATACGGACCGTTGTAACCATGGTCCTGCTACCTGCTGTAGTGACCATGGGCCTCCTGCGGGCCGTAGGATCCATGGGCCTTCTACGGGCCGTATAATCAATGGGCCTTCTACGGGCCGTATGATCGATTGGCCAAACATGGGCCGTACTATTCGTGGACCAATAAAGGTCTGCAAAATGGGCCGTAAACGGGCTAGAGTGGAAATTGTCTGTTTATGGCCCGACCATAATGGGCCGTTAATAGGCCGAAATGTATAACAGGCTTAATTCTATCGACAGGCATCACGAGTCGTTAATGGGACGTATTTGATGATGCTATGAAAACAGCCCAACGGGTTAACGGGCCATAAACGGGCTGACTGTAACCACAGGCTAAATTTGGCCCACAAGCGGAACAGGCCAGTAATGGACCGTAAGTAACCGAATGCTGGAAATGAGCTCAAAAATAAATGGGCCCTTAGAAGGCCAAAAGTTAACACTGGCTGGAAACAGCCCAACCGAATAATGGGCCGTTAATGGGCCTAGAGTTACAAAGGGCCTCATATGGGCCGAAAGACGTCATGGGCCATACATTGGCCGGAAGTTACAATGAGTTGGAATCATATTGGACGGCCCAGATGATGCTACTGGGCCTAATTCGGATAGGCCATAACAGGCCGTGCGTTAGCAGGCTGTAAATGGGCTATATGCGAACAAGCCGTTAACAGGCTTTTCGTGGGCCGGCCCGCTACCTTTTAACCAAGTCAAACAGGCCGATCTTTTCACCTGAATGGGCCTTTGTTGGGCCGTGCCACATGTCAACGTATCATAGGTGCCTCCCGTCCAATGAGTGGATGCCATCTGTCCCAACGCTGAGCCGACACGTGGTTCCTCTGGCCATTGAGAATTTTACATGTGGAAAATCCCCATTGGTCCGGGCTGTTAATAGGTTATCGGATCCAAACCGGAACCCGATAGGTTAATGGCGAGCCGTTACGATGGATGTCACGTGTCGGTTACCCTTGACAAAAGCACTTCCATGACGTGCCATTTATCATCATGGAAGTGGACACTTCCGTGATGATAATTTTGGTATTGTCATGGAACACTTCTACGACAGCACAGGTATGACTATCTTGATTCTGTCATAAAATCGTCATGGATGTACATGCATGACAGAAAACATGACCTACTGTGACAAACATGTATCATCACGGAAGTGGTTTTTTTGTAGTGTATAGAGATGGTAATACATGGGAGGTACTAGTGAATAATTGTGGTTTAGTAATAATATTGGTGTTAAGGTTTGTGATTCCCTAAGGATGCACGTATAGTCTCTCGTTATGCTAAGAAGTTGGAGCACGATTTATTATTGAGTGTCTTCCTTTGCGTGAAGGTCAGGGCGCGCGATGGTTAACTCCTACCAATCTCCCCCCCCCCCCCCAGGGGCATGCGTAATAGTACTTTGCTTTGATGGCTAATAGACTTTCGCAATAAGTATGTGATTTCTTTATGACTAATGTGAGTCCATGGATTATACGCACTCTCACCTTTCCACAATTTGCTCACCTCTTTGGTACCGTGCATTGCCCTTTCTCACCTCGATATGTGGTGCAAACTTCGTCGGTGCATCCAAGCCTCGTGATATGATACACTCTATCACACATAAGCCTCCTTATATCTTCCTTAAAACAGCCACCATACCTACCTATTATGGCATTTCCATGGCCATTCCGAGATATATTGTCATGCAAGTTCCACCGTTCCGTTTATTATGATACACATCATCATTGTCATATTGCTTTGCATGATCATATAGCTGACATAGTATTTTTGGCTCAGCCAATGTTCATCATTTTTTATACATGTTACGCTAGAGCATTGCACATCCTGGTACACTGCCAGAGGCATTCATATAGAGTCATATTTTTTTCTAGTATCGAGTTGTAATTTGGAGTTGTAAGTAAATAGAAGTGTGATGATCATCATTATTCATTATTAGAGAATTGTCCAAGTTAGGAAAAAAAAGAGGCCAGAAAGAGCCCAGAAAAAAGAGGCCAAAAAGAGCACACCAAAAAAATGAATGAGAGAAAAAGAGAGAAGGGGCAATGTTACTATCCTTTTTCCACACTTGTGCTTCAAAGTAGCACCATGTTTTTCATATAGAGAGTCCCCTATGTAGTCGCTTTCATATAGTAGTGGGACTTTTTCATTATAGAACTTGGCTTGTATATTTTGATGATGGGCTTCCTCAAATGCCCGAGGTCTTCTAGAGCAAGCAATTTGGATGCACACCCACTTAGTTTTCAGTTTGAGCTTTCATACACTTATAGCTCTCAGTGCATCTATTGCATGGCAATCCCTAGTCCTTGCATTGACATCAATTGATGGGCATCTCCATAGCCCGTTGATTAGCCTCGTCAATGTGAGACTTTCTTCCTTTTTTGTCTTCTCCATATTAATCTCTACCATTGTATTCTATTCCACCCATAGTGCTATATCCATGGCTTGCGCTCATGTATTGTGTGGGGGTTGAAAAACCTGAAGCACATTAAAAAGTATGAACCAATTGCTTGGCTAACACCGGAGTAGTGCATGATTTATATTTTGTGTTAAGAAGATGGAGCATGACAAGGCTATATGATTTTGTAGGGATACCGTTCTTTAGCATTTTTTTGAAAGACATTATTGTTTGTTTGTATGCCTGAGTATTGATGTTTTTATGTCAAATTATAGGCTATTGCTTTGAACCATTCGGATCTAAGTATTCATACCATAAAAGAAAGATTACATGATAGACATGTTAGGTAGCATTCCACATAAAAAATTCTGTTTTTATCATTTACCTACTCGAGGACGAGCAGGAATTAAGCTTGGGGATGCTTGATATGTCTCCAACGTATCTGTAATTTTTGATTATTCCATGCTATTATAGTATCAATCTTGGATGTTTTATATGCAATTATATATAATTTTTTGGAACTAACATATTAACCTAGTGCCAAGTGCTGTTTTTTTGCCAATTTTTGGTTTTCCAGGAAATTAGTACCAAACGAAGTCCAAACGCTATGAAAATTTTTGACGATTTTTTTTGGACAACAGAGACCGTTGAAGCTTCGGGAGGAGACCAGAAGGGAAACGAGGAGATGGCAAGGCAACAGGGCGCGCCCAGGGGGGTAGGCGTGCCCTGATGCCTTGTGGACCCCTCGTGGCTCCGTCTGACCTAATTCCACGTCTATAAATTCTCTAAAATTAGGAAACCAATAGAGAGCCACCCAAAATACATTATCCTCCCCCGCAAGTTTTTGTTCTCCCATGATCCCATCTGGAGGCCTTTTCCGGTACTCTTACGGAGGGGGAATCGATCACGGAGGGCTTCTACATCAACCTTGCTGCCCTTCCGATGATGTGTGAGTAGTTTACCACATACCTACTGGTCCATAGCTAGTAGCTAGATGGCTTCTTCTCTCTCTTTGATCTTCAATACAATGTTCTCCTCGATGTTCTTGGAGATCTATTCAATGTAATCTTCTTTTGCGGTGTGTTTGTTGGGATCCGATGAATTGTGGGTTTATGATCACACTATTCATGAAAATTAATTGAGTCTTCTCTGAATTCTTTTATGCATGATTATTATAGCTTTGTATTTCTCACCAATCTATCTGTTTGGTTTGGCCAACTAGTTTGATTTATCTTGCAATGGGAGAGGTGCTTTGTAATGGGTTCAATATTGCGGTGCTCTATATCCTAGTGCGAGTAGGGTACGAGACACGTATTTGTATTGTTGCCATTAAGAAGAAAACGACGGGGTTTATTCATATTGATTGGATTTAGTTTCTCTACATCATCTCATCTTGCTTAAGGCATTAGTTCGTTTTTATGAACTTAATACTATAGATGCATGCTGGATAGCAGTCGATGGGTGGAGTAATAGTAGTAGATGCAAGCAGGAGTCGGTCTACTTGTCTCGAACATGTTTCCTATTTACATGATCATTGCCTTGAATATCGTCATAGCTATGCGCTTTTCTATCAATTGCCTAACAGTAATTTTTTTACCCACCGTATGCATTTGTTCAAGAGAGAAGCCTCTAGAGAAAACTATGGCCCACGGGTCTACTTTTATCATATATAAAATCCAAAAATACCTTGCTGCAAATTATTTACCGTTTATTTTTTTTTGTGTTTTATTTTATCTATCTATGACTACAAGATTTGATCCTTGCAAATAACCACCGAGGGGAATGATAGCCTCCTTTGGGTGCAAGTATTTGCTCTTTTGTGTGAAGGTGTTGTTAATGAGGTTTCGCGTGGTTCTCCTACTGGATTGATAACCTTGGTTCTTAACTGAGGGAAATACTTATCCCTACTGTACTGCATCATCCTCTTCTCTTCGAGGAAATCCTAACACAGATCACAAGTAGCTGGGTGATCATAAGTACGTTGTTTGTTCAAGTAAGAATAGTACCTTAGGACTGGTCCACCCACATAACAACTTATCAAAGCATTAAAGGCGAATCGAGAAATCATGATGAAGTTAACCAAAAAAATGCCCATGTGTCTCTGAGAACGCTTTGCTCACTATAGGAAGTACTTCCGGCTTGTCCTTTGCAATAAAAGGATTGGGCCGCCTTGCTGCACCCTGTTACTTTGGTTACTTGTTACTTGCTACGAATTATCTTTCTATCAAACTATCTGTCACAACTACTTTACAATAATTTTAGATAATACCATGCTGAAAACCACTTATTGATTGCTTCTACTCCTCGTTGGGTTTGATACTCTTACTTATCGAAAGGACTATGATTGATCCCCTGTACTTGTGGGTCATCAACCAACTATAGCCAACAAGCTAAGAAGGCTATGGGTGGCATGTGTTGTAAATGTTTGTTTTATGAATTATCCCCAAAGGGAATTATGATGCATAAATGAGAACGCCAACAAAGTGGGCATGAAGAGACTAACTTTATAAATTAAAGGGCATGTGCAGCACACACGCACACCAAAAATGCCGGCCAGGCTGAATTTGGCATAAAAAAACCAACACAGGCATTCGAAAACACACATGAACATAGCTGGGCATGTCGCTGCACTTACTTCTCGACGCGGTGTGCCTGGGAATTCGACTGGGGCCTAGCGTCATGTGTTATTACATAAGCCCAATGGATGATGCACCTCATCGAATGCTTTAGGCCTGAGTTGTCGTCGGGGTCGATGGTTCATTTAACATTGGATAAGGTCGCGTGTGTTGGCTGCTGGATTAGGCCTTCACTACCCGACTATGCAAGGAGGGAAACGTGGAGTCGACCGAGGGAAATGGATGTGTTGAGCCACTCGTCACACTGGGTGGTCAAACAATAAAGCCCAGACACCTTCAGCGAACAATTTCACCCGTATGGAAGCAACCGGGCTACCTAGCGATGACACCTCTACATGCATGAAACCAACAAAATCGCATGTTCTCATCCATTGGTTTATTGACCACCTCATAGTCGTCATGAACACATTCTTGCACAAGACATGGGGTGCAAACATAATGTCTCAAAAGCCGACATAGCAGCTTAGCCGTCAAACTTCATTGAATGCCTCGGTTAGTGGGATGTAAAGAAGAGGAGGATGGGAAGAGAAGAAGGCAACTAACTACTCATTTATTACTCGAGGGACTACATTATTTTGTTTGATACTCTACATATGACTTGGTCATTGCCACCTATTTTTACTTCTAAGAGAAACAATGGAAGAACTACATTAAAGCAAAAAACACCCCCACCGTGGAGCTGGGTACATTCTCCGGTGTGGACGATGTAGGCTGGAGTCGTCTACCAACCCGGCATCAGGCACCCATTTTCACTTGTGCGCCAAAGTCATTCCTTCCTCCAAGCTCATGTGTGCCGGGTGCACCCATGCGTCTGGGTACGAGCATGTATCTGGTGCTCTCATGGCCGGCTTCAACACGGTCTATCCTTGCCTAGTAAGCGATATCAAGCGGTTGCTCGAGGCGTGTCATGTTAGTTTATCGTGTCCCACAGTGCTGGACCTGACATGCCCACGTGGTGCTACTGAAAGCACATCCAAACCCTTTTGTGGTTTTGGTAATTCATACAACCATACATATCCTTGAACTAATGATCTCCTTGAGTATATTTCAGGATAGTTCATTTTAGGTATGCTTGCTCCCGCAGGATTGGTTGGGATTTCCCCAAGTGAAAGGGTGATGTAGCCTAACATCAAGTATTTACCTTAGTAAGAGAACCAAGTTTATCAATCCAGTAAGAGTCACCTAGCAAACAAAGTGAGAGGTACCTGCACACAGAAAACAGAACACGCATGCCCTCAACATGGCAAGATGCTTGTCAAGCCCCTTGTCTTGCTAGTTACAAGATTAAATGCAAGTGATAAAATAATTGTTAGCAAAGTAAAATAAAATTCAATAGGGCAGCAGAGAATATATTTGTTTTTAGTAAAGGAGAATAGTCCCAGGGGGCATAGATTCACTAGTAACATCTCTCTCGAAACAAGCAAGTAGTGTGGTGAACAAATTATAGTTGGGCAGCGATTAAATTACAATATTTATATTTATGGCTATGATCATTCATGGTATAATCTATAGGCATTACGTCCGTGATAAGTAGATCGTTAATCCAACTGCATCTACTACTAATCGTGCACTCAAAGACCGCTATCCCGCATGCATCCAAAAGTATTAGGTTTACAACAAACAGAGCATTGCAATAAGAATGATGACATAATGCAGATAGTAAAAACACCAATCAATATGATGAGACACAATCATTTTATCCTTAGTAGAAACAATACAATATGTGTGTTGGCCCTTATTGTCATTGGGTTAGAGCAATGCAAGATTTAACCCACTACAAAGCACCACTCTGAAGAAAAACCCACCAAACTTGGCCAGAGAAGACAAATAGATAAGAGAGCATGTAAAGCTATTTAATTATATAACAAGAAAAGCTTAGAACATTCAATTGTATTCAATGAAAAATTTGATCATAAAGTGTCAATTCATCATATCTCAACACACACACCACTGATTACATCAAATCGATCCCAGTCATGGGAGGCAGCTCACGGGAACATGGTATTGAAGATACATAAGAGAGAGAGAGAGAGAGAGAGTCATATAACTACTACTATGGACCCAAAGGTCCTAAGGGAACTACTGACACATGGTCATGGAGGCAGCAAGGTTGATGAAGAAGCCTCCAGCAAAGGTTTCCCCCTCCGACAGAGTGCCGAAACAGGCCCCCAGATTGGATCTTCATGAAATAGGAACTTGTTGTGGCAAAAAAATTCTTCTAAAAATATGGAAAAGGGTTTCAGAATTTATAAGAATTTATGGCGGTGGAATGGACGGACGGCTAGGGGGCGCGCCAGGTGACTGTGTGGGACCCATGTGGCTCCTCTCGTTCTCTCCCAAAGCTTCATGGGTGTGATGGCTCTATATTTTAAGCATTTTTAGAGATCATTTGTTACATGTTCTCTTCATATATTATGTCCCATTGAACCAAATAGTTGTCCATTATGCATGATTATCGGTTTTTACACTTATCCTTGTGACTATTGCACATTTAGTATTTAATTTTGTTTTCATTAGTTCTCATTGTTTTCTTATGTCCACATGTTTTTTGGAGCAACCTATGACCAAGCATGATTAAAGGACCAAGGACGGGCTCAATACTAAGGACTCATAGTACCAGACTTAGCCGTTTCGGAGAGTGAAAAAAGTCATTTTCCAAAGTATATAAAACTTGGATCTAACACCTAGTATGGTTCGGCGCTATTTATACGAACCCAATGAGCCCAAGAACATTAAATTCTGAGTTTGTATGAAGAAATGGCGGCCGATTTACCGAAAAGGGACAGAACAAAAGACGGTGTACCATACGACCGTGGCTCATCATATTTAATGAAATCAGACCCGAAAGTTGCCTCGCCAGACGTGATTCTTCACCGATTTCGTCCCCAATTGTTCCCACGAGATCCTTGTCTCATAAAGAAGGGATTGGGAGAGGATAAGGCTCATCTAGAGCCCTTGGATGCATCACATCAATGGAGGAGACCGAGGAAGCGCCCTTTATATGTGCCTCCATACCCTAGCCTCACCGCCATCTTCTCCATCATCTTGTTCATCCACAACACTATCTCCATTGCTGCTCCACCACCAGAGAAGGATAGACACACATCACAGGAAGAGGAGGAGGCTCCGCCACCATGAGCACCGGCCTTTGGCCCAGTGCCATCACGCCAGTGCCATCACCAGTGTCGTCCCCATCTCCACCACTACTGGCACAACCACCATCATCACCATCACCACCGCGCCGCCGTCATCACGAACACCACCATGCTTTGTCCCTTCACCGGCTTGATGCTGGCTTGTAACTTGTCCCTAACCTTCATGTTTATGTTTGAGTAGTTGTACTAGTTCTTGAGGATATGGTTGAATCCTATATGATTCTTGATTTGATACAATATCTTCTGTTCATGGTTCGAGTTAGTAGCCTTTGCGAATGTTGAGAGGAGCACTCAATGACATTATTGCCTTATTGCCATGAAGTATATTACTATACTAGTGAGAGTTGGGCATACTGGGGTAATTCAAGGTGACAGTAAAGCTTTGATTCCTCGCCATTGAAATTGATAGGGGATTAACAAAGAACCCTTCAAGAGGCCGCGTCCATGGGGAAACCCTTAATTATCATAGTGATAACCGGCTTGGGGAAGCTGCGGTAGTGGCGTATGTGGCATGAAGTCTAGGTTAGAGTAGAACATGTTCTGTACCCGACTCTGCCCACTTATGCATTTGATTAGTGAATAGAGGATACGATAGTTCATATCACTTGTAGTGATCGCGGAACCCTCGAGAATGCTTTACTACTCAAGCGTCATCCTAACCAACTTAGTGTCCTTTATTTCCCATTTTTACCTTCTTGTTCTTAGTTTAGTTAAATTGCTTTTTGTCTAGTTTCCCTAGCAACTTATAGAATAGGATATTTCCAAACTCCGGTTTGGGTGCGTATGTAGTTGCGTTAAGTGGCATCGTAGTTGCGAGGTTTGTGGTGTGCTACTTGTGAGCTGCATTGGGATTTTCCCCGAAAAGGAAGTGTGAAGCAATATAGTAGCGGATAGTATTCCCTCAGTAGAGGACCAAGATTATCAAACCAATAGGAGACACACACAAGAGAAAATACTTGCACCCAACACAGGCAAGAGGTTTGTTAATCCCCTTGCACTCATTTATTGCAACGGTTAAATCTAATAGTAGTAGATAGATAAATCGCAAAGTAAAATAAAAGAAATAAAATTGCAGCAAGGTATTTTTGGTTTTTGTAATAGGATTAAAATAGACCTGGGGGACATAGTTTTCACTAGAGGCTTCTCTCTCTCATAAAAATAGCATACAGTGGGTAGATAGATTACTGTAGGGCAACTGATAGAAAAGCGCATAGTTATGAGGTTATTCATGGCATGATCGTGTAAATAGGTATTATGTCTGTGACAAGTAGACCAACTCCTACCTGCATCTACTACTATTACTCCACCCATCGACCGCTATCCATCATGCATCTATGGTATTAAGTTCATGAAAAACAGAGTAACACTTTAAGCAAAATGACATAATATAGACAGAATAAAACAAAGCAATATGATTAAACCCTGCTGTTTCCCCCGTAGTAACAACAACACAATATGTGCCTCACTACCCCTTTTTTCACTGGTTGAGGACACATCAAGATTGAACCTACTACTATGCACCACTTCAACTGAAGATCCATAAATAAACTTGGCCAAAGAAAACCCATAGATCGGAAAGCATTACATAGCTATAACAATCGTACATAATAAAGTTTTGAAAAGACTCAATTACTTTCTGTGAATAATCCAATCATAAACCCACAATTCATCGGATACCAACAAAACCAAAGCGCAAAACAAGATTACATCGGATTGAACTCCAAGGAGAACATTGTATTGAAAATCAAAGAGAGAGAAGAAGCCATCTAGCTAATCACTATGGACCCATAGGTCTATGGTAAACTACTCACACATCATTGGAGCTACAACAAGGTTGATATTGATGCCCTCCGTGATCGATTCCCCCTTTGACAGAGTACCAGAAAAGGCTTCCATATGGGATCGTGGAAGAACAAAAGCTTGTGATGGCGGAATAATTGTTTCGTGTCTCTCTGGTGCTTTTAGGATTTATGGGAATTTATAGGCTGGAAATTATGGCAAACAGAGTTACATGGGGCCCAGAAGCTCAGGTGGTGCGCCCCCTGGGATCGCGTCGTGTGAGCTTGTGGCCCTCTCGTACATCTTTTGGCCTCCTACCAAAGCTTATAGGGTCCCTTTTGGTCCATAAAAAATAACCATAAAGTTTCATCATGCTTGGACTTTGTTTGGTACTTTTTTTCCATGAAACAATAAAACAGACAAAATTAGGAACTGGCACTTGGCATTGAGTTAATAGGTTATTTCCCAGAAATGATATAAAATTGCATATAAAGCATACAAAATTGATAATATAATAGCATTAAACAATAAAAAATTATAGATATGTTGTGACGTATCAGCATCCCCAAGCTCAATTCCTGCTCGTCCTCGAGTAGGTAAATGATAAAAATAGAAATTTTGATGTTGAATGCTACCTAGCATGTCTATCATGTATTGGCAAGAATGTTAGACCATAAAGAAGCTATCATATATCATTTAAGTTGGGCTAGCCTCTTTCTGTGGGTGTGCATCCAACTTGCTTGCTAATGAAGACCTCAAGCATTTGAGGAAGCCCGTCATCGTAATATACAAGCCAAGTTCTATAATGAAAAATTCCCCCTAGTATATGAAAGTGACAAATCAGGAGACTCTCTATATGAAGAACATGGTGCTATTGTGAAGCACAAGTGTGGTAAAAGGATAGTAGCATTGCCCCTTCTCTCTTTTCTCTCATTTTTTCTTTTCTCATTTTTAGAACAATTTCATGAACCTCATCCCCACATTTTGGAGGACTCATCAGTCTCCATCATTCTTTACCTCACTGGGACAATGCTCTAATAATTATGATCATCACACTTTTATTTACGTACAACTCGATGAACTAAAACAATATGACTCTATATGAATGCCTCTAGCAGTGTGCTAGGATGTGCAATGATCTAGCATAACATGTATAACAATGATGAACCATGGCTTTGCCACAAATATCATGCCAGCTCTATATGATCATGCAAAGCAATATGATGATAAACACACATGTCATAAGACAGGACGGTGGAAGTTGCATTGCAATATATCTCCAAATGGCTATGGAAATTCCATGATTGGTAGGTATGGTGTCTAGTTTGAGGAAGGATATAGGAGGCTTATGTGTGATAGAGCGTATCATATCACGGGGTCTGGATGCACCGGCGAAGTTTGCACCGACTCTCGAGGTGAGAAAGGGCAATGCACGGTACCGGGGAGGCTAGCAATATGTGCATATGTGGGAGTGCCGTATTAGTCCATGAAATCACATTACTCATAAAGAACTCATATACTTATTGTGAAAGTTTCATTAGCCCTCGAAGCAAAGTACTACTCGCATGCCCCTAGGGAGGAGGTTGGTAGGAGTTAACCATCGCGCACCCCCTATTCAAACAGCACAAAGGATTTCAATCAGACATAAAAATGCTCAAACCTCCCCACCATGCCATGATGGACACTTAAATGAGTAGTTAATAACAAGCTTTAATATCGATATTTCTACTAACCAATGCTTATGAACTAATACCCTTTCATATTACGACATCAATATAATTAAATCACATGGTTCATATTTAGTGACCTACATGAAAGTTTTTATTGTATCACTCTTATATACCTAGCATTCTTGAACTAGTCTTGTAACCCAGGCACATTACCACTTCCTATTTAATAGACTTTCAAAAAGATTTAAGTGAAGCATGAGAGTGCAATCTTTTCCATAAAATTTAACCACCACCGTGCTCTAAGAATATAGGTGAAGCACAAAAGCAACCGCATAGCTCAAAAGATATAAGTGAAGCTCATAGAGTTCTAAAAAATCATGATGAATGTGTGTCTCTCTCAAAAGGTGTGTCCAACAAACAATGATTGTGGCAAACTAACAAGCAAACAAAATAAAAATGTCGGTTTACTAAAACAGGGGTCCATTAGTACCCTGGACTTGTGCACAGGCAGTTGTAGCCCTCCGAATGGCAAGGGCTTACCGGAGGATAACTCAACCCAAGTATGAACACTTGGACACCAAGACCGTGAAGAAGACCTCCCCGCAGGTGATCGAGAAGTACTAAATTAGTACTGAAGATCAAGACTTCGGTTGCCTACAAGCTTTGCGCCGGCAAGCCAAGACCCGGCAAGCTTACCCCTAATCACTTATCAACCGCTCCACCTCATCGTCCAACTGATGGCTTGTCAAGGTTAGGTGTCGAGTAGGCGAGCGGCTTGGGGAGGATCATCAGGATGCGTGTTAGCACATCGCATGCGGATCAACTTTATTGACACCCCTCTAGTGGACGTATCGAGGAGATGGGCTTTTCCATGTCGACGGCACAGAAGGAGAGATGCTTTTTGCCAAAGGATTGCTATCAGTTCATGGTGCATTTAATGCCCTTATCCTAGTCCGACAGGATTAGATTGGATAGCATCAAGGCCACTATTCACATACATGTAATGACCATGTTGCCACTGTGGTGACCCCTTTTCATCTATAAAAAGAGGCCCATGGCAACCTTGGCACGGGTCGACACTTGGCACACGCTTGCACAGTAGCTGCACCTTGCTCACGTTTTTCCGGCAAGCTACGCTTGTAACTTACACTCCAAGCTAAACCACCAAAATACAAGAGTAGGGTTTAGCGCCCCCACGACGGAGTGAACCATAGGAAACCTCAAGCGTGAACTCTTGGATTTGCTCTCTGTGCTTGTTGATCACCCCAGCTGGACAACAAAGGGGCTTTGCTAGTCCCATAGATCATCATATTCCGACATCTTTGGCGCGCTAGACAGGGGGGTCTCTTGTGCGGATCCACTTCAGCAGTTCTTGTGCAAGCTTCGCCATCCACTTCATCCATGGCTCCGAAGAAGAAGAGCATGGTGGTGGGTGCACCATCGGGCTCCAAGCTGCTAATCCAGACGCCTCCAACGGGCGGGACCGATGGCGAGCACTCTCAACACCCTTCCAGCGACAAGAGTCGCACTCGCTCCACTAGAATCCAGGACCTGCATGTCGCTACGTCAAGAGGCGGCGCTATAGATCACAAGGTCGCTACGGTTACGTCCAAGGACGACACCGCGAGGTCCAGGAATAACGGAGTTATGGGACACGCGTTGAGGCCATCGCAAGATGGACACGAGACGCTTCCAGCAACGATGTTGACCCTGGCTATCGGCCAGGCAAGGAGCAAGTGTACCATTCTCATGGTACACATGGCCTGCCGCCACGTCTAGCTGCTGGCGAGCATCGACCGTGGCAGCAGGACAAAGATGGAGCTCCTTCTGGCTTGCACAAAAGTCAAGCTAGCTCTCAGTCCTTGTGCCCAATCATGCCCAAGTCACCGAAAGAGGTGTCGGTGCAGGCGCAATTATTGCTGGGCTTCCCTCCGGCTCCGGGGAAGATGGATGAGTGGTGTGCCACCATCCAGAGCCTCGTCGACTTCACTAAAAACGATGGGGCACGGGCGGGGGGGCCCTCATAGTGGCAGCCATCGACACCGGTACGAGAAGCTGGCGGGTGAACCGTGGGTGTTGCACCAACGGTGCAGTCCCCTCCTCGGCAAGTACGGCAGAGCCATCGGGTCGACGCCATGACAGCATGTCAATGGTGTCATCTGATCCGCAGGGCCGTGGGAATTGCCACAATGACCAGCGCTAGGTCATCAACAACCGGCGCGCTGAGGATGCTCGAACCACCATCGAGTGACACCGGGAAGCGCACCGTCAATCAGACACATGAGAAGGGCCGGTGGTGAACGAGCATGTGCCTGGGTGCCTACCCTACGATGTGGGCTGCCCAGCATTTACCCATGAGCTCCGGCAAGTTTAGTGGCCCCACTCCCAAAATTTCAAGCCTGACTTGCCGGAGAAGTACGATAGCAAGCTCAATCTAGCTGAGTTCCTTGGGATTTACACCATCACGGTGCTAGCCGCCGGTGGCAGAGACGGCAAGGTTCTCGCCAACTACTTTTCATTGGCACTCAAGTCCAACGTGAGATCTTGGCTGATGAACTTGCCGGAGGGCTCTATCTCTTCGTGGTCGGACTTGTGTCACGTGTTCGTTGGGACCTACATCGGGGGCCACGAGCCTCCGGGGAAGCCCAGTAACCTTCACTTGATCCCACAGAGGAGGGTGAACCCCTCCATAAATATGTCCAGAGGTTTAGCCGTGTGCACCACAACATCCCCAATGTGCACCCTGCTGCCGTGATTGCCTCATTCCAAACGAATGTTCGCAATCACAGGATGCGGGCCCAGTTGAACATTGAGCAGCTAAGCACCCTCAATGACTTATACACCTGGCAGACCAGTGTGCATGTGCTGAGGAGGGTAGGAGACTGGCCAGGGAGGACGCCGGTACCCAGGTTGATTCTGAGGATGACGACTGGTCCACCCCGAAGAAGATAGGCCGGAAGCGCAACTACAAGCGCAAAGGCAAAGCAGTGATGGGAGTTGAGAGTTCCGGCAAATCAGATGCCGCCAAGAAGCCTAAGACTAACAGCCCCGGCAACGAGCTTGCCGGATGCGCTGATTGTCGGGAGGCTGTGGTAGGCGACAAGGCGGAGGGCTCCGGTGTCGGTGCAACAAACCCTGGTGTATGTTGCCCTGACCGTACACAGGCTCAAGGGCAAGGTTCCAACATCCAAGGCAAGGCCAAGCTGAAGACATAGCTCTTTGAAGAATCAAAGGGCGGATCAAGAAGACCAAGACGAGCCAAGACAGCAAGATATCACCAAGGGAAAAGCCTCCCTTGCCAGGCTGGTGAACCTGGTCAGGTCGAGGTCACCCCAAGAGCAAGTCCCAATACCTCCCCGGAAAGGGTTGCCGGGGCGCTGGCGGCCTGTTATCCCGCCAAGGCTCCACCGCTCCACCTCGCAGTGACGCAAGTCACTTATCAGTGCGGTGTCGAGCCCTCAAGTGAATAAGTGGCAGTCATTCAGCATGTGGCAGCCATTCCCGAGGAAGATCACCCCTAAATGACACCTGTCCATGGGCGTGTCATGCAGACAGGCGAGAAGGAGGTTGAATAGCACGGCAAGGCTTGCCGGGCTGCATCCTCGACGTGACACTAAGTGGTGCATTTAATGCACCTTGTCATGTCTGTAGAGTTAGGTATGATAGCACTATGGCTACCTAATCACTGGATAATGACTATTTTGCCACTTTGGTTACCCCTTTACCTACAAAAGGAGGGCCGGGGTAGCCTTAGAGAGGACTCGGACCCTTGTATACTCATACGCGCGTAGGTGCTCTCCCTGAGGAGACCTTGCCGGGCTTGAGCACTGCGCGTTCACCATGGTCTACCACTCAAATCCACCAAAGCAGGAGTAGGGTTTTATGCCTCGCGACAGCCCGAACCTGGGTATGAACCACCCGCGTCACCATTGTCGTGCTGTCTTACGGCCTCCGCCCTTTGTGCAATGTGCTCTTCCCCCTTGCCGAACCACTTCAGGGGCCGACGGCCCCATAGGTGATCATGTTGAACCACGACATCTTTGGCGCGCCAGGTAGGGGGAAGCGCTTGTGCGAACCCGAGGACGTAAACGGCGCGTCTACACCATCTCCTTCGACGACGGCGTCATCACCCATGGCACCCAAGAAAAAGTCTGGTGCATCAGCCCATCCTTCCACCTCGAAGGCCCCGTCGCACGCAGCCACCGATCCCATGGAGGCTGATGTGGCGTCGGGGGACGCGAACACTGCAGGGGACGCGACTAGCGCAGGCGGCACCATCGTCATTCCTCCCACACAGAGGTGGGAGCAGGAGGCGCCGGAGGAGGACAGCGTCAACAACATCCTAGCGGCCACGCTCCACAAGATGCGATAGGGGAGAACATCCAAATCCTGCCTCTCCACCTCACTGGAGAACACAACTGTAGTGATGGTGCCCGCTCCGGCACGAACCGCAACCTCCTAGCTGCCCCAGCCACGGGTGCAGCTGCGAGACACACGCCTTCCCCAGGGCAAGGCCATCAAGACGAAGCACCGAAAGGAGCCGTCAATCCCCAAGCGTGTCCTTTTCGTCGTCACGCCGCCCTTGCAACTGGCTCGCGATGATGAGAGCACGACACCGCCACGGCCGGTACCGTCAGGAGTCGGGCGACGTCGCGATCAGCGTCATCGTCCATGCCAAGCACAACTTCGACGGCCATGGCTCAAGCCCAGCTCCTATTGAGATTCCCGCCAGCTGCCGACCAAATGGATGAATGGAGAGCCACCATTCAGAGTTTGATTAGTTTCGCTGAGGCAGGGGGATCGCGATGGGCGGGCTCGCCACAGCATCCGCAGACAGCGGCAACGGCCCGAGCCGCTAGACATGCTAAAGGGGCCCACCTCACGGTGCAGTCCCCCCCCCCCCCCACGACAGCCAGTGCAGGGGCCGCGGCCAGAGTCGCACAACCGGGAACACGATGAGGTGTCGATGGCTTCGTCTGATCCTCGAGCCTATCGAGATCAGTGGCAGGGTCTGGAGGACAGGCGGAGGGGAGACGTGCGCATCACCATAGAACGGCGCTGCGAAACCCACCGCCAGTCCGACCGGCGCAATGGCCCCAACGTCGACGAGCCTATGCCCAGTGGAGACGGATACCTACCCTTTGAGGTTGGGTGTCCTGCCTTCCCTCGTGAGCTGCGGCAAGTCCATTGGCCATCTGCCCGTATGTTCAAGCCAGAGATACCAGAAAAATATGATGGAAGACTGAACCCGACAGAGTTCTTGAGCATCTACACCATTGCTGTTCAAGCCGCCGGGGGAAGAGATGAAAAGATATTCGCCAACTACTTCCCTTTGGTGCTCAAGCCAAATGTGAGGTCGTGGCTGATGCACTTGCCGGAGAACTCCATCTCGACTTGGGCTGATCTGTGCCACGAGTTTGTTGGTGCCTTCACGGGCGGCCATCAAGAACCAGGGTGGCCCAGCGATTTGCAGCTCCTTCCACAGAAGGAAGGGGAGAGTTTACGGAAGTACATGCGGAGGTTCAGCCGGGTGCACAGGAACATTCTAGATATCCACCTGGTAGCTGTGATTGCCGCGTTCCAGTCCAATGTGCGCAACCGCGGGATACGTTCCAAAATGAACGTCCGGTTGCCCAAGACTGTGAACGAGCTTTACACCTTGGTGGATAAGTGTGCCCGTATGGAGGAGGGGAGGCGTCTCCCCGGAGAAGAGGATGGCGTCGACGTCGACTCAGAAGATGACGACAATGCTGCCAGCCAGAAGAAGAAGAATAAGAAACACAACAAGAAGCGCAAGGATAAAGCAGTGCTGGCTGTTGAAAGATCAAGTACCCCCAGTTCTAGCAAGAAGGCCAAGACCGAGGCTCCCGGCAAGCAAGTTGCCATGTGCACTGATTGCCGAAAAGCTGCGGTTGCCGAGAAGGCTGGGAAGGCAGATGGGCCATACTGCAAGATCCATCGAACTAAGCGGCATGATCTCCAAGAGTGTCATCAGGTTGAGCAACTCGTCAAGAAGCAAAAGGCTAAGTACGAGAAGCGTGACAAGGAGAGAGACCAAGATGGCGTTGGCGGGAAGGGCCGAGGTGGCCGAGGAGGCCGCCCCGGCAAGGTTCCCCAATGTCCAGAGAAACCTGCTAGAGGTCATGAGAAGAAGGGATGTGGTGACGAAAGCGATGAAGGGGATGAAGAGGAAACCAGCGAGCAAGAGTTCCAGAAAGCCACTGATGCCCTGTGCATTGACGGGGGTGCATCCTTGCACTCCTCTCACCGCCAGCTGAAACAATGGGCGCGTGAGGTCAATGCTGTGGAGCCAACGGCAGATTCATGAAAACCACTCAAATGGTCTTGCACGCCCATCATCTTTGATGAAGAGGATCACCCTGACCGCACCACTATGGTAGGATGCTTGCCGTTGTTGGTTTCACCAACAATTCACAACCTCAAGGTCACAAAGACGTTGGTTGACGGTGGGGCCGGGTTGAATCTGATTTCCCCCAAGGTGCTCAGCAAGCTACAAATAACAGATGGAGAGCTCAAAGTTATTGGCACGTTTCAAGGAATTAACCCCGGCAGGATTCGACCAAAGGGGAAGATCATGCTGCAGGTGACATTTGGAGGAGAATTGAACTTCCGGACTGATAAAATTGTGTTCGATGTGGTTGAGCTTCTGTTGCCGTACAACGGGATACTTGGACGACCTACCCTGGCAAAGTTCATGGCGGCATCCCACTATGCCTACAATACCTTGAAGATGCCAGGACCAATGGCCGTTATTTACATCCCATCAGACAAGAAGGATGTGATTATATGCATGGATAAGATGTACCAGGATGCGGTCGCTGCCGAGGCCGCGGAAACTGCAGTCCCCGCCAAGGAAAACAAACAAGGGAGAAAGGCTAGCAAGGACGCCGACAAGGAATCTGGGAAGCACGCCTCTCCGGAGTACGCTGCACCCGACGATGATTTGCCGGAGATTTCTACTAGCAAGAGGTCCAAGGTTGCTGCACCCGCTGTGAACAAGGTCCCGGCAGGGCTGGTTGGCGCTTATGGTACATTTACTATCAGCTCCACCCTTGATGACAAATAGGAAAGCGCGCTCATTGCCTTCCTGCAGGAGAATGTCGATGTGTTTGTTTGGCAACCATCTGACATCCCCGGTGTTCCCAGGGAGGTAATCGAGCACCACCTTGTTGTCTGCCCTCATGCCTGGCCCATCAAGCAGAAGGTCTGGAAGCAAGCCCTGGAGCGGTAGCAGTTCATTGCCGAGGAGATCAAGAAACTTGAGGCGGCTGGTTTGGTCAGAGGAGTATTGCACCCGACATGGTTGGCAAATCCACTGGTGGTGCACAAGGCGAATGGGATGGACGCTTTGCATAGATTTCACAGATCTGAATAAAGCATGCCCAAAGGACCCGTTCCCCTTCCCGCACATCAACCAGATTGTGGACTCCACCTCCGGGTGTGATCTGCTTTCCTTCTTGGATACCTACTCCAGGTACCACCAGATATTTATGTCCAAAGAAGATGAAGAGAAGACAGCGTTCATAACCCCTTGTGGCACGTACTGCTTCGTACGGATGCCCTTCGGATTAAAGAGCGCTGGAGCCAATTTTGCAAGAGCAGTGCAAATTGGTTTTGAGTCCCAGCTGCACAGGAATATTGAAGCTTACATGGATGACATAGTGGTCAAAACCAAGGACAAGTCAACTCTCATTCAGGACTTGGAAGAGACCTTTGCAAATCTGTGCAAGATCAACTTGAAGTTAAACCCAGAGAAGTGTGTGTTTGGCGTTCCTTCTGGCAAGCTACTTGGCCTCTTCTGTCCCACCGGGGGATGGAGGCCAGCCCCGACAAGATCAAGGCGATCGAGCAGATTCAAGCACCCAAGACAGTTAAAGATGTGAGGCGTCTGACTGGATGTGTTGCCGCGCTAAGCAGGTTCATTTCCAAGTCTGCCGAGCGTGCCTTGCCATTCTTCAAAATCTTGAAGAAGGCAGGACCCGTGGAGTGGACCCCGGAGGCAGAAGTTGTGCTGCAAGATTTGAAGACCTATCTTTCCTCTGTTCCCACCTTAGTCGCTCCTAGACCACAAGAACCGTTGCTGCTATACCTAGCAGCAACCAATCAAGTGGTTAGTGTGGCACTGGTGGTGCAGTGGGAGGTAGATGAGGGAGCAGCCGTGACTACTGTCCTCTCCGAAGGGGAAAGTGAACTCGTCCCGGTGAGGTCAGACGCAGATCAAGACAAAGGGGAGCAAAGTGGCGGAGACAATTCCAGGATCACGACAAGGAAGAAGGTGGCGCAGCGGCCAGTGTACTTTGTCAGCTCCCTACTATAGGGGACTAGGTCAAGGTACTCTGGCATGCAAAAGTTGATCTTTGGCCTAGCCTCAAGGAAGCTGCACCATTACTTCCAAGCCCACAAGATCACAGTTGTCACCCGCTTCCCCTTGCAGCGCATACTGAGGAATCCTGAAGCCACTGGCAGAATAGTGGAATGGGCTTTGGAGTTGTCAAGCTTTAGTTTGAAGTTTGAGAGCACATCTACCATTCAGAGCAGAGCACTAGTAGAGTTTATTGCAGAGTGGACACCTACCCCAGATGAAGAGGCACTGGAAACAGTTATCCCCGGCAAGGAAGCACCCAAGAATGGATCATGTACTTTGATGGTGCCTTCTCACTACAAGGTGCAGGGGCTGGCGTGCTCCTCATCGCACCCACTGGAGAGCACCTCAAGTATGTGATCAGATGCATTTCCCCTGGGAGAAGGCAACTAACAACACTGCAGAGTATGAAGGACTCCTTGCTGGGCTCAAAATCGCGACAGAGTTGGGGATCAAGAAGATGATCATACAATGCTATTCGCAGCTTGTGGTGAGGCAAGTGAACAAGGATTATCAGAGTCCATTGATGGAGGCATACATGGAGGAAGTGAGAAAGCTGGAGGAGCGCTTTGACGGATTACAAATAGAGCACATACCCTATGCGGAAAACAGCATTGCTGATCATCTATCAAAGTGCGCTACGCAAAAGCTTCCTGTGGAACTAGGGACTTTTGTTCTCAACCTAACTCAGCCCTCTGTATCCCCGGCAACAATGGCCAGAAAGAGGAGGAAACTGGACTTTGGCAAGCCTCTCCCGGCAGAGCTTCCAGAAGCCCCCGACAGAGAGGTTGGCGGGAACAACTCCACTTCGCTTTGCGAGTAGCACCCTCCCGCCAAATTATCAATCCTCGAGGTTGAGGCATGCGCTCCCACAAACGAGGAGGTGCCGCTGATCGTTGTTGTCGAGCCTCAGGCTCCAACTTGGGCGCGACACATAGTCTGTTACCTCCAAATAGTAGAACTTCCCGAAGAGCAAGAAGAAGCTGAAAGAGTAGCCTGGAGGGCCAGTATGTATCAGTACGTCGATGACGCACTGTACAGAAGGAGGCCCAACGGTGTGAAATTGAAGTGCATTTGCCGGTAGTAGGGGAAGGAACTGTCGACAGAGATACACGGAGGCATGTGTGCCTCGTATATTGGGTCAAGGGCTTTGGTCGGAAAAGCTTTCCGACACGGTTTCTACTGGCCCACGGCCCTCCAAGACGCAATCAAGCTAGTCACCAGATGTGAAGCCTACTAGTTCCACTCCAAGAATATCCATCAACCTGCTAAAGCTCTCCAAACGATCCCTTTGTCATGGCCCTTTTTGGTCTGGGGGCTCGACATCTTGGGCCCCTTCCCCCATGCTACCAGGGGCTTTGAGTTCTTGTACGTCGCCATCGACAAGTTCACAAAGTGGCCGGAAGTGCAGCTCGTGAGGAAGGTAACCGCACAATCAGCTATCAAGTTCCTGAAAGGACTAGTGTGCTGCTTCAGAGTACCCGCCAGGGTCATCACTGACAACGGCACCCAGTTCACGAGCTGCGCCTTCATGCAATACGTTCAAGCCCTCGGAAGCAAGATTTCATTTGCCTCTATTTCTCATCCCAGAAGCAATGGACAATCTGAGAGGGCGAACGCTAAAGTGCTACGAGGACTCAAGACAAGAACATTTGATAGGCTGCAGAAATGCGGTAGGCGCTGGATTGATGAGCTGTCGGTGGTTCTTTGGTCCCTCCGTAAGACAGCAAATCGAGCTACCGGCCAGACTCCCGTCTCCCTTGTCTATGGGGCAGAAGCAGTGATCCCCATGGAACTCATATACGGGTCACCTCGAGTACTTGCCTACGATGAAGTAGAGCAAGAGCAGCACCGGCATGACGATGCCGTGCTCCTCGAGGAGAACCGTCTCTGGGCTGTTACGCGCGCTGCATGCTATCAGCAAGCCCTGCGCTACTATCACAGCCGCAAGGTTCATCCCCAGAGCCTTGAGGAAGGCGACCTTGTCCTTAGGCGCGTTCAGTCCGCCAAGGGTACAAACAAGTTGATGCCAAAGTGGGAAGGCCCTTACCGGGTGGTACGAGTCTCCAAACCTGGCGCAGTCCATCTGGAGACCGGAGATGGCATTCAATTGCAAAACTCATGGAATATTGAGCATCTCCGTAAGTTCTACCCGTAAGGCGCGGCTGTCGGGCCCTGCCCGGCAGCCACCCTTTTGTACAAGCTTTGCCGATGCTGCATGTAATACTTTGTACAAAGCCAGGCGCAGACCTTGAGCAGCAGATAAATAAATGAAGCACTGGGGGCCCCCAAAAACTTGCATGCATGCATAGCATAACATGAGCATGGCATGATCATGTAGATAAGGGCATATGTAGCATTGTTTTTCCTCTGCATATTAACCGCAGGGCTCTTGTGTCGGTGCAACAAACCCCAGGTGTGTTGCCCGGCCTGTACACAGGCTCAAGAGCAAGGTTACAGCATTCACGACAAGGCCAAGCAAAAGAGATAGCTCTTTGAGAAATCAAAGGGCGGATCAAGAAGACCAAAACCAACCCAACAAGCAAGATGTCACCAAGGAAAAACTTCCCTGGCCGGGCAGGCGAGCCTGGCGGGGTCAAGGTTGCTCCAAGGACAAGTCTCAAGACTCCCCCGGCAGACTTGTCGGGGACGCAGAAGGCAGATTACCCCGCCAAGGCTCCACCGCTCCACCTCACAGCGACGCAAGTCACTTATCAGCGCGGTGTCAAGACCCTAGGTGATTATGTTGTTGTTCTCTGGCACGTGGCAGCCATTTCCAAGGAAGATCATCCCTAAATGACACCCATCCAGGAGACGTGTCATGCAGACAGGCGAGGAGGTGGCTGCATGGCACGGCAAGGCTGCCGGGCCACACCACGATGTGACACTAAGCGGTGCATTTAATGCACTCTATCCTGTCTGCAGAGTTAGGTCTGATAGCACTGTGGCTATCTAATGAGTGCATAATGACTGTTTTGCCATTGTGGTGACCCCTTAACCTATAAAAGGAGGGCCATGGCTACCTTAGAAAGGATTCGGACCCCCGTACTCTCATACACGCGTAGCTGCTCTCGCCTAGAGGCGACCTTGCCGGGCTAGAGCGCTGCGTCTCCACCATAGTCCATTCATCAATCCACCAAAGCAGGAGTAGGGTTTTACGCCTCGCAGCGTCCCAAACCTAGGTAAAACTGCCCGTGTCATCACTGCCGTGCTGCTCTATGCTTTCTGCTCTTTGTGCAATGTGCTCATCCCCCTTGCCGAACCACAAGGGGCCGATGGCCCCATATGTGGTCGTGTGATACCACGACATCTTTGGTGCGCCTGGTAGGGGGCAGCTCTTGCGCGAACCCGAAGGTGTAAGCAGCGAGTCATCTTCATCATCGTTTTCTTCATTAACGGCTTCATCATCCATGGCGCCCAAGAAGAAATCTGGTGCTTCAGCTCACCCATCCACCTTGAAGTCCCCCTCGCATGCGGCCATTAATGCCGTGGGGGCTGCGGGGGAACATGGGAACGCCGACGCCACGGGGAACGTGACTGGCGCAGGCGGCGCCATCACCGTTCCCCCTACGGCCGAAGCAGGAGCGGGAGACACCGGAGTAGGGAGACATCAACAACACCCCGGCGGCCATGCTCCACAAGGTGAGGATGGGGAGAATATTCTGTCTCCACCTCCCCACCTCGCCGAGGGACACAGCCGCAGCGATGGCGCTCGCCCTGATGGGGATCGTAACTTCCTAGCTGCCCCAGCTGCGGGTGCGGCTACAAGGCCCGTGCCACCTCCAGGACAAGCTAGCCGAGACGATGCGCCAAATGGGGTCGTCAACCCCCAAGCGCATCCGCCTTGTCGGCATGCCTCCCTGGCGACTGGCTCGCGGCGGCGAGAACATGGCGCCACCACAAATACTGCTACTTCTTGAGCTTGTGTTGGTTTTTTCCTTGAAGAGGAAAGGGTGATGCAGCAAAGTAGAGATAAGTATTTCCCTCAGTTAGAGAACCAAGGTATCAATCCAGTAGGAGGTACAAGCAAGTCCCCAATCTATGCACCTGCACAAACAATCAAACACTTGCACCCAACGCGATAAAGGGGTTGTCAATCCCTTCACGGTCAATTGCAAAGGTGAGATCTGATAGAGATAGGTATATAAGATTGCCAAAACATAAAACAAAATAAAAGTAAATAAATTGCAGCAAGATATTTTTTATATTTTTGGTATATAGATCTGAAAATATGTGATGGAAAATAGACCAGGGGGCCATAGGTTTCACTAGAGGCTTCTCTCTTGAAGGCAAATAATACGATGGGTGAACAAATTACTGTCGAGCAATTGATAGAAAAGTGCAAAGTTATGACGATATCCAAGGCAATGATTATGCATATAGGCATCACGTCCGTGTCAAGTAGACTGAAACGGTTCTGCATCTACTACTATTACTCCACACATCGACCGCTATCCAGCATGCATCTAGAGTATTAAGTTCATAAAGAATGGAGTAACGCCGTAAGTAAGATGACATGATGTAGAGGGATAAACTCAAGCAATATGATGAAAACCCCAACTTTTTATCCTTGATGGCAACAATACAATACGTGCCTCACTACCCCTACTATGTCATTGGGTGAGGACACCGCAAGATTGAACCCAAAACTAAGCACCTCTCCCATTGCAAGAAATACCAATCTAGTTGGCCAAACCAAACCGATAATTCGAAGAGAAATACAAAGATCAAATCATGCATAAAAGAATTCAGAGAAGATTCAAATAATATTCATAGATAATCTGATCATAAATCCACAATTCATCAGATCTCGACAAACACACCGCAAAAGAATATTACATCGGATAGATCTCCAAGAACATCAAGGAGAACATGGTATTGAGAATCAAAGAGAGAGAAGAAGCCATCTAGCTACTAGCTATCGACCCGTAGGTCTGAGATAAACTACTCACACTTCATCAAAGGGACAATAGGGCTGATGTAGATGCCCTCCGTGATCGAATCCCCCTCCAGCAGATCGCCGAAAAAGGCCCCAAGATGGGATCTCACGGGAACAGAAGGTTGCGGCGGTGGAAAAGTATTTTCGTGGCTCTCCTCTAGGGTTTTGGAATGTATGTGAATTTATAGGACGAAGAAGTAGATCGGTGGACTCCCGAGGGGGCCACAAGCCAGGGGCGCCCCCCTAGGGCACGCCCCTACGGCTTGACGTCGCCTCGTGGGTCTTCTGACTTCTACTCCAAGTCTCGTAGGTGTCTTCTGGTCCAAGAAAAATCATCGTAAAGTTTCATTCCGTTTGGACTCCGTTTGATATCCTTTTCTGCGAAACTCAAAAACAAGGAAAAAACAGAAACTGGCACTGGGCTCTAGGTTAATAGGTTAGTCCCAAAAATAATATAAAATAGCATATTAATGCATATAAAACATACAAAATAGATAATATAATAGCATGGAACAATAAAAAATTATAGATACGTTGGAGACATATCAAGCATCCCCAAGCTTAATTCCTGCTGGTCCTCGAGTAGGTAAATGATAAAAACAGATTTTTTTTATGTGGAATGCTACCTAACATATTTATCCTTGTAATTTTCTTTATTGTGGCATGAATGTTCAAATCCATAAGATTCAAAACAAAAGTTTAATATTGACATAAAAACTAATACTTCAAGCATACTAATAAAGCAATCATGTCTTCTCAAAATATCGTGGCCAAAGAAAGTTATCCCTACAAAATCATATAGTCTGGCTAAGCTCCATCTTCATCACACAAAGTATTAAATCATGCACAACCCCAATGACAAGCAAGCAATTGTTTCATACTTTTGATGTTCTCAAACTTTTTCAACTTTCACGCAATACATGAGCGTGAGCCATGGATATAGCACTATAAGTGGAATAGAATATGGTGGTTGTGGAGAAGACAAAAAGAAGGAGATAGTCTCACATCAACTAGGCGTATCAATGGGCTATGGAGATGCCCATCAATAGATATCAATGTGAGTGAGTAGGGATTGCCATGCAACGGATGCACTAGAGCTATAAGTGTATTGAAAGCTCAAAAAGAAACTAAGTGGGTGTGCATCCAACTCGCTTGCTCACGAAGACCTAGGGCACTTTGAGGAAGCCCATCATTGGAATATACAAGCCAAGTTATATAACGAAAATTCCCACTAGTATATGAAAGTGACAAAATAGGAGACTCTCTATCATGAAGATCATGGTGCTACTTTGAAGCACAAGTATGGAAAAAGGATAGTAGCATTGCCCCTTCTCTCTTTTCTCTCATTTTTTTGTGGGCTCTTTGGCCTCTCTTTTTTTCTTTTTTTTTCTTTTTTTTGTCCGGAGTCTCACCTCGACTTGTGGGGGAATCATAGTCTCCATCATCCTTTCCTCACATGGGACAATGCTCTAATAATGATGATCATCACACTTTTATTTACTTACAACTCAAGAATTACAACTCGATACTTAGAACAAAAATATGACTCTATATGAATGCCTCCGGCGGTGTACCGGGATGTGCAATGATCAAGAGAGACATGTATAAAAAATATGACTGGTGGCTTTGCCACAAATATGATGTCAACTACATGATCATGCAAAGCAATATGACAATGATGAAGCGTGTCATAATAAACAGAACGGTGGAAGTTGCATGGCAATATCTCGGAATGGCTATGAAAATGCCATAATAGGTAGGTATGGTGGCTGTTTTGAGGAAGGGTATATGGTGGGTGTAGTGCACCGGCGAAAGTTGCTCAGTACTAGAGAGGCTAGCAATGGTGGAAGGGTGAGAGTGCGTATAATCCATGGACTCAACATTAGTCATAAAGAACTCACATACTTATTGCAAAAGTCTATTAGCTATTGAAACAAAGTACTACATGCATGCTCCTAGGGGGATAGATTGGTAGGAAAAGACCATCGCTCGTCCCCGACCGCCACTCATAAGGAAGACAATCAATAAATAAATCATGCTCCGACTTCATCACATAACGGTTCACCATACATGCATGCTACGGGAATCACAAACTTTAACACAAGTATTTCTACCAATCCACAATTACTCACTAGCATGACTCTAATATCACCATATTTATATCTCAAAACAATCATAAGGAATCAAACTTCACATAGTATTCAATGCACTTTATATGAAAGTTTTTATTATATCCCTCTTGGATGCCCATCATTTTAGGACTAAATTCATAACCAAAGCAAATTAACATGTGCCGGGGCCGGGACATGACATCCCAGAAAATTAACCCCTCGTGTCATCACCAGCCCAGGATTACCGTTACTGGTGGACACGTCCTTGTTACAGATTACCAAGCAATTACAAGAATTGGATACAATACCACAAGGTCTAATGTTACAACAATGATATCTGGTGGCGGGTGACGGAAGCGACTTGTGGTTCTTCAACGTCGATGGGGCTCCATTCCCACAGGAACGGCTGACCTGGATAATTCCTATCCGCATGGCTATTATCCTAGGCTCCGCACGGTCGTCGCTGTGGTACTCCACATAGAACTTCTGACCTAGCCAAGTAAATAGCCAGGGACAAGCCTGTGAGTACGTTTGAATGTACTCGCAAACATCATGAACAAAAGATATACCGAATGCAGCAGATAAAAATATATGATCATGATGAGCCAAACTATATGCATATGCTCATGCTGACTGAAATTTAAGTCATGACAATAAATGATATGAACGTGAGCATAGCATGTTATTCATACTCAAAATTATTAGAAATAAAGCAAATGAATGCCACGGGTAGTCTAGCCAGCCCAAGTGACATTCAGCAAAATAAAAGAAATGCCAATCGGGTGTCCACAAGAGTAGTGGCGGGACCGCCTGTAAACTCGAGGGACGTCACAAAGAGGTCTTGAAGAGAAATGCCAGTCGGGTGTCAAGTGACGCCACGGTCGGACTTGAAGAGAAATGCCAGTCGGGTGTCAAGTGACGCCACGGTTGGACTTGAAGAGAAATGCCAGTCGGGTGTCAAGTGACGCCACGGTCGGACTTGAAGAGAAATGCCAATCGGGTGTCCACAAGAGTAGTTGCGGGATAAACCGCCTGTTAACTCGAGAGACGCCACGAGAGGTATTGAAAATAAAGTTGAGTGCCCGGGGTAGTCTAGCCAGCCCCTGAGACACTCAGGAAATATAAAAATAAGAGAAACGGGTTAGTCCTCAATAATATGCACAACCATAATAATATTAACATGCATAGCAAAAATATTCATGGTAGCATCAGGGTGACAATAATTATCCTGCAAAATATTTCAGGCATATTAAAATTATTTCCTCCAGAGACCAACACTAAGACCGACACTTGATCATCCCAGACTATAGTCCTTAACCACAGACACGGCTATTCGAATAGGTTTAAACTCTGCAGAGGGTGTACTCTTTACCCACAAGTAAAGGATTTCTTTAGTCAGTACCGTGACACTAACTAATTCCCATTACGGTCTTTGGGTTGAAAACACACCTGACCCGCACACACCAGATTAACTTTCCGGATGCCAGGAATCACCCAAAGCATCGTTCAACAAAAACTCTGAGACGGAGAGACCAACGTCCTGCATGGGATCACTATTAATACGCGCGGATTCCAAGGGGTGCCCCCCTCTCGGACACAACCGGAAACACCCATACCCCCTGACCCGATGACAGGATTTAGTCCACGGCCGCGGGAAACCCTCATCGTGGCCCTCTGTACGGTGTGTGCACGGAAAGGGGTTAACAACTTACTGAACCATACCCTACCTGTGGCAGGGACAAGTGGCAGCACAAATCAAGTATGGGGGTTACTGGAGCAAGACTCGATCTACGGTCGACTCAGGAGGTTTAATTTTTCCTGCAGTGGTTAGCTCAATAAAGTATTCTTTCAACAGCAATACCAAACAGGGCCACAACCCTTGCATGCTCCAACATGCATAACAACCAAGGCATGATCATGCTCCAACGTGATCACCCTTCTGTCGATAATAGTATTTCTCTTAGGCCTGCTCCTGCAAGTTAGTCATGGCAAACACATGATGCACGGTATGATGAAACATGCCAACACTACATGCATGCATATTCTATTTGAATTCAACCTATGCATAATTTATTTATTCGTGCAAACAATTTACCATACAATCACCATATCAAGTGTTCAAGATGCTTGCCTTGAGCATGCAGAAATATTGGGTGCACTCCAAAAGTTTGAAAAGTTTCTTCCCTCCATTTTTCCTATTTTAAAGATTATAGCATTTACCACATAATTCAAAAACAGTACTAAAAGTTGTTTCAAATATTTTTCAAATAAGTACTAAAATAAACTAGATGAAAAATAAAAAATAACAGAAAAATAATCAATTCATTTGGAGTCCAGATGATTTACTTAGAGAATTTCTAAGTTGAAAAGAATAAAGAAATGGACTAATTAATAGTTTCCAGTAGGTACAAAGCCTGGGAAAAATGTTCACCTAGGCTTAAATAATAGACCATGATTTTAGCAGCGTTTAGAAATTTGAATCACTGGATTGGGATTTGAAATGGAGGCTGCGGAATTATTGGAATATTACTAAAAAGAAAAACAAAAAGGAGCAGAAGTGCGCCCTGCGCGCTGTATTGCCGCGAGGCACCACTGGGCCTGGCCCATCCGTTGGGCTACGCGGGAGGACACCAACGTCGAAGATGTACATGGGGAGTACGTTTCCTTCGCGCGAAGGCGGCCTCTGCAGAACCCGCGTCCACTTTACACAGCGAGCAGTGAGTCACTGACAGTGGGTCCCTTGACCCCACCGGTCAGGTTTGACTGGTCCATGCGCCTTGCCTGTCCTGCGGCAGAACAGAGGAGGCCGCGTCGGCGGCCTTCACCGGTGAACGACGGCGACTCACGGGGAGCTGAGCACATGGACGTACTCAGGAGCTTGAGGTGATCCTCTAGGTACCCGTCTTGGTCTCCGGGGTGGCCGGAGTTGCCGACAGCGAAGTCTCCCGAAGAGCTCCGGCGGAGGTGAGAGAGGGCTTTCGTGCACGGCGCTTCTCTGGTTGAATTGGTGGGTGGATTGGATCGGTGGGGGTTCCAGGAGTCTGGTGGTGAGGAAACGGGCGAGGGGGAGGCATCGGTTCACTACTGGAATCAGCTGCTTTGCCGTCTGCCAAAGCAGACGGCAAAGGCACTGTTGGCGGACGGCAAAGGCTTTGCCGTCCGCCAGCAGACGGCAAACACTCCGGCAAAGCGATGCCGTAAGGCCGCTTTGCCTCTGCTGCGGACGGCCAAAGGAAGTTCTTTGCCGTCTGCTAGCAGACGGCAAAGCTTGTGGACGGCACAAAAAAGGTGACAGCCCCGTTGGGGCTAACGGCGCTCTTTGCCGTTTGCCAGCAGACGGCAAAGAGCTTTCCTTCTTTGCCGTCTGCCGGCAGACGGCAAAGCCTGCTCCTTTGCCGTCTGCCAGATGGCAAAGACCCTGCTCCTTTGCCGTCTGCTGGCAGACGGCAAAGAGGCCAAATAGGCCAGACCAGGTGAACAGCGTGCTGCCACGTGGCCAATTTGCTGTCTGCTAGCAGACGGCAAAGCCCTTTGCCTCTGCTAGCAGACGGCAAATTGGCTATATAGCCCCTGTTTTTTCTTAATTCAATCAATTTCACAGATATTATATATATATATATGTAATATTTAATTATATATTATAATATATAATATATATATCATTTCAAAATATTTCAACAAGTACATATAGCCAACATATCCCTCCATATGATCATCCAACATATCCAACACATATATCATCATCCAACACTATATACACCAAATGAAAGTCCCACTATCCAACAATTAAGCAAAAGGTCCATATACAATATAGCCACCATCCATCCTACATATATGTAGCAAGTTTCAAATTGTTCATCCTACAAAATCAAAACAAAAAGGAAGGACAACGAGAAGAGTAGACTCCAACGCAAGCTTCCGTGATCTGAAGCAAATCTGCAAAATGGGAAAGAAGAAAGTTAAAGAACAAGAAGAAGACTAGAAGAAAAAAAGAAGCATAATTTTTTCTCTTTCCTTTTTCTTTCTTATTGCTTCTGTGTCATTTTAGATCTAACCTAGTTAAATGGCCATTTTGACCTAAATAGGCTAAGTATGTCATAAAATGAACTAATAAGCTAAGTAGAGGTCATTTTGGGAAATATTAAGTCATTTTTTAGCTAAATAAGTCATTTTGGAGCTAAATAGGTCATTTGGGAGCTAAATATGCTCCAAAATGACTTAATCCATATAAGTCATTTTGGAGCTAAATAGGTCATTTTGGAGCTTATTAAGTCACCTGATACACGTCTCGGCAATAAGCAGAGAGGATGTGTACCCGGAGAACAACAGGGAGGCACTGACGAAATTCTGCATCGGATCCGGAGCAAGAGCATATGGGAAAATGAACCCAATCTACACATACTCGGCTGTCCATGGATAACGTTGGACAATTCGAAAGAATCACGTTTATAATGCAAATGAATGCATATTTATAGATTTAACCCTTTCGAACGGGAGACGCATAGTGGTCACGCATACTGATGATTGACACCTACAGCTAGCAAGTTTCATCGGCACGAAGACCGAAACAGAGCAAATGGGGGGGGGAGGAGTGTCATTTGTGCTCACCACGAACAGAGGCGGAGCTCGTCAAACCCACGGGGGGTCTTCTGAACACCAGACCCTCGCAGCAACGAAGAACTGCACATTTAATCAAAACTATGACCTAACTCATAATTCACAAATATATGACGGGGTGTCGGGTCGGGGTGTCGGGTTGACTTTCATTCCGTCGATGCTCCCTTCAACAACTCTCACCTCTCAAGTGGTGGTATATATGTATGGTGGGGCACTCCTTGCCTGTTTATTTTGACCGTCGGTGACGGTCGTTACTCCCATCCCTTGCTGCATTACCAAGGTCTCACAGCAAGAGATGAGGAGCAACGACCACCTACGACAACAGCCGGTGTCTTTCCTCTTATAACATCTCTCATCTCTCAATGTTATTTCGACCGTCGGTGACGGTCGGTCTTTTCGTCCTCCCCCTGCTTTACGAAGGTCACAGAGGGGGAGGACGAGAAAGACCAACCACCTACGAACAGCCGGTATCCTTCCTTCAAGAGCATCTCATCTCTCACTCTCATCTCTTTCAAAAGGAAGCACCATCAGAATGAAAGTCATCCCTCGACCACTCGACCCCTCGACGACCCTCGACCCCTCGGAGATTCTTTTCCTTATTTTCTCTCCTCGACGACCCATGAACGACTGCACCGCACTGAACTCCAGCCATCGACACAACGACCGGAACAGAGCAAATAGGGGAAGGTCAGGGAGGAGATGACAGTCGAGCTCACCCTTAGACCGTAGAGGCGGTAGTCGAACGACGATGACAACGGCAACGGGACCGACAGTGCTCCTGGAGGTGAAGAGAAGATCCCTGCACATGAAAAACAATCCAACATAAGCACCGCAGAACAATATAATCAACAACATCTAACCTAACGGAATAAAAAGACACTATTTTTTTAAATGAAAATCCATACATAAATCCACCCATACATCTATATAGCATTCATCCATCTTTCCATCCATACATCTACACAGCATACATCCATCTAGCAATCCATATAACAACTACAAATTGTTCAAAATCACATATACATACATCCATCCACAGATTGCTGGCACTGCCCCTGTTACATACATCCATCTATCCATCCATCCTTACATCAATCTATCCATCATCCCAAGATCCATCAACTCCTAAATCCATACATGCAAAAAAAATAGAACAAAGAGGGGACCGATGCTCACCGTGGGCTGGGCAGAGGGGGCAGGGGCAAGGAGGAGCTGGTGCGGCGGGGTGGAGGAGGGGGCGGCGGTGGTGGAGGAGGGGGGGGAGGAGGGAGGGGGGCGCGGGCAGTGGAGGAGGGGGAGGAGGAGGGAGGGGGCAGCGGCAGTGGAGGAGGGGAGGGGCGCCGGTGGTGGAGAGGGGAGGGGGCACGGTGGTGGAGGGGGGGAGGGGGAGGCGGGGGAGGGGGAGAGAGGGGGGAGGAGGGGGAGGGAGGGAGGGAGGGGGGGAGGCGGTGGAGGAGGGAGGGAGGGGGACGGCGGTGGAGGGGGAGGCGGGGAGAAGGAGGCAGGGGGGTGGAGGGGAAGGGGGCGGCGGCGGGGGTGGAGGAGGGGGGGGCGGCGGCGGCGGCCTGCGCGGGAGGCAGAGGGTGGGGAGGCGGGAGAAAGAGATGTGGAGGAGGGCGCGCGCGCGGGGGGCCAAATTAACCCCCCGCATTGCCGTCTGTTTTTTTTGTTTTTTTCTCTTTGCCGTCTGCTGGCAGACGGCAAAGAATTCTTTGTCGTCCGCCAGCAGACGGCAAAGAGGATGACCGTTAGACCGCCACCGCCGTGAAACTGTGGGCCCCTCTTACCTCTTTGCCGTCTGCTGGCAGACGGCAAAGATTTCTTTGCCGTCTGCCAGCAGACGGCAAAGAAGTGGCCCGTGTGACCTACCCAGTGCAGTACCCCCGTGGGGTCCACTTTGGACTTTGCCGTCTTCTGGCAGATGGCAAAGAACTCTTTGCCGTCTGCTGGCAGACGACAAAGAGCTGGCAGATGGCAAAGACCCTGTTTGCCATCAGCTGGTTCTTTGCCGTCTGCTTTGAGAAGACAGACGGCAAAGAGCCTCTTTGCCATCAGCTGGCAGACGGCAAAGAGCTGACAGATGGCAAAGACCCAGATTCCAGTAGTGGTTGCGTCAGAATCAACCGAAAAGGTGGCAGCGGCTGTCTTCGTCGGAGATGAGGAAGACGGTCATTTCCGATCGGATGGCTACTCCGGGAGGCTAAGGTGAAATGAGGGAGTTGGCTGAGGAGCTAGGCGAGCTCGGTCTCGAGAATTTATAGGCAGGGGGAGGTCGGTTCGGCCATGCGCGGTCTCTCCCGATTCGGCGGCGCCATTGATGGCAGATAAGGGCAGTGGTGTGGTTGGTGTTGGACGGCGAGGTTGGTGAGGACGGTGGTGGTCCTTAGTTAATGCCCAGGTGAGTTGGCTGGCTCGGAAGGCTCCAGGTGGCTTGGGCGGTGCCATCCCGAGCTGACCGTGGCGGCGCCCATTGATGGCCAGCGAGGATGTTGGCAAGGTAGGTGTGGCCGGTGGGGTGGTCGGTGAGACAGGCGGCGTCCCGCAGTGAAGATAGGGCGCGTTGGTTGGCTCGAGTTGAGCCACGCGTCCAGGACGGTGGCGTGCCCGAGACAGCGGCGGTGCTGGACGGTGGCAGACGTTGCTTGGCCGGCACTAGAGGCAAAGAGAAGGCGTCGGCAATGCTCACGGGCATCATGGTGATCCAAGGAAAGGTCTAGATCAAGGAGGGGAAGCAGCAGAGGAGCCACAGCGGCTCGGGCATCGTCGGGTGCAGTTCGCGTGCTCTGGTCGCGCCCAGTGCACGCACGCAACGTGCTTGATCAAATGCCAGGGGTCCTAGAGGGGTCTATTGGAAATGAAACTTAACATGATTATGCACTTGGTTATGGGGCAGCTAATAGACAAGATGGTTTGCTTAGATGATCAAGTTCCCAATGCAGGCTTAAGACCTTGCAAAAATCTGTCATGCACACAGTGTGCTTGATGAAATGCTAGAGCCATCTAGAAGATTTTGTTGGAAGTGATACTTGGCAGGGTAGTGTCTCTCTAGATGATAAAGATGATGGTGGAGTTGTTTTGTGAAAAGGACTAACTTGCTAGTTCCAGTTTTACTGAAATTCAGTACTGGACAGAAGCTAAAGGGGAATATTTGGTGGATCTAAATGATGCAAATGAAGCTGATCTTCTAGACTTAAGGTTTTTGTTGGAAGGACTAGAAGTGGGAGTAATTTCAAAAATTTTGGAGCAAGGAAAAATAGGGTTGTAGTTGAAACTCAAATACAGGACAGAATTGAAAAGAGGTTTGTTTCACTCAAAATTTACAAAAGACCAAGTTAGGTTTCTACATAAAAGTGATCTATGGACATCACATGACCTCCCATAATTTTTGTGGAATTTTGAAATAGTTATTTAAAGTAGTTGTAGTGCAACAGAGGCATTTAAAATATTGAAATAGCTGTTAAAAGAATTGTTTAGAGGCAAATTTTATTCTGAAAATAATTCTTACTGTTATTAAACTACAATTGAAATGTTTTAAGAGAACTACCAAAGCCACAACATTATTTTCAAAATTTCTATATGGAGGGAAGAATTTTGGAAAACGGAAACAGAAATTGGTTCTGAAATTAATAAAAGACCTAGTAAAATTCAAAATTTTATTTCTGGCCAAATTTTACTTAATAAAAAACATGATTAAATTTTTGGGGTGTTACAAACTCTACCCCCCTTAAGAAAATCTCATCCTCGAGATTTTTTAAGAACGGAAGAATTTAATGCAAATCACAACAGACAAGCAATCATGCACAAGACAATAACACACAATCACATCATTCAATCAAACACTACACACTGCTAGACATGTACACATATTCGTCTACGGCATGACGGTGGAATTTACAGGGCAATAGGGTTGCTAAGGACATGGCAACTACTCTGGCAGACTCAGTCCGCTTCGTCGACATCCAGATAGGCGTGTCTTGCGGACGTCGAGGCTTCTCCGGGGGCTTCACCGTCGGAGTTGGCTGGAGTGTTATGAGGAGCTGCAGGGTTGGGGTAGCGATGATGACCCACGCGGGGTGTAGTGGCTACAGTCCCATTGGAGGAAATCCCAAAGAGACGACGGAGTTCATCCGGGGTAATGAATGCATTGCCCGGGTGGGCAACAGGGGCAGACCTCGCAGGCTCGATTGGTCTCCCGAACAGTACTATCGGGTTGTCAGTGGTGGGTGCAGCTTCACTTCTCACCGGGGTCAGGAGAGCAAGCGTCCTGCGGGTCTCAATCAGATCATTGGTGACCTGATCGAACAGTGCCTCTTGCGCTCTCAGGTAGCGCACCAGATGCACCAGGGCAGGATCCGTCTCATGGTCTCCATTGAGGACTTGGGTCGGTCTACCATAGCCTTCACGACTAGGGTAGTAGTAGAAAGAGCAGCAGTTAACCCTCAGCGACAGATGCTGGAGTTGAACTACAGCTTCTCGGGCTACAAGTTGCATGGCTTGGGGATCGTCGGAGGTCGTCCTCCCGGTGAATCGGTAAGGGCGCTCTGCGGTGATGCCCCTCCCATAGATGTGCACAGTGGCCCAGAAGTGGTGGATGGCATCACTTGCATGCTCTTGGTACACGACATACTCCGGTGGCTCTTCGATGCCGAGAGCACGACGGGTGAGATTGGCGAGGATGGCTACAAAGCCTTCAAGCTCGGCTGCGGTGGTCTCACTGTGCACGATGTGGCCAGGCATCTTGTTGGTTGGATACTGAACTGAGAGTGAGGCTGTGATGTGCTGAGTTGGGACAAGGCTTCTCTTATAAGCCAGCGGAGTCTTCCATCGCACGCTTGCGGATGGGACAACTCAGGTGTTGGCCATAGGCACACAGCCTATGGGCTCGGTTGATAGGTTGGGCACCGACTGTCAAAAAGATGTCGGCTGGCCACTATGCGGTTATCGGATGGGATGGGCTTGACTGTGGACAGGAAAGGATGTGGACGGTGTGGAAACCTAGAGATAGCAACCAGGCTAAGATAGGATTAGCCAATTGTCAGCCTGGCTCTGATACCAAGGCTGCCGGGGCCGAGACATGACATCCCAGAAAATTAACCCCTCGTGTTATCACCAGCCCAGGATTACCGTTACTGGTGGACACGTCCTTGTTACAGATTACCAATCAATTACAAGAATTGGATACAAGACCACAAGGTCTAATGTTACAACAATGATATCTGGTGGCGGGTGACGGAAGCGACTTGTTGTTCTTCAACGTCGATGGGGCTCCATTCCCACAGGAACGGCTGACCTGGATAATTCCTATCCGCGTGGCTGTTATCCTAGGCTCTGCACGGTCGTCGCCGTGGTACTCCACGTAGAACTTCTGACCTAGCCAAGTAAATAGCCAGGGACAAGCCTGTGAGTACGTTTGAATGTACTCACAAACATCATGAACAAAAGATATACCGAATGCAGCAGATAAAAATATATGATCATGATGAGCCAAACTATATGCATATGCTCATGCTGACTGAAATTTAAGTCATGACATTAAATGATATGAACGTGAGCATAGCATGTTATTCATACTCAAACTTATTAGAAATAAAGCAAATGAATGCCACGGGTAGTCTAGCCAGCCCAAGTGACATTCAGCAAAATAAAAGAAATGCCAATCGGGTGTCCACAACAGTAGTGGCGGGACCGCCTGTAAACTCGAGGGACGTCACGAAGAGGTCTTGAAGAGAAATGCCAGTCGGGTGTCAAGTGACGCCACGGTCGGACTTGAAGAGAAATGCCAGTCGGGTGTCAAGTGACGCCACGGTCGGACTTGAAGAGAAATGACAGTCGGGTGTCAAGTGACGCCACGGTCGGACTTGAAGAGAAATGCCAATCGGGTGTCCACAAGAGTAGTGGCGGGATAAACCGCCTGTTAACTCGAGAGACGCCACGAGAGGTCTTGAAAATAAAGTTGAGTGCCCGGGGTAGTCTAGCCAGCCCCTGAGACACTCAGGAAATATAAAAACAAGAGAAACGGGTTAGTCCTCAATAATATGCATAACCATAATAATATTAACATGCATAGCAAAAATATTCATGGTAGCATCAGGGTGACAATAATTATCCTGCAAAATATTTCAGGCATATTAAAATTATTTCCTCCAGAGATCGACACTAAGACCGACACTTGACCAACCCAGACTGCAGTCCTTAACCACAGACACAGCTATTTGAATAGGTTTAAACTCTGCAGAGGGTGTACTCTTTACCCACAAGTAAAGGATTTCTTTAGTCAGTACCGTGACACTGACTAATTCCCATTACGGTCTTTGGGTTGAAAACACACCTGACCCGCACACACTAGATTAACTTTTTGGATGCCAGGAATCACCCAAAGCATCGTTCAAGAAAAACTCTAAGACGGAGAGACCAACGTCCTGCATGGGATCACTATTAATACGCGCGGATTCCAAGGGGTGCCCCCCTCTCGGACACAACCAGAAACACCCATACCCCCTGACCCGATGACAGGATTTAGTCCACGGCCGCGGGAAACCCTCATCGTGGCCCTCTGTACGGTGTGTGCATGGAAAGGGGTTAACAACTTACTGAACCATACCCTACCTGTGGCAGGGACAGGTGGCAGCACGAATCAAGTATGGGGGTTACCGGAACAAGACTCGATCTACGGTCGACTCAGGAGGTTTAATTTTTCCTGCAGTGGTTAGCTCAACAAAGTATTCTTTCAACAGCAATACCAAACAGGGCCACGACAATTGCATGCTCCAACATGCATAACAACCAAGGCATGATCATGCTCCAACGTGATCACCCTTCTGCCGGTAATAGTATTTCTCTTAGGCCTGCTCCTGCAAGTTAGTCATGGCAAACACACGATGCACGGTACGATGAAACATGCCAACACTACATGCATGCAAATTCTATTTGAATTCAACCTATGCATAATTTATTTATTCATGCAAACAATTTACCATGCAATCACCATATCAAGTGTTCAAGATGCTTGCCTTGAGCATGCAGAAATATTGAGTGCACTCCAAAAGTTTGAAAAGTTTCTTCCCTCCATTTTTCCTATTTTAAAGATTATAGCAATTACCACATAATTCAAAAACAGTACTAAAAGTTGTTTGAAATATTTTTCAAATAAGTACTAAAATAAACTAGATGAAAAATCAAAAATAACAGAAAAATAATCAATTCATTTGGAGTCCAGATGATTTACTTAGAGAATTTCTAAGTTGAAAAGAATAAAGAAATGGACTATTTAATTGTGCTTAGCAGGTACAAAGCCTGGGAAAAATGTTCACCTAGGCTTAAATAATAGACCATGATTTTAGCAGCGTTTAGAAATTTGAATCACTGGATTGGGATTTGAAATGGAGGCTGTGGAATTATTGGAAGTTTACTGAAAAGAAAAACAAAAAGGAGCAGAAGTGCGCCCTGCGTGCTGTATAGCCGCGAGGCGCCACTGGGCCTGGCCCATCCGTTGGGCTACGCGGGAGGACACCGACGTCGAAGACGTACATGGGGAGTACATTTCCTTCACGCGAAGGCGGCCTCTGCAGAACCCACGTCCACTTTACACAGCGAGCAGTGAGTCACTGACGTTGGGTCCCTTGACCCCACCGGTCAGGCTTGATCGGTCCATGCGCGTTGCCTCTACTGCAGCAGAACAGAGGAGGCCGCGTCGGCAGCCTTCACCGATGAACGACGGTGACTCACGGGGAGCTGAGCACATGGAAGTACTTAGGAGCTTGAGGCGATCTTCTGGGTACCCGTCTTGGTCTCCGGGGTGGCCGGAGTCACCGACAGCGAAGTCTCCCGAAGAGCTCTGGCGGAGGTGAGAGAGGGCTTTCATGAACGGCGCTTCTCCGATGGAATTGGTGGGTGGATTGGATTGGTGGGGGTTCCAGGAGTCTGGTGGTGAGGAAACGGGCGAGGGGGAGGCATCGGTTGCGTCGGAATCATCCGGAAAGGTGGCGGCGGTTGTCTTCGTTGGAGATGAGGAAGACGGTCGTTTCCGGTCAGATGGCTACTCCGGGAGGCTAAGGTGAAACGAGGAGGTGGGCTGAGGAGCTGGGCGAGCTCGGTCTCGAGAATTTATAGGCAGGGGGAGGTCGGTTCGGCCATGCGCGGTCTCTCCCGATTCGACCGCGCCATTGATGGCAGATAAGGGCAGTGGCGAGGTTGGTGTTGGACGGCGAGGTTGGTGAGGACGGTGGTGGTCCTTAGTTAATGCCCAGGTGAGTTGGCTGGCTCGGAAGGCTCCAGGTGGCTTGGGCGGTGCCATCCCGAGCTGACCGTGGCGGCGACCATTGATGGCCAGCGAGGATGTTGGCGAGGTAGGTTTGGCCGGTGGGGTGGTCGGTGTGACCGGCGGCGTCCGCAGTGAAGATAGGGCGCGTTGGTTGGCTCGAGTTGAGCCACGCGTCTAGGACGGCGGCGTGCACGAGACGGTGGCGGTGCTGGACGGCGGCGGACGGTGCTTGGCCGGCACTAGAGGCAAAGAGAAGGTGTCGGCAATCCTCACGGGCATCATGGAGATCCAGGGAAAGATCTAGAGCAAGGAGGGGAAGCAGCAGAGGAGCCATAGTGGCTCGGGCGACATCAGGTGCAGTTCGCATGCTCTGGTCGCGCCCAGCGCATGCACGCAGCGTGCTCGATCAAATGCCAGGGGTCCTAGAGGGGTCTATTGAAAATGAAACTTAACAGGATTATGCACTTGGTTATGGGGCAGCTAATAGACAAGATGGTTTGCTTCGATGATCAAGTTCCCAATGCAGGCTTAAGACCTTGCCAAAATCTGTCATGCACACAGTGTGCTTGATGAAATGCTAGAGCCATCTAGAAGATTTTGTTGGAAGTGATACTTGGCAGGGTATTGTCTCTCTAGATGATAAAGATGATGGTGGAGTTGTTTTGTGAAAAGGAGTAACTTGCTAGTGCAAGTTTTACTGAAATTCAGTACTGGACAGAAGCTAAAGGGGAATATTTGGTGGATCTAAATGATGCAAATGAAGATGATCTTCTGGACTTAAGGTTTTTGTTGGAAGGACTAGAAGTGGGAGTAATTTCAGAATTTTTGGAGCAAGGAAAAATAGGGTTGTAGTTGAAACTCAAATACATGACATAATTGAAAAGAGGTTGTTTCACTCAAAATTTACAAAAGACCAAGTTAGGTTTCTATATAAAAGTGATCTGTGGACATCACATGACCTCCCATAATTTTTGTGGAATTTTGAAATAATTATTTAAAGTAGTTGTAGTGCAACAGAGGCATTTAAAATATTGAAATAGCATTAAAAGAATTATTTAGAGGCAAATTTTATTCTGAAAATAATTCTTACTGTTATTAAACTACAATTGAAATGTTTTAAGATAACTACCAAAGACACAACATTATTTTCAAAATTTCTATATGGAGGGAAGATTTTTGGAAAACGGAAGCAGAAATTGGTTCTGAAATTAATAAAAGACCTAGTAAAATTCAAAATTTTATTTCTGGCCAAATTTTACTTAATAAAAAACATGATTAAATTTTTGGGGTGTTACAACATGCTGTTTAGAGACTCTCAAAATAATATAAGTGAAGCAAGAGAGTTCAACAATTTCTATAAAATAAAGCCACCGCCGTGCTCTAAAAAGATATAAATGAAGCACTAGAGCAAAATTGCCTAGCTCAAAAGATATAAGTGAAGCACATAGAGTATTCTAATAAATCACGATTCATGCATGTCCCTATCAAAAGGTGTGTACAGCAAGGACGATTGTGGCAAACTAAAAAAGCAAAGACTCATATCATACAAGACGCTCCAAGCAAAACACATATCATGTGGTGAATAAAAATATAGCCTCAAGTAAATTTACCGATAGACGAAGACGAAAGCGGGGATGCCTTCCGGGGCATCCCCAAGCTTAGGCTCTTAGTTGTCCTTGAATATTACCTTGGGGTGCCTTGGGCATCCCCAAGCTTAGGATCTTGCCAATCCTTATTCCATAGTCCATCAAATCTTTACCCAAAACTTGAAAACTTCACAACACAAAACTCAACAGAAAACTCATGAGATCCTTTAGTATAAGAAAACAAATCACCACTTTTTGGTACTGTTGTGAACTCATTATTTATTTATATTGGTGTAATATCTACTGTATTCCAACTTATCCATGGTTCATAGCCCCCGATACTACGCATAGATTCATCAAAATAAGCAAACAACACATAGAAAACAGAATCTGTCAAAAACAGAACAGTCTGTGAAGATCTGAATTGTTCTAATACTTATGTAACTCCAAGAATGATGAAAAATTAGGAAAACAGAGGAAATTTGTATATCAATATTGTGTAACAAATTCAGGGTTTTTCCATAATCCACTGAATTTAAACAATTCTGTGACTGGACGCAAAAGTTTCTGTTTTTAGCAAGATCAAATCAACTATCACCGTAAGCCATCCCAAAGGTCTTACTTGGCACAAACACTAAATAAAACACCAAAACAAAATTACTACAGAGGTAATAATGTGTAATTTATTTATAAACAGGAAGTAAAAATATTGGGTTGTCTCCCAACAAGCTCTTTCTTTATAGCCATTAAGATAGGCTTGAGAATTCAATGATGCTCACATAAAAGATAATAATTGAAGAGAGCATCATGTAGCATGTGAAAAGCAAGTTTAAGTCTAACATAATTCCTATGCATAAGCATTTTATAAGCAAACAATTTATCAAGACAAGCAAAAACTAGCATATGCAAGGAATAAGAAAGAAACAATAGCAATCTCAACATAACGAGAGGTAATTTAGTAACATGAAAATTTCTACAACCATATTTTCCTCTCTCATAATAATTACATGTAGGATCATAATAAAATTCAACAATATATCTATCACATAACATATTCTCTACATGATCCACATGTATGCAAAGTTGACACTCTTCAAAGATAGTGGGATTATCATCAAATAAAGTAATGACCTCTCCAAGCCCACTTTTATCAAAAATTTCATGAGATTGATCATACTCCAAAGTAGTGGGATCATTATTACCTAGACTTGACACTCTTCCAAACCCACTTTCAATATTATTGCAAACATATTCATCATGCGGCTTAAATAAATTTTCAAGATCATAAGAAAAATCGCCCCAATCATGATCATTGCAACAAGTAGTGGACATAGCAAAATTAGCATCCCCAAGCTTAGGGTTTTGCATATCATTAGCACAACTAACATTAATAGAATTTATAGTAGAACCATTGCAATCATGCTTTTCATCCAAGGAGCTATCATGAATCACTTCATAAATTTCTTCTTTTAACACTTCATCATAATTTTTAGATTCACGAATTTCAAGCAAAACTTCATAAAGATAATCTAGTGCACTCAACTCACTAGAAATTGATTCATCATAATTGGATCTCTTAAAAAGATTGGCAAGTGGATGAGGATCCATAAACTTTTTTTCTTTTTGATTTTCAATAAATACAAAATTATTCCAAGCAAACTAGCAAACAAACCAAGTAAGACATAAAGGCAAACGGAAAGAAGGCGAATAAAAAGGCGAATATTTTTGTGTTTTTCTGAAAATCATTTTAGAGGTGGGGGAGAGGAAAACGAGAGGCAAATGGCGAATAATGTAATGCAAGAGATGAGTGTTTATGGTGGGTACTTAGTAGGTTTGATGTAGACCTCCCCGGCAACGGCGCCAGAAATTCTTCCTGCTACTTCTTGAGCTTGCGTTGGTTTTTCCCTTGAAGAGGAAAGGGTGATGCAGCAAAGTAGAGATATGTATTTCCCTCAGTTAGAGAACCAAGGTATCAATCCAGTAGGAGGTACAAGCAAGTCCCCAATCTATGCACCTGCACAAACAATCAAACACTTGCATCCAACACGATAAAGGGGTTGTCAATCCCTTCACGGTCAATTGCAAAGGTGAGATCTGATAGAGATAGGTATATAAGATTGCCAAAACATAAAACAAAATAGAAGTAAATAAATTGCAGCAAGGTATTTTTTATATTTTTGGTATATAGATCTGAAAACATATGATAGAAAATAGACCCGGGGGCCATAGGTTTCACTAGAGGCTTCTCTCTTGAAGGCAAATAATACGATGGGTGAACAAATTACTGTCGAGCAATTGATAGAAAAGCGCAAAGTTATGACGACATCCAAGGCAATGCTTATGCATATAGGCATCACATCTGTGTCAAGTAGACCGAAACAATTCTGCATCTACTACTATTACTCCACACATCGATCGCTATCCAGCATGCATCTAGAGTATTAAGTTCATAAAGAACGGAGTAACGCCTTAAGTAAGATGACATGATGTAGAGGGATAAACTCAAGCAATATGATGAAAACCCCATCTTTTTATCCTTGATGGCAACAATACAATACGTGCCTCGCTACCCCTACTATGTCACTGGGTGAGGACACCACAAGATTGAACCCAAAACTAAGCACCTCTCCCATTGCAAGAAATACCAATCTAGTTGGCCAAACCAAACCGATAATTCGAAGAGAAATACAAAGATATCAAATCATGCATATAAGAATTTAGAGAAGATTCAAATAATATTCATAGATAATCTGATCATAAATCCACAATTCATCGAATCTCGACAAACACACCGCAAAAGAATATTACATCGGATAGATCTCCAAGAACATCGAGGAGAACATGGTATTGAGAATCAAAGAGAGAGAAAAATCCATCTAGCTACTAGCTATGGACCCGTAGGTCTGAGGTAAACTACTCACGCTTCATCGGAGGGGCAATAGGGTTGATGTAGATGCCCTCCGTGATCGAATCCTCCTCCGGCAGATCACCGGAAAAGGCCCCAAGATGGGATCTCACGGGAACAGAAGGCTGCGGCGGTGGAAAAGTGTTTTCGTGGCTCTCCTCTAGGGTTTTGGAATATATGTGAATTTATAGGACGAAGAAGTAGATCGGTGGACTCCCGAGGGGGCCACAAGCCAGGGGGCGCCCCCCCTAGGGCGTGCCCCTACGGCTTGCCGTCACCTCGTGGGTCTTTTGACTTCGACTCCAAGTTTCATAGGTGTCTTCTGGTCCAAGAAAAATCATCGTAAAGTTTTATTCCGTTTGGAATCCGTTTGATATTCCTTTTCTGCGAAACTCAAAAACAAGGAAAAAACATAAACTGGCACTGGGCTCTAGGTTAATAGGTTAGTCCAAAAAATAATATAAAATACCATATTAATGCATACAAAACATCCAAAACAAATAATATAATAGCATGGAACAATAAAAAATTATAGATACGTTGGAGACGTATCAGGCACCATCTGGAGTCACGCGACGTCGCGATCCGCATCATCGTCCATGCCCAGCACCGCTTCGGAAGCCATGGCGCGGGCCCAACTCCTGTTGAGATTTCCGCCGGTAGTCGATCAGATGGATGAGTGGAGAGCCACTATCCAGAGCTTGATTGGCTTCACCGAGGCGGGAAGATCACAGCAGGCAGGCCCGCCACAGCCTCCACCAATGGCGGCAACGGCCCAAGCCGCTGGCCGCACCGAGGGAGCCGTTCCGACGGTGCAGTCCCCTCCACGACAGCCAGCGTTGGGGCCGCAGCCAGAGCCATGCCACCAAGAACCCGACGATGTATCAATGGCTTCGTCTGATCTTTAAGCACGTCGAGACCAGTGACGGGTCATGGAAGACAGGCAGAGGGAAGACGCGTGCGTCACCATCGAGCGACGCCGTGAAACCCGCCACCAGTCTGATAGGCGCAATGGCCCCGACGTCGACGAACCCATGCCCAGTGAGGGGGGATACCTGCCTTTCGAGGTTGGGTGCCCCGCCTTCACTCGTGAGCTGCGGCAAGTCCGTTGGCCATCTGCCTGTACGTTCAAGCCAGAGATACCAGAAAAGTACGATGGAAGATTGAACCCGGCAGAGTTCTTGAGCATCTACACCATCGCTGTTCAAGCTGCCAGAAGAAGAGACGAGGAGGTGTTCGCCAACTACTTCCCTTTGGCACTCAAGCCAAATGTGAGGTCATGGCTGATGCACTTACCAGAGAACTCCATCTCGACCTGGGCTGATCTGTGCCATGAGTTTGTTGGCACCTTCACGGGCGGCCATCAAGAACCAGGGCGGCCCAGCGACTTGCAGCTCCTCCCACAGAAGGAAGGAGAGAGTTTGCGTAAGTACATGCAGAGGTTCAACCGGGTGCACAGGAACATTCCAGACATCCATCCAACAGCTGTGATAGCTGCGTTCCAGTCCAACGTGCGCAACCGCAGAATACATTCCAAAATGAACGTTCGGTTGCCCAAGACTGTGAATGAGCTATACACTCTGGCGGATAAGTGTGCCCAAATGGAGGAGGGGAGGCGACTCCCCGGGGAAGAAGATGGCGTCGACATTGACTCAGAGGATGACGACGACACCACCAATCAGAAGAAGAAGAACAAGAAATGCAACAAGAAGCATAAGGATAAGGCAGTGATGGCTGTTGAAGGATCGAGCACTCCTAGTAGCGGCCAGAAGGCCAAGACCGAGGCTCCCGGCAAGGAGGTTGCCGCATGCACCTATTGCCGGGAAGCTGCGGCTGCAGAGAAGGCTGGGAAGTCTGACGGGCCGTACTGCAAGATCCATCGAACTAAGGGACACGATCTTCAAGAGTGTCATCAAGTTGAGCAGCTCGTTAAGAAGCAGAAGGCTGAGTACGAGAAGCGTGATAAAGAGAGAGACCAAGATGGTGCTGGCGGGACAGGCTGAGGTGGCAGAGGAGGTCACCCCGGCAAGGCCCCACAGAATCAAGGGCAACCTGCCAGAGGCCATGAGGAGAAGGAATGTGATGATGGAGACGAAGAGGAAACCATCGAGCAGGAGTTCCAGAAGGCCACTGACACCCTGTGCATTGACAGGGGTGCATCCTTGCACTCCTCTCACCGCCAGCTTAAACAGTGGGCACGTGAGGTTAATGTTGTGGAGCCAGCGGCAGATTCTCGGAAGCCGCTCAAGTGGTCCCGCACGCCCATCGTCTTTGATGAAGAGGATCACCCCGACCGCACCACCGCGGTAGGGTGTTTGCCATTGTTGGTTTCTCCAACGATTCGCAACCTCAAGGTCTCTAAGATGTTGGTTGACGGCGGGGCCGGGTTGAATCTGATATCTCCCAAGGTCATCAGCAAGCTCCAGATAGTATACGAAGAGCTCAAGGTTACTGGTACTTTCCAATGGATCAACCCCGGCAGGAGTCGTCCCAAGGGGAAGATCACACTACCGGTAACATTTGGAGGGGAGTTAAACTACCGGACCGAGAAGATCGTGTTTGATGTGGTTGACCTCCCCCTGCCATACAATGGAATTCTTGGCCACCCAGCCTTGGCAAAGTTCATGGCAGCATCCCACTATGCTTACAACACTTTGAAGATGCCAAGACCGATGGGCGTCATTTCCATTCCATCAGACAAGAAGGACGCAATCATATGTGTCGACAAGATGTACCGAGAAGCAATCGCTGCAGAGGCCGCGGAAGCTACCGCTCCCGTCAAGGAAAGCAAGAAAGGGAAGAAAGCTAGCAAGGATGCCAGCAAAGAATCCGAGAAGCACGCCTCTTCAGAGTGCGCTGCACCTGTTGATGATTTGCCGGAGAGTTCTAATAGCAAGAGATCAAAGGTTGCTGCACTCGCTGTGAAGAAGGTCCCGACAGGGTTGGTTGGCACTGATGGTACATTTACTATCATCGCCACCCTTGATGACAAATAGGAAAGCGCGCTCATTGCCTTCCTGCGGGCGAATGTCGATGTGTTGACTTGGCAACCATCTGACATCCCCGGTGTTCCCAGGGAGGTAATCGAGCACCACCTTGCTCTCTGCCCACATGCCCGGCCCGTCAAACAGAAGGTCCGAAAGCAAGCTGGAGCGGCAGCAGTTTATTGCCGAAGAGATCAAGAAGCTCGAAGCTGCTGATTTGGTCAGAGGAGTGTTGCATCCAACTTGGTTGGTGAATCCAGTGGTGGTGTGCAAGGCGAATGGGAAATGGAGGCTTTGCATAGATTTCACAGATCTGAATAAAGCATGCCCGAAGGACCCATTCCCCTTGCCGCACATCGATCAGAATGTGGACTCCACCTCTGGATATGACCTACTTTCCTTCTTGGATGCCTACTCCGGGTACCACCAGACTTTCATGTCCAAGGAAGATGAAGAGAAGACTGCGTTTATAACCCCATGTGGCACGTAAGGTTTTGTACGGATGCCCTTTGGGTTAAAAAGCGCTGGATCCACTTTTGCAAGGGCAGTACAGATTGGCTTTGAGTCTCAGCTGCACAGGAATATTGAAGCTTACATGGACGATATAGTGGTCAAAACCAAGGACAAATCAACTCCCATTCAAGACTTGGAAGAGACTTTTGCTAATCTGTGCAAGATCAACTTGAAGCTGAACCCAGAGAAGTGTGTGTTTGGTGTTCCTTCCGGCAAGCTGCTTGGCTTCTTTGTGTCCCACCGGGGCATTGAGGCCAACCCCGACAAGATCAAGGAGATTGAGCAGATTCAAGCACCCAAGACAGTTAAGGACGTGAGGCGTTTGACCGGATGCATTGCCACGCTAAGCAGGTTCATTTCCAAGTCTGCTGAGCGCGCTCTACCGTTCTTCAAAATTCTGAAGAAGGTAGGACCCATGGAGTGGACCCCGGAGGCGGACGCTGTGCTGCAAGATGTGAAGACCTATCTTTCCTCTGTTCCCACCTTAGTCGCCCCAAAACCACAAGAACCATTGCTGCTATACTTAACGGCAACGATGGTTAGCACAGCGCTGGTGGCGCAGCGGGAAGTAGATGAAGAAGCAGGTGCAACTGCCGTCCCCTCTGGAGAAGGAAGTGAACTCTCCCTGGTAAGGTCAGATGCAGATCAGGGCAAGGAAGAGCAGGGCAATGGGGACAATTTGAAGGTCACGACAAGGAGGAAAGTGGTGCAGCGGCCAGTGTACTTCGTCAGCTCCCTATTGCAGGGGGCTAGGTCGAGGTACTCTGGCATGCAAAAGTTGATTTTTGGCCTCATCATGGCCTCAAGGAAACTGCGCCACTACTTCCAAGCCCACGAGATCATGGTTGTCACCCGCTTCCCCTTGCAACGCATACTGAGAAACCCTGAGGCCACGGGCAGGATAGTGGAATGGGCTCTGGAGTTGTCCAGCTTTGGTTTGAAGTTTGAGAGCACGTCAACCATTCAGAGCAGAGCATTGGCGGAGTTTATTGCGGAATGGACGGCTACCCCTGACAAAGAAGTATTGGAGACAGTTATCCCCGGCAAAGAAGCGCCCCAAGAATGGATCATGTACTTTGATGGTGCCTTCTCCCTACAAGGTGCAGGAGCTGGCGTGCTTCTCGTTGCTCCCTGTGCAAAAACTCCCTATGGAACCAGGGACTTTTGTTCTCCATCTGCCTCAACCCTCCGTATCCCCGACAACAATGGCCAGAAAGAGGAGGAAACTAGACTCCGGCAGGCCTCTCCCGGCAGAGCTTCTCGAAACCCCCGGCAGAGAGCTTGGCGGGAACAACTCCCCTTCGATCGGTGAGCTGCACCCTCCCGCCAAACTACCAATCTCTGCGGTCGAGGAGTGCGCTCCCACGGATGAGGAGGTGCTGGTGGTCCTCATTGCTGAGCCTCAGGCTCCAACTTGGGCGCGGCACATAGTTCATTTCCTCCAAACAGGAGAACTTCCTGAAGAGCAAGAAGAAGCTGAAAGAGTAGCCCAGAGGGCCAGTATGTATCAGTTCATGGATGACACGCTATACAGAAGAAGGCCCAACGGTGTGAAATTGAAGTGCATTTGCCGGGAAGAAGGAAAGGAACTATTGGCAGAGATACACAAGGGTATGTGCGGCTCCCACATTGGATCGAGGGCCCTGGTTGGAAAAGCCTTCCGGCAAGGTTTTTACTGGCCCACGGCCCTCCAAGATGAAATTGAGTTGGTCACCAAATGTGAAGCCTACCAGTTCCACTCCAAGAATATCCATCAGCCTGCTCAAGCTCTCCAGACGATCCCTTTGTCGTGGCCCTTCTCGGTCTGGGGGCTCGACATCTTGGGCCCCTTCCTCCATGCTATCGGGGGCTTTGAGTTCTTGTTCGTCGCTATCGACAAGTTCACAAAGTGGCCAGAGGTGGAGCCCGTGAGGAAGGTGACCGCATAGTCAGGTATCAAGTTCTTGAAAGGATTGGTGTGCCATTTCGGAGTACCCGCTAGAATCATCACTGACAATGGCACCCAGTTCACAAGCCATGCCTTCATGCAATACGTTCATGCCCTCGGAAGCAAAGTCTCATTTCCCTCTGTTGCCCACCCCAGAAGCAATGGACAAGCTGAGAGGGCAAACGCTGAAGTGCTGCGAGGACTCAAGACAAGAACATTTGATAGGCTGTAGAAGTGCGGCAGGCGATGGATCAACGAGCTGCCGGTGGTTCTTTGGTCCCTCCGTACGACACCAAATCGAGCTACTGGGCAGACTCCCTTCTCCCTAGTCTATGGGGCAGAAGCAGTGATCCCCACAGAACTCATATACGGATCACCTCGAGTGCTTTCCTACGATGAAGTAGTGCAGGAACAGCACCGGCGTGATGACGCTGTTTTACTTGAGGAGAACCATCTCCGGGCTGCTACGCGTGCTGCACGCTACCAGCAAGCCCTGCATCGCTATCACAGCCGCAGGGTTCATGCCCGGAGCTTTGAGGAAGGCGACCTTGTCCTGAGGCATGTTCAGTCCGCCAAGGGTGCAAACAAGTTGACGCCGAAGTGGGAAGGCCCTTACCGGGTAGTACGAGTCACCAGACCTGGCGCAGTCCGTCTGGAGACCGGAGATGGCATTCAGTTGCAAAACTCATGGAACATTGAGCATCTCCATAAGTTCTACACGTAAGGCGCGGCTGCCGGGCCCTGCCCGGCAGCCACCCTTTTGTACAAGCCTTGCAGATGTTGCGTGTAACCCTTTGTACAAAGCCATGCACAGACCCTGAGCACTAGATAAATAAACGAAGCGCTGGGGGGCCCCAAAACTTGCATGCATGCATAAGCATATCATGAGCATAGCATGATCATGTAGATGAGGTCGCATGTAGCACTGTTTTGATCTGCACTAAGTTGCAGGGTTCTTGCTGTGGACTTGATCCCGAAGAGAAGAAATGAAGACAAGCCTACACAGCAATCTCTGGCAAGCCAAACAGATAAGTTTCTCCTTATCCATACCTATTCTATAAGATGAAAACTTGTGCATAAGAAAACCTCGTCACCTCTGAAACATAGGTGCTCCCATCCTTTGTCCCGAACGTTGCTTCGAGCAAGGTGGTCACAGTGGCCTTTGATGGAGAGGGTTCAACGAGGGGCTGGTCCCTTTTTTTATAGTTTTATGCCCAACAGGCCTTGCCCTACGGCAGCAAACTAAGGGTACCGGCATGATAGTTTGCCAGGGGAAACTTGTTTACTTGAATGTATAGAGGCACCTCACCTCTGCATGGACATGATACATGCACAAGTACCCAACAAGGCTTGTCTTTTTCATTAATATGCTGATAAACAAGTACATATCTTACATAACACAAACATGGGTAAAGAAGTTTACATAATTTAGACTAAAGTTTGGCAAATGCCTACATATTTTAGACTGAAAAAAGATAAGTGCCTAGTAATCCCTTTCTTGTCCTTCTCTTCTTAGGCACTACGGTAGGAGGTGAAGAGGGCAAAAGGGGTGCCTGGGCAGAAGCCCATCCTGACCTCGTCGGGCCCCATGACAGGGAGCCCAACAAGATCAGGAGGGCACGGGCGAAGGTGATGGTGAAGAGAACGGCGGAAGGGTCCCCCTGACCACAGCCACCAGGGCCAGCAGGACGCGACAGGGTGAACAAAGCTGCAGCCCGCGAGGAAGCCTGCTAGGGTCTAGCTGGAAGGCTGCTGGAGGAGCCAAGGGCACCATCCCCACCTCTACACCCAACTCCCCGGCAAATCTCCTTGCCGGGAATGAGATGCAGGTGCAGATGATGGTGCCACCGCCTGACGGTGATGGTGCGGCTGGTATTCAGCCGGACTCGGAGTCGTCGTCCTCCCCATCGGCACCATCGTCATCACCATCACTGTCCTCCTTGTCGCTATCGCTCGAGGAGGAGCTTTCGTCGTCGGTCGAGCTCTCCGCGCAGCACCCTAAGTGAGCACCCGAGCACCCAAAGACCTTGACGGAGAGCAGCTCAGCCTCCATTGATTTAGAATGGTGGACGTACCCCTCCGACAAGCTGTGGGCACGAGCAAAAGTCTTCCACCCGCATGCTGCCATTACAGCAACCCCTCATGTGCAGCTTTAGTGCACGCGGCTATTCAAGCTCCATCACCCTCGCGAATGGAGTAGGGAGGCGGAGGCGGCCGCACGGAGGTGTGTGCAATCTGATGATGAACTCCAGCGGTTGATCTCCGACGTGGCCTTCCATTGGGGGATGAGCGGCCGGCGGAGGTGCGATCAGAGCACCACCCTGTCCTCCTCGACCCCGAGTACCACGGCGACCACGACCTCGCCCCCTCCCACCTCCTCTCGCGGCGGGCTCCGCCCCCGCGTTTACGATAGGAGGAGGGAGGCGCTGTCGAGTAGAAGCCCTCATCGCCACCGCCGGAGAGCCACCACGTCCTCGCCCTCTCACCATGGTGGACAAGAAATGCTCAAGGAAGGGAAGGAGTGAAGCCTATGAACAAACACCCCGCTCACACCACCCCTTTTTATGAGCGAACGGGGCAGGGGGCTGGCTCCTCACCCTGGAGGCAGCCACCCCACTCCTCCAATCCAGACCCCCCGCGCCATAAACGGCTTGGGAATCAAGGCCGACCCTCTGCGCCAATCCACGATGCCTGGTTTTCTGCCAGGGCGCTCTTTCCCGCGCCCTCCACATCCACCACCAACCCTGCGCAATGCATGCAGCACACATGGCGGAAGCACCAGGGGCGGGGAAGCTAGTGGAATGGCAGTTACCACCCCGTGAACATGGGACGTGGGCAGCCCACAGATCGTGGCTTGGATTCCCCTTGTAACGTCTTGCACGACGCGCGGGAAAACCGGAAACTGACTCAAGCGCAGGTTCATGAAGAAGCAAAGAAGATCTCAAAGGACGAGCTACCGCAACCCGCTCGCCCGTGTACTAGACAGGGCCTACCCCGACGACGCTCGGCAGCGCGTTCAGGCCAGACCCGGGGGCTCCTGTAGGTGCAACAAACCCCAGGTGTGTTGCCCGGACTGTACACAGGCTCAAGAGCAAGGTTACAACATTCAAGACAAGGCCAAGCAGAAGAGATAGCTCTTTGAGAAATCAAAGGGCGGATCAAGAAGACCAAGACCAACCCAACAAGCAAGATATCACCAAGGAAAAATCTCCCTTGCCGGGCAAGCGAGCCTGGCGGGGTCAAGGTTGCTCCAAGGACAAGTCTCAAGACTCCCCCGGCAGGCTTGCCGGGGACGCAGAAGGCAGATTACCCCACCAAGGCTCCACCTCACAGCAACGCAAGTCACTTATCAGCGCGGTGTCGAGCCCCCAGGTGATTATGTGGCTGTTCTCTAGCACGTGGCAGCCATTTCCAAGGAAGATCATCCCTAAATGACACCCGTCCAGGAGACGTGTCATGCAGACAGGCGAGGAGGTGGCTGCATGGCGCGGCAAGGCTGCCGGGCCACGCCATGATGTGACACTAAGCGGTGCATTTAATGCACTCTGTCTTGTCTGTAGAGTTAGGTATGATAGCACTGTGGCTATCTAATCAATGCATAATGACTATTTTGCCATTGTGGTGACCCCTTAACTTATAAAAGGAGGGCCATGGCTACCTTAGAAAGGATTTGGACCCCCGTACTCTCATACGCGCGTAGCTGCTCTTGCCCAGAGGCGACCTTGCCAGGCTAGAGCGCTGCGTCTCCACCACAGTCCATTCATCAATCCACCAAAGCAGGAGTAGGGTTTTATGCCTCGTGGCAGCCCGAACCTGGGTAAAACTGCCCGTGTCATCGCTGTCGTGCTGCTCTATGCTTTCCGCTCTTTGTGCAATGTGCTCGTACCCCTTGCTGAACCACAAGGGGCCGATGGCCCCATAGGTGTCCGTGTGATACCACTACATCTTGCCGCGGACTTGGTCCCAAAGAGAAGAAATGAAGACAAGCCTACATGTCGGTCCCCAACAAGCCAAACAGATAAGTTCCTTCTTGTCCATAAATGTTCTGTAAGATGAAAACTTGTGCATATGAAAACCTTGTCGCTTTCGAAGCATAGGTGCTCCCATCCTTTACCCCGAATGTTGCTTCGGTCAAGGTGGTTGTAGTGGCCTTTGATGAAGGAGTTTCGACAAGGGGCTGGTCCCTTTCCATAGTTTTGAACCCGGCAGGCTAAGCCCCGCGGCAACAAACGGAAGGAACCGGCAGGATAGCTTTCCGGAGATAACTTGTTTACTTAAATGTATAGAGGCTTTTCACCTCTGCCTGGACATAATACATGCGCAATTACCCAGCAAAGCTTGTCTTTTTCATTAATATGCGAATAATCAAGTACAGATCTTACAGAACACAAACATGGATAAAGAAGATTACATATTTGAGACTAAAGTTTGGCAAATGCCTACATATTTTAGACTAAAAAAATATAAGTGCCCCGTAATCCCTTTCTTGTCCCTCTCCTTCTAGGAACTACATCGGGAGGCAAAGAGGGAAAAAGGAGTGCCTGAGCAGAAGCCCAGCCCGACCCCATCAGGACCTGCTGGGCGCGGCCTGACAAGATCAGGAGTGGCGAGGCTGCGAAGGAGGGAGACGGAGAGAGCAGCTCGGCGGTGCCCTGGTCACCACCCCCAGGGACCTCGCCGTCGGGATGACAAGCCTCGACGACTTACGGCAAGGGCAAGTACTCCCCTCCAGGCGGATGGCTTGTGTGGGAGAAACGAGCACTCCACCATTTTGGAGGAGCGCAACGCCTCCCACACCGCGGTCGATTCGGCGCGCACGTCTACGACAGCCGCATCTCCTACAACCCCGGACCAAACTCACTCCCCAAGCGTCAACACGAGTGTTCGACATCGCCACCCGCGGGCTAGAGCCCGGGGCCTGGCCCCGGTCTCCCTCCCTCGACATAACAAACAGGGAGGCAAGAAGTAAAAGGGAAGAGGTGCGTAGATGGGTGCCTCCATTCCCTCTCTCACCCCCTTTTTATAGGCAGGCTGGGGCTGGGGGGCTGATCCTTCACCTCCACCCCCGAGGGGCTCTTTCTGATCTGACCCAATCAAGCTACCACCGACGGCCAGATCCGATTGCCTCCCTCCTACACCAATCCAAGAAGACCAAGCCTTTGCCATGACACTCTTTCCCGCGCCACGCGACTCCGTTACCTACCCTACTCGATGCATACAGCATACGTGGCAAAGGATAAGGGCGTGGTGGGATGAGTGAATTGGCAGTTACTCCCCCGTGGGTTAAAGTCATTCATGGGCCATTACAGAAATGGCCCCACCACAATTGGCGTCACGTGGCGCACGGAAAAACCGGAAACTGACTCAAGCACTGATTGATGAAGAGGCAGAGAAAATATCGAAGGGTGAGCTACCACAAACTCTTCGCCTGTGTACTAGATAGGACCTACCCCGACGATGCTCCGCAGCGTGTTCGGGCCAGGCCCGGGGGCTCCTGTCGGTGCAACAAACCTTGGTGTATGTTGCCCTGACCGTACACTGGCTCAAGGGCAAGGTTCCAGCATCCAAGGCAAGGCCAAGCTGAAGACATAGCTCTTTGAAGAATCAAAGGGCGGATCAAGAAGACCAAGACGAGCCAAGATAGCAAGATATCACCAAGGGAAAAGCCTCCCTTGCCAGGCAGGAGAACCTGGTCAGGTCGAGGTTACCCCAAGAGTAAGTCCCAATACCTCCCCGGCAAGGGTTTTCGAGGCGATGGCGGCCTGTTATCCCGCCAAGGCTCCACCGCTCCACCTCGCGATGATGCAAGTCACTTATCAGTGCGGTGTCGAGCCCTCAAGTGAATAAGTGGCAGTCATTTAGCACGTGGCAGCCATTCCTGAGGAAGATCACCCCTAAATGACACCCGTCCATGGGCGTGTCACGCTAACAGGCGAGAAGGAGGTTGAATAGCACGGCAAGGATTGTCGGGCTACATCCTTGACGTGACACTAAGCGGTGCATTTAATGCACCTTGTCCTGTCTGCAGAGTTAGGTATGATAGCACTATGGCTACCTAATCACTGGATAATGACTGTTTTTCCACTGTGGTTACCCCTTTACCTATAAAAGGAGGGCCGAGGCAACCTTAGAGAGGATTCGGACCCGTGTATACTCATACACGCGTAGCTGCTCTCCCCGAGGCGACCTTGCCGGGCTTGAGCACTGCGCGTTCGCCATGGTCTACCACTCAAATCCACCAAAGCAGGAGTAGGGTTTTACGCCTCGCGGCGGCCCGAACCTGGGTAAAACCACCCGCGTCACCATTGTCGTGCTGTCTTACGGCCTTTGCTCTTTGTGCAACATGCCCTTCCCCCTTGCCGAACCACAAAGGGGCCGACGGCCCCATAGGTGATCGTGTTGAACCACGACATCCGGGAAGCCATACTACAAGATCCACTGCACCAAGGGCACGACCTCAACAATTGCCGGCAAGTAGATTAGCTTGCCAAAAAGCAAAAGCAAGAGTATGAGAAGCATGAGAAAGGCCACGATGGTGCTAGTGGGTCCGGCAACAAGAACCACAATGGCCGTGGCGGTCACCTTGCCAAGGGGCATTAGCAGAAGGAGAAGCCTGCCCGCGGCCGTGACAAGAAAGAGGGCGAGGAGGATGGTGATGAGGAAGACAAAGAATCTGGAGGACAGGAGTTCCTAAAGGCTCTGGAGGCCGTGTGCGTTGATGAAGGTGCATCTTTGCACTCCTCTCGCCGCCAGCTCAAGCAGTGGGCACGTGAGGTCAACGCGGCCGAGCCAGCAGTAGAGGCACAGAGGCCACTCAAGTGGTCCGACATGCCCATCATTTTCGACATCGAGGACCACCCTGACCGCAGCACTATGGTCAGGTGTTTTCCTTCGTTGGTTTCACCAACAATCTGCAATCTGAAGGTGACGAAAATGCTGGTTGATGGTGTGGCCGGCTTGAACCTGATCTCCCACGACATGATCAGGAGGTTGCAAATCCCTGATGGAGACCTCCAAGAAATGGGAAGGTTTCAAGGGATCAATCTAGGGAGGAGCCAACCCACGGCAAGGCCACCTTGCCGGTCACTTTTGGAATTGAACTGAACTACAGGACCGAGAATGTCATTTTCGACGTCGTCAAGATACATTGCTCTACAATGGGATTCTTGGACGTCCGGCTCTGACAAAGTTTATGGCGGTGTTCCATTACGCCTATAATACTTTGAAGATGTCGGGTGCGATGAGCATCATCACCATCCACTTTGACAAGAAGGGCGCTGTTATCTGCTCCGACAAGCTCTACCGGGAGGTACTGGTAGCATCTGCCATCAAGGCACCTGCTCCTGCCGGCACAGCTCCCGGGAGAGGAAAGAACAAGAAGACCGGTAAGACCTCTGATAAGGACTCTGGGAAGCGCACCTCTTCGGAGTGTAGTGCACCGATTGAGGACATACCGGAGAGCTCTACCGGCAAGTGCAAGAATACCAAGGCCTCACCACCTACTACAAAGCAAGTCTCTGCAAGGGAGGATGGCACTGACGGTACTTTTACCTTCAGCGCTACCCTTGACGGCAAATAGGAAAGCGTCATCGTCACCTTCCTGTGGGGGAATATCGGTGTGTTTGCATGGCAACCATCTGATATTCCAGCGTTCCTAGGGAGGTGATGGAGCACCACCTTGCTATCTGCCCTAATGCAAGACCCGTCAAGTAGAACGTCCGGAAGCGGGCTTTGGAGAGGCAAGAGTTCATCGCCCAAGAAATCCAAAAACTAGATGCAGCAGGTTTGGTCAAAGGAGTGCTACACCCAACTTGGCTAGCAAACCCAGTGGTTGTTTGCAAGGCAAATGTGAAGTTGAGGCTTTGTATTGACTTCACTGACATAAACAAAGCATGCCCGAAGGACCCCTTCCCTTTGCCGCGGATTGATCAGTTTGTGGACTCCACCGCCGGCTGCGACCTGCTCTCTTTTCTTGATGCCTACTCTTGTTATCATCATATCTTCATGGCCAAGGAGGATGAGGAGAAGACGACATTCATTACTCCATGTGGTATGTACTACTTTGTACGCATGCCTTTCGGATTAAAGAGTGTCGGAGCGACATTTGCAAGGGTTGTGCAAGTTGGTTTCGGCTCTTAGCTCCACAGAAATGTGGAAGCTTATATGGATGATATATTTGTTAAAACCAAGCACACGGATACCTTGATCCAAGACTTAGAAGAAACATTTGCGAATCTACGCAAGATCAACTTGAAGCTCAATCCCGAGAAGTGTGTGTTTGGGGTGCCGTCCGGCAAGCTTCTCGGATTCTTTGTGTTTCAACGTGGAATTGAAGCCAATCCCGACAAGATCAAAGTAATTGAGAAATTGGAAGCACCAAAGTGCGTCAAGGACGTAAGGCGTCTTGCTGGTTGCGTTGCAGCTCTATGTAGGTTCATCTCCAAGTCAGCTGAGCGCGCCTTGCCATTTTTCAAAATCTTGAAAAAGGCAGGTCCCATGGAATGGACCTCGGAAGCGGGTGCTGCGCTCCAAGACTTGAATGAGTACCTCGCCTCTCTGCCAATACTGGTTGTGCCAAGGCCACAAGAGCCGTTGCTGCTATACCTAGTGGCGACCAATGAAGTGGCCAGTGCTGCAATAGTTGCCAAGAGAGAAGCAAAAGACAAAGAGATAGCAACCATAGAGCCTCAAGACGACAAGCCAGAATCTTCTAGCAAGATCAGGTGTCGACAAGCCAAGTTTAGTGCAGGCAGATGGGACAGAACAATAGATTGTGCCGAAGAAGAAGATGGTGCAGCGCACAGTTTATTTTGTTAGTTCCCTTCTACAAGGGGCTATGTCAAGATACTCTGGTGTGCAAAATTTTTTCTTTGGCCTTCTCATGTCCTCAAGGAAGCTGCACCATTACTTGCAAGCACACTCAGTTACCGTCATCACTTGATTTCCGCTGCAGCGCATCTTGACGAATCCAGAGGCCACATCCAAGATAGTGGAGTGGGCGTTGGAGGTGTCAAGATTTGATTTTAAGTATGAGAGTACGTCAGTAATCTAGAGCAGAGCCTTGGCAGAGTTCATTGCAGAATGGACACCAACTCCGGATGAAGAAAAACCAGAAACCTCACTTACCGGCAAGGAAGCACCCCAAGATTGGATCATGTACTTTGATGGTGCCTTCTCGCTCCAGGGCGCCGGTGCCGGAGTGCTGCTTGTCACACCCACTGGAGAGAATCTCAAGTACGTGGTTCAAATGAAGTTTCCCCGGGAACAGGCCACCAACAACACTGCTGAGTATGAAGGATTACTTGCTGAACTCTGCATTGCAATCGACCTTGGCATCAGGAAGTTGATTGTCAGGGGTGACTCACGGTTATTGGTAAAGCAAGTGAACAAGGATTACCAAAGCCCGTTGATGGAGGAAACAACATTGCCAATGACATGTCGAAGTGTGCTGCCAAGAAATTGCCTATGGAACCAGGTACCTTTGTGCCCCTTCTAAGTCAATCTTCACTCGCGCCATAAATGAGGCCAAACAAGAGGAGAAAGTTGAATTCTAGTGAGTACTATCCAGCAGAGCTTCCAGCGGCCGGGAAGGAGCTTGCCGGAAATAACCCCATGCTTGTCAGTGAGCAGCAGGCTCTGGCAGGGCCCCAGGTCCTTGTCATCGAGACAAGCGCTCCTGCAGCAGAATAGATGCATTTAGTCATTGTCATCGAGCCACAGGCTCCGGCATGGGCACAATAGATAGTCCATTACCTACACACAGGTCAACTTCTTGACGAACAAGAAGAATCTGTGAAAGTAGCCTGCCAGTCAAGTATGTATCAGTTCGTTGATAGCATTCTGTACATAAAGAGGCCGAATGGGGTGAAATTGAAGTGCATCTGCCGGGAAGATGGACAAAAGCTGGTGGCGGAGATACATGAAGGGGTGTGCTGATCCCATATCGCGTCCCGCGTGCTTGTCGGCAAGGTCTCCCGTCAAGGTTTCTACAGGACGCTAGCCCTTCAATACGCAATAGTCGTGCTAACAAGGTGTGAAACATGCTAGTTCCACGCCAAGAACATTCACCAGCCAGCTCAAGCCCTTGAGACGATCTCTCGGTATTGGTCTCGGTCTAGGGGCTCAACATCCTCAGCCCTTCCCCCGTACCATCGGGGGCTTTGAGTACTTGTACATAGAAATCTAGATGTTCACAAAGTGGCCTCAGGTAGAGCTAGTGAGAAAGGTGACAACACAGTCAGCCACCAAGTTCTTCAAGGGACTAGTTTGCCGTTTTAGTGTGCCCAACCGGGTGATCACCGACAACGACACATAGTACACGAGCTGTGCCTTCATGCAATGCTGTCAAGATCTTGGTAGCAAAATCTGTTTTGCATCAGCTACTCATCTGAGAAGCAAGCACCAAGTAGAGAGGGCAAATTCAGAAGTACTGCGAGGACTCAAGACAAGAACATTTGACAGACTGCACAAGTGTGGAAGAGGCTGGATTAACGAGTTGCCGACGGTTCTTTGGTCACTTAGAACCACACCAAATCAAGCCACTGGTGAAACACCCTTCTCCCTGGTTTATGGTGTAGAAGCAGTGCTCCCCACGGAACTCACATACGGGTCACCCCGAGTGCAAGCTTTTGACAAAGCTGAGCAAGAGAAAATGCGACAAGACAATGCCGTGCTCCTCGAGGAAGATCGTCTTCGGGCTGGTTTGCGTGCTGCATGCTATGACCAAGCTTTGCGCCGCTACCATAGCCGCAAAGTGCGCACCCGGAGCTTTGAGGATGGTGAACTTGTTCTTCGTTGGATTCAATCCATGAAGGGATCAAACAAGTTGACACCAAAGTGGGAAGGCCCTTACTAGGTAACACGAGTCATCAGACCTGGCACAGTCCGTCTCGAAACCGAAGATGGCACTCCGGTGCGCAACTCATGGACTATTGATGATCTTCACAAGTTCTACCCATAAGGCACAGTTGTCGGGCATCCCGGCAACCCATTTTGTACAAGTTTGCCGGCAAGGCATGTAATCCTTGGTACAAAGCCAGGCACGGACCCTGTGCATAGTAAAATAAAGATAAGTGTTTCATAGCTCCTTGTTGAATACATATATGTTTGTACATGTTGTTTGAAGGGTTGTGTACATTTTGCCTTGTGTGAGATGCTTGATGAACCGTCAGGGGTTCCAGCCTCCTCTTTTCTCTTCTTTCTTTTTCTCAAAGGATAGAATGGTTCCTCACGTGCAAGTTTCCCAAGGGGGAGTGATGGTATGGATACGACCAGTAACGTTCAAGTTATCATTTTAAGACAAGAAGTACAACAAAGAAAAAGCTAAGTTGAAAAACTTTGAAACAAGTTCTTTGTTGTCATTGCTATCTTTCCTTGAACGATCTCGGACTTTGTATGAGAAACCTGCACGCTAAGGAACATTGTCAAGATCATCCACGCTCTTACTTTGTTTCGAATCCGCTCGACAACTTAAGTAGCTGTGCTATGGCCGTCAAGTGCGACCTTGCCGACAGCAGCACTTCCGGCAGGCTGCTAAGGACCTGTTCCTCAAGCGCTCGCGGCAAGAGTGTGTGCACCGTCAAGTTTTCGGCAAGTGTAGGGTACATAAATCACGCAAAGACAGAATAAAACAGGGAAGATAGAACACATTTATCCATCAGAGCAAGTAATATTACAGCAAAGCCAAATGCAATTCTAACTTAAGATACATATGTCTTTGACATGAGCTACACTTGCAGCCAAATGATACAAGGAAGGTTCTAGTTCTTGTGCTGGCCCTCAGTCCTGGGGATTGCATAGACCTTATCGGTGAGCGGTGAGGCTCGCTCTTCGATGGCCTTGGTATCTGCATCCTTTGGCAGGATCTTGAAGGCCTTGGAAATGTCGAGTGCAGGGTTCTGGTACACATGCTTAACGAGTATCTTGAAGAGGATGTCGCGGCATAACGTGCGGGATTCATGGGCGAGACTGGCGGATCTCTCCTAATGGTGCTGCTTCAGTGCTTTGATGAGATTCTCGAAGAATAGTGTGAGCCTGGCACTTGGGACCTCATGCTCATCATCGGTGAAGGCGTAGTCCTCCATCTTCATGGTGACCAGTTGCAATCTGAGGCATTCTGTGATGTACACAAGGCATGTGGTCTAGAGCTCCACATTGTTCTTCATCTCATTGAAGGATTTCTTAGTGTTGGCGAGCAAGCCTTTTTCAGCATTCCAGTTCCCCAGCAAGCTCTTCTCTCTGGACTTGCTCTACTCCAAGTTTTGTTCCAGAGTTCTGACCTTCAGTTCCAGGTCTGCAATGGAAGTCTTGATAATGGAGAGCTTTGTGTTCTTGGCAGAGATGAAAGTACATAGTTCAGCCAAGGTGTAAGCTATCTTCTCTCTATCAGCCTTGTTGTCGGCCAGAGCTTCTTCAAGCTTCTTTACTTTGGTGTCCAACTCCGCCACGACGGCCTCGGTGGCTTCTGCAGCCCTGGTGGCCTCCGCGAGCTTGCGGGCGTGATCCCCTACTTGAGGTTCTAGGGCCTCCTTGGTTTGCTCTAGCCCCTAGATCTGTTGCGGGAGCAGGGTCTTGATCTCTTTGTCCTAGCCGCACAGTTGAGAGGCAAGTGACTCCTCTTTGGCGGCAAGGTCCCTCTCCTTGGCATCAAGCTATGCATGCTGTTCGGATAACTTGTCGTCCAGGGATGCTGCTCCTTCTTAGCAGCAGCGAGCTTCTTCTCTTCACCCTGGATGCTCTGGAGCTTCTCTTCGTACCATTTTTGGGTTTATTCAACCCTCTCGTCCAGCCTCCGTGTAGCCAACTCTACAGCTTCCCAATCTGCTTGGATCTTTTCCCAGCGGGCGCTATATCACTTCTGCACATCCTGGAAACTGGCAGCCATAGTTTATAAGAAGACAAGATCGACAACGCTATCATTGGAGGTGCCTGTTTTAGTGGAGCCGAGGGACAAGGGGATGAGGATCCCAGCAAATGCGTCCTCAGGGATAGTCTTCCCGGCATCAGATGAGCTGGGGGCTTCAGAGTGGCGCAGTTGAAGAGAAGGCATCAGTGGAATTGTTGTGAGCTATTCCTTCGGCAAGGTCGGCTGATCGACGGTGCTTGGGTCCCCATGGCCAGCATCTCTCATCTCGACGTCAACACTAGGAGAGACGGATGCGCTGCCGGGACCTTGTCAGCTTTCTCAGCACCCTTCCTGGCCTCTTCGGCTTCTGATGTTGCATCCTCTGTAATAGAAATCCTGATAGCCTCATTGGCTGCACTCTTTGCAATCTCCTGGACATCTACGATAGGCTCCTTCTCCTCCAATGGAATTGAGCCTGTAAGATGGGAGAGAAAGAGCAAGGAGTGGAAGGAGTTCAAGATTTAGATCGGGTTCAAGAAGACAAAAAAATCAACAATGATGAAAGAGCATTCGACAAGGGTTTACCTTGACGGGCTTGTGGAGGAGACCTCGTTTCTTCTCCGACAACCTTAGTTGCCGTTGCTCGGTCCCTGGGAATGTTGGTTGCGGGTCCTTGATGCGGGAAGTTCCTCTTGGCGCTCCTTTGGAGGAGGGGTGGACCTTGTCGGGGAGCTGCTTGGCGGAGGGGCAGAGGTCAAGGGCGTCATTGAGGGGTCTGCTCCTTGATGCCCTCCCTCCGATAAGTCACCCACGTCTCCTTATCGGTCTCTGTGATGGCGGTTTCATCGGTGGAGCCTGCCAGTGGGAGTTGGGGGGCAGATTCATGTTGGGGGCTGGATCCGGCAACATCTGAAAAGATTAGATCCTCTTCAATGTTTGTCGCCGCCTCGCCCTCCTCGACAACTCTGGCCCTCTTTTGCTGCCTCTCTGCCAATTGCATCACAACCCTACCAGGCCAAGTCATCCAGGATGATCAGAATCAAAAAAAGATATTAAAAATACGATGATGAGAAGATGGTGTGCTTACTCTTCTTCCTTGTTGGGCTCGCTAAAGATGGACAAGTTGTAGAGTGCTGCCGCCTCGGCCCTATCATGGCAGACGGTGGTGGAGGGCTCCTGGTCCGCCTCGTCCTTGATGGAGTTTGGGGCTGTGAAGCCACCGCCTCTTCAATGGTTGGCAGAAGTAGTTGCTGGGATGCCTTACGTCGAGGGGGTTGCCATCAAGAATCTTGCGGCCGGGAAGCTTTGCTGGCTTCCTTGATCCCAACAAGCTCTGTGATTGACGGGTCAGTGTGCGCCCCTTTCTTCCTGTCGGCCTTCTTCACCATGCAACTTTGGTGCGAGTAGGAGGAACACATTCTTCCTCCTCATCATCATCCTCCTCCTCATCTTCCCCTTCTGTCTCTTCAGTGGGCTCCTCCTCATCACCGTCGTGCTCTCCAGCGGGATCATCATTGTCTGAAGTCTCGTCGGTGTCCTCTTTAGCATCTTCTCTGGCAGGCCGCTCTTCGGCATCGTCCTCAGTAGGACCACTAGCATCCTCTTCGGTATGCTCTTCAATCTACTCAACCACTTGCTTTCCCTTGCCGGTGTCCTTGGCCTTCTCCCAGAGATGTTCTGCCTTCTTGGCCTCTTCGGCCCCAGCCTTGAGGAATGCGGCCTCGTCATTTCTGGTAAGGTGAACCATGTCATTCGCTACCCTGACCGAATCCTCCTTTAAACCGTCAAGCCACCCATTCATCTCGTCATTGGAGGGCTCTATCCACCGCTCCACGACATCCTTGGTGTCATACTCCGGCATCTTGGCCAGGATTTCTCCCTTGGCAGAGTTATTGCAGAGCGGTACCACTTTCTCCGACAAGTGGAATTCGCAACCCTTGTTGAAGAGCTGACAGATGAGCAGATAGTGCTCCATCACTTACGGTGTCTTGGACTAGGGGGTACTAACCTAGTCGGCCCATGTTCTTTGGATTGGGCCAATGGGCCCTCATTCATCCTAAAGAAGGACTCCGAAGGCTGTACGTAGGGGGTGTGATCGAGACTACATCTGTCGAAGACTTGTCGTGTACTCCAAGACTTCTCCTACCGCCCTGTGCCTAGATACTGACCTTGTAACTCTAGATACCCTACCTGGCGTATATATAAGCCAAGGGGTTTGTAGGAATCGGGGCTCCGGGGACCCAAGAGGTTCGAACTCTGGGGTGCGCTCACTGCTACCGCCCTACTCTACCTCACAACCTCACGGTGATGCTCTGGCGAGCACGAGCTAGAGAAGAAGAACAGTGGACACGACAGTTACCCAGGTTCAGGACACCTTGCGGTGTAAAACCCTACTCCTGCTTTGTTGTTGGATTACACTCGCGAGGGAGAATGAGAATACAAGGGTGGTGGGGGAAGAAGCTCGATCCCCTACTACGGCGGCACCTTGCCCTCTTTATACCAGCCTTGGTCCTCTTCCCCGAAAACACTTGGCGGGAAGGGTTGCCACAACGGCCAGTTTGGAGGGGGACAGGGGTGCAGTCTATCCTGACTAAAGGTGTTCTTCGCCTGCAAAAGCCTTCTGCCGTGACGCACCGGGGGGCTCGGTGGTGACCTCCGTCCTGGCGCGCACGTCGCCTTGGTCTTCTTGCACTGATCGGGGATCCTTTGGGAACTGCTTTGGGAACCAGCGTGCTGGCCTTGCTGCCTTAGCACAAAAGAGGAAAGCCTCCTTATCCGTGCCTGCTAGCACGGCCTCTGGCACCGCTCGTCGCCTCGCGCGTCACCCATATGATGGGCATAGGGCCGCATGACCGGGCTGAGGAGCCCTCAAGTTGTTCGCCTTGGGGAGGAGGCCTCAATAGACAGCCTTGGAAGACTGCCTCGTGAAGCTCCTGACGGCGCCTCTGATCTGCCTGGGGCACCTACCGATGTGCGCCTCACGAGGCGAGGGCCTCGCGAGGGTCTTGTTCGAGAAGCTTGCTGGTGGGCCATCCACTGGGCCCCTAGGTATGCGCCGCGTCCTGGGCTGCAGGCAGACGGGCCTGGGTACCCCTAGTCCCACGGGCCTGAGAGTAGCCCCCAGGCCTGCGGCGCGCATGACTCTGCCTGTTAAGGAAGGGCGAAACGGTGCGGGCCCCAACCGCCTGCGGGCCAGGCTCGACGCATGGCGCATGAAGGAATGTGGGGCGCCCCACTTCTCCCATGAGACCTCGGGAACCGCCCGGGGTGACATAAAGCCTGCCCATGCAGGGCGCGAGGCCATCATTGCATCCCTTATGCATCTCCAAAGGCGAAGAGGCGTAGGTCGCCCCTCCTTCGGGTGCTATATAAGTGCGAGGGGAAGGACCCCCGGCTCATCTTCTTCCTCCAACTCCTTTCTTCTGCTCCACGATCCGCCTAGCTCCCGCGATGATGGCGAGGGAGAGAGGCTGAGCTGTGCCGCCCCAGCGGCGCGGACGCCCCCAGCAGCTGCCGACACCGGCCCAAGCGGCTATGGGAGAGGCAACGCTTGTGGGCAGGGGCGCGGAGGGCGAGGTGCCCGCGCCCGAAGGGGCCGGGGCGGCGCGGCCACGCTGCCTTCCCGGTCACAGCACCACTCGGTCGAAGCGTTAATGTTTAGTTTGTCAATCTAACATAATAAATCATGCAAATTATTTGCTTTTGAGCATAAGATGGTAATGCCTACTGTAGGTGGAGCGGTTGCTGGAAGGAGTTAATTGGACAATCTTGGAGAGCCAACGGAGACTGGGAGCGAACTTTGAGCACAAAAGTATGGCAAGGAATCAGTTCTGGTTAAGTAAATGAATCTAGATCTATAGATTTTTGTTTTTCTATTTTAGCATAATATGACAATCAAGTATCATTGATCTATCGCGCAGTGAAGATAATGCAAAATAATCAATATTGTGCAGAAAATACCTGCTGGAGTCGTTGGTGTCGTTGGGTGGAGTCAATTGGACAATTGAGGAGATCCAACAGAGATTTGGGTGACGTCCAAGGGGCGCCCATATGAAGGCGAGGACGATGTGGAAGCTGGAAGCGCTTGCAAGTGTGACGGAATTGGAGATTCAGATTGGTTTAAGGTGTGTGTGATGGAATTATGTAAGGAAAAGTTGTGTTACATTACATGTGTGCGCCCATCCAGTCTCTGATCTATCTTGCTGTTTGTACATGAGTATTTGTATGGAAAACATTTATGTGCGGCGCGCCAGCCAAACTTTCGGCCGGTCACGCCGGTGTACTCGCGCACACACATAACGAGCAGATGCCCTTGCCCACCATGCGTCACGGACACCACCACATCCTTATCCAGTCACTCCAGAGACCAGCACCGCTTTCTCTCGTCCACACAAGTCCTGCAGCTCGTCCTCCTCTGCTCGCGCATGACATACCTCATGTCTTGCACTCCGCTCGCGCATCACTTGCCTCACCTCTGGCTCGCGTCATCGGATCCTAGCTCCGGCGAGCCCCACCACCAACAGAGGAGTTCCCTCTGCTGCTATTTCTCCGTCTTCGGTGAGCTTTTCCCCCCTTTTCCCCATAGTTGCGTTGGCATCCTTCCAGTTCCGCGACGCCCTCTCTTGTCCCAGGGATGGACCACGGACGGCGGACGGTGGAGCTGCAACCGGGCACGCCGGAAGCTGCAACTGGTGGACGGAGGAGCTACATCCGATGATGGGTTGAGCTGCATCTGACGGCACCGCGCCGACGGGCGAGCTACAACCAGCTGCTACCGGAGCTTCAACCATTGGTGGCAGAGCTGCAATCAATGATTGGATAGCTGCATTGAGCAGGCGGAGCTGCAACCCGCGAGGGACACCGGTGGTGGAACCAGTACAGTGGCGAGCTGGAACCAGTGTAAGTTTTTGCTGGAACTAGCTTTTCTTTTTGCTACAATCATTCTTTTGTTTGCTACAATCGAACCAAAGCTAGTATCTTCGCTAAGTTATTTTGCTGGAAACAGTGTTTATTTTTGTTGTAACTAGCAATTATGTTTGCTACAATCAACCATTGAAGTTCTCCGTGCTGAGGTTGATTTTGCTGGAACCGATGTCCTTTTTTGCTGGAACCTTATAGAGATTTTGCTTCAACCGATGACTGAGAATTTGTTGCCTTTTTTAGATCTCTTTTTGGCTGGACACGACGGTAACCAACGACTGCAGTGAGCCGGAGGCTGGGTTACGCTGGGATGCTGCAATAATGGCGCCTGCACGTTGGATCCGATCGATCTGATTTGTTTTTAAAGTTGCATCCATGGTGAATCGCTAGAATCAATGGCGGCCGTGATGCAATTCCGGCGGCCACGCAGGCAGGACCTCGCCAGAGCTTGTCAGGCATGGCCACAATGATGACAAGGAGGAGGAGTGGAGGTGTGCGTGCAGGGAGCGTGCGGATTGCCTTGTTTTTTTCTCGTGAGGTAAAAGACACAGGGGGTAAATCCAACGTCTAATCATGATTAGATCGGGTGGCTGCGGCGCGACCGGCCGAAACTTTTGGACCAGCGCACCGGCGCCTAGTACTGGCCTATTTGTATTCTACCAAAAACTAATAAGCAAGAAACATGCCATCAGGCATGTGCTACAAAAGGAAAATTGAATAGGTTAGCTTAATCAATCCGACGTCCACCACTTGCCGATTGCTTTCCGGCCAGATGCGCTGGATTGTTATGCCTAGATGCTAACAATAATATATGTGCGTTAGTTACTATTGTACTAGTAAGCTTGCACGTGCAACGCACACTTGCCATCAAATAATTATCAAAATAGTTGTCTAATTTACATAGTTATCCATCTATTCATAATCTGTACCAATAATAATATTTTTCATGTGGAGGCAAAAGTAAACCACATGGACAAATGAAGGAGAGGTGCAAAAAATGAAAGGTCAGCCCATTTATATGTAAAATATGTAAGTCGTCATCTAACTGAACCGGTCATACAGAGAATTAAAATTGGACGAATGATTTAGAAGCTGATCTGTTGATCAGTATACTTTGGCAATGAAAGAAGTCCACATACCCCCCTGAACTCTCAAATTTCGAGCACATCACCCCCCAACTGTGAAACCGGGTTCTTAATCCCCTGGACTATCCAATACCACACAAATCACCCCCTGATGGCATTTTGGGTGGTTTGAGCGCCGGTTTTGTAGACGTGGCGGAGGTGGTTGAGCTCTTTAAGTAAAGTGGCTCCCACGTCATTAATAGTTTGTGGACGCGGTCTAATGCACCCCCTCGCCTTGCCTCGAGCGCTCCATGTTGCCTTTTCACCTCCCGCTCCCCTCTCCTTTGTTTTCTGATGAAACGGCGGTGACTGGGGCGACCACGGCGACGCCGGCGATGATCAGCGGCATGTTCTGAAAAGCCCGACCGACGACGACGATCAGGTTTGTGTGCTCAAACTTTGTGCTGAAAATCTTGCTTTTTTTCCCACATTAGGGCCGTCAGTTTGGGGTTTTCAGGGGATTTGATTTGGGGACTAGGGTTTAGTTCAAATTTTTGAGAGAATGGTGGAAGTAGTTATTAGATGGCCTCATTTTAGGGCCTTCTGTAGTTCAGATCGCTGTGCATATGCTCTTATATGATGAGATGATCTAGGGTTTTGTTGATCTGAAGAAAAAGACACTTTTTTTAAAAAAGTTCAAAAAAGTTCAGTACATTAGGCTTGTTATTAATTGACTTAGGCTTGTTACTGACTTAGGCTTGTTAATTGTCTCTTATTTTGTTTAGGGTACAGCCATGGATCCCCTTGACTACCTTTCTCTCAGATTTCACTACAAAGGTGACTTTGAGCATGATGGAAATGATTGGGTTTATGTTGGACGAAAAACTGGGATGTCCAGAATTGAATTTTCAGAGCTGTCAGTATCTGGGCTGAAGAAGAACCTTGCAGATTTTGTTACATGTTCTGATTTAGCCCTACAAAATATTAAACTGCATTGGAAATATCCAGATGGTGACTTGGCAAATGTTTTGCTTGTACTGGATGATCAAAAATCAAAATCAGTGGAGATGATGGCTAAACATGTAACTGATGCTGGTGTTATTGATATATATGTTGTCATTCCTGCTGATGAAAGTCATGAAGGCATTGATTGGGAGTTTGAATTTGCAGAGCAGTTTCAGGCAGAGCATTGTTATGCAGCGCAAGTTCATGTAGATGAAGGGCATGCAGAGGAGGTGCAGGCAGAGCAAAGAAATGCAGAGGATGTACAATGTAGGGCCAAAATGCCAGTGTTCAGGGCAGCAAGTTCAGTTTCTGACAGTGGAAAAGGGGTTGCAACTGAGAAGATGCAGTTTTCAGGTGAATCTGACAGTGACAGTGACAGTGACTATGTTGTGCCTCCTGCAGAGAGCAACAGTTTAGCTGAAGATGAAGAAATCATTGAGTACAGAAAATATGCCAAAGAATTCAAGGAGAAAAGGAGAAAGAAGATGCTAGGGGAGGAAGAAGCATAAGCTTGCAATGTTACTGATGATTTCATTGTACCAGAAACATGTAAGTTGGATGATGATGCAGATGACACCCCCTACTTTGAGAGTGATGATGATCTTTCTTATGATGAGGCTAGTGATGGAGAGGTCAATGCTGTCAGAAGGAGAAAGACCACTCATAAAGTGTATGATGACAGTACAGATAACCCACAGTTTGAAGTTGGGATGGCTTTTACTGACAGCAGGGAATTCAAACAAGCACTAGTGAAATATGGATTGAAGAATTTCGATCACTTGTTATTTCCCAAGGATGAGAAAAGAAGAGTGAGTGCCAAGTGCAGCTGGACTGGATGCCAATGGAGCATTTATGGTTCAATAAATAGCAAGTCTGACTGGTTGTTGGTGCAAAGGTACAACAATGTCCATACATGTGTCCCTAGGAGAGATAATAAACTTGTGACTAGTACTGTCATTGCAAAGAAATATTTCAGACAGATCAGAGACAATCCAACATGGAGGGTGGAGAAGATGCAAGAAGCAGTACTAGAAGATTTGCTAGCAGATGTGACCATATCCAAATGCAAGAGGGCAAAGAAACTTGTGATGGAAAAGCTCATAGACTCAATTAATGGTGAATATTCTAGAGTATTTGACTACCACCTTGAGTTAATTAGGAGCAATCCTGGTAGTACTGTTGCAGTTACATTAGACCCTGATGAGCATGAGAAGAATGTGTTTGAAAGGATGTATGTTTGTCTAGATGGCTGCAAGAAGGGGTTTATGGCTGGATGTAGAAGAGTTGTTGGGTTAGATGGCTGTTTTTTGAAGTGTGCTGTGCATGGACAAATATTGTGTGCAATTGGGAGAGATGCCAACAACCAGATGTACCCCATTGCATGGGCAACTGTTGAGGTTGAGAGTTATGATAGTTGGTATTGGTTTCTATCATTTCTTCAAAACGACATTCAGATAAACAATAATGGTGAGGGCTGGGTTTTCATCTCTGATCAACAAAAGGGCCTCATAAGAGCAGTGAATGAAATATGTCCAGCAGCAGAACATAGAATGTGTGCTAGGCACATCTATGCAAATTGGAGAAAGCAACACAGGGAGAAGATATATCAGAAAATATTTTGGGCATGTGCAAAAGCTTCTGACAGAACAGGATTCAACTATCATAGAGCAAAGTTTGCTCAAAAAACAGAAGAAGGGGCAAAAGATGTAATGAAAACCAATCCTGAACATTGGAGCAGGGCTTTTTTCAAACTTGGCTCATATTGTGATTCAGTAGAAAACAATATGTGTGAGTCCTTCAACAACTCCATCATGAGAGCAAGATTTTATCCTGTTATTACTAGTCATGAGATCATAAGAAAAAAGGTCATGGCTAGAATTCAAGATAACAGAGCAAAGCCTGCAAAGTGGAGTGGAACTATATGCCCTAATATGTTCAAGAAGCTGCAGCTCAACATAAAGAGATCAGGAAGATGCAGAGTGCTGTGGAATGGCAAAGATGGCTTTGAAGTGCAAGAAGGTGAGTACAGAAGGTTCACAGTTGATCTGGAGAAATGGACTTGTTCTTGCAAATATTGGGAGCTCTCTGGACTGCCTTGTGCTCATGCAATCAGTTCAATATACACATGTGGTTTGGTACTTGATGATTTCATAGCAGATTGTTACTCCATCAACACATGAAACAAGATATATGACCATGTGCTGCAACCAGTGGAGGGCAAAGAAAGCTGGCTTGTTTCTGACAACCCTAGACCAGAACCTCCTGTACGGGTTAATAATAAACCTGGGAGGAAGAAGACAGAAAGAACACAAGCTGCAGGCATGGCTCAGGTAATTTTCTATCTAGGACCCATTCCATTTTTTATAATGATAAATGTGTCGGAGACATTGTCGGATGGCCTCGACGGTCTTGTCAAAAAGCTAGGACACATTCCATTTTTTATAATGATAAATGTGCCAGAGACGTTGTCGGATGGCCTCGACGGTCTTGTCATAAAGCTAGGACACATTCCATTTTTTATGATGATAAATGTGTCGGAGACGTTGTCGGATGGCCTCGACGGTCTTGTCATAAAGCTAGGACCCATTCCATTTTTTATAATGATAAATGTGTCGGAGACGTTGTCGGATGGCCTCGATGGTCTTGTCATAAAGCTAGGACCCATTCCATTTTTTATAATGATAAATACCTTTCCATCTTGTCATGTTGCACTATGCTGTCCTTTGGAAAGAATCTTGCACTATGGACATATTCACTCAAATGACCATTGCACTGTTGATGTTATGTAGGATCAACCAGCAAAAACAACCAGGAAAAAAGGCAAGAACACACCTCAGCAAGCAGGGCCATGCTCTCAGCCAACAACAGGTTCACAACCAGCCACTTCCCAGCCAACACAAAGTTCACAACCAGCTCCAAGGGCACAAGCAGCCCCAAGTGCTCCAGCTCCAAGGGCACCAACAAGGGCTCCAGCAGCTACAAGGGTACCAGCACCTCCAAGAGCTCCTGCAGCTACAAGGGCACCAAGGCCATTTAGGGCACCAAGGGCTTCAAACTCTCTGCCAAGCACATCTTCATCACAAATTCCAGCTTATGGTGATGAGAGGTTGGAGTGGTTTCTAACAGGAAGGAGGGGATAGTGTGCTTATGCTTACTTATGAGCAGTGGTGATGTGTAGCATCAGTGACAAGCTTGAGCTTTTGTTGATGTAAAACATCATCTTAAATTATGTGTTTTGGTCATGTTAAACCTAGCTCTAGTGGATGATGAATGACAGTGCAAAACTACTACATTTTGTGCTTTTGGTCCTGTTGAACTTTATTCTGATGGATGATGAATGAAAGTGCCAAATGATATGGTCAAATTCTGGTGCATACTGTTGTGTTTCTGTGTTTTCATTACCTCTGCTGTCAAACTTATTTGCTGTCAAACTTACTGATTCTACTGCATGTATGTGCTTTTGTATTTTTACAGTGAGATTGCTGCCAGTTTCAGACATATATTCAGCTATATGCAATTCAGACAAAATCCATGTACACCTGTTGCTTTGCAAGTGTTCCCTTTTAGACAAAATTTTAGCTTTGCAGGTGTTCACTCATAAACAAAAATGTTGCTTTACATATATTCACTTCTGGACAAAATTAAGACAAACTAGATACAGTAGTACTGATTTCAGAAAAATATTCAGACTTGGTAACCCTCACTGCCGATTCCTGCGCGAAACAGACGCCTCAGTAACTCCTACCTGGCAAAGCATCTGCCACGTGTGCAAAACCAGCGTCTCAAACCACCCAAAAACGCCATCAGGGGGTGATTTGTGTGGTATTGGACAGTCTTAAGAACCCGGTTTCACAGTTGGGGGGGGGGGGGGGGGGGGTGATGTGCTCGAAATCTGAGAGTTCAGGGGGGTATGTGGACTTCTTTCCTTTGGCAATGGTTGTACTGCATATTAATTCCAAACAAAAAGTTGGAAAAAGGCACAGTAATTTAGGTTATCCGCAAAACTCCATGTATCCATCACATATTTTTTTTGTATGATCATGACCTTAACTAAAACAAAACAATCAAGAGGGAGACTATCATCCAATAATCCATGAGAACATTGCAACGAAATGCCTACTGTTAAGGCACTTCTAGTATTGGGAATTGCAAATTCTCACAACTCAGTATGCAACTATAAGGTGCTTAGTGCTTACCCTCCAACTTCTTCTTGAGCAACTTCTCCTTTTCCCCCTTCTTTGCTTCCTGTGCCTGCTCCTCTTCAATTTCCTGAAAATCAAGAAATTGGAACTCCTATTTCAAAGCACTTCAGAAAGTGGCAAAGCTCAGTATACCTATTGCCCCATATCAAAGTTAAATTGCTTTAGATATAAAGGTTCTAGAGACGTTGCTCCATACGGAATAAGGAATATCAATCAAATACTCAGCTCTAAATGTAACTCCACTACCAGAAATTATATATATATTCTTTTTGTAAAATTTGTCGTACTCTTCATGTCATAGGTGTGATGTCACATGCAAGGTTTTGAGGTCATTTTTGTAGTTACAAACTTACGCTTCAATTCTTTATGAGGTTACTAAGCAAAGGGTTGCATGCCGCAGTGTCCTCATTTATCTTCGGCCAATAAAAAATTCAAAATGATTCAACACTGCACCCTGATCCACCTTCTAGGACTGCAACTAAATGAGAAAAAAGAAGAGATGTTAGCTAATAACAGCTTAATATTCTAGAAAAATCTGTCCATTTTTGCACGGTTCAGGTAACTACAATACGCACACATGAACACGCCGCAAAATGAGCAAGTTGCAACCTACAATCATGTACTCTTCTCACTCACTTCACTCATACCTATGTTCCATAGAGACTGGCAAGTACCAGCTACAACATCAATGGAAGGGAACGATGCAAATGAAATGATATAGTTGTTATCACCAAATTAAACATGAATCACTAAATGTAGGATGCTATAACATGAACAAAGATCATTCAAAGCAAAGGAAAAGAACTGAGAAGAGGAGAAGAGGCTTACCACCAAGTTTCGCCTCCGACGGTGGCAGCGAGGATGGCTGCAACAACTTCTGTGGGACAGACTGAAGCATGCTTCTCCTCCGCCCACATGAGCTGCAGACCAACCTACACCTGAAATTGTTAACATGAGCTTCATTTGTGAAGCATTTGTCAAATGCCCAAGAATCAAAACACTAAGGCCCAAGAAAACAACATGAAAATAGATTGAAGAACACATACGACTGAGGCTGCAGCGGAATTTGTTACAGATGAACAGGACCTTTGACGCACAATATACCGATCGAAGGACCTGAACAGTACAAAATATGTAAGACCTTATTATTGATAATTATTACTATTACACAACATGCCTCTAAAGTATTAGCAATTAGAGCATTCTCAGTACCCTGAATGTGTAGCAAAACTCTGAATCATGATAGCAATGATGGTTCAGATGAAATTTTGTATATCGCATTGAAGGAGATGTTTTTAGTTACTTAAAGGCACTTTCAGATAATCATGATTTTTTATTTTTATTTATTAAAATGTCAGAGAAATTAGCAGTAACACAATATATGTACGTAATAGTTGGTGACAAATCTGCAGTTAAGAAAAAAACAAATCAAAATACCGACCTTATAGTTTCAAGCAGAGCAAACAATTGCCTACAGAAAAACATTGGTAAAGATTCATCTGTAGCTCTATAAAAGACCATGATAGTGTTTCCTTTCACCAAAAGTTTCTGGCCTGTACAACATAGGAAGAAAATAAAATCACTCTCAATGCTCAAATAGTAACATCAGTTTTCAGCAAAATTCCAGAAAGCTACGAAGAGTTCAGTGAAGTATGTTGTGCACGACTACAATAGCTTTGGCAATGGTGAAGCCATCCGAGGCAGATACCAATGGGAAGCGGCAATGTGAAAGACATGCATAATATTGACATTGGAAGGGGTTCACTCGTTTGGGAACATATATAGATGCGTACTTGCAATATGAGTTAAACCAAATACATAGCAGTGCAGACATGGATCTTTTTTTAGGTAAAAAATAATTAGCTCTGAAAGAGTGGAGCCCTTCTCTGAGGTACCAATGCCCACACCCATAGTCAACCAGTTCATATGGAACTCCTGAAAGTAAATCGGGCCATGAACCTATAGCAGGTTTCGGAGCACCTGATGGACAGATGGAGAAAGAAAATAGGAGAAACGCGATGAATGGCTACATGACGCTTTCCCGTGGCAACCTGGCTGAGTACGGCGAGGCCAACGGTGTCAAACAACATGCTATGGAAATCAATGTCAAAGAAATTAGTAAAATAAAAGCATGCTATGAAAATCAATAGAATACAAAAAAATCAGCTAATAATAGCGATGTGCTTACTGTAGGTATGGTTGGTTTGCGAGGCCGACCGTGTCAAACGGCAATGCTATAAAAATCAATGTCAAAGAAATTAGCAACAACAATACCAAACAGCATGTTATGAATATCAATGGAACACAGAAAATTTCAGCTCATAATTATGATGTGTTCGCTATAGGCATGGTTGGTTCGAGCCTAATTTGAAGCAACAAAGCGGTGAATCATCTTTGGACGCAAGAAGCAAGCACCATTCATATGTTGAAGAAACACCTACTAAAAAACTTCACCTTTATGTCAGCCCATAAATGAAGTTGATTTCACGACTTGATCAAGCCCATCTGCACCTATGACATGTCCACCTGAATCCAAAGAAAGAAAGAAATTATAGTTTACCTTGAACCCACATTTGATAGTTAATTCCACTCTGGACGCTCATCAGCTAGGACTCAATGGAGACATAGGGAACGAACAAAAAACTAACCTGGACATTAAAAAAAAACTTAACCTGGTCGTCAAGCTTGGACGCGAACTTCTGGTTCTTTTAGAAGCTTTGTATGCTTGTTGAATTATGAACCTGTGTCATCCAGAAGCTTGCCTAGAAGTAGTATTTACATCAGGCCGAGAGCATGTTTGACGAATTCTTCTCATGTGCCATTAATCCTATTCCTGCATTAGAGGTACACATGACAAGCTTTGAATTTGCCATGAGAACAATGTGGGTTGAGGTGTTGGGTGTTAATCATAGTGGACTGGACGTCTGCACAAACCAAGCCCCACCGTGGGTGCTGCCAGTTCCCTGTCGGCGGACCTCGCCATCTCCAGAGAGAGTCAAATAAATAGGAGGGGGGGCAATACCTGCAGAGCTTGGAGCGCCGCCACCGTCGCTTGTTGGATCTCCGCGCCCTGTCAGCGATCCAAAATTTCAGCCGCCACCTCCTCCTCTTGTTCGTCATTGAGGAGGGCTCGGTTGGTGGTGAAGAGGAGGGAGGGGAGGAGCAGGGTTACCGCTGGGCGGCCTTTGGAAGGGAGTGGAATGGAGGTTCCCCATGCGCCCCGGCGTTCTCTGCGCGCTCTGGTGAAGATTCGTTGGGCGCAGCGGACTCGGGGTTGGAGGTGCTGGGAGGGAGGAGCGCCGCCGGAGGTCGGCGCGGCGGGGGGCATAGGAGGTAGGAGCACCAACGGAGGTCGACGCAGGAGGTGGCAGCGGAGATCGGGGGTGCGTGGTGGGCGAGGAAGGAGAGCGATTGGCAGAAAGGGTAACAGGGAGAAAACGCTTTGTGTGTTCTGTGCAGCGGTGTTTTCATCTGCGGGTGGAGTACGGTCAGTCGTGTTAAATTACTAACTGCACACCAGGGATCTGATTAGATTAAATATAGCCGTTAGATTGAGATTTGTGGGACTAATCGTGTGGTGCTGGCTGGGTCGTGCGGCGTTGTGGGGCTAATTGCGGGGTGCACGTAAGAAAGTTCTTGTTTAATTGTTTAATAGTAGTGGAGATAAAGCAATCAAGCAATCAACCTCTTATATTTCTTGTGTGTCCATGAAATCAATCAGCTTCGTAAGTTTGAGCCAGCTTGCATGGATCTCCGCTCCTTGGGAACGCACGGGAGAGGACGACTTTTTTTTATTCTTATAAACGCATGGGAGAGAGGATGGGTGGATAATTTTAGGGTATAAAAGGGTAGTCTCCTTTTCGTTGGTGGGTAATTTTTTATAAAATTATCATGATCTAATGGATGTCGTTAATTTTATACTTTAGATGTTTCTAATTTTTGTGGGATTTTCTAGTTTAATTCTTTTTTCTGGTTATCCCATCAAACACTTTTAATATATAATAGATGGTCTCATGGACCTCATACCCACCTTTTGTAGGACTAATTAGCCTCCACCATTCTTTTCCTCACTGGGATAATGGTCTAATAATGATGATCATCACACTTTTATTTACATACAACTCAATAAACTAAAAAAGATGACTACATATGAGTGCCTCTGACGGTTTACCAAGATGTGTAATGATCTAGCGTAACATGTATAATAATAATGAGCGGTGGCTTAGCCACAAATATCATGTCAGGTCTATATGATCATGCAAAGCAATATGACAATAAACACTCAAATCATGTGAATAGTAACAATGGAAGTTGCATGGCAATATACTCGGAATGGCTACGCAAATGCCATGATAGGTAGGTATGGTGGCTGTTTTGAGGAAGGATATAATGAGGCTTATGTGTGTTAGAGCGTATAATAACACGGGATTTGGATGCACTGGTAAAGTTTGCATGAAGTCTCGAGGTGAGAATGGGCAATGCACGGTGCCGGAGAGGCTAGCAAAATATGGATTGGTGGGAGTGCTTCAGTCCACAAACTCAAGTTAGTCATAAATAAATCATATACCTTTTTTGAAATTTTAAAAGCCCTCGAAGCAAAGTACTACTCGCATGCCCCTAGGGGGAGGTTGGGAGGAGCTAACCATCGTGCGACCTGATCCGAACAACACAAAGCATTTCAATCAATTATAAACTATGCTCCGACTTCATCGCAAAACTAGAGGCTATACGTGCATGCTTCGAGAATCACAAACTTTAATATTGATATTTTTACTAAACCATGATAATCAACTAGTAGACCCACATAGTACCATCTTAATATCGCAAAACTATTGCATGGAATCAAACATATCATATTCAGTGATCTGCAAGTTTTGTACAGGATTTTATGACTAACCATGTGAATGACCAATTCATGTTAACTCTCTAAATAGATATAAGTGAAGAATGAGAGTTTAGTTCTTTCTAAAAATTACTCGTACAAGCTCTAAAAAATATAAGTTAATCAAAAGAGCATTCTATAAATAACGGTGTTCCCAATGTTGAGAAGCGAGCATTCAAACTTCAAAAGATATAAGTGAAGCACACAAAGCATTCTATAAAGCCACACTCAAAAGATATAAGTGAAGTGCAAAGAGCATTCTATAAATCAACCAAGGACTATCTCATACCAGCATGTTGCATCAAATAAAAGGGAAAAACAAAACAAAAGATGCTCCAAGAATTTACGCATATCATCTGAATAAAACAAAGACCGAGACATACCGATAATTATCGAGGAAGAAAGATGGGATGCCTACCGAGGCATATCCAAGCTTAGACGCTTGAGTCTCCTTGAAAATTTAATTGGGGTGACATGGGAATCCGCAAGCTTGAACTCTTGCCTCTTCTTATTCTTCTCATATTGATGTCTCCTCGGTCTTCTAACACTTCATCCACACAAAACTTAACCAAACTTTTATTAGAGGGGTTAGTACATATAACATCAAATCCCATCATGTCTGGCTGTAACAATATTGTATAATTATAATCAAAACACAAGCTGATAAATAAACTATAACAACAATCTATGAAAACAGGATAATGTGTAAAGATGCAGATCGTACATATACTTCTATAACTCCACAAATTCTAAAAATTAAGGACATAGTAAAAACTTTGTCTAGGAGTACTATGTAAAAATTTCAGAATTTTTGCACATTCCAGTAAAATATGAAAATTCAAACACTACAACAAAAGTTTCTGTTTTTCCAGAGCACCAAACAAGCAATTTAAACACCTAAAGGTAAATATTGACAGATTATTTTTATAATAAAATGGATTTTTACAAGGGTATAATTATTTTTGTTAAAAAGTTTATGTGATCAAGGGTCACAAAGTTTTCATGGGCATCAACAAAGTTCAAGGACATCCCCCACTTCCACATTGCTCATCTGTCTCACTTTCACTTTTCTTTTTGAAAAAGTTTTAGGTTCTCATTTTTTTGTTTTTGTATTTTTAAAGCACACAACAGAACAAAGTGACTCTCTGAAACTTCTGGGTTGTCTCCCAGGCAGCGCTTTCTTTAAAACCATTAAGCTAGGCATAAAGTGCTCAAGTAATTGATCCACCTGGATCCCAAGGTATATCAAAGCCAATTTTAATCAACATTGATTTATAATTTAGTAGTAAGCACAAAGAAACATATATCATAGAACAATGCAGTTTAACTCTCTTCCTATGCATCGACATGTCATCAACGAATAATTCATGCACACCAAGTAAAGGCCAATGCATAGTATAAACAATTTCTTGCAATTTTATCGTACTAGAAACATAGAGAGGTGGAGATGTAGTTCCTCTCTCATAATAATTGCATGTAGGAGCAGCAAGCACATGCATATAATATCCATCAAAATCATCATGTGTAACGATAAGAGGCAACCCATCAATATAATCCTTAATAAGTGCAAATTTCTCTGATATAGTGTTGTTGGGAGAATTCAAAAAGATAATAGGACTACCATGTGTGGGTGCAATAGCAACAATTTAATTCTTAACATAAGGAACTATAGCAAGTTCATCTCCATAAGCATAATTCATATTGGCATCATGTCTAGAAGCATAGCAAGCATCAAGTTCATCTAAAAGGAATTTTTCAAAAGAATCAAAGGGATCATATCATTCATCCTTCAGTAAGCACGAAGGGAAATTAAACAATGTATTAGTTAAAGAGTTACTCTCATTAGAAGGTGGGCACGTGTAGCTAATCCGCTCTTCCTCCTTTTGTTTTTCGCTCTCCTCCTCATCTTTTTCATCTAATGAGCTCACTATTTCAACAATTTCTTCTTCCATAGATTCCTGCAAAATATTTATCTCTTCTTGGACATCAGAGACTTTCTCAATAAGTTCATTAATATCGGCATTGTATTTATAATTTTCATATCAATATTTAAGTATGGCATAATTTTCAGATTTGTAAAGAGTATCATCACAGTCTTCATACTTTTCAAAGAAAGATTCAATTTCTTAAGCACCCTTAAAAGCAACAAATTATTCTATTTGTTCCACATCATAGTAATCATATACACCATTAGCATAAGAAGCCAAGGTTTGATTGTCATTAAATTCACATTGAAAGGGAAGGAACCTCCATCTTAGAGTAGCAAGTATAATCATACATAGAGCACATATTCTAAGCATACCAACACAACATTTTAATTTGATCCCATAAGTGTTTCCCTTTTTGAGACAAGCGATAATCCCTAAAGTATTCCTGGTGATCTAAAGTATATCCCATCATCAAGTTGAATGGGAATTTCTGTGGATTATCAAAGTAGTATTTAATGTTTTCCACATAATTAGCATCGGGGATTTTAGGAGGTTCCCCATCTCCATGAGTAGCAAGTACAACTATATTTTTGGTATTTCGTGTTCCATATCCATAATTACAGATAAAAAAACTTAGAATAGAAAATAAAATCTACTTAGAGATAAAGCCAACAAGCGCACACGAGAATATTCACCCCACGTTATTGCTCCCCTGCAACGACACCGGAAAAAGGTCTTGATACCCACAAATATAGGGGATTATTTGTAGCCTTTTTCGATAAGTAAGAGTGTCAAACCCAACAAGGAGCTAAAGGTATTTATATTCTCTTCATGTTCTATCGACCACCGATACAACTCTACGCACACCAACATTTTCTTTACCTAGAACAAGTATAAAACTAGTTTGCAAGAACAAAACTAAGAGTACTTTGCGGGATAATAAAAGTTAATTGGTTTAGTAGAGAGCTTTTCTAGAACAATGAGAAAGATTGTGCATAGGCAATTGAATATGACACTCGTGATACCTGTTATATGCAATGAGGGAGAGGCATACGCTAACATACTTTTCGTACGTGGATCACATGTTCTTATGATTGGAAAACTCTAGCAAGCTTTCGCAACTACTAAAGATCATTAAGGTAAAACCCAACCATAGCATTAAGTAACAAGTCCCCTTTACTCCCATAGGCAACAACCCCCTTACTCGGGTTTAAGCTTCTGTCATGCTCGCATACCACTATAAAAGAATCATGAACTTATTGCAACACCATACAATGGTAATTCCCACATGTGTGCGCAACATGGAGGGCACCATACGACAACACCATATTAACATACAACTCATAGCAATCACATCATATGACAATTAACCCGTACGATAAAAGGAATCTACTCAAACATCATAGAATGGCAACACATCATTGGATAATAATATGTCACATAAAGCACCATGTTTAAGTAGAGATTACAGTGGGAAAAGAGAGGTTACACCGCTGTAAGGAGATGGAGAGAGTTGGTGATGATGGTGGCAAAGTTGTTGTTGTAGATCTTCATCACGATGGTTCCCCCCGACGGCACTCCGGCCCCACCAGGAGAGAGGGGGAGAGAGCCCCCCTCCTTATTCTTCTTCCTTGGCCTCCACCTCGATGGTCCTTGGCTGCCATGGTTTCTGGAGAGCAGGAGCCCCTCCAAGAATGGATCACTCTCTCTGTTTCTCTTCTGTTTTGCGTTCCTGTTTTCTTCCCTACTCCGTTTCTTATATTCTCGAAGATCCGTAAGTCCGATTGGGCTGAAATTTTGAGGGTATTTTTATTCGAATATTAGCTCCTTGCGAATGAAGGACACCCCCAACCAACCTTTGAGGTGGCCACAAGCTTGCCCAGCGCGCCCCAGGGTAGGGGGTGCATCGTGTGAGCTTGGGGGGCCTTTGGGCCACCCCTTCTATTGATTGTTGCGCCAAAAAAAATCCCATGTATTGCATAAAAATCACCGTAACTTTTTATCGAGTTTGGACTTCGTTTGATATGGATTTTCTACGAAATACAAAAACATCCAAAAAATAGGAACTTGCACTAGGCACTAGATCAATATGTTAGTCCCAAAAATAATGTAAATTGTCGCCAAAAGTATGTGAAAGTTGTAAAATAATGGCATGAAACCATAAAAAAATTATAGATACGACGGAGACATATCACCTACCCTCTTCAAAGATGCTCGTAAGTTTGTCCTTTCTTGTAATGAATGTCAACGAGTTTGGAAATATTAGTAAACATCATGAAATGCCTATGAATTATTCACTTGTTATTGAACCATTCGGTGTTTGTGGTATTGATTATATGGGACCTTTTCCTCCTTTGTATGGATACATCATATTCTAGTTGCTGTTCATTATGTTACTAAGTGGGTAGAAGTTATTCAAACTAGTAGTGCTGATCATAAGACATCTATTGAAATTATTAAGGAGGTTTTCTTTCCAAGGTTTGGAGCCCCTAGATATTTAATACTGATGGTGGTTCACATTTTATTCATGGTGCTTTCCTTAAGGTTCTAGATAAATATGATGTAAACCATAGAATTGCATCACCTTATCATCCCTAGTCTAGTGGGAAAGTTGAATTAAGTAATCGAGAAATTAAGTTAATCTTGCAAAAGACTCTTAATAGATCTAGAAATAATTGACCCCAGAAACTTGATAATGCATTGTGGGCATATAGAACTGCTTATAAAAATCTGATGGGTATGTCCCCGTATAAAATGGTTTACGGAAAAGCTTGTCATTTACCTCTCGAGTTAGAACATAAAGCTTATTGGAACATTAAAGAACTTAATTATGATTTTAAGCTTGCTGGTGAAAAGAGGTTATTTGACATTAGTTCTCTGGATGAATCAAGGACACAAGCTTATGAAAATGCTAAATTATTCAAAGAGAAAGTTAAAAGATGGCATGATAAATGAATTCAGAAATGGGAATTTCACATTGGTGATAAAGTTCTTTTGTACTTGTCTAGTTTCAGATATTTTGGAGGTAAACTTTTCTCTACATGGGAAGGACCATATATCGTCGAAGAATTTTACCATTCCGGAGCCATCAAGATCAATAACACCAAAGGAAATAATCCGAAGGTGGTTAATGGGCAAAGAATTAAATCTTATATTGCAGGTACCCCCATTAACATTGATTCGGACGTTATTCAAGTAATTGAACCAGAAGACTAAATTGAAGAGACCTTCAATTACTCTACAACCCTGAAAAGGAATAGGTACATGATACGGTAAGTAAACAAACTCCAAAAATTCCATAAGAATACTTTATGTTAGTTTTAGAATATATAAAACATTAGGAAAAATAAGAAACAACCGAGGAAGTCCATGAGGACACCACCAGTTCAGGGGACGCACCCACCCCCTGGGGCGCGCCACCTGAGCTTATGGGGCCCTCGTGGACCTTCCCGACTTCATTTTCTTCTCGTAGACTTGTCCTACAAGATAAAACTTTATTATATATATCTTTCACTGCTTTGACATCCGTATCGCAAATTTCTCCTTTGTTCTTGTTTTGGGCTGTGTTTGTGAGATCTAGTCGCTATGTCACCATCAAGCTCCTCCAAGGATCAGTTCCTTTAGAAGGTCATCAACCCCTATATTTTGGAGGTTATGAAGCACCCTCAAACCATGGAGCTGTGTGAGGGGGTGCTTCTCATCCAGGACGTTCAAGGATCCAAGGAGGGGGACTAGAATGCCAGGCTTGAAGCGATGGAGCAGGAAATCATCAAGTGTGAAAGGATGGTGGAGCACAGACTTAATGCCAACCACGTATTTTGTTCGTGGGCATAAGTGGGACAACAACAAGATCGGGGAGGCCATCGACAATATCCATGTCCGGATTGAAGATCTTCAACCACAAGTTTTTGACCTGCAAAACCAAAACTATGGAGGATAAGCCTACCACTTCACCACCACCATTACCGAAGAATGAAACTTGAGTACACGGGTATGGGAACCACCCTTGGCTTGTTCCAAGATTGGGGGAGGTGCCTCGGTATCATATAACCATCACTTTTTATCATTATCTATCTTAGTTTGATCCTTAATTATTTCGAGATCTAGAATAAAAGTATTAGTATGAAGTAGTTTGAGTGTTTGTTTAGTTCGAGTGCTATGTACGTAATCATGCGTGAAAGTTATAATAAAGAGTAGTTTGAGTATTCCTTTGCTTTTACTCTTTTGCATCAATCATGGCAAAAATAATAAGGAGTTTATATGCTAATCCCATGGGGAGTAATGATGTTACATAAAAGAACATAATTGACAAACTTTATTGGAAGGTAACAAAACTAGCATTGGTCATTGATGCAATTCATGAAAGAATAATAAAGGAAGGGAGATTTCACATATAAATATACTATCTTGGACATCTTCTATGATTGTGAACCCCCATTAATTATTTTCAAGCTTGATCAAGTAGTTGATGTTGTACAAGGAAGACAACATAATAAATTATGTTTGCTTATATTTGAATAGAAGTTATATTGTCATGGATCCTCTAACATGCGGTGCTTGCTTATAATATTTTGCTAGCCAAAAAATTCTATACCAAGTATAGATACTACTTATGCATCCAGATACCCTTTAAACTAGTTACTTGTTATGAGAGTATACCAACGAATTGAATAAGATCCCTCAAGTAAGTTGTCATTGGTGCGAAGCAATAAAAATTGCTCATAAATATGTATGATCTTTTACTATAAGGGAAAAAAAGCTTTGTACGAATTGTGATGGTAACACAATAAAAGTGATGGACTTCTCAATAAAGGTTGATATCATAAGGGGCAATATAAAGTGACGTTCCTTTATGTTAAGAGCTTGCACATCCAACTTAAAAGCGCATGACAACATCTGCTTCCCTCTGTGAAGGGCCTATGTTTTAATGATTAGTCCTTCCTTTCATGCAAGATTCAAAAGTATTTATTCCTATTACAACCTCAATTACTCTCCACTTGGCAAGCATTATGTGTGGTAGGGAATGATCCAGGCATATATATCCAGTTGAATATATGTAATCATGAGTTATTATTGTTCACATTATCCCTGATATAAATAAGTTGTGTGGTGAAACCTTAAACCCCCAGCTTCCTCTGTGTCTGATTGAATTAGTTTGTTCTAAAAAATATGCTTTGAGTGCCAGCAATCATGGAAGACTATATGATAGTTGAGTATGTGGAGTTTGCTAAACCAAAAGCTCTTACATAGACCCTTCATGGAAATATGATGAATTGCAATTGCTGTGATGACTGAGAACAAAGTTTGTTAGTTTTCAAGAAATTTTATTCTTTATACTTTAGCTTATGAATGAATTGTTACTTGATCATAGGAAGTTTTATGATTGATACTCGATGTTATAATAATGATCATGATACTACCATGTCTGTATTTAGTTTTATCGACACCTCTCTCTATAAAACTATGGTCATAATTATCGAGTTCGGTATTCGCTTGAGGACAAGCTGAGTCTAAGCTTGGGGGAATTGATATGTCCATTTTGCATCATGATTTCCTATTGTTATTTTCATTATTTTAAAGTTATATTTCACTTTTAGGTGCCATTCTAATGCCTTTTCTTTCTTAAATTGCAACTTACATCACAAGAGGGAGATTGCCGACAGCTGGAATTATGGACCTGAAAAGAGCTACAACAAAGATAGCTATTCTCCAGAGCTCCAAATGACCTAAAAATTTACGAAGATTTATTTTGTAGTATATAAAAATACTGGAAGAAAAATCTAAAGGAGGGGACCCACCAGTGAGGCACAAGCTCAGGTGGAGCCCCCTAAACACGCCTTGTGAGCTTGTGAGGCCCACATCAGGCCTCCGAGGCCCATCTTCTCCTATATGAAACCATTTTCCCTATAAAAAAAAATCAAAAGAAGTCTTTCAGGATGAAGTGCCGCCGTCTCGAGGCAGAACCTGGGCTGGAGCACTTTTGCTGTCTGGGGAGTGATTCCACTGGGGATACTATTCCCTCCGGGAGGGGAAATCGATGGTAGCCTCATCACCAACATTCCTCTCATCATAGGAGGACTCATCTCCATCAACATCTTCACCAGCACCATCTCATATCCAAACCCTAGTTCGTCTCTTGTATTCAATCTTTGTCTCAAAACCTCGTATTGGTACCTGTGGGTTGCTGGTAGTGTTGATTACATCTGGTAGTTGATGCTAGTTGGTTTATTTGGTGGAATATCATATGTTCATATTGTTAATCATATATTTATCTCCTCTGATCATGAACATGAATATGATTTGTGAGTAGTTTTGTTCGTTCTTGAGGAAATGGGAGAAGTCTTGTTATAAGTAATTGTGTGAAATTGGTTTTCGTTCAATGTTTTGATGATGTGGTATGTTGTTCATCCTCAAGTGGTGTCATGTGAACGTCGACTACATGACACATTACCATGCTTGGGCCTAGGGAAGGCATTATGGGATTAGTAAGTAGATGAAGGTTTGTGAGAGTGACAAAAGCTTAATCCCTAGTGCCGGGGCCGGGAGACGATATCCCAGAAATTAACCCCTCGTGTCTTCACCAGCCCAGGATTACCGTTACTGGTGGACACGTCCTTGTTACAGATTACCAAGCAGTTACAAGAATTGGATACAAGACCATAAAGGTCTAATGATACAACAGGGATTCCGGTGGTGGATGTCGGAAATGACTCGTGGTACTCCAGCGTCGATGGGGCTCCATTCCCACAGGAACAGCTGACCCGGATAATTCCTATCCACGTGGCTGCTACCCTAGGCTCCGCACGGTCATCGTTGTGGTACTCCTCATGGAACTCCTGACCTGGCCAAGTAAATAGCTAGGGACAAGCCTGTGAGTACGTTTGAATGTACTCGCAAACATCATGAACAAGAGATATACCGAATGCAGCAGACAAAATATATGATCATGTTGAACCAAACTATATGCGTATGCTCATGCTGGATCATGCTAAAATGCTCATGCTGACACAAATCTAAATCATGACATGACAATAGCAAAATGATATGGAAGTAAATATAGCATGTTAGTCATGATCAAACTTGTCAGAAATAACGCAAATGAATGCCACGGGTAGTCTAGCCAGCCCAAGTGACGTTCAGAAAATAAAATAAAAGAAATGCCAGTCGGGTGTCAAGTGACGCCACGGTCGGACTTGAAGAGAAATGCCAGTCGGTTGTCAAGTGACGCCACGGTCGGACTTGAAGAGAAATGCCAATCGGGTGTCCACAAGAGTAGTGGCGGGATAAACCGCCTGTTAACTCGAGAGACGCCACGAGAGGTCTTGAAAATAAAATTGAGTGCTCGGGGTAGTCTAGCCAGCCCCTGAGACACTCAGGAAATACAAAATAAGAGAAACGGGTTAGTCCTCAATAATATGCATAACCATAATAATATTAACATGCATAAAATATTCATGGTAGCATCAGGGTGACAACAATTATCCAGCAAAATAATTCAGGCTCAATTTAATTATTTTCCTCCGAAGACCGACACTTGACCAACCCAGACTGTAGCCCTTAACCGCGGACACGGCTATTCGAATAGGTTTAAACTCTGCAGAGGGTGTACTCTTTACCCACAAGTAAAGGATTTCTTTAGTCAGTACCGTGACACCGACTAATTCCCGTTACGGTCTTTGGCTTGAAAACACACCTGACCAGCACACACCAGATTAACTTTTTGGATGCCAGGAATCACCCAAAGCATCATTCAAGAAAAACTCTGAGACGGAGAGACCAACGTCCTGCGTGTGATCACTATTAATACGCACGGATTACAAGGGGTGCCCCCCTCTCAGTCACAACTGGAAACACCCATGCCCCCTGACCCGATGACAGGATTTAGTCCACCAACATGGAAACCCTCATCATAGCCCTCTATGTGGTGTGTGCACGGAAAGGGGTTAACAACTTATTGAACCATACCCCACCTGTGGCAGGGACAAGTGGCAGCACGAATCAAGTATGGGGGTTACCGGAACAAGACTCGATCTATGGTCGACTCAGGAGGTTTAATTTTTCCTGCAGTGATTAGCACAATATATTTCCTTGGTGGCCCCCAACAGGGTCACCATCTGGCATGTCCCAACATGCCCTTACTGATTCATTCTCGTCTCAACGAGATTTCAGTCTCACGGTCATTTTTCTTGTGACTGATACTTTCCTGCAGATTAGTCCGGACCAGCATAGTTATATGTGGCAAGAGATGATAACCATCCTCACTCATAAATCAAGCTTAGATGAAGGAAAAGTACTCTCAGAGGGTCATGCATGCAAAAATAGCCTTATGCCAAATTTTATTTGAATTCAAATTATTCATAACTCCACTATTCATGCAAATAACCAACCATGCATTCACCATATCAAGTGTTCAAGATGCTTGCCTTAAGTATGCAGAAGGATTGGGGCACTTCAAAAGTTTAAAAAATTTATCTCCCCTCCATTTCCTATTTCCAAAAATATTTAAATTACCATATAAACAAAAACAATGCTAAAAAGTGTTTCAAATATTTTTTTAAATAAATGTTAAAATAAACTAGATGAAATATAAGGAATTACAGAAAAAGAATCAATTTATTTGGAGTTCATATGATTTACTTATGGAATTTCTAAGTTGAAATAAATGATTAAAAGGACTATTTAATAGATCCAGTAGGAACAAGGCTTAGGAAAAATGTTCACCTAATTTAGATAAATAGATAATGATTTTATAAGACCGTAAAAATTTGAATCACTGGATTTTTATTTGAAATGGTCACTGAGTAATTATTTGATAATTGCTGGAAAAAGATAAAGAAAAAGGCTGAGGAACGCCCTGTGCGTGTTTTAGTCAGACGGCGTCACTGGGCCGGGCCCAGTTGCCCAGCCGCACAGGAGGCCGCGCGGGCATGACTTCCAGTCACTGATGGTGGGCCCCGCCTGGCCCACCGGTCAGGTTTGACTGGTCCATGTTGGCCTCCTCTCCCGCGGCAGAACACGGCGGAGCTCCGGTGCTCCTCGCCGGCGAACGGCGGCGCCATTCGGGGCGCCGAGCATACGAGCATGCTCCCATCACCGAGGTGACCCCAGGGAGCTGTTCTGCGACCTCTGAAGATCACTACTTCACCGGCAACGAGCTTCCCCAGCGGACGATGGTTACGGCCAGAAGAAAGTTTTCGTCCTTGTTTCTTCTCCGGCGAAATTGAAGCGCAGAACAGAACCATGGGCTCGAGGTAGGGCTACTGGAGGGGAATTGGAGAGGAAGGGGCTCTGGAGGCGACGAATTTGGCGGAGAGCCGGCGGATGGTGCCTTGGCCAGAGACGAAGAAGGCGACCCCGTTCGGTCGACTGGTTGGGAAAGCTCACAGAGGAAGGTAGGGGGAAGGTGTGATGAGTAGGTAGTCTCGGGGTAGGATTTTATAGGGAGAAGAAGGTCGGTTATGAAGCTTACAGAGGACGGCACATTGGCGGCGCCATTACTGGTACGGAGGAGGTGGTTGAGGGCGGTGGCATGGTAGGTGATACCAGTGCGGTCGGTGGAGGGGGCGGTGGTCAGTAGTTAAGAAGGGGGTGCGCTGGCGGGGTCGGGTGGCACGGGCGGTGCCATGCCTGAGTGGAAGACAGCGGCGGCGGCTCGGGATGGCGGTGGTTGGTGCTAGGGTCAAGGGGAGGTTGTCGGCAAGATTCGAGGGTGTCTCGTGAAGCTCCTGGAGGTGCCCAACATGCGGAGCAGCAGCAGGGAGGGCAGCGCAGAGCGGTGCCGAAGCCTGGAATACTGGCGCTCTGGGCACGCTCTGTGCATGCATGCTACATGCTCGATAAAATGCGAGGGGGCTCTACAGTGATCTAATCATGCTGGGTTTTGGCAGGTGGATGTTCCTAGAGATCCCAGAGATGATGGACAAGATGGTTTGGCCATATGATCAAGTTCCTAATGTAGTTTTGATAGGTAGCCAAATTCTGTCATGCACATGAGCTGTTTGATAAAATGCTAGGGCAATTTAGGGGACTTTGCTGGGTGTAAAATTTACCAGGATGGTGTCTCCTTAGTGGGTATAGATGATGGTGGAGTTGTTTTGGCAAAAAGAGATACTTGCTAATGCAAGTTTTAACAGAATTCATTTCTGGACAGAAACTATAGGAGGATATTTGGTGGACTTCCAAGATGCAAACTGAGCTGATCTTCTGTACTTAAGGGTTTGGTTGGAAGGACTATAGGTGGGAAAATTTTCAGAATTATTGAAGCAACAGAAAATTGGGTTGTAGTAGAAACTCAAATTTAGGACAGAATTGAAAAGAGGTTGTTTCACTCAAAATTTCCAAAACACCAGGTTGGGTTTTTACATAAAAGTGATATGTGGGCATCACATGACCCCCCATATTTTTTTGTGGAATTTTAAAAGATTTATTTAAAATAGTTGTAGTGCAACAGAGGCATTTAAAGAATTGTAAATGCTATTAAAAGAATTATTTAGAGGCAAATTTTATTTTGAAAATACTTCCTACTGTTATTAAAATAATAATGAAATGGTTTATCAAAGCTCCCAAAGCCACAAATTTTTTAAAAAAAATTCTACTTGGAGGGAAGAATTTTGGAAAACCTAAAACAGAAAGGACTCTGAAAATAATAAAAGACCTAATATAATTCAAAATTTTAATTCTGGCCATATTTTACTTAATAAAATCCTGGTTGAATTTTTGGGGTGTTACACCTAGTTTATGCACTATTCCATAAAGGGCTGATTTGGATCCATATGTTTTATGTTGTGGTTAGATTTATCTTAATTCTTCTATCGTAGTTGGGGATGCTTGCGAGAGAGGGTCTGATACGTCTCCAACATATCTATAATTTTTTATTGTTCCATGCTATTATAGTATCAATCTTGAATGTTTTATATGCAATTCTATGCAATGATATATCATTTTCTGGGACTAACCTATTAACCTAGTGCCAAGGGCCAGTTGCAGTTTTTTTTTTGCCTATTTTTGGTTTTCCAGGAAATCAGTACCAAAGAAGTCCAAACGCTATGAAACTTTTTGACGATTTCCTCTGGACAAGAGAAACCCTAGAAGCTTCGGGAGGAGACCAGAAGGAAAAGGAGGAGATGGCAAGGCAACAGGGCGCGCCCAGGTGGGTAGGCGCGCCCTTATGCCTTGTGGGCCCCTCGTGGATTCGTCTGACCAAATTCCACCTCTATAAATTCTCTAAAATCGGGAAACCAATAGAGAGCCACCCAAAATACTTTTTCCGCCATCGTAAGTTTTTGTTCTTGCACGATCCCATCTGGAGGCCTTTTCCGGTACTCTGCCGGAGGGGGGATCGATCACCGAGGGCTTCTACATCAACCTTGTTGTGCTTCCGATGATGTGTGAGTAGTTTACCATAGACCTACTATAGCGACCTGACCTCAAACGATCAAGCCTCTGTGTATCTGTGCCATCCCTGGATCAGTATGCTGGCACACACGGTACATCAATGTATATATCAAAGTGCAATCACATGTATAAATAACATAAACATGATATATACCTCATAAGTCTCAGCGGAAACAATCAAACGGGTGTGGAGTACCATCAACGCCAGCGACAGGTTGAGTGTAGACCATAACCCTATAACAAAACTCACTCGTCGTGGAAAATCCTGCAACATGATATCTTGCAGCCATGTAGCTCAGTACATTGAATGTACCGGCAAGATCACTATAAGAAAACAGATGATAAAACTATACTATATACAATATGGCTTTGTGGATCTGTGTCTGAGTTTTGTTTGCGTAAAAGCTGGTTTTATTTTCCCTACATCAAAGGAATATCAAGAGTCTTCACCATAGAGTTATCTACTATGACATGTTCCGCCAACTGATGTCTCATAGCCCAAAACACTTATAAGTTGCCCACAATTAATTATCAGTCCAGTGTTGAGAGTTCTGAGATAGATCCAAGATCATAGGCTCAAATTGTCTGTAACCGGGGACACGGCTAATCGACTAGGTTTTAACTCTACAGAGTGTTGTGCACTTTACCCACAAGATTCGATCCCTCTTTTTACGTTCTTGCACTTTAGGGTGTTTGAGAACAAGACGACCAAAACATGGTCTTACGAAGAGTTCCTCTGACCACTATTCGGTGCTCATCCAATCCTACCGTAGTTCTACATCTGCTAGCACCATCCCAGCCAGAGTCACAACTAAGGTCAACCAAGCTAGACCCCATAATGACTTGCGGTTGCATAAGTAAGCTTCCGGGCATGAAGTATTCATCTATCTCTTTGAGTCTGGGTGGAACTTTCCTCATGAGCACTGGCCTAGTCCAGCTAATTAGGCATCCACAGGGTACTCCAGGGTGCCTCACAACCAGTCCACACAGTAGTGTTTATTGAAATCTTGTCTCGAGTCTTGAAATCTTGAGGTCTTGAAGATACAGGCCTTGAAGATGCCATCAAGGAGTTGTCGTCATTGACGTAGATTCCTCCTTCTCGCACCACTCCCGAGCGCTCGTATCAAACCCCGTCTACTATAGCGTAGCATTAAACAAAACAATGTCCCGGGCTTGGTAACAGGGAGATGGGTTCCTACCTCACGCATTCTACTCAACTACAAGAATTCAATATCACCATTGGAGGAATTGTTGAAAAGGTGCTACTACATGCAAATAAAATTTAGGTAAAATATATGGTCAAAGTGAACTTGCCTGGTATTACTTGAAGAAGATTATAACGCTCCCAGAATAAAGACTTGTTAGAAATATTCATCGCTCCGATGAAATCTATATTAAACAAGCACGACATTCACATAAGCAAACATCCTAGCAAGCAACTCTACCACTCAAAAAACAATTAAAACAACAAAGAAAACTCAATAATAAAACCCAATTGAATTCCAAAGAAACTTCAAATAAAACTACAAAGAAAAACTACTAAGGAAAGTCTAAGACTTTACTACAAACAACTAATATAGTTTTCCCGTAAGTAAAAACTGAACAGAAAATAAAACATTAAACTAATAAATTAATAGAAAAATAAAATATAAAATAGCTAAGTTAACATAAAGATATTTTGTAAAGTTTTATTTGTGAGAAGAAACAAATAAAAAGCTACTATAAAACTCTAACTATGACCTTGACAAGTTTTACTACAAAAATAAAGAAAACAAAATAATCAAAATAATTTTAATACAAATAACAGTGGCTGCATTTAACTAACAGAAACAAAGTAAAATTTGTCAAAAATGACAAAAAGAAATAATTTAAAAAAAATTAAAGTAAAAGTTTAAAGATAAAATAGAAACTAAGTCAAACTAGTACTGTTTTTGCCAAAACCATAATTCTAAATAAACTAAAAATAAATCACTAAATGCTACTGGATAAACAAAACAATAACAAAACAGTAGCAAAAATAATCAATCAAAAATGTATTTTAAAACTCAAGATATGGCCAAAATAGTGATTTGAACAAATTTCATCAAATTCAAATTTAAACTACTCAAATTTGAAATCCAATTGCACAAACATAAACTTTATCTAATTTTGAACCTAATTCAAAAAGAATCACTGAAAAAGATTTAAAACATAAAAGATATGAACAATCTAAAAACAATTTTTTTCTATAAATTAAAAACAAAAAACAGAAAACTAAAAGTCTACCGATCGGACAGGGCTACGTGGCGTGCCGTGGTTGGTCCAGCGAGGCGAGTGAGCGAGCATTAAGGGTGGACGGCCAAATACTAGTGAAAATGAATCAAAAAAATAAAATAAAATAAACAAATCTACTTAGACGTCAGATCTAGATCGAACGGCTAAGGGATGTTCATTGCTTAGCTTATACGACGGACGGCCGAAAACTAGAGCATACCGTTTTGGAAGAAAAAAAACAAAACAAGATCTAATCTCGGTCGTTTATTTATGATCTAACAGAGAGGGTGTTCACCGGTGCTTACCGTGATCGGCATCGGTGATGAAGGCCGCGGTGGCTCAGGCATGGCCAGCGGTGATGCTCTGGTGGTCAAGGGAGGCGGCGGTGATGTGCGAGAGGTTCGGCTTGGTGAGGGGGTCCCGTTGGTGGTGGAAGCAGTGCCTGAGGGTGATGGTGGCGATCGGGATGAGCTTGTCCGAGCTCCGGTGCTTCGCGACGAGTCTGTAGTGGAACAACAGGGTCGAATTCATGTCAAAACGACTCGCGGTGAGGAAAAACGGTCATGTACCGAAGGAGGAGTCAAGAGAAGTTCACCAGTGGTCAGATTCCTCCGGCCAAGGTGTTCGGTTCCGGCGAGATTGGAAAGGCGATAGCGACCTCTAGGGAGAGTTTTGGCAATGGGATTTTGTGACGCCCCCGATTCAATCGTACACTAACCATACACGCAAACATGTACGATCAAGATCAGGGACTCACGGGAAGATATCACAACATGACTCTAGACACAAATTAAAGTCATACAAGCTTCATATTACAAGCCAAGGGCCTCGAGAGCTTGAATACATAAGCTCGATCATAAACGAGTCTGCGGAAGCAACAATATCTGAGTATAGACATAAGTTAAACAAGTTTGCCTTAAGAAGGCTAGCACAAAAGTAGCAACCGTCGAAAAGGAAAGGCCTCCTGCCTGGGAGCCTCCTAACTACTACTAGTCATCGGTGGCCTACACGTAGTAGTAAGCACCCTCGGGGTAGTAGTAGTCATCGTCGATGGTGGCAGCTGGCTTCGGGGCTCCGTCAACTGATCGCAGCAACCGGGTATAAAGGGGGGAAAGAGGTAACAAAGCAACTATGAGTACTCATCCAAAGTACTCGCAAGACTTACATCAGATCTACACTACATATGCATCAGTGTCAATAAAGGGCTAGTATCTGTGGACTGAACTGCAGAATGCTGGAATAAGAGGGGGAGAAGCTAGTCCTATCAAAGACTACGCTTCTGGCAGCCTCCATCTTGAAGCAGTAGAAGAGAGTAGCTCGTATAGTAACAAGTATCAACGTATAGCATAATCCTACCCGGCGATCCTCTCCTCGTCACCCTATAAAAGAGCGATCACCGGGTTGTATCTGGAACTCATCTGGGTGTGTTTTATTAAGTATCTGGTTCTAGTTGTAAGAGGTTGGAATACAACTCCAAGTCGTCCTGTTACCGTGGAAACGGCTATTCGAATATATCAACTTCCCTACAAGGATGCACCACATTGCCAACACGCTTGATCACTCTGGCCAGACACACATTCCTGGGTCATGCCCGGCCTTGGAACATCAACACGTCGTAGCCCTACCTAGGCTCAATAGAGAGGCCAGCACGCTGATCTACATCCTACGTGCGTAGGGGTCTTGGGCCCATCGCCCTCTGCACTCCTGCATGTTGCGAACGAGGCCGGTGAGCAGACCTAGCCCCCTTATACAAGCGCAGGCTTAACCAGTCCAACCCGGCATGCACCACTCAGTCGCTGACGTCTAAAGAGCTTCGACTGATACATACGACGCTGAGTGCCCATAACTGTTCCCGCGTGGTGGTTAGTGCGTATAGGCCAACGACCAACTCAGGTCAAATATCCAATCTCGTTAAGCGTGTTATTTTGAAATAACCGCGGACAACGACCAGGGACCAGGCCCACCTCTCTCTCCTAGGTTTCTCAACCTGCCCTGTCGCTCCGCCACAAAGATTCACTCAGAAGGCCATCAAAAAACCTGTCCTTTCAGCCCCCAGTCCGTGAATAACTCGCGGGTACTCTACAAGCCAACCTGACTTTAGTCACAACATTGTATTATGTATAGTAGTATAGTATATATATACCAGTGATCACCTCCCGAAGTGATCACCGCCCGATAGTATAGCATGGCAGACGGACAAGAATGTAGGGCCACAGATGGAATACTAGCATCCTATACTAAGCATTTAGGATATCAGGTAAAGTATCAACAATAGTAGCAACATGGACAGGCTATGCAACAGAATGGGATCAACCGATAGGCAATAATAGCTACACTACTCTAATGCAAGCAGTAGAGTGAAAGATTAGGCGGTATCAGAATGATCAAGGGGCTTTTGCTTGCCTGGAAGCTCTATGGAGAAGGACGGTTCATCAACACCGTAGTCGTACTGGGTACCAGCGGCATTGGTCTTGTTGTCTAATGGAGAGAAGAGGGAGAAGAAACAATAAATACAAACAGATGCATCATGATGCATGACATGGCAATAAGCGGTGCTAGGTGTGACCTAACGCAGTGCTAGGTGATACAAGTGAAGAGGAAAGCATCCGGGAATGTTTTCCCGAAGTTTGGCATTTTTCGGTCAGATGAAATGCAGGGCATGGTTCCGTGTTCGCTATGCTAGGGGCACGTGACGGACAAACGGAAGGCATATTCGGATTCGTCATATTTTTCTGAGCAACTTCCACGTATAAATTATTTTCATCCGAGTTACGGATTATTTTATATTAATTTTCAAAGTTTAAACATTTTCTAAAATTATTTTAATTTGAAATTAAATGCAAATTGCTATGTCCACCCAGCTCTGTGTACACAGAAGTGTACACAGAGGCTGACATGTGGGTCCAGGGGGTCCCAATTGTTTGATTGGTCAACAGGGAGTGGGGCCCCCCGTCCTTGTCTCATTAGCCTAATTAGCTAATTAACTAGTTAATTAAACTAAATTAATTAAGTTAGTTAATTAATTAATTAATTTCATTTTTATTATTTATTTAGTTATTGTTATTTTATTATATATATATATATATATATTAATTTTCGTTTTAACAAAACAGGGGTGTGGGCCCCTGTGTTAGTGGCATGGGCCACACACACACGGGCGGGTTAACGGGCGCGGGCGCCGGAGCAGGGTGGAGCGGACCCGGGCGTCGGCCAGCGCGTGGGGCCGTGGCGAGGCCGGCCGGGTGAGGGCGGCCACGGGCCAGCGCGGACGCCGGAATGGCGAACAGCAGGCGGAGCGGCGAGCGGCCTAGGCGAGCACCGGCGGCAGAGGCTGCGGGGGCGTGGGCTGGCGCGACTGGGCGGCGTGGTCAAGCGAGGCCCGGCCACGACGGCGGGCGCGGGGGTCGGGCGGCTGCATGCCGCAGGGGTGCTGGTTCGGCGAAGCAGCGGCGACAAAGGGGCGAGGAGGCAAGGCGGGGGGAAGCGATGTCCCTTAGCGACGCGGGGCAGCGACAGCGGTAGGCCAGAGGGGCTCCAGGCCATAGCAAGCGAGGGGGAGGGGTGCTAGGCCACAACAAGTGAGGGAGGGTGGCGCAGCAGCAGGGCGGCGACAACCGCGGGGCTTCAGGGGCTCGCGCGGCCATGTGCGCACACGGGGCGCGGCGACCGCGGGTGGATGAGCGGGCGGGGCGGTCCGCATGACAGAGATGAGCGGGGGCTGGATGCGGTGAGCGCGGCCCAGACGCGGTTGGCAGAGGCGCGGTGAGCAACAAGGGGCGGCGGCGACGGCGAGGTAGGTGCGGGGAAGATGGAGGTAGAGGTCGGGGCCTCACCTACGTCGTGGGGAGAGGGGCGGCGAGGCTCGGGGAAAGCCGGCGAGGGAGAGGCGAGGAGGCGACGACGACGGCGGGCGGTGACGGGGCGCGATGGGCGTCTAGATCGAGGGGGGCGGGGCGTGCGAGGGAGAGAGGGGATCGGGGGGAGGTGTGAGGGTTACGGTTAGCGGGGTGGGAGCGGGGCCTTATAGGCCGGGCGACGGGGTGGGCTGAGTGGGCCGAGGCCCAGTTGGGCCAAGGGGGGTTCTAGGGGTTTTTTCTTTTATTTATATTTCTTTTACTGTTTTATTTTGCCTTTTAATTTATTTTAGTTTAAATAAAATACAAAACCAACTCCTAAAATATTATCTTAACATAGCCCACTGCCACAAAAAGTTTGACTCCCAAATAAAATAGTTTAGTATTTTATAAATTATAAAAGGCATTTAATTAATCGTTTAAGGCACTGTTTTAATTACTTTAGTGCAGTTAAACATTTTATAAAAACATGGTTTCTCCATGATAATTACCTATGAATTATTTGCCACATTTTGAACATATTAGTTTTGTCATTTTGAAAACTTTAAATTTTGATTTTTATTTAAATTTGAATTTGAACCGGTTTGCATCAAAGTGATTTTTAGCAACAGTAAAACTAATGACAAGGGACCTTTAGCAAGGTATTACTGTAGCTTAATTATCCGGGCCTTACAATTCTCCTCCACTACAAGAAATCTTGTCCCGAGATTTAAGAGGTAGTGTAAGGGGGAAAGGTTTGGTAACGAATCTAGCGGGTCTCCCCGGTCTTGCTTGCTCTTCTCGAAGAAGTTGATTCCTTTCGTTGATGCCTTCATTTGTCTGCTTCAGGACATTATGATGAAAGTCGTCATTCTCTCGTCGGGAACCCCATTGTACTTGCGAAAGGGTTAAGGGGTAGCTTCGGAAGAACGGATCTCTGCAAGGTTGCTTATCTGGTAGATAACATCAAGGAAGGTGGCGGAAAGTAACTCTCGAATTGAGACTTAAGAAAATATCAAGAGCAAAGTAAGAAGGTACCATGAGAAGTGTCGAACGGGCAGGCGATAGTTCGATGCCTAATCAGAAGGTGAAACGGGCTCAGAGCATCGAAAAGTAAATATTGCGTTTGATACTAGAGTAGATCTCTAGGAAGGTGGCTCATGATTCACACACGAAGCCAAGCATGAGGAATAACTTTGGAAACAGGGGTGTACAAGAGAGTCAGATTTCGATCCCGTGGAACTATGGGTTATGGGCCCACCATGTGGGTTAAAAGTAGGAAGGGTGCTGACATCTTGCACGGTCATGATAGCAAGGCATGTCAGAGGATAGATTGTCAGCTATGTTGGCAACAATGTTGGTACCAAGGGCGACAGACGAAGAGAACCATTTTCCTGCTCGTTGAAACAAGGTGGACCAATAGTCAAAGTTCTCGTCCACCGGCGGTTATCGGAATGTTATCAACAATAGTATCAAGGTTATACTGACCGAGTTGTACATCGAGGTGTGTACATAAGCAGGGAAATATTACTGCTTAGATCACAAGATTTTATAAGGAAGTTTAAACAAAACAATGGAAAGGAAAATGTGATTATCCACAAGCATTTCAAGAAACAATTAGCATTGTGCTTCAAATGTTCCTTTTGATGATTGGTATACCACAGTCATGCTTCGAGGTGGCATCGACATGGTTATCAGGTAAAGGTTGGACTTTGGATAACACAAGGGATCCATCAGGAACATCTCCTAGGATAAGTTATACAATTTCCTCATGGAAGAAAGGCTAAATCTTGCTGAACAAGATACTATAACAATAGGTCCTCCGGCCAGGGGTGCTAGGCATGACATCATCTTACTGGGTTATATGAAGACCAATGTTATAACCCTTGGAAAATATTCCAACCATCATATCTGGACGAGATTCAGATCTGATTGGTGTCGGGATACCTCAGACTTAGGATGCCTGAGTAGAAAAGGGTGCAACAAAAATTGACGAGATCACGTTGCAAGATTCTCGGGAAATGAACTATGGAAGCAAGTTACGAAACATGAGTTGGATTGCAAGACACACATGAGCACACTGCCCAAGACAATCATGACCACATAGGAGTCTTACAGCGAAAAGGCAACTGGGTTCTGGTTAGGAACCATCATCGAAGTATATCAAAGTCCATGTGTAAGTCCGGATTAGCTCTTACGATTTGGAATGATCCCAGAGGAAGCGAAACAAAACTTTCTCATATTCACGGAAGTAACTTGCATCCAATTCACGCGAACTTAGAGAAGATACTTCTTGAATCAATCATTTCCTTCCTGAGCTAGGCTGCATGACAAGGCTTTCAGAAGTTTCCAACATTAGCTTAAATGTTCATCATGAACCACGGGGAAGATGAGGATGTGGCCGATGGACTCAGGGACAATTCATCGAGACTTCCGAAAAGATGGATTTTCCCAATTATGTGAACAAGGAGATAACATTTGTCAGATCAAATGATACAATGATGTATGCTCGAGGAAAACATCCGCAATTAAACATTGGTTGAAAGGTACACCGAAAATATGGGCTGGGTTGCACGACCAATGTCAGAATGGCGATTCAATAACCAATAGTCCAAAAATGAACTGTCGACCACTAACTTCAAAGCAATAGGGTTGCTAGAAGTACTGAATCCAAGCATCACCGTTCACTTGTTGGTATTCCGGTTACAAACAACATGGGGACCAATAAAGGATGGTGATGGTGAGAAGTATCACTATACCAAGAATTCTTAAGAGGTGGAGCAATCCTCACAACATCCCTGACATATAAGACAATAATACTTCAAGGTAGAACATAATATAAGATGGATAGCAAGGTGCATCCATAACATGAACAAGTTTGTGATGAAAGGAAGGTAAGGATGTTGTCGATGGTAACTCAAATTACCAAGGGACGAGGATGGTACTTATCATCATGAATTCGATTGATATCCTGGAAGGAGTCAAAATGTTGATGATGATCATGACAATTTGGTCGAGAGGCTCCACGAAGAAGCAATCGAACAGCGACTGCATCAAGCAAAAGGACTGATGCAACGAAAGATTATTGGAACCACAGATACGACATCAACTCAGAATCAAGCTTGCTGTTCGAGGTGAAACAATAAGACGAAGAAGACCGACGTAAGCTTAGCTCATCGCCGAAAGTTGTGCTCCGGGAATAAGGACCTGGTAGCACATTTAAAATCAACATGATAATGATATAGCCAATCAGGCTAGGAATGAAGTGGTCGAGTACAAACTCGTAAGTAAAGAAGATTACTAAGAGTTGTTTAATCGTGATGCGGACTCGATTCAGTTATTGGTGTCCTTGAGTGTCTAACAACTCAGAACCCGGGAAAAATTGGAATCAGTGAGAATGTAATACTTGGAGAAGACTCATAATAAGAAACATGGTTCTGTGATATTATCATGATACCAGAGGGTAATACTTGAAGGTAGGAAAGAATAAAGGTTGGACAGGTGTATTGATCTGTAGAAGACAAGTACTTTAACTTGTCCGAGAAAAGGGATCAAAGAATATCAATATGGCCGGAACCACTATTGCAAAAGACCAGATCCCAGATGTAAGATGAACTTATACTAGGGGAATAATTAATTTAAGAGAAGCTTTAATGATAAGATCTACTTCGTGTCCATGGGCATGAACACAAAGTTCAAGTTCGACTCCCACTTCTCCAATGCATAACCATTCATTCATTGCTCTATTAAAAATGGTTTGAGTGTGAAAACCTACCTGGTGAATTACCAGAGGAGTATGACCCATGAAAACTTTCGAGTTCACAAAGATTAAGGGCAACATAGGTCCAATCCATCAGGGCATCTTAGAAACATATACCACCAGCTTCAAGAGTAAATATCTCCAGCTCGAAAGCAGAGCATGGTTGGCCAAATCAGAGAATAGGATTTACCAATGGCATTATGTATCAGGGAAAGAACTTCTCGAGGTTTTTGTATATGAAGGACACTGTCAGGTGATAATTCAACAAAGGATCTGGTGGTCCATAACGGAGCTGATGTGAGCATTGGCACATAATCAGAGGAAGAAACAATGCAAAGGCATTGGATTATAGAAACATCCGAATAATGCAATGCTTAAATACGAAGGAATTATGATATCCAGATCGATCTATCAGAATCATATTCTTTGATTAAGTATGAGTAAGTTGAACAAAATTAGAGGCACAATCAGTCAAGGTTTGATTGGCTGAAAACCAGCTCGTATCCGAAAGGACGTCTGAGTTAGAAGGGTAATTTTTAAGGGTTAACTAATGATGGCGTGCATTCGCACACATTTTGAATCAATAGGATCAGAATGGTAATCATAAGAATTTTAATGGATATTGCAAGACATATGGATTTAACCATAATGTAGGCACGCAAGACTTTCCAAAGCAATAGGTTGCAAAGGATTCTCGGAAAGTCAATTAGCATTTCGAGGTAATTTGTAAAACACAAGAATAACCGGGGATGTACGAATCCTTGATTGGTGTGAGGAATTATTCGTAGGTTTATTCATGAAGAAAAGAGCTGCAAGGCAGTAGGCACAAAGGATTCTCGGAATGGCGGAAAGTAGTTCAGGGTATCTTGTAATAACAAGAGCAATTGAGAAGGAAGGTATGGCCAGCAAGTGTAAGTAGCTATCCATAGGGATGTATCGGTGGTAGGGAATTGCAAAGCTTATGAGCACAAGTTCTCGGGAGAACAACAGAGAGTATCTTCAAAATCTTCTGGTGAAGCAAGCGATCATCTGGACTAAGGGGCTCTCCGGGAGAAAGTATTTACAAGAACCTGGAGTTAGAGTTAGCAACATCATATAACCCGAATAGAAGAGAGATCAGAGTCTCAGAGTATAGACGAGGAGTAAAATATCCTATTACCACCCAATTGTGATGTGGGCCCGTAAGCTACACAGCAATGTTAGTAAAAGTTTTTCAATGACTATCGGATTCAGGGCTCCGCAGACCCAAGAAGGTTCGAACTCTGGGGCGTGTGCGAAGAACTCAACCTATCCAGCCAACCAAATGCGCCGCCCTATAGCCTAGCAAGAAGAACAGGGAAGAAGATGGACACGGCAGTTTACCCAGGTTTGGGCCACCTTGCGGTGTAATACCCTACTCCTGCTTTGTGGTGGATTAGCCTCACGAGGGGCTGAGGATGAACTAGTACAGAGGATGAACAAGCTCGCGAGGCTTGCTTTGGTGAGAGTGAGTTGTTCTGGGTCCGATCCCCCTCCTATGGTGGTGGCTAACCTATATATAGTGGCCTCGGTCCTCTTCCTCGAAAATGAAGGTGGGAAGGGATTCCACAATGGCCAATTTGAAAGGCGACAAGTAGTACATCTTATCCTGACGAAAGGTGGTCTTCGCCTGCAAAGCCTCTGGTCTTGACGCTACGGTGGGCTCGACGATGACATCCATCCTACCGTTGTGGTGGTCCTGGTCTTGTTGCACGGGAATGGAAACCTTTGGGTGATTCCTCGCGACCCCGCGCCTGCGCTTGCCTCCTTAGCACCAAATAGCAAACCTGCTGCGCTGCGCCCGCTGGCGCCCGCCTGGCCTTGGTCGTCATGGCTTGCGTCACCTCAACCTCATGAGGTGGGCACCTGCATAGAAATCTCCGCTCCTCAGGAGCCAGCCTAAGGAGGCCGCTCCCTCCGGAGGTCTTGATGTCTCCCGCCTCGCGAGGCTTGGCCCCTCACGAGGGTCTTGTCTTGAAGGTGTTGTAGATGGGCCGTACCAGGCCGTCGATGGCGCCATGTCGTGGGCCGCAAGCAGGCAAGTCTGGGTATGCTAGTTCCCATAACGCTGACAGTAGCCCCCGGGCCCAAGGCGCGCTCGGACTTGGCTTCGAGGCGAAGCCAAAGGGCAAGGGCGAAGCACCACGGGCCCCAATCGCCTGCGGACCACGCTGACGCATGGCGCTTTGACGGGAAGTGGGCGTCTCCACTTCCCCATGCCGCCTCCGCAAACACGCGACTTGACAACTGCCTGGCGCATGCAGCCCAGCCATCATTGCCCGCTGCGCTTGCCTTCTGCTCCCCTTCCTTCCTGCGAACTCGCGTCTTCCTTACCAAGCTCCACGCCAGCTCCCATCCACTCCGCTGCCATGGCTCTCAGGACGAATAAGGGGAAGGCCCGAGTGGCCGTGGAGCCCTCGCCGGGGCCAGAACCGGCGCTGGACCGGTCCACGGTGATCAACTGTGAGGGGGTGGACAAAGTCCGGCAGGCCCTTGCAGCCGATTCCAACGAATGGAAGGCGACGACGGTATGGCCTGCTTCTCGGGCCTTGATCGACATGGAGGCCACCAAAATCCATCTCCATCTCCACGCTCTCTTCACCGGCCTGCTGTCTCCATTCTCTGACTTCTTCAATGCAGTGCTTTCGCACTACCAGATTCACGCGCTGCATCTGGATCTTGGGTCCATCATCCTCCTCTCTGCTTTCACCTTCTTGTGTGAGGCCTTCGTGGGCATCGCTCCATCTGTGGCCCTGCTCCGCCATTTCTTCTCGCTCCACTTGACCGACGGCAGGCAACACTCGGGGTGAGTGTCGTTCCAAGCGGTGGCGGCGACTGCTGGCTCCGGCATCGATTTCACGCTCCGCCCGGACACGAAGGGGTTCTGGAAGCAGTGGGTGTATGTGGACGCCACTGTGCTCAGCCCCCTGCTCCTTCTTCCATCGGCACCGGTGGAGGCGAGCTCCGGTTGGGGGCACGCAGAGCTTGCCGACCCGCGGATTGCACACGTCTTGTCCAGGCTGGCCAAGCTGAGGCAAGAGGGGGTGATGATGGCGATGGTGGTGAAGGAATTTGTCTGATGGTGCATTGCTCTGCTCCAGCGTCATACTCGCCCAATGTGGGCCTTCTCTGACCCTGACGACCCCATAAGGCTCCAGGTGCCCTCGCTTTCCCCAAAGAAGCTGCACAGGGTGTTGCAGCTTCTGACTGGTGGGGATCCCGACGCGATCCCTATTGAGGGGCGCCGCCTGTACAACAGCTCGAACGGGAAGGCCTTCTCCGAGAAGATGCCGCGCTTTGACAAGTGGGGGTTGCTCCCCGAGGGCCACGAGGGGCCTCGTGAGAACCCCATCTTGGTGGCTCCTGTGCTCGTCCGTCCTGTGGTGCGCGCTCCAGAGATGGCCGCGGTGGAGCAAGCGCTGCTGAGAACTGCCGAGGTGGCCGCTGGAGAGTAGGCGCACCCGAGGCGACGGCTTACACCCCCGCAAGCAGCATGGGAGGAGCCCCGTCCATGAGGGCAGCTGCCGCCGCTGGCGCGAAAGGCCGCACGCCGGCCTGCAGCGTGCCCTCTCCAGACCTCGAGGTGTCCCGCCAGAGGAAGACGCTTGGGAGCCACTGCGGCCCTGCTCCCCAGGCCCTGAAGAAGAGTAAGTGGATAGCCGTGGATGAGTAAGTACCTTGCCCTTCTTGATTTCCGTGTATCGGGTCCTCTCCTAACTTTTGCCCCTCAGGGCCCCTTCCGTCGCGGTGGTGAGCCCGCCCGGAGCGCGAGCTCCGAAGGCCTCTGATTCAGTTGCGGCCCCAGGCCTCCTGAGCCGGGCGGTGGAGCGTGAGGCGGTGTCCGCCCATAAGCCGGGGCCGCTGCTGGAGGGCCACGGGCCCGCACTCCCGGTGTCCTTCTCCCAGAGCGACTTTTGGGGCACGGAGGCCATGCTGAGGGCTCCTCCGCTGGTCCTTGCCGGTGGTTGGGCGATCTGCGCGATGGCTCCATCTTCAAGCGAAGGGGCTGGACCACGCCGTGCCCCGTCGATGGCCCGGGGAGCGGTCAAAGGAGCTCCGGCCACCGGTCCCCCACCGGAGACGGGTGAGCCATCTCACACCCCTCCGGCAGACCAGGTGCGGAGGAAGAGCCCGGCCAACCATTGGAGCTCGCACGCGGGTGCAGTGTCATCCGCCACGACCTTCTCCAGGAAGCGACGAGCGTGCTAGGCCGCCTCAGGGCAGAGCTTGCCGACACCGACATGCGGCTCGAGGCTGAGGGCCTCAGCCTGGCCGCGAGTGGCGCCAACTAAAAGTCGCCATCAACCTTGGGCGCTTGCAGCACGAGCACATCCGCTCGGAGGTCGAGGAATCCCTTGCAGCTTCTCGGGAGGCCTGTGCTCGTGCCCTGGAGGAGGTCCGAGCTATGGATCATCGTCGTGAGGCGGCGGAGGAGCGCGAGAGGGAGCTTTGAGCCTCGAACGCCGCTCTTGGGCGGCAGGTCAAGGCGCGTAGACCCGCTCTTGCGGTGGCGCCGGGCGGGGCCCCCACGGACGAGGCGGGAGTCCGGGCGCACGAGGACGCGCTGGCACTTGAGGCATTGGAGCACGGCCCGGAGTGCGAGCGATTGGAGGTGATGGAGCGCCAAGTAGCCACAGCCGAGGATGCGTTTGCCTCTCGGGAGGCGAGGATCCAACATGAGGTCGACCTGAAGGTGGCCGGGATCCGCGAGGCTCTTGTCGGGGAATATCGCCAGAAGCTGAGGCTCCAGGAGGCTCGCTTCAAGCAACGGCATGCTGAACAGCAGGGCAAGGCCGACGCCCTCAAAGCAGAGCTAGCCGTGGCCGAGCGGCGCGAGAAGGCCGCCGAGGCGGCCCGGGCCACAGCTGAAGCCGAGCTGTCCTCCCTTCATCAGCAGGTCAAAGGTGTTACGTCCCTCGTGGAGAGAGCCTCGGACGAGGCGGGCCGCCGCCAAATGCTGCAACACGAGCGTTCCTTGATTTTCGAGGACCTTAGGGTCAGGGCCAACCGGGCCCTGAGCACTATCTGCGACGAGAGCATCTCCCGCCCATACAAGACTGATGATGCCGGCTACCTCTACTTCTTCACCCAGGTCGTGGCCTGCCTCGAAGGTGGGGCCGCGAAGGCACGCCAACTCATTGAAGAGAAGAGACGCGACCTTCTCGGGCGCGCGTTCTCGCGCGTCTTCAGCCACCTTCTTAGCCTCGACCCCGACTTCGACTACAGCGCCGCGATAGCCCCCGTGTTCGGAACAACTCAGGGCGAGCTGGCGAGCTAGGTTGACGACCACGTGGACGACCTGATCGCAGAATTTGCCCTTATCGATGAGGTGACTGTGCTCGCAGCCGAAGAGGACGAAGCTGATGGTGATGATGATGACAATGATGCCGATGGCAGCGCGTCTCGCCAGGCTTGCATTTCCCTGTTTTCCTGCCAAAATTTCGGATATGGCCCCGCGGGGCGTGAAAGCATTTTTGGGGGGGGCTTCCCTGTAATGCATGAAACAATGATGTGCTATTACTTTTGAAAATATGCCGTCATGAGCCGGAGAGCTCTTGACTAGGGTAGTTGGCGTGGCTTAGCTTTTGTGCTCACAACCTTGGATGGGTTCTTGTACTGCAGGGACGCGTTTCTCCTAAGACGGGCCCTCCGGAGCCCCCAGTCCGTGGGATCGCAGGAGGAGCTTGTGAGGGCTTAGGGCCTCCCAGTGCACCTCTGCCAGGCGTCGAGCTCCGCGGGAGTGTGTGGGGGGGGGGGGGGAAGCGCCAGAAGCTGAGTGCCCCTGAAGCCCGGGGCTGAATGCCGGGCATGGTGCGTGCTTGCTGGATCGCTCGAGAGCGCCGCGCGAGGAGCCAAACGCCAAAGCTTTGGCATGGTGTGCGCATGGGCAGACCCGTGGCAGTTATGTGCTTGGCCCCGAGGGGACCCTGATGCCGCTCGGGCTAGCTCAGATGCGCACTCCACATCCAGCCCCCGCTCGCGGGGCGCTCGGGGGGAGAGCAGGAGGCGGAAGCCGTGCCTCCCAAAACACAAATCAAAGGAAAAGGAAACACCGCGAGTCAAAAAAATTACCCCCTTTTCTTTTAATAAGTGCAAGAAGTTTTGAATTTTATTCCAAAGGCAGCCAATCGGATTACAAAAGAGGGCAAAAAAGACGGCCGCGTCCGGCGTCTACATTGGTCTTCTAGTCTTCCCCCAGTGCGGAGCATGGGGCCTCCACTGGGCGTGGGCATAGCCATTGGGGGACAATGTCGACTGCCAGCACGGAGCATGGTGCTTCCACTTGGACGTGGGTGGGAGCCCCCGTGAGGCTCAGGGGCAGCGCTCAGGACACTCCAGGGCGTGTACAGCCCCAATCATTATTACGTGAGAGTATCACGGGCAGAGACTTGAGGGACGCTCCTTGCCCCTTGGGCAGGAACCCCGCTCCGCGCATGCCCCGGCCACCATTGGGGTGTCTGAAAACCAGGACAGGACCAAGGAGCAAGGGACTATGCGAGCGGTGGTGAGGGGGCCATGGGCCTCCTCCTGGGGGGAGGGCTCGCCCGCGCCTCCCCCAGGAAGGGACCCGCTTTTGGGTCACACACGGAACCGTAGTGGTGGCGCCACACGCCCCGGGACACGGGGGAAGCCTTGGCGCCGGGCCGCCGCTGCGTACGGGGCGAGTCCCTGCGCGACCTCCTGGTGCGCCGTCTTGGCGCGATCTACCTGCGATCCAAAGTTAGTGCGGCATATCCCGAAGATATGGGTTGTAATTGATAGCTGTTGATGCGGGAGGTGTCGTCGGGGTGTTGGGTCGGCTCGTGGAGGGCCCCGGCCCTTCGTGGCCTTGGCGACTCCGTCGTCCAAGCTAATGAGGGGAACGCGCACAGGCTTCTCCTCTGCCCGTAGAGCTAACTCGTCGGTGGCGGCATGGAGGCTCTAGGGGCCATCATCCCGAGGCCAGCCCCTAGTCCCTCCGTTCCGCCGCCATCATCCTTGGCGCCCGGCCATGCCGGCCAGGGGGCGGTCCTTCGGCGTGGCTCCAGGAGGCGTTGCCTACCTCGACGCGCGCCAGGCCGTCGCTGCGAGACCCTTTGGACCCCCTCTGGAGAGGCTGGTCGATGCAGTGGAGGCAAGCGTGAACCCTGGGCATCGCCTGCGACGTGGGCAGGATGTAGAAAGGCGCCGCGCCTTCACAGGCGGCGTCAAGCAGCTCGGCGACCCGCTCAAGCAAGGCGTCGTGGCCACCCTCTGCCAACCTGCACAACAGTATCTCGCGCGCCACGACGAGTGCTGCTCGCGTGTTCGCTTGCTCCCGGCGAGCACGCAGGGTCGATGCCACAGCATAGCCAGAAGACTGCGTGGTGGCACAATTGCGGCGCTGCACGGGAGAGGGCGGGGGCGGCCCATATCGCTGATGGTCGACTACGCCGGCGGCCGTGCTGGCCGCAAGGAGCGCCGGGTGGTGAGCTCCGTGACTGGGGAATGCCGCCTGGGCGGGGCGAGGGGCCCAATGCTTCGCGCAAGCTAGGGGATCCCCCGCCATGGGCGCGACGAGGCGAGGACGGGACGTGATTGACGAAGAGGCCAAGTTTTGACACGCCCCTAGCTGGCGTGCCAAATGTCAGATTCAGGGCTCCGCAGACCCAAGAAGGTTTGAACTCTAGGGCATGTGCGAAGAACTCAACCTATCCAGCCAACCAAACGTGCTGCCCTACAGCCTAGCTCGAAGAACAGGGAAGAAGATGGACACGACAGTTTACCCAGGTTCGGGCCACCTTGCGGTGTAATACCCTACTCCTGCTTTGTGGTGGATTAGCCTCACGAGGGGCTGAGGATGAACTAGTACAGAGGATGAACAAGCTTGCGAGGCTTGCTCTGGTGAGAGTGAGTTGTTCTGGGTCCGATCCCCCTCCTATGGTGGTGGCTAACCTATATATATTGGCCTCGGTCCTCTTTCCCGAAAACGAAGGCGGGAAGGGATTCCATAACAGCCAATTTGAAAGGGGACAAGTAGTACATCTTATCCTGACGAAAGGTGGTCTTCGCCTACAAAGCCTCTGGTCGTGACGCTGCGGTGGGCTCGACGATGACATCCGTCCTCCCGTTCTGGCGGTCCTGGTCTTGTTGCACGGGAATGGAAACCTTTGGGTGATTCCTCAAGACCCCGCGCCTGCGCTTGCCTCCTTAGCACCAAAGAGGAAACCTGCTGCTCTGCGCCCGCTGGCGCCCGCCTGGCCTTGGTCGTCATGGCTTGCGTCATCTCAACCTCATGAGGTGGGCACCTGCATAGAAATCTTGATGTCGCCCGCCTCGCGAGGCTTGGCCCCTTGCGAGGGTCTTGTCTTGAAGGTGTTGTAGATGGGCCGTACCAGGCCGTCGATGGCACCATGCCGTGGGCCGCAGGCAGGCAAGTCTGGGTACCCTGGTTCCTAGAATGCCGACAATGACTAGACTCAACTTCAACCAAGGAGTTGGTTAGGGGGGTTCCTACAGGTAGTCGGCTCTAAGACCAACTTGTGACACCCCCGATTCAATCATACACTAATCATACATGCAAACATGTATGATCAAGATTAGGGACTCACGGGAGGATATCACAACACAACTCTAGACACAAATTAAAGTCACACAAGCTTCATATTAAAAGCCAGGGGCCTCGAGGGCTCAAATACATAAGCTCGATCATAAACGAGTTAGCGGAAGCGACAATATCTGAGTACAGACATAAGTTAAACATGTTTGCCTTAAGAAGGCTAGCACAAATGTAGCAACGGTCGAAAAGGCAAGGCCTCCTGTCTGGGAGCCTCCTAACTACTCCTGGTCATCGGCGGCCTGCACGTAGTAGTAGGCACCCTCGGGGTAGTAGTAGTCGTCGTCGGCGTTGGCAGCTAGCTCCGGGGCTTCGTCAACTGATCGCAGCAACCGGGTATAAAGGGGGAAAAGAGGTCGCAAAGCAACCGTGAGTATTCATCCAAAGTACTTACAAGACTTACATCAGATCTGCACTACATATGCATCTATGTCAATAAAGGGCTAGTATCTGTGGAATGAACTACAGAATGCTGGAATAAGAGGGGGAGAAGCTAGTCCTATCAAAGACTACGCTTCTGGCAGCCTCCATCTTGAAGCAGTAGAAGAGAGTAGCTGGTATAGTAACAAGTATCAACGTATAGCATAACCCTACCAGGTGATCCTCTCCTCATCACCCTGTGAGAGAGCGATAACCGGGTTGTATCTGGTACTCTCTGGGTGTGTTTTTATTAAGTATCCGGTTCTAGATGTAAGAGGTCGGAATACAACCCCAAGTCGTCCTGTCATCGTGGACACGACTATTCAAATAGATCAACTTCCCTGCAGGGGTGCACCACATTGCCCAACACGCTCGATCAATCTAGTAGGACACACTTTCCTGGGTCATGCCTGGCCTCGGAAGATCAAAATGTCATAGCCCTACCTAGGCTCAACAGAGAGGCCAGCACGCCGGTCTACATCCTAAGCGCGTAGGGGTCTTGGGCCCATCGCCCTTTGCACTCCTGCACATTGCGAACGCGTCCGGTGAGCATACCTAGCCCGCTTATACAAGTGCAGGCTTAACCAGTACAACCTGGCATGCACCACTCAGTCGCTGACATCTGAAGAGCTTTGGCTGATACATACGACGCTGAGTGCCCATAACTACTCCTGTGTGGTGGTTAGTGCGTATAGGCTAACGACCAACCCAGATCAAATATGCAATATCGTTAAGCATGTTATTTGGAAATAACCGTAGACAACAACCAGGGACCAGGCCCACCTCTCTCTCCTAGGTGTCTCAACCTGCCCTGTCGCTCCGCCACAAAGATTCACTCAGAGGGCCGTCGGGAAACATGTCCTTTCAGCCCCCAGTCCGTGAATCACTCGCGGGTACTCTACGAGCCGACCCCACTTTAGTCACAACATTGTATCATGTATAGTAGTATAGTATATATATACCCATGATCACCTCCCGAAGTGATCATGGCCCGATAGTATAGCATGGCATACGGACAAGAATGTAGGGCCACTGATGGAATACTAGCATCCTATGATAAGCATTTAGGATATCAGGTAAAGTATCAACAGTAGCAACAAGACAGGCTATGCAGCAGAATGAGATCAACCGATAAGCAATAACAGCTACAGTACTCTAATGCAAGCAGTAGAGGGAAAGAGTAGGCGGTATCGAAATGATCAAGGGGGTTTTGATTGCCTGGAAGCTCTGCTGAGAAGGACGGGCCGTCAACACCGTAGTCGTACTGGGTAGCAGCGGCGTCGGTCTCGGTGTCTAACGGAGAGAAGAGGGGGAAGAAATAATAAATACAATGCAAACAGATGCATCACGATGCATGACATGGCAATAAGCGGTGCTAGGTGTGACCTAATGCAGTGCTAGGTGATACAGGTGAAGGGGGAAAACATCCGAGAATTTTTTCCCGAAGTTTGGCATTTTTCGGTCACATGAAACGGAGGGGAGGTTCCATGCTCGGTATGCTAGGGACACGTGACGGATAAACCGAAGGCATATTCGGATTCTTCATATTTTTTTGAGCAACATTCATGTATAAATTATTTTCATCTGAGTTACGGATTATTTTATATTTATTTTCAAAGTTTTAAACATTTATTGAAATTATTTTAATTCAAAATTAATTGCAAAATGCTATGTGCACCCAGCTCTGTGTACACAGAAGTGTGCACAGAGGCCGACATGTGGGTCCATGGGGTCCCAGTTGACCAGTCAAACTTTGACTGGTCAACACGGAGTGGGGCCCCTCGTCATTGTCTCATTAGCCTAATTAGCTAATTAACTATTTAATTAAACTAAATTAATTAAATTATTTGATAAAGTTGATTAATTAATTTCATTTTTATTATTTATTTATTTTTATTTTATTATATATTTTTAAAAAATTTCGTTTTAACAAAAACAACGGCGTGGGCCCCCGTGGTCAGTGGCACGGGCCAGACACACAAGGGCGGGTTAACAGGCGCGGGCGCCGGGGCAGGATGGAGCGGACCTGGGCCGCGACCAGCGTGCGGGGCTGCGGCCGGGTGAGGGCCAATACGTCTTCGTCGTATCTACTTTTCCTAACGCTTTTGCTCTTGTTTTGGACTCTTATTTGCATGATTTGGATGAAACTAACCCGGACTGACGATGTTTTCAGCAGAACTACCTTGGTGTTGTTTTTGTGCAGAAATAAAAGTTCTCGGAATTGGATGAAAGTTTTTGGAGAACTATTTTAGAATATATAAAAAATACTGAAACCAAGAACCATCGGAGGGGGGCCCCCTGGCTGGGCACAAGACACCAGGGCGCCCCCTCTGGCGCGCCCTGGTGGGTTGTGCCCACCTCATGGCCCCACAGATCCTAATTCCAGCACTATAAATCCTATTTTTGGAGAAAAATATGAGAGGAAATGTCATCATGTTTTACGTTACGGAGCCGCCGCCACCTCCTGTTCTTCATCAGGAGGCCAGATCTGGAGCCCGTTCGGGGCTCCGGAGAGGGGAATCTTCGGTCTTCGTCATCACCAACCCTCCTTCATCACCAATTTCATGATGCTTCCTACCGGGAGAGAGTAATTCCTTCGTAGGCTCGCTGGTCGGTGAGGAGTTGGATGAGATTCATCATGTAACCGAGTTAGTTTTGTTAGGGCTTGATCCCTAGTATCCACTATGTTCTGAGATTAATGTTGTTATCACTTTGCTATGCTTAATGCTTGTCACAAGGGCGTGAGTGCCATGATTTCAGATCTGAACCGTTTATGTTTTCACCATTATATCTATGTTCTAGATCCGATCTTGCAAGTCATATTCACCTATTACGTGTTATGATCCGTAAACCCCAGTGTGACAGTAATTGGGATACTTTCCGGTGATGATCGTAGTTTGAGGAGTTCATGTATTCACTATGTGTTAATGCTTTGTGCCGGTTCTCTATTAAAAGGAGGCCTTAATATCCCTTAGTTTCCTTATGGACCCCGCTGCCACGGGAGGGTAGGACAAAAGATGCCATGCAAGTTCTTTTCCATAAGCATGTATGACTATTTACGGAATACATGCCTACATTATATTTATGAACTGGAGCTAGTTTTGTATCGCCCTAGGTTATGACTGTTATATGATGAATATCATCCAAAGAATTCACCAATCCAATGCCTATGAATTTTCCACATATTGTTCTTGCTAAGTTACTACTGCTGCTATTACTGTTACACCTGCTACAAAATCATTGCTATCACCATTACTGTTACTGTTTTATTACCACTGCTATCAAAACTATCATATTACTGTGCTACTGATCACTTTGCTGCAGATATTTAATCTCCAGGTGTGGTTGAATTGACAACTCAACTGATAATACTTGTAAATATTCTTTGGCTCCCCTTGTGTCGAATCTATACAATTGGGTTGAATACTCTACCCTCGAAAACTATTGCGATCCCCTATACTTGTGGGTTATCAAGACCTTTTTCTGGTGCCATTGCCGGGGAGCATTGCTATATTTGTTGGGTCACTTGGGATTATTATCTATTTATCACTATGAAGAATTTGAAGGATACAAAAACAAAGATTGTTCCCTCTAGGACGAGGGGAGGTAAGGAACTGCCATCACACTCTACACTTGACTCACCTTCAGTTTTGAGTATACTTGCTACACCACCACATGCTATTAATCCTGATATGTCGCAAGTTATTGATGATGCTACTTCTGCTATGAATGATACTCATGATGATGCTAGTACCTTGCTTGATGATAAATGTGCCACTAGGTGAATTTCTTGATGAACAAATTGCTAGAGCTAAAGATATTGAGAATGCTGAAACTGATGAAATTATTGAAACTGATGAAGAACTTGAAACTGATAATCTTGAAACACCTATTAGACCTAGCTCTCCTAGATATGAAATGCCTAAGATACCTGAAGGTTATGTTATTGATGAGGAGATAGCTAGAGGTTTTCTTGCTTGCAATGATAGGGATGATCTTAAGAAATTACTATGCAAACTGAAAGAAAAATCTTTGAATGCTAGGATGAAATGTGATCCTAAGTTTGCTACTTCACCTATCTTTGTTACCGATAAGGATTATGAATTCTCTGTCGATCCAGAGTTAATTACTTTGGTTGAATGTGATCCTTTCCTTGGCTATGAAACTGAAACTGTAGTGACACATCTCACTAAATTAAATGATATAGCCACCCTTTTTGCTAATGATGAGAAGATTCACTACTACTATATCCTGAAATTATTTCCATTCTCATTAAAGGGTGATGCTAAGATATGGTACAATACTCTTGCTCCTGGTTTGTTTGCGTAGTCCCCAGGATATGATTTACTACTTCTCTGAAAAATATTTTCCTGCTCATAAGAAACAAGATGCTTTACAGGAAATATTTAACTTTGTGCAAATTGAAGAAGAGAGTCTCCCACAAGCTTGGGGGAGGCTTCTCCAACTGCTTAATGCTTTTCCTGATCATCCTCTTAAGAAAAATGAAATACTTGATATATTCTATAATGGACTAACTGATGCTTCTAGGGACTTCCTAGATAGTTGTGCTGGTTGTGTTTTCAGGGAACGAACTGTTGAACAAGCCAAGGAACTATTGAATAACATATTGAAAAATAATGATGATTGGACTCTTCCCGAACCACCGCCTAAACCCACTCCGAAGAAGAGGGGTATCTTATTTCTCAGTCCCGAAGATATGCAGGAGGCAAAGAAATGTATGAAGGAAAAGGTATTGAAGCTGAAGATGTTATGAATTTACCACCTATTGAAGAAATACATGGACTTGACACACCACCACCTCCATAGGTGGTAGAGGTAAATTCTTTATTAAAGTTTGATGAAGATGCATCCCTTATAATAAACATCTTAGTCAATGCCTTTATGAGTTTAACAATTACATTAGGAAACAAGATCACTTCAATGCAAATGTTATGAAACAATTGAAATATAATTCTAATATGATTGCTCACCTGAGTGACTTGTTATTTAGAATTACTAATGATGTTTGGGGTGTAGGAAAACATGCTTCTATGGTTCAAACTTAGTTAGTACAAGTTGCTAAATCTCAAAGAGAATTGCTTAATGAAATGAATAATAATATGAATGATTTTGCTGTTAGAGTAGCAACTAGAGGAGGCAAAATGACTCAGGAACCACTTTATCCTGAGGGACACCCTAAAAGAATTGAACAAGATTCTCAAAGAATTAATGCTGATGCACCTAGTCCTTCTAGAAAGAAAAAGAAAAAGAAAAATGATAGGACTTTGCATACCTCTAGTGAACCTGAAATAGAAAAACCTCATGAAGATAACAATGGTGTCTCTATCTCTGATGCTGAAACTCAATCTGGTAATGAACATTCATCTAGTGATAATGAAAAATATAATGATGATGTTCATGAAGACACTCAACCAAACAATGATACACAACCAGATAATGATGTTGAGATAGAACCTGCTATTGATCTTGATAACCCACAACCTAAAAATAAAAGATATGATAAAAGAGACTTTGTTGCTAGAAAACATGGTAAAGAAAGAGAACCATGGGTTCAGAAACCCATGCCATTTCCACGGAAACCAACTAGGAAAAAAGATGATGAAGAATTTGAACGCTTTGCTGAAATACTTAGGCTAGTCTTTTTGCGCACCCGCTTGACTGATATTTTAAAGATGACCCCTTATGCAAAATACAAGAAAGACATCATCACTAATAAAAGAAAGATACCTGAAGCTGAAATCTCCACCATGCTTGCTAATTACTCTTTTAAGGATGGAGTACCTAAAAAACTTGGAGATCCGGGAATACCAACTATACCTTGCTCCATCAAAAGAAATTATGTCAAAACTGCTTTGTGTGATTTAGGAGCCGGTGTTAGTGTTATACCTTTCTATTTATATAAAAGACTTGACTTGAATAAACTCACACCTACTGAAATATATTTGCAAATGGCTGACAAATCAACCGCCATACCTATCGGTATTTGTGAGGATGTGCCTGTTGTTGTTGCAAATGTTACTATCTTAACAGACTTTGTTATACTTGAGATGCCCGAGGACAACAACATGTCGATTATCCTTGGTAGACCCTTTTTGAATACTGTAGGGGCTGTTATTGATTGCAATAAAAGCAAGGTCACTTTTCATATCAATGGTAATGAGCATACGGAGCACTTTCCGAAGAAACAATTCCAAGTGAATGGTATTAATGTTATTGAAAAATCTCTGACACTCACTATTGGAAGTTTTCAACTACCTCTACCTACTGCCGAAAAGAAATATGACATACTTATTGTTGGGGATATTCACATCCCCGTTGAGGTAACTTAGTGTTTTGCGGCAGTTCTTCGGTTTCATGCTAATCGAAAGTGGTTGTTAATAAGACTTGATCAACCTTGTTAATGGGTCATTTCGAGAGGTATGAAGTCGATGAATTTAGTGAGCACAACTTTCTGTCCCTACCTTTTGTTTTCTATTTTCTTAGTCAAATAAAATAAAATGCCATGTTTTGTGTGTTTTCTGAATTTCGCGTGCAATAAAAAAATGACCCAGGAATAAAATCTCTCAGAATGCCCTAAAACTTTAACATGATTTTTTTCTGAATATTTCTAAATTTCTGGTGCAAATAACATTAGAGGGGGGGGGGGTGCTCCTGGTGACCACAAGACACCTGGGCGTGCCAGCAACCCCAGGCGCGCCCTGGTGGGTTGTGGTCCCCACGTGGGTCTCCTCACTTACTTCTTTAGCCCATTTCATCTCCTACCTCCAAAAAAAATCATCATAGCTCTCTCTCTCATGTTCTTGCTCTCAAACCCGCGGATTTCGATCTCTTTGCTCGAAGCTCCATTTCCGAAACTGTTTTTAGGGATTGATACTTGGTATGTGACTCCTCCGTTGCTCCAATTAGTTTTTGCTTTAGTGGTTTATATTTTGAATAATTAGCTACTCTTGGTGCTACTGTAGATGGGCTTGCATGTTGAATTCTTAGAGTTCTAAGTAGTTTGAATGCTTAATATAGCCTCTACGCATCATTGTGAGTAGTTGCTATTAATCTTGTGAAGTTTTATTGACAAAAAAATTGTGTCCCAAATTTTTTCAGAAATTGTTCGCAAATAAAAATGCAATTCTTTAGGAGCTCTTCGAGGAGGAGGTCTATGGAGGCATCATCTAGTAGTGGCTCGATACGTCGGTCTTATGTTGAACCAAGTGCAAGCTCAATGCGGGATGCCGCTATCAAATCATGCCTATGGCCGTGTAACGATTTCATGGTGAGCACAGGCATTAATGAGGAATTTGATCAATATGTTCACAACACCGATCTCGGCCCCTAAATTGAAGATAAGTGCATTCAGCATCTCAACCTCAGAGAAACTTTTACTAAGAAATTTAAATATCTTCCTAGTGTGTCTAGAGTCTCATTTAGTCTTTTTGACCATCCTTTTACCATACCTCTAAATGTGTTTTGTGATGCCTATAAAATTCCATTCTAGGGTTCGCTTGATGAACTGCCAAAATCTGAGTATGAGTCATTTTTGATTAATCTCTGCTATGGAGAGAATAGAGGAGTGACACAAGGTAGAATAAAAAGTATTCATTTCCCATCAATTCACTACTTTGCACTCTTTAATGGCAAATGCATCGTAGGCAAGCAAAATTGTAGCACATTATGTGCTCCTGACTTGCGCCTCATACACACAGCTTTGACCAGAATTAAAGGTTATAATCTTGGAGCAATCATTGCATGGAGGTTGCAACGTAATGCCGAAAGTGGTCACTTTTATGCTGGGATTTATGCTTCTCGTTTAGCTAAAGAGGTTGGTGTGGCACCTCTGCTTGATGATCCCATCTTACCAACTTAGTACCTAGACTTTGATGCCATGAAACGTCATAAGTTCCTTACGGGAACAGTCGATAATTATACTTATAACTTAAGGTATAATAAGGAACCCATAGTACCTGTTGTTTTGCCTGCACCTGCTCTCTTTGATTATCACAGCAAAAAAAGATATTATGTTCTTGAGATTGAGGCCCGCGCGTACAATGCGGAGGTCGAGGCTACTCGACGGGCTGAGGAGGTTGCACCAAGAGCCTCCGTGAGCTATCATTCAGATTATCATCTAGGCTACAGATGGGGATTACCAAGCTAGGCCAAAAGCCTAAGCTTGGGGGGGGGGTACGTATTTCCATCGACAGTACATTTATGTTCACACATTTCATCCCAGTTGTCGGTGTCCACACTTTTTCATTGTATTATCCATGCTAGATTTATTTTCTCGCTTTCTTCTAGTGTGTTTGAAAAACTTTGAGAAAACCCAAAAATATTTCTCACTTCTTTTCGGTTTTTCTTTCTAGCTTAAATTAGTTGTAGTGTTAAAAGAAAACCAAAAAAGATTTCCTTATTCTTCTTTTGTCTGTTGGGAGTTTTCCCGTGTAAATAGTTTTTCTCTTTTTTTCCCTTCTTTAATTTTCTTTCTTCAAGAAAAACTAAAAACTCCAAAAACATTTCAGTGTGTTTCTCTGAAATTCTTTTCTTTTTAGTGAGTCATACCAAGGAGAAGACCACGATGAAAATGTTGAGTGGCTCTCATATGTATTATTGTTTATCTAAGAAAGAGCCCAAATTGCTTTGTCTTCTCCTTTTGAATAAAATGTTTGCAGATTCCAGCTTAGTCCATGGCACTCTTGCACTATTATTATTTTCATATCATTCGGTCATGCAAGTGAAAGGCAATAATGACGATATTTGATGAATTGACTGTGGCGGAGAGAAGTGGGTATGAACTCAACTTGTTCTGTTTTTGTAAATATGTTTCACCTAGTATCCAAGATTCAACATATTATGATCAAACATGTTTGTAATGACAATTAGAGATTATAGTTTCTCATGCCATGCTTAAGTAGCTAGGAGTGGATAATGATTTATCTTAGGTGTTAACATGCATTAAAATGATTGTGATGTAGTATGATGATATGGTATCCTCCTCTGAATGTTTCAAGTGGCTTGACTTGGCACATGTTCATGCATGTAGTTGAATCAAAACCAACATAGCCTCTATGATATTTATGTTCATGGTGTTCATATCCTACTCATGCTAGTATTTAATGTTTATTATGCATAATGCATGTTCATGACCGTTTTTGCTCTCTAGCTGGCCGCTTCTTAACTTATTTGCTAGCCTTCGCCTGTACTAAGCGGGAATACAGCTTATGCATCAAAATCCTTAAACCCAATTTATTCCAGATGAGTCCACCATATCTACCTATATGCGGTATTACCCTGCCGTTCCAAGTAAATTTGCATGTGCCACCTCTAAAATCTCAAATGAACATCTGTTTTGTGTGCCCGGACCGGTCATGGAGCGACAGGTGGTGGTCAGTATCTTCCATGCTATGTGGGTTATTCTCATGATGAGTGTTTATTCACTCATCCTTGCACGAGAGGGGCGGTAATAGGGATGCCCAGTCCCGAAATAAAAAATTGCAATTAATTAAACAAAACTCCCCCAGGATTGTTGTTGGTATGGACGGTACCCATGGAATCGGCTAGCCGTGGAGTGTGTTTGTTGGTGGAGGGGGAGTAAACCTTTACTTTTATCGCTTGGGAACCATCGCTAATGTGTTTAGCATGGAAGATATTGATAACTCTTGGTCGTAACATTGACAGGAAGGGTGCACCTCCCAAAATTATATTTATCTCTGTTTTAAGCTTTGAACTCTGGCACCTCTGCAAATCCCTGCTTCCCTCTGTGAAGGGACTATCTATTTAATATTATGTTGAGTCATCACCTTCTCAAACAAGCGCCAGACCTGAGAGCACTATTGTCATCCTCATGCATTGTGTATAGTTAATCCTGAATGCATCATGACTGGATCTTTTCTACCATTAATCACAATGTTTAGTCGCTGCTTGAACTTTGGAGGTGCTCTGCATTTATGTTTTGTGGTCTCAAAAAGGGCTAGCGAGATACCACTGTTGTCATATTATATCATGGTTGTTTTGACAAAGTGTTGTCATTTGAGATATTTTAGTATTGCTCGCTAGTTGCTTATGTCATTGATATGAGTTAATATAATTCCTAAGAGTTATTGTTGACATGGTTTGTCATAATCTTTGCTGAAAACCTGGGTGCTAATTAAGTTTATTTATGTAAACAAGAACAAAAGAGTTCGTAAAAGTTTTTCTTTATCACTTTCAGTGTGTCAACTGAATTGCTTGAGGACAAGCAAAGGTTTAAGCTTGGGGGAGTTGATACGTCTCCGTCGTATCTACTTTTCCTAACCCTTTTGCTCTTGTTTTGGACTCTAATTTGCATGATTTGGATGAAACTAACCCGGACTGACGCTGTTTTCAGCAGAACTACCTTGGTGTTGTTTTTGTGCAGAAATAAAAGTTCTTGGAATTGGACGAAACTTTTTGGAGAATTATTTCAGAATATATAAAAAATACTGGACCCAAGAACCACCGGAGGGGGGCCCCTGGATGGGCACAAGACACCAGGGCGCCTCCCCTCTGGCGCGCCCTGGTGGGTTGTGCCCACCTCGTGGCCCCGCAGACCCTAATTCCAGCACTATAAATCCTATTTTTGGAGAAAAAACAGGAGACAAAGTTTCATTGCGTTTTACGATACGGAGCCGCCGTCACCTCCTGTTCTTCATCGGGAGGCCAGATCTGGAGCCCGTTTGGGGCTCCGGAGAGGGGAATCTTCGGTCTTCGTCATCACCAACCCTCCTTCATCACCAATTCTATGATGCTCCCCACCGGGAGTGAGTAATTCCTTCATAGGCTCGCTGGTCGGTGAGGAGTTGGATGAGATTCATCATGTAATCGAGTTAGTTTTGCTAGGGCTTGATCCCTAGTATCCACTATGTTTTGAGATTGATGTTGTTATGACTTTGCTATGCTTAATGCTTGTCACTAGGGCCTGAGTGCCATGATTTTAGATCAGAACCGTTTATGTTTTCATCATTATATCTAGGTTCTATATCCGATCTTGCAATTCATATTCACCTATTACGTGTTATGATCCGTAAACCCCAGTGTGACAGTAATTGGGATACTTTCCGGTGATGACCGTAGTTTGAGGAGTTCATGTATTCACTATGTGTTAATGCTTTGTTCTGGTTCTCTATTAAAAGGAGGTCTTAATATCCCTTAGTTTCCTTATGGAGCCCGCTGCCACGGGAGGGTAGGATAAAAGATGTCATGCAAGTTCTTTTCCATAAGCACGTATGACTATTTACGGAATACGTGCCTACATTATATTTATGAACTAGAGCTAGTTTTGTATCACCCTTGGTTATGACTGTTATATGATGAATATCATCCAATGAATTCACCGATCCAATGCCTACGAATTTTCCACATATTGTTCTTGCTAAGTTACTACTACTGTTGTTACTGTTACACCTGCTACAAAATCATTGCTATCACTCTTACTGTTACTTTTACTGTTACCACTGCTATCAAAACTATCATATTACTGTGCTACTGATCACTTTGCTGCAGATATTTAATCTCCAGGTGTGGTTGAATTGACAACTCAACTGCTAATACTTGAAAATTCTTTGGCTCCCCTTGTGTCGAATCTATAAATTTGGGTTGAATACTCTATCCTCGAAACTGTTGCGATCCCCTATACTTGTGGGTTATGAAGGGCGGCCTGGGGCCGGCACGGATGCCAGAACGGCGAGCAGCATGCGGAGCGGCGAGCGGCCTGGGTGAGCGCCAGCGGCAGAGACTAACGGGGCGTGGGTTGGCGCGACTGGGCGGCGAGGGCAGGCCAGGCCACGACGGCGGGCGCGGGGCTCGGGTGGCTGCATGGCGTGGGGGTGCTAGCTCGGCGGAGTAGCGGCGACAGAGTGGCAAGGAGGCAAGGCGGGGGGCGGGGGGAAGCGGTGGCCTTTGGCGACGCGGGGCGGTGACTGCAGCCAGTTGGAACGGCGCCAGGCCACGGCAAGCGAGGGGGAGCGGCGCAACAGCAGGACGGCGGCAGCCGCGGGGCTCCAGGGACGCGGGCGCATGCGCGGCCTTAGGCGCGCATGGGTCACGGGGGCCGCGGGTGGACGAGCGGGCGGGGTGGTCGGCACGGCGGGCAACGGGCGAGGGCCGGGCGCGGTGAGCGCGGCCCGGACACGATCGGCAGAGGCGCGGAGCGCGGTGAGTAACAAGGGGCGGCGGCGAGGGCGAGGTAGGTACGGGGTAGAGGGAGGCAGAGGCCGGGGCCTCACCGATGTCGTGGGGAGAGGGAGCGGCGAGGCTCGGGGTCGACCGGCGAGGGAGAGGCGGGAAACGACGGGCGGCGACAGGGCGCGACGGGCGTCCAGATCGAGGGTGGCGAGGCGTGCGAGGGGGAGAGGGGATCGGGGAGAGGTGTGAGGGTTAGGGTTAGCGGGGCGGGAGCGGGGCCTTATAGGCCGGTCGACTGGTGGGACGGCTGGGCCGAGGCCTAGTTTGGCCAAGGGGGGTTCGAGGTTTTTTTTCTTTTACTATTTTCTTTTGCTTGTCAATTTATTTTAGTTTAAATATAATATAAAACCAACTCCTAAAATATTGTTTTAACATAGCCCTCTACCACAAAAAGTTTGACTCCCAAATAAAATAGTTTAATATTTTATAAATTATAAAATGCATTTAATTAATCTTTTAAGCCACTGTTTTAATTACTTTGTTGCATTTAAACATTTTATAAAAATGTGGTTTCTCCACCCTAATTACCTATGAATTATTTGCCACATTTCGAACATATTAGTTTTGACATTTTGAAAACTTTAAATTTTTATTTTTATTTAGATTTGAATTTGAACCGGTTTGAATCAAAGTGATTTTTAGCAATAGTAAAAGTGATGACAAGGCACCATTAGCAAGGTATTACTGTAGCCTAATTATCCAGGCGTTACAGGTTTAGAGGCAAAAGGACGCCCGTGGCTTGGTATTTATAGTGGACAAGACTTGGCCGAGGGGGAAAGTCTAGGGATAGAATCCCGAAGGATTTACACGGCAAGGCGGCAAGGCGGCGGGTCGGAGCGGGGCTCCTACTGCGTGAGGAAGGAGAAAAGGGGCGGGGCCCAAGCGTCAGTGGGAGAGGGCGAGGGGAAAAGGTGTAGGCGACCGGCCCGAAGGGTTTTCGGCGCGGGAGCGATCGGCCGGGCCAGCTGGGCCGTGGGGTGAGGGGGGAGAGAGAGAGAGAGAGAGAACAGTGCTGGGCTTTGGCCTCACACTGTTCGAAAGGATTTTTTTTAAATAACCAAACAGAAGGAAAAGAAAAGAAACAAAAAGGAATAAAAATATTATATAGGCATATAATATATCAAAATGATCAGAAAAATAAAACCTAAAACATGAACTATTTTTCAAGTTCAAATAAAATTCACACAAATTCAAATAATGCAAAGACTGCTACTCTTGCATTTAAAATTCGAATAAATTTATTTTAAAATACAAAAATGATTTCACATTCATTTTTCTCCATTTTTCTTTTGTAGGGAATCATTTTACCCTAAATTCCATATATATTATATTTGGAGAAAAATAATTTGATTAAAACCATCAAATGAGTTTGAATTTGAATTTCAAATCATTTGGGATTCTTTTCTATTTTTACTTGGCCAAATACATTTCAAATGCCCTTGAACATTTGAAGTGCCGTATCACCTCTCTCTTTTGAATATTTCCAGGGGTTTTGAAATTTGAAATTTCAAATAACTTCAAATTGAAAGTGGGTTTCAAAATAACTTCAAAGGAACTTTCAATCTGATTCTTCTAAACTTCCAACTCTCTCCCTCTAAATTTGAAGATGTCATTTTATCTTATGTCATGGAAATCATTGAGTTGCATAAAGTTTCTGAATTTGAAATATTTTCAATAGGAATTCAAATCTTTTCAAAACCACTTTTCATTTCTTTAAATGGAAGAAGTCATATTATCTTCACTCTAGGGTTTTGCATTTAAATGAATTTGAATTCTTTGAGATCAAAATGCAAAGTGAAAGTTTGGGAAAGTCATTTCATTCCCTCTCATTCAACTTTCAAAAAGTTTCAAATTTCACTCAATTTCACACCATCATTCACACAACAATCAAATCTATTTATTTAATATAACATAACATTCCAAAATTTAGAATTTTGGGATGTTACAACTACCACCCTTAAAATGAATCTCGTCCTCGAGATTCAAAAAGGCTAGAAAAAGGTTAGGTTTTTGGGGGGGTCTTCTTGAAAATCCAACGGTCTTCACCAGGTCTGGGGTGCTACCACCCTTAGAAGCATGGTTACGGTTCCAACAAAACTTATGTACTCCATTCTTTGGGTTGGCAATGTCGGTCTTCTCTGATCTTCGGGATAACTACTACACTGGGGCTCTTCCGTTAGAGGCATAACTTTTTCCTCAATTCTTGAGTCCTTACATAAAAATAATGTTGTTCTGAGACTGGGTCTTCTTAGCTGACAGGTCTGTCGCCAATGCTAAACAACTATGGATATCTCACGGTGGTCAATGGTTATTGGTTTCTCCTGCAGGGAAATGGGTCTGGGTTGAATCTCACCGTATAACCTACGATTGGCAATGGTTGCATGTACATGGATCCATCATCCTACCATTCTAAGGTTTAAACAAGGTTTTGATATCGCCGTCTCTCTACTATGGGTAAGTCACTCTGATTTACGATTCCAAATAGCAAGAGTGAATGATAAGAGTAAGTCGGTATGGTGATCAATCCATTCCGCACCCAGATCATTACAAATCTCGTAATTCTAACACTCGGACATTCTCACAAGCATTGCAGAATTTCTCTTGTCCTCGAACTGGATTCGGGTAAATCCTTTGATTCTGCAAGCTGAACAAAACATCTATCGTTTCTTCACAACTTTTGGCTTTTTGTGTAACCTCCTATGAAACGTTTGCTGATCACATCACAGCTTCTTCCAAATTTCTTCCTTCATCAAGGTAGCGCTGCTCCCTATTAATTTCCTGAGGCCTGTGGGTTGTAGGCCCACTTCATCACTTGTATAGCTTTAACTCATCCTTTGAGTTACTATTGTTCCATATTCCAACATTACACCTCCTTTAAATCCAATTGCACATCGTTCCTTCATACTCTTGGGGTAACCATCATATCAAAACAAAACTCCAGTTGTCTTGTCCAGACTCCACACTATGAATACACATTTTTTTCCTTTTCCTTGGTCACGTGTTCTCATAGGGTACTACCACTCTTAAAATGAGATGCTCAAATTCATCCATAGACCACATTTCTCATATCCTCCAAAATGGTCAAGATCTTTGTTCATAGAGTAACAACTCATACAATTCAACATATCAAAACATGTCACATTAACTTTATTGATTCATGAATTCATTACAATCTCTGAGTCACCCATTACATAACTCAACTCATCGTACTAAAGAAAATAAAATTTCTTCCTACTACACTTATTACCAATATCAAAATCTCAACTACTCAGCTCCAGCTTTCTTCTGATCTGAACATTCCCTAGCAAAATGCCCTGCTTCCTTGTAGCGAAAACAATGACTTCTGACATGTCTTGGGGCTTCTTTGTGATTATGTAGCCTGCTTGGATTTCTAGCTTCTTTTCTGGACATTCATGGAAATTTTACCCTGAATTCTTGCACTTGAAACATGTGATATGACTCAGGTCTTTCTCGGTAGAAATTGGGTTTTTCTAGGGAGGTCTTTGTTTCCTCTTCATGGACTTCTTCATACTAATTAGATCCTCTATTTCCTGTTGGTCATACTCCAGTTCTGCTGCTGGGAACTCACCAAGATACTCAGTTCCCTTCTTCATGCAATACTGAGAGATGTCTCCTTCTTCTCAACATGCATAGCATGACTTGGTGCAAACTTTGATTGGGTTTCCTCCATTTGTGTCCATCACAACATCCTTCACCACAGGTACTTCCATACCTTCTCGGTGGGCTTGTTTCTTTCCTTCCTTCTGCTTCTGGACAGTTTGTTGCACATTGGGGTAAATGTGACACTGAGCTGGGTAGTGGTCAGTTCCTTCCCATAAGAAACAAGTAACTTGCCTAGTGGGCATTCTTCAGCTGGATGATTTTCCTCACAATGAGGCATCCATCCTTGTGTTCTTCTTGGGTGTGTCATATTTCTCCACAAATCTTGCATGCACAAGGTTTCTTCATCTTACTATCATAAGGTTTCTAGATGAGACAGGATCATAACAGAGTCTCCTTGAATTCTTCCCAAGTTTTTGCTCCATTACTTCCTTGTATGGCTTGATGCATGTCCACCATGTTTCATCACTTTTTGTAAAGTACTGAAGAGCATATTGAACCTCATAATTCCTTGCAATCAATTTTTTCCCGAAGTGATCCTCCAAGGTTTGAATCCATAGCTCTGCCTCTGGCTGAGTCGTCGGTCTAGAGAATACAAGTCCATCTTCATTCATCATCTATTGGGGTTTTGGGATGAGGTAAGAGAGATACACACAATACAAACAATATAGTTTTGAAAAGTAGGTTTTGATTTTGTTGCCATCCGAAAAACATCAAACAATGACAGCTCACATATCATCGCATCTAATGTAAGTATATAATGGGGGTTTTGGTCTTCTACAAACAGTGCTACTTTTGCATTTAAAATTCAAATAAATTCATTTTAAAAATACAAAAATGATTTCAACTTGATTTTTCTCCATTTTTCTATTGTAGGGAATTATTTTACCCTAATTTCCATATATATTATTTCTAGAGAAAAATAATTTAATTAAAACCCTCAAATGAGTTTGAATTTGAATTTGATGAAATTTGCTCAAATCACTATTTTGGCCATATCTTGAGTTTTAAAATACATTTTTGATTGATTCTTTTTGGGCTATGTTTTGTGGTTGTTTTGTTTTCCAGTAGCATTTAGTGTTTTATTTTTAGTTTTTTAAATTAGGTTTTAGCAAAAACAGCAATGTTTTGACTTAGTTTTTGTTTTATCTTTAAACACTTACTTTTAATTGTTTTTAAATTATTTCTTTTTGTCACTTTTGACAAAATTTACTTTGTTTCTGTTAGTTAACTGTAGCCACTTTTATTTGTAGTAAAATAATTTTTATTATTTTGTTTTCTTTGGTTTTGTAGTAAAACTTGTATAGGTCATAGTTAGAGTTTTATATTATCTTTTTATTTGTTTCTTTTCGCAAATAAAACTTTATAAAAATTTATTTCTGTTAACTTAGTTGTTTTATATTTTATTTTCTGTTAATTTATTAGTAAGTGTTAGACTTTCCTTAGTAGTTTTTCTTTGTAGTTTTATTTGAAGTTTCTTTGGAATTCATTTGAGTTTTATTATTGAATTTTCTTTGTTGTTTTAATTGTTATTTTGAGTGCTAGAGTTGCTTGCTAGAATGTTTGCTTAGGTGAATGCCATGCTTGTTTAATATAGATTTCATCGGAGCGATGAATAGTTCTGCCAAGTCTTTATTCTGAGAGCGTTATAATCTTCTTCAACTAATACTAGGCAAGTTCACTTTGACCATCTGTTTTACCTAAATTTTATTTGCATGTAGTAGCACCTTTTCAACAATTCCTCCAGTAGTGATATTGAATTCTTGTAGTTGAGTAGAATGCATGAGGTAGGAACCCATCTCCCTGTTACTAAGCCCGGGATGTTGTTTAGTTTAATGCTAAGCTATAGTAGAAGGGGTTTGGTATGAGTGCTTGGGTGTGGTGTGAGAAGGAGGAATCTACGTCAATGACGACAACTCCTTGATGGCATCTTCAAGACCTTCATCTTCAAGACCTCAAGATTTCAGGAACGAAGACAAGATTTCAATGCACACTACTGGGTGGACTGGTTGTGAGGCACCCTCGAGTACCCAGTGGATGCCTAGTGAGCTGGAGTAGGCCAGTACTCATGAGGAAAGTTCCACCCAGACTCAAAGAGACGGATGAATACTTCATGCCCAGAAGCTTACCTGTGCAACCACAAGTCATTATGGGCTCTGGCTTGGTTGACCTTAGTTGTGACTCTGGCTGGGACGGTGCTAGCATAAGTAGAACTTCGGTAGGATTGGATGAGCATCGGACAGTGGTCAGAGGAACTCTTCGGAAGACCATGTTTCGGTTGTCTTGTTCTCAAACACCCTGAAGTGCGAGAACGTAAAAAGAGGGATCAAATTTTGTGGGTAAAGTGCACAACACTCTGTAGAGTTAAAACCTAATCGATTAGCTGTGTCCCCAGTTATGGACAATTTGAGCCTCTGATCTTGGATCTATCTCAGAACTCTCAGCACTGGACTGATAATTAATTATGGGGAACTTATAAGTGTCTTGGGCTATGAGACATTGGTTGGCGGAACCATGTCATAGTAGATAACTCTGTAGTGAAGACTCCTGATATTCCTTTGATGTAGGGAAAATAAAACCAGCTTTTACACAATCAAAACTCAGACACAGAGCCACAAAGCCATATTGCATATAGTATAGTTTTATCATCTGCTTTCTTATAGTGATCTTGCCGGTACATTCAATGTACTGACCTACACGGCTGCAATGTATCATGTTGCAGGTTTTTCTACGACAAGTGAGTTTTGTTGTAGGGTTACAGTCTACACTCAACCTGCCAATGGCGTTGATGGGACTCCACACCCGTTTGATTGTTTTCACTGAGACTTATGAGGTATATATCAAGTTTACGTTATTTATACATGTGAATGCACTTTGATATATACATTGATGTACTGTGTGTGCCAGCATACTGATCCAGGGATGGCACAGATACACAGATTCTTGACCGTTTGAGGTTGGGTCGCTACACCTACGGGTTCATAGATAGTAGCTAGATGGCTTCTTCTCTCTCTTTGATCATCAATACAATGTTCTCCTTGATGTTCTTGGAGAACTATTCGATGTAATCTTCTTTTGCGTGTGTTTGTTGGGATCCGATGAATTGTGGGTTTATGATCAGGTTATTCTTGAATATTAATTGAGTTTTCTCTGAATTCTTTTAAGCATGATTATTATAGCTTTGTATTCCTCTCCGATCTATCCGCTTGGTTTCGCCAAATAGATTGATTTATCTTGCAATGGGAGAGGTGCTCTGTAATGGGTTCAATCTTGCGGTGCACTATATCCCAGTGATAGTAGGGGACAAGACACGTATTTGTATTGTTGCCATTAATGGGAAAACGATGGGGTTTATTCATATTGATTAGATTTACTTTGTCTACATCATGTCATCTTGCCTAAGGCGTTACTCCATTCTTATGAACTTAATACTCTAGATGCATGCTGAATAGCTGTCGATGGGTTGAGTCATAGTAGTAGATGTAGGTAGGAGTCGGTCTACTTGTCTTAGTCGTGATGCCTATATGCATGATCACTGCCTTGAATATTGTCATAACTATGCATTTTTCTATCAATTGCCCAACAGTAATTTGTTTACCCACTGTATGCTTTTTGTTCGAGAGAGAAGCCTCTAGTGAAAACTATGGTGCCTGCTACTTCTTGAGCTTGCGTTTGTTTATCCCTTGAAGAGGAAAGGGTGATGCAGCAAAGTAGAGATAAGTATTTACCTCAGTTAGAGAACCAAGGTATCAATCCAGTAGGAGACAACGCACAAATCACCTAATACCTGCACAAACAATCAAACACTTGCACCCAACGTGAGAAAGGGGTTGTCAATCCCTTCACGGTCACTAGCAAAAGTGAGATCTGATAGAGATAGATAAAACTGAACAAAAGATAAAGTAAATATTTTTGGGTTTTTTGGTTTATAGATCGGAAAGTAAAAGATTGCAAAATAGTAGATCGGAAACTTATATGATGGAAAATAGTAGATCGGAAACTTATATGATGGAAAATAGTAGATCGGAAACTTATATGATGGAAAATAGACCCGGGGGCCATAGGTTTCACTAGAGGCTTCTCTCAAGATAGCAAATAACACGGTGGGTGAACAAATTACTGTCGAACAATTGATAGAAAAGCACAAAGTTATGACGATATCTAAGGCAATGATTATGAAATATAGGCATCACGTCCGTGTCAAGTAGATCGAAATGATTCTGCATCTACTACTATTACTCCACACATCGTCCGACTCCTGCCTGCATCTAGAGTATTAAGTTCATGAAGAACAGAGTAACGCATTACGTAAGATGACATGATGCAGAGGAATAAACTCAAGCAATATGATGTAAACCCCATGTTTTTATCCTCGATGGCAATAATACAATACGTGCCTTGCTGCCCCTACTGTCACTTGGAAAGGACACCGCAAGATTGAACCCAAAGCTAAGCACTTCTCCAATTGCAAGAAAAACCAATCTAGTTGCCAAACCAAACTGATGATTGGAAGAGAATTACAAAGATATCAAATCATGCATATAAGAATTCAGAGAAGATTCAAATAATATTCATAGATAAGCTGATCATAAATCCACAATTCATCGGATCTCGACAAACACACCGCAAAAGAAGATTACATCGGATAGATCTCCAAGATAACAAGGAGAACGTGGTATTGAGAATCAAAGAGAGAGAAGAAGCCATCTAGCTACTAGCTATGGACCCGTAGGTCTGAGGTAAACTACTCACGCTTCATCAGAAGGGCAATAGAGTTGATGTAGAAGCCCTCCGTGATCGAATCCCCCTCCGACAGGGTGCCGGAAAAGGTCCCTAGATGGGATCTCACTGGTACAGAAGGTTGTGGCGGTGGAAAAGTGTTTTCGTGGATGCTTCTAAGGGTTTTGGAATATATGTGAATATATAGGATGAAGAAGTAGGTCGGTGGAGTCACGTGGGGCCCACAAGGCAGGGGCGCGCCCTCCCCCCTTGTCGCCGCCTCATGGCTCTTCTGACTTGAACTCCAAGTCTCCGGGGTGTCTTCTGGTCCAAGAAAAATCATCGCGAAAGTTGTATTCCGTTTGGTATTCCTTTTCTGCGAAGCTCAAAAACAAGGAAAAAACAGAAACTGGCACTGGGCTCTAGGTTAATAGGTTAGTCCCAAAAATAATATAAAATAGCATATTAATGCATATGAAACATCCAATACAGATAATATAATAGAATGGAACAATCAAAAATTATAGATACATTGGAGACGTATCAAGCATCCCCAAGCTTAATTCCTGCTCGTCCTCGAGTAGGTAAATGATAAAAATAGAATTTTTGATGTGGAATGCTACCTAACATATTTATACATGTAATTTTCTTTATTGTGGCATGAATGTTCAGATCCATAAGATTCAAATCAGAAGTTTAATATTGACATAAAAACAATAATACTTCAAGCATACTAACAAGGCAATTATGTCTTCTCAAAATTACATGGCCAAAGAAAGTTTATCCCTACAAAATCATATAGTCTGGCTATGCTCCATCTTCATCACACTAAATATTCAAATCATGCACAACCCCGATGACAAGCCAAGCAATTGTTTCATACTTTTAATGTTCTCAAACCTTTTCAACTTTCACGCAATACATGAGCGTGAGCCATGGACATAGCACTATAGGTCGAATAGAATATGGTGGTTGTGGAAAAGACAAAAAAGAAGGAGATAGTCTCACATCAACTAGGCGTATTAACGGGCTATGGAGATGCCCATCAATAGATATCAATGTGAGTGAGTAGGGATTGCCATGCAACGGATGCACTAGAGCTATAAGTGTATGAAAGCTCAAAAGAAAACTAAGTGGGTGTGCATCCAACTTGCTTGCTCATGAAGACCTAGGGCAATTTGAGGAAGCCCATCATTGGAATATACAAGCCAAGTTCTATAATGAAAAATTCCCACTAGAATATGAAAGTGACAAAATAGGAGACTCTCTATCATGAAGATCATGGTGCTACTTTGAAGCACAAGTGTGGAAAAAACATAGTAGCATTGCCCCTTCTCTCTTTTTCTCTCATTTTTTTTTGTTTGGCTTCTTTGGCCTCTTTTTTATTATTTATTTTTCGTCCGGAGTCTCATCCCGACTTGTGGGGGAATCATAGTCTCCACCATCCTTTCCTCACATGGGACAATGCTCTAATAATGAAGATCATCACACTTTTATTTACTTACAACTCAAGAATTACAACTCGATACTTAGAACAAAATATGACTCTATATGAATGCCTCCGGCGGTGTACCGGGATGTGCAATGAATCAAGAGTGACATGTATGAAAGAATTATGAACGGTGGCTTTGCCACAAATACGATGTCAACTACATGATCATGCAAAGCAATATGACAATGATGATGCGTGTCATAATAAAACGGAAAGGTGAAAAGTTGCATGTAAATATATCTCGGAGTGGCTATGGAAATGCCATAATAGGTAGGTATGGTGGATGTTTTCAGGAAGGTATATGGAGGATGTATGGTACCGGCGAAAGTTGCGCGGCACTAGAGAGGCTACACTACTAGGAAAAGGGCTATAGCTGATATGGACATTAATGGCGCACCATGTATGTGGTGCGCCACTGCTATATAGTAGTGGCGCACCAGATACAGGTGCGCCATTAGTGTCCTCATTACTAATGGCGCACCAGACACACGGTGCGCCATTACTAGCAAATTTTATTTTTTTTTTATTTTTCCAAAACTATTAATGGCGCACCAGGGCACAGTGCGCCATTACTAGTTTTAACTAGTAATGGCGCACCACACACTCCGTGCGCCACTACTAACAAATTTTTTTTTTACTTTTTTTTTTCAAAACTAGTAATGGCGCACCTGGGTACAGTGCGCCATTACTAGTTCAAACTAGTAATGGCGCACTATCCACTGGTGCGCCACTACTAAACATTTTATTTTTATTTTTTTTGCAAAACTAGTAATGGCGCACCACGTAACAGGTGCGCCATTAGTAACCAGGGTTACTAATGGCGCACCTGTTACGTGGTGCGCCATTACTAACTTTCTGAGTCTTACAATTTATTCACCAAATGCACACCCCCCCCTGTGGACCGCCTTTTCAGTTTCAAAAAAAAATAAAAGAAAATGATAGAAATGTCAAAAATATAAAAGAAAATAAGATTCCCATGTGATATGTGGTCTAGTTGTTAGCAAAATTTACAAACATGAATTTTTGACTTTTTTGCAAAATCTCTCGAGAATTTGTAAAATGGGCATAACTTTTGCATACGAACTCCGATGAAAAAGTTTTTTATATGAAAAATCATCTACTCGAAAAGTTACATCCGAATTTAAACATTTTTAGAATCCCAAAAAACCTAACAGAACGAAAGATACGGAGCTTTTAAGATCTAGAGGGGGAAAAATGGAAAAAAATTCAAACTTACTAGTGGCGCACCATTTGCTAGGTGCGCCACTAGTAACAGAAAAAAAAAATTGGTTTCGAATTTTTTTTTTGGAATTTTTTTTCAAAATATGATACGTAATATGACCGGGAAGTTTAAAATATTTTTTCAAAATTTCATCACACTAATGAACATGAACAAAGTCCTAGACATCAACAAGGTTTAATAGGATTGATATCATAGATATATCAACAAGTGCTTGTTAAGTGAGGTGGTGCTGGGGTTGGATAGAACTGCGAAGTTAAGCGTGCTCGGGCTGGAGTAGTGTGAGGATGGGTGACCTTCCGGGAAGTTTGACCACTTAGTGCGATTTGACTTGAGATTAAGCATATTGACCCGAGATTAAGCCATAGTGACCCGAGATTAAGAAAAAAACGAAAAAAAAAATTTGAAAAAAAATTTGAAAAAAATTTGTTAGTAATGGCGCACTTCTATGTGGTGCGCCATTACTATCTGACTTAGTAATGGTGCACCACATAGAAGTGCGCCATTAGTAACCCAGAGCACAAGGTAGACTTAGTAATGGTGCACCACATAGAAGTGCGCCATTAGTAACCCAGAGCACAAGGTACATATGGCCCCCGGGAGGCATACTAATGGCGCACGGTGGGCTATACTAATGGTGCACTGCGTGGTGCGCCATTAGTATCTGGGTGCGCCATTAGTATTTAATTCTAATGGCGTGGTGCTAGTGGCGCACCAGTAGTGCGCCATTAGTAGGCAAAACTGGTGCGCCACTAGCAGGCCTTTTCCTAGTAGTGCTAGCAATGGTGGAAGGGTGAGAGTGGGTATAATCCATGGACTCAACATTAGTCATAAAGAACTCACATACTTATTGCAAAAATCTATTAGTCATCGAAACAAAGTACTACGCGTATGCTCCTAGGGGGATAGATTGGTAGGAAAAGACCATCGCTCGTCCCCGACCGCCACTCATAAGGAAGACAATCAATAAATAAATCATGCTCCGACTTCATCACATAACGGTTCACCATACGTGCATGCTACGGGAATCACAAACTTTAACACAAGTATTTCTACAATCCACAATTACTCACTAGCATGACTCTAATATCACCATCTTTATATCTCAAAACAATCATAAGGAATCAAACTTCACATTGTATTCAATGCACTTTATATGAAAGTTTTTATTATATCCCTCTTGGATGTCTATCATATTAGGACTAAATTCATAACCAAAGCAAATTACCATGCTGTTTAGAATGACTCTCAAAACAATATAAGTGAAGCATGAGAGTTCAATAATTTCTATAAAATAAAGCCACCGCCGTGCTCTAAAAAAATATAAGTGAAGCACTAGAGCAAAATTACCTAGCTCAAAAGATATAAGTGAAGCACATAGAGTATTCTAATAAATCACGATTCATGTGTGTCCCTCTCAAAAGGTGTGTACAGAAAGGATGATTGTGTCAAACTAAAAACTAAAGACTCATATAATAAAAGACGCTCCAAGCAAAACACATATCATGTGGTGAATAAAAATATAGCCTCAAGTAAAATTACCGATAGACGAAGACGAAAGAGGGGATGCCTTCCGGGGCATCCCCAAGCTTAGGCCTTGGTTGTCCTTGAATATTACCTTGGGGTGCCTTGGGCTTCCCCAAGCTTAGGATTTTTCCGCTTCTTATTCCATAGTCCATCAAATCCTTACCCAAAACTTGAAAACTTCAAAACACAAAACTCAACAGAAAATCTCATAAGCTCTGTTAGTATAAGAAAATAAATCACCACTTTTGGTACTGTTGTGAACTCATTCTTTATTTATATTTGTGTAATATCCACTGTATTCCAACTTTTCCATGGTTCATACCCCCCGATACTACCCACAGATTCATCAAAATAAGCAAACAACACAAAGAAAACAGAACAGTTTGCGAAGATCTGAATTGTTCTAATACTTATGTAACTCCAAACATTCTGAAAAATTAGGAAAACAGAGGCAATTTGTATATCAATATTGTGTAAAAAATTCAGGGTTTTTCAACGCTCTAGTGAATTGGTAAAATTCTGTGACTGGATGCAAAAGTTTATGTTTTTCAGCAAGATCAAATCAACTATTACCGTAAGCCATCCTAAAGGTCTTACTTGGCACAAACACTAACTAAAACACCAAAACACATCTAACCAGAGGCTAGATGAATTATTCAAAGCAAAACAGGAACAAAAAGCAAAAACAAAAATAAAATTTGGTTGCCTCCCAACAAGCGCTATTGTTTAACGCCCTTAGCTAGGCATAAAAACACAAATAGATCTAGGTATTGTCATAATAATGATAAGGCAAATCTCGAAAACTCATCTCATACTCCCTTCGTTCAGCAGCAAGTTTTCTTTGTGGTAAGCAAAAGTAATCAAAAGGGCTAAATTTAATGGGGTAAGGATCCCCAAGATCAAGCTCGGGAGGAATTTGTTCCTCCTTTGGCCCCTCATATTGTATGACCAACTCATCATTGTAAGTGTTCTTTTGGCAAAAAGTCATGAGCTTGTGTACAAGAGAGAAACCCAGTCTGCTGTTTTGTATAGCAAAATTATCATTAATTTCAAAAATCTTATCAACTAAAACATCGGTAGGGACCCTCTTTCTTAAATTTTCGTTGTAAGCAACATGATCTAGAGATCGTAAACGCATTATGTCCTCTTGGTTAAAGAGAATTCCCTCTATGGGAGGACGACCACCATCTACTTTATAATGCGTGAAAATTTCACTAGCTTATTTCATAATAAACCTAAACTCATGGGCTAGAAATATAGTAGCGGCGCGCTTAACAGAAGAATGCTCAATATTAGAAAACTCTAGAAAAATCCTTTGTATGGATGGATGCATATGAACAAATTGTCTCTCAAGTTCAACCACAAGCAAAGATATAGCATCCGCAAGACTACTAGTTTTATGGAGAATAGATCCACCTAACGTGGGTAGCGCACCAGCACAAGTAAAGAAATCTTGAATAACCCCTTTTCCAATAATATTGCCGTTACCTATGCGAAGTTTTTTAGTGTGCAAGATAGTAGATTCTTTACGAGGATTAGTATTAGTAAAAGCATCAAAGTTTCCCCCATCGTTACTACTATCCTTTTCAGTGATAACCTCCCCAATTTCAGACATTATGGCAAAACAAAAACAATCTAGCAAACGAGCAAACCGAAAGCGAAAGGAGAAGATGAACGGAAGAAGGGCGAATAAAAAGGCAAATCTTTTTGAAAATCATTTTAGAAGTGGGGGAGAGGAAAACGAGAGGCAAATGGTGAATAATGTAATGCAAGAGATGACAGTTTATGATGGGTACTTGGTATGTCTTGACATGGCGTAGATCTCCTCGGCAACGGCACCAGAAATTCTTCCTGCTACTTCTAGAGCTTGCGTTGGTTTTTCCCTTGAAGGGGAAAGGGTGATGTAGCAAAGTAGAGATAAGTATTTCCCTCAGTTAGAGAACCAAGGTATCAATCCAGTAGGAGACAACGCTCAAATCACCTAATACCTGCACAAACAATCAAACACTTGCACCCAACGCGATAAAGGGGTTGTCAATCCCTTCACGGTCACTAGCAAAAGTGAGATCTGATAGAGATAGATAAAACTGAACAAAAGATAAAGTAAATATTTTTGGGTTTTTTGATTTATAGATCGGAAAGTAAAAGATTGCAAAATAGTAGATCGGAAACTTATATGATGGAAAATAGTAGATCGGAAACTTATATGATGGAAAATAGACCCGGGGGCCATAGGTTTCACTAGAGGCTTCTCTCAAGATAGTAAATAACACGGTGGGTGAACAAATTACTGTTGAGCAATTGATAGAAAAGCGCAAAGTTATGACGATATCTAAGGCACTGATTATGAAATATAGGCATCACGTCCGTGTCAAGTAGACCGAAACGATTCTGCATCTAGTACTATTACTCCACACATCGACCGACTCCTGCCTGCATCTGGAGTATTAAGTTCATGAAGAACAGAGTAACGCATTAAGTAAGATGACATGATGCAGAGCAATAAACTCAAGCAATATGATGTAAACCCCATCTTTTTATCCTCGATGGCAACAATACAATACGTGCCTTGCTGCCCCTACTATCACTGCGAAAGGACACCGCAAGATTGAACCCAAAGCTAAGCACTTCTCCCATTGCAAGAAAAACCAATCTAGTTGGCCAAACCAAACCGATAATTCGAAGAGAATTACAAAGATATCAAATCATGCATATAAGGATTCAGAGGGGATTCAAATAATATTCATAGATAAGCTGATCATAAATCCACAATTCATCGGATCTCGACAAACACACCGCAAAAGAAGATTACATCGGATAGATCTCCAAGAACAACAAGGAGAACATGGTATTGAGAATCAAAGAGAGAGAAGAAGCCATCTAGCTACTAGCTATGGACCCGTAGGTCTGAGGTAAACTACTCACACTTCATCGGAAGGGCAATAGAGTTGATGTAGAAGCCCTCCATGATCAAATCCCCCACCGGCAGGGTGCCGGAAAAGGTCCCTAGATGGGATCTCATGGGTACAGAAGGTTGCGGCGGTGGAAAAGTGTTTTCGTGGATGCTTCTGAGGGTTTTGGAATATATGTGAATATATAGGACGAAGAAGTAGGTCGGTGGAGTCACGTGGGGCCCACAAGGCAGGGGGGCGCACCCTCCCCCCTTTTCGCCGCCTCGTGGCTCTTCTGACTTGAACTCCAAGTCTCCGGGGTGTCTTCTGGTCCAAGAAAAATCATCGCGAAAGTTTTATTCCGTTTGGACTCCGTTTGGTATTCCTTTTCTGCGAAGCTCAAAAACAAGGAAAAAATAGAAACTGGCACTGGGCTCTAGGTTAATAAGTTAGTCCCAAAAATAATATAAAATAGCATATTAATGCATATAAAACATCCAAAACTGATAATATAATAGCATGGAACAATAAAAAATTATAGATACGTTGGAGACGTATCAGCCCCCGGGTCTACCTCTATCATATATTAAACCCAAAATTACATTGATGCAGTTTATTTAACGTTCTTTTATTTTGTGTTTTATTTTATCTATCTATCACTACGAGATTTGATCCTTGCAAATAACCGCCAGAGGGGATTGGCAGCGCCCTTGATCGCGTTGGGTGCAAGTATTTGCTCTTTTGTGTGTAGGTGTTGTTAACGAGGTTTCACGTGGTTCTCCTAGTGGATTGATAACCTTGGTTCTTAACTGAGGGAAATACTTATCTCTACTGTACCGCATCATCCTCTCCTCTCCGAGGAAATCCCAACGCAGCTCACAAGTAGCCGTAAGAATTTCTTGCGCCGTTGCCGGGGAGACATCACCAAAACCTATCATGTACATTCGCATAAACTATCATCTACTTGTTCTTACTTTGATTTGCCATTTGCCTCTCGTTTTCATCTCCCCCACTTCTAAAACAATTTTACAAAAAACACAAAAATATTTTTGTTTGCTTGCTTTGTCTCTATGTCTCAATAAAACACCAAATTGTGTGATATTTCCAATACTAATAATAATGATTTTATTAGTACTCCAATTACTCCTCCCGCCACTAGTGCGGAGTCGTGTGATATTAATGTTGCTTTGCTAAATCTTGTTACGAAAGAACAATTTTATGGTAGTCCTAATGAAGATGTTGCATCCCAGCTTAATACTTTTGCTGAATTGTGTGATATGCAAAAGAAAAAAGATTTGGATAATGATAATTTCAAATTAAAATTATTTCCATTCTCACTATGGGATCGTGCTAAAACTTGGTTTTCATCCTTGGCACGAAATAATATTGATTCTTGGGATAATTATATGGATGCTTTTATTGCCAAGTATTTTTGTCCCACAAAAATTATTTCTCTAAGAAATCAAATTATAAATTTTAATCAACTTGAGCATGAACATGTCGCACAATCTTGGGAGAGAATGAAATTAATGATAAGAAATTGCCCCACTCATGGTTTAAACTTATGGATGATCATACAAAAAATTTATTCGGGATTAAACTTTGTTTCCAGAAATCTTTTAGACTCTACCGCGGGGGTACCTTTATGGAAATCACATTAGGAGAAGGTACAAAACTCCTTGATAATATTATGGCAAATTATTCACAATGGCACAATGAAAGAACTCCAACTAGTAAGAAAGTGAATTCTGTCGAAGAAACTAATACTTTGAGTGATAAAATGGATACGCTTAAGAAAATGGTTGCAAGTAAGAGTGCTCATGTTGATCCTAATGATGTACCATTATCCACTTTTATTTAGCCAAATAATGATTCCATTGATGTGAATTTCGTCCCTCGAAATAATTTCAATAAAAATGCTTATAGGGGTAATTTTAATCCTAGGCCGTTTCTTGGAAATTTCTCAAGTAATTATGGCAATTCCTATGGTAATTCATATAATAATAATAATAATTGGATGCCCTCTGATCTTGAAAGTAATATTACAGAATTTATTATTTCTCAAAAGATTTTTAATACTGTGATACAGGAAAAATTGAATAAAGTTGATGACATGGCTAGGAACATGGATAGAATTGCTCATGTTGTGGAAAATCTCAAATCTAAATTTTTTCCACCTAAGCTTGATACTAATGATTCAATTAATTCTATCCAAATATCTATTAATGAAAGTAAAGAGAGAACCGCTAGGTTGAGAGCTAAGCGAGAATTCCTAGAAAAAGTGATTCCGCCTGATTTTTATCGTAATCATGATGAAGATATTAAAATGATTGGTGTCTCATCCATTGAATATTTATTTATTAATATGAAACTGATGAGAAAGGGACTTAAGATGAGTCAACTTTAGCTAGAAGGCGTCCCAATTGTTTGGAGGATGATAATCTTAATGAAAAAATTGACAAAAGTGGGTTTGGAGAGGTAAAAACTTTAAATAGTGATGTTCCCACTACTTTGGATTTAAGGATTTTAATTATGATAGTTGTTCTTTAATTGAATGCGTTTCCTTGTTGCATTCCATGATAAATTCACTCAATGCTTATGAACAAAATAAGGCTTTTACTAAACATATCGTAGAAGCTATGATGAAAGCTTTAGAAGAAAAGCTAGAGTTGGAGGTTTCAATACCCAGGAGATTATATGATGAATGGGAACCTACTATTAAAATAAAGATAAAAATTATGAGTGCAATGCTTTATGTGATTTGGGTGCTAGCGTTTCCACTATACCAAAATCTTTATGTGATGTGCTAGGCCTTCATGATTGGGATGAATGTTCCCTTAATTTTCTCTTAGCAGTTCCACTATTAAGAAACCATTGGGTAGAATAAATGATGTGCTTATTCTTGCCAATAGAAATTATGTGCCCGTTTATTTCATTGTGCTTGATATTGATTGCAATCCATCTTGTCCTATAATACTTGGTACGCCTTTCCTACGTACCATAGGTGATATTATTGATTTGAAAGAAGGTAATATAAGGTTCCAATTTCCATTAAAGAAAGGAATGTAACACTTCCAAAGAAATAAAATTAAGCCACCATATGAATCTATTATGAGGGACACCTATGGAATTAATTTGAAGGATGACAACACTTGAAACTATGCATTACGCCTAGCTAGGGGCATAAAACAATAGCACTTGTTGGGAGGCAACACAATAGTTATCTTTATTTTTCCTTTTTCTTTTTTGTTTTTGAGTGTGCATACAATTATGCTACTTTTATGGTTTTGTTTTTGTGTTTAGTTAGTGTTTGTGCCATGTAAAGCCTTTGGGATGATTTGGTTGATAGTTGATTTGATTCTGTGAGAAAACAGAAACTTTTGCACCCAGTAGCAGAATTGTTTAAATTCACTGGAACATAATAAAATTCTGAATTTTTCACACAAGATTGATATACAAATTTTCCACATTTTCTTAATGTTTCAGAATTTTTGGAGTTACAGAAGTATTGCATTTGTTCAGGTCATTACAGACTGTTCTGTTTTTGACAGATTCTGTTTTCGTTGCATAGTTTGCTTGTTTTAATGAATCTATGGATTGTATCGGGGGGTATAAGTCATGGTGAAGTTAGAATACAGTAGGTACTATGAAATAATAAAATATGAATGGGTTTACAACAGTACCTAAAGTACATGTTTTGCTTGTTATACTAACTGATCTCATGAGTTTTCTGTTGACTTTTTGTGTGCTAAAGTTTCCAAGTTTTAAGTGAGATCGCGATGGATGAAGGAATATGGAGTGGCAAGGACCTAATATTGGGGATTCCCAAGTAACCCCAAGGTAATATTCAATGAGACCCAAGCATCTAAGCTTGGGGATGCCCCAGATGGCATCCCCTCTTTCTTCTACCAACCATCAGTAAATTACTTGGAGCTATATTTTTATTCATCACATGATATGAGTTTTACTTGGAGCGTTATGTATTATATGAGTCTTTGATTTTTAGTTTGCCACAATCATCTTTGTTGGACACACCCTTTCAGAGGAACACACATTTATTCGTGATTTTTTACAATACTCTTTGTGCTTCACTTATATCTTTTGAGCTAGGCAGTTGCTCTAGTGCTTAACTTATATATTTTAGAGCACGACGGTGGTGATATTTTAAAGAAATAATTACACTCTCATGCTTCACTTATATCATTTTGAGAGTTTGATAATATTAATGGCAATATGCATGGGTTAAAAATTGGTCCTAATATGATAGGTATTCAAGAGGGATATAATATAAACTTTCATGTAGATCACTGAATATGATAAGTTTGATTCCTTGCAATAGTTTTGCGATATCACTACAAAAAAAGAGACACATCCATGACATTTTGGTCCGAACGAAAAGTTTTTCTGTCATGCTTATGACACTTCTATGGCGATAATTGTGACAAAAACACGTATCATCATAGATGTGGTGGGCTCCTACTTCTATGACAAAAAATCATGATAGAAAATGGGCTTTTCGTCCTTGGCGAGCCGGGAATGCACCTGCATGACATTCTTTGGGCCGTCCATGGCATAAAAAATCATGGTAGAAGTGAGGGTGAGGAAATTTACTCGGAGTTCCCGGTCACGGTGGGTGGTCGGGGGCTCGCGGCCGAGCAATGCAGTGTGGTTTGCGCATTTCTCTCGTAGCTAGGCGCGCATGTGTGCGAGGCATTCGCTAACTGAACCCGAGCGCGATGGAGAGGCATTCGCTTACTGAACCTGAGCGATCGATCTCGCCCTCGCACTACCACCTCTAGCCACTGAAGTCGATCGATCCTTCACTGCCTGACTGAACCCGAGCGATTCCTTCGCTGCCTAACTGAACCCGATAGATCTTTCTCGCTGCTTACTGAAGCCGAAGGCACCCGTATGTGCGAGATGTAGCCGGTTGGGTTGCCTCTCGATGAACAGTGTCCGTTGCTACCTCACGCGCGATACACGTAGACACGAGTCGAGACGCATCGATCGATCGAGCCGGTTGGTTGGCTGTGGATGAACAGTTCCCGGAGGGGGTTGGATGAACAGGACCCCGAGGAGGCCGCCACAGCCTAGCCGGTTGGGGGTGGATGAACAGGACCCCGTGGAGGGCTGGAAGAACAGTAGCCCATGGAGGCTGGAGCGAGGCAGTAGACGGTGATGAACAGTAGCCCCGGGAGTCCCGTTTTGCGGTACGCCACACCTCTCCGATGAACAGGAGCCCGTTTCGACCGTAGGTGCTCGAAGAGTAGTCCGTTTCCTCTGTTTTGTGGTACGCCTCACCCCTCTCGATCAACAGGACCCCGTTTCGACCGTAGGAGGTCGAAGATAACTCCGTTTTGTCCGTTTTGCTGTACACTAGAGCCCGAGCCGATGAACAAGGCCCCGTTTCGATCGTAGGTGGTCGAACAGAAGGCCATTTCCTCCGTTTTGCGGTACGCCAGACCACTCCCGATGAGCAGGACCCCGTTTCGGCTGTTTTGTCCAAGCCGGTTGGCTCCCGATCAATGAACAGGACGCGTTCTGACCCAGTCGGTTGCCTCCCGATGAACACGGTGCTATTTCTCCGTTCCGACCCAGCCGGTTGGCTGTCAATGAACAGGACGCAGTTGCTGTACGTGTTTGAGACCCCGCCCGTATGTACGTATGTGGTCGTATTTTTTGTCGTGTGGCTGTAGGTACGCGTACATGATTTAGATGGGACTACCTGAACTGATACGTCGGGTGCTCTACTACAACATGTGCCGCTACTTACTCGGCCATGGTTCATCCTTGCAGAGAGACCGATCAACCAGTATATATGTACACGTTCGCAACCAGACAGACAACACTACGTACGGTTTGACCGACTGGGTCCCAGATGTTAGGGAGGATAAGCAGGCACTCCCTTGCGTGCGAAGATATATGTGGTGGGTCCCATCTATCAGGGGGAGGAATCATTTTTTTGTGCGTAATAAGGAGGCACTTCCTTGCGTGCGAAGATGTAGCTAGTGGATCCAGTTGTCAGCCTCATCATGTACAGTCGTATTCTTCTTTTTTTGCGGCAAATGTACAGTTGTCTTCCGATGGCTGTCGTTCATTGACAACGTTGACCACGCCGTGCCAAGAGCACCAAGGCAGTGGACGACGGCAAGGCCTACTAAGGGAACGATGCGGTGCCAAGGAAGATGAGGCAGTGGATGCCCACGCAGAGGGGAGTACGAGGGTTCACTGGTTCCGCTGTGGTGTAAGGCTGCCATAGCCGGAGAATAACACGGGGTGTGGGTGAGTAGAGGGAAGGCCTGGCCGGTGGTGGGATTAGGGTGGGGCGGTGAGGCCTGCGCGGCAGCACTGCCGCACACGAGAGGCAGGAGCAGGCGGTCCCGCCAACCCTGGTTTGGTCGGCTGGAGCAAGAAGATCAGAGGTTGAAGAAGCAGCATGGCTGCTGGATTAACATCCAACGGTCCAGCTGCTACAATCATTTGTTGACTAAGTTGACAAAGTGCTGCGTACGCGTTAGCTTAGTAGGCCCACAAGTCAGCCACCAAATCTGCCGGGTCCCAGCTGTCATTGCGAGGAATATTTTTTCACATAATAAGGAGGCACTTCCTTCCATGCGAAGATTTTGACGGTGGGTCCCAGTTGTCAGCAGGAGCAATCATTTTCGCGTAATAAGGAGGAACTTGCTAGTGTGGGTCCCTACTGTCAGCCTCTCCACTTACATCCCTCTTACAATGGCTGTCGTTTGTTGACCATGTTGACCACGCCGCACCGAGAGCACCAACGCGGTGGACGGCGATGAGGCTCAGGAAGGGAACGACCCGGAGTCGGCGAAGCCCCAGCAATGGATGCCCATACTTAGGGGAGTACGAGGGCTGACTGGTCGGTTGCAGGGTGAGGCTGCCATCGCTGGAAAATAACAGGAGGTGCGGGTGGGTAGAGGGATGGCCTGGCCAGCGGTGGGAGTAGGGTGGGCCGGTGAGGCCTGCGCGGCAGCACAGTCGGCCACGGAAGGAGGGAGCAGGCAGTCCCGTCGGCGCTGGTTTGGGCGGCTGGAGCAGGAAGCTGAGAGATTGAAGAAGCATGACGGCGGTTGGATCGACATCCAACAGTCACTGCTCTGTGTTGACTAAGTTGACAAAGCGTCAAAAAATTAGGACAGCGTCATCGTCAACCTAGTAGGCCCACAAGTCAGCCTCCAAATCTGTGGAAAATAGCATACAACCCATTTTCCATTATTTTTAATATTTTATAGCTCATTTGCTAATTCTTAAGGATATTTTGAAGCCCATATTATTTTTGGTAGCATTACAGACCATATTGTGGGGTCCGAACTCTTTTAATCATGAAATTTTGAGTCACTTTAAAAATAATTTTATTTCAAATTAAAATACAACGAAATTTTCCCCGCAAAAAAATGAAATTTGAAATCTTGAAATCCTGAAAAAACGAAATTTGAATCTAGTTGCCGGTTTTCTGTGTTTTTAAAATTTACAACCCATTTCTTACTACTTATAGCCCATTTTCTAGGGAAGCCGAATACATCCCTCCTCGTCCTTAAAGATTTGTAGCCCAGCAGCGCTGAGAAAAGCAAGTAGGCCTAGGTTGGGTATTGTCCAAAAAAATATAACTGGGCTAGCCATTTTTAGAAAGAAAAAAGATATCAACTGGGCTCGTCATGTGCTTAAATAAAAGCCTGGGCTAGACGGGCCACAGCCCCCGCACAGCGCAGTTGATACCCTGATCCGTCTCTACAACTGGGCGAGCTGCTGGGTCCCTGTTGTTACAATATTTCTCTCTTTAATAAAGGAAATAGCAAGCCATTTGCCTTGTTTCAAAGAAAATATGACAGTCACAGACGAGTTGAAAAGGGCAACGACATCTAACTCAAGCTTACAAACGGTACAAAAGCCCAAGGATTAATTGTTCATCAAATTTAGACAAAACCCAGATTGAACATGGCAATAACATCTAACCTAACCACTGTTTTTGGCAGTCACAAACAAATGGGTCGGTCAGATCCATAAAATGAACATCCTGTGCGAATTTTTTTACTGGAACATGACCACAAGTTGCTGTAAATAGAAGCCGAGCATGTTCCGAAGCCCATTTGTCCACCTGAAACTTCTTTTTTTTTGCTGTTCAACATATCCGTCCGTGAGAAATTTCTTGTTAAAAAACTTAAGCCTCATGGACAATAGTAACCTCGCATTCAACAGGAAGAATGTGACAAAGCTTCTATTTGCCTGGTTGGATGCATATCCTTCCATCGTTATTGTCCTCAAACGAATGTCATGAGAACTGAGAAAATCCCGGTGCTTATTACACCACCGATTGGTTATGTGTTTTTCTCCATGTGTTAGTGCCTAAGTAGACATGAAGATTGAAAACAGTTAAGGTCTAAAAAACGAGTATGTCGAAAGGGCGACAGCTGAATGGTTAATTCTAGTACAATATATATGGGCTTTCAATGTGCATGAAATCATCACCTTTATATATAAATTCTCCAGACATGGAAATCATTGCAGCAAGCCAATAATTACATTCAGATCATAACTAAACATTCCGATATATAAGATCTTGACAGAATCCAGCACCACTGATAGGCTATCCATGGACGAACTCTTCAATGAGCATATAACATAATATTAGTACCCAAAGTGTACTCCAAGATGATATAAAACTTATGCGCACAAATGAAAAATGCGGCTTATGATTACAAATGTGTAGATGACAATATACGGTACCTGAATAAGTGTGGAGCCAAACACCAACTTGTGATAATTAAACAGATCACGAATTACACCCAAGGTCTCCAGTTTAGGCGCAGAGACAACAGTTATTTGCGAAGGTATATAACAATAATGAAGGAGCAACCTTTGAAGTGAAGTGGCATCTTCGTTGCCGAGCTGCTGTCCTTCAAAACAAATTCCAATGCTTTTAAGGTGAGGCGACTTTATTTGGAGACAACTGATACCGATTTCTATTCCCAAAACAATCAGCAAGCGCTCTAGGGCAGGGAAACTGGAGTGGATGATGCTGTGCAGTGAGGCCTCCGACAGATAAACCACCACAAGCGAAAGTTTTTTTAGCAGTGGGAGTCAAAGATTTGTACCAGATCGTCTAGTAGATGGCACCAGGTGAAGGTGGCGGTGTGGAGAGAGGAGGAAAACCACGATATGGACAACAGTGGTGTGGGAACAAATTCTTGGTGTTCAGTTCGTGGTATGTAATTTTCGTGGTAATGGTAGAACTCAAATTGCTGGAGTTTTTGGAATTCAGGGGATGTTAGCCAGGCGTCCACCATGCAAGGTATGGACAGCAGGTAGCATGTTGGGATGCAGAGGCGTTGAACGGAGCCCTGGTGGGAGGAGATGATGGCTCTGAGGAGTTCAAAATTAGGAACGACAGATAGCTGACGACAGTCGAGATTAAGGGGCGTGGCGTGCCTTAGAGGGCGCCACCGAGTTGAGAGGACTTGGGTGCGACAGCAATCCTTGGTGGGGAGAAGCGAGATGATCTCCCCAAGGATGGCGTCTGGGAGATCGCTGATGCGGTCCACCCGAGATTCTACGGGTTCCTCAGATCCGAGGGGTGGGGGCTCGCCGCTTCTCCCCGTGCTGCCTGGTGCGGGATCTACAACCGGTGTCGCCGCTGGCAGGAGCCTCGTCTTCTTGGTGCTGGGGCCAGATGACTCCATTTTCCTTGTGGGCGTCGCGTTGAGCTCACGGGTTTGAGCAGAGTAGCCAGAGACGAGCCTAGTGGTAGTGAGAGTGGGGAAGAAGGAGGGCTGGGGTTTTCTGTAGGAGCAAGGAAGAAGAGGAGCAGGCATTTTCTGTATGAGTGAGGAAGAAGGTGAGCAGGGGTTTTCTGTACGAGTGAGGAAGATGGGGAGTGGGGGGAATTGGGGGGCGACGGAAGCGGGAGAGTCCAGCGAGCTGCAGTATAAGTGGAGGCGTGGAGGAAGGAGGGTTTTTCTGGGATCGCCCCTCTTCAAGAAATATGGGCTTTTCCTCACAAGAAACAAAAACAAATGGGCTTTAAGATGGATAGGCTTTTGTATTGGCCTAGTCGGCTGCCCGTGTTTCGTACTGGACGGCCTTAACACTAGAGGCAGCCCATTGGAGACACTCTCCAGCTCTCCAGCTTATTGCCCATTCGAAAGAAAGAAAAAGAGACGCCCTCCAGCTTATCGCTCCTAATCGGTAACCTTTTTTAACTTTAAAAAAAATTATGGCTCCTTCTCGGGCCCGCTTGCCATCCACCAAATTAGAGGATGCGGTACTGACTGCAGACATTGACACTGGTCGTAGCGCGGCAAAATGAGGTGTCAACATTCACATTAAACTAAGCTTCAGAAGATACGGTATGCATACTAACATTCACAAGCACAAAAGTTCAGCATGTTTATGGATCTCAATGATTCACCATACTATAATCAAGACAAAGCTGTGACAAGGTGCAGAAATAAAGAAAAATGATCGAAGCTTCTCTAAGCCAAGGGCCTCCCTGCGCACGCATTAATTTCCTGGGCATGCATGTTTCTTCTCAATGTTGCAAGAACTTTGAGCATGTTGGCAACTCCACAGCTAGCTGCTTGTTTTCTCCTCCATTACTCGCCGGCCATGCCGTATTTGACTCGGGAATCTTTTATCTTGCAGTGACGTTGCGGCTGCACTGCTTGTTTGCTCGTCCACACATGACAGGCTCGTTCCACACTACAATCAGCAAGACAACGTATGAATAAGCTTATTTCATCTTTTGCTGGTCATTGTACCTAGTTATGAATGTAGGAATACCTGGAGCACCATGAGGTTAGCTGATAGCAGGTAGATGTAGCCATATAACTTTGTGCGCTTCTACAAAAATTGAGGTTTGTGTCCCTTCCCTTTCTTACAAGAATTCTTCTTGAAGTTGGTACAATGTGATGGCTTGTTCTTTGGATCAAACTTGCCTTTCCCTTGAGATTTGTTCTTGTTGTTTTTGGGCTTGTTGGGCTGGAAGTTCTTCTCGTGTACCATGTGGGCACTAGAAGCTCCCTCAGCAACTCAAGCACGTGTGTCTTTTGCTCTCGCCTTCTCTTCAAAATCAAGAGTGCTAATGAGATCCGAAACGGAAAACTCCAGTCTCTTGTGTTTCAGAGAAGTAGTAAAATTGCTCCACGAAGGTGGAAGCTTGGGAATGATGGTCCCAGCAAAAAATTTGTCTGGCAACACACACTTAAAGTACTCAAGTTCCTTAGTGAGTGACTGTATATCATGAGCCTGCTGAACAACAAAGCGCTCATCAGTCATCTTGTAGTCATGGAATCACTCCATGACGTACAACTCGCTGCCAGTGTCTGAGGCCCCAAACGTGGCCTCGAGCGCAGCCCACATGTCTTTGCCGCTGTCAAATGACATATATGAATCCATAATGGAATCATCAAGAACACTCAGAAGGGCGCCTTTGAAGAGGGTATCCATGTTATCACACTACTGGAATCAGGGAATTTGCCGTCTGTCAGTTCTTTGCCGTCTGCTAGCTGACGGCAAAGAAGGTCTTTGCCGTCTGCTTATAGAAAACAGACGGCAAAGAACTGGCTGATGGCAAAGATAATATTTGCCATCAGCCAATTCTTTACCATCTGCTAGCGGACGGCAAAGAATCTTTGCCATCCGCTAGCAGACGGCAAAGAGGTGGGGGTGGGGTCCAGTGGAGGCCAGTACACTATAATGGTCCACCCCACCTCTTTGCCGTCTACTAGCAGACAACAAAGATTCTCTGCCGTCCGCTAGCAGACGGCAAAGAAAACGGTACCTAACGGCTACGGCCCACTCCCCCACACCCCACCTCCCACTTCATCTCTCTGTCTCTCTCACTCCACTGCCGCCCCCGACCCCCACCGCCCTCGCCGCCCCTGCCCCCCGCCGCCACGCCGGCACACCACCCGCCGCCCTGTGGTCTGCTGCGCCCCCGCGGCCCCTGCGGCCCGGTTGTAACACCCCAAAAATCGGGTTATCAATTTTTGTGCTTTTATTCCTTCGTAGCTTTTCTTTCCCGAATTTTTCCTCAGGAATCTGGTGAATGACCAGGTGAATTCAGACAATCCTCAGCCTCTCCATTAATTTTTCCATGCTCTTGTGCCAGTCAAGTTCCCGTCTGTAAACCCCGAACCTCATTTAAACCCTAGTTCCAAAATATCGGAACTAGAAATCCTGCCTTTGTGTTTACAAAGGAGCTATCATTTTTCTTGCTCAGCTAATCCTCCCAAAATTCCCAGAGATCCTCCTTCACTCATAAACCCTAGATGTGCAAAAATATTGCCAAGTCATATGCAATATTTCTCATCTAGAATTAATTTCTTTTTCTGCCTTTCCGAGGAATTAAATCCAGAAAAATATCTACCCATCTCCGAAGTTCATGAAAACTTGTGGAGATATTCTTTGTAACCATATTGAGCTCTCATAAAAATATTGGCCATAATTAAATAGGGAAAATTGCATTTTCCTATTTTAAGCCAATACTTCAATTTGGGGCCTTTCCAAAGGAACTACCATTTTGGTAGTTAGGAAAAATCTCAAATAAATTGTGGAGCTTGTTCTATCCATATATTCATCATTTCCATCAAGATCTCAAGTTCCACCCATTAAATTTTGAGCACAACAACACTTTGCAAATTCTGTTCAGATTTTCAGTTTGCAAAGGAAGTGCTTGATTCCTTGATCTCCTTGGGCTGAAATTTTGCAGGGTGATTCATTATGATATATTACCCCTGGACACCAAAAATCAGCTCATTACATCTAGCCAATATTCCTCAGTAAATTTACTAAGTTTCTGTCCAGATCAACGCACTGTGAAGGAAGTACCATTTTTATTTATGAAATGGTATGAAATTTTTACAGTGCCTCCATATGCCTAAATTATTGGTCTCCACCAAATTTGGGCCATTTTCATCTAGCCATTTGACCCCAGCACCCTTATCTTCATTTCTGGTCAGTGGGCAAGGTTACAAAGGAAGTACCCTCTAGCTTTACCCATTTGAGCTGAAACTTTGCCAAATTGGTCACCTTAATGAATGTTTGACCTCTGCCCAAGATCAGGCGAAGAGGAGCACTGTGGTCACCACTGCACATATCAAACACATTGCTGCCAGAAGTGTTTGATCTAGGGTGTGGTCACACCAGAGCTCCCTGTTCCTGATTGACGGGTCAACTCACCTTAGGGAAGATTGGAGAGCACGGTAGACATTGTTTGGCAGCAAGCGGGGCATGCCAACTCCGTGGCCATGTGGTGACCATCGGCAAAGAACGCCAAAACCGCGTCCTGTGCTCCGTACGCCTCAGGAGCTTATCTCCAGCAAGTTCTGGCTTGTCCAGAGACATCGACGAGCTGCCCACCGCATTCCTGCGTTGTCTGGAACCTCCTCCCCCGTCCCGAAGCTTGTAGTGCCTCTGCCGACATCGGTTCTTTGCCGGTCCTCGCCATGACTCTGGAAACTCCGTCCGCCGTCGCATAGCTCCTCCCCGCGACTATATAAGGAGTGCCGAGCCCCTCCTCCTCTCCACCAGCAGCCCCAGCCCCTCCTAGTCCTCCCATTTGAGCTCCCCGAGCCCCTCGTCGCCCATGGCAGAAGTTCTGCCACCGCTCGATCCCCTCGGCTACCCCTGCCATGGAGCTCCCCCTCCTCTCCATCCCTGTCCTCGGCCTTCCCTGGGATCTGCTGAGCCGCCGCCGTCCTCGTTATTCGCCGAGAAGCGCTGCCGGAGTGGCATCTCTGCTGCCCATCGGCCGTCGCGGCTCTGCCAGTAGCGAGAGCGCTACAGGCCACCCCAGGCGAGGCCACGACATCCCCCGAGCGCGGTGTGCTGCACCGGTTCCGGCGAGCCTAGCAGCCTGCCCTCCAGCGCCACCAGTCGCCCGCGACGTTGATGGCCACGGCGCTCGCCTCTGTTCCCTATTGTAAGCTAGGAGACGGTCCAGAGGAAGAGAAGAGAGAGAGAAAGGGATAAGGTGGACCCCACGCGTAAGTGACTTAGCCCCGGGCCCAGCGGCTGTAAGTGGAGGCATACTTCTGTAAATACACTTTCGCTTAAGTGGAAGCGTAATGTCCAGAATACGCTTTCGTTTTTCTCAGCCGCGGCCGAGAGGGTTATTTGACAGACGTTCACCCGTTAAGGCCCAAAACGGACAGTTTTCTGTCTGTTTTTAATCTCTTAATGAATGAACGGCCACAACTTCGCGACCGTAACTCCGATTGAGGTAAAACCAACGCCCACGTCTTCACATCGTCGAGCCCGTTCCGATGGCATCATTTTCATAATGTTTTTACACTATGAAAATGACCTTTTTGCCCTTGCCCTTCGATCAGCCCCTTCGAGAAGGAAACCTTTCCAGCAAATCTTTCCTGAGTTTTATCGCACTTCCTCCAGGCGTATTCATCGACTCCAGGCAAGCCAACCTCTTCCATGAGCTCCGGACTTGTGTGATGACTTTGCTTGCACCCTGTGTGTTCATCGTAGTACATCTGTATCACCTGTTAGTCTGCATTTGCATACAGCTGTCATGTCATCTGTATTAGATGTTAGCATTACTTTCCATCTAATGTCATGACTTGTTTTCATGCCATATTATGCCATGATCTTAATAATACCATTATCATGTTAGTACCATGATCTCATGCCATGTTTGTTAACCTTGTCATGATTTGGCTATGTGGTTGCTAAGTGACTGTGACCGAGATGTTAAACTGAATTAATAAACTAAATTTGTTGATCAAGAGTCACCTGTCCGGGCTTATCCGTGCAACCACATTTGCCGGTATGGGATGGCCTTGACTTGGTCTGATCACGTGCTCTTTCACCGGTACCACCAGATAGGGAGGGTTATGCGCGCGCGCTGCCTTAGCCCGGTAGGCGGCGATAACCCTATGAGCCCAGTTGAGTTGTTTGGGTACCCGTCCCCGTTTGGGACAGTTTAGTTTGTCCACGACGGTGGCAGGTGTCACGGGGTGACACAGGGGCCACCCAGGGCAGGACTCCGGGGGAGAATGATTGTCGATGGTATGGTGGAAGAGTCACGGGTTAGGCGGGTTTCATTGGAGCAACGCTGGTCCACCCGAATGGGATCACGAGGTCAGGTGCTCCATGGTGTGGGTAAAGTGCGCAACCTCTGCAGAGTGTAAAATCTATTCGAATAGCCGCGTCCACGGTATTGGACAGCCCATCCAGACCTCGCTAGGTGATCAACCGTAATGATGATAATAATGGTGGAAGAACCGGTCCTGCATAGACATCAGATGTTGTCAGGAATATGGTATGATAGCCCTAGGATGGCTATGGAAGAGATGGTCAGATGACCGAGAGACTTGGATTTGGATTAGTTTCAGATTGGGTCTTGAGATTATTCGGAATATGGATTATTTACTTGATACATACTTTACTTTACTGTACTCTACTTCAGTAGTTATCTTGCTAGATAACCCCGTTAGGTCATGATGATCAATGCTGCTAGAGGTTTAATCATGCCAGATAATCATGCCACCACATGATAATTAATAATGCTAGAGAGGCATGCTATGCCATGCTTGATTCATGTTTTCTTGTTAATTCCATGCCATGTTTAGAATAAATTCTTGCATAGCATAGGGCTTGCTTTGCCATCTGCTTGTTTGGATGCTATGTATTTGGTTGTCTTGCGAGTACATTCAAAGTACTCACCTGGCCTTGCACGTGGCCAGTTGCAGGAGAAGATCCGTCGTGCTAGATCGTAACCCAGCCAGTCCTGTGAGTTATGGAGCCCAGCCAGGGACGAGGTTGCCGCTGAACCAAGACCTCCGTTGCCATTTTAGTTAGCCTTGGAGCTACGTAATATTGTTGTAAGCAACAGTATTGTAATACTCCATTCCATATAATAAAGCCATTTTGTGCCTGGAATTGCTGTATCATGTCTTTGACGTGCGCCAGGTCTTATCCTGGGGCTGGCGTGCGTCGGTCCTCTATCGGGGTGCCACAAGACTTGGTATCAGAGCCAGGCTGGCTGTAGGTTACCCTAGCACCAAACCACCCCTAGTTTCAACCGGTAGTGAGCCCAATAGATTTGACCCATCCCTGGCATCCGACATGGCCACTGCTGATCAACAGGCGGCGCAGTCGGAATTGACGTGTCCCTACCCAGCTGTCCGCCCACCTAGTCGTCCCTGGATTGGACCGCGACCCTACTCAATTGTCGGCCGTGCCAGCTTATCTTCTACCCAGCACGAGAAGGATCCACACCATGCCGGTATGTCCCAGCTCGACTGCCTATTTAAGCCTCTCTCACCTGTGAGCTGCAGCCCTCTCCATCCAGTAAGCCAGATCCCCGCAAGAGACCCAGGCTAGTATCCTCAAACCAGCAGCCATGGCTACTTCTTCCAAAATGCACAAGTTCCATAGCCAAACCAGGGCCAAAGGTTACGACGGATTTCCGCCTATCCTTTCCAATATGCTCACCCAAGCCCTTGGCTGTAATACTACCCCAGTGTATTTGGTGTTCCAATCGGAACCCGTCCCTCACCTTTACCGATATGAGTCGAAGGTGCTTCTTCGCCCAAGTCCAGCAAAGGATGGGAAGCCCTTGGTTTTTAAGGGCAAACCCATGCCCACCTCTGCTTTGGCCGTCCAGACAGCTACCGCGGAAGCCATCACCCATCTCCGTTTCCAGTTTCCGCAAGTAGCAGAGATGCAGGAGTTCCGCTATTTTCCCTCTTCGTCCGACGCAGGATGCGAGTTCTCCAGCACAGTTGGAGACGCTGACCCAGCAATAGCTCGCCCGGTTAAGTTCATTGATGCCCAGGGACTGCTAATTGCTGGCATTATTCGAGAGTTCCAATCCATTGACCGTGACACCACCCGGGTTATTACGGAAGCATACCATGATGCCCGTCAAGCTGCATCCCAGACCACCCTTCCCCTGCAGCCAAACCCAGTGCCACCTTCGCAACTAGTGCCACCCTCACAGCCAGTGCTACCCTCGCAGCCCGTGAACCCATCGCAACCTGGCATCATCCACCCAAGTTATGTTGCCAGAGCTATTCGTAGTCTTCGTCGTCGGGATGTGTTCCGTCAAGTTCCAGCCGCAACCCAAGCAGTTGTGCCCCAACCCATTGTGGTGTCCGATGATGAAGATGGAAGTTGGCTCAGCCTGCGTCCCCCAGGAGAGCCCCAGCAAGAGTAGGCCCATTTGTGGCTCTGGCATTGAGTGTAGCCAGTTGAGGCCGCAAATGTGTGTGTTGCGAAGACTGTTTCTTCGTCCTCGTCTAGGATTAGGATCCTGTGGTTCGGAGTGAGTTGTTGCTATTAGCTGCCTAGTAAGGTTGTGCGTTGTTGTATGCTTGTAATGCTTGTACTGCTTGTGCCTGTGTGCTGTTGTAATATTATGTATGCTTGTTTGCTCTGTGTGTTTAGTTCATCTGTCTCTCTGTTAAGATGGAATGTTTAACAGAGCTGGCAGTGGTTTTTTTTAACAAGATTTTAGTCAGTAGAGCACTTACACCTTATAACATTGGACTCGCTTAGAGTCCCTAATGAAATGCGAGCTGGTGCAGGTGTATGTATACCAGGAGTACATACACCCACTAGCATTAAAACACCTTAGTGTAATCTGCTCGATATGTTTCTTTCCTCTGTCTGTATTTTGCTACGATGTGCATTCCGCATGTGCTTGCATATTAGTCTGAATTGATTGCATGTGTATCGTGTGAGCAACGTCTGCACGCCAAGTTCTTTCTCCTGAGTACAGCCGCCGCAGTACTCGGGTAGAATGCAAAGCCGCCCATCCATACCCATCTATGCTTACTCCATTTGCCAGTTTTCCTGAACCCAGTATTCTGGAAAACCAGCTCTATCCAATAGTTTTCCCCGGTCCTCAAAGTCTTTTCCCAGAACTCGGTTGCAATCTCGGAAAAATTCTGAGAAATTTTATTGCAACATAAACCATTACAACCCCTCCAGTCTAAGGTCTAAACCTCGATTCTACCTCAACCCCCACTCGTTGTGAATGTGGTTCAGCGAGGAGCAACCAGCAGTGTGGCTTCCACACTGGTAGAGCTCCGCTAACCACACCGCACTAACCCCAGACCCAGCGGCGCCCTTGTCACCATCATGTGTGATACTGACCAGCCACCTCCTTCGCCCCGCCGCAGCCCACGCTTATTCCGCCGGCCTAAGACGGCGTAGATGATCACCAGCCACCGCTCGGTTAGCGGCATCCCGGCGATCATCGAGGATCATCGCACACAGCAGCAGCGAGAAGCCAACCAATGCTGCCAGCAGACTCACCATGAGGATAGTGATCAGCTCTGAACCCACGTCCGCCATTAACGCCTTGCCTCACGCTCCTGCAACCAGAAGGAAAAGGAGAAGAGGAAGAAAGGTGAGGTAGGATGCGAGGTGGAAGAAAGAAGAAACTGCGGTCATTTTATAGCCCAAGTCTGGTGTACGGTGAGCGAGGTCCAGGAGAACCGCGCGTCGCTCGATCACCGGCATCCAGGAGGCGAATCCGCGAGCAGTGCCGACCGGCGCTGGCCCGCGAGGGGAGTGCTATCTACGTTGGTCCCGTGCACGCCGCGCACTATCGTCGTAGGGTGCTCAGTACCCTAGGAGCTAGGCGTGCACAGTGCCCCGCCGCACGCAGAACCGCGCGGGGGTGAGAGAGAGCCGTTGACCGAAAGAAGGAGAAGAAGAAAGCTGCCAGGGGGCCCTAAGCCCACCTGTCAGCGAGAGAGGCCACTATTCATTGTGGTGCCCCAAGTATTTTTGGAAGAAGGAAATTATGCTTTTTCTAAAAATGTCATGGCTACCCAGCGGCCCCTACCCGTGGAGTAAATCCCGCGATATGAGTATCTCGATCTGGGTGTACCAGTTGTCGGTACTTTTAACTCGATTGTTTTCAACCACAGGGTTAAAACTCAACCCAGAGGTTTTTCCAGGAGGAGTAATATTTGTATTGAGCTAACCCTAGGAATCTCGAGGACGAGATTCTCTTAAGGGGGGAAGGTTTGTAACACCCCAAAAATCGGGTTATCGATTTTTGTGCTGTTATTCCTTCGTAGCTTTTCTTTCCGGAATTTTTCCTCTGGAATCTGGTGAATGACCAGGTGAATTCAGAATATCCTCAGCCTCTCCATGAATTTTTCCATGCTCTAGTGCCAGTCAAGTTCCCGTCTGTAAACCCCGAACCTCATTTAAACCCTAGTTCCAAAATATCGGAACTAGAAATCCTGCCTTTGTGTTTACAAAGGAGCTATCATTTTTCTTGCTTAGTTGATCCTCCCAAAATTCCCAGAGATCCTCCTTCACTCATAAACCCTAGATGTGCAAAAATATTGCCAAGTCATATGCAATATTTCTCATCTAGAATTAATTTCTTTTTCTGCCTTTCCGAGGAATTAAATCTAGAAAAATATCTATCCATCTCCAAAGTTCATGAAAACTTGTGGAGATATTCTTTGTAACCATATTGAGCTCTCATAAAAATATTGGCCATAATTAAATAGGGAAAATTGCATTTTCCTATTTTAAGCCAATATTTCAATTTGGGGCCTTTCCAAAGGAACTACCATTTTGGTAGTTAGGAAAAATCTCAAATAAATTGTGGAGCTTGTTCTATCCATATATTCACCATTTCCATCAAGATCTCAAGTTCCACCCATTAAATTTTGAGAACAACACCACTTTGCAAATTCTGTTCAGATTTTCAGTTTGCAAAGGAAGTGCTTGATTCCTTGATCTCCTTGGGCTGAAATTTTGCAGGGTGATTCGTTATGATATATTACCCCTGGACACCAAAAATAAGCTCATTCCATCTAGCCAATATTCCTCAGTAAATTTACTAAATTTCTGTCCAGATCAAAGCACTGTGAAGGCAGTACCATTTTTATTTATGAAAATGGTATGAAATGTTTACAGTGCCTCCAAATGCCTAAATTATTGGTCTCCATTAAATTTGGGCCATTTTCATCTAGCCATTTGACCCCAGCACCCTTATCTTCATTTCTGGTCAGTGGGCAAGGTTACAAAGGAAGTACCCTCTAGCTTTGCCCATTTGAGCTGAAACTTTGCCAAATTGGTCACCTTAACGAATGTTTGACCTCTGCCCAAGATCAGGCCAAGAGGAGCACTGTGGTCGCCACTGCACATATCAAACACATTGCTGCCAGAAGTGTTTGATCCAGGGTGTGGTCACACCAGAGCTCCCTGTTCCTGATTGAGGGGTCAACTCAGCTTAGGGAAGATTGGAGAGCACGGTAGACATTGTTTGGCAGCAAGCGGGGCGTGCCAACTCCGTGGCCACATGGTGACCATCGGCAAAGAACGCCAAAACCGCGTCCTGTGCTCCGTACGCCTCGGGAGCTTATCTCCAGCGAGTTCTGGCTTGTCCAAAGACATCGACGAGCTGCCGACCGCATTCATGCGTCGTCTGGAACCTCCTCCCCTCGTCCCGAAGCTCGTAGTGCCTCTGCCGACATCGGTTCTTCGCCGGTCCTCGCCATGACTCTGGAAACACCGTCCGCCATCGTGTAGCTCCTCCCCACGACTATATAAGGAGTGCCCGAGCCCCTCCTCCTCTCCACCAGGAGCCCCAACCACTCCTAGTCCTCCCATTTGAGCTCCCCGAGCCCCTCTCCGCTCATGGCAGAAGTTCTGCCACCGCTCGATCCCCTCGGCTACCCCTGCCATGGCGCTCCCCCTCCTCTCCATCCCTGTCCTCGGCCACCCCTGGGATCTGCTAAGCCGCCGCCGTCCTCGTTATTCGCCGGGAAGCGCTGCCGGAGTGGCATCTCTGCTGCCCGTCGGCCGCCGCGGCTCTGCCAGTAGCGAGAGCGCTACAGGCCATCCCAGGCAAGGCCGCGACCTCCCCCGAGCGCGGTGTGCTGCACCGTTTCCGGTGAGCCCAGCAGCCTGCCCTCCAGCGCCGCTAGTCGCCCGCAGCGTCGACGGCCACGGGGCTCGCCTCTGTTCCCTATTGCAAGCTAGGAGACGGTCCAAAGGAAGAGAAGAGAGAGAGAAAGGTATAAGGTGGACCCCACGCGTAAGTGACTTAGCCCCGGGCCCAGCGGCTGTAAGTGGAGGCGTACTTCTGTAAATACGCTTTCGCTTAAGTGGAAGCGTAATGTCCAGAATACGCTTTCGTTGTACTTCTGTAAATACGCTTTCGCTTAAGTGGAAGCATAATGTCCAGAATACGCTTTTGTTTTTCTCAGCCACGACCCAGAGGGTTATTTGACGGACGTTCACCGTTAAGGCCCAAAACGGACAATTTTCTGTCTGTTTTATCTCTTAATGAATGAACGACCACAACTTCGCGACCGTAACTCTGATTGAGGTAAAACCAACGCCCACGTCTTCAGATCGTCGAGCCCGTTCCGATGGCATCATTTTCATAATGTTTTTACACTGTGAAAATGACCTTTTTGCCCTTGCCCTTCGATCAGCCCCTTCGAGAAGGAAACCTTTCCGGTAAATCTTTCCGGAGTTTTATCGCACTTCCTCCAGGCGTATTCCTCGACTCCACGCAAGCCAACCTCTTCCATGAGCTCCAGACTTGCGTGATGACTGTGCTTGCACCCTGTGTGTTCATCGTAGTACATCTGTATCACCTGTTAGTTTGCATTTGCATACAGCTGTCATGTCTTCTGTATTAGATGTTAGCATTACTTTCCATCTAATGTCATGACTTTTTTTCATGCCATATTATGCCATGATCTTAATAATACCATTATCATGTTAGTACCATGATCTCATGCCATGTTTGTTAACGTTGTCATGATTTGGCTATGTGGTTGCTAAGTGACTGTGACCGAGATGTTAAACTGAATTAATAAACTAAATTGGTTGATCAAGAGTCACCTGTCCGGGCTTATTCGTGCAACCACATTTGCCGGTATGGGATGGCCTTGGCTTGGTCTGATCGCGTGCTCTTTCACCGGTACCACCAGACAGGGAGGGTTATGCGTGCGCGCTGCCCTGGCTCGGTAGGCGGCGATAACCCTGTGAGCCCAGTTGAGTTGTTTGGGTACCCGTCCCCGTTTGGGACAGTTTAGTTTGGCCACGACGGTGGCAGGGGTCACGGGGTGACACAGGGGCCACCCAGGGCAGGACTCCGGGGAGAATGATTGCCGGTGGTACGATGGAGGAGTCACGGGTCAGGCGGGTTTCGTTGGAGCAACGCTGGTCCACCCGAATGGGATCACGAGGTCAGGTGCTCCATGGTGTGGGTAAAGTGCGCAACCTCTGCAGAGTGTAAAATCTATTCGAATAGCCGCGTCCACGGTATTGGACAGCCCGTCTAGACCTCGCTTGGTGATCAACCGTAATGATGATAATAATGGTGGAAGAACCGGTCCTGCATAGACATCAGATGTTGTCAGGAATATGGTATGATAGCCCTGGGATGGCTATGGAAGAGATGGTCAGATGACCGAGAGACTTGGATTTGGATTAGTTTCAGATTGGGTCTTGAGATTATTCAGAATATGGATTATTTACTTGATACATACTTTACTTTACTGTACTTTACTTCAGTAGTTATCTTTCTAGATAACCCCGTTAGGTCATGATGATCAATGCTGCTAGAGGTTTAATCATGCCAGATAATCTTGCCACGACATGATAATTAATAATGCTAGATAGGCATGCTATGCCATGCTTGATTCATGTTTTCCTGTTAATTCCATGACATGTTTAGAATAAATTCTTGCATAGCATAGGGCTTGCTTTGCCATCTGCTTGTTTGTATGCTATGTATTTTGTTGTCTTGCGAGTACATTCAAAGTACTCACCTGGCCTTGCACGTGGCCAGTTGCAGGAGAAGATCCGTCGTGCTAGATCGTAACCCAGCCAGTCCTGTGAGTTATCGAGCCCAGCCAGGGACGAGGTTGCCGCCGAACCAAGACCTCCGTTGCCATTTTAGTTAGCCTTGGAGCTACGTAATATTGTTGTAAGCAACAATATTGTAATACTCCATTCCATATAATAAAGCCATTTTGTGCCTGGAATTGCTGTATCATGTCTTTGACGTGCACCAGGTCTTATCCTGGGGCTGGCGTTCGTCGGCCCTCTATCGGGGTGCCACACCGGTGCCCCGCCGGCCCGGCGCCCCGGCACCCCGATGCCCCGACGCCATCGCCGCCCCACGCCGGTGAGCGTCTCCCCCCTATTTTTTTCTTTTTTTTCTAGTGTTAGTTAGGTTAGTTATTACTATTAGTTAGGTTAGTTAGATTACTTCTAGGTTAGTTAGGTTAGTTCTAGGTTAGTTAGGTTAGTTCTAGAAAAAAATTATTCGGATAAGAAAAGAAGAAGAATAAGAAGAAGAAGAGGAGGAGGAGGAGAAGAAGAAAAGGAGGAGGACAAGAATAGAAGAAGAAGAAGAAGAAGAAGAAGAAGAAGAAGAAGAAGAAGAAGAGGAGGAGGAAGAGGAGAAGAACAAAAGAATTAGAAGAAGAAGAGGAGGAGGAGGAGGAGGAGGAGAAGAAAATAAGAAGAAGAAGAAGAAGAAGAAGAAGAAGAAGAAGAAGAAGAAAAATAAGAGAAGAGGAGAAGAAGGGGAGGAGAAGAAGAAGAAGATGAAGAAGAAGAAGAAGAAGAAGAAGAAGAAGAAGAAGAAGAAGAAGAAGAAGAAGAAGAAGAAGAAGAAGAAGAAGAAGAAGAAGAAAAGGAGAAGAGGACAAGAAGAAGAAAAACAAGAGAGGAGGAGGAGGAGAAGAAGAAGAAGATGATGAAGAAGAAGAAGCGGGTTAGGGGCTTTCTCGGGGCGCCCGGGGAGGAGCGGGTTAGGGGTTCCTCAGCGTCGATGGAACCCTAAATTACAGCTATTTAGGTTTGGGGGTGCCTCGGCGTCGATGGAAGAATAAATGACAGCTGTTTAGGTTAGCGGGTGCCTCTGTGTCGATGAAACCCTAAATGATAACTCTTTAGGTTAGGTGTTGTTGCGGGGATCGAGCAGTGTGAATCATTTTTTTAGAACTTGGCGGTGGCATCCTGTTGTAAATATTTAGTTTGGTTGATGGAAAAAACAATAATGCTATGTTACTCATCTTTGGATTAAAATGTGCAATTGTTTCGTCGCTGTGAGGGTCTGGTGTTCGACGAGCTCCGCCCCTGCGTTCGTGGGTGAGCACAAATGACATCTCCTCTTCCCCCTTCATTATTTGCTCTGTTTCGGTCTTCGTGCCGATGAAACTTGCTAGCTATAGGTGTCTTCAATCATCAGTATGCGTGACCAGTATGTGTCTCCCGTTCGAAAGGGTTACAGTTATAAATATGCATGCATTTGCATATTTGTAACCATGATTCTTTCGAATTGTCCAACGTTATCCATGGACAGCCCGAGTATGTGTAGATTGGGTTTGTTTTCCTATATGCTCTGCTCCGGATCCGACGCATAATTTCGTCAGTGCCTCCCTGTTGTTCTCCGGGTACACATCCTCTCTGTTTATTGCCAAGATGTGTATCAGGAGAACAGTGGGGAGGTGCTGCCGAAATTTTGTGTCGGATCCGGAGCAGAGCATGGGAAAACGAACCCAATCTTCACATACTCGGGTGGGATTAGGACCTATCTTTACCTATTAGAGTGTAGGTTTCATGGACGTAATAAAATTGACAAACTATATATATATATATATATATATAAGATTTCTTGTGTGTCCAGTAGCTAGGCAAGATGAGTGATCGTGCGTGGATATAGACCGGTCACACTAGTCAGAAACACATGACCAATGAATGGTCAACAAAAACCAAGGGGTTTGTGAGAGCCGCATTTGCAAATGGCCAGAGAAAAACCTGGTGCCCCTGTGTCCGGTGCGACAATTGGTGCAAGAGGACAGAGGATGAAGTGGGTAAACATCTGCAGAAGTGGAGTTTTACGCCCGGTTATACGATGTGGACATTTCATGGTGAGTCTGCCCAACGTGCCAGAGCTGAGGTGGTTCATCGTCGCACCGACAAGCATGGTACCGGGATGGAAGACATGGTGCAAGACTTTGATGATGCTCGAGATTCGGACGATGAGATGGAAGAATCTGCAAAGGCCTTCAATGAAATGTTGGAGTCTTCAAAACATCCTCCCCACGAGCACACTGAGCATTGTCAGCTGGATGCCATCTCACAAGTAATGGCTCTGAAGGCCCAATTCAACTTGTGTAGAGAATGCTACAACGTGATGATGACAGTATTTGGACGCTTTCTACCCAAAGGCCATGTAATGCCTGCAAACCTGTACTAGTCGGACAAAATCCTCCGTGCACTTAAGATGCCCTATGAGAAGATAGATGCCTGTGAGAAAGGATGTGCCTTATTTAGGCTTGAGTATGCGGACTTGAACTATTGTCCCATTGGCAAGTCTTCCAGATATGTTGTGGTAGACAACGGTATGGGTGGGAAGATGCAGACCAAAATCCCCGTTAATGTTCTTCGGTATATTCCAATCGTACCAAGACTTCAACGTCTTTTCATGGTCGAAGAGATGGCCAGATAGATAACATGGCACAAAATGGGCAAAAGAATCGAACTATATGCAGATGGGAATCTGATGATGGTACACACATCGGATGGTTCTGCGTGGAAGCACTACGATGCATTACATGATCAAAAAGCAGCAGATCCAAGGCATCCTCGAGTCGCCATCAGCACGGATGGGTTCAATCTGTTTGGTCTGACGGCAACCCAATATAGTTGTTGGCCTGTATTTGTCATTCCACTCAATCTCCCCACCGGACAGATTATGCAAAGAAAGAACATTATCCTGACATTGATAATTCCAGGGCCCAACTATTCGGGGAAGAATATGAATGTGTACATGCAGCCGCTTAAGGATGAATTGCAAGAAGCTTGGGATAATGGGTTCAAGACATACGACGCCGCTAGCAAATAGAACTTCATAATGCATGTCTGGTACATGTACTCGATGCATGACTTGTCGACGTATGCGCTATTCGTTGGCTGGTGTGTGCATGGAAGGTTCCCGTGCCCCACATGCAAGGCAGCTCTTCAGTTTCGTTGGCTGCAGGTGGGTCGCAAGTTTTCTTGCTTTGACTTGCATAGACAGTTCCTGGATCCTCGCCATAAGTTCAGAAAAGACAAGAAGAACTTCATCAAAGGTAGAATTGTCAAAAACACTGCACCACCTGCGTTGAAAGGCCAACAAACCTTGGATCAGTTAAACACTCTCGAGCCAGATCCAGAGCGTCCAGGGTATTTCAAGGGGTATAATTCGGAACATGCCTGGACTCACAAGACATGCTTTTGGGATCTGCCTTACTTCAAAGACCTCCTTTGCCCACACAACATCGACGTGATGCACACTGAAAAGAATATCGCCGAGGCCCTTTTTGGTACATTGTTCGGCATAGAGGGGAAGTCAAAGGATAATACTAAGGCTAGAGTCAATCAGGAGGCGCTATGTGGTAGACCGTTACAAAACATGCAAGAACCAAAAGAAAAGCTGAAATGGACGAAGCCAAAGGCATGGTTCAATCTTGGAAGGCCAGCTATGAGGGAAATTACTTGTTGGTGAAAATGCAGTTGATGTTTCCCGATGGGTATGTAGTGAATCTAAAGAGGGGAGCGAGTCTTGAAAAATTGAAAATATTTGGTCTCCAGAGTCATGATTGACACATATGGCTTCAGCGGGTAATGTCGGTGATGTTGCGTGGCTTCATCCCTAATGATGAATGGCTAGTACTGGCAGAGCTGAGCTATTTCTTTCATGTTCTTTGTGCGAAAGAACTATTGCCTGGTGTGCTAGAAGAAATGGAAGAGTTGGCGCCGGAGTTGATCTACAAGTTAGAGAACATCTTTCCACCGGGCTTCTTTAATATAGTGCAGCATTTGATTTTGCATCTCCCGACCGAGGCAAGATTGGGGGGGGGGGGGGCATGCAAAATCGTTGGTGCTACGCAACTGAGAGGATGCAGAAGACGCTTCGAGCAAAATGTAAAAATAATTGTAGAATTGAAGCATCGATGGCCGAGGCATTCATTACTGAGGAGGCGGCAAACTTCGTGATAGCACACTACGAAGCCAAAAATCTTCATTTTCATAATCCAAAGCCTCGGTACAATGCTGGCGACCCTAAAAAAGGTGGATCCAACCTCAGCCTATTCAAAGGGAAGCTCGCACCAGCCAATACTTTGAAACCAATATTTTTGGATGTCGAAGAATGGCGGACCATTTCGTTGTATATCTTAAACAACCTAACAGAAGTGCGGCCATACATCGAGTAAGTTCTCGGTACATTGTTTCGCAACTACTAATTCCTTTGAACTGTTGTTATTCCCAGATATTTGATACGGTCGATACGTCGCCAAATTCTCGGATGGAGCGGTGATCCAAAAGGAATCCATCAAAGAGTATGAGCTTCTGGCAAAGCATGGAGGCGGCTTTCCCGGTTTCATCTCTTGGTTCAAACAAACGGTAATTTCCATTAGACCATTTCATTTCTTCGTGTAATTTGTGGCTAATGCAACAATCCTTTCGTATTAAACTTGTAGGCTAATTCAGAGTCTATGGACGCCAAATTGAGACAAGTCGCTAATGGTTTTGACTATAAGGTCCGTTCATTTGACAAATACGACATCAACTGGTATCGCTTTCGTACCTTTGGCAAAGAGCTATCTATGGCTTACCAAAAGTCTACAAATTGTTGTGTCTCTGCTATTGGCGAAGGAGGTACCGAGTATTATGGGAGAGTTGAAGCAATTTATGAACTTCTATTCTATGGTGAAAACCCACCGAATGTCGTAGTCTTCAAATGTTATTTGTTCCAGCCGAAGGAGACTAGAAGGACTCATGAACATATAGGGCTAGTCGAAATCAAACAAAGCACCCATTTAGATGTTCTCGATGTCTATATTACAGCTCAACAGGCGACCCAAGTATTCTATCTACCGTGGGCCCGCCAAACTGATCCAAATCTGAATGGTTGGGATGTAGTTTATGAAGTGCCGCCACGTGTTAGACCACCTCCCCCAATGAAGAGGATTATGAACCTCACATTAACCCAGAGACATATGAAGGAGAATTCTTCCAAGAAACACATCTTTGCAAAAAAACGTTTCAAAAACCGCTCTGTCGGCGTTCTGGGAACGGGGGTACCCAGACTTGCCTACTTGCGGCCCACGGCATGGCTCCATCGACGGCCTGGTACGGCCCAGCTTCAGCAACAACAACTCAAGATGCTCGTGAGGGGCCAAGCCTCGCGAGGCAGACAACACCAAGATCTCCACGGGGAGCGGCCCCCTCAGGCTGGCTCCTGAGGAGCGGAGGGTTCTATGCAAGCCTCACCTCGTGAGGTCCGGATGACGTGAGCCATGACGACCAAGGCCAGGCGGGCGCTAGCGGGCGTAGTGTACCAGTTTCCTCTTTGGTGCTAAAGAGGCAAGCGCAGGCGCGGAGTCCCAAGGAATCAGCCAAAGGTTTCCATTCCCGTGCAACAAGACCAAGACCGCCAGGACGGCAGGACGGAGGTCATCACCGAGCCCACCACGGCGTCACAACCAGAGGCTTTCGTAGGCGAAGACTACTTTTGTCAGGATAGCATGTACTAGCTGTCCCCCATTGAATTTGGCCACTGTGGGATCCCTTCCCACCTTTCATTTGGGAAGAGGACCAAGGCCACTATAAATAGGACTTAGCCACCACCATAGAGAGGGATCGGATCGGATCGGATCGGACCCCCGGACAGATCATTCAGATCACCCTCACTCCACCAGCTCACTCGAGCTCAAGAACACCTCTCCTCCTAAGGCTGTTCGCCACTGTACTAGTTCAACCTCAGCCCCTCGAGGCCAATCCACCACAAAGCAGGAGTAGGGTTTTACACCGCAAGGTGGCCCGAACCTGGGTAAACTGCTGTGTCTCTTTTCCTTACAGTTCGACGAGCTAGGCTGTGAGATTAGCGAGTAGGTAGACTAGGGAGGATGAGTTCTTCGCACGCACCCCAGAGTTTGAACCTCTCAAGGGTTTGCGGAACCCAAAATCTGACATTTGGCACGCCAGGTACGGGTGCGTCAGAGCCTCTCCCCCGCCAGTCGATCCACCACCGCTCCACCGCTTCCATGGCTGACGCTCGTCGAGCTCGCACTGAGCGCCGGGCCGCCCTCGCCGCCCGCGTCGCTCAGACAGCACCTGCGGGAGACGGCTACCCTCGCCGTCCCCCGTCTCCAATGGCGAACGCTGCCACTGGCCCCGCGTGGCACGAACAGCAAGCTTCGTCGCTGCACCCTTCTGTGCGGCGGGATGGGTGCACCGCCACCCTGTCGCTGACTCCAACTGGTTCGTCGTCTCATGCTCGTCGCGGGCCGGTGAACACGCAGGCTGCATTGCGCTTGCCGCGTGAGCTCCTGCGCTACCGCCCCGTCGACGACCTCTATGAAGACTGGCTGGACCGCATCACCGAGCTTGTCAGCGCCGCTGGGGACTCTCCCGCACCGTCTCGCTCGCTGCCTCACCCACCGCCTGCTGCGGGTGACGTAGCCCACGGAGCACCTCCTCCACCCCCCCGTCAAGACGTTGCCCTCAAGCCAAGGCACGAGGCCCCGCGGCGCGACCCGCCGCGTAGGGCGCCGGCGCATGAAGAGGAAAGCTGCCAGGTGGTGCAGCGGCCGCAAGAAGATGCTCGTGCACTCCCAGCACCGCCACGTCAAGACCGCGCGCCGCCTGCAGCGGTGGCGCGCGAGCGCCAAGACCAGGCTCCACCTCCACGACGGGCTCCTGTGACCACAGTGGGTTGCCGCGCATTCACTCCGGAGCTACGCAACGTCGTCTGGCCGGGGAAGTTCAAGCCCGACCTGGCTCCGCGCTATGACGGCACCCCCAACCCTGCCGAGTTCCTGCAGCTCTACGAGCTGAGCAATGAGGCAGCCAACGGCGACGAGAAGGTTATGGCGAACTGGTTTCCCATGGCCTCAAGGATGGTGCGTGCTCGTGGCTCTTGAACCTGCCTGCGGGATCGATCTCCTCCTGGGATGAAATGTGAGAGCGTTTCGTCGCCAACTTCCAGGGCACTCGCGACCATCCACCGGCTTCGGGTGACCTACGGCGCATCAAGCAGCAGCCAGGAGAGACCTTGCAGAAGTACATCCAATGCTTCAATAGCGTCCGCCTCAAGATCCCCAAGGTGTCGGACGAGGCGATCATCTCGGTGTTCATTGATGGCGTCCGCGATGTCAAGATGAAGGAGGAGCTCGCCATACATGAGGACCTGTGCACGGCTCTGGAGATGTTCAGCATGGCAACCAAGTGTGCGAGAGCTGAGGAAGGTCGCCTCTCTCTCTTGGAGCTCCCAGGGGCTGACCCAGAAGACAAGAAGGCCAAAGCCAAGGACGTGAAGCGCAAGGGACCGGTCGTGCTCGCGGCCGAACCAGAGATGAAACGCGGCTGCGACCACCCAGAGTCATCCAAGGGCAGCCGCCCGTTCTGCGTCTTCCACAATGTGCATAGCCACAACACCAACGACTGCCAGGAGCTCAGGGCCATCCGCGATGGGCGCCTCGGTCGATGACCCGAGCGCAGCGACCGAGGCTATGGCCGAGGTGGAGGATGCTGGGACGGCCGCGACCCCGCCGAGAATGGCGCGATCAGCCTCGTGAGGACCGCTGGCCGGGCCAGCCTCGCGAGGGCCCCTGGAGGGACCAGCCTCGTGAGGACCGTCCTCAGGGCAACGCTGGCCTTCCTCCGCTGCCGCCACCACCAAGAAGGAATGATGACCACCACCAGGACGAGGGGGCTGGGGGCTTCCAGGAGCCTCGTGCCATCGCCTGCATCCTGGGCGGTGCTCAGGCCCCTGCCTCTCATCGCATCTTCAAGCAGTTTGGCCGTAAGGTGAACGCGGCCCTCCCTAAGCTCGAGGCAACGCGTCCGCTCAGGTGGTCCAAGTGCACCATCACCTTCAGCCCATCCGATCAGCTCAAATGCGTGGCAACTGCCGGCGCTCTCCCGATGCTCTGCTCGCCTACCATCAGCAACATGCTCGTCACCAAGACTCTCATCGATGGTGGTGCGGGGTTCAACATTCTCTCCATCGAGACATTCGACCGACTCCAGGTGCCCTATGACCAGCTGCAGCCTACCAAGCCTTTCTCAGGAGTGACCGACGGCTCCACCACCCTGATAAGGCAGATCCGCCTCCCTGTCACCTTCGGCCAGTGCGACAGCTACCGCACTAAGCTCATCAACTTCGACGTCGCCCACATTCGCCTTCCATACAATGCCATCCTTGGGTATCCGGCCCTGGCCAAGTTTGTGGAGGTGACTCATCATGGTTACAATGTCCTCAAGATGCCAGGGAGCTGCGGCATCATCACGGTCGCCTGCGAGGAGAAGGACGCGTTGTGCTCTCTCGAGCACGCCTACCAGGCTGCGGCGGTCGAGAAACCAGACGATGAAGGCGCTGTCTACCCTCCTGAGGCTGTCCCCAAGAAGAAGAAGCAGCTGCTCCGCCAAGGACCTCAGGAGAGCGGGGTGTCCAGCGGCACCACCTCAGGCCCTGCACCCACTGATGGGGCGCCTCCCTCTCTTACATAGAAAGGCGCGCCCGGCACCCCTCTCATGCTGGGCTCAGGGGCTCTCCTAAGGAGGGCCTCTGACCTGGCCAACGTCACGAGGGAGGCGCTCGGGCACCATGTGGAGGCGTGCTTCAGCGCGCGCTTCCGCCAGGAGGGTACAAGGCGCGAGGTGCCAGGTGCTCACGAATTCATCACCAAGGCAATCAAGGAGCTTCAGGAGGCAAGAGCTATGCGAGGCGACCATCGCCCACCACCCGACGTGGCTCCTTGTCCCGACGAGGACAGCAAGCTATGCGTCTGCGTCAACATCCCAGGGCTCAACAGGGCCGCATCTCAGTAGCGCTTCTGGCCGTCCCGCGCTGGCCGGTGAGAGGGTCCCCCTCACAGCTATGTTCGCATGCCTTTGGGCTTGTTTAGCGCGGCTGCTACATTCCAGCACCACATGCAGGGCGTCCTGGCAGCTTATGAGGCCAGAAGCCAGGCGATCCTGTCAGAGGAGGAGATGGATCCTCGCGAGTCCCCCGGGCCCCCAGAGCCTCCCGAGGTTCAGGGCCTGGGCGGCTCATGAGGAGCGACTTCTGCGGCACGCGTCTTCAGCTACTCCAACATCTCTTCAGCAACGGTGCCAGGTGACATTTTCTGGTTTGTTCAGTTGGGGGCTCACCTCGGGCTGCATTACCTCCAAGCCGGCTGGGTCCATCCCTGCGTCATGTATCATTTTGCATCTGTCAGAACTAGCTCTACCTTATCTATGGGTTGATTTATGTTATCACCTGCTTGCCTGGTGTTCTATCGACTCCGCGGCCTCCCGCATTGCTGACCAGCCTCTTGCTCATCCCGCAACGGGGGCTACACATGCTGGCATGGCGCTTGTGCTCGGGTCCGTCCCTGCAACGCTGACAAATATGAGAGATCGAGCTCTGGCTCACGGCCTGCCCCGCACACGTCACCTCACCAGATCCTCAGTGTCTTCATCTTCTTACGAAAAGATCAGTGGCAGGACAGCAAGCATGAATATGAGTTATACTCTCCTCTCGGACTAACCCGCAGGAATCCATGGAGGTTAGCCATGGGTGGCGCCGCCGGCCGTCCCTTTTTCACGCAATTCACTTGCACGTTAAAGGGGGGGCTCCTGAGCATCGCGCCTCAGGAGCTCTTACTGACTCTCCAGCCCTCACCCCCTGGCCTTAACCACGGCATCGTGACCTGGCATACCAGCGGCGGCTGAGCCTCGCTTGAGGGTCGGGACCCGAGGACGTAGAGCACCTAGATGAGCGGGGAGAAGGGGAGTTTGGCGTGAGCCCTACCTTGGAGCATCACTATCAAGGCACAATCAGGAGCTGCGCAAAGGAATCACTTCAGGCCTACTAAGATAAGTCACCCATGCATATTAGAGTGAACCTCATCGTCCGATATTTTGATTCTCGCAATCTCGCTCCGGCAATGCCACTTCCCTTTTCGGCCTCCAGGGAGCTGCTTGCATGCCAAAGGGGACCTCTTGAGCATCGCGCCTCAGGAGCTCTTACCGGACCTCGGGCCGCTCACCTCCTGGCCTTGACCACGGCATCGCGACCTGGCATACCAGCGACGGCTGAAGCTTGCCTGGGGACTGGGACCTGCCGGTGTAGAGCACTAAGCTACCGCGAGAACGAAAAGGGGGAACCATGCCGAAGCAAGATGCGCGGCTGCAACATCATACTAGGAATAATAAACATTGGAGTAAAAGCATTACAGTTTTTTACATACCCCCACGGGGTTTGTCACAATTTCGCGCAGGGAAACAAAAGAAGGAAACGTCAAGGGACCCCGGCTGCTGGGCATCACCGACGACGCCGAGCGGACGCCGCTGCTGCGCTCCAGGCACGACGATAGCTCGGCGGCACGTAGTTGTCATCACCGGACTCCGGAGAATCGCTGGGCTCGGGAGAGTCGCTGGATTCCCAGGAGTCGTCGCTGCTGCTGGAGGAGCTGGAGGCGAGGCCGGAGGTAGGCTCGACGTCCGCGGCCGCACCACACAGACTGCTTCCCCCGGGGCAGCACTCCAGATGCCGGCCCTCCTCATCGAAGACCTTGAAGAGCAATGTAGAGGCGCCATCATACTCAAAGTGGATGGCGAGGACCCCCTCTGGACGGCACGCGCGGGCGACCTCGCCCCATCCTCGGGTCATGAAGATGTTGCCCGGGGGGACGACCTCGACCTCCGCCCTCGTGGCTAGGCTGCAGCACCCGGCGTGCTGCCGCCACAGCTCAAGTGGCCCCATCGGCGGCATCTCCTCGGCGAAGAACCTCAGGAGCCGGATCCATGTGCGCGGCAGCATTGCTGCCCACACCACGAACTCGTGCGAGGTCCCCTCGCCATGGGTTCGCCGGCCTGCTGGCCGCGTAGCCTCGGTCAGTCCATCGAGACCCAGGCCCACGCAGCGCTGGGCATTACCGCCCTGTCCGAAGCCCTGCACGCGGGCGTACAGAGGAAGCGGGAAGCCAGGCGGAGGCCGCTCGTACCAAGGCCATGTCACCTTTTGCCTTTCGCTGGTGTCGTAAGGGCGGCCGAGCCTCTTCTTCGGCGGAAGTGGCCCCGGCTCCTCCCGAGGGGTTTTTCCCTTCTCCGCTGCGGAGAATCTCCTGATCGGCGCCATGGATGATGCTGCAAGATGGCGAGACAAAGAAGAAGAAGAAGGAGCGGGCAGCAAGAAGATGGAGATGAGTGAGGGGGGCTCTGCCCCTCCCCTCATTTATAGCCGGAGGGAGGCCGACTGCCGGCCTCCACGATCCCGCGCAATGATGGTTTTTCTCTGCATGCAGCAGAGTCTCGACAAGTTGAACGGTTGCCGAGGCAGTGTGGGGAAGCGGAGACGCCCACGTCCCATCAATCGCCACCCGTCGACCAAGGCCGCAGGCGGTTAGGGCCCGTGGCGCTCCGCACTTGCCCCTTGGCTTCGCCTCGAAGCCAAGTTCGAGCGCGCCTTGGGCCCGGGGGCTACTGTCGGCATTCTGGGAACGGGGGTACCCAGACTTGCCTGCCTGCGGCCCATGGCGTGGATCCATCGATGGCCTGGTACGGCCCAGCTTCAGTAACAACAACTCAAGACCCGCACGAGGGGCCAAGCCTCGCGAGGCGGATGACACCAAGACCTCCACGGGGAGCGGCCCCCTCAGGCTGGCTCCTGAGGAGCGGAGAGTTCTATGCAAGCCTCACCTCGTGAGGTCCGGATGATGTGAGCCATGACGACCAAGGCCAGGCGGGCGCCAGTGGGCGCAGTGTACCAGTTTCCTCTTTGGTGCTAAAGAGGCAAGCGCTGGCGCGGAGTCCCGAGGAATCAGCCAAAGGTTTCCATTCCCGTGCAACAAGACCAAGACCGCCAGGATGGCAGGATGGAGGTCATCATCGAGCCGACCATGGCGTCACAACCAGAGGCTTTCACAGGCGAAGACTACTTTTGTCAGGATAGCATGTACTAGCTGCCCCCCTTTGAATTTGGCCATTGTGGGATCCCTTCCCGCCTTTCATTTGGGAAGAGGACCAAGGCCACTATAAATAGGACATAGCCACCACCGTAGAGAGGGATCGGATCGGACCCCGGGACAGATCATTCAGATCACCCTCACTCCACCAGCTCACTCGAGCTCAAGAACACCTCTCCTCCTGAGGCTGTTCGCCACTATACTAGTTCATCCTTAGCCCCTCGAGGCCAATCCACCACAAAGCAGGAGTAGGGTTTTACACCGCAAGGTGGCCCGAACCTGGGTAAATTGCTGTGTATCTTTTCCTTGCAGTTCGACGAGCTAGGCTGTGAGATTAGCGAGTAGGCAGACTAGGGAGGACGAGTTCTTCGCACGCACCCCAGAGTTCGAACCTCTCAAGGGTTTGTGGAACCCGAAATCCGACACGCTCTACTTCACACAAGAACATTGAAGTAGACAGGGACAGTGAATCCGACTTCACCCCTGAGTCAGAACAAGAAGAGCTGGAACAAGAAGAGGTTACTGCTGCGGATGACCAATCAATGCTTGACCGATTACATAAATTAGGTGGCCTTCCACATGTTGATGCCACTGAACCCGATGAGCACGTCATTCATGATAGTGATGATGATGATGCATTTATTGATCCCGGAGCATATATAGATGATCAAGATTATTATTAGTTCATGTCAGGTATTCAATTTGAATTATATACATATATATTATTAGTTCATGTTAGGTATTCAATTTTTTCATGTAGTACATGATGATGATACACTTAAGTTATATACATATTATTATTCATGTCAGTATTCAATTTTTTTATGTTGTACTAATTTCGTTTACTCTTTGTCATGGCAGGTGTTGAAAGATGGTGGGCGCGGGTCCGGAGCACTCCAGGGCTCCTTCTTCGTCGGTGCGTGGTGGGAGGGGTTCTACCATTCCACCCGTACCTCTCCGGAGAGTGTTGTTAGACAGTTTGGGGACACCGGCGGGCGCTTCTTTGTCGGTGTCGTTGCCCACCGGGAGAGGAGGTCGGGGAGGGAAGAAGAGAGGAGGTAGATCAGGACGTGGCCGCGGGAGAGGTAGGCAGGTTCCTACGCCTTCCTCGCCGCCACCCCCAGCTGATTCACCCGAGCACATGACTGCTAGGGAGGACACGTCTGAGGAGGAGGCTACGCGGACTCCGGTCCACGAGCCTCGGGTCGATGGGCCTTCGGCCCACGAGACTCCGGACCAGGCTACGTCCCAGGAGACGTCCGGATGGGGTACCTGGCTGGATCCGCCTGAGGGGTTGAGTGGCCATGCTGATGGTGGTGGGGATAGCGAGGGCGAGGTGGTTGAGGAGGCCACCATCTACCAGCGTGGTAGTACACGGCTCCCGCCTGTGCCAGCGACCCGCGAGCAGAGGTGGTTGATTTGGCCTGACAGGGAGAGGTAAGTGCATTTACTCTTTTTGTACCTTTTGCCATCATGTTTCTTCAAATATCTAATGCATTGGCCTTGTCATACTGCAGGGGTTGGCACCACGCTCAGGATGTCCGCAGGCCCAACATCGTCCTTGGTGTGATTTGCAAGCAAAACTTCCCGGGGTTTGTCACGTTGCCCGATGAGGGTCAGCCTCCACAGCTAGGATTGAGCTGGGAGCACTACTTGGCTGCCCCGGCCCCGCCGGAGGAGATGATCGACGGTGTCTTCTGCCACACGAGGGCTGACATGGTGATCAAAAAGTTTTGGATAATTTCTCCTTTACACAATTAAAAATCTTCAAATAGTTAGTTATTGTACTAATCAATGTTGTCTCATTTGATTGCAGACCTTCTATAGGTGTGAGGAGGGATACGAGGAGGCCGCGTCACATGTTATCAATGCCGAGTGCAAGTGCCTACTACAAAACATACGGCACGAGGCTCGGGTGCAGGCTGTTTGAGACTACTATGCCTCACGTGGTATTAAGAAGCCCAAGCCGGCGTGCTGCAGAAAGTTTCTGAAGAAGGAGCAGTACATGACGGTAATTACCTATTCTTAAGGCCTTGTACTTAGTTTCCTTGATTTGATTCGTAGGCGTAGCGCTCAAATTTCTATTTACTAACTTAGGTGCCCCCGAGATGGTGTGCGGATAAGATGGATTGTTGGGAGGTGTTGGTGGATGAGTGGTGCTCAGACCAATGGGTAGCCCTCCACAATAATGCCAAGGACCGGCGTGCCCAAATGGAAGGTGTGCCACACCATCAAGGCAGCGCCAACTTATATCAGTTCGGGCAGAACTGGGTATGTGGTTTGCTTCATGATTCATGCAATTCATTCTTCATGCTAGCTTGAGCCCTTTAATTACTAATTTACTCTGTTCCTCTCTTTTAGGCGCAACACAATAAGGCGGAGGTGCCAGAGGTGTACGACCTCTATGCCATGGCCCATACTGCCTCGTACAAGAAGGTCAAGGCATTCTCTGTGTCTGACCTCGATCATCCAGAGAACTTCACCAACATCTCCTCCCACAACAAGCTCATGAGGTATAGAGATGAGGGGAAGTCGAGGAAAGGGGAGGACTATAACCCGAGCCAGGGTCCCATTGATCCAAAGCTAGTGATGATATCTGGTGGCGGGAGGTCCCATGGCTCGATAGCCATTGGAGATGGACTTATATGTTGTCCTCTCACTCTCCCGGAGATCAAGGCGTGCCAAACGAGCTTCGCTCCTGAGATAAGGCCTCGTCCACGGCCAATCGAGCTCGCCTTTGAGGTTAGTTATACATACTCAGATTTCTTTCATCCATTACATTGTGTGTGTGGCCATCGATGATTACAATGCTAACGAGGAGTGGTGTTGCAGGTTGCTCTTCAGAGAGAGAGAGAGAGAGAGAGAGAGAGAGAGAGAGAGAGAGAACACCCAGGCGCTTCTGCAGGAGAGGGACCGGCAGGCGGCTGGGAAGGAGCGGGAGTTGGAGGAGAGGACGGCTAGGATGTTGGAGGAGGAGAGGGCACGAAATGACATGCAGAACCGGGCCATGTACGAGCTCCTCGTGGTAAGTTTCTTCTGCATATTAGCCAAATCATGCACGTAATGTTCATTTCATTACTAACTAATATGACTGACTCGTCAAAACCAAATGTGCAGTCTGTGTGTGAGAAGACCGGTCAGACCCCTCCGCCGATGCCAGTGATTGCTCCGAGGACCACGGTGAGTTTCATTTGAATGGTCATTAGTTACTAGTCTTAACATTTCAGTGTCATCATGCTAACGAGACATTGCAAATGATCTTTGGTGCAGCGTAACTCCAGACAAGCATCGCACGATCCTTCTTCAGGTGGTACCGGCACGAGGACCCCCGGTGCTTCAGCTCCGTGAAGATGGTAAGTTTTCTCTAGTGTTTTGCTTAACAAATGGATAATGACCTAGACTTAGCTTTATTTCCTCCAATATGCTTACCATAATGACCTAGACTTAGCTTATTTTCCTCCAAAATGACATAATAAGCTTACTTAGCTCCAAAATGATCCATTTTACCTAAGTTAGCTCTAAAATGACCTATACTTAGCTTTGTTTCCTCCAAAATGACCTAAGTGAGCTCTAATATGCTAAGTTAGCTCTAATATGCTTAGTTACCTAGGTTTGCTCAATAATGACATATACTTAGCTTATTTTCCTCAAAAATGACATAATAAGCATACTTAGCTCCAAAATGATCCATTTTACCTAAGTAAGCTCCAAAATGACCTAAGTTAGATCTAATATGCTTAGTTACCTAGGTTAGCTCAATAATGACCTATACTTAGCTTACTTATGTCAAAAATGGCATAATATGCTTAGTTAACTCAAAAATGGGATAATTACCTAGGTTAGCTCAATAATGACATAAGTAGCTTACTTAGCTCATAAATGGCGTGATAACCTTGGTAAGCTCATAAATGTCATATACTTAGCTTACTTAGGTAAAAAAATGGCATGGTAACCTTGGTAAGCTCATAATTGTCATATACTTAGCTTACTTAGCTCATAAATGGCACGATAACCTTGGTAAGCTCATAAATGGCATATACTTCTTCTTCTTCTTCTTCTTCTTCTTTTTCTTCTTCTTCTTCATTTTCTTCTTCTTCTTCTAGTCTTCTGCTTCTTCTAGTCTTCTTCTTCGAACTTTCTTATTCCCATTTTGCAGATTTCATTCACTTCACGGAAACTTGCATTGATGGAGTGCTTGTTTTTTACTTTCTGTTTTTGATTTTTTATCGATGAACAATGTGGAACTTGCTATATGGATGAAACTATTGTAATATGTATGGATGGAACTATGTATGTGGAACTTGCTATGTATGTATGGATGGAACTATGTATGTATGGATGAAACCTATGTGTTGGATATCTCATATGTTTGCTGTGAAACTTGCCCTGTGAAATATATATATATATATATATATATATATCATATATTTTGCTGTGAAAATGCTTGGATATAAGAAAAAACAGAATAAAAAGAGGCAATGCAGGCTCTTTGCCATCTGCCACCGATGGCAAAGGGCTCTTTGCCGTCTGCCACAGACGGCAAAGCAGCCACATGGCAGCAACCTGTGCAACCTGGGAGCACTAGGGCTGACCCATTTGGTCACTTTGCCGTCTGTGGCAGAGGACATAGAGCTATGTGGTTTACCATCTATGGCTGACGGCAAAGAGCTATGTGGCTTGCCATTCATGGCAGACGGCAAAGAGCGGGGAGGAGTGACGGGTCTGCTGACGTCAAGAAGCAGACGACAAAGGGGAGGGCACATTTGCCGTCAGCCGGGAGACGGCAAAGCATCCCATTAGCCACCTAACGTGGCTAACGTCTATTCTTTATCGTCCCCGACCTTTGCTGTCTGCTTGTCTTGGAAAGCTGACGGCAAATGTCTTTGCCATCCACTGTGCGAAAATAGACGGCAAGGAAGCTCTTTACCGTAACTTACGATGCTGGAAATGTTTGCCGTCTGCGGCTGATGGCAAAGACTTTTGCTGTCAGCTTTCTGGTCCTTTGCCGTGCCGTCTTTGCGGCTGACGGCAGACGGCAAATCAGCTGATTCTTGTATTGTCAAAAGCTTCCTGCTATGCAGGATTAAGATTGCCCTCAGGCTTGCCCTTAGTGGCGTAATAGCAGTACATGATTTGAAACCAGTAAACTCCTCTTGTGCGCCACCTTTTATATTGCACCTCCTTAAAGGTAGGCGGCTTCAAAAGCGCAGCAAAACCACTCAGAGTAAATTGCCTATAATCAGGTTTTTGGATTGGATTGTTGAATATATGAGCAAATTACTATGAGATTTAATCCGAATAAATAGTAAATAGATCATGACGACAATTGCAGATATCAAAGTAAAGATGCGGACTAAACCAGGAGGACAGAATCACATACTATGCAGCGGGAGCAGAACCGTTGTGGTTGATGTTGTCACTCATGTCATTGATGAAGAGGTTGCCGAGGTCGGGGAAGAAGGTTGTCGTTGAGGAAGTCCTCGCTCGCAGCAGTCGCGCGAGTGTGCTCCCCGAAACCTGATCGCCCCTCTCCCATACAGGATCATGAAAGGCGAGGTTCCGGAGGACTGTTGTCCCTTCTCGCAGTGCACGCCGGAAGGAGGGATGGAGAAGACTTGCTTGACGGCGCTGTGATCTAGAATGGTGCGAAACCATATGATACAGCGGCGGCTAGGGTAGAGCCTGTCAGGTCGGTCATGCGAGTAAATCCCACGTCCAAGTCAATAATAGCCCCACTATCCAAAAGAATCGAAAATGGCTGAGTAATTAAGGCGTCCATTAAGTATTAATTAATGACTGGATTTGTGCCATTTTTGTTCTTGTCAGTGACCTTTTCCTATGTGACCACAGGAAATCTAGACGTGCTCATTCTCAGTTGCATTGTCAACTCAACACTCCATCACTTTCTTTCCTTTTTCGACCAAGAGCCCGGTCAGGCCCGCCCCAACCCCATTTTATTTCCCTTTTCAAGCAAGAGATTGGTTCGTTATCCAGTCTCTTTAGTACCTTTTTCCTCTATTAGTAAAAATGTACTACTACAAGACATCAACCCGACGCAACTAGCTACAATGGCGGAGACAGGGGAGCAGTAGGGGCCCTACACCACCTTGGAGCGTGTACTATATAGTGTACCCCATCTCTATCCTTCTCTTGGAGCGTGTCAAGTACTGCTTCCCATGTGTCCCAAGGCATCACATGATTTTATTAACAAATTGAACTTTGCACGTGCTATGCATGTACCCATGTTCTAGTAGTAGGTAGATAGAGAAGAGAAGCGATGTAGATAAAACTCGATCATTAACCGCGCGACCGCATTCAGGTCGCACTTTGTATGACTCACATGTGGTCACAGACCCTACATTAAGTGGACAACTAGATGTGTCAAATTATCACGTTAGCTACCGCTTCGTGTGCAAATGCGCTCCACCGTGTGTACCCGCGCGTGTGCGGCAGGGGACAAGTGCGTGCGTGCACCTCTTCTCTTCCTCTCTCTCTCTCTCTCATCTAGTACTTCTGATTAGGCCTTATTAGACTGGCTCTAAAGTGAGTAGTCGAATGCCGCGCGTGCAGTGGGCGGCGCCCTCGGCCGGCACGCCGCTTCAATGGCGGACGCAGTGAGAGGTCGCATCGCCCTGACTTGCCATCAATGTGGAGCAGTGGGCTTAGCTGGCACCGGGCGGGAACCGCGCGCGGGAGGTGGGAGGGGTTTTTGGTGGGCTACGTGTCAGGCTACGTAGATGGCGTAGTAAGCAAGCTTCTCATCGTTTTGCGAGTTGACAGGACACATCAAAGTAGTAGTTTTTTTTAAACGTACATTAAAGTAGTTGTAGTCGTCTCCAAAGAGGGCCGACCATGTCCATGGCTACCATCCCATCCCGTGCTCTGTCATTGAGTACGTGCACGATTCACGTGCCATTGAAGAAACAAATTGCGTACGTTCCATTGAAGGCTTTAGTTGCTAAACTTTTTAATGTGCTTAGCACCTCATGTTAGCACCGATGCATTGGAGGCTTTAGTTGCTAAAATTTTTAGTACTACTATAGAATCAACCAAATCTTCTACACATTTAGACTGGAAGAGTAGGAAACACGACAAGCCTTGTGTAGTTACATCATACGTACATGCCCACCGCACGCTATCACCATATTTCTCGGCCTCCGTGCGACACCTAGCTCTAGTAATCCACCAGCCCGTATCGCTTCTCGTCTCTCTCAAAGTGCGTCCGGCAGGCGATTTTGCCGTCGATTGAGGTCGGTTCGCTCACACTCGCTCCCACATGTTAGAGATATGCCAATACTAGCATTCTAAATCTAAAAAGAATAGTGATATGACAATAGGAAGTGCTTTGGCCGGCGGACCAAACGTGACAGGCGTGCCATGAGTGGGTCCAGTTTCTCGTCAGGTGACTTTAGAGCATCCACAGTGTGTTGATTTTCTGCCTCTAAGGCTGCCTCTAAGAGCATGGTCGGCTATAAGAGGTTGCCATGTCATCTATAGCCAACCTCTTAGCCAGCATGTACGATAGTAAGTTTTAAATATGTACTAGTTTATCAATAGTTGGACCACCTTACATCCTCACAAAGCATCTTGGGTCTCGTGTTCTAGCTGGCTACTAACCAAGAGCCCACTTCTGTCCTCTCGCCTCTTCTCTCTCCTCCAACTAAGCAAAGATATATTATTCTATTCCTTATAGCCTGCTTATGTCACCCTATTGTACTTGCTCTAAGTTCGGTGGTGGAAATGCATGAGAATAGAAGCGCGCCATGTAAACTGTGAAGGAGGGAGTAGTACTTACCATCACATGTTTGGATTTCGAGGTGCATTAAATCACCTGATGCAAGTATCAAGAGAAAACTCACCAATGCGTGTAGAAGTTCATGGAAATTTAGTGGCCATGCATGCATGCATTGTACTCCCTCCGTTCCTAAATATTTGTCTTTCTAGATATTTCAACAAGTGACTACATACGGAGCAAAATAAGTGAATGTACACTCTAAAATATGTCTATATACATCCGTATATGGTAGTCCATTTGAAATGTCTAGAAAGACATATATTTAGGAACGGAGTGAGTAGGAGTAATTAATGCATCGGTAAACATACCTTTTTGAGAAAAACCAGCGTACTAATTAAGTACTTCCGCAAACTACGAAATTTATTCCACCACTCACCGTCTACCTTGGTTGAAGAGATCTTGAAATTGAGCCTTATAAACCGGAAAGGAGGGAGTATTTATAGTCTTACAGCCTGCCTACGTCATTCCTATTGTACTTGCTCTAAACGCTCACCATCTGGTACTTTATTGGTTGGTTTTGATTTTGTCATACACTTGATGTTGTGCGGCTACCATCCAATATTCGCTTGTACTTATGGTTGCTTCGTCCGAGCAACTTTACTCTTGGAATTTTGGAATACGAGTGCATTCAACGCAGAGTGAAATGATGGTTGCTTCGTCCGAGCAACTTTTACTAGTACTGCGGGAAAGGTGGGGCTCTGTGATTTGACTACTCACTAGTCATTATTACTGTGGCGCAACGAGCAGGGTGAATCTCGCCAGCTGTACATGGCACTTGGACCTAGATTCTGGATGTCCCACATGTGGGCGAAAGGAAGTTTGAATGATTTGTGGCATTGCTATCAAGCTTCCGGGATATGTTTATATGTACACATATTTTTCTAGCATAATGAAACTGCGCTGTAATGCTATGAAGCTTTCAACTTTGGTTTCATGTGTCCTCTTGCCTCCAAAGTTGTCTTGTAACAACATTCCATCAAATACAAAGAAAATTAACATGCATGCTAATGCATCTCAAAAGAAAGCGTCAATATTTACATCACAACTGAATACAAAGTTGTGAGAATGTGTACAAATAAAGAAAAATAAAAATTGAAGGATGATGTCCGTAGGCATGTGTTGAGGATATAACTCCGAGGCATGACCCGCCCAGGAGGGGCCGGGTCACACCGTTGGCGGCTTAAGGTGAGAAGGCCCAAGAAGACTGAAGGCCCAAGACCCGGAGGTGGCTTAAGGCCCGAAGGTGTGAACCGCCATGTAATGACTTGTTCTGTAAGGAAGGTTAAGTTAGAAACCGAGCCGATCACGTTTGTGTGAGCCGGCCGGGACTCTGTAAGCCGTCGGGCATCGACCTGTATATAAAGGGGTGACCCGGCGGCGGGTGAACTCAAGAATCAACAAGTCGAGAACTAGGTCAAGCATATTTCCTCCCTTGAAATCGAAACCCAAGCAATACAACTAAGAGAAGGACGTTGTCGGGGTACGACACCTATGGGATCCCGAGAGACCCCTTTACGATTCGGCGGGGGGAGAGGTATACGCAAAGAGCAGAATCAATGATCGACGCGGGAAGTTTTTACCCAGGTTCGGGCCGCTGATCAGCGTAAAACCCTACTCCTGCTTTGTGTTCTTATTGATGTTCTTGAGCCCAGCCTTTAGGAGCGCTCGCAATGAACAGTACGTTCAAAGAGCAGCTACGCATGCAGAATGGGCCAGAAGTTCTCATCCTCTGTAGCAGTTGCCTTGGGCCTCCTTTTATATGCTGAAAGGGGTCTCCACAGTGGCAAAATGTATATACATTAAGGTGTAAAGTAGCTACAGGGTATCATACCTAACCCCTGACGGATTAGGACAAGCGCATTTAATGCACCGTGAGGTGTCCGTTTAGGTGTCCTCACTTTCTTGGGGATGGAAAAAGGGGCCATCCCATTAGCACCGCTTAAGCTCTCCTCCACTGGCGCGTTGCCACGCATCCAGAGAAGGACCCAGAATGTCAGGTATGTTACTGTGCCGAAGCGGTGGCACAGTGGCAGAATCTCGCTAGGCGCCGAAACTTGCCGGGCACCAAGCCTTGCCGGGCGCCAAGCCTTGCCGGACGCCAAGCCTTGCCGGGATTATCTTGCCGGGGCTCATCAGCAAGAATCTTGCCGGGGCTCACCAGCAAAGAATCTTGCCGGGGCTCACCAGCAAGAATCTTGCCGGGCCTCACCAGCAAGAATCTTGCCGGTGCTTCGGCCTTTGGTCTTCTGCCTTCCAATTATTGACTCGAATGCTTTTTGGATAGTCTTGTGCTTGTTCCCAGTTGTCTTCTCCCAGGAAGGCTCGCTCCCCTGCCATGCCTTTCCCGCCTGGGGGGCTGCAACTCGCCGGTGCGTGTCCAGGGGTAATGAACACCCCCTGTTCACTACACCGACAGGAGCCCCCGGGCCTGGGCCGGACAAAAGCGCACAGTGTTTGTCTGGGCTAGGCCCAAAAACATGCACCGGTACACGCGCGGCGAGAAGTAACCATTACTCTTGACTTTTAACTGCATGCTGGTGATGACGCAAGAGAGCTTGCGGTTTGCCGGGCCTTGGGCTTGCCGGCAGCGTGGGCAGATAGAGCAGGACGGCAACAGGAGTCATGTGCCCGAAAGGAAGTGCCACACTATGCGACGAGGAGCCAGTCCCCGAGCTTTCCCCATATAGGGTACTGCGGGTGCGGTGCTCGATCCATATAGTCACCCCTGCTACCGCAGCCGTCTACCGTGAATGTCTCACTGCCGTCTTGCCGGCCTGTTGCTGCAATGGCACATATAAAGAAGCAATTTATCTTAGTTAAATCAATCTTTATGCATGCAATGCATGTTACTTTATGTTGTATGAATGTATGCTTCCCCCTTGATTAATTCAATCCTTGCACTTATTTTAGTCCCTACGCTGTCTGGAAACCTTGCCGGTGCGCACGTTTGCCGCGAGTGCTAGATGCGGGTCTTTAGTAGCCTGCTGGAAGCGCCGCCGCCGGCAAGGCGACTTGCCGGGCCAGAACGCAGCTGCTAAGCTTGCCGAGCGGACTCGAGGCAAAGCTAGAGCGCGGGCTAACCACGACAAGGTTCCTCCGCATGCAGGTTGATGTACAAGGACAAAGAATTAATCAAGGTGACCCACGCTCGCCGGAAAGCTTTCCGGTGCGCATGCTCCAGTCGGCAGTGCTTGAGGAACGGGTCCTAAGCAACTTGCCAGGAACGCCGCCTCCCGGAAAGGTTTACCTCCTCGGTGCTTATGCAGCCACCTAAATTGTCAAGCGGACTCGAGACAACTAGGGGCGCAATTAGCCCCGGGAGGGCTCCTTCGCGTGTAGGTATAAGAAGCAAGTGAGGATAGCAAAATGAATGTAATAAATCTTGGCAACTTAGCTTTTCTTGCGAGGGCGCTGCCAGCCCCCGAGCTTATTTTTAGCTCAAAGGGTGGTTGTCGGGAAACTTTCGACTTTACCGGAGAACTTTGATATTCTCGACGCTAGCTTCCGGCAAGGAGTTGCCGGGAAAGCTCATCACGGAGGACTTCGTCGTTCTCGACGCTGGCTTTCGACAAGCTTGTTGCCAGGAAGGCTTATGGCGGAGAACTTCGTTGTTCTCGACGTCGAGAAGATTGGTCCAGAGGACGCTGCCAGCCCCCGGGCCACAACTGCGTTTAAATACGACAAGTTAATTAGCATCTTAAAAGCATTTTAACTTGTGCGTAACTTTATTTAGAGCTCTTCTCCACATGGTTTTGTTTTTGCACAGTTGTCCCCTACGCTTGCTGGAATGCATCTCGATCGCGCATGTCCTAGTCAATGGCGCTTAGGAATGGATCCTAGTTAGCAGCCTATCGAGGACGCCGCCTCCTCGAGAGCTTCACACTCCAAGAACAAACGCGGCTGCACAGGTGTTGCTAGGCAGACCCGAACAACCCGGAGCGCAGAATGTCTCAAGAGTGCTCCTTTGCGCACAAGTTATGTGCAAAGAACATCATCATGGATAAAATCAAATCAGCAAAAAGCATTAAAGTTTTAGAACTTAGCTTTTTGTATGTGGAGCGAAGTCGCCATGGACGATGAAGCTGACGCGCCGATCGCTCGATCAGGTTCGCGCAACCTCGACCCCCTACCTGGCGCGCCAAAGATGTCGGGGTACGACACCTATGCGATCCCGAGAGACCCCTTTACGATTCGGCGGGGAGAGAGGTATATGCAAAGAGCAGAACCAATGATCGACGCGGGAAGTTTTTACCCAGGTTCGGGCCGCTGATCAGCGTAAAACCCTACTCCTGCTTTGTGTTCTTATTGATGTTCTTGAGCCCAGCCTTTAAGAGCGCTCGCAATGAACAGTATGTTCAAAGAGCAGCTACGCATGCAGAATGGGCCAGAAGTTCTCCTCCTCTGTAGCAGTTGCCTTGGGCCTCCTTTTATATGCTGAAAGGGGTCTCCACAGTGGCAAAATGTATATACATTGAGGTGTAAAGTAGCTACAGGGTATCATACCTAACCCCTGACGGATTAGGACAAGCGCATTTAACGCACAGTGAGGTGTCCGTTTAGGTGTCCTCACTTTCTTGGGGATGGAAAAAGGGGCCATCCCATCAGCACCGCTTAAGCTCTACTCCACTGGCGCATTGCCACGGACGCCGCCTCCTCGAGAGCTTCACACTCCAAGAATAAACGCGGTTGCACAGGTGTTGCTAGGCAGACCCGAACAACCCGGAGCGCAGAATGTCTCAAGAGTGCTCCTTTGCGCACAGGTTATGTGCATAGAACATCATCATGGATAAAATCAAATCAGCAAAAAGCATTAAAGTTTTAGAACTTAGCTTTCTGTATGTGGAGCGAAGTCGCCATGGACGATGAAGCTGACGCGCCGACCGCTGGATCAGGTTCGCGCAACCTCGATCCCCCTACCTGGCGCGCCAAAGATGTCGGGGTACGACACCTATGGGATCCCGAGAGACCCCTTTACGATTCGGCGTGGGGAGAGGTATACGCAAAGAGCAGAACCAATGATCGACGCGGGAAGTTTTTACCCAGGTTCGAGCCGCTGATCAGCGTAAAACCCTACTCCTGCTTTGTGTTCTTATTGATGTTCTTGAGCCTAGCCTTTAGGAGCGCTCGCAATGAACAGTCTGTTGAAAGAGCAGCTACGCATGCAGAATGGGCCAGAAGTTCTCCTCCTCTGTAGCAGTTGCCTTGAGCCTCCTTTTATATGCTGAAAGGGGTCTCCACAGTGGCAAAATGTATATACATTGAGGTGTAAAGTAGCTACAGGGTATCATACCTAACCCCTGACGGATTAGGACAAGCGCATTTAATGCATCGTGAGGTGTCCGTTTAGGTGTCCTCACTTTCTTGGGGATGGAAAAAGGGGCCATCCCATCAGCACCGCTTAAGCTCTCCTCCAATGGTGCGTTGCCACGCATCCAGAGAAGGACCCAGAATGTCAGGTATGTTACTGTGCCGAAGCGGTGGCACAGTGGCAGAATCTCGCTAGGCGCCGAAACATGTCGGGCACCAAGCCTTGCCGGACGCCAAGCCTTGCCGGGCGCCAAGCCTTGCCGGGATTATCTTGCCGGGGCTCATCAGCAAGAATCTTGCCGGGGCTCACCAGCAAGAATCTTGCCGGGCCTCACCAGCAAGAATCTTGCCGGGGCTCACCAGCAAGAATCTTGCCGGGGCTTCGGCCTTTGGTCTTCTGCCTTCCAATTATTGACTCGAATGCTTTTTGGATAGTCTTGTGCTTGTTCCCAGTTTTCTTCTCCCAGGAAGGCTCGCTCCCCTACCACGCCTTTCCCGCCTGGGGGGCTGCAACTCGCCGGTGCGTGTCCAGGGGTAATGAATAGCCCCTGTTCAATACACCAACAGGATAGGGGGTGTTCATTACCCCTGGACACGCACCGGCGAGTTGCAGCCCCCCAGGCGGGAAAGGCGTGGCAGGGGAGCGAGCCTTCCTAGGAGAAGACAACTGGGAACAAGCACAAGACTATCCAAAAAGCATTCGAGTCAATAATTGGAAGGCAGAAGACCAAAGGCCGAAGCCCCGGCAAGATTCTTGCTGGTGAGCCTCGGCAAGATTCTTGCTGGTGAGGCCCGGCAAGATTCTTGCTGGTGAGCCCCGGCAAGATTGTTTGCTGGTGAGCCCCGCAAGATTCTTGCTGATGAGCCCCGGCAAGATAATCCCGGCAAGGCTTGGCGCCCGGCAAGGCTTGGCGTCCGGCAAGGCTTGGCGCCCGGCAAGGCTTGGTGCCCGGCAAGTTTCGGCGCCTAGCGAGATTCTGCCACTGTGCCACCGCTTCGGCACAGTAACATACCTGACATTCTGGGTCCTTCTCTGGATGCGTGGCAACGCGCCAGTGGAGGAGAGCTTAAGCGGTGCTGATGGGATGGCCCCTTTTTCCATCCCCAAGAAAGTGAGGACACCTAAATGGACACCTCACGGTGCATTAAATGCGCTTGTCCTAATCCGTCAGGGGTTAGGTATGATACCCTGTAGCTACTTTACACCTCAATGTATATACATTTTGCCACTGTGGAGACCCCTTTCAGCATATAAAATGAGGCCCAAGGCAACTGCTACAGAGGAGGAGAACTTCTGGCCCATTCTGCATGCGTAGTTGCTCTTTGAACGTACTGTTCATTGCGAGCGCTCCTAAAGGCTGGGCTCAAGAACATCAATAAGAACACAAAGCAGGAGTAGGGTTTTACGCTGATCAGCGGCCCGAACCTGGGTAAAAACTTCCCGCGACGATCATTGGTTCTGCTCTTTGCGTATACCTCTCCCCCCGCCGAATCGTAAAGGGGTCTCTCGGGATCCCATAGGTGTCGTACCCCGACATCTTTGGCGTGCCTTGTAGGGGGATCGAGGTTGCGCGAACCTGATCCAGCGGTCGGCGCGTCAGCTTCATCGTCCATGGCGACTTCGCTCCACATACAGAAAGCTAAGTTCTAAAACTTTAATGCTTTTTGCTGATTTGATTTTATCCATGATGATGTTCTTTGCACATAACCTGTGCGCAAAGGAGAACTCTTGAGACATTCTGCGCTCCGGGTTGTTCGGGTCTGCCTAGCAACACCTGTGCAGCCGCGTTTGTTCTTGGAGTGTGAAGCTCTCGAGGAGGCGGCGTCCTCGATAGGCTGCTAACTAGGATCCATTCCTAAGCGCCATTGACTAGGACGTGCGCGATCGAGATGCATTCCGGCAAGCGTAGGGGACAACTGTGCAAAAACAAAAACATGTGGAGAAGGGCTCTAAATAAATTTACGCACAAGTTAAAATGCTTTTAAGATGCTAATTAACTTGTCCTATTTAAACGCAGTTGTGGGCCATAGGGGGTGTTCATTACCCCTAGACACGCACCGGCGAGTTGCAGCCCCCCAGGCGGGAAAGGCGTGGCAGGGGAGCGAGCCTTCCTGGGAGAAGACAACTGGGAACAAGCACAAGACTATCCAAAAAGCATTCGAGTCAATATTTGGAAGGCAGAAGACCAAAGGCCGAAGCCCCGGCAAGATTCTTGCTGGTGAGGCCCGACAAGATTCTTGCTAGTGAGCCCCGGCAAGATTCTTTGCTGGTGAGCCCCGGCAAGATTCTTGCTGATGAGCCCCGGCAAGATAATCCCGGCAAGGCTTGGCGTCCGGCAAGGCTTGGCGCCCGGCAAGGCTTGGTGCCCGGCAAGTTTCGACGCCTAGCGAGATTCTGCCACTGTGCCACCACTTCGGCATAGTAACATACCTGACATTCTGGGTCCTTCTCTGGAGGCGTGGCAACGCGCCAGTGGAGGAGAGCTTAAGCGGTGCTGATGGGATGGCCCCTTTTTCCATCCCCAAGAAAGTGAGGACACCTAAACGGACACCTCACGGTGCATTAAATGCGCTTGTCCTAATCCGTCAGGGGTTAGGTATGATACCCTGTAGCTACTTTACACCTCAATGTATATACATTTTGCCACTGTGGAGACCCCTTTCAGCATATAAAAGGAGGCCCAAGGCAACTGCTACAGAGGAGGAGAACTTCTGGCCCATTCGGCATGCGTAGCTGCTCTTTGAACGTACTGTTCATTGCGAGCGCTCCTAAAGGCTGGGCTCAAGAACATCAATAAGAACACAAAGCAGGAGTAGGGTTTTACGCTGATCAGCGGCCCGAACCTGGGTAAAAACTTCCCGCGTCGATCATTGGTTCTGCTCTTTGCGTATACCTCTCCCCCCGCCGAATCGTCAAGGGGTCTCTCGGGATCCCATAGGTGTCGTACCCCGACATCTTTGGCGCACCAGGTAGGGGGATCGAGGTTGCGCGAACCTGATCCAGCGGTCGGCGCGTCAGCTTCATCATCCATGGCGACTTCGCTCCACATACAGAAAGCTAAGTTCTAAAACTTTAATGTTTTTTGCTGATTTGATTTTATCCATGATGATGTTCTTTGCACATAACCTGTGCGCAAAGGAGCACTCTTGAGACATTCTGTGCTCCGGGTTGTTCGGGTCTGCCTAGCAACACCTGTGCAGCCGCGTTTGTTCTTGGAGTGTGAAGCTCTCGAGGAGGCGGCGTCCTCGATAGGCTGCTAACTAGGATCCATTCCTAAGCGCCATTGACTAGGACGTGTGCGATCGAGATGCATTCCGGCAAGCGTAGGTGACAACTGTGCAAAAACAAAAACATGTGGAGAAGAGCTCTAAATAAAGTTAGGCACAAGTTATAATGCTTTTAAGATGCTAATTAACTTGTCGTATTTAAACGCAGTTGTGGCCCACAGGGGGTGTTCATTACCCCTGGACACGCACCGGCGAGTTGCAGCCCCCCAGGCGGGAAAGGCGTGGCAGGGGAGCGAGCCTTCCTGGGAGAAGACAACTGGGAACAAGCACAAGACTATCCAAAAAGCATTCGAGTCAATAATTGGAAGGCAGAAGACCAAAGGCCGAAGCCCCGGCAAGATTCTTGCTGGTGAGCCCCGGCAAGATTCTTTCTGGTGAGGCCCGGCAAGATTCTTGCTGGTGAGCCCCGACAAGATTCTTTGCTGGTGAGCCCCGGCAAGATTTTTGCTGATGAGCCCCGGCAAGATAATCCCGGCAAGGCTTGGCGTCCGGCAAGGCTTGGCGCCCGGCAAGGCTTGGCGCCCAGCAAGGCTTGGCGTCCGGCAAGGCTTGGCGCCCGGCAAGGCTTGGTGCCCGGCAAGTTTCGGCGGCTAGCGAGATTCTGCCACTGTGCCACCGCTTCGGCACAGTAACATACCTGACATTCTGGGTCCTTCTCTGGATGCGTGGCAACGCGCCAGTGGAGGAGAGCTTAAGCGGTGCTGATGGGATGGCCCCTTTTTCCATCCCCAAGAAAGTGAGGACACCTAAACGGACACCTCACGGTGCATTAAATGCGCTTGTCCTAATCCGTCAGGGGTTAGGTATGATACTCTGTAGCTACTTTACACCTCAATGTATATACATTTTGCCACTGTGGAGACCCCTTTCAGCATATAAAAGGAGGCCCAAGGCAACTGCTACAGAGGAGGAGAACTTCTGGCCCATTCTGCATGCGTAACTGCTCTTTGAACGTACTGTTCATTGCGAGCGCTCCTAAAGGCTGGGCTCAAGAACATCAATAAGAACACAAAGCAGGAGTAGGGTTTTACGCTGATCAGCGGCCCGAACCTGGGTAAAAACTTCCTGCGTCGATCATTGGTTCTGCTCTTTGCGTATACCTCTCCCCCCGCCGAATCGTAAAGGGGTCTCTCGGGATCCCATAGGTGTCGTACCCCGACATCTTTGGCGCACCAGGTAGGGGGATCGAGGTTGCGCGAACCTGATCCAGCGGTCGGCACGTCAGCTTCATCATCCATGGCGACTTCGCTCCACATACAGAAAGCTAAGTTCTAAAACTTTAATGCTTTTTGCTGATTTGATTTTATCCATGATGATGTTCTTTGCACATAACCTGTGCGCAAAGGAGCACTCTTGAGACATTCTGTGCTCCGGGTTGTTCGGGTATGCCTAGCAACACCTGTGCAGCCGTGTTTGTTCTTGGAGTGTGAAGCTCTCAAGGAGGCGGCGTCCGTGGCAACGCGCCAGTGGAGGAGAGCTTAAGCGGTGCTGATGGGATGGCCCCTTTTTCCATCCCCAAGAAAGTGAGGACACCTAAACGGACACCTCACGGTGCATTAAATGCGCTTGTCCTAATCCGTCAGGGGTTAGGTATGATACCCTGTAGCTACTTTACACCTCAATATATATACATTTTGCCACTATGGAGACCCCTTTCAGCATATAAAAGGAGGCCCAAGGCAACTGCTACAGAGGAGGAGAACTTCTGGCCCATTCTGCATGCGTAGCTGCTCTTTGAACGTACTGTTCATTGCGAGCGCTCCTAAAGGCTGGGCTCAAGAACATCAATAAGAACACAAAGCAGCAGTAGGGTTTTACGCTGATCAGCGGCCCGAACCTTGGTAAAAACTACCCGCGTCGATCATTGGTTCTGCTCTTTGCGTATACCTCTCCCCCCGCCGAATCGTAAAGGGGTCTCTCGGGATCCCATAGGTGTCGTACCCCGACAGACGTAGGCTTTTACCTTGTTGAGAGGGGCCGAACCTGGGAAAATTCCTTGTGTCCTTTGTCCAGTCCAACCCCTTCAAGCTAACCTAGTTGCGATGGCTCCACACCTAAGTCCTTTTGCTAGGACATCTGCCGTGACAAATCCACGATAGTTGGCGCCCACTGTGGGCTGTCGCACGGTGGTTTCGAGTTCTTGAAGGGAAACTTCTCAGGGATCAAGGGATATGCCGTGGGACGGATGACCAAGAATCGCCGCGGCAAGATCTACATCGACGACGCTGGATGGGGTCCGGAGGCCGATTCAATCGAGTACGGGTACTGGGTCCCCTTTGGTGGTATCCACGTGTTCATCGGCAAAATTAGTGAGTCTGAGCCTGAGCTGGAAGTCTGCGCTGACACCATTGAGACGGCTCGGCGCGTGAGACCCGCCAAGGTTCAATCCGCCAGAGTCCAACCCGCCAAGATTCAACCTGCCCAAAAGCATGTTTTCGTCGGCTTTGTCCATGGAGCGGATCTCGAGGATGGCTACATGTCCGGTGGTGAGACGGCCATCTACTCAGGTGATGAGTCCTCAACTGGCGAAACTGAGTCGATCTATCAACTGCAAGACGGCGGGCTTGGGGGCTGTTTTGATGGTGACAGTATTCCGGACTCCTATGAGCCGCCAAACAGGGCAGCTATATTCATGACCGGGACGCAGCAGATGGTGCACTCATCAACCGCTGCAGCGATGATCTCCAGTTCAACGGCTGCTGCAACGGCTGGGGCGAGCAGCTCTGCGCGTCCGCCAGCTCAAGTTTTATCCGAGCTCTTGGATGCTTTGGCAACGTTACTAGTGGTAGAGGTGACCCCGGCGACTCAGGCACAGCATAATGCGGAAGTTTCAAAGCTAAGGGATGAAGTAGCTCGCGCTAAAGAGGAACTTAACGCTGAGAATGTTAGGATGGCTGCAGAACGTACGGCCCTAGAAGCTGAAACACAGAGGGTAAGGGCCGAGGCTTTTCGCTTAAGTCTGGATCAGAATGCGTCAAACACTGTGATGCGGAGGAGGCACCAGAGCCGCTTGCCACCGCAATTCGAGGGGAGGAATCTTTTTATCACACCCGGAGCAGGGCCAAGTAACCCGCCCGGTGAGACCCGAGCTGATGAAGCACCGGCAACCGGGGTGGCGGCTCAGCCTTGTATTGTAGAACCGCCCCGTGTGAACTTGACCCCTCCTCAGCAGGTGCAGACACCCCCGGGTCATTACTCCAACCCGCTGGATAATATGATTGCCGCAGCCTCACGGCTGGCGGCCCTCCCAATTGAAGCTGAGTCGCCAGCTGCGATAGAGGCCTGGAACACCGTGGAACTTCTTAAGACGGCGGTGAACCAGAATGCGGCTTATTCCTACAGCCCTGAGCGAACCCATTTGACTCCGCGACCGAGCCGAAGCTACAGCCGGCGCATGGGGTCGCCGGCTGTTTCCAGCAGTGAACGGCGTCGTAACCCGCCCCAGGGGCGAGACCCGCCCCGTGGCGATGATGATGTTTAGGTTCCAACAGATCAATCCAGAGCGTGCTAAGAGGCAGAGCTGGCAGCTCAGTTAGCGGCTCTTAGACAGCCTCAGTTAAACCCTTCTGTGTCTGTAGAAGCGGGAGTGACCTCTCGGTCAGTCGGAGTGCCCTGTCTGGTGCTGGCTCTACGCAATGAGTGTTTGCCCAAGGATTTCAAGGGCCCTCGAAAAGTACCCAATTACACTGCAGATCAGCCTCCGGATGCTTGGATTGAAAGCTACGAGTTGGCTATGGATATGTTGGATGTTAACGATGCTGTGTGCACCAAATATTTCACCATGATGTTGGATGGGCCGGCTCACACCTGGCTAAAGGGATTGCCCCCTAATTCCATCAACTCATGGACTGAATTAAAGACGTGTTTCATTCAGAATTTTAAGGACACATGTAAGCAGCCTCTGTCGATTATTGACCTAGACACTTGCATCCAGCGTGAGGATGAGTCAACCACCCATTGGGTTTGCCGGGTCTCAGCTATTATCCACTCATCGGATAGTATCAACGCTGGTTCTACTGTTTTAATTTTGGAGAAAAATTGCCGGTTTATTCCCCTCAAACAGAAGCTAGGGCGGCTTAAACGTCATTGCAATGACATGGGAGAGCTCATGGCAGCTCTTATCAAATATGCTAACTCTGATAATACTAAGGATACGAGGTCCGATGAAGAGAAGTCCAACAAGGGGAAGAAAAATAGTAATGGGAAAGGGCAGCAGTCCAACATGCCAGGTCATAATCAAGGTAATAATGGTAAGCGCAAACAGCCAGATGGCGGGTTAGATTTTGTGGCCAATACCAACGCCCAAAATAACGGTCAGCGTCGAAGAGGGAAACCACCCCCCCGTACCGGAGGGTCAAGAATTAACCTTGAGGCCGAATTGAACCGGCCCTGCCCAAAGCATTGTTATCCGGATAAACCATCGACCCACCTGTGGAAAGATTGCCATATCATGAGGGAGTATAGGAATTCAAACTTTCACCAGGACCACAATAACGGTAACGGCCCACACGGAGGGTCAGGCTCCGGCTCTCACGGGCCCGGCTTTGGAGGTGGCGGTTCAAACTCTGGATTTCAGGGCCAGGGTAACCAAGGCAGTTTTAGTCAGCAGCCCAGTCAAGGCAATCAGCAGCAGTAGTCCGGGTATCAAAGCAATCCAAAGTAGCTAAATAGTGGTCAATATCATGTTTTCACCATGAACCTGAGATCATAAGGTTCACAAGCGAGCGGTCAACGCGGTTGAGCCGGCGGTCCCTTGATAATTACGATGGTCAGAGCAGCCTATTGTATGGAGCCATGAGGATCACCCGCCCCGGGTTGACAATCCGGGTCAGCTGGCTTTGGTGGTTGCTCCTCAGGTTGGAGGTTACAAGTTTACTAAGGTGCTTATGGACGGAGGCAGCAGCATTAATATCCTTTATTATGATACCTTTCGCCGGATGAATTTAGCTGACAAAGATCTTAAGCCATCTTCCACAGTCTTTCATGGGGTGGTGCTTGGTAAGTCGGCTTATCCGGTGGTTAAGATAGCCTTGGAGGTGGCTTTTGGCAATGAACATGATTACAGGGCTGAGACATTGACTTTTGAAGTGGTTAAGATCAAAAGCCCCTATCATGCTCTGTTTGGACGGCCGGCTTACGCCAAGTTTATGGCACGGCCTTGTTATGTGTATTTGCAGCTTAAGATGCCGGGTCGCGAAGGAACCATCACGGTTCATGGTGACAGGAAGATAGCTTTGGAGTGTGAAGAAAGCGATGCTGCTTATGCCGAGTCTGCTTGTGCCACAGAGGAACTCAAGTTTTATAAAGACAATGTTGACCCGGCTGATATGACCCCGTTGAAGAAGCCGACCACAGAGCAGGATCCTTTACTAAAGTTTAAATCGGTGGATGACACCAAGCAGGTTAACTTTGTCCATGGCGACTCATCTCAACAGTTTGTGATTAGTGCCAATATGGATCCAAAATAGGAAAGCACGCTCATCGAGTTCATCCGTGAGAACCGGGGCATCTTTGCATGGAAGCCTTCAAACATGTCGGGTGTACCGAGAGAACTCACTGAGCACACTCTTAATATTGATCCTAAGTTTAAGCCGGTCAAATAGTTCCTTCGCCGTTTTAACGAGGAAAGGCGCAAGGCTATTGGAGAAGAGGTGGCCCGACTCTTAGCAACCGGGTTCATTGTTGAAGTTTTTCATCCTGAGCGGTTGGCTAACCCGGTGCTCGTACTTAAGAAAAATGGCACTTGGCGCATGTGTGTGGATTACACAGACCTTAACAAAGCTTGCCCGGCTAATCCTTTCGCTCTTCCCCGTATTGATCAGATCATTGATGCTACGGCGGGTTGTGAGCGTTGAGCTTCTTGGATGCTTACTTTGGTTATCATCAGGTCAAGATGGCAGTTAAAGACCAAGAGAAGACAACTTTCATTACACCTTTTGGGGCTTTCTGCTATATGTCTATGCCCTTTGGGCTCAAGAGTGCCCAGGCGACTTATCAGCGTTGTGTTCAGAATTGTCTTCATAACCAGATAGGACGGAACGTTCATGCTTACATGGATGATATTGTGGTGAAATCCAGAAAGAAGGAATCTCTGCTAGATGATTTGTAGGAAACCTTTGATAACCTCCAGGTTTGCAAGATGATGCTTAACCCGGCCAAATGCGTTTTTGGTGTGCCTGCAGGCAAGCTCTTGGGTTTCTTGGTTTCGGAGAGAGGCATTGAAGCTAACCCGGAGAAAATCAAGGCCATCACTTCATTGGCTAAGCCGGCATGCATTAATGATGTTCAGCGTCTGGTGGGTCGTATTGTAGCCTTAAGAATGTTTGTAAGCTGCCTGGGAGAGAAGGCTATTCCTTTGTACCGGATGATGAAGAAGACAGATCACTTTGTTTTGAGTGATGCTGCTAACAAGGCGTTTGAGGCACTTAAAAAATAGTTAGCTGAGCCGCCGGTTCTTGCAGCTCCTGTTGAGAAGGAGCCTTTGCTTTTATATGTGGCTGCTAACAGTAGAGCCGTCAGCGTGGCCATTGTTGCAGAAAGGAAGGAAACAGGAAAGGAATACCCGGTTCAGAGGCTGGCTTATTATGTCAGTGAAGTTTTAATTGAGTCCAAGCAAAGGTACCCACATTGGCAGAAGCTAGTCTATGGGGTGTTCATGGCCAGTCGCAAGTTGAAGCATTATTTCCAGGGTCATCCCATTACTGTGGTCAGTTCTGCTCCCTTAGGGGATATTATTCAAAACAGAGAAGCCACCGGCCGGATAGCCAAGTGGGCCATTGAGCTTGGACCTCATGGTTTGAAATATATGCCAAGGACGGCCATCAAGTCTCAAGCTCTCGTGGATTTCATCAACGACTGGACAGAGTTGTAGATGCCTGAGGAGAAGCCAGATAATACATATTGGACTATTCATTTTGATGGGTCCTGGCAACTGGAAGGCTCGGGTGCTGGAGTTGTTTTGACTTCCCTACGAGGTGACAAATTTTGCTATGTTTTAAGGCTGATGTTTCCTTGTACTAATAATGCAGCGGAGTATGAGGCCCTGCTCCATGGCCTTCGGATGGCCAAAGAGATGAACTTAAGCCGGGTCAGGTGTTTTGGCAACTCAGATTTGGTGGCCCAGCATGTCTCAGGAACTTGGGATTCTAAGGACCCGCTCATGGTGGCTTATCGTCGGGGCGGTTGATAGTATTGTTGGTCATTTCAAAGGGTATCATATGGAACATGTTGATCGAAGAAAAAATGAGGCGGCTGATGCTTTAAGCTGGCTGGGGTCTCAGTGTAAGCCGGTACCATCGAATGTTTTTCTTGATATACTGAATAGCCCTTCAGTTAAGTTACCAACAGAGGAGGATCTTGCAATTCCTGACCCGGAGGCACAGTTGGTGGCGGCTCTTCATGCTATACCCGACTGGACGGTGCCGTATTTGGCTTATATGACAAGGGGTGAGTTACCAGAGGATGAAACGGAGGCCAGGCAGATAACCCGGCAGTCTAAATCCATGACCATTGTCAATGGCGAGTTGCACCGACGTAGTGTCACAGGCGTGTTTCAGAGATGTATTTCTCCTGAGGAGGGCCGTGAGATTCTAAGGGAGATCCATGAAGGTGATTGTGGTCATCATGCTGGCTCTAAGTCTCTGGTTGCTAAAGCCTTCCGGCATAGTTTTTATTGGTTGACGGCTCACACTAATGCAGAGGATCTGGTTAGCAAGTGTGACGGTTGTCAGAAGTTTTCTAGACGAATTCACGTGCTGGCTCAAGAATTGAGGATGATTCCAATTACTTGGCCGTTTGCAGTGTGGGGGCTGGATATGGTTGGACCTTTCAAGAGATCCAAGGACAAAAAGACCCACCTTTTGGTGGCGTTGGATAAGTTTACAAAGTGGGTTGAGGCAGAGCCGATCAGCAAGTGTGATGCGGCAACGACAGTTCAATTCATTAAAAAGGTGATCTTCCGCTTTGGCTACCTGCATAGTATCATAACTGATAATGGCACCAATCTGTCAAAGGGCGCTATGAAAGAATTCTGTCAACAAGAGCATATTTGTCTTGATGTTTCATCAGTGGCTCACCCCCAGTCCAATGGTCAAGCTGAAAGGGCCAATCAAGAAATCTTGAGAGGCATCAAACCTCGGCTTATGGTCCCTTTGCAGAGGACGCCGGGTTGTTGGGTTAAGGAATTACCCTCAGTGCTTTGGAGTATAAATACCACCCCAACAGATCAATAGGTTACACTCCTTTCTTCATGGTTTACGGGGTAGAGGCGGTTCTCCCAAGTGACATCCGTCATGGCTCACCCCGTCTGGTGGCTTATGTTGAAACTGACAACGAAAAAGCACGTCAAGATTCTCTGGATATGTTGGATGAGGAACGTGACCTCGCGGCGGCTTGTTCGGCGATTTATCAGCAAGATCTGTGTCGTTATCATAGCCGTCGGGTTAAAACCCAGACATTTCAAGAAGGCGACTTGGTGCTCCGGCTCATCCAGGATCAAATAGATATGCATAAGTTATCCCCACCTTGGGAAGGGCCTTTTGTGGTCAGCAAAAACCTGAACAATGGGTCATATTATCTTATTGATGTTCGAGAACACAAGGACTCACGCACATCGGAGGAGGAGACCCGCCGACCGTGGAACATTGCTCATCGTCGGTCATATTACACTTGAGCCACCGGTTCTTGTGTTGTACATACTTTCTTCAGTGTATATATCATGATCACTATAATAAAGCAGGCATCCATGATAATTCAGGGCCTTTGTCGTTTCATTTCTAAGTATCTGAGCCTTTATTGTTTGTTCATAAGGCCACTTGGGGGCTTCTTGCTCATCGAGCGTCGCCTACCCTCTTGGTCCGGCTTAAATGCTGCCTCTTATGGTCACTTGGGGGCTTCCTGCTCAATGAGCATAGCTGTTCACACCCTCTTGATCCGGTTTCCAAGCTGTCTCATTGGTCACTTGGGGGCTTCCTGCTCAATGAGCATAGCTGTTCACACCCTCTTGATCCGGTTTCCAAGCCGTCTCATTGGTCACTTGGGGGCTTCCTGCTCACCGAGCATAGCTGTTCACACCCTCTTGATCCTGTTTCCAAGCCGAATTTGAGTTAAACCTACCTGTTTGCAAGATGCTACTCCGCCAGGTGACCCGCCGAACTCTTGACATTTACTCTTTTCAATAAGACCCTGAACTAGTCAAGGTTAAAACGGCGGACTTTGTCACAAGAGGGTCGGCTTACAGAGAGCTAGGATAAACTCACCTGCTGTCATAGTCTCTCCACCATGTGGCCCGTTCGTACTCTTAACAGTTACTCTTTTCAATAAGACCCTGAACTAGTTAAGGTTAAAATGACGGATTTATGTCACGTGAGAGCCGGCTTGCGGGGTAAAAACTGAATTTTTTCAAAAAACAGAATAGAGGTAGACTCTTCTGGACCTGTTAAGCTTCCTGCTTACAGACATATATCCTTATAGCATCATTATGATATTGGTCTACAGGTATGACTTCATATTTGAATAAATATTCAGGGTTTTTTAACCCGCCCTGGTTATAGACTTTAAGTCGCCAGAACATATCATATTGGATATTATGACCCGCCCTAGCGTAAACTGCTAGGCTATATGTTGTTTACTGTGTGCAGGAACATTGCAAAACAAAAACGATATTCCCTGCAAAGCTCATCAGCGGCAGATAAACATACTTCAGCAGTTTTAAGGCTAAACATGCACGATGGCATGGCAGATCACTGTTTTTACTAGCCTATTACACGGCTCTTCAAAGCCCGAATACTTAAGAGTTTTTTCACAAGGGAACGCTGCGTTGCAGTCTAAGAGCCACCTGTTGAATCAGTCGTTCTGGTCTTGGCGAGTTGAAGCCTCTGGGTTATCCTGCACCGGTTCTTCTTCTTCTTCTCCCTCCATCGTCTGGAAGTCAGATGATGTCCAATCGATGCCAGTTAAAGCTTGGAATTCGGCTTCATCATCTATAAGGTCGGACGGATCAATATTAGGAGCAAAAGTGTGCTTACATATTGGAGGAATGAGCTCTACAATATCATAAGCCGGCGCTTTCACATTCTGGTTCTCATTGGTATAAGCCGCCTGATACTTAAACAAGTTTGTCTCCTCAGCCAATTTACTGGCCAGTGGGCGCATCTCTCTTACGCATTTTGTGAAGTCGTTCGCTTCGAAGGGAGACCCATCTTCTTTGAAGCTTGGGCAGCCAGTGGCCAACTCCTCAGGGTCCAACTCTGCCTGCCAGGCTTTAGCCCGGCTCAAAGCAGTAATTGCACCGGCTCGAGCTGCGGATCGCTTGATCTCTTCAATCCTTTTGGGCATGACAGATAACTTTTGTCTAATACATCCTTGATAAGTGCAGGGGGCTGTTTATTATGTGAGATAGCTGCTAGTGACCGATGTGTGCATGTGTACAGCTGTTCCACCAGAGTGTAAACCGCCTTGATCTTTACCAACATATCTTGGCCGAGGTTGGTACTCCTAGGGCCTGTTGAATAAGTGCACAAATGAGTCGCCGGGCAAGTTAAGGTTCAAAAGTGGAAGTGGGCAAAACATCTTGAGTTGCTTACCGAAGATTGCAGCTGTCATCTGGGATATGTGGTGTTTTAAACAGGTCAATTCTGCAGCCGTTTCCTTCAAAGAAGATTCGGCAGTTTCTGCTCTTTGAACCAAGGCGGCCACCTCTTTGTCCCAGGCGGTTCTTTCTGTGGAAAACCCAGTTTTGAGCTTCTCGTTCTCTTCAAGACTAAGCTTGAGCTTGGAATCAGCTTCACGTGTTTCCACCTCTTGCCGTTCAAGCCGGGTCTTCAAATCGGCCACCTAGTTTTTGGCCTGGGTTAATGCATCCTGCAAATAAGAGTTCAACAAAATTATATACATATTTGCCAAGACACAATTTATGGATAAGTCTCAAGCACGTTGCAAGCAAAGCACTTGACACTTGGGGGCTAATTGCGGAAGTTCTTTTTCCCACTTATATTTCTTTTGACCCGGCTCATCTTTATCAACATAAGCCGGCCCATGAGGGCTATAATCTGGAGCTCTTTCAAAGTGATGAACCGGCTCATCTTTATTAAAGATAAGCTAGCCCATGATGGCTATGGTCTAAAGTTCTTTCCATATAAATGAACCAGCTCATCTTTATCAAGATAAGCTGGCCCATGAGGGCTACGACTGAAAGATTGAAGAAATAAATGGACAAAGCCGTAGCCCTACTCAAAGTATCTTTTCCTACGGATAAGACTTGGGGGCTGGATGACTATATATGTAAATGAAAGAAATGTTCATACCTCAAATCGGCCACCTAGTTTTTGGCCTGGGTTAATGCATCCTGCAAATAAGAGTTCAAAAGGTTTCCACAGCCACTGTTCTGGGTTATCCGTCGAGCTTCATGCTGTTGTTTCTTCAAAATAAAGTTTGGATCCAAGTAAGCTAAAGGGTGAGAAAACCTTACTTTCCAGCTTACTTGTCGAACTTTCTGTCTTGGCAAAGGCTCTGAGTCGGAGGAAAGGGTAGTTACCTCTTCACCGTCTGCATGGCTGGCCTCCGTGTCATCCTGACAGTAATCAGCGTCAATAAGATGTACAAAAAAGGAGCCAAGGGAATCAAGTTCTACCTCTGACTCATCGTTGTTTAGTGTAAATAGCTCCGTTATGTCTGTTTTCTTCTTAGCAGGCCTCTTGGGAGCCTTGTTCTTTGCTCTGACCTTTTTGGCCGGCTTATCCTGAAGCTTCTTGTTCCAGAAAGGATCATCAGCCTGAAGAAGACAAGTAATCATAAGAAGACAATTTTTGAGAGGAATAAGATGATAAAGAAGTTTGAAATACTTACAGTCGGAGCCGGGTTGAGAGTGCAAAAGGGGTTCAGTCCCGTCTTGCTACAAGTTGCCAAGCTCTCATTAAGCAGCATTTTGGTCATCCTGTTGATCTCATCATCGTTCAGCTGCTCTTAGCAGTAACGCTGTGGGTCTTTGACACCGCAGGTATATTCACACATTAAACCAGGCCAATGGCTCAATGGTAAAATTCTCCAAGCGACCCAGCATCAGACTAAGTCAACTCTGGTTAGCCCGTTGGCCATCAAGGCCCTTGTCTTTGAAAAGATGGGCATATACTTAGCCCGTTCTTCGGTGCTGATCCGGTCTGGGAGGGGATGTCTTGAGCTAAGCTGGTTCTCACAGAAACCTGGCAGAGGATTCTCATCAGCCGGAGATGTATCTTGGCAGTAAAACCAAGTTTGGTTCCAGTCCTTCGGATGGCTGGGAAGTGCGGCGGCAGGAAAGACAGCTTCTTTTCATCTCTGAATGGAAATTCAGCCAAGTTCTAAGCTGGGGCCGTCTGTGAACTCAGTTTGGCGGTTCAAATAATAAAATTCTCTGAACAAATCCACAGTGGGTTCTTGTTGAAGATATACTTCACAAAAGACTTGGAAATTGCAGATGTTGGAGACTGAATTGGGTCCAATGTCTTGCGGATGAAGTTGAAAGAAATGTAGCAGGTCACGGAATTTTTTTGAGTCGGGTGGGGAAAAGCCCCGGAGCATGTGATCAGCAAATACTATGACCTCGCCTTCCTTTGGGGCGGGTATGGCCTCTTGACCCGGAGCTCTCCAGTGGATCACATTTTTGGCTGCTAAGACGCCTTCTTTAACATATTCATTGAGAGTTTCTTCCGTGACAGTGGAAACGATCCAGTTGCAAGAAGTGACGGTCTTGGTCATTTTTGTTGATGAAAGAACCTAGAGAGGGAAATATTGCCGGGTCAAGATTATGATGTTAAGCCATCCGATGATCAGAAAGCAAGTGTATTGTACAAGATCAATTCGTATGCAAAGAATAAGTGCTATGAAGATTGGCATGATTAAACCGGTAAGACACCGTTAGGTGATGCAGACACTGGATATATACTGGCGGTTTAAAGGTTCAGAAATAAGCGGGCAGGCGTTTGGCGGATTACAAAAATTCAGTTAAGCCGCCCCCCATGGCAGTGATGGGACGGTTATCTACAGATCTAAAGGGGAGTAAACTTTTGCTAAGTGCTGGATAAACAGGTTTTACAAGTTTCGCTTATGATTTTGGATCTATGGCCGTCCGGAAAATGAGAATAATTCGTAAACCTAGAATCATGGCGGAGGAAAGATTTGCAAACTAAGATTGAATCTTGGGCAGAAGGGGTATTTCTACAGTCGGAAGATGGCGTTAAACTAGTTCCGCGCGACATCAGTGCTATTTCCAGATCAAGCTGAGCATTCTAGAAGGAAGCATCGACGAACAGCGAATAACACCGATGAATGGCCGAAACCCTAATGCAGATTTGGTGTGAGGGGAGATGAGCGCTTACTGATGTTGAGGAACAGTGGAGGAGCACCACATTTTTCTGGTCCGTTCAGGTCGATGCAGCGGCCGGAGCTGACGTCGCTGGGAAGACGGCGGCAGCGGAGCTCAGTTGCGGTGTCGTCAGGAGGAAGGAGACGAAGAAGAAGAGGCAGGGGTAAAAAGTAAAAAGGGGGACCCCTGTCTCTATTTATAAGGAGATGACGAGATGGCATGCGCGGGAATTGAGGAGGCAAAAATGATTATGCTGGCAAAGCGGGCGCCTTGATTTTCGGAAGGTCCATTAAGATAAAGATTCATTGAGGTATCCTGAGTTTTGTGCAGAATTAATGTGCATGATGTCATCGCGGGTTACCATGGTTCTGCTATGTGACGTCATGGCGGGTTATAGCAGGATGGAAAGAAATTGATAATGGAAAATTCTGCTAAGTCAAGTAGCGGAGATTGATGTGAACAAGTTCAAATCAACCTGGGGCCTAATGTTGAGGATATAACTCCGAGGCATGACCCACCCAGGAGGGGCCGGGTCACACCGTTGGCGGCTTAAGGCGAGAAGGCCCAAGACCCGGAGGTGGCTTAAGGCCCAAAGGTGTGAACCGCCATGTAATGACTTGTTCTATAAGGAAGGTTAAGTTAGAAACCGAGCCAATCATGTTTGTGTGAGCCGGCCGGTACTCTGTAAGCCGCCGGGCATTGACCTGTATATAAAGGGGTGACCTGGCGGCGGGTGAACTCAAGAATCAACAAGTCGGGAACTAGGTCAAGCATATTTGCTCCCTTGTAATCGAAACCCAAGCAATACAACTAAAAGCAGGATGTAGGCTTTTACCTCATTGAGAGGGGCCAAACCTGGGTAAATTCCTTGTGTCCTTTGTCCCGTCCAACCCCTTGAAGCTAACCTAGTTGCGATGGCTCCACACCTAAGTCCTTTTGCTAGGACATCTACCGTGACAAATCCACAACAACATGGTTCCATTTCCTGCTGTTCATTGGTTGGCAGCTAGTTTCACGCAGCTCTGTCGAAGTGAACAAGACATGTTAGCCAAGAAAGGATTCTGTGGAGGACATGGATCATCCGATCATTTTATGTAGTTCCACTAAAATCGAGCTGAGCATCCCTGTTTGCAAAGATATTGAACAAGTGTGATTACATTAATACTTGCACCAGTAGTAGTTAATGAAACATACACACACAAGTAGAAGCAAGTCACCTTTGCAATCTCTCATAAAACTAACCACTTGTTGGAGAAGATTAGGCTCGGAGTTGGATGGGGAGGATTGCAAAACCAATCTACCTTTGTGCAGTCGCACTGAAATGTAGAGAAGTTGCCCGTGTGACATTTTAGTAGAACTGCACAAGACACTCTTAAGAAAAAAATGATTTGTGCAGTTCACCAAAAGGTCGCAATAGCAACGAGGTGAAATGGATAGCCCTGTTTGCAAAAAAGATGTAGAAAGGAAACAATTACTTCCCAATAACAGTTGAAGACACATATGCTGACAAAAAAGAAGCATATTTCATCATGTCGTATCATAAGGGAAAGATAGCAGTATGGTGGTTTATCAAAAACGGTGTGAGGACGAGATTGCAAGATGGAAAGTACGCCGACCGACATACATTTTAAGCAAAGAACTAAAGAAGACCCACATGCGGGAACGTGGGAAGATGGGAAGTGGATCAAGGCCAGAGGAACCTGTACCTGAGAGTCATCGGGATGTAACTAGGAGGGCAGCAGCGGGCGGGATCTGCCCATACTGCGATAGCGAGCAAGTGGCCGTGCTACAGATCGGGCCGAACCTTGGTTAGAGAGAACGGCGGGTACCGCAGATCGGGCCGTGCTGCCTCGACGCCGTCGAGCGGAGATACAATGCACATCCTCCCTTTCCGTCGGCGGATGAGATGCGGCCGGATCAGTGACCAACGGCGAGAGAGAGAGAGAGGCCGCCGCCGCCTTGTGTGAGATACTATGAAGAGAGACAAACCCCGGCAGGCAGGCTCCATTGTATTAGTGGAGCGGATTTTTTTTGTCGATAACTATCGTTTTTTATTCTGTACGTACACGAGTGGAGTCGACCCCGACAGGCAGGAATATAACTTTATTTAACACTAATGCGTCAAGTCGAACTTTGTTCCGTGCACGAGTGGTACATGACCCTCCTTCAAGTAAACAACCGCTACATGCGTCAAATTATCACGTGGGCTGCCTTTTCGTATAGAAATGAGCTTGTCGTGGGATATCATGGCCACCTATGGGGCCATCGGCCCCTTTTGGTTCAGCAGGGGGGCTGAGCGCGTTACACAAAGAGCGGAGGACCGTAGCACAGCACGACAGAGATCACACGGGCAATTTTACCCAGGATCGGGCTGCCGCGAGGCGTAAAACCTACTCCTGCTTTGGTGGATTGATGGATGATTGTGGTGGAAACACAGCGCTCTTGCCCGGCAGGGTTGCCTCGGGGCGAGAGCAGCTGCGCGCGTATGAGTGAACAAGGTTCCGAACCCTTTATCTGGTTGCCATGGCCCTCCTTTTATAGATCAAGGGGTTACCACAGTGGCAAATGAGTCATTGTGTACTGATTAGATAGCAAGCAGTGCTATCATACCTAACTCTGCAGGCAGAGCAGAGCGCATTAAATGCGCCGCTCAATGTCACATCGTAGCCTCTCCGGCAAGCCTTGCCGGGCTGCTCGGCCACCTTTTCACCTGTCTGCTTGACATGTCTCTGGACGGGTGTCATTTGGAGGTGGTTCCCTCTAGAAGTGGCTGCCATGTGTCGAATGACTGCCACTTAGTCACTTGGGGGCTTGACACCACACCGACCAATGACTTGTGTCGCTGTGAGGTGGAGCGGTGAAGCCTTGGCGGGGTAGTTTGCTTTCGTAGTGCCCGGGAGGCCTACCGGGACGGTCTTGAGGCTTGTCTTTGGGGCCACCTAGTCCTCGCCAGGCTTGCCTGCCCGGCAAGGGAGGTTTTCCCTTAGCAGTGTCTTGGTCTTCTTGCCCTGCCCTTTGATTCCTCAAAGAGCCATCTCTCCTTGCTTGATCTGATCTTGGATGTTGCAACTTTGCTCTTTTGGGCCTGTGCATGGTCTGGGCAATAGACCCAGGGTTTGTTGCACCGACAGGAGCCCCGAGCCTGGCCCGAACGCGGTGCCAGGCGTCGTCGGGGTAGGCCCTATCCAGTGCACAAGCAAGAGGGTAGCAGTCGCTTCGTCCATTGAGATCGTCTTTGCTTCTTCATTAACCTGAGCCCAGGTCAGTTTTCGGTTCTTCCGCCCATCGCGTAATGCCAATTGTGGTGGGGCCATTCTTGTACTGGCCCATGAATGACTTTAACGCACGGGCGAGTAACTGCCAATTCACTCTTCCCACCATGCCCTTATCCCCGGCCACGTATGCTGCATGCATTGAGTGGGGTAGGTAATGGAGGCGCGTGGTGCGGGACAGTGCCAAAGCGGGGGCCCGGTCTTCTCAGGTTGGCGAAGAGGGATGGTGGTCTCCCATCGATGGATTAGCCCCCAGCCCGCCTATAAAAGGGGGCAGGGGAAAGCAGAAATGCTCATCCACGCTCCTCTTCTCGCCTTTTCCTTCCCTTTTTTGGTAATGTTGAGAGAGAGAGACCGGGGCCAAGCCCCGGGCTCGAGCTTGAGGTCAATGACGTTGGAAGCTTCTGAAGGAGCCTGGGGAGTGAGCCTGGTCCGGGGCAAAAAGGGGTGCGGCGGACACGCCATCCGCGGCGTAGGAGGTGCCAAGCCCTTCCCCTGTGGAGGCGTGTTTGCCCCCTCCACCTTGGCGCTAAAGCTCTTAGTGGTTCTGGCATCTGTCAGGGGTGCAGCGCTCGGGTCCCTTGGTAATCCCAGTACTGTCCCCTTTGGTGATGTCGGGGCAAATGTTGAAGACGGTGGCATCTTCCTGCCCGCCTAGGTGGGGAGCGATGCCCTTCGCGCGTCTCGGACGCCGCCGCCGCCCGCAGCATCTCCGGGGGAGGCAACGGCTCAAGGAGCCGGCATCCCCCTTGAGCGGTGGTGATGGAGAAAGATCGAGGGAAGACGGAGAAGGCGGGTGGCAGGGCATCAGGTCGGAGTACGATGGCACCGACGCTTTCGTCTCGTATTGCCGACCTGCTGCCTCGTCTTTCCGCTCTTCCCCTCCCTCCCCGGCACCATCATCACCGGCATCTTGGTTGCCGGGGAGATGGCCGCTCTCTTGGTGCCTTCGCCTCCTCCAGCATTCTTCCAGCTGAGCCCCGGCGGTTCTCCCCGCTAGTGCTTTTTGCTGGAGCTTCTGGTTGGTCCTGGAGGTGGTGACCAAGGCACCGCCGAGCTGACCCTTCCACCCCTCTCCTTCGCAGCCTCGCCACTCTCGATCTTGTCAGGCTGCGCCCGGAAGGTCCTGACGGGGTCGAGTGGGGCGTCTTGCTCAGGCGCTCCTTTTGCCCTCTTTCTCTTCCACTGCAGTGCCTAGGAGGAGAGGGACAAGAAAGGGATTACGGGGCACTTATCTTTTTTCAATCTAAAACATGTAGGCATTTGCCAAACTTTAGTCTAAATAATGTAATCTTCTTTATCCTTGTTAGCTTTCTGTAAGATCTGTACTTGTTCATCTGCATATTAATGAAAAATACAAGCTTTGTTGGGCACTTGTGCATGCGTCATACTCATGCAGAGGTGAAATGCCTCTATACGTTCAAGTAAACAAGTTAGCTCCGGCAAGCTATCGTGCAGGTGCCCTCGAATTGTTGCCGTGGAGCTAAGCCTGCCGGGCACAAATCGTAAAGAGGGACCAGCCCCCTGCCAAGCCTTCTCTATCAAAGGCCACTGCGACCATCCTGACTGAAGCAACGTTCGAGTCAAAGGATGGGAGCGCCTAAGTTTCGATGGTGGTGAGGTTTTCATATGCACAAGTTTCTTACAGAATGCGTAAGGATAAGAAGAGAACTTATCTGTTTGGCTTGTCAGGGATCATCATGTAGGCTTGTCTTCATTTCTTCTCACTTGGGACCAAGTCCACGGCAAGAACCTTGCAACTTAATGCAGATGAAAACAATGCCTCATGTGACCTTATCTACATGCTCATGATATGCTTATGCATGCATGCAAGTTTTTGGGCCCCCCCCAGTGCTTCATTTATTTCTGTTGCTCAGGGTCTGTGTCTGGCTTTGTACAAGGGGTTACATGTAATAGGGGCAAGGCCTGTACAAAAGGGTGGCTGCCGAGCAGGGCCCGACAGCCGCGCCTTAAGGGTAGAACTTACGGGGATGCTCAATATTCCATGAGTTTTGCAACTGAATGCCATCTCTGGTCTCCAGACGGACTGTGCCAGGTCTGGTGACTCATACTACCCGGTAAGGGCCTTCCCACTTTGGCGTCAAATTGTTTGTACCCTTGGCGGACTGAACATGCCTAAGGACAAGGTCGTCTTCCTCAAAACCCCGGGCACGAACCCTGTGGCTGTGATAGTGACGCAGGGCTTGCTGGTAGCTTGTAGCACGCGTAGCGGCCCGGAGATGGTTCTCCTCAAGTAGCACAGCGTCGTCACGCCGGTGCCATTCCTGTGCTACTTCATCGTAGGCAAGCACTCAAGGAGACCCGAATATGAGTTCCGTGGGGATAACTGCTTCTGCCCCATAGACTAGGGAGAAGGGACGCTGCCCGGTAGCTCGATTTGGTGTCATTCTGAGGGACCAAAGAACCACTGGTAGGTCGTCGATCCTTTGCCTGCCACACTTCTACAGTCTATCAAAAGTTCTTGTCTTGAGGCCCTACAACACTTCAGCGTTCGCCCTCTCATCTTGTCCGTTGCTTCTGGGATGGGCGACAGAGGCGATTGAGATCTTGCTTCCGAGGGCATGAACATATTGCATGAAGGCGCGGCTCATGAATTGGGTTCCATTGTCAGTGATGATCCGGGCAGGGACTCCGAAGCGGCACACCAATCCTTTCAAGAACTTGATAGCTGACTGAGCGGTCACCTTTCTCATGGGCTCCACCTCTGGCCACTTTGTAAACTTGTCGATAGCGACGAACAAGAACTCAAAGCCCCGGTAGCACGGGGGAAGGGGCCCAAGATATCGAGCCCCTAGACCGAGAAGGGCCACGATAAAGGGATCGTCTGAAGAGCTTGGGCAGACTGATGAATGTTCTTGGAGTGGAACTGGCAGACTTCACATTTGGTGACGAGCTCAACTGCATCTTGGAGGGCCGTGGGCCAATAGAAACCTTGCCGGAAGGCTTTTCCAACCAGGGCCCTTGATCCAATGTGTGAGCCGCACATACCTTTGTGTATCTCTGCCAATAGTTCCTTTCCTTCCTCCCGGCAAATGCACTTCAATTTCACACCATTGGGCCTCCTTCTTTATAGTGTGTCGTCGACAAACTGATACATACTAGCTCTTTGAGCTACTCTTTCAGCTTCTTCTTGCTCTTCGGGGATTTCTCCAGTTTGGAGGAAATGGACTATGTGTCGTGCCCAAGTTGGGGCCAGAGGCTCGGCAACAAGGACCAACAGCACCTCCTCATTCACAGGAGCACACTTCTCGACCGCAGGGACCGGTGGTCTGGCGGGATGGTGCAGCTCGCTGATCGAACGAGAGTTGTTCCCGCCAAGCTCTCTGCTGGGGGACTCGGGAGGCCCTGTCGGGTGAGGCTTTCCGGAGTCCACTTTCCTCCTCTTTCTGGCCATTGTTGCTGGGGATACGGAGGGTTGAGTCAGATGGAGAACAAAAGTCCCTGGTTCCACAGGGAGCTTTTGCACAACGCACTTCGACAGATGATCGGCGATGTTGTTTTCCGCATGGGGTACGTGCTCTGTTTGCAATCCGTCAAAACACTCCTCCAACTTTCTCTCTTACGCAACATATGCCTCCATCAATGGACTTTGGTAATCCTTGTTGACTTGTCTCACCACAAGCTGTGAATCTGTGCGGATGATCAGCTTCTTGATTCCCAGTTCTGTTGCAATTCTGAGGCCGGCAAGGAGCCCTTCATACTCTGTAGTATTGTTGGTAGCCTCCTCCCGGGGAAAGTGCATCTAGACGACGTACTTAAGGTGCTCTTCAGTGGAAGCAACAAGAAGCACGCCAGCCCCTGCACCTTGTAGGGAGAAGGCACCATCGAAATACATGATCCAATCTTGGGGCGCTTCCTTGCAGGGCATAACTGTCTCCAATACTTCTTTATCAGGAGTTGGTGTCCACTCTGCGATGAATTCTGCTAGTGCTCTGCTCTGAATGGTTGATGTGCTTTCAAACTTGAAACCAAAGCTGGACAACTCCAAAGCCCATTCCACAATCCTGCCAGTGGCCTCAGGGTTTCGGAGTATGCGTTGCAAGGGGAAACGGGTGACAACTGTGATCTCATGGGCTTGGAAGTAGTGGCATAGTTTTCTTGAGGCCATGATGAGGCCAAAAATCAAATTTTGCACGCCAGAGTACCTCGACCTAGCCCCCTGCAATAGGGAGCTGACGAAGTACACTGGGCATTGCACCACTTTCTTCTTTGCCGTGACCAGAGAACTGCCTCCGCTGCTCTGCCTTTCTTTGCTCAGGACTGTCTCTGGCCTTGTCGGGATAGGTCCACTTTCTTCTCCAGAGGTAACAGTGATTGTTGTTGCCACGTCATCCACTTCCCGGTACGTCACCAGTGCTGCGCTAACCACTTGATTGGTTGCCGCCAAGTATAGCAGCAACAGCTCTTGTGGTTTGGGAGCGACCAAGGTGGGCCCAGAGGAAAGATAGGTCTTCAAATATTGCAGTGCAGCATCTGCCTCCGGGGTCCACTCCACGGGCCTTGCTTTCTTCAAGATTTTGAAAAACGGCAGGGCGCGCTCGGCAGACTTGGAAATGAACCTGCTCAGTGCAGCCACGCTTCCTGTCGAATGCCTCACGTCCTTGACTGTCTTGGGTGCTTGAATTTGCTCGATAGCCTTGATCTTGTCGGGGTTGGCCTCTATCCCCCGATGAGACACAAAGAAACCAAGTAGCTTACCGGAGGGGACGCCAAACACACACTTCTCCGAGTTCAGCTTCAAGTTGATTTTACACAGATTGGCAAAGGTTTCTTCCAAATACTGGATGAGGGTTGATCTGTCCTTGGTCTTGACCACAATATCATCCATGTAAGCCTCAATGTTTCTATGTAGCTAGGACTCAAAGCCAATTTGCACTGCTCTTGCAAAGGTGGATCCAGCGCTCTTCAGCCCGAAGGACATCCATACAAAGCAGTACATGCCACACGGGGTTATGAACGCGGTTTTCTCCTCGTCTTCCTTGGACATGATGATCTGGTGGTATCCGGAGTAGGCATCTAGAAAGGAAAGCAGGTCGCACCCGGAAGTGGAATCCACAATTTGGTCGATGCGCGGCAAGGGGAACGGGTCCTTCGGGCATGCCTTGTTCAGATCCGTAAAATCTATGCAAAGCCTCCATTTCCCATTCGCCTTGCACACCACCACTGGATTTGCCAACCACGTGGGGTGCAACACTCCCCTGACCAAACCAGCTGCTTCAAGTTTCTTGATCTCATCGGCAATAAACTACTGCCGCTCCAAAGCTTTCTTCCGAACCTTCTGCTTGACGGGCCGGGCATGTGGGCAGACAGCAAGGTGGTGCTCGATTACCTCCCTGGGAACACCGGGGATGTCAGATGGTTGACAGGCAAACCCATCAACATTCGCCCGCAGGAAGGCAATGAGCGCACTTTCCTATTTGTCATCGAGGGTGGCACTGATAGTGAAGGTACCATCAGTGCCAGCCAGCCCTGCCAGGACCTTATTCACAGCAGGCGCAACAGCTTTGGATCTCTTGCTATTGGAACTCTCCGGCAAGTCATCGACAGGCGCAGTGCACTCCGGAGAGGCACGCTTCCTGGATTCCTTGCTGGCATCCTTGCTAGCTCTCTTCATTTACTTACTCTCCTTGGCGGGAACACTGGCCTCCGTGGCCTCTGCCACAACTGCTTCTCGATACATCTTATCCACGCATATGACTGCATCTTTCTGATCTGACGGAATGGAAATGACTCCTATCGGCCCTGGCATCTTCAAGGTGTTGTAGGCATAGTGGGATGCCGCCATGAACTTGGCCAGAGCTGGGCGACCAAGGATTCCATTGTACGGCAAGGGGAGGTCAACCACGTCAAACACGATCTTCTCAGTCTGGTAGTTTAACTCCCCCCGAACGTCACTGGCAGTGTGATCTTTCCTTTAGGACGACTCCTACCGGGGTTGATTCCTTGGAATGTACCAGTAACATTGAGCTCCTCATCTACTATCTGAAGTTTGCTGAGCACCTTTGGAGATATCAGATTCAACCCAGCCCCGCCGTCAACCAACATCTTTGTGACTTTGAGGTTGCGTATTGTTGGGGAGACCAACAACGGCAAGCACCCTACCGCAGTGGTGCGATCAGGGTGATCCTCTTCATCAAAGATGATGGGCGTGCAGGACCATTTGAGCGGCTTCCAAGAATCTGCCACTGGCTCCATGGCGTTGACTTCACGTGCCCACTGTTTAAGTTGGCGGTGAGAGGAGTGCAGAGATGCACCCCCGTCAACACACAAGGCGTCAGTGGCTTTCTGGAACTCCTGCTCGCTGGTCTCCTCTTCATCTCCCTCATCAGCCTCATCACTGCAATCCTTCTTCTCACGGCCTCTGGCGGGTTTCCCTTGATTCTGAGGAGCCTTGCCGGGGCGGCTTACTCCACCACCACGGCCCTTCCCGCTAGTACCATCCTGATTTTTCTCCTTATCACGCTTCTCGTACTCAGCCCTCTGCTTCCTGACGAGCTGCTCAACCTGATGGCACTCTTGAAGGTCGTGGCCCTTGGTCCTATGGATCTTGCAATACGACCCCTCACCCTTCCCGGCCTTCTCGGCAGCCGCAGCCGCCCGGCAGTCAGTGCACGTAGAAACCTCCTTGCCGGGTGCTTCGGCCTTGGCCTTCTTGCCGGTACTAGGTGTACTTGACCCTTCGACTGCCATCACAACTACTTCCCAAGTTAAAATGGAGTTCTCCGGCAGGTGCATCAGCCAAGACCTCACGTTTGGCTTGAGTGCCAAAGGGAAGTAGTTGGCGAACACCTTCTCGTGTCTTCCCCCGACAGCCTGAACAGCGATGGTGTAGATGCTCAGGAACTCTACCGGGTTCAATCTTTCATCGTACTTCTCTAGTATCTCCGGCTTGAATGTGCGGGAAGATGGCCAACGGACTTGCCGCAGCTCGCGAGTGAAGGCAGGGCACCCAACCTCGAAAGGTAGGCACCCACCCTCACCGAGCATAGGCTCGTCGATGTCGGGGCCGTTGCGCCGATCAGACTGGCAGTTGTTGTCGCGGCGTTGCTCGATGGTGATGCGCACGCCTTCCCCTCACCTGCCTTCTTGGGCTTGCCACTGGTCCCGATGCGCTCGAGGGATGGACGAAGCCATCGAGACATCGTCGGGTTATTGATCGCGTGGCTCTAGTCATGGCCCTTGCGCAGGCTGCCGCGGAGGGGATTGCACTTTGGGGGTGCCCCCCTCGGCATGGCCAGCTGTGCGGGCCGTTGTTGTCGCATTGGGAGGCCGTGGCGGGCCAGCTCACTGTGATCCTCCCACTTCGGCAAATCCAATCAGGCTTTGAATGGTGGCTCTCCACTCATCCATCTGATCGGCTGCCGATGGAAATCTCAGTAGCAGCTGGGCCCGCGCCATAGCCTCCGAAGCAGTGCTTGGCATGGATGATGATGTAGACCGTAGCGTCGCCTGGCTCCTTACGGTGCCAGTAGTAGCTGCGCCATGCTCTCGCCATCGTGAGCCCGCAGGCACTGTGATGTGGTAACGAGGCGGAGGCGCTTGAGGGCCAGCGGCTCCGTTTGGCGCATCGACTGGGCCAGCTCGCTCCGGGAGTGGCGCACGCCCGCGGCCACGCCCGTAGTAGGAGCGACTGGTGGGTTGCGATTCGCCCCAGAGCGAGAACAGCCGCTGCGGTTGTGCCTTTCGGCCGGGCGGAGAGGTGCGGACAGAATGATTTCTCCACCCGTACCTTGCGGAGCATGGCCGTCGGGATGCAATTGGCGTTGTACTTCCCCGGTGCCTTCTGCTCTTACTTCCGCCGTAGGGGAGGTGGTGGCGACGCCGCCTGCGCCAGCCACGTCCCCCGCAACGTCCGTGTCCCCATGCGTCCTTGTGGCCTCCGCGGCGTCGGCGGCCGCACGCAGCGGGGTCTTCGAGGTGGACGGGTGGGCTGCAGCACTGGGCTTCTTCTTGGGTGCCATGAACGATGGAGCCATCGATGAAGATGACGCGCTGCGTACGCTTCTCGGGTTCGCGCAAGCGCTGGCCCCTACCCGGCGCACCAAAGATGTCGTGGGATATCACGGCCACCTATGGGGCCCTTTTGGTTCGGCAGGGGGGCTGAGCGCGTTGCACAAAGAGCGGTGGACCGTAGCGCAGCACGGCAGAGATCACACGGGCAATTTTACCCAGGTTCGGGCCACCTTGAGGCATAAAACCCTACTCCTGCTTTGGTGGATTGATGGTGGATTGTGCTGGAAACGCAGCGCTCTTGCCCGACAGGGTTGCCTCGGTGCGAGAGCAGCTACGCGCGTATGAGTGAACAAGGTTCCGAACCCTTTCTCTGGTTGCCATGGCCCTCCTTTTATAGATCAAGGGGTTACCACAGTGGCAAATCAGTCATTGTGTACTGATTAGATAGCAAACAGTGCTATCATACCTAACTCTGCAGGTAGAGCAGAGCGCATTAAATGCGCTGCTCAATGTCACGTCGCAGCCTCCCCGGCAAGCCTTGCCGGGCTGCTCGGCCACCTTTTCGCCTGTCTACTTGACACGTCTCTGGACGGGTGTCATTTGGAGGTGGTTCTCTCTAGAAGTGGCTGCCATGTGTCGAATGATTGCCACTTAGTCACTTGGGGGTTTGACACCGCACCGATAGATGACTTGTGTCACTGTGAGGTGGAGCGGTGAAGCCTTGGCGGGGTAGTTTGCTTTCGTAGTGCCTGGCAGGCCTGCTGGGACGGTCTTGAGGCTTGTCTTCGGGGACACCTCGTCCTCGCCAGGCTCGCCTGCCCGGCAAGGGAGGTTTTCCCTTAGAAGTGTCTTGGTCTTCTTGCCCTGCCCTTTGATTCCTCAAAGAGCCATCTCTCCTTGCTTGATCTGATCTTGGATGTTGCAAATTTGCTCTTTTGGGCCTATGCACGTTCTGGGTAATAGACCCAGGGTTTGTTGCACCGACAGAGCTCCACCTTGTACCCGCGCGGGTGTGGCTGAGAACGAGATGTGAGTACGTGCGTCGTGTGTGCACCTCATCTCTACGTGCAGGTACCCCACGTACGTGGGTGTGTGTGTGAGAGAGATGGCATGTGCGAAGCAGATGCAATGTGTCGATGATATCTCAAACAAAAAATGTAACATATGCAATGTGTGTGAAACAGAGGCCTGGATATATCATGTACTGAGAGGGAAATCCATGAGGAGTGGAGGGATCAACATCGTGAGATATCGATAGAATCGAAGAGAGGGATGAAGTGTGTGGGTGCGCGATCGATAAAGAGTGCCATCAAATTTGTGTGTGCCCACATCAAAGATATAGGGCGGCTGGCCTACTGGAACGTGAGAGGGGAGAGGTGCAATTTGTCTCTGTCGCATGGATACCTACCTACAGCGTTCGACTATAGGTGTGTGTGTGTGGGGGGGGGGGCAGAGATCTAACTATATAGAGAGGTAAATCGACTGGTATATGTGTGGAGAAGGAGAGAGACCTAGCTATGTATCGAGGGGGATCGATCGGCATCCGTGCATATGTGTAGGAGAGGAATAAGGTTGGGAGAGAGACAGAGCTAGAGTGTCGGAGGGTTGGTGGTGGAGTTGCTTCTCACAAATGGTGGGAGAGGCCTGCTAGACAAACGGAGGGTACGACTGCACTATCAATAAGAGAGGGGATGCCTGCCTGTCTGTGCACATGCATGTGAGAGACGGGTCAGGAGACATGCACAGATGATGAGGGGGATGATATGGCTGTGGTAAGCAGACGTAACTACATAGGAAGATCAATCGTTGCGTGTCAGAGAAAGGGAGAGACAGAACTAGTGAGGTACGTCGATCGTACGTTGGGAAAAAGAGTTATAGTCGACCTAGCTACGTGTAGGGAGATCGATCGGTATACATGCATGCATGCAGTGGCGGAGCCAGTGAAGGATCTCAGGGGGGCCAAATAGATAATATGCAACATTAGGGGGGCCAAATAAGTGCACTCTACTAAATTTGAGCTTTAACAAGAAAATTTTCTTCACTAATTAGCAATGGCTGCCGGGGGGGGGGGGGGCAGCGGCACCCCCAGTAATACATGTAGCTCTACCCCTGCATGCATGTGATAGAAGCAAATAAGGCCCAGAGAGACGGATAGAGAGAGAGGGATACGGCTAGGTGGTAGTGCGAGAGGCCTACTATATCGAGGGGAAGGAATTTATGAGTATGAGATTGATGAAAAGAGGGGCGGGATTGTGCACGTGGGTCGAACTTTATTAGACAAAGGGGGGCATGGATGGTGAGAAGAGAAGAGGGAAAGCGTGTGCTTGTGGTAGGTACACCTGGCTAGAGATGTATATCGATTGGTGTGTGTAGGAAAGAAGGAGCTGGGGGGCCTACACACACCATGGGTGAAGGACCTAAAGAGAAATAATGAATGTGCGAGATGGAGCTAGAGAATGCTGAGGGAGGGTGAGAGGGAAGCGGGCTTGTGCATGCACGAGAGAAAGTTAGCGCTAGCTACAACGATAAGAGGGTTTAGTGGGTGTAAAAGACGAATAGGGATCATAATTAATTATAAAAGTGGATTCGGATATTTGAATAAGAGATCATAGTGTTTTAAACCGACGCATGCATGAATATATATAATGGTGATACGCATGGTGTGGATATGAACATGTTATACTACATATAATATATAGAACATTTATTTGAATTTGTGATAATGTGTAGCTTTTGCAGCTCGGGGCTAAATACTACTTGTCATAATGTCGGGGGTGGGGCACTATACTTTGTGAGATAAACACAGTGTACGTATGAAACATGGTTTAGATTATGAAGATCTAGCTAGTACATCAAATGTACTATTATTTGGAATCAACATCAAGTGTATTCAAAATTTTGAATCCGAGTTCATATATATAATATAGTACACATAGTTTATATCTAACTCTATAGTAATCATGTGGTGTGTTGTTAAGATAATATACAAATGATGGTTTAACTTGGCAACAATCATGATTGTAGATTCTTATTCAAATAGAGAAATGAATCCAAATTTAGTTCAAATTGCAACGGTAGTATAGACATTTGGAATGCACTAAAATGTTCGTATGAGTAGGTTACATGCATTATACAGCCAGCAAAAAAATTAATTGGACATAACATGGATTCATAGCTTTGAATAGCATTTGTATAGTAAAATGGGACAAGGCTCTCTTTGTGTGGTGCGAATAGTTTTTTTTTCGTTGAGGGAAGTGTGAATTGTTTTGGTATGCACATTATTACACGTTAGGCTTGTCCCTAACTTTCAACCCACGCCTTGTTATCCCAAAAATTCAGATACCGTGCTCCCAAAACTCGCGCCTTCACAACCCGCGCCTTGCGATCCCGAACTTACAACGCGCGCGAAAACTCCCTCCAGCTGCCAAATCCCGACACGCAAAATCCCCCTTCTAACCCTGAGCCGAAAGGGCCGTAGTTCAAATCGTTGATGGTAGTTTTGTAACACACCCTACATTTTGGACAAGCGCGTCCCTAAGTCATGGTTCCCCCCTCCCATCACATCCTTTTCGCCATTCAAAATCCCAGGCCGCGATAACCTCTTTGCTCCAGCCCTGAAACCCCACCCCCCTCCGCCCGCCACCCCACCGCTGCACAGCCGGAGCCTTTTCCCCGACGACATCGTCCACCGCAATAGCTCGACGTCCCTCATCCACCGCCCCGGATGAGGATCCGTCGTCGATCTCGTTGTCTCGCCGGTTCAGCCGCCCCGTCCTCCACCTCCAAGGAGCTGCTCCAACGATCGCCTCGTCTATCGCGGCTGATCCATCCCCACAGCGCCGCCTTAACTTGCTCCACCGGAACCGCAACATCCTCACCGAGTCCTCGGACGAAGCCGAGGCCTACTCGGCGCCAGCAAAGAGGTTGTACACTCATCGCATCGCACCTTCTCCTTAACACGACCTCCCGGCGCCGACGGTGCTCGATACCGCACCCCCATGGCGAGGCTACCTTGAAGCCGGCGCCGCCGGAGACATCTCCATGGCGGCTCTCCCCCAGTGTGAGGCTCCCTCGGCGGCGGCGTCCATACCAGCTGGATCTGCTGCTGCTGCTCCGGCTCTCGCTCGCTCACGATGCTGCTGCTGCTCCAGCTCTCGCTCGCTCGCGCTGCTGCTGCTGATGTTGCTCCATCTCTCGCTCGCGCTGCTATTGCTGCTGCTGCTCCGTCTCTCATTCACTCATGTTGCTACTCTGATCTTCCCCTCGCTCGTGCTGCTGCTCTGCTGTTGCTCTCACTCGCGCTGCTGATGCTGGTCCACGGGCTGCTGCAGCTACACGAGTTGCTGCTCTGGCTCTAGTTCGCGCTGCTCCTCGAGGCGCTGCTGCTTCGGCTGCTATCTGCTACTGTGTTCCCTGTCGATCGCCTGCTGATTTAGATCACTGTTTCTCTACTACTAGTGCTCGAGCGGCCTAAACTACATGTGAAGTGCCTCTCTGCTACTAGTGCGTTTAGTTTCGACAGTAACATTTTGATTCCGCAGTAAATTTCAGTTTTGACAGTTAAGTTCAGAGTCAACAGTTTTTACCTCATCCGTTGTAGTCAGGTGTTTTTTGGTAATGTAAATTTTACATCTATCACTTTTTGGTAATGTATTTTACATCATCTAGTGGATATGCTATTAGAATCCCACTTGGGATTAACGATGTCTGTCTTGTACTGCTTCAGCCACGATGTCTTACGGCTCGTCGGAGCTGCTCCAACGATGGAACCATCCATCACAATAGAGCAGTACCCTGGACACCATCTATAGACGCCTCAGATCTTCCTCCACACCTCCGACAGCCACCTCTGCTGCAACTTCTTCAGCGACCAACCCAATGATCCTGAGGTCAACACAGCTACGCCAAAGAGGTTGTACACTTGTCGCATCACTTATCACTCTCCATTCATGTCGATCCATTAGGGCTATTTTGGTTCAACGGAAAAAGTGAAGGAAAAATATAGCAATAGGAAATTTTCCTATGGCACTCTACTATTCAATTATTCATGCATTTCGTTGAAAGGAATGGAGCAAAACATCCACCTAGACCTACTTTTCAAAATCCTATGCATGAAAACAAGACTAAGTGCATTAGTGGCAGAATAACATTCTAACTGTACACACTTTCATATGGTTTCACTTTAATTTGGCCATGTTTCTTTGCATTCCTCTGCTCTTCCAATTCCTGTGAACCAAACAACCAAGTTGACAGAATCCTGTGTTTACAAATGCTCTATTTCCCATGTGCATTCCTATCCTATTCCGGTGTTTTTCCTATCCCTGCGTTTTTAGAATCCTGCAAGCCAAAGGAGCCCTTACAAAATTACTTCAGTTACAGATAGGTGTCGAAGAAAACTTTGTGTGGTTTGTCTTGCTCCTGCCGCAATGTCGTCCACCTCACCTGAGCTGCTCCATCAATAGAAGCATACACCATACCAGACATCATGACTCATGACCGTCTTTCACCGCCTCAGATCTCCTTCCCTGCCGCCGGCACCCAGCGCAATTGCATCACCATCATCGACTCAACAGATGAACCTGAGGAGTACACGGGTCCACAAGAGAGGTCACACTCTTTTGTTTCTGCTTATGTTATGCATTGCTTAATATTACCTGCTACTTTGTCATCCTGTTCACCTCTTAGACTCCAAGTCAGGTCCAAATTAATGTTTAAACTTGAGTTTTAAAATGCTTGTGGGGCACATATCGAGGCAACAATGAATAGTATCTCTGTCTATTATCTGGTTCGGGTATGCCTATGTTGTTCATCTTTGGTGGGAAACAAACAGTAAAGCAATCATCATATGTCTTTTTATTAAATTAAAGCTATCATCAGCCTGCTATCATTATTTTTGGATCTATCCACTAGTTGTTACCATCACTCTAGATTTCTGCATGCTCTCCTTACATAATCTCACTATATTTTTTTTGTATGCATGTTAGATATTGTACACAGTCATATTGAACATGTAGAGAAAAAGAGAAGAGTTTTGTGCGGCAGTACAATGTCATGCAGACATCGCTCCATGGTTGGTGCAATGGCAAACCCTCCCCCCTCTAGATTGCAATCCAGAGGAAGATATCTGTTTTGAGGTGGATTTAGACGGAGCTGACCAATCCTATTTACCCCCCGAGGTGTTTTCTCTAACTTGGCATGATGATGTTGGTCATATCATGCATATGTTGCCTTGCAGTGCCTACTTTAGACATCATATATGTCATTTGCTTAGTTCAGACATGTTCTGTAATGCCACCTCTTTAGTTTCTCTGGCCCTGTTTGGATACTCTAACTTAGCTAGAGGTTAGAGTTAGTTTCTAGCTCATGACTAACCCTGAACTAACTCTAGCCAAAGAGGTGTTTGGATGACAGGGTTAGATTGACAATAAATGCACTAGGAGAACTAGCTCTAATTAACACCTCTTGGGTGAGATAGTTTTTTTTTGGGTGGGTTAGATGCAACTAGCTCAAACTAGTCCTCATGTTTGGATACTTTAGGGCTATTTGAGCCCAAACTAGCTCAAACTAACTCTAACTCATATATGTGAATTATGCAATCTCATCTCTTTTAGCCAGCCATAATATATGTGCAATATGCAATGCCATCCTATTTAACCAGGCATCATATATTTGAATGATATCTTGCCAATCCTTTTCTTCATTACATTTCCATTTGTCGACAATGTTTGTACATTCAACTACTCTTCCTGTGAATCAATCATTTGAGTGGGTGATGGAAAAATCTGGAGTGAAAACAAGGTCTTCAGAGCAGACAGTGCTACCTGTCGAAGCAGATCTCTTGCTGGGTCCTGATAGCTCCTTAGAGATGGATTCAGAGACAGATGACTAGTCCTATTCCCCCACCGAGGTGTATGCTCTAACTTGGCACGGTTATACTGCTCATATCATGCATATGGTGTCTTGCATTGCATAGTTTAGACATCATATACACAATATTCAACACCATGTTCTTAGTTCAGACATCATATATGCGAATGCCCTCTGCTTAGTATATAAATCACATATGTGAATTATCTCATGTGATCCTGATTACTTAGATAACATGTATGTGAATTATGTCATGCGAACCTGTTTACTACAGACATCATATAATTATCTCATGCCATCCTGTTTAGTTAGTCATCATATCTTTGAATTATGTCATGCTATGCTATCAAGTTTAGATAGACATATTATATGTGAAATTATGTCATGCTATCCTTTTTAGTTAAACAATATACATGTGAACTATTTCATGCCCTCTTTTTTCCACACTATCTATTGCATATGTCTCTCATACAAGGTCTGTACATTCAACTATGTTTCTTGTTTATCAGCCATTTGAATTGGAGCGGGTGATGGCAGTATCTAGCGGAGTAAAAACACGGTTTTCAAATAAAACAGTGCTACCTCTTGCTAGAGAGATAGCACCCCGGTTGTACATGCACGAGAACCAGCCCTACCACACATAACCCAGACTCTCGCAGATTGTACTGCTACTGCGATGGACAGAGAACCAGCTGCTACTTCTTGAGCTTGCGTTGATTTTTTCCTTGAAGAGGAAAGGGTGATGCAGCAAAGTAGAGATAAGTATTTCACTCAGTTAAGAACGAAGGTATCAATCCAGCAGGAGGCACAAGCAAGTCTCCAATCTATGCACCTGCACAAACTAACAAACACTTGCACTCAACGCGAAAAAGGGGTTGTCAATCCCTTCACGGTCTCGAACAAGAGTGAGATCTAATAGATATAGGTATAAAAGATTACTAAAACGTAAAACAAAGTAAAAACAAATAAATTGCAGCAAGGTATTTTTGGGTTTTTTGATTTATAGATCTGAAAATATATGATGGAAAATAGACCTGGGGGCCATATGTTTCACTAGAGGCTTCTCTCTTGAAAGAAAATAATACGGTGGGTGAACAAATTACTGTCGAGTAATTGATAGAAAAGTGCAAAGTTATGACGATATCCAAGGCAATGATTATGAATATAGGCATCATGTCCGTGTCAAGTAGACCGAAACGATTCTGCATCTACTACTATTACTCCACACATCGACCGACTCCTGCCTACATCTAGACTATTAAGTTCATAAGAACAGAGCAACGCCTTAAGTAAGATGACATGATGTAGAGGGATAAAATCAAGCAATATGATGAAAACCCCATCTTTTTACCCTTGATGGCAACAATAGAATATGTGCCTCGCTACCCTTACTGTCACTGGGTGAGGACACCGCAAGATTGAACCCAAAACTAGGCACCTCTCCCATTGCAAGAAAAACCAATCTAGTTGGCCAAACCAAATCGATAATTCGAAGAGAAATACAAAGATATTTAATATTCATAGATAATCTGATCATAAATCCACAATTCATCGGATCTCGACAAACACACCGCAAAAGATTATTACATCGGATAGATCTCCAAGAACATCGAAGAGAACATTGTATTGAAGATCAAAGAGAGAGAGAGAGAGAGAGAGAGTCTCACATCAACTAGGCAAATTAATGGGCTATGGATATGCCCATCAATTGATATCGATGCAAGTGAGTAGGGATTGCCATGCAACAGATGCACTAGAGCTATAAGTGTATGAAAGCTCAAAAAGAAACTAAGTGGGTGTGCATCCAACTCGCTTGCTCACGAAGACCTAGGGCAATTTGAGGAAGCCCATCATAGGAATATACAAGCCAAGTTCTATAATGAAAAATTCCCACTAGTATATGAAAGTGACAAAATAGGAGACTCTCTATCATGAAGATCATGGTGCTACTTTGAAGCACAATTGTCGAAAAAGGATAGTAACATTGTCCCTTCTCTTTTTTTCTCTCATTTTTTTCTTTTTTCTTTTTTTTTCTTTTTTTATTTGGGATTCTTTTGGCCTATTTTATTTTTTGTAAAGTCCGGAGACTCATCCCAACTTGTGAGGGAATCATAGCTTCCGTCATCCTTTCCTCACATGGGACAATGCTCTAATAATGATGATCATCATACTTTTATTATCTTACAACTCAAGAATTACAACTCGATACTAGAACAAGATATGACTCTATATGAATGCCTCCAGCAGTGTACCGGGATGTGCAATGATCAAGAGTGTCATGTATACAAATTATGAACAGTGGCCTTGCCACAAATACTATGCCAACTACATGATCATGCAAAGCAAAATGACAATGATGGTGCGTGTCATAATAAAACAGAACGGTGGAAGTTGCATGGCAATATATCTCGGAATGGCTATGGAAATGCCATAATAGGTAGGTATGGTGGTTGTTTTGAGGAAGGTATATGGTGGGTTTAATGCACCGGCGAAAGTTGCGCGGTAATAGAGAGGCTAGCAATGGTGGAAGCGTGAGAGTGCGTATAATCCATGGACTCAACATTAGTCATAAAGAACTCACATACTTATTGCAAAAATTTATTAGCGATCGAAACAAAGTACTACACGCATGCTCCTAGGGGGATAGATTGGTAGGAAAAGACCATCGCTCATCCCCGATCACCACTCATAAGGAAGACAATCAAAAAATAAAGCATGCTCTGACTTCATCACATAACGGTTCACCATACGTGCATGCTACGGGAATCACAAACTTTAACACAAGTATTTCTTCCAATCCACAATTACTCACTAGCATGACTCTAATATCACCATCTTCATATCTCAAAACAAATGCAAGGAATCAAACTTCTCATCTTATTCATCGCTCTTTATATGAAAGTTTTTATTATATCCCTCTTGGATGCCCATCATATTAGGACTAAATTCATAACCTAAGCAAATTACCATGCTGTTTAGAGACTCTCAAAATAATATAAGTGAAGCATGAGAGTTCAACAATTTCTATAAAATAAAGCCACCGCCGTGCTCTAAAAAGATATAAGTGAAGCACTAGAGCAAACTGCCTAGCTCAAAAGATATAAGTGAAGCACATAGAGTATTCTAATAAATTCATGACTCATGCGTGTCCCTCTCAAAAGATGTGTACAACAAGGATGATTGTGGCAAACTTAAAAGCAAAGACTCATATCATACAAGACGCTCCAAGCAAAACACATATCATGTGGTGAATAAAAATATAGCCTCAAGTAAATTTACCAACGGACGAAGACAAAAGAGGGGATGCCATCCGGAGCATCCCCAAGCTTAGATGCTTGGTTGTCCTTGAATATTACCTTGGGGTGCCTTGGGCATCCCCAAGTTTAGGCTCTTGCCACTCCTTATTCTGTTGTCCATCAAATCTTTACCCAAAACTTGAAAACTTCACAACACAAAACTCATAAGATCCGTTAGTATAATAAAATAAATCACCACTTTAGGTACTGTTGTGAACTCATTCTTTATTTATATTGGTGTAATATCTACTGTATTCCAACTTCTCCATGGTTCATACCTGATAACCCACAGTTATAGGGGATCAATTGTAGCCTTTCTCGATAAGTAAGAGTGTCGAACCCAACGAGAAGCTAAAGGTAGAACAAATATTCCCTCAAGTTCTATCGACCACCGATACAACTCTACGCACGCTTAACGTTCGGTTTACCTAGAACAAGTATGAAACTAGAAGTACTTTGTAGGTGTGAAGGGATATGTTTGCAAGAATATAAAGAACACGTAACTAAAAGGTAGGGGCTGTTTCTGTCAAAAAAAGATAGGGGCTGTTTATATAAAGAAACAATTAAGTTACTTTTAGTAGAGAGCTTTTTTTCACAACAAAGTTATTTGTCCCTAAGCAATCGATAACTAGACCGGTAATCATTATTGCAATTTTATATGGGGGAGAGGCATAAGCTAACATACTTTCTCTACTTGGATCATATGCACTTATGATTTTAACTCTAGCAAGCATCTGCAACTACTAAAGATCATTAAGGTAAAACCCAACCATAGCATTAAAGTATCAAGTCCTCTTTACTCCCATACGCAAACAACCTACTTACTCGGGTATGTGCTTCTGTCACTCATGCCACCCACCCTAAGTGAATCATGATCATATTGCAAACCCTACAGCAGGGATCCCTCATGCTTGCATGACATGGAGAGCACCATAGGACAGCACCAATAATAAAACATACAACTCAAACCAATCACGATCATCAATCAACCCATAGGACAAAACGGATCTACTCAAACATCATAGGATAGCCATACATCATTGGGAAATAATATATAGCATTGAGCACCATGTTTAAGTAGAGATTACATTGGGGGAAGGGGTGTTACACCGCTGCATAGAGGGGGAGAGAGTTGGTGATGACGGCGGTGAAGTTGTTGGTGTAGATCGCCGTCACGATGATGGCCCCGGCGGCGTTCCGGTGCCACCGGGAGAGAGGGGGAGAGAGCCCCCCTCCTTATTCTTATTCCTTGACCTCCCCCTAGATGGGAGGAGGGTTTCCCCTCTAGTCCATGGCCTCCATGGCGGTGGAGGGGTGGGAGCCCCTCCGAGATTGGATCTCTCTCTCTCTCTCTTTGTTTCCTTCTGTTTCTGCCTTCGTAGATTCTGGCCTTTCACCGTTTCTTAAATTCCCGGAGATCCGTAACTCCGATTGGGCTGAAATTTGAACACGATTTTTATCCGGATATTAGCTTTCTTTCGGCGAAAGAAGGGCACCAACCGCCTTACGGGGTGGCCACAAGCCCCTGGCCACGCCCAGGGTAGGGGGCACACCTCCAGGGCTTGTGGGCCCCTCGGGCATCGTCTCGCGTTGATTCCAATTCCCAAAAATCACATATATTCCAAAAGAAATATCTATATGTTTTTATCACGTTTGGACTTCATTTGGTATGGATATTCTGCGAAACAAAAAAACATGCAATAAACAGGAACTGACACTTGGCACTGGATCAATATGTTTGTCCCAAAAATAGTATAAAAAGTTGCCAAAAGTATATGAAAGTTGTAGAATATTGGCATGAAACAATCAAAAATTATAGATACGACGGAGATGTATCAACATCCCCAAGCTTAATTCCTGCTCGTTCTCGAGTAGGTAAATGATAAAAAAGATAATTTTTGATGTGGAATGCTACATAGCATAATCTTGATCATATAATCTAATCATGGCATGAATATTAAGACACGAGTGATTCAAAGCAATAGTCTATCATTTGACATTAAGACAATAATACTTCAAGCATACTAATAAAGCAATCATGTCTTCTCAAGATAACATGGCCAAAGAAAGTTATCCCTACAAAATCATATAGTCTGGCTATGCTCCATCTTCATCACACAAAGTATTTCATCATGCACAACCCCGATGACAAGCCAAGCAATTGTTTCATACTTTTAATGTCCTCAAGCCTTTTAAACTTTCCTGCAATACATGAGCGTGAGCCATGGATATAGCACTGTAGGTGGAATAGAATATGATGGCGGAGGTTGTGTGGAGAAGACAAAAAAGGAGAAAGTCTCACATCGACGCGGCTAATCAATGGGTTATGGAGATGCCCATCAATTGATGTCAATACGAGGAGTAGGGATTTCCATGCAATGGATGCACTAAGAGCTATAAGTGTATGAAAGCTCAAACTGAAAACTAAGTGGGTGTGCATCCAACTTGCTTGCTCATGAAGACCTCGGGCATTTGAGGAAGCCCATCATCGGAATATACAAGCCAAGTTCTATAATGAAAATTCCCACTAGTATATGAAAGTGATAACTCAAGAGACTCTCTATATGAAGAACATGGTGCTACTCTGAAGCACAAGTGTGGTAAAAGCATAGTAGCACTGCCCCTTCTCTCTTTTTCTCTCATTTTTTGTTTTCTCTTTTTTTGGGGGGCTCTCTCTTTTTTTGGCCTCTTTTTTTTTTCCGTCCAGAGTCTCATCCCGACTTGTGGGGGAATCATAGTCTCCATCATCGTTTCCTCACTGGGACGATGCTCTAATAATGATGATCATCACACTTTTATTTACTTACAACTCAATATTACAACTCGATATCTAGAACAAAGTATGACTCTATATGAATGCCTCTGGTAGTGTACCAGGATGTGCAATGATCTAGCATAGCAAAGATATCAAAAAATGGACAAGCCATGAAAATATCATGCTAGCTATCTTACGATCATGCAAAGCAATATGACAATGAATGCTCAAGTCATGTATATGATGATGATGGAAGTTGCATGGCAATATATCTCGGAATGGCTATGGAAATGCCATAATAGGTAGGTATGGTGGCTGTTTTGAGGAAGATATAAGGAGGCTTATGTGTGATAGAGTGTATCATATCACGGGGTTTGGATGCACCAGCGAAGTTTGCACCAACTCTCGAGGTGAGAAAGGGCAATGCACGGTACCGAAGAGGCTAGGAATGATGGAAGGGTGAGAGTGCGTATAATCCATGGACTCAACATTAGTCATAAAGAACTCACATGCTTATTGCAAAAATTTATTAGCCATCAAAGCAAAGTACTAATACGCATGCCCCTAGGGGGATAGATTGGTAGGAAAATACCATCGCTCATCCCCGACCGCCACTCATAAGGAAGACAATCAAAAAATAAATCATGCTCCGACTTCATCACATAACGGTTCACCATACGTGCATGCTTCGGGAATCACAAACCTTAACACAAGTATTTCTACCAATCCACAATTACTCACTAGCATGATGCTAATATCACCATCTTTATATCGCAAACCTATTGCAAGAATCAATCATATCATATTTAGTGATCTACAAGTTTTATGTAAGATTTTATGACTAACCATGTGAATGACCAATTCCTGTTGACTCTCTAAATAGATATAAGTGAAGCAAGAGATATTAATTCTTTCTACAAAAGATTTTCCCACGCTCTAAGAAATATAAGTGAAGCAAAAGAGCATTCTACAAATGGCGGTTTTCTATGTGTAGGGAAACAGGCAATCCAAACTTCAAAAGATATAAGTGAAGCACATGAAGCATTCTAAAAAGCCATACTCAAAAGATATAAGTGAAGTGCAAAGAGCATTCTATAAATCAACCAATGACTATCTCATACCAGCATGGTGAATTATTAAAATAAAAATAGAAAGCACATGACGCTCCAAGATTTACACATATCATGTGACGAATAAAAATATAGCTCCAAGTAAAATTACCGATGATCATCGGAAGATAGAGGGGATGCCTTCCGGGGTACCCCCAAGCTTAGTTGCTTGGGAGTCCTTGAATATTACCTTGGGTTACCTCGGTCATCCCCAAGCATAGGCTCTTGCCACTCCTTATTCCTTCACCCATTGTGATCTCACCCAAAACTTGAAAACTTCAATCACACAAAACTTAACAAAACCCTCATGAGATCCGTTAGTATAATAAAGCAAATCACTACTTTAAGTACTGTTGAAAACTCACTCATATTTTATTTTTGTATTATATCTACTGTACTCTAACTTCACCATGGCTTATATCACCGATACAATCCATAGATTCATCAAAACATGCAAAACAATGAATCAAAAACAGAATCTATCAAAAACAGAACAGTCTGTAGCAATCTGAACATCTACCATACTTCTGTAACTCCAAAAATTCTGAAACATTAGTAAAAAATAAAAAAATTGTATAGAAATACTGTGCAATAAGTTTCAGAAGCTTTTGACATTCCAGTAAAAAATGTAAATTCACGCACTACAGCCAAAGTTTCTGTTTTTGCACTGCACATACCAAACAAGCAATCTAATCATCCTAAAGGCAAATGTTGGCACATTATTTTTATAATACAATGGATTTGTACAAGGGGATAATTATTTTTGTTGAAAAGTTTCTGTAATTCAAGATTGCAAAGTTTCCATGGTCATGAACAAAGTTCAAGGAGCTCCCCCACTTCAACGGTGCTCGTCTTTCTTACTTGCACTTTTCTTTTTGAAAAGTTTTTAGGTTCCCCTCTATATTTTTTTGTTTTTAAACTTTATAAAAGCACTCAACAGAATAAAATGACTCTCTAAAACTTCCTGGTTGTCTCCCTGGCAGCGCTTTCTTTAAATGACCAAGACTTTAATTTTAACCCGCCATATCTTAAATTTTCAGACTGCTACTAATTTATCCCCTCTATATTTTTTTTTTGTTTTTAGGCTCCATGCTCGTCTTTCTTACTGCCACTAATTTATCCTTGCAAATGCTTAAGCGGTTTATCACTTCAATTTTAACCCGCCATATCTTAAATTTTCAGACTGCTGCTTTTTAACCCGCCAATAATGAGCAAGACTCCCACTTCTTGTGACTAGGTCGCCTCCCAAGTCTCTGAACTCTCATTACATGAGTATGTAGACATGGGGATTTTATCATCCAAAGAGGTCATACACTGGTGGGCCCCTGGTTCTGAAACAACTCCAGAATCCCAAGAAGGCGAAATCGTGATCTTTGCAGACCACCTTCTCCGCGGCTTTTTCCCGCCTAGGTCAAAGTTTTTCCGTGGTGCTCTGAATGTTTACCAACTTCATCCTCAAGATATTGGTCCCAACTCCGTCTCCAACTTGTGCAATTTTCAAGTATTCTGCGAAGTGTACCTTGGAGAGGAGCCTACTGTTGACCTCTTCAGAGAGTATTTTTATCTTAATCATCAAACCGAGATGACTGATGGACCTAGCTTAGAACTTGGAGGAATTTCTATTCAGCGGCGAAGAGACATAATTTTTCCTGAAGCCAAGCTACCTAGTCACCCCAAGGATTGGAATTTCACTTGGTTCTATTGTAGAGGCACTTCTCCAGCCGATGAAAATCATTTACCAGGTTATCGCCCCTTCTGGCTCAACACCCACAGCAAACTTCCAGACCGGTTAACCGCTGCAGAGCGCGTTAAATATGCGCCCACCTTCTCAAAAATAAGGGCATTGGTAGCCAACGGCTTAATTGCAGTGGATCTAACCCGATGCTGGGTTGCTTGGAGGATAATACCTTTGAGCCGGCGCAGCGGCTTAATGTGTGAATACACTTGAGATACCAAAGATCCACAGCGTTTTAATCAGACATCCTTGAGTGATAAGGATGTCAACGATGTAGTCAAAACACTGCTCGGGGAGCCCATGGACAACTACCGCAAAGTGGGACTGAACCCTTTCTGCAAACTCAATCCACCTCCGGTTGCAAGTATTTTACACAATCTTTCCTTTTGCTTGTTTACTTCTTGTATAGCATATTCCTTATGTTTTTCTGTCTATGTTTAAACAGGCTAACTCCCCTTTTTGGAAGAAAAGACTGCCTGCTGCCACCCCAACCAAGAAGTCCAAGACAAAAACTCGAGGTCCAGGTTGTCCCAAGAAACTGTCGGCGTTCTGGGAACCAGGGTACCCAGAATTGCCTGCCTGCGGCCCATGACGTGGCTTCATCGACGGCCTGGTACGGCCCATCCACAAAGACTATCAAGACAAGACCCTCGCGAGGCGGACGACGCCAAGACCTCCCAAGGGAGCGGCCTCCCCGGGCTGCCTCCTGAGGAGCAGAGATTCCTATGCAAGTGCCCAACCTCATGAGGTTGCGGTGACGCAAGCCATGACGACCAAGGCCAGGCGGGCGCCAGGGGGCGCAGAGGAGATAGTTTCCTCTTTGGTGCTAAGGAGGGAAGCACAGGCATGGGTTCCAGAGGACTCAGGAAAAGGTTTCCATTCCTGTGCAACAAGACCAAGACCACCAGGACGGTAGGACAGATGTCATCGCCGAGCCCACCGTAGCGTCACGACCAGAAGCTTTGCAGGCGAAGACCACCTTTTGTCAGGATAAGATGTACTTCTTGTCCCCTTTCAAATGGGCCGCTATGGAATCCCTTCCTGCCTACGTTTTGGGGAAAGAGGACCAACGCCACTATAAATATAGGTTAGCCACCACCATATAAGGGGATCGGATCCTTTTCCACCATCACCAGAGCAGACCTCGCGAGCTTGTTCATCCCTTGTACTTGTTCATCCTCAGCCTCTCGAGAGGCAAATCCACCACAAAGCAAGAGTAGGGTCTTACACCGCAAGGTGGCCCGAACCTGGGTAAATCGTTATGTCCATCTTCTTCCTTGTTCATGGAGCTAGGCCGTGGAGCGACGAGTTGATTGGCCGGATAGGTTGAGTTCTTCGCACATGCCCCAGAGTTTGAACCTTTCTTGGGTCTGCGGAGCCCTGAATCTGACATTTGGTGCGCCAGGTAGTGGCGTGTCGAAGTCCTCCTTCCATCTTTGCTCCGCTGCCGCTCCGTCACTCCCATGGCGGAGGCTCCCCGAGCTTGCGCTGAGCATTGGGGCACTCGCGCCGCCCAGGCGGTGCCCTCTGGCCGTGGGGCTCATCATCCAATGTTCCCCGCGGCTAGCACGGCCACCGGTGTCGCCAACCATCGGCGGCACAGGCGGCTCCCGCCCTCTCCCGTGTGGCGTCGTAATCGTGCCACCGTGCAGTCTTCCGGTTACGCCGTGGCATCGTCCCTGCGTGCTCGCCGGGAGCAGGCGAACACGCGAGCCACGCTCCTCGTGGCGCACGAGTTGCTGCGATGCTGGTTAGTAGAAGGTAGCCATGACGCATTGCTTGGCCGGGTCACCGAGCTGCTCGATGCCGCTTGCGAGGGCGCGGCGCCTTTCTGCATCCTGCCTATGTCACGGACGCTGCCAGGGGTTCGCGCCTGCCCTCGCTGCGTCTGCTCGCCCTTCCGGAGGGAGTCTGGGGGTCTCGCGGCGGTGGTCTAGCACACGACACCGCCTACCCGACCCAAGATGCGTTTCCCGGAGTGCGGCCGGGGTAGACGGCCCCTCCCAGAGCCGCATCGAAGAACCACCCCCTAGTCGACATGACCAGGCACCAAGGATGGTGGGCAGCAGAGCGGAGGGACTATGAGCTGGCCTCAGGACGATAGCCCCTGGAGCCTCTATGCCACCATCGGTGGGCTCGTTGTACGAGCGAAGGAGAAGCCCGCGCACGTTCCCCTCATCGGCCTGGACGTCGGGATCACCAAGGCCACACAGGACCGGGGCCCCTTGCGAGCCAACTCGACGCCTCGCCGGCACCTTCGACAGCAACGGCCACCGGTTCCAACCCATATCTGTGGAACGTGTTGCACTAACCTTGGATCGCAGGTAAATCGTGCCACGACAGTGCGCCCCCGGGCGCCAGCCCCGCCTCGGGAAGGCAGGGCGCACCAGGGGGCCACGCGAGGACACGCCCCGCGTGCGGTAAGGGAGCCCGGTGCCAGGGCTCCACCCATGCCGCGAGGCGCATGGTGCCATCTCCGCGGTGGCGCGTGCCACCTGGAAGCGGGGCCTTCCTCGTGGAAGGCGCCAGTGAGCCCTTCCCCGGCAAAGGACCCACGACCACCCTACTATTGCCCGCGTATCCCCTTGCTCCTTGGTCCCGTCCTAGTTTCCGGACGCCCGAACAGTGTCCGGGGTACGCGCGGGGCGGGGTCCCCGCCCAGGGAGCAAGGAGTGCCCCTCAAGTCTCCGCTCGTGACACTCTCATGTAATAATGAGTAGGGGTTGTACAAGCCCCGAAGTGTCCTCTGTGCTGCCCCTGAGCCTCACGGGGGATCCCGCACACGCCCGAGTGGAAGCTCCATGCTCCGCGCTGGCAGACGACACTGTCCTCCAATGACTATGCCCACGCCCAGTGGAAGCACTGAGCTCAGCGCTGGTGAGAAGACTAGTGTAGATGCCGAACGCGGCGGTCTTTTTTGCTCTCTTATGTAATCCGGTTCGCTGTTTTTGAATGAAATTCAAAGTTTTGTGCAAAAGGAAAAGGGGGGGGGGGGTTTATTTCGATTCGCAGTGTTTCCCTTTTTCTCCTAATTGTGTTTTGGGAGGCATGGCTGCTGCCTATTATCCCTTCCCGAGCGCCCCGCGAGCAGGGGCTGGGTACGGTGTGCGCATCTGAGCTAGCCCCGGTGTCATCAGGCCCCCTCGGGGCTGAGGACGCAATTGCCACGGGTCCGCCCGTGCGCACACCTCGCCAAAGCTTTGGCGCCTGGCTCCTCGCGTGGCGCTCTCAAGCCAGCCAGCAGGCACGCACCATGCCTGGCACTCCGCTCTTGGCCTCAGGAGTATTCAGCTCTTGGCCTTGGGAGCACTCAGCGCCGGGCGCCTCTCACGCTCCCGCGAGGCTCGACGCCCGGCAGGGGCACATCAGGAGAACCGAAGCCCTCGCAAGCCCCTCCCGGGGCTTCATAGACTGGGGGCTCCGGAGGGCCCGTCTCAGGAGAAGCGCGTCTCTGTGATAGAAGAACTTGTCCAAGGTCGCGAACACCAAAAGCTATGTCATACCAACTACCCCAGTCAAGAGCCTCCCAGCTCACGGTGGCATATCTCCAAAAATAATTTAAAAGGCATATCATTGTTTCATACATCATAGGAGAACCCTCTCCAAAAAAATGCTTTCATGCCCCCATGGGGTTATAACCAAAATCTTAGCAGAGAAACAGGGGAAGAATGGCCTAGGGAGACGCATTTTCGGCATCGTCACCACCACCGTCGGTGTCGTCAACCCCGCCCTCCTCGATCAAAGGCGGGCCATCGTCGTTGGCAGGGGCGAGCTCCGCCATTAAGTCCTCCACATGGTCATCCACCCAGTCCGCCAGGGTGCCTTCGATCACCTCAGGTGCCGAGGCTGTCACAGCCCCGAAGTCCAAGTCAGGATCGGATCGGAGGAGATGGCTGAAGATGCGTGAGACGGTGCACGTGAGAAGGTCGCGGCTCTTCTCCTCGACGAGTTGACGCGCCCTCGCAGCTCCACCTTTGAGGCGCTCCACAATCCTGGTGAAGAAGCCAAGATAGCCGGCATCATCGGTGATGAGGGGGCTGGCAACGCTCTCATCACAAAGGTTGCCCACGGCCCGGTTGGCCCTATGCTCGAGGTCCTGAAACATCTTTGAGAGTGTGTGCTGTAGTCCTCGAGCTCGCTCTGCTTCATCCGAGGCCTTCGCCACAAAAGAAGTAACGCCCTCCACCTGCGTGTAAAGGAAGGACAGCTCAGCCGCAGTCATGGCGTGGGCTTCAACCGCCGCTCGCTCGCGACGTTCCGCCGCGGCTAGTTTCCCCTTGAAGCTATCAGCCTCGCCCCTCGGCTCTTCACGCCGTGCGTGGAAGTGAGCCTCTTGGCGCCCCAGCTTCTGATGGTACTCGTTGGCGAGGGCCTTGCGGACTCTGGCCACCCTCTCGTCGGCCTCCTTCCGGGCCGTCGCCTCCCGGGCAGCGAGGGCATCCTCCGCGACGGCCACCTGGCGCTCCATCACCTCCAGTCATTCGCGCTCCAGGCTGTGCTCCAATGCCTCGAGCGCCAGTGCGTCCTTGCGCGCCCGGAGTCCCGTCTCGTCCATGGGGGCCCTGCCTGACGATGCCGCGAGGGCGGCTCTGTGCGCCTGAACCTGCCGCTCGAGGGTGGCATTTGAGGCCTGGAGCTCCCTCTCGCGCTGCTCGGCCGCCTCACGACGACGATCCGCAGCTTGGGCCTCCTCCAGGGCACGGTCACAAGCCTCCCATGACGCCGCAAGGGATTCCACTGCCTCCGCGCGGGTGCGCTCGTGTTGCAAGCGGCCAAGGTTGATGACGACTTTCAGTTGGCGCCATTCGCGCGCCAGGTGAAAGCCCTCTTCCTCGAGACGCCTGTCGACATCTGCAAGCTCCATCCCAAGACGGCCTAGCGCGCTCGTCGCTTCCTGGAGAAGGTTACGACGGACGGCACTGCGCCCGCGTGCGAGCTCCAACGCTCGGCCGAGCCCTTCCTCCGCGCCCCGATCGGCTGGAGAGGCGCGCAATGACTCCCCCGTCTTCGACAGGGGACTGGGGGCTGGAGCTCATTCGCCTGTTTCCCCGGCCTGCAGCAGGGCGGTGCAGGCTTGCCCTGCTGCTTGAAGATGAAGCCGTCGCACGGATCTCCCAGCCGCCAGCAAAAACCAGCGGGGGAGCCCTCGGCACAGCCTCCGTGCCCCAGAGGTCGCTGCGGAAGAAGGACGCTGGGAGTGCTGGCCTGTGGCCCCCCAGGGGCGGCCTCAGCTCTTGTACAGACACCACCTCGCGTGCAGCCGCCCGGCTCATGAGGCCTAGGGTCACGACCGGACCGGAGGCCTTCGAAGGTCGCGTTCAGGATGCGCTTGCCCCTGCAACAGGAGATATCCTGAGGGGCAAAAGTCAGAAGAAGACGCGATATGCGAAGGTCAAGGAGGGCAAGGTACTTACTCGTCCACGGCTATCCACTTCCTCTTTTTCAGGACCCTCGGGGCAGGGCCGCAGCGGCTCCTGAGCCCCTTCCTCTTGTGGGATGCCCCAAGACCCAGAGGGGGCTCGCTGGGGGCCGGCGCGTAGCCTTTCGCGGTGGAGACAGCGGCGGTATCCGCGGGCGCCCGCTCTTCAACCGCCACCTCAGGAGCACATGGTGGTGCCCGCTCTTCAACAGCCACCTCAGGAGCACATGGTGGCGCCCGCTCTTCAGCGACCACCTCGGGAGCGCGCACCTCGGGGCCCCCGTGCGTGGGAGTCACCAAGAGGGGGTTGTCGCGAGGCCCCTCGTGGCCCTTGGGGAGCAGCCCCCACTTGTCGAAGTAGTGCATCTTCTCGGCAAAAGCCCCCCCCCCCCCGTTTGAGCAGTTGTACAAAGGATGTCCCTCAGCAGGAAGCGCGGCAGGCGCCTCACCAGTCAGGAGCTGGAGCACCACGAGCAACGTGATGGAGGGGAGCGAAAGCATCTGGAGCTTCATGGGGTCGTCAGGGCCGGTGAAGGCCCACATTGGGCGAGTATGGCGCTGGAGCAGAGCGATGTGCCGCCGAACGAACTCCCTCACCACCATCACCGTCGTCACCCCTGCCTCCTTCAGCTTGCCCAGCCTGGACAAAATGCGCACAAGCCGCGGGTTAACGAGCTCCGCGTGCCCCCAGCCGGAGCTCGGCTTCGCCGGCGCCGATGGGATGAGGAGCAGGGGGCTGCGCGCGGTGGCATCCACATACACCCACTACTTCCGGAACCCCCTCACATCCGGGCAGAGCATGAAGTCGATGCAAGAGCCCGCGGTCGCCGCCACCGACCGAAGCGACACACACCCCGAGCCCTGCCCGCTGTCGACCAGGTGGAGCGAGAAGAAATGGTGGAGCAAGGCCACGGAGGGGGCAATGCCCACAAAGGCCTCGCACAAGAAGGTGAAAGCGGAGAGGAGGATGATGGATCCAGGATCTAGATGCAGTGCGTGGATCTGGTAGTACGAGAGCACGGCGTTGAAGAAATCAGAGAATGGAGGCAGCAGGCCGGCAAAGAGAGCATGGAGATGAAGGGGGATCTCGGTGGCCTCCATGTCGGCCAGGGCCCGGGAGGCAGGCCAGACCTTCGTTGCCTTCCACTCATTGGAATCGGCGGCGATGGCGTGTCGAACCTTGTCCAGCCCCTCCCGGTTGATCACCGTGGACCGGTCCAGCACTGGTCCCGGCCACGGCAAGGGCTCCGAGGCCGCTGGGGTTTTACCCTTCTTCCACCGGGGAGCCATGGCGGCGAGATGCGTTCGGGCTGTCACCGAATCTGGCGAAGAAGGCACAAGTTCACGAGGAGGAGGAGGAGTAGAAGGTAAGCGCACAGTGGGGCACTGATGACTAAGGTGTGTGCGCCGAGCAGTTGTCAAGTCGAGCAGTTGCCGGGGTGGTGTGGGGAAGTGGAGACGCCCACGTCCCATCAAGTGCCATGTGTCAGCCTGGCCCGCAGGCGATTGGGGCCCGCGGCGCTTCGCCCTTGCCCTTTGGCTTTGCCTCGAATCCAAGTCCGAGCGCGCCTTGGGCCCGGGGCTACTGTCGGCGTTCTGGGAACAAGGGTACCTAGACTAGCCTACCTGCGGCCCATGACGTGGCTTCATCGACGGCCTGGTACGGCCCATCCACAAAGACTATCAAGACAAGACCCTCGCGAGGCGGACGACGCCAAGACCTCCTGAGGGAGCGGCCTTCCCGGGCTGCCTCCTGAGGAGCGGAGATTCCTATGCAAGTGCCCAACCTCATGAGGTTACGGTGACGCAAGCCATGACGACCAAGGCCAGGCGGGCGCCAGGGGGCGCAGAGGAGACAGTTTCCTCTTTGGTGCTAAGGAGGCAAGCGCAGGCGTGGGTTCCAGAGGACTCAGGCAAAGGTTTCCATTCCTGTGCAACAAGACCAAGACCACCAGGACAGCAGGACGGATGTCATCGCCGAGCCCACCGCAGCATCATGACCAGAAGCTTTGCAGGCGAAGACCACCTTTCATCAGGATAAGATGTACTTCTTGTCCCCTTTCAAATGGGCTATTGTGGAATCCCTTCCCGCCTACGTTTTGGGGGAAGAGGACCAAGGCCACTATAAATATAGGTTAGCCACCACCATAGAAGGGGATCGGATCCTTTTCCACCCTCACCAGAGCAGACCTCGCGAGGTTGTTCATCCCTTGTACTTGTTCATCCTCAGCCTCTCGAGAGGCAAATCCACCATAAATCAGGAGTAGGGTCTTATACCGCAAGGTGTCTCGAACCTAGGTAAATCGTTGTGTCCATCTTCTTCCTTGTTCATCGAGCTAGGCCATGGAGCGATGAGTTGATTGGCCGGATAGGTTGAGTTCTTCACACATGCCCCAGAGTTCCAACCTTTCTTGGGTCTGCGAAGCCCTGAATCCGACAGAAACCATCCGCTGAAGAGCTGCTCAAGCTTGATGGCGAGTCAGAGGTAGAACTTGGCTCCCTTGGTCGTCTTTTTATGCAACTTATTGACGCCAACTCTTCTCAGGACGATGCGGAAACAAGTCAAGCTGATGCAGCAGAGGTAATCCCTGTCTCCTCCGACTCAGAACCCTTGGCAAGATAGAAAACTCGGCGGGTCATCCGGAAGGTGAAATTTTCTCATCCTCTTTCTTACTTGGATCCCAACTTTCTTTTGAAGAAACAGCAACACGAAGCAAGGCGCCCGTCCCAGAGCAGCGGTTCTCACGACCTTATCTCCGGCTTACCGAATACGCCTGTTCCTCGCAAGTGTCAACAGGAGGTGCCACATGATCCAGACTGTCTTTATCCATTAGCCGGCTTCATACGTCAACCTCTTAATCCTTCTAACTCAAATTATCAGAAGACACCTCCGTCGTCTGGCGACTCTTCTGGAACCCAGATGCCCGTCTTCAAAGTTGCTCAAGGGTAAGTATTTCTATTTGTTTATCAATGACTTGTAATGACACTCATATACTTTGTATCTGTGTTGCAGAGGTGTTGCTAAAGCAAGGAAGAAACAAAAGCTGGGCGGGTCTTCGAAAGATCCCAAAACCGCTGACCCAGAGAAACTAACAACAGAAATTTCTGAGACCCTCAGTCAAGACCTTGAAGAGCCTATTAACGACCTGCCACAATCAATTGATGCCACCGTCCCTGAACAAATGGATACTGAACTTGTCCCTTCGGCAAGCCATGACCCGCCGAGCCCTAAGCTGCCGACTTCGAAGCCAGCTGAAGAGATCCCTCTTGAGAAGGACTCTGATGACGTGACCATTACTGGGACGGCTTACACTACGCCACGGGCTTCCACTGTGCTAGCCAAGCATGGTACCAAGGAAGAATCTCCTTCCTTGGACAAAGGCAAGGCAAAGCTGGATCTGGAAACTTATGTTGCCCTCAGTGCAAGTGATATCTACGCCAGTTATCTGAACCGCCTTCATACTAGCCATGATCTAGAAGCCGGCTTAGTGAACCTTATGAAGGAACGCTATGAGGTATGTTGCTAACCCCTTTTCATATGCATTTATATAGCCGCCAAGTCTAGAGTATAGGAAAATATTGAGTATACTGTAGACTTGATGAAAATGTCCAAACTATAGCCTTTCAGGGCCGGCTTATCTTATGAAGATGAGCCGGGTCTTCAAATATCAATCTTGAATGAACCTTGTACAACTTTTCAACCATTAATTTACATTAACAAAATGAGTCATATAGATAATTAGCTGTAAGATCCAAACATGTAGCCCCCAAGGGCCAGCTTAACTTAACAAAGTGAGCCGGGACTTATGATCATTTCAGAAATCCAAACATCTAGCCCCCAAGGGCCGGCTTAACTTAACAAAGTGAGCCGGGTCATAATGAAATTGAAATGACCTACATTAGCCCCCGAGTGCCAAGTATATTGCTTGCAATGTGCTTGGAACTTGATTAACCATATCTTGACCAACTTGCTCCTTGTACTATAACTATTGCCTTATTTATTTCAGACAGAATTGAATATGAAGGAATCACAAGTTGGCGATTTAAGAAAAAATTTAAAGCTGCAGGAGACCGAAACCTCAAGGGCCATGTCAGATCTGAAGGCCTCATTACAGGAAATTGAGAAGCTTAAAGCAAGTTTTGATGCTAAGAGAGCCGCCTAGGAGACTGACAAGGATGCTCTAACAAAAAAGGCCGAAGACGCTGAAGCTGTGTTTAAGCCAGTAACTGAAGAGTTATCCGGTTTAAAATAACACATATCTCAAATGAGAGCCTCCGTCTTCGGTAAGTGTAATATGCATTCAAATTTCTGTAACCCGCCTGGCTTCGCACATATGTATTGCTAACTCACCGGCGGCTCTTGTATAACTTCTTAACAGGCCCCAGGAGTGCAAGTCTTGGGCAGGACATGTTATTGAAGCTGAAGGCGATTTATTCGCTGACAGAGCAATTATATAGTGGCACTCTCCTCAGTCTTCTGTCTTTGGGATGGAACAGAAAACCGCCGAGTCAAATTAAGACTGTTCTGGATCATCTGTCAATGTTTCCAAGCCAGATTAAGGAAATGAAATTATCAGCCACCCGAGCCGGAGCCATCATTGCTCTTGGCCGGGCCAAAGCATGGCAATCTGAGCTTGACCCGGAGGAAATAGCCACCGAGTGTCTAGAATTCAAAGATGACCAGTCAGCTTTTGAAGAAAAGGACTTCAATCAATGTGTCCGAGAGATGCGGCTCGTAGCTTGCAAGCTCATAGAAGAGCTAAACTTAAACAAGTATACGCCAGCTTATGACAATAATAACCAGAAGATTATGCCGCCAACCCATGATGTTGTCAATCTCATTCCTCCTCGGTGTAAGCATATCTTCGCCCCTGATGTTGATCATTCCATTATAGTAAATGACGAAGCCACTTTCGAAGCTTTAACCTGCATCGATTGGACAATGGCTGATCTTCAGATGATCGACGAGGAAGAGCCGGCACGGGATGACCCAGAGTCGTCAAAGCGTCGAGAAGAAGATTGATCAGATAAATGCTGAGCTAGGCGACTCTCAGACTAGGTCATGGGGGTACAAACCCAAAAAACACTTGATTCAGAAACTTTTGGGCTCAGTTGAAGCCTTGTAATAGGGTAGTTGAAAACTTTGAGTCGCCGTGTCATGCCTTCGTGCATGTTTTATCTTGACTTTTGTTCCAACAGTTGATTTTATGTGGCCTACTTCATTGGACCAGATATATGAACCGCCTGACGACCATATTCAGCACCTGAGGTCTTATATATTTTGCAAAAGACCAATCATCATATACACTGGCGACTCAAAGCCAGAAACTATGGCAGGTTATTAAACCTGAATACTCCCAGTCTCATAGCCACGCTATTGTAAATTATTCATGCTGGCGACTTAAAGTCCAAAACCAGGATGGGTGACAACCCAAAGATCGTAGTCTCATAACCACGACTCTTTGAAATCAAAACATACTGACGACTTAAAGTCCAAAACCAGGGTGGGTTACAACCCAAAAATACTCAAACAGGAGAATCATAACCCGGAGCCTCATGAACTGGGTAATCAAAATTTGCACAAAAGAAAAATGTTAAAGAATATCAGAAAAAATCAAAGAGAGAGATACAACAAAACTCAAATCTTTGCTAGGCCGTCTTCCAAGACATGACCAAACAAGTTGGCTCACAGACCTTGTGCTTTCAAGGCCGCACAGCCGTTGAGTTTATCCTAGCTCACTGTAAGCTGGCTCTCACGTGACACCAGTCGCCATTTTAACCGTAACAAGTTCAGGGTCTTAAAAATGATTAACTGTTAAGAGTTCAGCGGGTCACCTGGCGGAGTAGCAAGTTGCAAACAGGAAGGATAACTCATAATTTGGCATCTCATGCCTAGTCAAGAGGGTATGAAAGCTAAACCCGGTGGGTTGGAAGCCCCCATGTGACCTTATGACCAATTAATAAAGACTCAGATACACAGAAATGAAATGACAGAGGCCCTAAATTTTTCAAGGATACCGGCTTTATTATATTGATCATAAAAGATATATACATTGACAAATGTATGTACGAAGACGAGAGCCGGTGGCTTAGGTGTAGTAAGGCCGAAGATGAGCAATATTCCATGGCCGGCGGGTCTCCTCCTCTGACTTGCGTGAATCCTTGTGTTCTCGTATATCAATGAGGTAGTAAGACCCGTTATTTAGTTTTTTGCTGACCACAAAGGGTCCTTGCCAAGGTGGTGATAACTTATGCATATCAGTCTGATCTTGAATCAGCCGGAGCACTAAGTCGCCCTCTTGAAACGCTCGAGTCTTAACTCTGCGGCTATGATAGCGACACAAGTCTTGTTGATATATCACTGAACGAGCCGCCGCAAAGTCACGCCCCTCATACAAAGGATCGAGTGTGTTTTGACATGCTATCTCATTATCAGCTTCAACATAAGCCGCCACACGGGGCGAGTCATGACGGATATCACTTGGAAGAACCGCCTCTGCACCATAGACCATGAAGAAAGGCATATAGCCTGTTAACCTATTGGGGGTGGTATTGATATTCCAGAGCATTGAAGGTACCTCCTCAACCCAACAACCCGGCGTTCGTTTCAAAGGAACCATAAGCCGGGGCTTGATTCCTCTCAAAATTTCTTAGTTAGCCCTCTCAGCTTGACCATTAGACTGTGGATGAGCCACAGAAGAAACATCAAGACGAATATGCTCTCGTTGACAGAACTCCTTCATAGCACCCTTAGACAAATTAGTGCCATTATCAGTGATGATACTATGAGGGTAACCAAAACGGAAGATCAGTTTTTTTAACAAACTGAACTGTGGTTGCTGCATCACACTTGCTAACCGCCTCTGCTTCAACCCACTTGGTAAATTTGTCAACCGCCACCAAGAGGTGGGTTTTCTTATCATTAGATCTCTTGAAAGGTCCAACCATATCAAGCCCCCAGACGGCAAATGGCCAACTAATTGGAATCGTCCTCAACTCTTGAGCCGGCACATGAGCTCGTCGAGAAAATTTCTGACATCCATCACACTTACTGACGATATCTTCCGCATCAGCATGAGCTGTCAACCAATAAAACCCATGATGAAAGGCTTTAGCCACTAAAGATTTAGAGCCGGCATGATGACCACAATTACCTTCATGGATCTCTCTTAAAATCTCACGGCCCTCTTCAAGAGAAACACAATGTTGGAACACGCCTGTCACACTGCATCAGTGTAACTCGCCATTGACAGTAGTCATAGCCTTAGACCTCTTGGTGATTTGTCTTACCAAAGTTTCATCCTCAGGTAACTCGCCCTGGGTCATATAAGCCAAGTAGGGAAGCGTCCAATCAGGAATAGCATGGAGAGCCGCCACCAACTGCACCTCCGGGTCAGGGACAGCATGATCTTCTTCAGATGGCAACTTGACTGAAGGGTAATGCAAGACGTCAAGAAATACGTTAGGAGGCACCGGCTTTCATTGAGAACCAAGCCGTCTCAAGGCATCAGCCACCTCATTCTTCCTTCGGTCAAGATGCTCCACCTGGTAGCCTTTGAAGTGACCAGCAATATTGTCAACCACCCGACGATAAGCCGCCATGAGCGGGTCTTTGGAATCCCATGTGCCTGAGACTTGCTGAGCCACCAGGTCTGAGTCGCCAAAACACCTGACCCAGCTTAAATTCATCTCCTTGGCCATACGAAGGCCGTGGAGTAAAGCCTCATATTTGGCTGCATCGTTAGTACAAGGAAACATTAGCCTTAAAACATAACAAAATTTGTCACCTCATGGGGAAGTCAAAATAACTCCAGCCCCCGAGCCGTCCAACTGTCTGGACCCATCAAAATGAATCGTCCAATATGTGTTATTAGGCTTCTCCTGAGGCGTCTGCTACTCTGTCCAGTCATTGATGAAATCCACCAGAGCCTGAGATTTGATAGCTGTTCTTGGCACATATTTCAAACCATGAGGTCCAAGTTCTATTTCCCACTTAGCAACCCGGCCTGTGGCCTCTCTATTCTGAATAATGTCTCCTAAGGGAGCAGAGGTGACCACAGTAATAGGATGACCAAGAAAATAATGCTTCAGCTTGCGACTCGCCATGAACACCCCATACACCAGTTTCTGCCAATGTGGATATCGTTGCTTGGACTCAATCAATACCTCACTGACATAATAAGCCGACCTCTGGAATGGGTACTCCTTACCCGCCTCCTTGTGCTCCACTACAATCGCCACACTGACAACCATACTATTAGCCGCCACATACAGGAGCAAAGGTTCTTTCTCAATGGGAGCCGCAAGGACGGGCGGCTCAGCTAATTGCTTTTTGAGCGACTCAAACGCCTTATCAGCAGCATCACTCTAGACAAAATGATTTGTCTTCTTCATCATATGGTATAAAGGAATCGCCTTCTCTCCCAAGCAGTTTATGAACTGGCTTAGAGCCGCAACGTGACCCGCCAAGCACTGGACATCATTGCCACACGCCGGCTTAGCCAATGAAGTGATAGCCTTGATCTTCTCTGGGTTAGCTTCAATACCCCTCTCTGAGACCATAAAATACAAGAGCTTGCCTGTAGGCACACAAAAAACACACTTGGCCGGGTTAAGCATCATCTTATAGACCCGAAGATTGTCAAAAGTCTCCCTTAGATCATCCAGGAGAGTCTCCTTCTTTCTGGATTTGACCACAATATCATCTACATAAGCATGCACATTATGCCCAATCTGACACTGAAAACAATTCTGAACATAGTGTTGATAAGTCACATGAGCACTCTTAAGCCCAAAAGGCATAGAAACATAACAGAAGGCTCCAAAAGGGGTGATAAAAGATGTCTTCTCTTGGTCCTTAACTGCCATCTTAATCTGATGATAACCAGAATAAGCATCCAGGAAACATAAACTCTCACAACCCGCCGTAGCATCAATAATCTGGTCAATACGAGGGAGAGCAAATGGATCAGCTGGACAAGCTTTGTTAAGATCTGTGTAGTCAACACACATACGCCAAGTGCCATTCTTCTTAAGCACTAGCACTGGGTTAGCCAACCACTCCGGGTGAAAGACTTCCACAATAAACCAGGCTGCCAAGAGCCGAGCCACCTCTTCTCCAATGGCCTTACGTCGTTCTTCATTGAAATGACGAAGAAACTACTTGACCGGCTTAAATTTAGGATCCACATTAAGAGTGTGCTCAGCAAATTCTCTCGGAACGCCCGGCATGTTAGAAGGTTTCCATGCAAAGATGTCCCGATTCTCGCGGATGAACTCGATGAGCGCGCTTTCCTATTTAGGATCCATGTTAGCCCCCACTTTGAACTGCTGAGATGAGTCGCCAGGGACAAAGTCAATTTGCTTAGTATCATTAGCCGACTTAAACTTCAACAAAGGGTGTTACTCAGTGGTGGGCTTCTTCAAAGGGGTCATATCAGCCGGGTCAACATTATCCTTATAAAATTTAAGCTCCTCCGTGGCGCAAGCCGACTCAGCATACGCAACATCTCCTTCCTCACATTCGAATGCAACTTTTCAATCACCATGGACCGTAATAGTGCCCTTACGCCCTGGCATTTTAAGCTGTAAATAAACATAACAAGGCCGGGCAATAAATTTGGCATAAGCCGGCCGTCCGAACAAGGAATGATAAGGGCTATTGATCTTAACCACTTCAAACCATAACGTCCCTGCTTTGTAATCGTAGTCATCACCAAAAGCCACTTCCAGGGCAATTTTTCCAACAGGATATGCCGACTTACTGGGTACCATGCCATGAAAAACTGTAGAAGACGGCTTAAGCTCCTTATCAGTTAAGTTCATCTGGCGAAAGGTATCATAGTAAAGGATATTGATACTGCTGCCACCGTCCATAAGTACTTTAGTGAATTTATAACCCCCAACCTGAGGGGCTACCACCAACGCTAGTTGACCCAGATTGTCAACCTAGGGCGGGTGATCCTCTCGACTCCATGTGATTGGTTGCTCTGACCATCTCAAGTATTGAGGTACCGCCGGCTCAATTGCACTGACCGCGCGCTTATGAACCTTCTGATCTCGTTTGCGAAGACTTGTGGTGAAAACATGAAACTGGCCACTATTAAGCTACTTTGTGTTACTCTGGTATCCGGAATGATGTTGTTGGTTACCCTGACTAGACTGTTGGTTATAACCACCCTGGTTACCTTGTCCTTGATACCCAGAACTTGAGCCGCCACCACCAAAGCCGGGGCCCTGTGAGCCGGATCCTAACACACCAGGTGGGCCATTATTGTTGCCATGATTCTAGTTGAAGTTGGAATTCCTGTACTCTCGCATTATGAAATAGTCCTTCCAAGCATGAGTCATCGGTTTATTAGGCAGGCTGTGTTTTGGGCAAGGTTCATTCATCATCGCCTCAATATTAAAGTTCTTCCCTCCAAAGGCTGGCTTACCATTGCCATTACGGCGCTGGTTTTTATATCCGGTGTTGGTGTTAGCTACAAGATCTGACCCGCCATCAGGCTGTCTATGCTTACCACCCTTACCCTGGTTGTTACCATTATGCCCTGTCACGTTCTGCTGCTGACCCTTACCATTGCCACCCTTCTTTCCCTTGTTGGATTTTTCATCATCAGATCCAGGATCTTTGGTGGTATCGGAGTCAGCATACTTAATGAGAGCTGCCATGAGCTCTCCCATGTCATTACAATGACGCTTAAGCCGCCCAAGCTTCTGCTTAAGGGGGGTGAAATGACAGTTCTTCTCCAAGACCAGAACCGCCTAACCCGCCGCAATACTGTCTGAAGAATGCATAATAGCTGAGACCCGCCAGACCCAATGATGAGCCGACTCATCCTCACGCTGCACACAGTTATCAAGATCGATAATCATCAAAGGCTACTTGCACGTTCCTTTAAAATTCTTAATGAACCATGCTTTCAACTCTGCCCAAGAATTGATGGAGTTGGCAGGTAATCCTTTTAACCAGGTCCGAGCTGGCCCATCCAACATCATTGTAAAGTACTTAGCACACACATGATCATTGACATCCAGCATCTCCATGGCTAATTCATAACTCTCAATACAGGCCTTAGGGGGGAGAACAACTGTTTAGTTAGCCACCTTGCGAGGACCCTTAAAATCCGTAGGTAAGCATTCATTACGTAAAGATGGTACTAAACAAGGCACTCCAACAGATCTGGAAATTATACCAGCCCCTACTGACGTCGAAGGGGTCACCGGAGGCTACTGATAAGCCCCGAGCTGAGCCGTCGCTGCGGCCTCCACCTCTCAGCGTGCTCGGGCATCATCCACAATCGCCTGAGCATGAGTAAGGGGCGGGTTATTCCCATGGGGCGGGTCATCTTGATTTGGCTGACGTCATCGCTCGCTACTGGAAACCGCCGGTGACTCAACGTGCTGGCTATAACTGCGGCTTGGGAGGGCCATCGAATGCACCCTCTCACGACTATGTGTATATTTCTCCTGCTGTGCAACCGCTGTTTGCAAGAGCTCAATTGTGTTCCGCGCCTCAGCTGCAAAAGGTGCCTCATCCATCATAGGGATTGCATTGAGCCGGGTAGCCGCTGCTATCATGTTATCCACTGGGTTGGAATAATGACCAGATGAGGTGGAGAAATGCCGGGGTGGGGTTCGATCCCTACGGGGTGGGTCTGGCAATCGGGGCTGAGCCGCTGCCCCGCTTTCTCGGATTTTAGCCGCTCGAGCTGTGCCTGGCAGGTTACTTGGCCCCGCACCAGGCGTGTTAAAGAGATTCCGCGCCTCATACTGTGCAGGCAGACGGGTTTGATACCTCCTTCGAAGAACTGCATTAGAGGCATTTTGATCCAAACTTAAGCGAAAAGCCTCCGCCATGATACGCTGTGACTCAGCATCCATCTTTGCTCGTTCCTCTGCCATCCTGATGTTCTCTGCATTAAAATCCTCCTGGGATTTGGCCACCTCATCCCGCACCTTTGCAACTTCCGCATTATTGTATGCTTGATTCGCCACAGTAACCTCTATGGCTAACAGAGCCTTCAAAGTGCCCAAGAGCTCAGATAAAACTTGAGCCGGCGGCCAAACTGAGCTGCTCACCCCAACTGTCGCAGCAGCAGTTGAACCGGATGTCATAGCAGCTGCCATTGATGAGTTTACCATTGGTTGCGTACCAGCCAAAAAAATAGCGGCCCTGCTCGGCGGCTCATAAGGGTCCAGAATACTGTCACCATCGGAATAGCCCCCAAGCCCGCCATCCTGAAGCTGATAGATTCACCCGGTTTCTCCGGTCAAGGACTCATCACCTGAATAGATGGCCATCTCTCCACCAGATGCAGAACCTTCCTCAAGATCCGCCCCATGAACAAAGCCAATGAAAACGTGCTTCCGGCCGGGTTGAACCTAGGCGGGTCGCGCCCGCTGAGCCATCTCGACGATGTCGGTGCAGGTGTCCGGCTCAGGCTCTGACTCGCCGATCTTGCCGATGAAGACGTGAATTCCGCCAAAGGGGACCCGGTACCCGTACTCAATTGAGTCGGCCTCAGGGCCCTAGCCAGCATCGTCGACGTAGAGCTTGCCGCGGCAAATCTTAGTAATCGGGCCCACGGCGTATCCTTCGATCCCTGAGAAGTTGCCCTTCAAGAACTCGAAACAACCATGCTCTGGCCCCATGGTGGGCGCCAACTGTCATGGATTTAACACGGCAGATGTCCTTGTGAAAGGACTTTGGTGTGGAGTCATCGCAACGTAGGTTAGCTCGAAGGGGTTGAACGGGACAAAGGACACAAGGTTTACCCAGGTTCAGCCCCTCACAATGAGGTAAAAGCCTACTCCTGGTTTTGTTGACTATAAATTGAATATCGATTACAAGGGAGCGGAATCGCTTGACCTAGCTCTCGATCAATCCTTTTCTTTTCCTCCTTCAACCCGCTGCCGGGTCTCGCCTTTATATACACAGGTCGAGGCCCGAGGCTTACAAGAGTCCAAGCCGGATCACACAACATGACCAACTCGGTTTCTAAATCACCTTGCCTTACTAGGCAAGTCACCATCTGGCGGCTCACACCTCCGGACCTTGGGCCTTCAACAGGCCTGCCTCATAAGCCGCCACTAGTCTTCACGTCTCCTCAGGCCCATCAAAGCTTTTCATCATTGAGTCCCCAACAGTGTGACCCGGCCCCTCCTGGGCTAGTCATACCACGGGATTATATCCCCAACACCCTTCCTTAACGGAAATTGAAATCTAATGTTTCCTTCTTTCATATCAATAATTGCACCAATCGTTCTAAGGAAAGGTCTACCAAGAATAATAGGACATGTAGGATTGCAATCTATGTCAAGCACAATAAAATCTACGGGCACATAATTCCTATTTGCAACAACAAGAACATCGTTAATCCTTCCCATAGGTTTCTTAATAGTGGAATCCGCTAGATGCAAATTTAAAGAACAATCATCAAATTCACAGAAACCTAGCACATCACATAAAGTTTTTGGAATCATGGAAACGCTAGCACCAAAATCACACAAAGCATGGCACTCATAATCTTTAATTTTAATCTTAATAGTAGGTTCCCACTCATCATAAAGCTTTCTAGGGATAGAAACTTCCAACTCAAGTTTTTCTTCAAAAGATTTCATCATAGCATCAACGATATGTTTAGTAAAAGCTTTATTTTGATTGTAAGCATGCGGAGAATTCAACATGGATTGCAATAAGGAAATACAATCTAGCAAAGAACAATTATCATAATTAAAGTCCTTGAAATCCAAAAGAGTGGGTTCATCGCTACTTAAAGTTTTGACCTCTCCAATCCCACTTTTATCAATTTTTACATTAAGATCATTAAACTCCGAATCATTGGGACACCTTCTAGCTAAAGTTGACTCATCTCTAGTCCCATCTTTATTAAGATTTATATTAGAGATTCAATAGGAGTCACACCAATCACTTTAAGATCTTCATTATTATTCACACAAAAACTAGAAGAACACGCTTTTACAAACCAATCTCGCTCAACAAGCATCGTAGTGGTTCTTTCTTTACACTCATCAATAGAAATTTTAATAGCTTTCAGAGATTCATTAATATTATGCTTGGGTAGCATCGATCTAATTTTCAAAGAATCAATGTCAAGAGAAATTCTATCAACGTTCCTAGCCAAATCATTGATCTTGAGCAATTTTTCTTCAACCATAGCATTGAAATTATTTTGAGAATTAATGAAATCTTTAATATTATTCTCAAGATCAGAGGCTATTTTATTATAATTTCCATAAGAACTGTTGTAGGAATTACCATAATTATTAGAGGAATTACTAGGAAACGGCCTAGGGTTGAAATTACCTCTATACGCGTTATTACCAAAATTGTTCCTACCAACAAAATTCACATCCATTTATTCATTAGTATTATCAATCAAAGTGGACAAAGGCATATCATTAGGATCAATAGGAGCACTCATACTAGCAAACAATTTCATAAGTTCATCCATCTTTCCACTCAAAGTATTAATTCCTTCAATCACATGCACTTTTTTTACTAATGGAAGATCTTTCGGTGTGCCATTGAGAATAATTTGCCATAATATTATCTAGGAGTTTAGTAGCTTCTCCTAATGTAATTTCCATAAAAGTACCACCGGCGGCGGAATCTAAAAGATTTCTAGATGCAAAGTTCAATCCGTCATAAAATTTTTGTATGATCATCCATAAACTTAAACCATGAGTAGGGCAATTTCTTATCACCAATTTCATCCTCTCCCAAGATTGTGCAACATGTTCATGATCAAGTTGCTTAAATTCATTATGTCGTTCCTAAGGGAGATGATTTTAGCAGGAGGAAAGTACTTGGAAATAAAAGCATCTTTACACTTGTTCCATGAATCAATACTATTTTTAGGCTAAGATGAAAACCAAGTTTTAGCACGATCTCTAGTGAGAACGGAAATAGCTTCAATTTAACAATATAGTTATCCACATCTTTTTTCTTTTGCATATCACACAACTCAATGAAAGTATTTAGATGGGATGCGAATTGATCTTTCGTAACAAGATTTAGCAAAGCGGCATTAATTTCATAAGATTCCGCACTAGTGGCAGGAGCAATCGGAGTACTAATAAAATCATTATTATTAGTATTGGAAAAGTTACACAATTTGGTATTTTCTTGAGACATCATGACAAGGCAAATGATCTAACACAAGAGCAAAGAAAAAGCAAACGAAAAAGACGAACGAAAGAAGGGCGAATAAAACGACAAATCTTTTTGTGTTTTTCTGAAAACATTTTAGAAGTGGGGGAGAAGAAAATGAGAGGCAAATGGAAAATAATGTAATGCAAGAGATGAGAGTTTATGGTGGGTATTTGGTAGGGTTGATGTAGAACCTCCCCGGCAACGGAGCCAGAAATTCTTCCTGCTACTTCTTGAGCTTGCATTGATTTTTCCCTTGAAGAGGAAAGGGTGATGCAGCAAAGTAGAGATAAGTATTTCCCTCAGTTAAGAACCAAGGTATCAATCCAGTAGGAGGCACAAGCAAGTCTCCAATCTATGCACCTGCACAAACTAACAAACACTTGCACTCAACGCGAAAAAGGGGTTGTCAATCCCTTCACGGTCTCGAACAAGAGTGAGATCTAATAGAGATAGGTATAAAATATTACTAAAACCTAAAACAAAGTAAAAACAACTAAATTGCAGCAAGGTATTTTTGGGTTTTTTGGTTTATAGATCTGAAAATATATGATGGAAAATAGACCCCGGGGCCATATGTTTCACTAGAGGCTTCTCTCTTGAAAGAAAATAATACGGAGGGTGAACAAATTATTGTCGAGCAATTGATAGAAAAGCGCAAGGTTATGACAATATCCAGGGCAATGATTATGAATATAGGCATCATGTCCATGTCATGTAGACCGAAACGATTCTGCATCTACTACTGTTACTCCACACATCGACCAACTCCTGCCTGCATCTAGAGTATTAAGTTCATAAGAACAGAGCAATGCCTTAAGTAAGAAGGCATGATGTAGAGGGATAAACTCAAGCAATATGATGAAAATCCCATCTTTTTACCCTTGATGGCAACAATACAATACGTGCCTCGCAACCCCTACTGTCACTGGGTGAGGACACTGCAAGATTGAACCCAAAACTAAGCACCTCTCCCATTGCAAGAAAAACCAATCTAGTTGGCCAAACGAAACCGATAATTTGAAGAGAAATACAAAGATATTTAATCATGCATAAAAGAGTTCAGAAAAGACTCAAATAATATTCATAGATAATCTGATCATAAATCCATAATTCATCGGATGTCAACAAACACATCGCAAAAGAATATTACATCGGATAGATCTCCAAGAACATCAAGGAGAACATTGTATTGAAGATCAAAGAGAGAGAAGAAGCCATCTAGCTACTAACTATGGACCTATAGGTCTATGGTAAACTACTCACGCTTCATAGGAAGGGCAGCAAGGTTGATGTAGAGGCCTTCCGTGATCAAATCCCCCTCCGGCAGGGTGCCAAAAAAGGCCCCAAGATGGGATCTCACAGGAACAGAGGCTTGCGGCGGTGCAAAAGTATTTTGGTGGATGCTTCTGTTGGTTTGGGAATATTTGGGAATTTATAGCTCAAGAATTAGGGTTGGAGGACTCCGAAGGGGCCCACAAGCCAGGGAGGCACGCCCACCCCTAGGGCGCAGCCTCAGGGCTTGTGGTTCCCTCGGGACTCTTCTGGCCCCCTCTCCAAGCTCCGTGGATGTCTTCTGGTCCAAGAAAAATCATCGTAAAGTTTTATTCTGTTTGGACTTCGTTTGATATTCCTTTTCTGTAAAACTCAAAAACAAGAAAAAACAGAAACTGGCACTGGGCTCTAGGTTAATAAGTTAGTCCCAAAAATAATATAAAATAGCATATTAATGCATATAAAACATCCAAAACAGATAATATAATAGCATGGAACAATCAAAAATTATAGATACATTGGAGACGTATCACCAGCTTCACCCAATCTAACCCCAACCCCAGCAGATAATAACCCAGTTCCAGTTGACACAGCACCATCTCCACCGCAGAGCTCCCAAACAAGAGCAGTTAGTAAGGCAGCTCCAGTGCCCAAAGCGCCAGTACTACCATGGTGAACCCCAACTGCACTAGTTAGTACACCTATTCCTGTGGACGAAGCACAACCAGCCATTCGTAGTTTAGCATCTATCACATTTGATGTTGTTAAATCCTATGTGCTTATCTTCCCATCAGGGAAATATTATACTTAAGATGAAGGAAAATGCCAGTTGCAGGTGTTCGTCCAGGAGATATGTGTAAGTAATGTTATTCATGGAAATTACTTTGCTTTGTCCCATACATTCTACCTCCATGCTGGTTATAATACAACAAATGTTCCCATTTTTCTCTATAGAGAAGGACCAATTTGGAAACTCAGGATGAGGTAACATGTACTAATACCTCTGCTATCTTCAAGAATGCTTAGTGGCAGTATCGGAATTACCTAAAGAAAACGTACTTCACTTGCAAAGAAACTCATCAAATTTGCTTACGTTCTCCTGAGACACATTTACGGGATGATGACTGGGAACGCCTTGTTCTGTACTGGTCCCAAACCAAGAATGTGGTAAGGTCTATGAGCTCATTTTTATTTTTAAGTACTATATGCCTGCGTTTTACTGTACTCTGTTCGTGTAGAACAAGTGCTTAAACCTGAAGAACAATTGTTCTCATTTAAGATTCCATTGCTATGGTGCATACTGCTTTGCTCTTGTATCACTATATTTACTCATACAAACTTATTTTTAAACTGAAGGATCCAATCGAAAATCCAATGGCACAACAGGTATGTTTAAGCATGTTTCTTTAACAGGTTTGCTCTTCTAAATTGCTCTGTTGATTTCAATTTCAATTGCGTATATAGTTGACTTCTCATATCATGCACATTACTAGCATCACAACAGAGCCAATAGTGTTGTTGTACATGTATACCCATGGTACCCATCTAAAATCTTGTTGTGCCGTGTAGTTTCCACACTTGTATTCTTTCAATGTTGCTTTGTCTTGAACTGATATGATTTGAACCGTGTCTCTATTTTGATTTGGCAAGACAATGCAGTGACCATAGGACATAGATATATGTTTGTTTGATGCTTTTATTATGTACTACTTGGCAATAGAAGACTTGGTAGTTTAATCCTGTCCACCTTACTACTGAATTGGTTCACCGAAATGAGTTTCATATACTACATGCTAAACTTGTTATGTGTCTGCTTGTTTCTTCTTTTAGAATGCTGAAAGAATATTGGGGAAGAGTACCTTATTAAGCAATGGTAAAGGAAGTAATGCAGATAAGGTTCAGGATAGTGAGACATCCTTGTTGGTCTCCAACAAAGCTGATAAAACAGCTAAGGAAAACTATCTTGAAGATAGTGAGACAACCCCAAAGTCCTGTCTGGGTGTAGGGTTCGAGTTACTGGCCACTACCGCTGGCACAAGCTCTTCGAACTCACTATCTGAATTAGTTCGGTTTCTTGAGGTTGAACTACAAGCTGAAAGACAACGATCAGCTGTGCTGCGACAAGAAGCCGAAGGACTGTGGAAGTCCCTGGAGAATTCAGATGCATACTTTCTGGTGCAACAGCAAGCGTTGGAGGATTTTAGCGCCAAAGAGGAGAAAATTAATAAGCTTGCGAGGCTTATTGCCAGCATGGTCGATACCCAGGATAACGTTTCTTGAGCTCTTTTGAAATTGTTTCAGTTATGGATTTGTTTTGTGCCGCGTTTATTTCCACTGGTGGCCAATTTAGATGGCCAGTGTATGTAATATGCCGCTTTGTTCCCTATATTTGCACTGGTGGCGAACTTTGATGCCCAGTGGATGTAATATGTGTAATAGTCGTAATAGCCTAGCATTAGTTGCTTGCTTATTTATTTCCTTATTGTCTTGTTTAGTTGTTTGCTTGTAGTCACTACAGTTCTTTTTCCGCATTTTTCTAGTGGCCACAATAACCTACTTTTTATAAGTAGGCCACAATAACCATGGGCAACATACGGACCGTTGTAACCATGGTCCTGCTACCTGCTGTAGTGACCATGGGCCTCCTGCAGGCCATAGGATCCATGGGCCTTCTACGGGCCGTATAATCAATGGGCCTTCTATGGGCCGTATGATCGATTGGCCAAACATGGGCCGTACTATTCGTGGACCAATAAAGGTCCGCAAAATGGGCCGTAAACGGGCTAGAGTAGAAATTGTCTATTTATGGCCCGACCATAACGGGCCGTTAATAGGCCGAAATGTATAACAGGCTTAATTCTATCGACAGACATCACGAGTCGTTAATGGGACGTATTTGATGACGCTATGAAAACAGCCCAACGGGTTAACGGGCCACAAACGGGCTGACTGTAACTACGGGTTGAATTTGGCCCACAAGCGAAACAGGCCAGTAACGGACCGTAAGTAACCGAATGCTGGAAATGAGCTCAAAAATAAATGGGCCCTTAGAAGGCCAAAAGTTAACAGGGGCTAGAGACGGCCCAACGGAATAATGGGCCGTTAATGGGTATAAAGCGATAGACTGTTCATTATGGGCCAGTTTCACCACGGGCCTTTAATGGGCCTAGAGTTACAAAGGGCCTCATATGGGCCGAAAGACGTCATGGGACATACATTGGCCAGAAGTTACAACAAGCTGGAATCATATTGGATGGCCCAGATGACGCTACTGGGCATAATTCGGATAGGCCATAACAGGCCGTGAGATAGCGGGCTGTAAATGGGCTATATGCGAACAAGCCATTAACAGGCTTTCCGTGGGCCGGCCCGCTACCTTTTGACCAAGTCAAACAGGCCGACCTTTTCACCTGAATGGGCCTTTGTTGGGCCGTGCCACGTGTCGACGTATCATAGGCGCCTCCCGTGCAATGAGTGGATGCCATCTGTCCCAACGCTGAGCCGACACGTGGTTCCTCTAGCCATTGAGAATTTTACACGTGGAAAATCCCCATTGGTCCGGGCTGTTAATAGGTTATCGTATCCAAACCGGAACCCGATAGGTTAACGGCGAGCCGTTACGGTGGATGTCACGTGTCGGTTACCCTTGACGAAAGCACTTCCATGACGCGCCATTTATCATCATGGAAGTGGACACTTCCGTGATGATAATTTTGGTATTGTCATGGAACACTTCTATGACGGCACAGGTATGACTATCTTGATTCTGTCATAAAATTGTCATGGATGTACATGCATGACAGAAAACGTGACCTACTGTGACAAACATGTATCATCACGAAAGTGGTTTTTTTGTAGTGTATAGAGATGGTAATACATGGGAGGTACTAGTTAATAATTGTGGTTTAGTAATAATATTGGTGTTAATGTTTGTGATTCCCTAAGCATGCATGTATAGTCTCTCGTTATGCTAAGAAGTTGGAGCACGATTTATTATTGAGTGTCTTCCTTTGCGTGAAGGTCGGGGGGCGCGATGGTTAACTCCTACCAATCTCCCCCCTAGGGGCATGCGTAATAGTACTTTGGTTTGATGGCTAATAGACTTTCGCAATAAGTATGTGATTTCTTTATGACTAATGTGAGTCCATGGATTATACGCACTCTCAACTTTCCGCAATTTGCTCGCCTCGTTGGTACCGTGCATTGCCCTTTCTCACCTTGAGATGTGGTGCAAACTTCGCCGGTGCATCCAAGCCTTGTGATATGATACACTCTATCACACATAAGGCTCCTTATATCTTCCTTAAAACAGCCACCATACCTACCTATTATGGAATTTCCATAGCCATTCTGAGATATATTGTCATGCAAGTTCCACCGTTCCGTTTATTATGATACACATCATCATTGTCATATTGCTTTGCATGATCATATAGCTAACATAGTATTTTTGGCTCAGCCAACGTTCATCATTTTTTATACATGTTACGCTAGAGCATTGCACATCCTGGTACACTGCCAGAGGCATTCATATAGAGTCATATTTTTTTCTAGTATCGAGTTGTAATTTTGAGTTGTAAGTAAATAGAAGTGTGATGATCATCATTATTCATTATTAGATAATTGTCCAAGTTAGGGAAAAAAGAGGCCAGAAAGAGCCCAGAAAAAAGAGGCCAAAAAGAGCCCACCAAAAAAATGAATGAGAGAAAAAGAGAGAAGGGGCAATGTTACTATCCTTTTTCCACACTTGTGCTTCAAAGTAGCACCATGTTTTTCATATAGAGAGTCTCCTATGTAGTCGCTTTCATATAGTAGAGGGAATTTTTCATTATAGAACTTGGCTTGTATATTTTGATGATGGGCTTCCTCAAATGCTCGAGGTCTTCTAGAGCAAGCAATTTGGATGCACACCCACTTAGTTTTCAGTTTGAGCTTTCATACACTTATAGCTCTCAGTGCATCTATTGCATGGCAATCCCTAGTCCTTGCATTGACATCAATTGATGGGCATCTCCATAGCACGTTGATTAGCCTCATCAAAGTGAGACTTTCTTCCTTTTTCATCTTCTCCATATTAATCTCTCCACCGTATTCTATTCCACCCATAGTGCTATATCCATGGCTTGCACTCATGTATTGTGTGGGGGTTGAAAAAGCTGAAGCACATTAAAAAGTATGAACCAATTGCTTGGCTAACACCGGGGTAGTGCATGATTTATATTTTGTGTTAAGAAGATGGAGCATGACAAGGTTATATGATTTTGTAGGGATACCGTTCTTTAGCATTTGTTTGAAAGACATTATTGTTTGTTTGTATGCCTGAGTATTGATGTCTTTATGTCAAATTATAGACTATTGCTTTGAACCATTCGGATCTAAGTATTCGTACCATAAAAGAAAGATTACATGATAGACATGTTAGGTAGCATTCCAATAAAAAAAATCTGTTTTATCATTTACCTACCCGAGGATGAGCAGGAATTAAGCTTGGGGATGCTTGATATGTCTCCAACGTATCTGTAATTTTTGATTGTTCCATGCTATTATAGTATCAATCTTGGATGTTTTATATGCAATTGTATATCATTTTTTGGAACTAACATATTAACCTAGGGCCAAGTGCTGTTTTTTGCCTGTTTTTGGTTTTCCAGGAAATTAGTACCAAACGAAGTCCAAACGCTATGAAACTTTTTGACGATTTTTTTTGGACAAGAGAGACCGTAGAAGCTTCGGGAGGAGACCAGAAGGCAAACGAGGAGATGGCAAGGCAACAGGGCGCGCCCAGGGGGGCTGGCGTGCCCTGATGCCTTGTGGGCGCCTCGTGGCTCCGTCTGACCTAATTCCATGTCTATAAATTCTCTAAAATAAGGAAACCAATAGAGAGCCACCCAAAATACATTATCCTCCCCCGCAAGTTTCTGTTCTCCCGTGATCCCATCTGGAGGCCTTTTCCGGTACTTTTCTGGAGGGGGAATCGATCACGGAGGGCTTCTACATCAACCTTGCTGCCCTTCCGATGATGTTTGAGTAGTTTACCACAGACCTACTGGTCCATAGCTAGTAGCTAGATGGCTTCTTCTCTCTCTTTGATCTTCAATACAATGTTCTCCTCGATGTTCTTGGAGATCTATTCAATGTAATCTTATTTTGCGGTGTGTTTGTTGGGATCCGATGAATTGTGGGTTTATGATCACACTATTCATGAAAATTAATTGAGTCTTCTCTGAATTCTTTTATGCATGATTATTATAGCATTGTATTTCTCTCCGATCTATCTGTTTGGTTTGGCCAACTAGTTTGATTTATCTTGCAATGGGAGAGGTGCTTTGTAATGGGTTCAATATTGCGGTGCTCTATATCCTAGTGCCAGTAGGGGACGAGACACGTATTTGTATTGTTACCATTAAGAAGAAAACGATGGGGTTTATTCATATTGATTGGATTTACTTTCTCTACATCATCTCATCTTCCTTAAGGCATTACTTTGTTTTTATGAACTTAATACTATAGATGCATGCTGGATAGCAGTCGATGGGTGGAGTAATAGTAGTAGATGCAGGCAGGAGTCGGTCTACTTGTCTCGAACGTGTTTCCTATTTACATGATCATTGCCTTGAATATCGTCATAGCTATGCGCTTTTCTATCAATTGCCTAACAGTAATTTTTTTACCCACCGTATGCATTTTGTTCAAGAGAGAAGCCTCTAGAGAAAAATATGGCCCACGGGTCTACTTTTATCATATATAAAATCCAAAAATACCTTGCTGCAAATTATTTACTGTTTATTTTATTTTGTGTTTTATTTTATCGTATCTATCACTACAAGATTTGATCCTTGCAAATAACCATCGAGGGGAATGACAGCCCCCTTTGGGTGCAAGTATTTGCTCTTTTGTGTGAAGGTGTTGTTAATGAGATTTCGCGTGGTTCTCCTACTGGATTGATAACCTTGGTTCTTAACTGAGGGAAATACTTATCCCTACTATACTGCATTATCCTCTTCTCTTCGAGGAAATCCTAACGCAGATCACAAGTAGCAGGGCGATCATAAGTACGTTGTTTGTTCAAGTAAGAATAGTACCTTAGGACCGGTCCACCCACATAACAACTTATCAAAGCAGCGAAGGCGAATCGAGAAATCATGATGAAGTTAACCAGAAAAAATGCCCATGTGTCTCCGAGAACGCTTTGCTCACTATAGGAAGTACTTCCGGCTTGTCCTTTGCAATAAAAGGATTGGGCCACCTTGCTGCACCTTGTTACTTTGGTTACTTGTTACTTGCTATGAATTATCTTTCTATCAAACTATCTGTCACAACTACTTTACAATAATTTTAGATAATACCATGCTGAAAACCGCTTATTGATTGCTTCTACTCCTCGTTGGGTTTGATACTCTTACTTATCGAAAGAACTATGATTGATCCCCTGTACTTGTGGGTCATCAACCAACTATAGCCAACAAGCTAAGAAGGCTATGGGCGGCACATGTTGCAAATGTTTGTTTTATGATTTATCCCCAAAGGGAGTTATGATGCATAAATGAGAACGCCAAGAAAGTGGGCATGAAGTGACTAACTTTATAAATTAAAGGAAGCAGGGGAAATATCGTAAGTCCTAGGGGAATAGCTTTATCAGAGGGCATGTGCAGCACACACGCACACCAAAAATGCCGGCCAGGCTGAATTTGGCATCCAAAAACCAACACAGGCATTCAAAAACACATGTGAACATAGCTGGGCGTGTCGCTGCACTTACTTCTCGACGCGGTGTGCCTGGGAATTCGACTGGGGCCTAGCATCATGTGTTATTACACGGGCCCGATGGATGATGCACCTCATCAAATGCTTTAGGCCTGAGTTGTCGTCGGTGTCGACGGTTCATTTAACATTAGAGAAGGTCGCGTGCGTTGGCTGCTGGATTAGGCCTTCACTACCCGACTATGCAAGGAGGGAAATGTGGAGTCCACCGAGGGAGATGGATGTGTTGAGCCACTCATCACACTGGGTGGTCAAACAGTAAAGCCCTGACGCCTTCGGCGAACAATTTCACCCGTATGGAAGCAACCGGGCTACCTAGCGGTGACACCTCTACATGCATGAAACCAACAAAATCGCATGTTCTCATCCATTGGTTTATTGACCACCTCATAGTCATCATGAACACATTCTTGCACAAGACATGGGGTGCAACATAATGTCTCAGAAGCTGACATAGCAGCTTAGCCGTCAAACCGCATTGAATGCCTCGGTTAGTGGGACGTAAAGAAGAGGAGGATGGGAAGAGAAGAAGGCAACTAACTACTCATTTATTACTCTAGGGACTACATTATTTTGTTTGATACTCTACATATGACTTGGTCACTGCCACCTATTTTTACTTCTAAGAGAAACAATAGAAGAACTACATTAATGCAAAAAACACCCCCACCGTAGAGCTGGGTACATTCTCCGGCATGGATGATGTAGGCTGGAGTCGTCTACCAATCCGGCGTCAGGCACCCATTTTCACTTGTGCGCCAAAGTCATTCCTTCCTCCAAGCTCATGTGTGCCGGGTGCACCCATGCGTCTGGGTACGAGCATGTGTCTGATGCTCTCATGGCCAGCTTCAACACGGTCTATCCTTGCCTAGTAAGCGATATCGAGCGGTTGCTCGAGGTGTGTCATCTCGGTTTATCGTGTCCCACAGTGCTGGACCTGACATGCCCACGTGGTGCTACTGAATGCACATCCAAACCCTTTTGTGGTTTTGGTAATTCATACAACCATACATATCCTTGAACTAATGATCTCCTTGAGTATATTTCAGGATAGTTCATTTTAGGTATGCTTGCTCCCGCAGGATTGGTTGGGATTTCCCCAAGTGAAAGGGTGATGTTGCCTAACAGCAAGTATTTACCTTAGTAAGAGAACCAAGTTTATCAATCCAGTAAGAGTAACCTAGCAAACAAAGTGAGCGGTACCTGCACACAAAAAATAGAACATGCATGCCCTCAACATGGCAAGATGCTTGTCAAGCCCCTTGTCTTGTTAGTTACAAGATTAAATGCAAGTGATAAAATAATTGGTAGCAAAGTAAAATAAAATTCAATAGGGCAGCAGAGAATATATTTGTTTTTAGTAAAGGAGAATAGTCCCAGGGGGCATAGATTCACTAGTAACATCTCTCTCGAAACAAGCAAGTAGTGTGGTGAACAAATTATAGTTGGGCAGCGATTAAATTACAGTATTTATATTTATGGCTATGATCATTCATGGTATAATCTATAGGCATTACGTCCGTGATAAGTAGATCATTAATCCAACTACATCTACTAATAATCATGCACTCAAAGACCGCTATCCCGCATGCATCCCAAAGTATTAAGTTTACAACAAACAGAGCATTGCAATAAGAATGATGACATAATGCAGATAGTAAAAACACAATCAATATGATGAGGCACAATCATTTTATCCTTAGTAGAAACAATACAATATGTGTGTTGTCCCTTATTGTCATTGGGTTAGAGCAACGCAAGATTTAACCCACTACAAAGCACCACTCCCTCTGAAGAAAAACCCACCAAACATGGCCAGAGAAGACAAATAGATAAGAGAGCATGTAAAGCTATTTAATTATATAACAAGAAAACCTCAGAACATTCAATTGTATTCAATGAAAAATTTGATCATAAAGTGTCAATTCATCTTATCTCAACACACACACCACTGATTACATTGAATCGATCCCAGTCATGGGAGGCAGCTCACAGGAACATGGTATTAAAGATACATAAGAGAGAGATAGAGTCATATAGCTACTACTATGGACCCAATGGTCCTAAGGGAACTACTGACACATGGTCATGGAGGCAGCAAGGTTGATGAAGAAGCCTCCGGCAAAGGTTCCCCCCTCCGACAGAGTGCCGAAATAGGCCCCCATATTGGATCTTCGTGAAATAGGAACTTGTTGTGGCGAAAAATTTCTTCTAAAAATATGGAAAAGGGTTTCGGTATTTATAAGAATTTATGGCGGTGGAATGGACGGACGGCTAGGGGGCGCGCCAGGTGACTGTGTGGGACCCATGTGGATCCTCTCGTTCTCTCCCAAAGCTTCATGGGTGTGATGGCTCTATATTTTAAGCATTTTTAGAGATAATTTGTTGCATGTTCTCTTCATATATTATGTCCCATTGAACCAAATAGTTGTCCATTATGCATGATTACCGGTTTTTACACCTATCCTTGTGACTATTGCACATTTAGTATTTAATTTTGTTTTCATTAGTTCTCATTGTTTTCTTATGTCTACATGTTTTTTTGGAGCAACCTATGACCAAGCATGATTAAAGGACCAAGGACGGGCTCAATACTGAGGACTCACAGTACCAGACTTAGCCATTTCGGAGAGTGAAAAAAGTCATTTTCCAAAGTATATAAAACTTGGATCTAACACCTAGTATGGTTCGGCGTTATTTATATGAACCCAATGAGCCCAAGAACATTAAATTCTGAGTTTGTATGAAGTAATGGCGGCCGATTTACCGAAAAGGGACAGAACAAAAGACGGTATACCATACGACCGTGGCTCATCATATGGAATGAAATCAGACCCGAAAGTTGCCTCGCCAGACGTGATTCTTCATCGATTTCATCCCCAATTGTTCCCACGAGATCCTTGTCTCATAAAGAAGGGATTGGGAGAGGATAAGGCTCATCTAGAGCCCTTGGATGCATCACATCAATGGAGGAGAGCGAGGAAGCGCCCTTTATATGCGCCTCCATACCATAGCCTCACCGCCATCTTCTCCATCATCTTGTTCATCCACAACACTATCTCCATTGCTGCTCCACCACCAAAGAAGGATAGACACACATCATGGGAAGAGGAGGAGGCTCCGCCACCATGAGCACTGGCCTTTGGCCCAGTGCCATCACGCCGGTGCCATCACCAGTGTCGTCCCCATCTCCACCACTACTGGCACAACCACCATCATCACCATCACCACCGCGCCACCGTCATCACGAACACCACCATGCTTTGTCCCTTCACTGGCTTGATGCTAGCTTGTAACTTGTCCCTAACCTTCATGTTTATGTTTGAGTAGTTGTACTAGTTCTCGAGGATATGGTTGAATCCTATATGATTCTTGATTCGATACAATATCTTCTGTTCATGGTTCGAGTTAGTAGCCTTCGCGAATGTTGAGAGGAGCACTCAATGACATTATTGCCTTGTTGCCGTGAAGTATATTACTATACTAGTGAGAGTTGGGGATACTGGGGTAATTCAAGGTGACAGTAAAGCTTTGATTCCTCGCCATTTAAATTGATAGGGGATTAACAGAGAACCCTTCAAGAGGCCGCGTCCATGGGGAAACCCTTAATTATCATAGTGATAACCGGCTTGGGGAAGTTGTGGTAGTGGCGTATGTGGCATGAAGTCTAGGTTAGAGTAGAACATGTTCTGTACCCGGCTCCGCCCACTTATGCATTTGACCAGTGAATAGAGGATACGATAGTTCATATCACTTGTAGTGATTGCGGAACCCTCGAGAATGCTTTACTACTCAAGCGTCGTCCTAACCAACTTAGTGTCCTTTATTTCCCATTTTTACCTTCTTGTTCTTAGTTTAGTTAAATTGCTTTTTGTCTAGTTTCCCTAGCAACTTATAGAATAGGATATTTCCAAACTCCGGTTTGGGTGCGTATGTAGTTGCGTTAAGTGGCATCGTAGTTGAGAGGTTTGTGGTGTGCTACTTGTGAGCTGCATTGGGATTTTCCCCGAAAAGGAAGTGTGAAGCAATCTAGTAGCGGATAGTATTCCCTTAGTAGAGGACCAAGGTTATCGAACCAATAGGAGACTCACGCAAACAACCGTCAACTGTACCTACACACACAAGAGAAAATACTTGCACCCAACGTAGGCAAGAGGTTTGTTAATCCCCTTGCACTCATTTATTGCAACGGTTAAATCTGATAGTAGTAGATAGATAAATTGCAAAGTAAAATAAAAGAAATAAAATTGCAGCAAGGTATTTTTGGTTTTTGTAATTGGATTAAAATAGACCTGGGGGCCATAGTTTTCACTAGAGGCTTCTCTCTCTCATAAAAATAGCATACGGTGGGTAGACAGATTACTGTTGGGCAATTGATAGAAAAGCGCATAGTTATGAGGTTATTCATGGCATGATCATGTAAATAGGTATTATGTTCGTGACAAGTAGACCGACTCCTACCTGCATCTACTACTATTGCTCCACCCATCGACCGCTATCCATCATGCATCTATGGTATTAAGTTCATGAAAAACAGAGTAACGCTTTAAGCAAAATGACATAATGTAGATAGAATAAAACAAAGCAATATGATTAAACCCCATTGTTTCCCCCGTAGTAGCAACAACACAATATGTGCCTCACTACCCCTTTTTTCACTGGTTGAGGACACATCAAGATTGAACCTACTACTATGCACCACTTCAACTGAAGATCCATAAATAAACTTGGCCAAAGAAAACCCATAGATCGGAAAGCATTACATAGCTATAACAATCATACATAATAAAGTTTTGAAAAGACTCAATTACTTTCTGTGAATAATCCAATCATAAACCCACAATTCATCAGATACCAACAAAACCAAAGCGCAAAACAAGATTACATCGGATAGAACTCCAAGGAGAACATTGTATTGAAAACCAAAGAGAGAGAAGAAGCCATCTAGCTAATCACTATGGACCCATAGGTCTATGGTAAACTACTCACACATCATTGGAGCTACAACAAGGTTGATATAGATGCCCTCCATGATCGATTCCCCCTTCGACAGAGTACCAGAAAAGGCCTCCAGATGGGATCGCGGAAGAACAAAAGCTTGTGATGGTGAAATAATTGTTTCGGGTCTCTCTGGTGCTTTTGGGATTTATGGGAATTTATAGGCTGGGAATTAGGGCAAATAGAGTTACATGGGGCCCAGAAGCTCAGGTGGTGCGCCCCCTGGGGTCGCGTCGTGCGAGCTTGTGGCCCTCTCGTACATCTTCTGGCCTCTTCTCAAAGCTTCTAGGGTCCCTTTTGGTCCATAAAAAATAACCATAAAGTTTCATCATGCTTGGACTTTGTTTGGTACTATTTTTCCATGAAACAATAAAACAGACAAAAATAGGAACTGGCACTGGGCATTGAGTTAATAGGTTATTTCCCAAAAATGATATAAAATTGCATATAAAGCATACAAAATTGATAATATAATAGCATGAAACAATCAAAAATTACAGATATGTTGTGACGTATCAGCATCCCCAAGCTCAATTCCTGCTCGTCCACGAGTAGGTAAATGATAAAAACAGAAATTTTGATGTTGAATGCCACCTAGCATGTCTATCATGTAATCTTTTATGGTATGAATATTGAGAAACGATGAAGTAATTAATATCAACATAATAATATCCATGAATGCAAGAACATAATCATTAGCTTTTCGAAATATATGATGCTTAACGAATGTTATCCCTACTCATTGAATTATGTAAGCATGACATGACTCCGCCTTCACCGCATAAATAGAAATCATGAGCACCCTGGTGTCAAACCAAGAAATTGGATCATACTTTTCACGCGCTTCAGCATTTTAAACTTCACTCAATACATGAGCGTGAGCCATGGACATAGCACTACGGGTGGAATAGAATGTGGTGGTAGGGCTTCATAAGGGAAGTCAAAAAGGAAGAAAGTCTCGCATTAACTCGGCAGATAGATAGGCAATGGAGAGGCCTTTCGATCGATATCAATGCAAGGAGTAGGGTTTGCCATGCAACAGATGCACTAGAGCTATAAGTGTATGAAAGCTCAATGTTGAAACTAAGTGGGTGTGCATCCAACTTGCTTGCTAATGAAGACCTCAAGCATTTGACGAAGCCCGTCATCATAATATACAAGCCAAGTTGTATAATGAAAAATTCCCCCTAGTATATGAAAGTGACAAATCGGGAGACTCTCTATATGAAGAACATGGTGCTATTGTGAAGCACAAGTGTGGTAAAAGGATAGTAGCATTGCCCCTTCTCTCTTTTCTCTCATTTTTTCTTTTCTCATTTTTAGAACAATTTCATGAACCTCATCCCCACATTTTGGAGGACTCATCAGTCTCCATCATTCTTTACCTCACTGGGACAATGCCCTAATAATTATGATCATCACACTTTTATTTACTTACAACTTGATGAATTGAAACAATATGACTCTATATGAATGCCTCTAGCAGTGTGCTAGGATGTGCAATGATCTAGCATAACATGTATAACAATGATGAACCATGGCTTTGCCACAAATATCATGCCAGCTATATATGATCATGCAAAGCAATATGATGATAAACACACATGTCATAAGACAGGACGGTGGAAGTTGCATTGCAATATATCTCCGAATGGCTATGGAAATTCCATGATTGGTAGGTATGGTGTCTAGTTTGAGGAAGGATATAGGAGGCTTATGTGTGATAGAGCGTATCATATCATGGGGTCTGGATGCACCGGCAAAGTTTGCACCGACTCTCGAGGTGAGAAAGGGCAATGCACGGTACCGGGGAGGCTAGCAATATGTGCATATGTGGGAGTGCCGTATTAGTCCATGAACTCACATTACTCATAAAGAACTCATATACTTATTGTGAAAGTTTCATTAGCCCTCGAAGCAAAGTACTACTCGCATGCCCCTAGGGAGGAGGTTGGTAGGAGTTAACCATCGCGCACCCCCTATTCAAACAGCACAAAGGATTTCAATCAGACATAAAAATGCTCAAACCTCCCCACCATGCCATGATGGACACTTAAATGAGTAGTTAATAACAAGCTTTAATATCGATATTTCTACTAACCAATGCTTATGAACTAATACCCTTTCATATTACGACATCAATATAATTAAATCACATGGTTCATATTTAGTGACCTACATGAAAGTTTTTATTGTATCACTCTTATATACCTAGCATTCTTGAACTAGTCTTATAACCCGGGCACATTACCACTTCCTATTTAAGAGACTCTCAAAAAGATTTAAGTGAAGCATGAGAGTGCAATCATTTCCATAAAATGTAACCACCATCGTGCTCTAAGAAATAGGTGAAGCACAAAAGCAACTGCATAGCTCAAAAGATATAAGGGAAGCTCATAGAGTTCTAAAAAATCATGATGAATGTGTCTCTCTCTCAAAAGGTGTGTCCAATAAACAATGATTGTGGCAAACTAACAAGCAAACAAAATAAAAATGTCAGTTTACTAAAACAGGGGTCCATTAGTACCCTGGACTTGTGCACAGGCAGTTGTAGCCCTCCAGATGGCAAGGGCTTGCCGGAGGATAACTCAACCCAAGTCTGAACACTTGGACACCAAGACCGTGAAGAAGACCTCCCCACAGGTGATCGAGAAGTACTAAATTAGTACTGAAGCTCAAGACTTCAGTTGCCTACAAGCTTTGCGCCGGCAAGCCAAGACTCAGCAAGCTCCTTGCCGGCAAGCTTACCCCTAATCACTTATCAACCGCTCCACCTCATCATCCAACTAATGGCTTGTCAAGGTTAGGTGTCGAGTAGGTGAGCGGCTTGGGGAGGATCATCAGGATGCGTGTCAGCATGTCGCATGTGGATCAACTTTATTGACACCCCTCTAGTGGACGTGTCGAGGAGATGGGCTTTTCCATGTCGACGGCACAGAAGGAGAGATGATTTTTGCCAAAGGATTGCTATCAGTTCATGGTGCATTTAATGCCCTTGTCCTAGTCCGACAGGATTAGATTGGATAGCATCAAGGCCACTATTCACATACATGTAATGACCATGTTGCCACTGTGGTGACCTCTTTTCGTCTATAAAAAGAGGCCCATGGCGACCTTGGCACTGGTCAACACTTGGCACACGCTTGCACAGTAGCTGCACCTTGCTCACGTTTTTCCGGCAAGCTACGCTTGTAACTTGTGCTCCAAGCTAAACCACCCAACCCAAATATAGGAGTAGGGTTTTGCGCCCCCACGACGGAGCGAACCATAGGAAACCTCAAGCGTGAACTCTTGGATTTGCTCTCTATGCTTGTTGATCACCCCAGCTGGACAACAAAGGGGCTTTGCTGGTCCCATAGATCAAAGTATTCCGACATCTTTGGCGCGCTAGACAGGGGGATCTCTTGTGCGGATCCACTTCAGCAGTTCTTGTGCAAGCTTCGCCATCTACTTCGTCCATGGCACCGAAGAAGAAGAGCGTGGTGGTGACCATCGGGCTCCAAGCTGCTGATCCAGACACCTCCAACGGGCGGGACCGACGGCGAGGACTCTCAACACCCTTCCAGCGACAAGAGTCACACTCGCTCCACTGGAAGCCAGGACCTACGCGTCGCTACATCAAGAGGCGGCGTTGTAGATCACAAGGTCGCTACGGCTACGTCCAAGGACGATGCCGCGAGGTCCAGGAATAACGGAGTTACGGGACACGCGCTGAGGCCATCGCAAGATGGACACGAGATGCTTCCAGCAACGGCATTGACCCTAGCTAGCGGCCAGGCAAGGAGCATGTGTACCATTCTCATGGTACACATGGCCTGCCGCCACGTCTAGCTGCTGGCGAGCATCGACCGTGGCAGCAGGACAAAGATGGAGCTCCTTCTGGCTTGCATAAAAGTCAAGCTAGCTCTCAGTCCTTGCACCCAATCATGCCCAAGTCGCCGACAGAGGTGTTGGCGCAGGCGCAACTATTGCTGGGCTTCCCTCCGGCTCCGGGGAAGATGGATGAGTGGTGTGCCACCATCCAGAGCCTCGTCGACTTCACTAACAATGATGGGGCGCGGTCGGGGGGGCCCCTCATAGTGGCAGCCATCGACAACGGTACGAGAAGCTGGTGGGCGAACCGTGGGTGTTGCACCAACGGTGCAGTCCCCTCCTCGGCAAGTACGGCAGCGCCATTGGGTCGACGCCATGACAGCATGTCCATGGTGTCATCTGATCCGCAAGGCTGTGGGAATCGCCACAATGACTAGCGCCAGGTCATCAACAACCATCGCGCTGAGGATGCTCGAACCACCATCGAGCGACACCGGGAAGCGTACCGTCAATCAGACACATGAGAAGGGCCGGTGGTGAACGAGCATGCGCTAGGATTCCTTGGGTGCCTACCCTACGATGTGGGCTGCTGAGCGTTTACCCATGAGCTCCGGCAAGTTTAGTGGCCCCACTCCCGAAATTTCAAGCCTGACTTGCCGGAGAAGTACGATAGCAAGCTCAATCTAGCTGAGTCCCTTGGGATTTACACCATCACGGTGCTAGCTGGCGGTGGCAGAGACGACAAGATTCTCACCAACTACTTTTCGTTGGCACTCAAGTCCAACGTGAGATCTTGGCTGATGAACTTGCCGGAGGGCTCTATCTCTTCGTGGTCGGACTTGTGCCACGTGTTCGTTGGGACCTACATCGGGGGCCACGAGCCTCCGGGGAAGCCCAGTAACCTTCACTTGATCCCACAGAGGAGGGTGAACCCCTCCATAAATATGTCTAGAGGTTTAGCCGTGTGCACCACAACATCCCCAATGTGCACCCCGCTGCCGTGATTGCCTCATTCCACACGAATGTTCGCAATCACAGGATGCGGGCCTAGTTGAACATTGAGCAGCTGAGCACCCTCAATGACTTATACAACCGGCAGACCAGTGTGCACGTGCTGAGGAGGGTAGGAGACTGCCTGGGGAGGACGCCGGTGCCCAGGTTGATTATGAGGATGACGACTGGTCCACCCCGAAGAAGACAGGCCAGAAGCGCAACTACAAGCGCAAAGGAAAAGCAGTGATGGGAGTTGAGAGTTCCGGCAAATTAGATGCCGCCAAGAATCCTAAGACTGACAGCCCCGGCAACAAGCTTGCCGGACGCTGATTGTCGGGAGGCTGCGGTAGGCGACAAAGCGGAGGGCTCCGGTGTCGGTGCAACAAACCCTGGTGTATGTTACCCTGACTGTACACAGGCTCAAGGGCAAGGTTCCAGCATCCAAGGCAAGGCCAAGCTGAAGACATAGCTCTTTGAAGAATCAAAGGGCGGATCAAGAAGACCAAGACGAGCCAAGACAGCAAGATATCACCAAGGGAAAAGCCTCCCTTGCCGGGCAGGCGAGCCTGGTCAGGTCGAGGTCATCCCATGAGCAAGTCCCAATACCTCCCCAGCAAGGGTTGCCGGGGCGCTGGCGGCCTGTTATCCCGCCAAGGCTCCACCACTCTACCTCGCAGTGACGCAAGTCACTTATCAGTACGGTGTCGAGCCCTCAAGTGAATAAGTGGCAGTCATTCAGCACGTGGCAGCCATTCCCGAGGAAGATCACCCCTAAATGACACCCGTCCATGGGCGTGTCATGTAGACAGGCGAGAAGGAGGTTGAATAGCATGGCAAGGCTTGCCGGGCTGCATCCTCGATGTGACACTAAGCGGTGCATTTAATGCACCTTGTCATGTCTGTAGAGTTAGGTATGATAGCACTGTGGCTATCTAATCACTGGATAATGACTGTTTTGCCAGTGTGGTTACCCCTTTACCTATAAAAGGAGGGCTGAGGCAGCCTTAGAGAGGATTCGGACCCTTGTATACTCGTACGCACGTAGGTGCTCTCCCCAATGTGACCTTGCCGGGCTTGAGCACTGCGCGTTCGCCACAGTCTATCACTCAAATCCACCAAAGCAGGAGTAGGGTTTTATGCCTCGCGGCGGCCTGAACCTGGGTATAAACCACCCGCGTCACCATTGCCGTGCTGTCTTACGGCCTCTGCTCTTTGTGCAACGTGCCCTTCCCCCTTGCCAAACCACAAAGGGGCCGACGGCCCCATAGGTGATCGTGTTGAACCATGACATCTTTGGCGCGCCAGGTAGGGGGAAGCGCTTGTGCGAACCCGAGGATGTAAATGGCGCATCTACACCATCTCCTTCGACGACGGCGTCATCACTCATGGCGCCCAAGAAAAAGTCTGGTGCAGCAGCTTGTCCTTCCACCTTGAAGGCCCCCTAGCACGCGGTCACTGATCCCATGGGGGTTGCGGTGGCGTCGGGGGACGCGACCAGCGCAGGCGGCACCATCGTCATTCCTCCCGCACAGAGGTGGGAGCGGGAGGCGCCGGAGGAGGACAGTGTCAACAACATCCTAGCGGCCACGCTCCACAAGATGCGGGAGGGGAGAACATCCAATTCCCGCCTCTCCACCTCACTGGAGAACACAGCTGCAGCGATGGCGCCCGCTCTGGCGTGAACCGCAACCTCCTAGCTGCCCCAGCCATGGGTGCAGCTGCGAGACGCACGCCTTCCCCAGGGCAAGGCCATCAAGACGAAGCACCGAACGGAGCCGTCAACCCCCAAGCGTGTCCTTTTCGTCTTCACGCCACCCTCGCGACTGGCTCGCGACAATGAGAGCACGACACCGCCACGGCCGGTACCATCAGGAGTTGGGAAACGTCGCGATCAGTGTCATCCTCCATGCCAAGCACAACTTCGGCGGCCATGGCTCGAGCCCAGCTCCTGTTGAGATTCCTGCCAGCTGCCGACCAAATGGATGAATGGAGAGCCACCATTCAAAGTTTGATTGGTTTCGCTGAGGCAGGGGGATCGCGACGGGCGGGCTTGCCACGGCATCCGCAGACAGCGGCAACGGCCCGAGCCGCTAGCCATGCTGAAGGGGCCCACCTCACGGTGTAGCCCCCCCCCCCCACGACAGCCAGCGCAGGGGCCGCAGCCAGAGTCGCACAACCGGGAACATGACGAGGTGTCGATGTCTTCGTCTGATCCTCGAGCCCATCAAGATCAGTGGCAGGGTCTTGAGGACAGGTGGAGGGAAGACGCGCGTGTCACCATAGAACGGCGCCGCGAAACCCACCGCCAGTCCGACAGGCGCAATGGCCCCAACGTCGATGAGCCTGCGCCCGGTGGAGACGGATACCTACCCTTCAAGGTTGGGTGTCCTGCCTTCACTCGTGAGCTGCGGCAAGTCCGTTGGCCATCTGCCCGTACGTTCAAGCCAGAGATACCAGAAAAATACGATGGAAGACTGAACCCGGCAGAGTTCTTGAGCATCTACACCATTGCTATTCAAGCCGCCGGGGGAAGAGATGAAAAGATATTTGCCAACTACTTCCCTTTGGCGCTCAAGCCAAATGTGAGGTTGTGGCTGATGCACTTGCCGGAGAACTCCATCTCGACTTGGGCTGATCTGTGCCACGAGTTTGTTGGTGCCTTCACGGGCGGCCATCAAGAACCAGGGCGGCCCAGCGATTTGCAGCTCCTTCCACAGAAGGAAGGGGATAGTTTACGGAAGTACATGCAGAGGTTCAGCCGGGTGCATAGGAACATTCCAGATATCCACCCGGCAGCTGTGATTGCCGCGTTCCAGTCCAATGTGCGCAACCATAGGATACGTTCCAAAATGAACGTCCGGTTGCCCAAGACTTTGAACGAGCTTTACACCTTGGTGGATAAGTGTGCCCATACGGAGGAGGGGAGGCGTCTCCCCGGAGAAGAGGATGGCATCGACGTCGACTCAGAAGATGACGACAATGCTGCCAGCCAGAAGAAGAAGAATAAGAAACACAACAAGAAGCGCAAGGATAAAGCAGTGCTGGCTGTTGAAAGATCAAGCACCCCCAGTTCCGGCAAGAAGGCCAAGACCGAGCCTCCCAGCAAGTAAGTTGCCACGTGCACTGATTACCGAGAAGCTGCGGTTGCCGAGAAGGCTGGGAAGGCAGATGGGCCGTACTGCAAGATCCATCGAACTAAGGGCCATGATCTCCAAGAGTGTCATCAAGTTGAGCAACTTTTCAAGAAGCAAAAGGCTAAGTACGAGAAGCGCGACAAGGAGAGAGACCAAGATGGCGTTGGCAGGAAGGGCCGAGGTGGCCGAGGAGGCTGCCCCGGCAAGGTTCCCCAACGTCCAGAGAAACCTGCTAGAGGTCATGAGAAGAAGGGATGTGGTGACGAAAGCGATGAAGGGGATGAAGAGGAAACCAGCGAGCAAGAGTTCCAGAAAGCCACTGACGCCCTGTGCATTGACGAGGGTGCATCCTTCCACTCCTCTCACCACCAGCTGAAACAATGGGCGCGTGAGGTCAATGCTATGGAGCCAACGGCAGATTCACGGAAACCGCTCAAATGGTCTCGCACGCCCATCATCCTTGACGAAGAGGATCACCCTGACCGCACCACTACGGTAGGGTGCTTGCCGTTGTTGGTTTCACCAACAATTCGCAACCTCAAGGGTCACAAGGATGTTGGTTGACGACGAGGTCGGGTTGAATCTGATTTCCCCCAAGGTGCTCAGCAAGCTACAGATAACAGATGGAGAGCTCAAAGTTACTGGCACGTTTCAAGGAATTAACCCCGGGAGGAGTCGACCAAAGGGGAAGATCACACTACCGGTGACATTTGGAGGAGAATTGAACTTCCAGACTAAGAAAATTGTGTTCGATGTGGTTGAGCTTCCATTGCCGTACAACGGGATACTTGGACGACCTGCCCTGGCAAAGTTCATGGCAGCATCCCACAATGCCTACAATACCTTGAAGATGCCAGGACCAATGGGCGTTATTTACATCCCATCAGACAAGAAGGACGCAATTATATGCGTGGACAAGATGTACCGGGATGCGGTTGCTGCCGAGGCTGCGAAAACTGCAGTCCCCTCCAAGGAAAACAAACAAGGGAGAAAGGCTAGCAAGGATGCCGGCAAGGAATCTGGGAAGCACGCCTCTCCGGAGTATGCTGCACCCGACGATGATTTGCCGGAGATTTCTACTAGCAAGACGTCCAAGGTTGCTGCACTCGCTGTGAACAAGGTCCCGGCTGGGCTGGTTGGCGCTTATGGTACATTTACTATCAGCTCCACCTTTGATGTAAAATAGGAAAGCGCGCTCATTGCCTTCCTGCGGGAGAATGTCGATATGTTTGCTTGGCAACCATCTGACATCCCCGGTGTTCCCAGGGAGGTAATCGAGCACCACCTTGCTGTCTGTCCTCATGCCTGGCCCGTCAAGCAGAAGGTCTGGAAGCAAGACTTGGAGTGGTAGCAGTTCATTGCCGAGGAGATCATGAAACTTGAGGTGGCTGGTTTGGTCAGAGGAGTATTGCACCCGACATGGTTGGCAAATCCACTGGTGGTGCGCAAGGCGAATGGGAAATGGAGGCTTTTCATAGATTTCACAGATCTGAATAAAGCATGCCCAAAGGACCCGTTCCCCTTGCCGCGCATCGACCAGATTGTGGACTCCACCTCTGGGTTTGATCTGCTTTCCTTCTTGGATACCTACTCCGGGTACCACCAGATATTTATGTTCAAAGAAGATGAAGAGAAGACAGCATTCATAACCCCCTGTGGCACGTACTGCTTCGTACGGATGCCCTTCGGATTAAAGAGCGCTGGAGCCAATTTTGCAAGAGTAGTGCAAATTGGTTTTGAATCCCAGCTGCACAGGAATATTGAATCTTACATGGATGACATAGTGGTCAAAACCAAGGACAAGTCAACTCTCATTCAGGACTTGAAGAGACCTTTGCAAATCTACGCAAGATCAACTTGAAGTTAAACCCAGAGAAGTGTGTGTTTGGTGTTCCTTCCGGCAAGCTAGTTGGCTTCTTCATGTCCCACCAGGGGATAGAGGCCAGCCCCAACAAGATCAAGGCGATCGAGCAGATTTAAGCACCCAAGACAGTTAAAGATGTGAGGCGTCTGACTGGATGTGTTGCCGTGCTAAGCAGGTTCATTTCCAAGTCTGCCGAGCGTGCCTTGTCGTTCTTCAAAATCTTGAAGAAGGCAGGACCTGTGGAGTGGACCCCGGAGGCAGAAGCTGTGCTGCAAGATTTGAAGACCTATCTTTCCTTTGTTCCCACCTTAGTCGCTCCTAAACCACAAGAACCGTTGCTGCTATACCTAGCAGCAACCAATCAAGTGGTTAGTGCAGCACTGGTGGCGCAGTGGGAGGTAGATGACGGAGCAGCCGCAACTACTGTCCTCTCCGGAGGGGAAAGTGAACTCGTCCCGGCGAGGTCAGATGTAGATCAGGACAAAGGGGAGCAAAGCGGCGAAGACAATTCCAGGATCACGGCAAGGAAGAAGGTGGTGCAGCGGCCAGTGTACTTTGTCAGCTCCCTACTACAGGGGGCTAGGTCAAGGTACTCTGGCATGGAAAAGTTGATCTTTGGCCTCATCATGGCCTCAAGGAAGCTGCGCCATTACTTCCAAGCCAACGAGATCACGGTTGTCACCCGCTGCCCCTTGCAGCGCATACTGAGGAACCCTGAAGCCACCGGCAGAATAGTGGATTGGGCTTTGGAGTTGTCAAGCTTTGGTTTGAAGTTTGAGAGCACATCTACCATTCAGAGCAGAGCACTAGCAGAGTTTATTGCAGAGTGGACACCTACCCCAGATGAAGAGGCACTGGAAACAGTTATCCCCGGCAAGGAAGCACCCCAAAAATGGATCATGTACTTTGATGGTGCCTTCTCACTACAAGGTGCAGGGGCTGGCGTGCTCCTCATCGCACCCACTGGAGAGCACCTCAAGTATGTGATCCAGATGCATTTCCGCTGGGAGAAGGCAACTAACAACACTGCAGAGTATGAAGGACTCCTTGCTGGGCTCAGAATCGCGACAGAGTTGGGGATCAAGAAGATGATCATACGAGGCTATTCGCAGCTTGTGGTGAGGCAAGTGAACAAGGATTATTAGAGTACATTGATGGAGGCATACGTGGAGGAAGTGAGAAAGCTGGAGGAGCACTTTGATGGATTACAAACAGAGCACGTACCCCATGCAGAAAACAGCATTGCTGATCATCTATCAAAGTGCGCTGCGCAAAAGCTTCCTGTGGAACTAGGGACTTTTGTTCTCCACCTAACTCAGCCCTCCGTATCCCCGGCAACAATGGCCAGAAAGAGGATGAAACTGGACTTTGGCAAGCCTCTCCCGGCAGAGCTTCCAGAAGCCCCCGGCAGAGAGGTTGGCGGGAACAACTCCACTTCGCTTGGCGAGCAGCACCCTCCCGCCGAATTATCAATCCTCGCGCTTGAGGCGTGTGCTCCCACGAACGAGGAGGTGCCGCTAATCCTTGTTGTCGAGCCTCAGGCTCCAACTTGGGCGCGACACATAGTCTGTTACCTCCAAATAGGAGAACTTCCCGAAGAGCAAGAAGAAGCTGAAAAGTAGCCCGGAGGGCCAGTATGTATCAGTACGTCAATGACGCACTGTACAGAAGGAGGCCCAACGGTGTGAAATTCAAGTGCATTTGCCAGGAAGAGGGGAAGGAACTGTCAGCAGAGATACACGGAGGCATGTGCGCCTCGCATATTGGATCAAGGGCCTTGGTCAGAAAAGCTTTCCAGCAAGGTTTCTACTGGGCCACAGCCCTCCAAGACGCAATCGAGCTAGTCACCAGATGTGAAGCCTGCTAGTTCCACTCCAAGAATATCCATGAACCTGCTCAAGCTGTCCAGACGATCCCTTTGTCATGGCCCTTTTTGGTCTGGGGGCTCGACATCTTGGGCCCCTTCCCCTGCTACTGAGGGCTTTGAGTTCTTGTATGTCGCCATTGACAAGTTCACAAAGTGGCTGGAAGTGCAGCCCATGAGGAAGGTGACCGCACAATCAGCTATCAAGTTCATGAAAGGACTGGTGTGCTGCTTCAGAGTACCCACCAGGGTCATCACTGACAACGGCACCCAGTTCACGAGCTGCGCCTTCATGCAATACGTTCAAGCCCTCGGAAGCAAGATTTCATTTGCCTCTGTTTCTCATCCTGGAAGCAATGGACAATCTGAGAGGGCGAACACTGAAGTGCTGCGAGGACTCAAGACAAGAACATTTGATAAGCTGCAGAAATGCGGCCGGCGCTGGATTGATGAGCTGCCGGTGGTTCTTTGGTCCCTCCGTAAGACAGCAAATCGAGCTACCGGCCAGACTCCCGTCTCCCGGGTCTATGGGGCAGAAGCAGTGATCCCCATGGAACTCATATACGGGTCACCTCGAGTACTTGCCTACGATGAAGTAAAGCAAGAGCAGCACCGGCATGACGATGCCGTGCTCCTCGAGGAGAACTGTCTTTGGGCTGTTACGCGCGCTGCATGCTATCAGCAAGCCCTGCGCCACAATCACAGCCGCAGGGTTCATCCCCGGAGCCTTGAGGAAGGCGACCTTGTCCTTAGGTGCGTTCAGTCTGCCAAGGGTACAAACAAGTTGACGCTAAAGTGGGAAGGCCCTTACTAGGTGGTACGAGTCTCCAGACCTGGCGCAGTCTGTCTGGAGACCGGAGATGGCATTCAATTGCAAAACTCATGGAATATTGAGCATCTCCGTAAGTTCTACCCGTAAGGCGTGGCTATCGGGCCCTGCCCGGCAGCCACCCTTTTGTACAAGCTTTGCCGATGCTGCATGTAACCCTTTGTACAAAGCCAGGCGCAGACCCTAAGCAGCAGATAAATAAATGAAGCGCTGGGGCCCCAAAAAACTTGCATGCATGCATAGCATAACATGAGCATGGAATGATCATGTAGATAAGGGCATATGTAGCATTGTTTTTCCTCTGCATATTAACCGCAGGGCTCTTGTGTCGGTGCAACAAACACCAGGTGTGTTTCCCGGACTGTACACAAGCTCAAGAGCAAGGTTACAGCATTCAAGACAAGGCCAAGCAAAAGAGATAGCTCTTTGAGAAATCAAAGGGCGGATCAAGAAGACCAAGACCAACCCAACGAGCAAGATATCACCAAGGAAAAACTTCCCTAACCGGGCAGGCGAGCCTGGCGGGGTCAAGGTTGCTCTAAGGACAAGTCTCAAGACTCCCCCGGCAGACTTGTCGGGGACGCAGAAGGCAGATTACCCCGCCAAGGCTCCACCGCTCCACCTCACAGCGACGGAAGTCACTTATCAGCGCGGTGTCGAGCCCCCAGGTGATTATGTGGCTGTTCTCTGGCACGTGGCAGCCATTTCCAAGGAAGATCATCCCTAAATGACACCCGTCCAGGAGACGTGTCATGCACACAGGCGAGGAGGTGGCTGCATGGCGCGTCAAGGCTGCCTGGCCACGCCATGATGTGACACTAAGCGGTGCATTTAATGCACTCTGTCCTGTCTGCAGAGTTAGGTATGATAGCACTGTGGCTATCTAATGAGTGCATAATGACTGTTTTGCAATTGTGGTGACCCCTTAACCTATAAAAGGAGGGCCATGGCTACCTTAGAAAGGATTCGAACCCCCGTACTCTCATACGCGCGTAGCTGCTCTCGCCCAAAGGCGACCTTGCCGGGCTAGAGCGTTGCGTCTCCACCACAGTCCATTCATCAATCCACCAAAGCAGGAGTAGGGTTTTACGCCTCGCGGCGGCCCAAACGTGGGTAAAACTGCCCATGTCATCGCTGCCGTGCTATTCTATGCTTTCTGCTCTTTGTGCAATGTGCTCGTCCCCCTTGCCGAACCACAAGGGGCCGATGGCCCCATAGATGGCCATGGGATACCACGACATCTTTGGCGCGGCAGGTAGGAGGCAGCTCTTGCGCGAACCCAAAGGTGTAAGCAGCGCGTCATCTTCATCATCATTTTCTTCATCAACGGCTTCATCATCCATGGCGCCCAAGAAGAAATCCGATGCTTCAGCTCACCCGTCCACCTTGAAGGCCCCCTCTCATGCGGCCATTAATAATGTGGGGGCTGCGGGGTATCATGGGAACGCCGACGCCATGGGGAACATGACTGTCGCAGGCGGCGCCATCACCGTTCCCCCTGTGGCCGAAGTAGTAGCGGGAGACACCGGAGGAGGGCGACATCAACAACACCCCGGCGGCCATGCTCCACAAGGTGCGGACAGGGAGAATATTCCGTCTCCGCCTCCCCACCTCGCCGAGGGACACAGCCGCAGCGATGGCGCTCGCCCAGACGGGGATCGTAACTTCCTAGCTGCCCCTGCTGCGGGTGCGGCTACAGGGCCCGCGCCACCTCCAGGACAAGCTAGCGGAGACGATGCGCCAAATGGGGTCGTCAACCCCCAAGCGCATCCGCCTCGTCGGCACGCCGCCCTGGCGACTGGCTCGTGGTGGCGAGAACATGGGGCCACCACTACAGACACTGCTACTTATTGAGCTTGTGTTGGTTTTTCCCTTGAAGAGGAAAGGGTGATGCAGCAATGTAAAGATAAGTATTTCCCTCAGTTAGAGAACCAAGGTATCAATCCAGTAGGAGGTACAAGCAAGTCCCCAATCTATGCACCTTCACAAACAATCAAACACTTGCACCCAACGCGATAAAGGGGTTGTCAATCCCTTCACGGTCAATTGCAAAGGTGAGATCTGATAGAGATAGGTATATATGATTGCCAAAATATAAACCAAAATAAAAGTAAATAAATTGCAGCAAGGTATTTTTTATATTTTTGGTATATAGATCTAAAAATATATGCTGGAAAATAGACCCAGGGGCCATAGGTTTCACTAGAGGCTTCTCTCTTGAAGGCAAATAATACGATGGGTGAACAAATTACTGTCGAGCAATTGATAGAAAAGTGCAAAGTTATGACGATATCCAAGGCAATGATTATGCATATAGGCACCAAGTCCGTGTCAAGTAGACCGAAACGGTTCTGCATCTACTACTATTACTCCACACATCGACCGCTATCCAACATGCATCTAGAGTATTAACTTCATAAAGAACGGAGTAATGCCTTAAGTAAGATGACATGATGTAGAGGGATAAACTCAAGCAATATGATGAAAACCCCATCTTTTTATCATTGATGGCAACAATACAATACGTGCCTCGCTACCCCTACTATGTCACTGGGTGAGGACACCGCAAGATTGAACCCAAAACTAAGCACCTCTCCCACTGCAAGAAATACCAATCTAGTTGGCCAAACCAAACCGATAATTCAAAGAGAAATACAAAGATATCAAATCATGCATATAAGAATTCAGAGAAAATTCAAATAATATTCATAGATAATCTGATCATAAATCCACAATTCATCGGATCTCGACAAACACACCGCAAAAGAATATTACATCAGATAGATCTCCAAGAACATCAAGGAGAACATGGTATTGAGAATCAAAGAGAGAAGAAGCCATCTAGCTACTAGCTATGGACCCGTAGGTCTGAGATAAACTGCTCACGCTTCATCGGAGGGGCAATAGGGTTGATGTAGATGCCCTCCATGATCGAATCCCCATCCGGCAAATTGCCAGAAAAGGCCCCAAGATGGGATCTCACGGGAACAGAAGTTGCGGTGGTGGAAAAGTATTTTCGTGGCTCTCCTCTAGGGTTTTGGAATATATGTGAATTTATAGGACGTAGAAGTAGATCGGTGGACTCCTGAGGGGGCCACAAGCCAGGGGCGCCCCCCCTAGGGCGCGCCCCTACGGCTTGCCATTGCCTCATGGGTCTTCTGACTTTGACTCCAAGTCTCGTAGGTGTCTTCTGGTCCAAGAAAAATCATCGTAAAGTTTCATTCCGTTTGGACTCCATTTGATATTCCTTTTCTGCGAAACTCAAAAACAAGGAAAAAAACAGAAACTGGCACTGGGCTCTAGGTTAATAGGTTAGTGCCAAAAATAATATAAAATAGCATATTAATGCATATAAAACATACAAAACAGATAATATAATAGCATGGAACAATCAAAAATTATAGATATGTTGGAGACATATCAACCATCCCCAAGCTTAATTCCTTGTCGGTGTACTAAGTATTGGGCCATTAGTACACCGTACTTGTGCACGGGCAGTTGTAGCCATACTCGCGGTCAGGCTTCTCGGGGAACAGTTGGAGGTTGATTCAAGTTATCGAAGAAACACCCAAGTCAAGGATCTGAGGATCAGCAGATAAGAAGAGCTGGAGACCGAAAGCCAGCCTCCCCGGCAAGATCTTGCCGGGGTGGCCTACGAAGCCCGGCAAGATTTCACGCCCCGCAAGATTCCGTGCCCGGCAAGAATCAGCGCCCGGCAAGATTCTGCCACTGTGCCACCGCTTCGGCACAGCAACCAGCTTGACATTTTGGGTCCTTCTCTGGATGCATGGCAACGCGCCAGTGGAGGAGAGCTTAAGCGGTGCTGATGGGATGGCCCCTTTTTCCATCCCCAAGAAAGTGAGGACACCTAAACGGACACCTCACGGTGCATTAAATGCATTCGTCCTAATCCATCAGTGGTTAGGTATGATGACCCTGTAGCTACTTTACACCTCAATGTATGTACATTTTGCCACTGTGGTGACCCCTTTGAGCGTATAAAAGGAGGCCCAAGGCAGCTGCTATAGGGAGGAGGATCTTCTGGCCCATCCTGCATGCGTGGCTGCTCTTTGAACATACTATTTATCGTGAGCGCTCCTGGAGCCTGGGCTCAAGAACACTCATAATAAACACAAGGCAGTTGGGTTTTACGCTGATCAGCGGCACGAACCTGGGTAAAATCACCCCGCGTCGATCGTTGGTTCTGCTCTTTGCGCATACCTCTCTCCCTAGCAAATCGTAAAGGGGTCCTTTGGGGTCCCATAGATGTCGCACGCCGACATCTTTGGCGCGCCAGGTAGGGGAAGAAGGTTGTGCGAACCTGATCCAGTGATCGGTGCCTTAGTTTCTTCATCATCTTCATCATCATGCCACCCAAGAAGAAGAGTGCCGCAATGGCGCAACCATCTACATCCATTTTGCCTGTGCCCTCGCGTACGGGTGATGGCATGGATACAGAAGGAAGAGGTCTAGAACCTCCACGGCGTTCTGGTGATCCAAGCCAAGCGAGCGGCGTCGTTCGTAGCGGCAACGGCAACCCACACGCCGCTGGATCCAGAGATGGAGCTGTGCTGCCCATGGGCGGCGCAATGAACTCCAGAGATCGGAGGACACCTTCTAGGACTCCCGCGCCAGCGCAAGCGTCACGGCCTTCCCAGGTCGTGTGCGATGAGCAGCGTCATGGTGCTGGTGGTTCAGGGCATCCCCATGAAAAGACTTCTACGCATCGATCCCAAGGTGCGCAGGCCCAGCATGCACCTCAAACTGCCGGTGGAAGTGGCACGTGGTCGCGTGATCGTGACGGTGCTCCTTCTAACATTGTTAGGAGTCAGAGCACCTCACGTACCTCGCACATGTCGCCGCCACCTATGCCAGCGGAAGCTTTGGCACGTGCACAGCTGCTCCTCGATTTCCCTCCTGCTCCGGAGAAGATGGAGGAGTGGCGATCTACTATCCAGAGCCTCATTGGCTTCGTCAACAAAGATGGGCCGCAGGAGGCAGGGCCCTCACAACAGCGATCCATCGATCCGGCGCGAGCCGATGCGGAGAAGACTGGAGGTGGTGCGACCACGGTGCACTCCCCTCCACGACACCAGTGGCTGTCGACAACCCGACGGACTGATGGCTGTCATGATGATTCCACGGCGGCGTCCGATCCACGGATGCGCCGTGACCAGTGTCAAATTCTCCAGGAACGAAGCAAAGAGGATGCTCGAACTACCATCTAGCGGCGACGGGAAGCGCGCCATCAATCTGATAAGCGCGCAGGGCCCGCTGTCGATGAGCCTGCGCCAGGGGATGCAGACGACTTGCCTTACGAGGTGGGTTCTCCAGTGTTTACCCGTGAGCTGCGGCAAGTCCAGTGGCCCAATTCCTGAACCTTCAAGCCAGAGGTCCCGGAGAAATATGACGGCAAGACTCACCCCTCGGAGTTCTTGAGCATCTACACCATTGTGGTGCAGGCTGCCGGGGGCCGAGACGACAAGATACTTGCCAACTACTTCCCGTTGGTGCTCAAACCCAACGTCAGGTCGTGGTTGATGCATCTGCCGGAGAATTATATTTCTTCTTGGTCAGATCAGTGCCATCAGTTTGTTGGCGCCTTTGTTGGTGGCCACCAAGCTCCTGGCCAAGAGAGTGATTTGCATCTCATCCCTGAGAAGGAGGGCGAATCCCTGCGCAAGTTTATCCAGAGATTTAGCCGAGTGTAGTTCAATATTCCCGACGTTCACCCTGCCGCTGTTGTTAGCGCGTTTCATCAGAACGTGCGTAACCGCAAAATGCGTGAAGAGCTGGCGATGAACAAGGTGAGGAGTATTGCTGAGCTTTACGCTTTGGCCGACAAGTGCGCTCGGGCTGAAGAAGGGAGGAAACTCCCTGGCGAGGCTGTTGGCGCAGGGGGCGAATCGGAAGATGAAGACACTGCAACCCCATCAAAGAAAGGCCGGCGGCGGAACAAGAAGCACAGAGGCAAGGCCGTACTTGCCGTCGAGGAATCCGGCAACCCCGGCACCGCCAAGAAGGCCAAGGTTGATGACCCCGGCAAGGAAGTTGCTGGGTGCTCCTCTTGCCAGGCCTTGGCGGCTGCCGACAAGTCGGAAAGCTCCGGCAAGCAGTATTGCAAGATCCATCGCACCAAGGGCCACGATCTCCAAAACTGTCGGCAAGTTGAGCATCTTGTCGAGAAGCAGAGAGCTGAGTATGAGAGACGAGACAAGGAGAAGGCCCAGGACGATGCTGACGGGTCCGGCAAGAAGCACGGTGGCCGAGGGGGTCGCCGCGGCAAGGCCAAGCAACAGAGGAGAGGCCCACTCGAGGCCGTGACAAGGAAGAGGGTGATTGTGATGATGGAGAAGATGATGAGTCCAGTGAGCAAGAATTTCAAAAAGCTACAGAGGCCATGTGTATCGACGGAGGCACCTCGTTGCATTCTTCCCACCGTCGACTTAAACAGTGGGTGCGAGAGGTTAATATAACGGAGACATCGTTCGATGCATGTAAACCCCTGAAGTGGTCCAACACGCCTATCATTTTCGACGCCGAGGATCACCCTGATCGCACAACCGCGGTCGGGTGCTTGCCATTGTTGGTCTCACCGACAATCTGCAACCTCAGGGTGACGAAAATGCTAGTTGACGGTGGGGCCGGACTAAACCTAATCTCGTCGAACGTGCTCAAGAGGCTCCAAATTCCTGATGAAGATTTCGAGGAAACGGGTACGTTTCAAGGGGTCAATCCAGGAAGGACCCAGCCAAAAGGCAAGATTATGCTATCGATGACATTTGGTAGCGAGCTCAACTACAAGACAGACAAGGTAGTGTTTGATGTCGCCAAGATCCCTATGTCGTACAATGGGATCCTTGGCCGGCCAGCGCTGGCTAAGTTTATGGCGGCATCGCACTACGCGTATAATGTGCTAAAGATGCCCGGGCCATTGAGTGTCATCACTATCCACTCCGACAAAAAGGATGCGCTCATCTATGCCGACCAACTCTACCGGGAAGCAGTTGCAGCACCTGCCGTCAAGGCATCTGCTCCTGCCGCTGGAACTCCTGGGGGGAAGAAGAAGACCGGTAAGAATCTTGGCGCAAACTCCGGCAAGCGCACCTCCTCGGAGTGCTGGGTTTCCGTTAAGGACGCACTAGAGAGTTCCACCGGCAAGAAGAAGAAATCCAAGGCTGCTCCACCAGAGACCAAGAAGGTGCCCGTCAGGGAGGACGGATTGGGAGGAACTTTCACCATAAGTTCCACCCTAGATGACAAATAGGAAAGCGCGCTCATTGCCTTCCTGCGGGCGAATGTCGACGTGTTTGCATGGCAACCGTCTGACATCCTCGGTGTTCCCAGGGAGGTAATTGAGCACCGCCTTGCTGTCTGTCCTCACGTGTGGCCCGTCAAGCAGAGGGTCAGGAAGCAAGCCTTGGAGCGGCAAGAATTCATTGCCTAAGAAATCAGGAAGCTGGAAGCGACAGGATTGGTAAGAGGAGTGCTTCACCCAACGTGGTTGGCTAATCCGGTTGTAGTGCGCAAGGCGAATGGGAAATGGAGGCTGTGTATTGATTATACAGACATTAATAAAGCCTGTGCAAAAGATCCTTTTCCTTTGCCGCGCATCGACCAGATTGTGGACTCCACTGCTGGTTGTGACCTACTGTCGTTCCTTGATGCCTACTCAGGGTATCATCAGATCTTCATGGCAAAAGAAGATGAAGAAAAGACGGCATTTATCACCCCATGTGGTACGTATTATTTTATACGAATGCCTTTCGGGTTGAAAAGTGCTGGTTCTACATTTGCGAGAGCGGTCCAATTTGGTTTTGAGCCTCAGCTCCATAGAAATATGGAGGCATACATGGATGACATAGTGGTCAAAACCAAGGACAAAGCGACGCTCATACAAGATCTAGAAGAAACATTTGCAAACCTGCGCAAGATCAATTTAAAGCTCAATCCTGAGAAGTGCGTGTTTGGTGTTCCTTCCGGCAAGCTTCTCGGATTCTTTGTATCTCAACGAGGGATCGAAGCGAACCTCGACAAGATAAAAGCTATTGAGCAGATTGAAGCGCCAAGACACGTCAAGGATGTACGTCGTCTTGCCAGCTGTGTTGCTGCCCTAAGTAGTTTTATTTCCAAATCTGCTGAGCGCGCCCTGCCCTTTTTCAAAATTTTGAAGAAGGCAGGTCCAATGAAATGGACTCCAGAAGCGGAGGCTGCGCTGCAAGATTTAAAGAAATACCTTTCTTCTCCGCCGACACTAGTCGTGCCTAAACCACAAGAGCCGTTGCTGCTGTATCTGGCAGCGACAAATCAAGTGGTTAGTGCTGCATTAGTGGCACAGAGAGAAGCTGATGAGGAGGCAACACCAGTGGCAGGACCGCCAAGTGATGCGGCGGGATCTTCCCCGGCAAGGATTGGTCCCGGCAAGACAGGATCTGCGCAGTTAGAAGAACCAGTGCAAAAGAAAAAGATGGTGCAGCGCCCAGTTTATTTTGTTAGCTCCCTTTTGCAAGGAGCTAGGTCAAGATACTCTGGTGTGTAGAAGTTTCTCTTCGGCCTCCTTATGGCCTCGAGGAAGCTGCGCCATTATTTTCAAGCACATGAAATTACCGTCGTCACTCGCTTTCCGTTGCAATGGATTTTACGAAATCCGGAGGCAACCGGCAGGATTGTGGAGTGGGCGTTGGAATTGTCAAGCTTTGGTCTCAAGTTTGAAAGTACTTTGATGATTCAGAGCAGGGCTTTGGCAGAGTTCATTGCGGAATGGACCCCAATGCCAGATGAAGAGGTTCAAGAAACGACTCTCCCCGGCAAGGAAATTAATCAAGAATGGGCTATGTACTTTGACAGGGCTTTCTCGCTGCAAGGCGCCGGTGCTGGCGTGCTGCTTGTCGCACCCACCGAAGAGCACCTCAAGTATGTAATCCAGATGCATTTCCCCCGAGAGAGTTCGACAAACAACACTACGGAGTACGAGGGGCTGTTTGCCGGTCTCAGGATCGCGGCAGACCTTGGTATCAAGAAGCTCATCATCAGAGGTGATTCGTAGCTTGTTGTCAGGCAAGTTAACAAGAATTATCAGAGTCCATTGATGCAAGCTTACGTAGATGAGGTGAAAAAATGGAAGAGCGCTTTGATGGTCTGCAAATGAAGCACATTCCTCATGCTGAAAACAGTATTGCTGACGACCTGTCAAAGCGCGCTGCTCTCAAGTTGCCTGTGGAACCAAGAACTTTTGTGCTCCATTTGACTCAACCATCTGTGGCACCATCAATGAGACAAGAAAAGAGAAGAAAGTTGTATTCTGGACAGTACTTTCCGGTAGAACTCCCTGGAGCCGTCGGCAAGGAACTTGCCGGGATCAGTGACAAGCCTGCCGGGGAACAACAGGCTCCGGCGAAACCTTACGCTTTCGCCGTTGAGACAAATGTTCCCCTGGTGGAAGAGATGCCTTTAGTCCTAGCTGTCGAGCCCCAGGCTCCAGCATGGGCACAGCACATAGTCCATTTCCTTTAGACAGGAGAACTCCCTGAGGAACAGGAAGAAGCGGAAAAAGTAGCCCGTCAGTCTGCTATGTATCAGTTCGTCGATGACGTTCTGTACAGAAAGAGACCAAACGGTGTGAAATTGAAGTGCATTCCTCGGGAGGATGGACTAGAGCTGTTGGCAGAGATACATGGAGGCATATGTGGCTGTCACATAGGATCAAGAGCACTTGTCGGGAAGGCATTCCGGCAAGGTTTCTTTTGGCCCACCGCTCTCCAGGATGCAACTGCACTAGTAACCAAGTGTCAAGCGTGCCAGTTTCATTCGAAGAAATCACATCAGCCAGCTCAAGCTCTTCAGACGATCCCTCTCTCCTGGACATTTTTGGTCTGGGGGCTCGACATACTGGGCCCCTTCCCCCGTGCTACCGGGGGCTTTGAGTACTTGTACGTTGCAATCGACAAGTTCACAAAGTGGCCGGAGGTGGAAGCAGTGAGAAAGGTGATAGCACAATCAGCCGTCAGGTTCTTTAAAGGAATAGTTTGCCGTTTTGGTGTGCCTAACAGGATCATCACCGACAATGGCACGCAATTCACAAGTCGCACCTTCATGCAGTACGTCCAAGACCTTGGCGGCAAAATTTGTTTTGCCTCTGTTGCTCACCCGAGAAGCAACGGCCAAGCAGAGAGGGCTAATGCTGAAGTGCTGCACGGTCTCAGGACCAGAACCTTTGACAAGCTAAGAAAGTGCGGAAGACGCTGGATTGATAAGTTGCCGGCGGTTCTTTGGTTAAACAGAACGACACCATATCGAGCCACTGGCCAGACGCCCTTCGCTTTGGTCTACGGAGCGAAAGCAGTTCTCCCCACGGAACTCATATACGGATCACCTCGAGTGCTCGCTTATGATGAGCTTGAGCAAGAGCAACTGCGGCAAGATGACGTTGTGCTCCTTGAGGAGAGTCGTCTTCAGGCTGCTGTGCGAGCTGCATGCTACCAGCAAGCTTTGCGCCGCTACCATAGCCGCAAAGTTCATGCCCGAAGTCTTGAGGAAGGCGACCTTGTTCTTCGATAGATTCAGTCCGCCAAGAATTCAAACAAGTTGACGCCAAAGTGGGAAGGCCCTTATCGGGTAGTACGAGTCACCAGGCCCGGCGTTGTCCGCCTGGAGACCGAAGATGGCATTCGAGTGAGCAACTCCTGGAATATCGAGCATCTTCGCAAGTTCTACCCATAAGGCACGGTTGCCGAGGGCCCCCAGCAACCACCTTTTTGTACAAGTCTTGCCGGCGAGGCATGTAATCCTTTGTACAAAGCCAAGCGCAGACCCTGAGCCCAGATGAATAAGTTTAAGTGGTGTGCATTTCCTTATCGATTTCCATGTTCATATATATATATGCATGCTTGTCTAAGATGTTGTATGACACTTGTTCCCGGTAAGTTCTAACGAACCGCCAAGGTTCCATATCTTTATTTTCTCTTCTTTATTTTTCTCAAAAGACAGAAGGATTCCTCGTGCACATGTTTGCCGGGGGGGAAGGAAGATATGAGTACCAGTTGGCGACGATATGAGTACCAGTTGGCGACGTTCAGAATTGACGCCTTACCGGAAGAAGAACAGCGACAGAAAGCTAAGTTATAAAACTTAAAGCAAGTTTCTTTTATTACAAAGTTATTTTCCTTAGACGATTTTGACTTTTGTATGGAAAACCTGCACGCGAAGAACCCTTGTCGTAATCGGTTGCGCCCTTATTTTGTTTCAAGTCCGCTCAACAATTTAAGTGGCAGCACTGAGAACGCCAAGGTGCCTTGCTGGCCGCTGCACCTCTAGCAGGCTGCTGAAGTCCCGCACCCAGCGCTCGCGGCAGGTTGCGCTCCGGCAAGTTTTCAATAAGCGTAGGGTATACTCCGTACATAAAGGAATCAGACAAGGGAAATAGCATGCATATACCCAAACATACGTAAGTTCTATTACATCAATAAGTTGCCGCAGTTCTAACACAAGACTTGATTGTCTTTTGGCATGGAATGGTGGCGACAAGGAAAAATGAGGCAGTTAGTCCCTGCGTTGGACCTCGACCCTCTTGATTGAATCTACTTTCTCAAGGATGGGCGCGATAAGCTCCTCAAGTGCCTTGAGATCTGCATCCTTCGGCAGGCGGTCGAGCACGTTGGTGAGATCAATGCCAGGGTTCTTATGCACCACCTTGACGAGTACCTTGCGGAGGACAGCCGGCAAAGTTTGCGGGATTCATTGGCCAGTTGGGTCGCTCGGTTGGACTGTAGCAGCTTCAAAGCGTCAATGATGCTTTCGAAGAACATGGTCGACCTAGCGCTCGAAGATATCCTTTCTTCGGAGGAATACCTGAAGTTTTGCCGGCCATCCTGGCCCATGGTTGACAATTGTGCTGTGAGCCTCTCCGCGGTGTCGACAAGGTGATCAGTCCAGATTTTCACACCCTTCTCGTAGTCAATTTGGGCGGCAGCAGCGCTCTTAAGCAAGTTCTTCTCTTCCTGAAGATCTTTGCTTAGGGCCTTCTCGCGGGCCCTGCCGTCCTTGAGGGACTTTTCCAGCATGGTCAACTTTAGCTTCAGATCGGCAATGGCATCATTGGCTGAAGAGCGCTGCTTGGTCTTGTCGGACATGGCAACTTGCATCTCCGCCAGGCTGTGGAGAGTTTTCTCCCTGTCCCCTTTGAGCGTCGAGAGCTCCTTGCCGTGTTCTTCAAGATCCACCTTCAGCTTCTTCACCTTGTCGCTCAGCTTGTTCTTGGCGGCCTCTGTAGCCTCGACAGCATCGATGGCCTCCTTGAGCTTGCTGGCGTGATCTACAGTTAGAGCTTCGAGCTCCTCCTTGTGCTTTTGCTGCAGCTCCTGGATCCGCTGCGCGACAAGCTTATCGATCTCCTCATCTTTGCCGTGAAGCTTGGCGGCGAGCGCCTGCTCACGTGCGGCAAGATCTTCTTCATGAGGATCAAGCGCAATGCGATGCACCGTCAGGAGAGCATCTTCAGCGGCAGTTCTTTGTGCAGCTTCCTCTTGCGCTTTCTCCATGTCAGATTGTTTCAAGAGGAGCTCCGTCTAGTTTTGGCTCACTTGTTCCCGGCTGGCAGTCAACTCTTGAAGGGCCTCGGCGTACCAGATTTGCATCTGCTCAACGCGCTTCTGAAAACCTGCTTCGGCTGCTTCGACAACTGCCATTCTGGAATCTGCTTTCTCTTTTCGAGCACGGTGGAGTGCTTGGAGCTTGCGGAAATTTTTGCCCATGGCCTGGAGGAGCTGATCCTCTTCAGATTTGCCACTGCTGGCGCTTGCATCATCAACAATTTCGAGCCCGGCACCGGCGATGATTTCTTCATCGAAGGTTTCCCCTTCAGTCGGCGTTTCAATATTTGTCGTGCCCGGCAAGTTGATGAATAGGTTGTCGCCAACCTTGAGATATTTGCTCGATGAGGGAGCTACGGATGTCGATGGTTGGTCCTCGACATTCGTCTCGCCGGTGGCCTGGGGCTCTGTGGCCGATGTAGCGCCTGGCGCTCCTGCGGTAGGAATGCCGTCAGTGTGGTCATCAGTCTCCTCGCCGGCCCTCTCGGCAGATTCCTTGGCGGCTTCCTCGGCAACAGTTTCGCTGACCTCGACAGTGGCGTCCTTGGCGGCCTCGCTAGCGGCGATCCTGTCAGCTTCGGCGGCAGCGTCTCTAGCGGTCTCCTCGATGACAACATCGACATCCATGTGTTCCATCACAGGGAATTCTGAAGGACGAAGGAAGGAAACAAAATAAGATTAATATTGAAGTTCAAGAAGATAAAAAGAAAGAGAGATAAAGAAAAGAATAGTAAGCGCTCTAAGGCAAACAGTTACCTGCGTCGAGTTGTTGAGAGGTGGCCTCGCCCCTCCCGGCAATGTTGGCTGCCGGGGAAATGTTGCCGGTACCCATGCATACCGGCTCCTCCTCAACCAAGATAGGCTCGTCGGTGGTAACACTTGCCGGGGATGCGCTTGTGGGCGGCGCGGTAGACGGAGGCGGCGCGACAGGGGCGGTTTCCACCTCTCCCTGTTGCTGTTCTTCTCCTGCAAGCCCGAAGATATCAGCGGCAAGGGTAAAAACCTCAGCGCCCACCAGCGGAAAACGAGTGGAGAACTCACGCTGGGGGCTGCGTTGAGGGCTGAGCCCCGGGCTGACGACGACAATTTCTGGCGCACTCATAGAGCCAGCCGGGGGCTCGTCGCCCGTGGAAGTTCTCAACCTCTTCGCCGCCCTTTCTGCCAAGATTTCTGCATCACTGCAGAGACGAGACAAAGCAAGGCTATGAGATTACTCCGAAATTTGGAAGATAAAGGCTATGACAGGATACTTACTCTTCCTCTTCTCGTTCCGGGCTAAAGCCGGAGATGTCAAAATCAACCTCCGTTGTAGTGTCCGTGTGAGGGGGCGGAGGAGGGGTCCTGGGTTGCTTGGCTGTAGTAGGCGCAGGGGATTGGCGTCATTCTGCCACCTCAGCCTCCGGTACGGTTGTGTGAGACGCCCCTGCCGCCTCAGCAGTTGCCGCAGCTGCGGGTCTCGCGCACCACGCAGGTTACTGTCGGACTCCTTGCCGTGGCGCAATCTTGCCGGCCGCCTTCTTGCCGGGAGCCTCGCTGCTCAAAGAGGGTTGGCTTGCCGGGAAGCCAGAAGCGGCCTTTCGAAGAACGTGCTTGGTCTTCTTCGGAGTTGGGGGCTCCTCCTGCGGCTCTTCTTCGTCTACGTCCTCGTCGGACGAGCCCTCGGCGGCCACGCTGCTCTGTTCCCCGGCAGCCTCAGCCTCCCCAGCAGGATTTTCTTCCATCACAACCTCCGCATCGCTGGTTTACCATTCTGTGAAACCAGCGCTGCCGGCCTCCGCGGCAAGATTCGCTTCTTCCACCCTAGTGGCAATATACGCCACTTCTTCATCAGTGGTGGCGCGAATGAGGCCCGTCTCTTCCCGGATGGCCCTCTCCGACAAGTTGTCGAAGAACTTTTGTGCTTCTTCCTCGGTTGGCTCGGCCCAAGTCGCGTCAAGACCATGGGCGTTGAACATTGGCATGAAGGTGATGATTGACCCAAGGGCGGAGTTGTTGCACAAAGGGACAATTCTTGCCGGCAACCGATGTCTGTCATCGCGCTGGAATAGTTTGTGGCGGAGAGCGCCGAGCTGCATGGCCGTCAAATTGTTGTTCAATCCAGGGCGCAGCCTCATGATATCTGCTGCGTTCCAGTATTCCCAAGCTGGTCTTCCCTTGCTCTGTAGGGGGGCGATGCGGCGGCGGAGGAAATCGAAGCCAATCATCTCCATTGTGAGCCCTGCAGCTTTCAGGCGAAGGATCCTGGTGGTGGCGATCGTGAGCCTCTTGTCCTCCGCGGCGAGATCGCTCCAGTCACTGCCGCGGACCGCCTTCTGCCGTCGAGGCCAACAGAACGGATGGGGATCTGCTTCCTTGATCCAGCACCACTCAGACCTCCATTCATCCCACTTCTCGCGGTAGACCCCATCTGGGTATATCTCCTTATTCCAAGCCCGTGGAATCCAGGCGATAGAACCGGAAAGGGCCTCCCCCTTTTGGATGCGACGAATAAAGTAATGGCGGAAGAGGGCAGTATTGGGAACTACTCCGGCAAAGTTTTCGCAAAGATGAGCGAAGACAGACATGCACATTACGGTGTTCGGCGTAAAATCAAGAAGATGGAAGCCATATGTGTACATAATGTCGTTGAAGAAATCAGAAAATGGAGGACAGAGTCCGCAATAGAAATAAGCGGTGAAGAAGTGATATCTGTCAGGACCGCTCTTGGAACAAGAACCTGGAATCACGCGAGTTGCGAGGTGAGCTTGCGTCTCCTTCGCCCACATGCACTGGTACCGATTCTTCAAAGCCCTCGCATCGAGCGTCGGAGCGAAGACGACGTACTTCTTCCGCATCTTCACCAGCTCGCTCTCCAGGACACCGGCCTTCGTCTCCTTGCTCTTGCCTTTGCCCTTGCTAGCCTTGGGCGGCATGGCGATTGCGAAGGCGGAGGCTGAGGATAGAGCGGGTGCGGAAGCGAAGAGCGGATGAGGAGAAGTCTGGCTTTGAGCTCGAGAGGGGAAAATAATGACGGAGTCTAGATTGAGAAGGAGAGGGGGGAAATAGGCTGCGCCTCTGCAGTTTCCTTTTTTTTATGGGGAAGGAGCGAGGCCGCCTCTTTTACTCCCCAATGTAAATACGCCTCTGCAGGTGCGCTGCAGTTGCAGCCTTTCAGCGCACGCTTCCCACATCGCGCATTCAGCGCGCGTAGTGGGGGGCACAGTAAACGGGATACTTACGAGCAGTTAATCCCCTGCCACATGTGCCCGTGCACTGTTTGGGCCTAGCCCAACAACGCCTCGCACTTGTGTGTGGCCTAGGCCCGGGGGCTCCTGTCGGTGTGCTAAGTATTGGGCCATTAGTACCCCGTACTTGTGCACGGGCAGTTGTAGCCATACTCGCGGTCAGGCTTGTCGGGGAACAGTTGGAGGTTGATTCAAGTTATCGAAGAAACACCCAAGTCAAGGATCTGAGGATCAGCAGATAAGAAGAGCAGGAGACTGAAATCCAGCCTCCCCGGCAAGATCTTGTCGGGGTGGCCTGCGAAGCCCGGCTAGATTTCACGCCCGACAAGATTTCGCGCCCGGCAAGATTCAGCGCCCGGCAAGATTCTGCCACTGTGCCACCGCTTCGGCACAGCAACCAGCTTGACATTCTGGGTCCTTCTCTGGATGTGTGGCAATGCGCCAGTGGAGGAGAGCTTAAGCGGTGCTGATGGGATGGCCCCTTTTTCCATCCCCAAGAAAGTGAAGACACCTAAACGGACACCTCACGGTGCATTAAATGCATTCGTCCTAATCCGTCAGTGGTTAGGTATGATGACCCTGTAGCTACTTTACACCTCAATGTATGTACATTTTGCCACTGTGGTGACCCCTTTGAGCGTATAAAAGGAGGCCCAAGGCAGCTGCTACAGGGAGGAGGATCTTTTGGCCCATCCTGCATGCGTAGCTGCTCTTTGAACATATTGTTCATCGCGAGCGCTCCTGGAGCCTCGGCTCAAGAACACTCATAATAAAACAAGGCAGGAGTAGGGTTTTACGCTGATCAGCAGCCCGAACCTGGGTAAAATCACCCCGCGTCGATTGTTGGTTCTGCTCTTTGCGCATACCTCTCTCCCTGCCGAATCGTAAAGGGGTCCTTTTGGGTCCCATAGGTGTCGCACGCTGACATTCCTGCTTGTCCTCGAGTAGGTAAATGATAAAAACAATTTTTTTATGTGGAATGCTACCTAACATATTTATCCTTGTAATTTTCTTTATTGTGGCATGAATGTTCAGATCCATAAGATTCAAAACAAAAGTTTAATATTGACATAAAAACTAATACTTCAAGCATACTAATAAAGCAATCCTGTCTTCTCAAAATATCGTGGCCAAAGAAAGTCATCCCCACAAAATCATATAGTCTGGCTATGCTCCATCTTCATCACACAAAGTATTAAATCATGCACAACCCCGATGACAAGCCAAGCAATTGTTTCATACTTTTGATGTTCTCAAACTTTTTCAACTTTCACGCAATACATGAGCGTGAGCCATGGATATAGCATTATAGGTGGAATAGAATATGGTGGTTGTGGAGAAGACAAAAAGAAGGAGATAGTCTCACATCAACTAGGCATATCAATGGGCTATGGAGATGCCCATCAATAGATATCAATGTGAGTGAGTAGGGATTGCCATGCAACGGATGCACTAGAGCTATAAGTGTATTGAAAGCTCAAAAAGAAACTAAGTGGGTGTGCATCCAACTCGCTTGCTCACGAAGACCTAGGGCACTTTGAGGAAGCCCATCATTGGAATATACAAGCCAAGTTATATAACAAAAATTCCCACTAGTATATGAAAGTGACAAAATAGGAGACTCTCTATCATGAAGATCATGGTGCTACTTTGAAGCACAAGTGTGGAAAAAGGATAGTAGCATTGCCCCTTTTCTCTTTTCTCTCATTTTTTTTATTTTGGGCTCTTTGGCCTCTCTTTTTTCTCTTTTATTCTCTTTTTTTCTTTTTTTTTGTCCGGAGTCTCATCCCGACTTGTGGGGGAATCATAGTCTCCATCATCCTTTCCTCACATGGGACAATGCTCTAATAATGATGATCCTCACACTTTTATTTACTTACAACTCAAGAATCACAACTCGATACTTAGAACAAAAATATGACTCTATATGAATTCCTCCGGTGGTGTACCGGGATGTGCAATGATCAAGAGAGACATGTATAAAAAATATGAATGGTGGCTTTGCCACAAATACGATGTCAACTACATGATCATGCAAAGCAATATGACAATGATGAAGCATGTCATAATAAACGGAACCGTGGAAGTCGCATGGCAATATATCTCGGAATGGCTATGGAAATGCCATAATAGGTAGGTATGGTGTCTGTTTTGAGGAAGGGTATATGGTGGGTGTAGTGCACCGGCGAAAGTTGCGCAGTACTAGACAGGCTAGCAATGGTGGAAGGGTGAGAGTGCGTATAATCCATGGACTCAACATTAGTCATAAAGAACTCACATACTTATTGCAAAAGTCTATTAGCTATTGAAACAAATTACTACATGCATGCTCCTAGGGGGATAGATTGGTAGGAAAAGACCATCGCTCGTCCCCGACCGCCACTCATAAGGAAGACAATCAATAAATAAATCATGCTCCGACTTCATCACATAACGGTTCACCATACGTGCATGCTACGGGAATCACAAACTTTAACACAAGTATTTCTACCAATCCACAATTACTCACAATCATGACACTAATATCACCATATTTATATCTCAAAACAATCATAAGGAATCAAACTTCACATAGTATTCAATGCACTTTATATGAAAGTTTTTATTATATCCCTCTTGGATGCCCATCATTTTAGGACTAAATTCATAACCAAAGAAAATTAACATGCTGTTTAGAGACTCTCAAAATAATATAAGTGAAGCAAGAGAGTTCAACAATTTCTATAAAATAAAGCCACCGCCGTGCTCTAAAAAGATATAAGTGAAGCACTAGAGCAAAATTGCCTAGCTCAAAAGATATAAGTGAAGCACATAGAGTAATCTAATAAATCATGATTCATGCGCATTCCTCTCAAAAGGTGTGTACAGCAAGGATGATTGTGGCAAACTAAAAAAGCAAAGACTCATATCATACAAGACGCTCCAAGCAAAACACATATCATGTGGTGAATAAAAATATTGCCTCAAGTAAATTTACCGATAGACGAAGACGAAAGAATCCGCCTTCCAGAGCATCCCCAAGCTTAGGCTCTTGGTTTTCCTTGAATATTACCTTGGGGTGCCTTGGGAATCCCCAAGCTTAGGCTCTTGCCACTCCTTATTCCATAGTCCATCAAATATTTACCCAAAACTTGAAAACTTCACAACACAAAACTCAACAGAAAACTCATGAGATCCGTTAGTATAAGAAAATAAATCACCACTTTTTGGTACTGTTGTGAACTCATTCTTTATTTATATTGGTGTAATATCTACTGTATTCCAACTTCTCCATGGTTCATACCGCCCGATACTACGCATAGATTCATCAAAATAAGCAAACAACACATAAAAAACAGAATCTGTCAAAAACAGAACAGTCTGCGAAGATCTGAATTGTTCTAATAGTTATGTAACTCCAAGAATTCTGAAAAATTAGGAAAAGAGAGGAAATTTGTATATAAATCTTGTGTAACAAGTTCAGGGTTTTTTCATGCTCCACTGAATTTAAACAATTCTGTGACTGGAAGCAAAAGTTTCTGTTTTGGGACACCACAAGATTGAACCCAAAACTAAGCACCTCTCCCATTGCAAGAAATACCAATCTAGTTGGCCAAACCAAACCGATAATTAGAAGAGAAATACAAAGATATCAAATCATGCATATAAGAATTCAGAGAAGATTCAAATAATATTCATAGATAATCTGATCATAAATCCACAATTCATCGGATCTCGACAAACACATCGCAAAAGAATATTACATCAGATAGATCTCCAAGAACATCGAGGAGAACATGGTATTGAGAATCAAAGAGAGAGAAGAATCCATCTAGCTACTAGCTATGGACCCGTAGGTCTATGGTAAACTACTCACGCTTCATCGGAGGGGCAATAGGGTTGATGTAGATGCCCTCCGTGATCGAATCCCCCTCCGGCAGATCGCCGGAAAAGGCCCCAAGATGGGATCTCGCGGGAACAGAAGGTTGCGGCGGTGGAAAAGTATTTTCGTGGCTCTCCTCTAGGGTTTTGGAATATATGTGAATTTATAGGACGAAGAAGTATATCGGTGGACTCCCGAGGGGGCCACAAGCCAGGGGGCGCCCCCCTAGGGCGCGCCCCTACGGCTTGCCGTCGCCTCGTGGGTCTTCTAACTTCGACTCCAAGTCTCATTGGTGTCTTCTGGTCCAAGAAAAATCATCGTAAAGTTTTATTCCGTTTGGAATCTGTTTGATATTCCTTTTCTGCGAAACTCAAAAACAAGGAAAAAACAGAAACTGGCAATTGTCTCTAGGTTAATAGGTTAGTCCCAAAAATAATATAAAATAGCATATTAATTCATATAAAACATCCAAAACAAATAATATAATAGCATGGAACAATAAAAAATTATAGATACGTTGGAGACGTATCAGGCACCATCAGGAGTCGGGCGACGTCGCGATCCGCATCATCGTCCATGCCCAGCACCGCTTCGGAAGCCATGGCGCGGGCCCAACTCCTGTTGAGATTTCCGCCGGCGGCCGATCAGATGGATGAGTTGAGAGCCACTATCCAGAGCTTGATTGGCTTCACCGAGGCGGGAAGATCACAGCAGGCAGGCCCGCCACGGCCTTCACCAATGGCGGCAACGGCCCAAGCCGCTGGCCGCACCGAGGGAGCTCTTTCGACGGTGCAGTCCCCTCCACGACAGCCAGTGTAGGGGCCGCAGCCAGAGCCATGCCACCAAGAACCCGACGATGTATCAATGGCTTTGTCTGATCCTCAAGCACGTCGAGACAAGCGACGGGTCATGGAAGACAGGCGGAGGGAAGATGCGCGCGTCACCATCGAGCGACGCCACGAAACCCGCCACCAGTCTGATAAGCGCAATGGCCCCGACGTCGACGAACCCATGCCCGGTGAGGGGGGATACCTGCCTTTCGAGGTTGGGTGCCCCGCCTTCACTCGTGAGCTGCGGTAAGTCCGTTGGCCATCTACCCGTACGTTCAAGACAGAGATACCAGAAAAGTACGATGGAAGATTGAACCCGGCAGAGTTCTTGAGCATCTACACCATCGTTGTTCAAGCTGCCGAAAGAAGAGATGAGGAGGTGTTCGCCAACTACTTCCCTTTGGCACTCAAGCCAAATGTGAGGTCATGGCTGATGCACTTGCCAGAGAACTCCATCTCGACCTGGGCTGATCTGTGCCAAGCGTTTGTTGGCACCTTCATGGGCGGCCATCAAGAACCAGGGCGGCCCAGCGACTTGCTGCTCCTCCCACAGAAGGAGGGAGAGAGTTTGAGGAAGTACATGCAGAGGTTCAGCCGGGTGCACAGGAACATTCCAGACATCCATCCAGCAGCTGTGATAGCTACGTTCCAGTCCAACATGCGCAACCGCAGGATACATTCCAAAATGAATGTTCGGTTGCCTAAGACTCTGAATGAGCTATACACTCTGGCGGATAAGTGTGCCCGAACGGAGGAGGGGAGGCGACTCCCCGGCCAAGAAGATGGCGTCGATGTTGACTCAGAGGATGACGATGACGCCACCAATCAGAAGAAGAAGAACAAGAAACGCAACAAGAAGCATAAGTATAAGGCAGTGATGGCTGTTGAAGGATCGAGCACTCCTAGTAGCGGCAAGAAGGCCAAGACCGAGGCTCCCAGCAAGGAGGTTGCCGCGTGCACCTATTGCCGGGAAGCCGCGGCTACAGAGAAGGCTGGGAAGTCTGACGGGCCGTACTGCAAGATCCATCGAACTAAGGGACACGATCTTCAAGAGTGTCATCAAGTTGAGCAGCTCGTTAAGAAGCAGAAGGCTGAGTACAAGAAGCGTGATAAAGAGAGAGACCAAGATGGTGCTGGTGGGACAGGCCGAGGTGGCAGAGGAGGGCACCCCGGCAAGGTCCCACAGAATCAAGGGCAACCTGCCAGAGGCCGTGAGGAGAAGGAATGTGATGATGGAGACGAAGAGGAAACCATCGAGCAGGAGTTCCAGAAGGCCACTGACGACCTGTGCATTGACGGGGGTGCATCCTTGCACTCCTCTCACCGCCAGCTTAAACAGTGGGCACGTGAGGTCAATGTTGTGGAGCCAGTGGCAGATTCTCGGAAGCCGCTCAAGTGGTCCCGCACGCCCATCGTCTTTGATGAAGAGGATCACCCCGACCGCACCACCGTGGTAGGGTGTTTGCCATTGTTGGTTTCTCCAATGATTCGCAACCTCAAGGTCTCAAAGATGTTGGTTGACGGCGGGGCCGGGTTGAATCTGATATCTCCCAAGGTCATCAGCAAGCTCCAGATAGTAGACAAAGAGCTCAAGGTTACAGGTACTTTCCAAGGGATCAACCCCGGCAGGAGTCGTCCCAACGGGAAGATCACACTGCCAGTAACATTTGGAGGGGAGTTAAACTACCGGACCGAGAAGATCGTGTTTGATGTGGTTGACCTCCCCCTGCCATACAATGGAATTCTTGGCCGCCCAGCCTTGGCAAAGTTCATGACAGCATCCCACTATGCTTACAACACTTTGAAGATGCCAGGACCGATGGGCATCATTTCCATTCCATCACACAAGAAGGACGCAATCATATGCGTCGACAAAATGTACCGAGAAGCAATCACTGCAGAGGCCACGAAAGTTACCGCTCCCATCAAGGAAAGCAAGAAAGGGAAGAAAGCTAGCAAGGATGCCAGCAAAGAATCCAGGAAGCGTGCCTCTTCAGAGTGCGCTGCACCTGTTGATGATTTGCCGGAGAGTTCTAATAGCAAGAGATCAAAGGTTGCTACGCCCGCTGTGAAGATGGTCCCGGCAGGGTTGGTTGGCGCTGATGGTACATTTACTATCATCGCCACCCTTGATGACAAATAGGAAAGCATGCTCGTTGCCTTCCTGCGGGCGAATGTCGATGTGTTGGCTTGGCAACCATCTGACATCCCCGGTGTTCCCAGGGAGGTAATCGAGCACGACCTTGATGTCTGCCCACATGCCCGGCCCGTCAAACAGAAGGTCCGAAAGCAAGCTGGAGCGGCAGCAGTTTATTGCCGAAGAGATCAAGAAGCTCGAAGCTGCTGGTTTGGTCAGAGGAGTGTTGCATCCAACTTGGTTGGCGAATCCAGTGGTGGTGTGCAAGGTGAATGGGAAATGGAGGCTTTGCATAGATTTCACTGATTTGAATAAAGCATGCCCGAAGGACCCATTCCCCTTGCCGCGCATCGATCAGAATGTGGACTCCACCTGTGGATGTAACCTACTTTCCTTCTTGGATGCCTACTTCGGGTACCACCAGATTTTCATGTCCAAGGAATATGAAGAGAAGACCGCGTTTATAACCCCATGTGGCACGTAAGGTTTTGTATGGACGCCCTTTGGGTTAAAAAGTGCTGGATCCACTTTTGCAAGGGCAGTACAGATTGGCTTTGAGTCTCAGCTGCACAGGAATATTGAAGCTTACATGGACGATATAGTGGTCAAAACCAAGGACAAATCAACTCCCATTCAAGACTTGGAAGAGACTTTTGCTAATCTGCGCAAGATCAACTTGAAGCTGAACCCAGAGAAGTGTGTGTTTGGCGTTCCTTCCGGCAAGCTACTTGGCTTCTTTGTGTCCCACCGGGGGATAGAGGCCAACCCCGACAAGATCAAGGCGATTGAGCAGATTCAAGCACCCAAGACAGTTAAGGACGTGAGGGATTTGACCGGATGCGTTGCCATGCTAAGCAGGTTCATTTCCAAGTCCGCCGAGCGCGCTCTGCCGTTCTTCAAAATTCTGAAGAAGGCAGGACCCGTGGAAAGGACCACGGAGGCGGACGCTGTGCTGCAAGATGTGAAGACCCATCTTTCCTCTGTTCCCACCTTAGTCGCCCCAAAACCACAAGTACCATTGCTGCTGTACTTAGCGGCAACGATGGTTAGCGCAGCGCTGGTGGCGCAGCGGGAAGTAGATGAAGAAGCAGCTGCAACTGCCGTCCCCTCTGGAGAAGGAAGTGAACTCGCCCCGGCAAGGTCAGATGCAGATCAGGGAAAGGAAGAGCAGGCCAATGGGGACAATTCGAAGGTCACGGCAAGGAGGAAAGTGGTGCAGCGGCCAGTGTACTTCGTCAGCTCCCTGTTGCAGGGGGCTAGGTCGAGGTACTTTGGCATGCAAAAGTTGATTTTTGGCCTCATCATGACCTCAAGGAAACTGCGCCACTACTTCCAAGCCCACGAGATCACGGTTGTCACCCGCTTCCCCTTGCAACGCATACTGAGGAACCCTGAGGCCACGGGCAGGATAGTGGAATGGGCTCTGGAGTTGTCCAGCTTTGGTTTGAAGTTTGAGAGCACGTCAACCATTCAGAGCAGAGCACTGATGGAGTTTATTGCGGAATGGACGCCTACCCCTGACGAAGAAGTATTGGAGACAGTTATCCCCGGCAAAGAAGCGCCCCAAGAATGGATCATGTACTTTGATGGTGCCTTCTCCCTACAAGGTGCAGGAGCTGGCGTGCTTCTCGTTGCTCCCTCAGGGGAGCACCTCATGTCCATGGTTCAAATGCATTTCCCCCGGGAGAAGGCTACCAACAATACTGCAGAGTATGAAGGACTCCTTGCCGGGCTTAGAATCGCAATAGAACTAGGAATCAAGAAGTTGATCATTCGTGGAGATTCACAACTTGTGGTGAGACAAGTGAACAAGGATTATCAAAGCCCATTGATGGAGACATACATTGAGGAAGAGAGAAAATTGGAGGAGCACTTTGATGGATTGCAAACAGAGCACATACCGCGTGCGGAAAACAGCATTGCTGATCATCTGTCAAAGTGTGCTGTGCAAAAACTCCCTGTGGAACCAGGGACTTTTGTTCCCCATCTGCCTCTACCCTCCGTATCCCCGACAACAATGGCCAGAAAGAGGAGGAAACTGGACTCCGGCAGGCCTCTCCCGGCAGAGCTTCTCGAAGCCCCCGGCAGAGAGCTTGGCGGTAACAACTCCCCTTCGATCGGTGAGCTACACCAACCCGCCAAACTACCAATCTCTGCGGTCGAGGAGTGCGCTCCCACGGATGAGGAGGTGCTGGTGGTCCTCGTTGCCGAGCCTCAGGCTCCAACTTGGGCGCGGCACATAGTTCATTTCCTCCAAACAGGAGAACTTCCCGAAGAGCAAGAAGAAGCTGAAAAAGTAGCCCGAAGGGCCAGTATGTATCAGTTCGTTGATGACACGCTATACAGAAGAAGCCCAACGGTGTGAAATTGAAGTGCATTTGCCGGGAAGAAGGAAAGAAACTATTGCCAGAGATACACAAGGGTATGTGCGGCTCCCACATTGGATCGAGGGCCCTGGTTGGAAAAGCCTTCCGGCAAGGTTTTTACTGGCCCACGGCCCTCCAAGATGCAATTGAGCTGCTCACCAAATGTGAAGGCTACCAGTTCCACTCCAAGAATATCCATCAGCCTGCTCAAGCTCTCCAGACGATCCCTTTGTCGTGGCCCTTCTCGGTCTGGGGGTTCGACATCTTGGGCCCCTTCCCCCGTGCTACCGGGGGCTTTGAGTTCTTGTTCGTCGCTATCGACAAGTTCACAAAGTGGCCAGAGGTGGAGCCCATGAGGAAGGTGACCGCACAGTCAGCTATCAAGTTCTTGAAAGGATTGGTGTGCCATTTCGGAGTACCCGCCAGAATCATCACTGGCAATGGCACCCAGTTCACAAGCCGCGCCTTCATGCAATACGTTCATGCCCTCAGAAGCAAAGTCTCATTTGCCTCTGTTGCCCACCCCAGAAGCAACGGACAAGCTGAGAGGGCAAACACTGAAGTGTTGCGTGGACTCAAGACAAGAACATTTGATAAGCTGCAGAAGTGCGGCAGGAGATGGATCGACGAGCTGCCGGTGGTTCTTTGGTCCCTCCGTACGACACCAAATCGAGCTACCGGGCAGACTCCCTTCTCCCTAGTCTATGGGGCAGAAGCAGTGATCCCCACAGAACTCATATACGGATCACCTCGAGTGCTTGCCTATGATGAAGTAGCGTAGGACCAACACCGGCGTGACGACGCTGTGCTACTTGAGGAGAACCGTCTCCGGGCTGCTACGTGTGCTGCTCGCTACCAGCAAGCCTTGCGTCGCTATCATAGCCGCAGGGTTCATGCCCGGAGCTTTGAGGAAGGCGACCTTGTCCTGAGTTCAGTCCGCCAAGGGTTTAAACAAGCTGACGCCAAAGTGGGAAGGTCCTTACTGGGTAGTACGAGTCACCAAACCTGGCGCAGTCCGTCTGGAGACCGGAGATGGCATTCAGTTGCAAAACTCATGGAACATTGAGCATCTCTGTAAGTTCTACACGTAAGGCGTGGCTGCCGGGCCCTGCCCGGCAGCCACCCTTTTGTACAAGCCTTGCCGATGTTGCATGTAACCCTTTGTACAAAGCCAGGCACAGACCCTGAGCACCAGATAAATAAACGAAGCACTGGGGGGCCCCGAAACTTGCATGCATGCATAAGCATATCATGAGCATAGCATGATCATGTAGATGAGGTCGCATGTAGGACTGTTTTCATCTGCACTAAGTTGCAGGGTTCTTGCTGTGGACTTGATCCCGAAGAGAAGAAGTGAAGACAAGCCTACACAGCGATCTCTAGCAAGCCAAACAGATAAGTTTCACCTTATCCATACCTATTCTGTAAGATGAAAACTTGTGCATAAGAAAACCTCCTCACCTCCGAAACATAGGTGCTCCCATCCTTTGTCCCGAACGTTGCTTTGAGCAAGGTGGTCACAGTGGCCTTTGATGGAGAGGGTTCGACGAGGGGCTGGTCCCTTTTTTATAGTTTTATGCCCGACAGGCCTTGCCCCGCGGCAGCAAACTAAGGGTACCAGCAGGGTAGTTTGCTGGGGGAAACTTGTTTACTTGAATGTATAGAGGCACCTCACCTCTGCATGGACATGATACATGCACAAGTACCCAGCAAGGCTTGTCTTTTTCATTAATATGCTGATAAACAAGTACAGATCTTACAGAACACAAACATGGATAAAGAAGTTTACATAATTTAGACTAAAGTTTGGCAAATGCCTACATATTTTAGACTGAAAAAAGATAAGTGCCTAGTAATCCCTTTCTTGTCCCTCTCTTCTTAGGCACTACGGTGGGAGGTGAAGAGGGCAAAAGGGGTGCCTGGGCAGAAGCCCACCCTGACCCCGTCGGGCCCCATGACAGGGAGCCCAACAAGATCAGGAGGGCACGGGCAAAGGTCATGGTGAAGAGAATGGCGGAAGGGTCCCCCTGACCACCGCCACCAGGGCCAGCAGGACGCGGCAGGGCGAACGAAGCTGTAGCCCACGAGGAAGCCTGCTGGGGTCCAGCTGGAAGGCTGCTGGAGGAGCCGAGGGCACCATCCCCACCTCTGCACCCAACTCCCCGGCAAATCTCCTTGCCGGGAATGAGATGCAGGTGCAGATGATGGTGCCGCCGCCTGACGGTGATGGTGCGGCTGGTATTCAGCCGGAGTCGGAGTCGTCGTCCTCCCCATCGGCACTGTCGTCATCGCTGTCACTGTCCTCCTCGTCGCTATCACTCGAGGAGGAGCTTTCATCATCGGTTGAGCTCTCCGCGTAGCACCCTAAGCGAGCACCTCAGCACCCGAAGACCTTGACAGAGAGCAGCTCAGCCTCCATTAATTTAAAATGGAGGACGTACCCCTCCGACAAGCTGTGGGCACGAGCAAAAGTCTTCCAGCCTCTTCGGAAGAGCATGACATGAGGGGCGGGGAAATCCACATCCACCAGCATGCTGCCATTACAGCAACCCCTCATGTACAGCTTTAGAGCGCACGGCTGTTCAAGCTCCATCACCCTCGCGAATGGAGTAGGGAGGCGGAGGCGGCCGCACGGAGGCCTGTGCAATCTGATGATGAACTCCAGCGGTTGATCTCCGACGTAGCCTTCCATTGGGGGATGAGCGGCCAGCGGAGGTGCGATCAGAGCACCACCCCGTCCTCCTCGACCCCTAGTACCACGGCGACCACGACCTCGCCCCCTCCCACCTCCTCTCATGGCGGGCTCCGCCCCTACGTTTACGATTGGAGGAGGGAGGCATTGTCGAGTAGAAGCCCTCGTCACCACCGCCGGAGAGCCACCACGTCCTCGCCCTCTCACCATGGTGGACAAGGAATGCTCAAGGAAGGGAAGGAGTGAAGCCGATGAACAAACACCCCGCTCACGCCACCCCTTTTTATGGGCGAACGGGGCAGGGGCTGGCTCCTCACCCTGGAGGCAACCACCCCACTCCTCCAATCCAGATCCCCCACGCCATCAACGGCTCGAGGAATCAAGGCCGACCCTCTGCGCCAATGCACGATGCCTGGTTTTCTGCCAGGGCATTCTTTCCTGCGCCCTCCGTATCTGCCACCAACCCTGCGCAATGCATGCGGCACACGTGGCAGAAGCACCAGGGGCGGGGAAGCTAGTGGAATGGTAGTTACCACCCCGTGAATGTGGGACATGGGCAGCCCACAGATCATGGCTTGGATTCCCCTTGTAACATCTTGCACGACGCGCAGGAAAACCGGAAACCGACTCAAGTGCAGGTTCATGAAGAAGCAAAGAAGATCTCAAAGGACGAGCTACCGCAACCCGCACGCCTATTTACTAGACAGGGCCTACCCCAGCGATGCTCGGCAGCGCGTTCAGGCCAGGCCCGGGGGCTCCTGTCGGTGCAACAAACCCCAGGTGTGTTGCCCAGACTGTACACAGGGTCAAGAGCAAGGTTACAACATTCAAGACAAGGCCAAGCAGAAGAGGTAGCTCTTTGAGAAATCAAAGGGCAGATCAAGAAGACCAAGACCAACCCAACAAGCAAGATATCACCAAGGAAAAATCTCCCTTGCCGGGCAGGCGAGCCTGGCGGGGTCAAGGTTGCTCCAAGGACAAGTCTCAAGACTCCCCCGGCAGGTTTGCCGGGGATGCAGAAGGCAGATTACCCCGCCAAGGCTCCACCGCTCCATCTCACAGCAACGCAAGTCACTTATCAGCGCGGTGTCGAGCCCCCAGGTGATTATGTGGCTGTTCTCTGGCACGTGGCAGCCATTTCCAAGGAAGATCATCCCCAAATGACACCCATCCAGGAGACGTGTCATGCAGACAGGCGAGGAGGTGGCTGCATGGCGCGGCAAGGCTGCCGGGCCACACCACGATGTGACACTAAGCGGTGCATTTAATGCACTCTGTCTTGTCTGTAGACTTAGGTATGATAGCACTGTGGCTATCTAATGAGTGCATAATGACTATTTTGCCATTGTGGTGACCCCTTAACTTAAAAAAGGAGGGCCATGGCTACCTAGAAAGGATTCTGACCCCCGTACTCTCATACGCGCGTAGCTGCTCTCGCCTAGAGGCGACCTTGCAAGGCTAGAGCGCTGTGTCTCCACCACAGTCCATTCATCAATCCACCAAAGCAGGAGTAGGGTTTTATGCCTCACGGCAGCCTGAACCTGGGTAAAATTGCCTGTGTCATCGCTTCCATGCTGCTCTATGCTTTCCGCTCTTTGTGCAATGTGCTCGTCCCCCTTGCCGAACCACAAGGGGCCGATGGCCCCATAGGTGGCCGTGTGATACCATGACATCTTGCCGCAGACTCGGTCCCAAAGAGAAGAAACGAAGACAAGCCTACATGTCTGTCCCCAACAAGCCAAATAGATAAGTTCGTTCTTGTCCATAAATGTTCTGTAAGATGAAAACTTGTGCATATGAAAACCTTGTCGCCTTCGAAGCATAGGTGCTCCCATCCTTTACCCCGAACGTTGCTTCAGTCAAGGTGGTTGTAGTGGCCTTTCATGAAGGAGGTTCGACAAGGGGCTGGTCCCTTTCCATAGTTTTGAACCCGATAGGCTCAGCCCCGCGGCAACAAACGGAAGGAACCGGCAGGATAGCTTGCCGGAGATAACTTGTTTACTTAAATGTATAGAGGCTTTTCACCTCTGCCTGGACATAATACATGAGCAATTACCCACCAAAGCTTGTCTTTTTCATTAATATGCGAATAATCAAGTACAGATCTTACAGAAAACAAACATGGATAAAGAAGATTACATATTTGAGACTAAAGTTTGGCAAATGCCTACATATTTTAGACTAAAAAAGATAAGTGCCCTGTAATCCCTTTCTTGTCCCTCTACTGCTAGGAACTACAGTGGGAGGCAAAGAGGGCAAAAGGAGTGCCTGAGCAGAAGCCCAGCCCGACCCCATTAGGACCTGCCGGGCGCGGCCTGACAAGATCGGGAGTGGCGAGGCTGCGAAGGAGGGAGACGGAGAGAGCAGCTCGGCGGTGCACTGGTCACCACCCCCAGGGGCCTCGCCATCGGGATGACAAGCCTCGACGACTTACGGCAAGGGCAAGTACTCCCCTCCAGGCGGCTGGCTTGTGTGGGAGAAACGAGCACTCCACCATTTTGGAGGAGTGCAACGCCTCCCACACCGCGATCGATTCGGCGCGCATGTCTACGACAGCCGCATCTCCTACAACCCCGGACCAGACTCACTCTCCGAGCATCAACACGAGTGTTCGGCATTGCCACACGTGGGCTAGAGCCCGGGGCCTGGCCCCGGTCTCCTTCCCTCGACATAACAAAGAGGGAGGCAAGAAGTAAAAGGGAAGAGGTGCGTAGATGGGTGCCTCCATTCCCTCTCTCACCCCCTTTTTATAGGCAGGCTGGGGCTGGGGGCTGATCCTTCACCTCCACCCCCGAGGGGCTCTTTCTGATCTGACCCATTCAAGCTACCACCGACTAAAGCACTGATTACCGCCCTCCTACACCAATCCAAGAAGACCAGGCCTTTGCCATGACACTCTTTCCCGCGCCACGCGACTCCGTTACCTACCCTACTCGATGCATGCAGCATATGTGGCAAAGGATAAGGGCGTGGTGGGATGAGTGAATTTGCAGTTACTCCCCCGTGGGTTAAAGTCATTCATGGGCCATTACAGAAACGGCCCCACCACAATTGTTGTCACGTGGAGCACGGAAAAACCGGAAACTGACTCAAGCACTGATTGATGAAGAGGCAGAGAAAATATCGAAGGGTGAGATACCACAAACTCTTCGCCTGTGTACTAGATAGGACCTACCCTGACGACGCTCCGTAGGGCGTTCGGGTTAGGCCCGTGGGCTCCTGTCGGTGCAACAAACCTTGGTGTATGTTGCCCTGACCGTACACTGGCTGAAGGGCAAGGTTCCAGCATCCAAGGCAAGGCCAAGCTGAAGACATAGCTCTTTGAAGAATCAAAGGGCAGATCAAGAAGACCAAGACGAGCCAAGATAGCAAGATATCACCAAGGGAAAAGCCTGGTCAGGTCGAGGTCACCCCAAGAGCAAGTCCCAATACCTCCCCGGCAAGGGTTGCCGGGGCGCTGGCGACCTGTTATCCCGCCAAGGCTCCACCGCTCCACCTCGCTGTGACGCAAGTCAATTATCAGTGCGGTGTCGAGCCCTCAAGTGAATAAGTGGCAGTCATTTAGCACGTGGCAGCCATTCCTGAGGAAGATCAACCCTAAATGACACCCGTCCATGGGCGTGTCATGCAGACAGGCGAGAAAGAGGTTGAATAGCACGGCAAGGCTTGTCGGGCTACATCCTCGAAATGACACTAAGTGGTGCATTTAATGCACCTTGTCCTATCTGCAGAGTTAGGTATGATAGCACTGTGGCTATCTAATCACTGGATAATGACTATTTTGCCACTGTGGTTACCCCTTTACCTATAAAAGGAGGGCCGAGGCAACCTTAGAGAGGATTCGGACCCTTGTATACTCATATGCACGTAGCTGCTCTCCCCGAGGGAACCATGCCGGGCTTGAGCACTGCGCGTTCGCCACGGTCTACCACTCAAATCCACCAAAGCAGGAGTAAGGTTTTACGCCTCGTGGCGGCCCGAACCTGGGTAAAAACCACCTGCGTCACCATTGCCATGCTGTCTTACGGCCTCTGCTCTTTGTGCAACATGCCCTTCCCCCTTGCCGAACCACAAAGGGGCCGACGGCCCCATAGGTGATCGTGTTGAACCACGACATCCGGGAAGCCATACTACAAGATCCACTGCACCAAGGGCACAACCTCAACAATTGCCGGCAAGTAGATTAGCTTGCCAAAAAGCAAAAGCAAGAGTATGAGAAGCATGAGAAAGGCCACGACGGCGCTGGTGGGTCCGGCAATAAGAACCACAATGGCCGTGGCGGTCGCCTTGCCAAGGGTCATCAGCAGAAGGAGAAGCCTACCCGCGGCCGTGACAAGAAAGAGGGCGAGGAGGATGGTGATGAGGAAGACAAAGAATCTGGAGGACAGGAGTTCCTAAAGGCTCTGGAGGCCGTGTGCGTTGACGAAGGTGCATCTTTGCACTCCTCTCGCCACCAACTCAAGCAGTGGGCATGTGAGGTCAACGCGGCCGAGCCAGCAGTAGAGGCACAGAGGCCACTCAAGTGGTCCGACACGCCCATCATTTTTGACACCGAGGACCACCCTGACCGCACCACTATGGTCAGGTGTTTTCCTTCGTTGGTTTCACCAACAATCCGCAATCTGAAGGTGACAAAAATGCTGGTTGATGGTGGGGTCGGCTTGAACCTGATCTCCCACGACGTGATCAGGAGGTTGCAAATCCCTGATGGAGACCTCCAAGAAACAGGAACGTTTCAAGGGATCAATCTAGGGAGGAGCCAACCCACGGCAAGGCCACCTTGTCGGTCACTTTTGGAATTGAACTGAACTACAGGACCGAGAAGGTCGTTTTCGACATCGTCAAGATACATTGCTCTACAATGGGATTCTTGGACGTCCGGCTCTGGCAAAGTTTATGGCGGTGTTCCATTATGCCTATAATACTTTGAAGATGTCGGGTGCGATGAGCATCATCACCATCCACTTTGACAAGAAGGGCGCTGTTATCTGCTCCGACAAGCTCTACCGGGAGGCACTGGTAGCATCTGCCATCAAGGCACCTACTCCTACCGGCATAGCTCCCGGGAGAGGAAAGAACAAGAAGACCGGCAAGACCTCTGATAAGGACTCCGGGAAGCGCACCTCTTCAGAGTGTAGTGCACCCATTGAGGACATACCGGAGAGCTCTACCGGTAAGTGCAAGAATACCAAGGCCTCACCACCTACTACAAAGCAAGTCTTTGCAAGGGAGGATGGCACTGACGGTACTTTTACCTTCAGCGCTACCCTTGACAGCAAATAGGAAAGCGTCATCGTCGCCTTCCTGTGGGGGAATATCGGTGTGTTTGCATGGCAACCATCTGATATTCCAGCGTTCCCAGGGAGGTGATGGAGCACCACCTTGCTATCTGCCCTAATGCAAGACCCGTTAAGCAGAACGTCAGGAAGCGGGCTTTGGAGCGGCAGGTGTTCATCTCCCAAGAAATCCAAAACTAGATGCAACAGGTTTGGTCAGAGGAGTGCTACACCCAACTTGGCTAGCAAACCCAGTGGTTGTTCGCAAGGCAAATGTGAAGTTGAGGCTTTGTATTGACTTCACTGACATAAACAAAGCATGCCCGAATGACCCCTTCCCTTTGCCGTGGATTGATCAGTTTGTGGACTCCACCGCCGGCTGCGACGTGCTCTCTTTTCTTGATGCCTACTCTTGTTATCATCAGATCTTCATGGCCAAGGAGGATGAGGAGAAGACGACATTCATTACTCCATGTGGTATGTACTGCTTTGTACGCATGCCTTTCGGATTAAAGAGTGTCGGAGTGACATTTGCAAGGGTTGTGCAAGTTGGTTTCGGCTCTTAGCTCCACAGAAATGTGGAAGCTTATATGGATGATATAGTTGTTAAAACCAAGCACACGGATACCTTGAGCCAATACTTAGAAGAAACATTTGCGAATCTACGCAAGATCAACTTGAAGCTCAATCCCGAGAAGTGTGTGTTTGGGGTGCCGTCCGGCAAGCTTCTCGGATTCTTTGTGTTTCAATGTGGAATTGAAGCCAATCCCGACAAGATCAAAGTAATTGAGCAGTTGGAAGCACCAAAGCGCGTCAAGGACGTAAGGCATCTCGCTGGTTGCATTGCAGCTCTATGCAGGTTCATCTCCAAGTCAGCTGAGCGCGCCTTGCCATTTTTCAAAATCTTGAAAATGGCAGGTCCAGTGGAATGGACCCCGGAAGCAGGTGCTGCGCTCGAGGACTTGAAGGAGTACCTCGCCTCTCTGCCAATACTGGTTGCGCCAAGGCCACAAGAGCCATTGCTGCTATACCTAGTGGCGACCAATCAAGTGGCCAGTGCTGCAATAGTGGCCAAGAGAGAAGCAAAAGACAAAGAGATTGCAACCATAGAGCCTCAAGACGACAAGCCAGAATCTTCTAGCAAGATCAGGTGTCGACAAGCCAAGTTTAGTGCAGGCAGATGGGACAGAACAACAGATTGTGTCGAAGAAGAAGATGGTGCAGCGCGCAGTTTATTTTGTTATTTCCCTTCTACAAGGGGCTATGTCAAGATACTCTGGTGTGCAAAATTTTATCTTTGGCCTTCTCATGTCCTCAAGGAAGCTGCACCATTACATGCAAGCACACTTAGTTAACGTCGTCACTCAATTTCTGCTGCAGCGCATCTTGATGAATCCAGAGGCCACATGCAAGATAGTGGAGTGGGCGTTGGAGGTGTCAAGCTTTGATTTTAAGTATGAGAGTATGTCAATAATCCAGAGCAGAGCCTTGGCAGAGTTCATTGCAGAATGGACACCAACTCCGGACGAAGAAATACCAGAAACCTCGCTTACCGGCAAGGAAGCACCCCAAGATTGGATCATGTACTTTGATGGTGCCTTCTCGCTCCAGGGCGCCGGTGCCGGAGTGCTGCTTGTCGCACCCACCGGAGAGCATCTCAAGTACGTGGTTCAAATGAAGTTTCCCCGAGAATAGGCCACCAACAACACTGCTGAGTATGAAGGATTGCTTGCCAGACTCTGCATTGCAATCGACCTTGGCATCAGGAAGTTGATTGTCAGGGGTGACTCGCGGTTATTGGTAAAGCAAGTGAACAAGGATTACCAGAGACCATTGATGGAGGAAACAACATTGCCAATGACATGTCGAAGTGTGCTGCCAAGAAATTGCCTATGGAACCAGGTACCTTTGTGCCCCTTCTGAGTCAATCTTCAGTCGCACCATAAATGAGGCCAAACAAGAGGGGAAAATTGAATTCTGGTGTGTACTATCCAGCAGAGCTTCCAGCCACCGGGAAGGAGCTTGCTGGAAATAACCCCATGCTTTTCGGTGAGCAGCAGGCTTCGGCAGGGCCCTAGGTCCTCGTCGTCGAGACAAGTGCTCCTGCAGCAGAATAGATGCATTTAGTCCTTGTCATCGAGCCACAGGCTCCGACATGGGAACAAAAGATAGTCCATTACCTATAGACAGGTCAACTTCTTGACGAACAAGAAGAATCTGTGAAAGTAGCCTACCAGTCAAGTATGTATCAGTTTGTTGATAGCATTATGTACATAAAGAGGCCGAATGGGGTGAAATTGAAGTGCATCTGCCGGGAAGATGGACAAAAGCTGGTGGCGGAGATACATGAAGGGAGGTGCTAATCCCATATCACGTCCCACGCGCTTGTCGGCAAGGTCTCCCGTCAAGGTTTCTACAGGCCGCCAGCCCTTCAAGACGCAATAGTTGTGCTAACAAGGTGTGAAACATGCTAGTTCCACGCCAAGAACATTCACTAGCCAGCTCAAGCCCTTGAGACGATCCCTCTGTACTAGTCTCGGTCTAGGGGCTCAACATCCTCAGCCCTTCCCCCGTACCATCGAGGGCTTTGAGTACTTGTACATAGAAATCTAGATGTTCACAAAGTGGCCTCAGGTAGAGCTAGTAAGAAAGGTGACAACACAGTCAGCCGCCAAGTTCTTCAAGGGACTAGTTTGCCATTTTAGTGTGCCCAACTGGGTGATCACCGACAACGGCACATAGTTCACGAGCCGCGGCTTCATGCAATGCTGTCAAGATCTTGGTAGCAAAATCTGTTTTGCATCAGCTGCTCATCTGAGAAGCAAGCACCAAGTAGAGAGGGCAAATTCAGAAGTACTGCGAGGACTCAAGACAAGAACATTTGACAGGCTGCACAAGTGTGGAAGAGGCTGGATTAATGAGTTGTTGATGGTTCTTTGGTCACTTAGAACCACACCAAATCAAGCCACCGGTGAAACACCCTTCTCCCTAGTTTATGGTGTAGAAGCAGTGCTCCCCACGGAACTCACATACAGGTCACCCCTAGTGCAAGCTTTTGATGAAGCTGAGCAAGAGAAAATGCGGCAAGACAATGCCGTGCTCCTCGAGGAAGATCGTCTTCGGGCTGGTTTGCGTGCTGCATGCTACGACCAAGCTTTGCGCTGCTACCATAGCCGCAAAGTGCGCGCTCGGAGCTTTGAGGATGGTGACCTTGTTCTTCATCAGATTCAATCCATGAAGGGATCAAACAAGTTGACACCAAAGTGGGAAGGCCCTTACTAGGTAGCACGAGTCACCAGACCTGGCACAGTCCATCTCGAAACCGAAGATGGCACTCCGGTGTGCAACTCATGGACTATTGATCATCTTCACAAGTTCTACCCATAAGGTGCAGTTGTCGGGCATCCCGGCAACCCATTTTGTACAAGTTTCCCGGCAAGGCATGTAATCCTTGGTACAAAGCCAGGCGCGGACCCTGTGCATAGTAAAATAAAGATAAGTGTTTCATAGCTCCTTGTTGAATACATATATGTTTGTAGATGTTGTTTGCAGGGTTGTGTACATTTTGCCTTGTGTGAGATGCTTGATGAACCGTCAGGGGTTCCAGCCTCCTCTTTTCTCTTCTTTCTTTTTCTCAAAGGATATAATGGTTCCTCACGTGCAAGTTTCCCAAGGGGGAGTGATGGTATGGATACGACAAGTAACGTTCAAGTTATCATTTTAAGACAAGAAGTACAACAAAGAAAAAGCTAAGTTGAAAAACTTTGAAACAAGTTCTTTGTTGTCATTGCTATATTTCCTTGAACGATATTGGTCTTTGTATGAGAAACCTGCACGCTAAGGAACATTGTCAAGATCAGCCACGCTCTTACTTTGCTTCGAATCCGCTCGACAACTTAAGTAGCTGCGCTATGGCCGTCAAGTGTGACCTTGCCGACAGCAGCACTTCCGGCAGGCTGCTAAGGACCTGTTCCTCAAGTGCTCGCGGCAAGAGTGTGTGCACCGTCATGTTTTCGGCAAGTGTAGGGTAGATAAATCATGCAAAGTCAGAATAAAACAGGGAAGATAGAACACATTTATCCATCAGAGCAAGTAATATTACAGCAAAGCCAAATGCAGTTCTAACTTAAGATACATATGTCTTTGACATGAGCTACACTTGCAGCCAAATGATACAAGGAAGGTGCTAGTTCTTGTGCTGGCCCTCAGTCCTGGGGATTGCATAGACCTTATCGGTGAGCGGTGAGGCACGCTCTTCGATGTCCTTGGTATTTGCATCCTTTGGCAGGATCTTGAAGGCCTTGGAAATGTCGAGTCCAGGGTTCTGGTACACATGCTTAACGAGTATCTTGAAGAGGACGTCGCGGCATAATGTGCGGGATTCATGGGCGAGACTGGCAGATCTCTCCTATTGGTGCTGCTTCAGTGCTTTGATGAGATTCTCAAAGAATAGTGTGAGCCTGTCACTTGGGACCTCATGCTCATCATCGGTGAAGGCGTAGTCCTCCATCTTCATGGTGACCAGTTGCAAGCTGAGGCATTCTGCGACGTACACAAGGCCTATGGTCTAGAGCTCCACATTGTTCTTCATCTCATTGAAGGATTTCTCAGTGTTGGCGAGCAAGCCTTTTTCAGCATTCCAGTTCCCCAGCAAGCTCTTCTCTATGGACTTGCTCTACTCCAAGTTTTGTTCCAGAGTTCTGACCTTCAGTTCCAGGTCTGCAACGGAAGTCTTGATAGTGCAGAGCTTTGTGTTCTTGGCAAAGATGAAAGTATGTAGTTTAGCCAAGGTGTAAGCTATCTTCTCTCTATCAGCCTTGTTGTCGGCCAGAGCTTCTTCAAGCTTCTTTACTTTGGTGTCCAACTCCGCCTCGACGGCCTTGGCGGCTTCTGCAGCCCTGGCGGCCTCCACGAGCTTGCGAGCGTGATCCTGTACTTGAGCTTCTAGGGCCTCCTTGGTATGCTCTAGCCCCTAGATCCGCTGCGGGAGCAGGGTCTTGATCTCTTTGTCCTTGCCGCACAGTTGAGAGGCAAGTGACTCCTCTCTGGCGGCAAGGTCCCTCTCCTTGGCATCAAGCTATGCATGCTGTTCGGATAACTTGTCATCCCGGGATGCTGCTCCTTCTTAGCAGCTGCGAGCTTCTTCTCTTCACCCTGGATGCTCTGGAGCTTCTCTTCGTACCATTTTTGGGTTTCCTCAACCCTCTCGTCCAGCTTCCCAATCTGCTTGGATTTTTTCCCAGCGGGCGCTATATCGCTTCTGCACATCCTGGAAACTGGCAGCCATAGTTTTTAAGAAGATAAGATCGACAACGCTGTCATTGGAGGTGCCTATTTCAGTGGAACCGAGGGACAAGGGGATGAGGATCCCGGCAAATGCATCCTCAGGGATAGTCTTCCCGGCATCAGATGAGCAGGGGGCTTCAGAGTGGTGCAGTTGAACAGAAGGCGTCAGTGGAATTGTTGTGAGCTGTTCCTCCGGCAAGGTCGGCTGATCGACCGTGCTTGGGTCCCCATGGCCAGCATCTCTCATCTCGACGTCAACACTAGCAGAGACGGATGCGCTGCGGGGACCTTGTCAGCTTTCTCAGCACCCTTCCTGGCCTCTTCGGCTTCTGATGTTGCATCCTCTGCAACAGAAATCATGATAGCTTCATCGGCTGCACTCTTTGCGATCTCCTGGACGTCTACGATAGGCTCCTCCTCCTCCAATGGAATTGAGCCTGTAAGATGGGAGAGAAAGAGCAACGAGTGCAAGGAGTTCAAGATTTAGATCGGGTTCAAGAAGACAAAAAAATCAACAAGGATGAAAGAGCATTCGACAAGGGTTTACCTTGACGGGCTTGTGGAGGAGACCTCGTTTCTTCTCTGACAACCTTAGTTGCCGTTGCTCGGTCCCCGGGAATGTTGGTTGTGGGTCCTTGATGCGGGCAAGTTCCTCTTGGCGCTCCTTTTGAGGAGGGGTGGACCTTGTCGGGGAGCTGCTTGGCGGAGGAGCAGAGGTCGAGGGCGTCGTTGAGGGGTCCGCCCCTTGATGCCCTCCCTCTGACAAGTCACCCCCGTCTCCTTATCAGCCTCTACGATGGCGGTTTCATCAGTGGAGCCTGCCAGCGGGAGTTGGGGGCTGGATCCGGCAACATCTGAAAAGATTAGATCCTCTTCAATGTTTGTCGCCGCCTCGCCCTCCTCGACAACTCTGGCCCTCTTCTGCTGCCTCTCCGCCAATTGCATCACAACCCTACCAGGCCAAGTCATCCAGGATGATCAAAATCAACAAAAGATATTAAAAATATGATGATGAGAAGATGGCGTGCTTACTCTTCATCCTCGTCGGGCTCTCTAAAGATGGACAAGTTGTAGAGTGCTGCTGCCTTGGCCCTATCGTGGCAGACGGTGGTGGAGGGCTCCTGGCCCACCTCGTCCTTGATGGAGTTGGGGGCTGAGAAGCCACTGCCTCTTCAATGGTTGGCAGAAGTAGTTGCTGGGATGCCTTACGTCGAGGGGGTTGCCGTCGAGAATCTTGCAGCCGGGAAGCTTTGCTGGCTTCCTTGATCCCAACAAGCTCTGTGATTGATGGGTCAGTGTGCACCCCTTTCTTCCTATCAGCCTTCTTCGCCATGGCAACTTTGGTGGGAGTAGGAGGAACACATTCTTCCTCCTAATCATCATCCTCCTCCTCGTCTTGCCCTTCTGTCTCTTCAGTGGGCTCCTCCTCATCACCGTCGTGCTCTCCAGCAGGATCATCATTGTCTGAAGTCTCGTCGGTGTCCTCTATAGCATCTTCTCTGGCAGGCTGCTCTTTGGCATCGTCCTCAGTAGGACCACTAGCATCCTCTTCGGTATGCTCTTCAATCTACTCGACCACCTGCTTTCCCTTGCCGGTGTCCTTGGCTTTCTCGCAGAGATGTTTGGCCTTCTTGGCCTCTTTGGCCCCAGCCTTGAGGAATGCGGCCTCGTCATTGCTGGTAAGGTGAACCATGTCATTCACTACCCTGACCGAATCCTCCTTCAAACCGGCAAGCCACCCATTCATCTCATCCTTCGAGGGCTCTATCCACTACTCCACGACATCCTTGGTGTCATACTATGGCATCTTGGCCAGGATTTCGCCCTTGGCAGAGTTATTGCAGAGTGGTACCACTTTCTCCGACAAGTGGAATTCGCAGCCCTTGTTGAAGAGCTGACAGATGAGCAGATAGTGCTCCATCACTTACGGTGTCCTGGACTAGGGGGTACTAACCTAGTCGGCCCATGTTCTTTGGATTGGGACAATGGGCCCTCATTCATCCTAAAGAAGGACTCCGAAGGCTGTACGTAGGGGGCGTGATCGAGACTACATCTGTCGAAGACTTGTCGTGTACTCCAAGATTTCTCTTGCCACCCTGTGCCTAGATACTGACCTTGTAACCCTAGATACCCTACCTGGTGTATATATAAGCCAAGGGGTTTGTCAGAATCTAGGCTCCGGGGACCCAAGAGGTTCGAACTCTGGGGTACGCTCACTGCTACCGCCCTACTCTACCTCAGAACCTCACGGCGATGCTCCGGCGAGCACAAGCTAGAGAAGAAGAACAGCAGACACGACAGTTACCCTGGTTCAGGCCACCTTGCGGTGTAAAACCCTACTCCTGCTTTGTTGTTGGATTGCACTCGCGAGGGCAAACGAGAATAAAAGGGTGCTGGGGGAAGAAGCTCGATCCCCTACTACGGCGGCACCTTGCCCTCTTTATACCAGCCTTTGTCCTCTTCCCCGAAAACACTTGGCGGGAAGGGTTGCCACAACGGCCAGTTTGAAGGGGGACAGGGGTGCAGTCTATCCTGACTAAAGGTGTTCTTCGCCTGCAAAAGCCTTCTGCCATGGCGCACCGGGGGGCTCGGTGGTGACCTTCGTCCCGGCGCGCACGTCGCCTTGGTCTTCTTGCACTAATTGGGGAACCTTTGGGAACTGCTTTGGGAACCAGCGTGCTGGCCTTGCTCCCTTAGCATAAAAGAGGAAAGCCTCCTTATCCGCCCCTGCTAGCACGGCCTCTGGTACCGCTCGTCGCCTCTCGCGTCACCCACATGATGGGCATAGGGCCGCGTGACCAGGCTGAGGAGCCCTCAAGCTATTTGCCTTGGGAGGAGGCCTCAATAGACAGCCTTGGAAGACTACCTCGTGAGGCTCCTGACGGCGCCTCTGATCTGCCTGGGGCGCCTACCGATGTGCGCCTCACGAGGCGAGGGCCTCGCGAGGGTCTTGTGCAAGAATCTTACTGGTGGGCCATCCATCGGGCCCCTAGGTATGCGCCGCGTCTTGGGCCGCAGGCAGACGGGCCTGGGTACCCCCAGTCCCATGGGCCCGATAGTAGCCCTCGGGACTGCAGCGCGCATGACTCCGCCTGTTAAGGAAGGGCGAAACGGTGCGGGCCCCAATCGCCTGCAGGCCAGGCTCGACGCGTGGCACACGAAGGAACGTGGGGCGCCCCACTTCTCCCACGACACCTCGGGAACCGCCCGGGGTGACATAAAGCCTGCCCACGCAGGGCGCGAGGCCATCATTGCATCCCTTATGCATCTCCGAAGGCGAAGAGGCGTAGGTTGCACCTCCTTCGGGTGCTATATAAGTGTGAGGGGAAGGACCCCCGGCTCATCTTCTTCCTCCAACTCCTTTATTCTGCTCGACGATCCGCCCAACTCCTGTGATGATGGCGAGGGAGAGAGGCTGAGCTGTGCCGCCCCGACGGCACGAAAGCCCCCAGCAGCTGCCAACACCAGCCCAAGTGGCTATGGGAGAGGCAACGCTTGTGGGCAGGGGCGCGGAGGGCGAGGTGCCCGCGGCCGAAGGGGCCGGGGCGGCGTGGCCACGCTGCCTCCCTGGTCGCAGCACCACTCGGTCGAAGCAGTCCGTGAGTTCATCATGGACATGCACCGTCGGCCCTACTCCTGGCTCCGGCTCTCGGACTCCTTCCCGGCGGAGATGGTGGACCGTGCGCCGCTGGGCCTATGGTTGCAGGCAGATGGCTGCTGCAACGTCTCCTCCTGGGTGGCGATGGAGTTCACCCCTACTGGCTTCATGTTCTTGAAGCAGGGGTGGAAGTCGTTCGCCCTCGCTCGTGGCTTGAAGCAGGGGCACATCCTCCAGTTCAGGTTCGACGGGGCCGCTAGGCTCTTCATGAAGATATTCGGGGTCACCTGCGACCGTCCGAAGTGCTGGATGGAGAGCGACGACAATGACACCTCTAGTGAGGATGCCGACGGCGGCAAGGCATCCCCCTCGAGCGAAAGGGAGGGCAGCGATGACTCCCCCCACATCAAGAGCGAGGATGAGGTCTCCGACTAGGGCAGCACCGGTGCCCGAGCCGGAGGCCTGGGGAGTAGGCGCGCCCGCCCAAACTTTTCTTTATTTCCCTTATCTGCACTGGATTAGCATGGGCCCCGCAAGGACGTGTAAAAACTATGACCTTCGTGTTTTTTAAATTAATGCTTTTTATGGTTCAAATCGTATGTCTCCTCCCCATGCTTCCCCGTGAGGCTTGCTCCTCTTTTTCTTGCTTGCCAACAATGCTCTACATCGTCAGGACCCGGCCCTTGAGCGAGCCTCATTCGCCACTAGTATGTCAGGTCGCGATGCCTAGAACAAGGCCAGGGGGAGGGGCACCAAGAGCCAGTGAGGGCCCCTGAGGCACGACGCTCTGGGAGCCCCCTTTTAACGTGTAAGCGGCTCGCGCGAAAAAGAGGAGACAGGCTCTGCCGAGGCCGCGAGGGGAGGGAACTCTTAGCGAAGATAGCTGCGCTTGTGAGGCGATTAAACTTAGCTTTTTGCACAAAACGGTGTCAGGTAAGCCATGGCTTGATCCTTGGACTCTTTGCCTCGCGAAGCCCTTCGGGTAATCATGCGGGGCTCCCAAGCTCTTGGTTCTTGGGACACTGCACATTTGATAAGTTTTGGGGCACGGAAGCGACGCGTGCTCACCGACCTACTCGTGTCGGTTCCATGAGGAGATGAGGCACCAAGGATCTCGGTGAGGTGATGTGCACGAGAGCAGGCTCGCGAGCTAGAGCTTGATCGCTCAGATTTATCAGCGCTAGAGGGATGGACCCGAGCACAGGCGCCGTGCCCAGCCCCACTCGTGGGACGGTCACGAGAAGAGTCACGAGAGCGTGGCGCTCTTGATGGTGACGCGGCACAAAACACAGGGTTAAGCAAGCAACATAAACTCATTAGGGCATAACCAGATTTGCTACACGACCAAAAAGTGAGGCGGCTGCAGGAACGGACCCTGGCCAACTTGAGGATGAGGCAGCCCGTGGGGCGCCCTCAATTTCGAACAAACCAAAATGTCACCTGGCAACATGCTGTTGTGTGAGCGTCAAGCTGCTTGACGAAGCATGCCGCGGAGGTTCGTCCCTGAGGGGCCGATTGGCTCCTGAGGCCTTGGGGGCTCGCGGGGGGCTGAAGGCCCACGAGGTGCCATCGCGAGCTGTGCCAACCTTTGGAAGGTGGTGCCAGTGTTCTCTAGACTGAAGGGCATGCGAGTGTAGTTGGTGGTGAGGCCCCTGCTCAGACCGACGCGCGATGACCAAAAGAGATCCTGGGAGCTAGCCCTGTTCAGGCTCGCGACGTCAACGCACAAGCGCACCTTGCTGTCCTTCTCAGGGACGGCGACTGGGTTGGCAGAACGCGCAGGGCGACGCTCGCCATGGATGGCCCGAGCTTCTCGCAGCTTGTAAATCTCCTGGGCGATGAATTCTTATGCCTCCGGCGCCTGGCACCATGCTCCTTGCTTGCGGGGGCGCACGTCAAGGCACGCCTCCAAGTGGTGCCCGAGCACCTCCCTCGGCACACCAGTCAGGTCAGACGCTTTCGAGGTGGAAGCCCTCAAGCCTGCCCGAAGGGAGAGAGGCAAGCGCCAGCGACAAGGGCGGGGCCCATGGCATTGGCATCAGCTGTCGCCTTCTTCGCCTTGGTGGGGCCTTGGGAGGGCAGTAGCTGCTTCTTCCTTGCGGGCGTGGTCTCGGGAGGACCGGCGCCATCCTCGCCATCAGAGTGTTCTGCTACGGCAGCTTTGTAGGCAAGCTCGAGGGAGCAGACTACGTCCTTCTCATCGCAGGCGATGGTGATGACACCGCTGCAGCCAGGCATCTTGAGGATGTTGTGGTCGTGGTGAGTTGCTGCCATGAACTTGGCGAGTGCCAGATACCCCAGGATGGCGTTGTACAGGAGGCCGATGTGCGCCATGTCAAAGTCGATGAGCTCATTGTGGTAGTTTTCGCGCGTGCCAAAGGTGACGGGGAGGCGCACTTGCCCCAGGGGGATGGTAGAGCCATCGATCACCCTAGAGAAGGGCCTGGTCAGCATCAGCTGGTTGTAGGGCACTTGGAGCGTCTCGAAGTTCTCGATGGAGATCACATTGAGTCCGGCGCCTCCATCAATGAGGGTTTTGGTCACTGCGACGTTGCTGATGGTGGGATTGCACATCATGCACTACAAAAAAAACACTTCCGTGATGATACGTGTTTGTCATAGTAGGTCACGTTTTCTATCATGCATGTACATCCATGACAATTTTATGACAGAATCAAGATAGTCATACCTGTGCTATCGTAGAAGTGTTCCATGACAATAACAAAATTAACATCACGGAAGTGTCCACTTCCATGACAATAAATGGCGCGTCATGGAAGTGTTTCCGTCAAGGGTAACTGACACATGGCATCCACCGTAACAGGTCGCCGTTAAGCTATCGGGTTTCGGTTTGGATCCGATAACGCGTTAATAGCCCGGACCAATGGGGATTTTCCACGTGTAAAATTCTCATTTGCCGGAGGATCCACGTCTCAGCTTAGCATTGGGACAAATGTCATCACTACAATGGACGGAATGCACCTATGATATGTGAACACATGGCACGGCCCAACAGGGGCCCATTTAGGTTTAAAAGCCAGCCCAGGAAAAGGCCCACAAGATTTCGTCAGATCTAATGGGCCGGCCCATTAAAATCCTAACATTTTCTGACCAAATTATGGCCCACATCAAATATGGCCCGTTAAAAGACTGCAATATTCTGGGTCAGTTTACGGCCCATATCAGATCCGACCCGGTAATAGCCTGCAATAGTTTGGGATAAATTACGGCCCATAACAGATACGGCCCGTTAACTGACTTTCAGATCTTGGGCCAAATTACGGCCCGTAACAGATACGGCCCTTTAATAGCTACTGTGCCTTTGGGCCCATTGGGGGCCTGATTTGCTCTTCGGCCTCATAATGACCCATTTAACAGTTCGGGCCGATATTAGTTTTGGCCTGTCAGCGGCCCTATGTACATATGGGCCTCTTTCGGCCCGGTTTCACTTTCGGACATTTAAAGGCCCGAGCTGCATCTGGGCCTAATTCTGGTCTGTAGTGACTTTCAGCCTCTTAACGACCCGTAGTCTTTGGGGATACATTTTAGCCCAAACTGCCTATCGGCCCGGTAAAGGCCCTTGATAGTGTTGGGCCTAATTTTGGCCCGTTATGCATCTGGCCTGTTTCCAGCCCGTCATGTAATTGGTTCCACCAAGGCCCAAAAACATTTCGCCCTGTTAATGGCCCGTCAAATCACTGGGCCAATAATGGGCTGATGTATATTCCAGCCTGCTATCGGCCCGTGATTTATTCGCCATAATTCAAGCTCAATCTACATCTCAGCCTGTTAAAAGCCCATTTTATTTTCTGGCCCAATTAAGGCAAGCGGTTTACTCGGCCTTTTATAGGCCGAAACTAATAGTGGGCCAGATTAAGTATATAGGACTACTAATAAACCTAACATATTGGCTCATTGCGCTCCGATCGAAGATTACGACCTTTTCTCAGAGCGACGACAGCATATACAGCAAATAAATTACACCATCGTGACGAAGAATAAACCTAGACTATACAACAAAGAAATTATATCATATTACATCCCCTGGGCATCAAAGTTCGCCACCATTGATACTAAAGGGAAACTAGATAGCAGATTCCACACACTGGGCAGGTCGCCACTAGTGGAAGTAAACACACCGACAAAATAATAGACAGAACCGACAGCACTTCAACACAGTTCAAGAAAGGTTAGCCCTGCCTAGGAGCTGCAGCGCAAGCAGCTTAGCAACCTCATGAGACTCTGCTTGTTTGACTCTTATATCCACCAACTTAAGCAGCATAGCATCAATAGGTGTCCTATACTTATGGTTAATCTTGCATAGAGATTGGAGTTCCAGTTGGATTTGAGCGGTAGCATGTCTTTCTGCTTGAATTTTAGACTGAAGAAGTCGAACAGATTCAGGCGGCGACTTCATCGAGCTTGTGTCATGGCTATTAGTGAGTAAGTTCGACACTACATCAAGACATGACTTTGGGGTTGTATCGCTATCCTCAAGATGTGTTGCCTTCTTCTCTGGAATATATGTTAGAGGGACAAGCAACGGGTTCATCTCACTATCATTGTGGCAGTTCTTCCTAGCATCAGTTATGTCACACTGAAAAAGAAACAAGTAGGTAGATAACAGGTTTTGCATGTATAAGCATCAGTGCTGTCAATTCATCTCATTTCTTAGTCAAAAATAAAGAGACACGGTTTAAAATAGCATTAACATAATAGGCATTGTTCATAGCTAAGACGGCAGGAAATGGCATTGTGCAGGAGAGGCCAGCTTCACCACAACACTGGATTACAGATCAAGAACACAAGCATACAAGTAGTGCTAAACAACGTATAAGCATGAATGGTGAGTGTACTGTCAACTTATACCATTTCAGATTGGTAAATAAAGAGACATGATTTAAATAACATTAACATAATATGGCATTGTTCATAGTTAAGACATAGCAGGATATGACATTGTGTTGGAGTTGGTAGTTTCACCACACCACTAGATTACAGATCAAGAACACAAGCATACATGCAGTGCTAAAGAAGATAACTTGCTATGTTTAGTTTAATTTACATGGTATGAATAAGGAACTAGGTTGTACAAATAAAAACTAAAATTGAGAAGTACAAACTTATGTTTATGCACTTCTTCGTAATAAACTTTGAACATGCAATTTGATGCAGACGACAAAAATAAACAGTATTTGCAGCCATAGCTATCCAAATATACACAACAAAGTTTGAAGGCTCGAGGAGGACAAACTTACATTAGTAGTGAAGACCGGCTCTATAAACCCCTTGTCCACATTGATGGGGGGCAATTCAAGAAGTTTACCACAGACTCTTCTTCAAGAGCATTGCCTTTGTTCTACATTTTGTTAAGAGTAAATATAGATGTGATAATATAGGAACAAATGGTGATTATTTAAGCTAAGATGCAGACTACAAATGTAAGTACAGCATACAGGCAAAAGGCACTGACAAGAGCAATGCAGAGCTAAACTTCTTCAGTAGCATTGGTTTTATTCAATATTTTGGCAAGAGTAAATATATATCTGATGTGTAGAAAATGGTGGGCAGGGGAAAATAAGCTGCAAAGTGTACATGAACAACTAGCTGATAATATAAGTACAGTGATGAAGGACAACAGATACGTAAAAGAACAATGCAGAGCTAAACTTCTTCATAAGCATTGGGTTTATTATACATTAATGTAAGCATTAATATAGATCTAATAATTTGGAGCAAACAGTGGATAAGCAAGCTATAATGCACAATGATGTCACATAATCCACCAGGTATGAATGTCGTGGTGGAACACGATCACCTATGGGGCCATCAGCCCCTTGTGGTTCGGCAGGGGAGATCACGTAGCACAAAGAGCGAAAGCCATGGAACAGCATGACAGTGGTAACACTGGTGGTTTTTACCCACGTTCGGGCCCTGAGAAGCGTAAAACCCTACTCCTGCTTTGGTGGATTAAAGGGGGGACCGTAGTGGAAACACAACGCTCAAGCCCGGCAAGGTCGCCTCAGGGAGAGCAGCTATGCGTGTATGAGTGTACATGGGTCCGAATCCTTTTCTAGGTTGCCATGGCCCTCCTTTTATAGGCTAAGGGGATACGACAGTGGCAAAAATAGTCATTATCTATTTATTACATAGCCAACAGTGCTATCATACCTAACTCTAGTAGTGAGGACAAAGTGCATTAAATGCACTGCTAGGTGTCACACTGTGGATGCAGCCCGGCAAGCCTGCCGCGCCGCTTACTCATCTTCTACCTGTCTGCATGACACGCCTCTGGACGGGTGTCATATAGGGGGAATCTCCCTTCCAAATGGCTGCCACGTGCCAAATGACAGCCACTTAATCACTTGGGGGCTCGACACCACACTGATAAGTGACTTGCGTCGCTGTGCGGTGGAGCGGTGGAGTCTTGGCGGGGATATTTGCCCTTGGCGACCCCGGCAAGCCTACCGGGGAAGTTTTGGGATTTGTTCTAGGTGAGGCCTCGACCTGACCAGGCTCGCCTGCCTAGTAAGGGAGGTCTTTTCTTAGTGACATCTTGTTCCTTTGGCTTGTCTTGGTCTTCTTGATCCGCCCTTTGATTCCTCAAAGAGCTATCTCTCTGGCTTGGTCACGTCTTGGGAGCTTGGCGCTGCCGGGTTGGAGGCCTACTGTTCATGCACAAGTCAGGGGAAACATACACCCCTGTTTGTGTACCCCGACAGAATCCCCCGGGCCTGAGCCATACGTGTCACCCGGCATGTTGGGTTAGGCCCCAAACAGTGCACGGACATGTGTTGAGGAAGTGTTGCAGGTGCACCGGTTTTTTATGATGACCAGTCGACTCAACGTCCACTCCGCGTAATTACCGCAGACCGTGGGGTCATGGGACTATAGCAGTTAATGTAAAACGGTAACTTCCTGAGAGAAAGTAGCGAAGAGCCACCCCCCACCATGTTCGTTCCTCATAAAAGAGAAAACGCAAAAGGGCGCTGCTCATTCGCATTCGTTTCTCCCTCCATCATCTTCCTCCTGAAGCCAAGCGGCCGCTCCTGCGCCCACACCCGCCTCCAATGCCTCATCCGGTCTTCCATCCTTTCCACAGCCCTGAAGGATGGGAAAGAAAGCCGCCACCGCAAGGGGGAAGATGGCGACCACCGCAAAGGAAGCGGTAATGGAGGGGAAGAAGAAGAGAGCGGCGGAGTTGGACAGGAAGCGGTGAGAGGATGTGGTCTTCTTCCCGTCGAGCTTGGACGGCAATGCCTTGGTAGCAAGGTATGCATACAATGCCTTAGTGTTGGAGGCATTTGCTGACTTAAAGCAACAGCTGCATGTCCCTTTCTTCATGGAAATTATCATATTGGCAGCATGGGCTATTTGGATCACTAGAAACAATCTTATCTTCCAAAACATTCAACCCAATCTACAGAGGTGGAAGGACAATTTCAAGACAAAATTGCACAACCTCAAATTCAGGATCAAGAGAAAGTATGCTAGGGAGTTCATTCAATGGCTAAACTCTCTGCATTTGTAATTTTTGTAATTTATATGGTGCTACTTTTACAACTGTTCTGCCTCTCTTGGCTTAGACTAGTTTAGCTGTATAGTCTTTTTTTCCTTTCTTCTTTCTTTTTCTTTTTTCTGGCTTAGCTCAAGCCTTGTAACTTTTTTGAACTTTAATAAAAATTGCAGTGGGGTTTTGCCCTACTGTGTATAGTCAAAAAAATGTGGGGGAGCGAAGTCACAAAAGGGCACGGCGCGCCCGTGGTCTTGCCGGAGGGGAAAGAGGATCAGTCAAATTCGTACCGCTTCTTTTGCGCGTACTTTCTCTGTGGCCTCAGCCCCCCTTTCTCAGATTTCTTCGAGGTGATGATGGTGGTGTACAGATTCCATCTTTTGGATTTCATGCCAAATGCAATGGCGTGCATGGCGATTTTTGCCCATCTGTGCGAGAACTTCGTTGGAGTTGCCCCCAACATGGATCTGTTCAGGCACTTCTTCGTCCCGCGGGTCGAAGACAGGACACAACGCTCAGGGAATATAACTTGGATCGCTCGAGGAAAGAGGAATGTTTGGAATTATCTTCCTGGTCAGCAGCATGGCAGATGGGAAGAATGGAGGGCGGACTGGTGCTGGATTCAGGACGCGGATGCTCCAGAGTACTGCCAGGCGTGGACGGAGTGCGTCGCGCACGGCAATGATTGGGGGAAGCCAGGCATCACTGACGACAGGCTTCGCCCGGTGTTGAACATGATCTCTCACCTCAAAGTTGCTTCGCTAACCATCGAACAGGTGGGGGCTGATTTCCTCTGACGCCGCATCGCGCCGCTGCAGAAAAGGGACAAGTTCGCTTGGCGGTATGGAGATGCTGCAGACATGATGCGCCTATATCCAGGCCTCACCAACAATTTATCGATTTATGGCCATGGCTGGCTGTGTGAGTAGCTGTTCGGCAGCCTCAGACCATTCAAATTGCCAGCAAGGGTCATCCCACTAAATATCAACTCTGCCCTGGATCAGATTTTGAAGTGGATGCCTGACTGCAACGCCTAGGGAGTTGAGGCTGATTGGCAACTTCCTGAGCTTGATGCGGAGATCGAGTGGGTTTCCAATCTGGGAGAAAGGGCTTCCAGGGTGGAGGGCAACATGTTCAAGCGCACCTCCATGGTAGAAGCAGAGTTCATCAGGAGGCGGATTGAGGAGGACAAGGCGCTTCGAGCTGCTGAGAAGGCAAGGCCCGAAGGAGAGGAGGAGGAAGATGAGGAGGAGGCCGAAGACGAAGGATCTTCCCATGGTAGGAGCAAGGGGCACGCCGCAGGGGAGGCTGCCGGGGATGAGTCTGCTAGGGTCGAAGCCCTTTATGCCGCGGCAGTAGAAGCCCAAGAAGGGGATGAGACCAAGGAGGCGGAGCAGCCCGAGGAGGAGTGGCTCGCAACGGGCTCTCAAGCCCAGGAACCAGACTTGGAACAGCGCCCTCGTAGGCAGGCCAACCTGGGAGCAGCGGCCCCTATTCCCGCGCCCGTCACCAAGAGGGTGAAGAAGATCGCCTTTAAGGGCGACAGGCTGGACATGATGCGCCGCCATTCTTCTCGCCTATCCGAGGCCAAGACCCCTCCCGCCAAGCGGCGAGCGGTCATAGGGGTCGACCCCAGCTCCCAGTCAAGCTCAAGCATAGCTCATCCTCGCCGGAGCCCCTGGCCCCTCAGAAGGGCTTGAAGTTTCCGGGAAGCACTGCTCCCCCGACCCTGAAGAGGAGCGGAGTGACCCCACCACCTATGGGGTTCGCACTGGGCTCCATGCTCATCGATTCAGAGTAAGGAAAACACTATCTTTCCTTGTCGAAGCGTCATGCACTTGTTGGATTGCTGATCCAATCTTATTTCTTGTCTTTGACAGAGACGGAGAAGAAACCCTCATCCACCGGGCCAAACGATCCAAGCAAGCGGAGTCGTCGGGGCCTTTGGAGGGCACTGGTTTGGCGGGAGGTAGCACGAATGATCCAGCGCCGAGCCCCCGGCCCATCCCCCGGCACGAAGGTATGGGAGAGGCATGGAAGAGCATGTCCCATCTCCTGCCAAGGGAGAGAGGGAGATCGTCCAGAGCGAGGCTCTCCAGGAGGGGCCCACCCTGCCCGATGTTCAAGCGGAGAAATCTTCGGCAAGGGCCTCCACTGAAGGATCGGCCCATGCCAATGTTGTGGCTACCGAGGAAGGGGGCGAGGGCCATGCCCCGACAACTGATGTTGCTGGGGAAACTGAAGTCCCCCCATGGCAAATATCTCCGGGTAATCCGCTCACTCTTTGTCTTTTGTTGCTTGCTTCATTTTGCCTCAAGTCGCTGGCTCACCAATGTATATTATCTCTTTGCCATTGCTTGCTGATCTTGCTTGCAGTTCCATTGGCCAAGGAACCAAAGCTATTGGAAGAAGTGGCCAGCATTGGCAAGGATGCTGCTGAAGAGGCCGCCAAGATTGCTGCCGCAGAGGGCAAGAACATACTGCCGGGGATATCCAAGAGGCCCTAGAGGAAGCAGAGAAGATCCCCGGTAGCGTGCCAGGATCGGAGGTAGTGGTTGAAGAGAAAGTTCCCCTTCAAACTATGAGCCCTCCTCCCCAGTTTGGCACCTCGGCCATGGCCCTATAGCCATCTTCGAGCAAGCTGGCATTGGTTCTTGCCCAACCTGGACTTGGAGCCCCCGGCTCATCCACGGCAGTAAGTGCAGACCTTGATGAAGAGATCCAGCGCATCATGGCGCCACTCTTCCAGCAAGCTGAAGAGGCCAATGATTCAGCCAGTGCAACCATGGGCTTGTCCTTCCTGGAGTCCGTGGCAATAGGCATCAAGGACATGCAGAGCAGATACAGCCTGAAGTGGCAGGCGATCAAGGAGCAACGCAACTCCGCCAGTCTCATTGATCAAAAACTGAGGGACAAGGGCAGTGAACTAGCAGAGTGGCACAGCAAGCAGTTCCAAACCCTTCTGCGGCAACAGGAGGTGATAACCATGGCAAAAGAGGATGTCGCTGCTCGGGAAGCCTGTTTGGCGGAGCGCGAAGTGCTTCTGAACACCAAGGAGGAAGACATCTCTTCCCGGGAAGGGAACCTCAAGGCCATCCTCCGCAAGAAGGACGGAGAACTGGAGGCCCTTTTCCAGCAACGCACCAAGGATCTGGAGGATCGGCACAAGGCGGCCCTCGACACGCTCACCCTTGACTCTGCTACCCAGCTGAAGAAGACTGCTGATGATCTTGCCGCTGCATCCATTGCCAAGGCTGATCTCGATCAACAGGTGGCCAAACTGACAGAGGACCTTGCCGGGAGCGCCAGGGAAATTGTGGCTCTCAAGAAGGAAGTGCAGAAGGCGGAGATTCTTCTGCAGGAGGTGTAATCGCAACTTTCCTCCAAGAGCCAGGACCTCGACACTGCCAATGGCACTATTACTAACATGAAGGCAAGGCTTGGCACCTTGGAGAGCGGAATCGAGTTTGTCGGAGCTCGTGAGAAGCAGCTGATGAAGGACTTGAACAACACGAGAATCCTCCAAAAGGATGCAGAGGACAAACTGGTGAACCAAGTTGAGCAGCGTGACATCTGGATCAAGAATCTGGTTGATATTGCCGAGTGCCTCTCTACCCAGATCGCAACGATGGATATGAAGAGTTGGACCTTCTCAGTCAACAGACATGAGGTTCCAAGCGTCAAGCTAGTGCTCTTCTTCAAAGGCTTGATCGAAGGGCTGAAGACATACAAGGAAGAAAGAGCCGCTTGTTTAGCAAACGTGTCTCGAAAGCTTACCCGTGATGCCCTCTTCATGGTATTGAGCAACCTCGCCTATCGCCATCTAGACCTCAACCTTGCCAATGGCCTCAGGCGGCTGCCGGTGGGTGCCGATGTTTCTGCTAATGAGGAGAAGGCTGGTCCCTTCGCGGACAAGGTTCTCTCCGTCCCCAGGGTCCCAGAAGACCGCCAAGCACAGCCTTGAATCATTCTTGTCGCCGTGGCGCCCTGTAAAAGAACATAATGCATGTCTCATGTTTAGGCCCCGTACTGTATTTCCTTTTAGTCTTGTTGAACTGATGTTTAATTAGGCTCAAGTGCATGCTATCCCTCTTGTGTTTTACCCACGGATGTTCGTATGGTTGGCTTCTTTTTGTGTGTTTTGGTTGCCCGCCTGCAGCATGCCGCCGCAATTGCTGTGAGGAGAGGGTCCTTAGCATTCAGCTGGCGAGGACATGCCCCGGCAGGTTTTTCCTTAGGAGTCTTTGAAGCGGCCGCCCACTTCATTGAGCAGGCTCGAAACAAAGCGGGGGCGTATAAAAATTCAGCAAGGTGCCATCACACGAAAGATTTAACCATACGAAAAACCTTGGTTGTCCGAGGGATAAGCAAATGCAAACTTTGGAGAAAAAGTCAGTGAACATGTTGACTTAGCTTTTATTCATGCTTCCCTCCTTCCTTAGTCGTGGTCGTTCATCACGCCCGTATATCTTGAGGGGATAGTGTTCCCGCATCTGCCTCAGGTCTGTAAAATCAACAACGGAAAAATGCGCAAGAAGAAAACTTGGCAGTTTATCAGTTGCACGTCCACCCCCGGCAAGGGCCGGAGGGGATAACAGAACACTTGCAGGTGATAATGCATGGTGAAAAGGAAGGGTTGGCTTCTCTCTCCTCCTCCTTACTCTATTTAACGATATCACGGCTGCGGGCATAAAGGTCACGCTGGCGCAGACGGCCCTGCCGAAGCATGCTTGCCGGGGCGTCAATCAATGGATTCGTACTAGCGGTTCACTCAGGATTTTCCCTTGGCGGGGCAAATGCTGGACCGAGTTCCGCGTGGGCTTATCGACATTGATGATGCTACCTTCGCATGGCTCGATCATCGATGAGCGAAAGTGGAGAAGGAGGAGGCCATATACCATATTTCCTTCTTGCCCTAGTGACTCTCTTAGGCACCGGGTATGTTTGGCGGGAACCCGCAAGGAGGACGGCATCGTCGCATGCCTCGCTCCTTTCCTTGGATAGGGGCAGCATGGCGGCCACGCCACCCGAGCCGTCCGGGCTTGTCGCATCGTCACCACCTTCCATCCCCGCCGCCGCCGCGGCTGCGGTGGAGATGGGCGACAGGACCTGGGAAGGACGGAACGAGGGAGCGACGTCGCCTTTCTCCTCGAAAGTCGTTGATGGTATGAGCGTCGATGTTGATGATGGTGCAGCTTGACGTGCTGTTCACGACCTCGGGTTTGCGCAAGTGCTTCCCCCTACCTGGCGCTCCAAAGATGTCGTGGTGGAACACGATCACCTATGGGGCCATCAGCCCCTTGTGGTTCGGCAGGGGGGAGATCATGTAGCACAAAGAGCGGAAGCCATGGAACAGCACGACAGTGGTGACGCTGGTGGTTTTTACCCAGGTTCGGGCCGCTGAGAAGCGTAAAACACTACTCCTACTTTGGTGGATTAAAGGGGGACCGTAGTGGAAACGCAGCGCTCAAGCCCGGCAAGGTCACCTCGGGGACAGCAGCTATGCGCATATGAGTGTACAAGGGTCCGAATCCTTTTCTAGGTTGCCATGGCCCTCCTTTTATAGGCTAAGGGGTTACCATAGTGGCAAAATAGTCATTATCTACTAATTAGATAGCCAATAGTGCTATCATACCTAACTCTGGCAGTTAGGACAAAGTGCATTAAATGCATTGCTAGGTGTCACGCTGTGGATGCAGCCCGGCAAGCCTGCCGCACCGCTTACTCATCTTCTACCTGTCTGCATGACACGCCTCTGGACAGTTGTCATATAGGGGGAATCTCCCTTCCAAATGGCTGCCACATGCCAAACGGCAGCCACTTAATCACTTGGGGGCTCGACACCACACTGATAAGTGACTTGCGTCGCTGTGTGGTAGAGCGGTGGAGTCTTGGCGGGGATATTTGCCCTTGGCGGCCCCGGCAAGCCTACTGGGGAAGTTTTGGGACTTGTTCTTGGTGAGGCCTCGACCTGACCAGGCTCGCCTACCTGGTAAGGGAGGTCTTTTCTTAGTGACATCTTGTTCCTTTGGCTTGTCTTGGTCTTCTTGATCCGCCCTTTGATTCCTCAAAGAGCTATCTCTCTGGCTTGGTCTCGTCTTGGGAGCTTGGCGCTGCCGGGTTGGAGGCCTACTATCATGCACAAGTCAGGGGAAACATACACCCCTATTTGTGTACCCCGACAATGAATGTATGTACAGCGATATGACAATAGGTACTAACAAGAGCAAAGCAGCGAGCAGCATAGTTGCGACATCCTAGTTTTTGCGGTGCTGGTTCTATCGCCAATATAAGTGGGGTGCTTTCTGATTTCTCCGGTACCACCACCTTTTTCAAGGACTTTGCTTGTACTCCTTCAGGTTCTGCAATCACCCTCTTCATTTTGGATGTCTAAAACACAAGAATAGCATTTGAATGAAAAAACATGGTATGACGTTAAATGGAATAGGTATTGATAATGGATGGGCATGGAATCTTCACATATATCATGAGTAAACTAAGAAGATGGCAGTGCAACGAAGCAGAAGAAATGCAAGACAGCTTATGCAAGATACGTGCAACCAATAAAACCTTGCCAAATTAGAACAGGCACCTTATTGGGTGAACAGGATAGGGCATCTGCCTTTGACTCCTTGAGCTTAGAATAGTCATTACACTAGTGGAGAATCGGCCATTGCTCCCGGTTCTTAAGGGCCTTTAGTCCCGGTTCAGCAACCGGGACTAATAAGTCGGGACTAAAGGCCCCCACCCTTTAGTCCCGGATGAGCAAGACCCGGGACTAAAGGCCCACCACATGGTACGAGCGCGCGCCGGGGGCTGGGGGTCCTTTAGTCCCGGTTGGTGACACCAACCGGGACTAAAAGGTTTAGGGGTTTATTTTTCCTTTTAATTTTATGTTTTCCATTTAATTCTTTTTCATTTCAAACATATTTTACGCTACTACATACTGTACACGTTATGCATATGTAAATAAAATTTCTCGTAGAACCAATCATATATCATAGAATTTCTCGTACGACCATGCATACATATATATATATATATATACAATTTCTCCTACAATTGGCAGATCATTACATGTAGGCATTAGGTGAAATGGTATTCTCCTTCGGGATCTATGACCTGGTCAAGCAAAAATTCCTCCATTTCCTCTTGAAGTGCTTGTATGCGGTGCGTTGGTAGGAGCTTATCCCGTATCTCTTGAATCTTTATTAAAGAAGGAGATCAATATGAATATATTAGTTGTGTGTATATATATTAGATCATGATAAAAAGAATTGTGAATTGTGTTTACGTACCCAAAGATTTCTTCCATTTTTGCTCCTTTATGTCATAAAGCGAATGTTCTCGCAAACGTAGTATGCACATAAATTATTCCCCGACGCCTACCTCATGCACTTTACGAGAATAGAATTCAATCAGATAATAATTAATCAAGCATGATAATGGTATTGAAACTAGAATTAAAGAGATGCGCGGACGTAGATAGTACTACTTACCCTGGGTCACACCCATTTCAGCTTTGATTTCCATGGGCCGCGAACCTCTTTGATGAACTTTTGCCAAACCCTGCCCGACAAAGAAAATGAATAAAGGAGTTATTAATTAGTTGATATCAGGAATTGAACTAAAGATGCCGACATAGTGCGATAATGATTGAAATTACCTGTCGAGCATCAACTTCACGTTTAAGTATTCTTTAGGTTCTTTAAGTAGTGAGTCCAGTACTTGAACTTTTCCCTCGTCAACTTCAATGATTAGCAGGATCCAGTGGAAACTGCATGCGCACACGTTTGTATAATTAAGCAGGCATGTGCATAACTCATCAACTACACTTATTAACATCTAGTAAGTAAAATAGAATTTGTAGTACAAGACAGTAACACTCACCCGAAGTTGTAAGGAAGTAGTATTTCTAGTTGGGTATTTAGTTGCTTCAAAAACTATAGCAAGCTTCTCTCTGTGTCTTTTGCACCGATTTTCCACACACCTTCATTACCAGTATTTGGGTCAATGAACGCAATGCCATAAACTCTATCTCTTTTCATTTCATAAATCTTCATTCTGCATAATACCACAGAAAAGAATATAGTGAGGATAATTACTGGCAACGAACGAGCACAGCTAGACTTAAATTATAGAAAGAAATCACTTACAGACAATAGCAACTGACGAGAGATTTGTCGAGTGCGTCTTGATTGAATAACTGAAAACATTTCTTGAAACTCAACCCACAAATCTTTTCATGGAAGTAATGCTCTGCCTTGACTTTCACCATGAGGCTCTCTCGCCCGTTCTTTATTTCTCTCAAGTACCAGTCATGCAATCTATGCATTTTAGTTGATAGAAGCGGGACCTCCTCAGGCCTGACCAGAGGTTGGCCGGGGACATATTTCCATGCTACTTCCTCCTCTTGAATCTTGGGGAGATCCTCGATGCCTAGGAGTTGTTCAACAGTGACACCGGCCTCTCTAGCCATCTCTCTATGAGCGTCGGTTATTACCGGCTGATCAGCGGTACTCACATGTGATTGTACAATGAGCGGGGGGATCAATTGCACTACCTGTTCTCCCATCTGGGGAACAATTTTCCTGCTTTTCTCACTACCTGTAAGGCTCGACTCCTTATCTTTCTGTGCATGATATGACTTGCTAATAGAGCATTCATAGTCTGATTGGATTTTCTTCACAGCCGGTTTAGCAAGATCCACAAAGTGTTGTATGGCATTCTCAGGTATTTTCTCCTTTGGCGGAGGGGGTGGTTTCTTCGCAAAAAAGGCCTTCACTTCGGCCTCAACTTGGCCATTGTTTTCCTTGATGGTCATGTCGTAAGCCAACTTCTTTTTGGTAGGAGGAGAGGCTTTCTTGCTTGGTGCTCTCTTCCGCTTTGGAGAAGGCTGATGCGCCCGAGATCGATATGGCGGACTCGCGCTGATGGGCTCCATCTCGGGGTGGGGTGGATTCGGCTGACGCGGTGGCAGACTAGCGCCACGCTCCATCTTGGGGTGGGTTGGAGTCGGCTAACACGGCGGACTTGGAGGAGGAGTTGGTGGCCTTGGAAAGATGATGCAATTCTTTCTCCATAGAATGATAGCACGTATGGCATCTCCCAGTGTGCGCTCCCCTTGACCTCCAGGAATGTCAAGCTCTAGTGTGTCATATCCCGACATCACTTCATCCACCCCGACACAAGCATAGCCAGCTAGAATTGGATTGCCATGGAAGGTTGCTTCAGGGGGATTTGGTAAGGCATAGCCGCCGACAACGTTCATAGATATGTTCTTCAATTTCATGTGTAGCTCACAAGGTGTCGTATCTTTGATATCATCCACAGGGTAACTAGCCAGCAGTGCATCATCGACCAGGGTGGAACCCACGCTACTTTTGGGCATAGATGGGATGGTGCTATCTAATGCTAGATTTGCTTGCTGCTGCCACTGAGATGCCCTTTCTTGGCTAAGTGAGTCGGTCTGCTCCTGCTGCCGCATGATAACGCGTTCCAACTCCGTGTGCTTTGATTCTACCTGTTGAAGGTGCTATACTTCCTGCTTCTTCTGCTCCTCCTCCTGCTTCTTCTTTCTCGCACGGCTTCTGTAAGTGGTGTTCCAATCCGCAAACCCCTCAACCCATGAAACAATGCCTTTGCCTCGTGTTCGTCCCGAGTGTTCAGGATTCTTCAGGGCGCCCGTAAGCTCGGTGTTCTCTCTCTCTCTCGGGCTTGAACGCCCCTATTTGAGCATCTTCTATTGCAACAAGTAAAGCGTTGGAGGCTTCTTTAAGACTTGCCCGGTCCATAATCTCCCCTGTCTTTGGGTCCAACTTTCCCCCATGCGCATAAAACCAAGTCCTGCACCTGTTGGGCCAACCCAATGTTTTTGGAGTGACCCCTGCAGCAATCATCTGTTCCTTAGATTCATCCCACTTAGGTCGACCGATCTGGTAGCCACCTGGCCACAGAACATGGTGATTTTTTTTTCGTAGCATTAATCTTGTTTTTCCTCGACCGTTCCTTAGCTGCTTCCGATTCCTTGAACTTCACAAAAGAGTCCCAGCGATCTTTTGCCTTCTCAAGTGATCCAATGAATTCTGGAGTCTACTTTCCTCCTGCTTCGTATCTTTTCCATAATCTTTTCTTGTGGTTGCGGAATTGTGAGACCATCTTCTGAAGAGCACTCTTCTTGACTTTTTCCCATTTTGCATCTGTCAAATGCTCTGGTAGGGTGAAATGTGACATGAGCGATTCCCAAAGCAGATCTTTTGCTCTTTCAGAGACAAAACGAACTCCTAGATCTCCCTTTGGCTTATTCCATTCTTGAACGGAGATCAGGATTTGGTCCCTGACAATAACACCGCACTGACGAGTAAATTTGTCCGCATTCTTTTTAGGAGAAAGCAGTTCGCCGCATGGTTTGATCGCATCGATGTTGTACTTTATGCCAGCCTGCAACTTTTTGGTCGGGCCTCGTACTGCCCTGCTTGTAGAAGCTTTACTCGATCCGGAGGGCTAAAAGAAGAAAGATCGATTCATTAGTATATATATATACAAATCAATTAATACATGTAATGATCACCAAAGGCCTTATATATACCTCGCCGGTCTTTGTTAATTGTGGCACCCCGGCTCAGAGGAACTGGAACACCCCGCATTCCAAGCCCAGAGATCAAGTCTTCTAGAATACCGCACTGCTCAGCATAGAACAAATCAGCTCTTATTACAAAGGATAATAGTACAAGGGTCTGATGTTACAAAAGATCACATCAGCACGGCGACGTTACGCCTGCTAAGGTAGCTCTATGATAGTAGCGGAACTACTCGTAGCAGCAGAATAACTTCTAGCAGCGGAACAACGGCGACTGTGGTGAACTCCACTCCGCAGGGACTCTGGCTGGGACACGATCTAGCTCACACGCGCAGAAACCTCGACAAGCAATCAATCACGACATCACCTGCAATCTGGCATGACACGCCAGGTCAGTACATTGAATGTACTTGCAAGCTCACAACAACCAAAAGCATCAAGGCAAGACAATAACATAGCATCAACAAATTAAGTTATTAACTACTATGATGAGAAAACAATTATTAAGAATGATATGGTACTACTAGAATTACTGCTGAACCAACATCTCAAGAACCATCTCACTCTTGGCTATCCGGCCAAGCAATAAATCATCTCAATCACCTTGTGATCAATACCTCCTCGTGATCACCACATGATCACATCACAACTGAATGATCATCCTCAAGATCATCCCAACATTATCCTCGGCATCCTACCAAACTGTTACTGCTCACACAACAACATATAAGTCATTCCGTCATGTGACTGTTGATCGAATGGTGTGACCTAGTATGAACTGTGCCCATGACCGAGGACGCGGCTATCGATAGTTTAAACACACTCTGTGGAGGTTAGCACACTATACCCACACCACAGAACCCATGGCCTCGAACTCCCATTCGGGTGGACCAACGACGTTCCGACAAAACCGATATACTGCATGACACTCTCCCGGCCACTCCGACCAACTCCCCTTTTAGGCTCAATAATGGGTGGCCCCGATGCCACTCTGGACATCCAACGGCCACCATCATGGCAAAACAAAAACGGTCCCAAACGGGGACAAAGGGCCCTACACACTACAGGCACACAAGGCTTATGGCCGCCTACCTGATCAGGGTAGGACACGCACATAACCTTCCCTCGTTGGAGGTACCGGTAAGAGGCATGAAACCGGACCACATTAGGGCCTTCCCATAAAGGAAAATGTGGTTGCACTGGAAAAGCCCGGTTTGGTGGCACCTGACCAACGAAATGACGGAATTTATCCCCAAGGTAGAACAATGATAACTGACACTCCAATATCATCTATCCACCCATAATCCAAGTCATAGCAATATCCAACAGATGATCCAAAGCATAATATTGTCATATCATAATACTCCAAGGATAGCATCTCAACTAAGATCATGATGAATCCAAGCATAAGGATGCTACTAAACCAATAGGAATATCAAGATATAAATCTAAGATCCACATGATAGCATCAAATCCAACATAATACTCCAAAGCATAACCTCAACTCCAATCATAATGAAAATATTAATAATAGCCACTAATAGTCCAATGCAACATGTCATCCTCATTATCTGCAAAATATTAGTCCTAGAAATCCAAACAACATCATGGAAGTAGCAAGATCAACATATCACTCCAGGAAATGCCATAAACAAGTCATATCTAACAAATGCAATATTTTAAGCAATTTAAATTAAATAAACCATATCATTGCATTGCAATCATGCAAATGGAGGGTGTGGCTTGCCTTGCTCCAAGAAAGATGGGTGGAAAGCTCCTGGTCTTCAACAAGCATACAAAACCTACTGGAAAAACATTTTGAAAGCTTCTGTAAATAACCCATAATGCATTTTTCTCTGTCCAAAAAATCTAGACAGTAGAGAAAAATACCAAACTCTACTAGAAAATAGAAGAGCTCAAAAGAAAAATAATGCAAAAAGAATCAGTTCATTTTGACTTGTAGTTTAGGGGTTATTCATGGTCAAAGTTGTGGTCAAATCTAATTTAAATTAGATTTAAATGAATATCAGAAAATCCTAGGGGGGGTGACGTCGAAGGCGTAAAAGCAGAATACGCCTTCACTTAGAAAAGGGTTCGGGAGGGGGTGAGTGGCTGACGGGTGGAGCCGGCCTGGCAGGTTTATAAAGGGAGAGAGAGAGAGGCGGGGTGGCTCACCGGCGATGGCTGGCCGGCGAGGAGGCCACAGCGGAGCTGGGCGACTGCGGGGATCGATCGGGCGCTTGACGGCGGTCACGCTTGTACCCGTAGCACGTCGGGTGATGGTCGGAGGACGTCAGCCCCTTTGTCTCCGGCGGCCGCAGGCGTCGGGCGCCGGCGAGGACAACGACTCCGGCGAAGATTTGCGCACCAGAGGGACTGGGGAGGATCAGTGGAGTGAGGGAAGCTCGATGGTGGAGGTGGCTGGGAAGGGGAGGCACTGGAGCAACCGGGCCAGAGCAGAGGCCGCACGGAGGAGCACCTCGCCGGAGAGGAGGAAGAGGGCTCGCCGGCCTCGCTGCTGGGCTCCAGAGGATGATTGGGAGGGAGGGAAGTGGAGGGGCGGAGAGAGGCGACCTCGGGCGCGGCTTAA